>OU744350.1:9226490-10476490 GCA_916610135.2 Macropis europaea | reverse complement strand
ACAATGATAGTCTGAATTGGAAACGATAACGAGCCATGACATCGGTGAGCCAGTCTACAGCATAATGAAGTGTACGCGTACTCGACGAATCTTCATCATCGCTTTACTGGAAAATGAAGTTCCGTACAAAAAAAATGTCACTCTACATTTTCGATCGACTGCTTCACGTAGATTCATCCCTCTTCGGGTTGCACCGCCAGTTGGTAACACTTTGTATTACAAAAGACCTTGTATGACTCCACTTCATTACGGCTGCACGCTCTACAAACAAACCTGGCGTTTTTTGCAATCAAAGGGGCACATAATGAGAAAAGCGTGGTCGGATAAATGTATTCGGTGGTGGGTGCGCGTAACGGACGGTGATGCGTCCTTTGCATGTCGGCATTCGTGTTAAGGCTCGAGGCTGACCAAATGACCAGTCATAAAGGTTATAATGAGCCTGGCCCCGTATGGTTGATCGGTCCATCCTGCACGCGGTTGGCACTCGTCGTTCCACGTTCCTTCTTCGTTTCCACGTTCCTACCCCCCCAGCTCTCCCTTTCCTTCCGTTCGGACTCGTCGTCCTCTCCACGGCCGGTCCATCCTTCTCCTCGTCCGCTTTTCGATACAAACTCACTCTCCGGGGCCCAGGTACGGCCGAGATAATCGAAAGGCGCCCCGCATTCGGCAGAACTTCTGGAATTCGCGTCGGTGCATTGTATTCTCGCCATTATCCGCCACGAAAACTTGGCAGAGATGAAACTGCGTTTCTCTCCCCCCATCCTCCGCCTCCTGCTCCTTGATGCGCTCTTTCCGCCTCGCTTTCACTCCCCTCCGCTTTTTCTTCGATGCTTTCGGACGTTTTAGTTCTGCACGTCAACCGGTAAATAAGTGCTTCCGAATTCGATCGCTACTGTATGAATTTAGCGAATTGTATGTCACAGGCGCGTGTGTAGATAGAAAATTTGGAGTAGAGTTGAATATTTTATCTTATATGTTGAAGGGATGTTCTGGCCTGTTTTAAGGGTATACATTGGGAATTTTTGTTTGGAAAAACTGAACCACATATTTTTATGAAGCTTTACAGATTTATTCATATATTGCTTTCTTGAATTTTTGTACATTATTAGTATCTAAACTATAGTGCCTGCACAAGGAAATGGAAAAGGTAAATTTTTGTGAAAATGGTATCAATCTGAAGAATGAACATCGACCTTTTATTAATATTTTGACCATCAAACCACACTAAAAATCGTGAATATTGATGCGTTCAGCCACATTCATACTAATTAAGAGTATCTTTGAGTGTTTGATTTCAGGCGACTTCAGCGGCGGTTCAACCTCTCTACTTCCTCAGTGAATAGTAACTATAGTTTAGATAATAACAATATAAAAAAATGCATGTTTGTTTAGTTCTCCCCTAAAAAAATTCCCAAAGTATACCCTGAAAACTGGCCAAGACAGACTGCCCCCTGAAGAAGTCACAGAGAAGGTGTGAAGCAAAAAGTGTCGAAAATGATCAATACAGCCGCTGATAACAGCCCATATCGTGGCGCTAGAAATACCGTAACGACCACAGACGCTCTCGCAGCAACGCAGGAATAGTTCCACGTAATGTAAATCGAAATCAAGCTGCAGTTAATCGTCCAGGTGCACTTTATCGCTGGGAGCCCGTGCGCCGAGCAAAACATCCAACCACTTTTACGTCTCGCTAATTTCTACGGGCTTTTTCACGTCCATTTCTATCCACACCCCCGGCGGTGGTCGCGCGTGTTTCTTCATCGCACGCGTGTGTGTATGTGCGTGCATCGCGGCTACCGAATGTTTTTAAATGGAACGAACAAGACAAGTAGGCACGGTGCAAGTCTAATAATGGCTTGGTATGATAATTGAGGCATAAAAGATCGAGTAATCTCGCGGCACGATTTGCCGAGGAATGGGCCGAGGGATGGACCTTGCCTCTTCTTCTTCTTCTTCTTCTTCTTCTTTCCCTCCCGTTTCATCCTCTTCTCCCGCGTCAGTCTCGCCCCCGCAGGATCACGCATCCGCCGTACGAAAGCTGTGTGTGCGAAGTCAATTTACGGTGGAAAATAGCTACGCGAAATTGTTTCGTCTATGGGTAGCGGTTAATTTAGCGTCGGATTCCACGGCGGTGCGGCGAGAGGGGAACCAGGACACAGGTAGAAGTTCCTTATACGCCGTCGGCCACTATCTATCGCGCAAATCGGATGAAATATTTCCGCGGATAAACGCGAAACACGCCCTCGCGGCCAGCTTAGGATTATTAAATTACTCCGTTACGCGACGCCGAACCACCGTGTCCTCCGCTGGTCATACGACGCGCGCTGTGCCTGTAAAAGCAACTTGCAACTTTCGAGTTTTAAATGTTACGGTTTTAATTAAATGGAGGTGGATATGTCATTCGACTGGGCACGTGGGGAAATTATTGAAAGAACAAGAGGATGAAGGAAGACTGTGGACACAATATATGAAAATTGTTTTGTTATGGAAAAAAATGCACAAAATCTATTGTGATGTGTGTATTTTATTTTTAATGAGATTTTCAAACATATAGATAATCAATGTAAAATATTTGTACGCTTGGTTTTGCAGTTGAGAAATGAGATTTTATCTAGAAGTTTATTTTTATTTTTAAATATGAAACCTATAGATTTTTTATATGCTCTTTCGAGAAATGTATTTATTTCAAATCAGTTTGAAATGTAATATTTACTGTTTGAAAATTATAAGGTGGTCCTATGGTTAAGACATACGGTGCATAATCGCATCCAAAATTATGAAATCTGTATGACGATAGAATTCAAATTCAAGCTGTATTCTTAGTTTCATTGATCCTTCATGGTTACATGGTGAATACTGCAAAATTATATGTTCATATTTTAATATTCCGGAAGGCTGAACAATTTCGTAGGTCCAATACGAAATCTAAAAAAGTATAAAATAATGAGAATATTTATACATTCTTTTACCTCTATTTTATATCTTCCGTGCAATACGATAATATCACGCATACTGAAAAGTATTACACAAGATATCCCAGATAACTCTATCACTAAAACCGTTTCAATTGACTTTAAATAATCATATCATTCAAGTAGCTTTCAGCTCACCAATTAAGTGCTATCGGAAAAGTATCCTCAAGATAAACGAAGAACACGAAAAACATTTCAAGCCACAAAATTATGTGGTCCATGCCATCTAGGTATTTTTAAAAATTAATAAACACTATGAAGACCTCAAATCAAATAAAAGAACTTAATTATAAAAGTACTTAAATAGACCATTATTAACTACTAGCGCACGACAATTATCATTTATCATCAACACACAGAGAAGCAATCCACCACGGATTACCTGGCGCCGCAATAACACAGAACAATTGTATCTGTACGATAATCGATCATTCTCGAGCAATCGGCGATCCTCCGGGGTCACGTGCAAGAATCGGACAAAGAAACAACGTGAAACCGGAGAGCTTCGACGTCCTGAAAATCGATTCGAGATTGAACCACGTAAATTCATTCGCCTCGTAGATACGCGTTCGCATTAAAGCCGATAGAAAACGATATCGTTGTGGAAAACGATATAGTGTTGCGCGCGCGCGCACGCGCAGCAACTTCATTGATTCGCAAACTGGTCGGCGGGACGGCGGGGGCTGGCGCGGAGAGGGGTTGGCGGAGGGGGTGAGTGCATGTGCAAACGTTTGTGCAGGGATTCGTGCACCTGTGCGCGTTTCGATTGTGTTCGCGGGCATCGGTGTCTATAGAGTTTTCGGTCAGGACGATGAGTACAATAACGGAAGGTCCTTTCGTTAATGCCAGCGCGTGGAGAGCCTCGCGACAGAGACAAAAGGGTGTAGGTAAACGACGGGGTAATCGATCGGTTCACGGAAAGGGGTGGCCGCCCTTCATCGCGATATTTTCTTTCCATTTTTCTCGTTAAGCCCCGATTCCTCTTCCTCGTTCACGTCTAAATCTGAACGCTATCCTGTCGCGAGACATTATTCCCTCGTCCCCGTAGCGTTTGAAAATGTTCTGGAAGGTTCGTCCTGGAAGATTATCGATTAGCAGCGTTGGAGTACAATAGAACTTCGATCATCCTGTAATTGGTAACAGAATGACTCACACTCTAACTATATTTCGCATATGAATGATAGTTTCATTTTAGAATGTAAAATATTGGGTTGTCCGAGAAGTTTATAGCGTTTGTTACTGGAACGTTTCGAACTGTATTTCGTGGGACCGCATGGGAATTATTTATTAAGAGCTTCTGTCTGATAATCAGGCGGTTCCAATACATAGGGGTATAAAATCAAGTAAGCAGTTTCACTAATGATAATCTTAGCTTATAACTGACATGGGATGATCAGTCTGAAGGTAATCAGCGTTCGGATGATCTCTGCTATATCGGGCAGTATACGAAAGTATAATACTTGGAAATGCGTAGATTCTGCTCTGATTGTAGAAGATGCTTTAACGTGTTCTCAGGGAATAATTATTCAAAACTCTAACGTTTCAGAAAATCTACAGTATTTAAAAGGAATTTTAGAGAAAAAAATCGGGTACTGGTTTATTGTTCCAATTAATACGTTTTATGCCATTCTAGTTCAAGTGCTCTTACAGTTTCCTCTTTTACATTTATTTAGCAAATTTATTTTCCGCTCTCGGAACGAATTTATTACGGATTCAATAATAAACCGTTCAGTAAAGTGTTCTCGCTGAAGCGAGCCGAACGAAAAAAAGTTGCCAATTAGTCTCGACATTCCCATCGAGTCGAGAAACGGCGTGCATTCAGTGGACGAGTGTAACTCAAGGGTTGACCCGGAGAATATTAAGCCCCGTGAACGCTGATTAATCGAGACGAGACGGACACGAGGTTTCTCGTTCTTCGAGTTTAACTCGAACGTTCTCCTTATTCTCGATGACGATGCTTTTCCATCGTCCCCTTCGCTTACGCTCGCGTGTACTCGGCGTACAAGGTGCGAGGGTCCTTTGATCTTTTTCTCCTCCTTACCGTGGAAACTAACGTCCCTCAGGAGCTGGCCGTCGAAACACGCGGAAGGACAAGGGTATTGACAATCCTTTAGACGGATACTTAACAGCGATTTCTCCTTTTCGCAGCTGCTGTACTCGCGAGCTCTCCTCGACGCCATGCTCCTTCCAGGGCTATCTGTGAGGAGGAGAAATGAATTTGTCGAGTACGTGGGATCAAATGTGATCGCCTTTAACGGTGGCTACTTTTGGAAATTGTTAGAAAGGACGATATTGTGTTTTACCAGCCTGAATACACTGTTCAGGATATATTAGAAACACACAATAGAGCACATAACGATTAGTAATCTCATGTTTGATCCAACTGAAGTGGTATGTATTTTAATATACTTCATACGGGGGATGTTTCTAAAATGTCGTAGATTCCTAAAATTTTATAGTTTCTCTAAATAAATTCTGTACCATAACAGATTTATTCCTTTCTAAAATTTCAAATAGTTTATCTGGGCTACTTCTGCTTTATATTTAAAAGTAAGTATCTCTAAAACGTACATACATTGCAGAACAATAATCATCCTTCAACAAATCATCAATAAATTTAGAAGAAAAATCCGAAGTTATTTATGAAGCACCCCGATACATGCTCAACAATTATATCACTTGATTTTCATTATTGCGATGTTCAGCGAAGCGCAAATCTCCCTGTTGTTCACGCAGCGCCCGGATAGTTAGCGTTTCGCGTGATTAAAAGGGAACACCGGATTTCAATATCTCGCTGTTGCAGTCGATATTTCTTGCTATCCCGGGGATCCACTCGACCACCCACCCAGCAACGCAGCAACCCCCTCGCGTTTTATGGAGCAGTAATAGAGATTGAAGTCTCGATACGCGATTAGCAAACCCTTGCGCAAGGGTTCTCGGTCTCTGGAACAACCGATCAATCGAATCTCTGGAGACCTACTCACCCCTTATTACAATCCGATTCACCAGCATATTCTTGCCGGCATTGCCGATGACATTGTCGAGGGTTCCTGCAGCAAAGTAAAAAATTTCGTCCTGCGATTCGACGCTTTGCTTTCGTTCCGTTTTTTTTTCATTCGCGTTTATCGTCGGAGGATTTCGTAGGGTGAAGGGTCAGAGACAGGGGTCTGGCTGGTACGATCAACGCACCCCTGTGTGCAACGGTGTCCGACCTCTAGGATAGACTTGATCAACCGGATCTCTGGGGAATATTGACTGCCTTCGCAGTCACAAAGGGGATACCTACACGTCTGTTTCCTTTGCTGAGTGAACTCTCTACCCCCCTCTCGCTCTCTTCTTCTCGCCCTCTTGCTCGTGTGTTCGTCTCTCCGTCGTTTCCTTCCATATCTCGATTTCTATCTGCGAGCAGAGGCGTGCTCATCGTTTGAATTGACCGTTCCGGAAAGCCACGAGTCCATTTCTCGCGGAATCGTGTTGCCACTGGAGAAGATTCCCTCTCAAAGAGGCCATCGATGGGCCGATGTCATGCTCGATCGTTTTACAGCCGTTCGCCTGCCTTCTCTCTGCAACCACGACTTTTCTCCGACTGGAATTTCAAACTAACCCCCTCGCTCGCCCCACTGTTTTCTTACGACTACAAATCTCGTTAGTACCACTCGATTTTCTTCTACGTACAGCTGAACCTTGATGGTTATTACCCTTTTAAGCGGCCATACCGAGGCTGATCCGATGCCAAGATATTTGTTCGCGAAGAGGTATCGTGTATCGAGTTCTCGGCGTGGAATTAATTTTGGTCGATGTAAAATTGATTTGAGTGTACGACATGGAGTCTATAAATATTGATAGAATTATATGTTAGGGTTTTCATAGTAACAATCAGAGTGCGAACAGAATTTATGCGGTAATATCAGCAGACAGTATTTCGAATACACTGTGGTTGAGAAAGTAGGCATGTGGGGTCAGAGGAGTTTATGCTATAATTCTTGGCATTGGCTCTTAATCTTGTTATTGGATATAAATCTATGTATCTGAATCATTTTTCATTTTCTTTTCGGACAAAATGTTGAGTTCCTTTAATTCCATTAAGGTGGAGAGCCACGATGAGACCAAAATTTCGTGTTTCACATGAGCCTTTAAACTCGTGAGACAATTATTTCACGATATGTTTCCACTATAGAACAAATTTTAATGGCTTCTCTCATCAACTTACATCTCATGTGAAATTTTTGTCTTACTTAAACAGGTTTTCAATTTTTGTTGTTTCCACGATGCGTCAAAATATCTTATAGCAGTAAATTATTTCTTCTCAAGTTGGTCCTTATTTTAAGGTTGACTTACCGTGTACCGGTGAACCAACTGATATGCCCACCTCCTATTCCTCCTCAACCACCTCCTAGTCCTCCTCAACCACCTCCTATTCCTCCTCAACCACCTTATATTCCTCCTCAACCACCTTCGATTCCTCATCAACCACCTCCTATTCCTCCTCAACCACCTCCTATTCCTCCACTTCACCACCATCCTCGTCCTCCTCATTGACTTCCTCCTTGTCGTCTTCATCCTCATGCCACCCAACCTCTTCATTCTCTTTCATCTCCTTATCCGCATTCCCTTCATCCTCGTCCTCACCCTCACGCACCTCCTCAAAATAATCATCCTTATCCTCATCCTCATCCTCTCGTCTCCCACCACCAACCCTGCATTATACCCCTCATTCTCTACGATCGCTGCGATCTCTGTTGGTCAGATCTCGAATTCTATAAGTTTTTATCACTCATATTTCGATCTCTAGCAGTCTCTGTCAGTATCTGCTGCTCATATTTCGATCTGTATCGATCAGGTACTCCGGTAAGAATTGGTTGCCTTCAGGTACCTCTGCAATTGACTCTCTCCCATTCAGGTACTTCCAAAAAATGAAATCGTACATTCAGGTACTCGAAAAATTAAGCTTTCGTAATTCAGATACTTCAGAAACATGAATTTTTGAATTCAGGTACCTAGGAAATTAACCGTTTGTCATTCAGGTACCGAAAGTTGACTATTTTCTTGGCCAGTGTCTTCTCCTGAAAATCAGCGTGTCACACATATGCGACGCGTGGTAGCAAAC
This sequence comes from Macropis europaea, assembly GCA_916610135.2. NCBI lineage: Eukaryota > Metazoa > Arthropoda > Insecta > Hymenoptera > Melittidae > Macropis > Macropis europaea. The sequence goes on along the minus strand of OU744350.1, from coordinate 10,468,411 downwards.
CTACATATGGAGCTAAATCAACTTCTCACAAACTTTATACGGTCACTGTGTATAATTTCGAACGCAAAGGGACTTTCTGAAAACCGTGGTTTTCACTTTTCCCGGACGTCTCGCCGAAATTGGCCGTTTTATTCGTCGTCTGGCACGGAGCGCTCGGTTTTCAGCGTTTTTCGATGGCGCCGTTGCTTTCGCGCATTCAGTTTCATCCGATAACCCGAGATCGCGCCTGGGGGAACACGCCGATTCTCCCTTTCTCTCCCCCTCTCCCTCCCTCTGAAAAATACGCAAAAAAGTATCGAGATAGCTCGGGCGCGAAGTTATTACGCGTAATACACCTGGATGTGCATTAGCGAATGGACCGAGTGTTTCCTCTCCAAAGAAGTTCTGCATCGATACGTGCAGCCAACCAAACATCGCGATAAAACACGTGCTGTTTGCCGCAGAATTCCGCTAAACTCGTTCAGAATTCGAACAGTCTCGAAATTCCCTATCCGCGGCAAGAAAGGCCGCTGCGTTTTTAACAGCCCCTCGATGTTTCCGCGGAAATTATATAACGCGGCATAATACACGGAGCACAGAATTTGTGGCTTCAGATATAGCTTTGCATCATTTAACCCGGTACAGGAAAACTACATTTCCTTCGTTAACGAAGTTCGCGAAGACGGCGAGACGCTGTTCGCCCGCGTCCGTGCCTCAAATTAATTGAAACAAATAATAAAAATTCATAAAGTATCATTTGCATCCCGCCCGAGGAGTGCAACATTCCAAGTACATTCAAATTAGAAGTACCATGGAAAAAGATAAAAACACGGAGAAGCATGAAACGAGGTAACCAGATACATTTATGACGCTTCATTAGCGTCCAAGGGAAAGACGGCCGTGTCTAACAAGGCAGGAACCGTATTCGATCGATGTTCACCGGTTGCATAAGTTCCGCCGTATATTTTAAACAAAACACGGCTAGGAGTCGGGCTGGTATCGCAATTTAAATAAGAACGTTCTGGGATGTAAATCTTCTTCCGGGACGAGATAGCGAGCGAACCGGAAGCCGCCGGATACACGGGGCGGAATTACACAAAAGTAGCAATAGAAGGAAACCTTTTATCGCGAGTACCTCAGGAGAGAGGTCCAGAAGGATACTTTTCCATTCGCTTTCTCCCTTTTGCATGTATTCCCGGCCGATCCCGTTGGAATCTTGTTGAGGAAGGACTTCATGAGATCGACCACGGTAGATTTATTTGTGCTGCTCCTCTTCTTCTTCCTCGTCTTCGTCTTCGTTCTTCGAACGGGGCCGCTGCTCTTCGGAAAAGTAAAGGGCCGATATAGCGTAGGAATTGGAAGGAGATCGACATCCATCACTCGGTTAACCGAGATAAGAGGAACCTCGTCTGGATGAGCTATCGACGGTGCACGAGCCTCCACTTAGGAAAATACAATTGGATGGTTCAAATAAATTTTCCAACCATCTCTCCCTTCTTCTCCCGCCTCTACGGTCTCCCCTGGATGTTCTTGTCTCTCCCGCGGGGGCACGTTCTCCTTTTCGCGGCATTTGTTTCTCCTCGAGACCGATGATGGCGGTATATTACGATTGAGAAGCCCAGTTCTGCTCGCCGTCGATACTCGATATAAACGAAATGGGCGAATCGGCGAAATTCGTCAAACGTTCTCGAATTGATACGGCAGTTTTTATCCGGCAGCGGTTTTAATATTGGGCACTGAGCTCGCCGAGTTCGATCGTAAATTGCAATGGGTTCCGAGCGAATGACAATAAAATATGAGGGTGCGGCGTAATGATTGTTCAACGGCCTGTGGATACGCTTTTCGTGTACATACACATCGAAAATGTGGTGTATATTTTTTTATAGAGAGTTTCGTTTTTAAGATAATCGATTTAGTTGGTCAAATAGGCGTGTACTTGATTTTGGAAATGATAAAATTTGTCATATTTGTTGAATCGGCATGGTTATGATAATTGAAATAATGCTACGTACGTTCGAAACGACTATGCTTCGAAAGGCATTGTAGCTGAAATCTTAGCCTAATTTCTGCATACAGAAGCAAGAAACTGGGGTTGTACCACTAATATCACAGCGTCTTGTAGTTTCAGTTCCAGCTTGTATAATCACACGAGCAACGATAGAAATAATTAATTAAACGGTCATATCAACATATAATCTAGCAAAAAATTGCTGTGTAACACCTGTAAACAAATTAAACTGAGTATACAGAGTGTATACCATACAATGAACAAAAAATGAAAACAATTACTTCCATGTTCATCCGTACCTCACACATTACCCTCCATAAAAAAAAACAAATATTTTTTCCAAAATAAAGGTTTAAAATTAAACAATAAGTGAAACCAACGGTGACCTCGAAAACTTACTGAAATGAGACGTACAAACAATGCAACGACCTTGAAGAACTATCTGGAGCAGGTTATCCACATTAACAAAAATTATATCGCTTAATTAAAAGCGAAAATGATAGTAAGAGGGCGAGTTGTAGCGTTCACCCTGTATAGACGAAAACACAGACGATGGGGTGGAGGGAGACGAGGATCTTACTGAATTCTCGATCTATCAAGTTTGAACGTAGTTCAGCGTGCAAACAAAGAAAACTTTCCGGGCGGACGTTTACGCGGCCGAATAGCTCAGGGAAATGATTTTGCATACAAATTACTGTCACGTTATTACGAAGGCAATAATATAGTGGAGGGTACGGTGCATCCAAAGTGTATTACCGCGTACACCATTTTGGTGGAAGTAAATTGAATCTCATCGGCCGTGCCCCGCCGCCATCACCGCTGACGCCGCCGCCGTTCGAATCCTTTAGACAAAGAAGGATGGTAGTCCTCTGACAATTTGCATATTTACAACCGGCCCCGGAATAAAGAGAAGCGTCTCGAGTATTTTATTTGCTAGATACCAACATTACGACTACCGGTCTCTCTCCTCGTCTTTAAGCGTTCTCCACGATGACTTCCGGGACGTTTAATTCGAGCCCACCGTGCCAGCGGAATTAAATCCTCGTATTATCTCCTTTTTTAACGTAATAGGAACTTTTACTTAGTTCTCCACCGAAAGATTTCTTTCTTCGCCTCCTTATTCCCGTCGAACGATCGCCAGTTTTCGATTTAAATGCAACCCGGTTTGGTCTACGAATAAATTAGCCGGGTCGATGAATCGCGTTCATGGCTCCACAGATTGACGCTGATTCAATTCTAGTCGTTTGTAATGAATGAATTGAGTTGTCTCGTCTAACCCAATGTGCTTGGCGAACGATCATTGCGATTCGAAACCAATTCTCTGCATAATTTTTGTTTGTTGAATACTACCTACTCTGTAATTCGTAGTATTTCAGGGTTACCTTAAATCTTCACAAATATGACCCGAAGAAAAACCTAATTTTATTGTCGCATGAACTCCTCCAAACGCGATACACTTTATCAAACGATTCCTTCTCAACATCAACGAGTTAGAAGTGATTTTAAATGACAGTTCCCAATGAGTCACCCTGTATCAGTTCCATCCGATCAAGCGCTCCGTAAGCGAAACAAGGTATTGCTTCTCAGATCTCGATGCCTATAAAATGTATCTCATATACCGAAATCGACTTCAATTCATGATCGATCTCCCCTCAACACGTACAATAAAATTCATTAAAAAAGAATCATCCAGGACAAGGATCAAGCACCGTGCCCAGAAAGGGGTCAGCGGTGAACGGGGACGTTCCCAGCCGGAAGCTCGGCGAATCGAACGCGCGATGGCGTAATCACAGTAGCTCAGGAATCTTAATCACAGAGGCGACAGCCTCGAAATCCCTCTGGCGAACCGATTGTTAAACGGCCAATAAAGTCGCGCAATCTCTTCCAGGCTGACAGCGGGCAACAATGGGACGAACCCCGGTTTGCCACTGCTCTCAAATAATGTATTTGATTTTGGTTTTCAAAGGACCAGCGAAATATATACACACACGCGTGGCGGGTGCGCACGCATGCGTACCCTCGAAACGTAAACGGAGCCACGTGTCTACTTTAAACAGAGCCACGAAGGGTTCCCCATGCACCGTCGATCACCGCCATGGGCCTGGATGAGCCGCGTTCGGATTCAAACTCGATGATCCCGAGCCGAGAGTGCGCCGAACCGTAAGGTATTGTCGTTCGAGGGGGTTGCTTCACCCCTCGCGTTGCCCATACCCCACAACCACCTCGGTTCTACAATTACTACCGCCGTAACAGTCACCGAGCCTGTATTACCTTCTGCCCTTCATCTCGGCCCGCAGACAAGGCTGTCAGATTATTTCGCACAGTTTTCGAACAGCCCATTAAAAGCCGACTCGTTCGGGGAGATAAACGCTGATTCGGTAGCCAAGCCGGGTGTCTCCCTCGGCTTTACGGTGACCTTCGTTTCTCATCGAAAGCCAGACGCCCCGCGGTGCTTTGTTTTCCGCTTCCTGTGCTCCAGCTTCATCAAGGTGCGCGACAATGAGACGCTGAAGCTACCCGGCCACTTTATTCGAAACGACTGCTTGTCTGCGTTGGCCCGTTTGACGTTTCAGACGTTTGTGTCGGGATCGCGGAGATTTTTCGTCCGCCTTTTGTCAGACATCTTTGAATGAGGAGCGTCTTATGGTTGATGGACGGTTTCGTTAGAGGCAGAAGTTCAATTTGATGTTAATTATTTTCATATTCTTTTTCCCTTTACAAGGCTAGTTCTTCTGCCATGAGACAGTGTTGATTAATTTTCTAATTTGTTTTTCGTACAAATAATTTTAATAATGATTCATCTTTTTCTGGCGAAGTTGCAGCTGCTCATGAAAATTCCTGCACAGGATGCACAATTTTTTTTAGAAGCTCACATAGCAACCCGTAAAAGTGTTATCAATTAACTTGTTTAACAAATTGATATAACAGTCGCGAAACTTAAACAACAAACATAATTTTCTAATTTTTTATGAGGAGCTTTAGGTGTTCCTTTTAACATCAGGCGTGTCTTTAAGCATTGCAAATTTAATAAGACATTCCAAAGAAGAGAATCGATCACGGACACTTGGAGAACGTTCCTTGTTAGCTTGTCCTTTGTTCCTGCATCCGTTTTCTCTGTTTCAGCAATCGGATTTGGTTCACTGGCTTCCTTTCCCGAACCGCATACCCCCGGCAGCCATCCGTTTTGTGTTTCGCATATCGGCTTTTCAAGATACACAACAATAAAAATCCTGGAACGCTGCGGCAAAGTGATGCGTCAAACCGTCACTCTATCGGAAACGTACAGAGTTCTCGTGTGGACGAACGGTACCGCGCAATTTCTTGCCCCAGTTGGCAAGTCCCGCTTTGAATATTTTTAATGGAAACGGGGCACATTTTTCCGAGAAAATACGCGCTCGTGTCAAACAGAGAAAGCAGTGAAACCATTCAAGCCTCTTTATAGTTAGAACGTTATTTAAACAAATCAACTGGATTGAAATGTATAAATTAAAAGGACTGCACGGGATGTTGAAAAAGTTTTAAATTAGAGTTTCATTTGTTTCTATGTGTACGACCTATCGAAAGGGATAATATTTTGGTAGATTTTTAAGAATGTTGACCGTCCTAGGTGTTTTAAGTGTAACAAAATAAATTGTGATTTTTCTAAAATTCTGAGACATATTGATAGTGCAATGGTAATACAAAAGAGTATGCGCACGATCGAATAACTAAATATTTTTCTTAAATTATTTTAATGTGTTATACCAGGTATGACACTTTATACTGTAGCAATCAGTATGTTAAATTTAGTCTACTGGTCAAAGCTTGTCGTACCTAAAATCTAGTTACTCATGTGTTGTTTGTTCATTAATTTACTACATATTCAATTTCAACCGTTTACATGAAACGTCTTAACTTTTTTAATAGTGGGTCTCCCATTCTGAAATGATTTAGAGGAGGTAATAATATGGTGTCAATAGTTCTGCTATGAGTAGAAGCTTTCAACAGATCCATATATTTTCTGTTAGGTTCATTATTCTTTATAAAAAGGTACTGCGCTGTTTAAGCGAGAAAACTATTAATTTAGTAAATATTTCACCTCCAATTTTATGAAGTCCTACTCATGGCTTCGGACACAACAATGTTTCAATCAAAATATTTCCTAAATTAACAGTCCCTCGACATGAGCACTCCCATACATTTTTTATACTGAATGAAGACTCGCATTTATTACTATATTAAAAACTGTACAGTTGCGTTAAAAAAAACGGGGGTGACCGTCACATCTCCGCTACATCCGCACCCATAAAGTCACTCCAAGTCATTCAATTTTTGTCTAAAATGCTTTTCGACACCACGAGTAGTTTTGAAAATAATTTTATAGAAATGTTAAAGTGGAAGACCCTAAACAAATGAAAGGTAGTTCATGTAGAAAGTCCTTGCTATTCGATGTAATAAATACTATTCATGCTCGTTCGGCCAACTATTCGTTCGACTCGATTGATCAATTAATATTGAACACATCGAAACGCTAACGTACTCACCCCCGCACTTTCCCTCCCCTTTCTTCGTCCGCGCAGAGATTTCATTCAGTAGCTTCCTTTTGGAGCCAGACACCCCGCGGCGCTCTGTTTCATGTTTCCCGTATCGGTCAGACCGAGCCAGTTGTCCAGATACGCAACAATGAAAAGCTGGAGAACGCAGGATGCGCCGAATTGTCGTCGCAGCGGAAACATAGTGGGTACGGTCCAGGGATTCGTTTATCTCGCCACGTGGCTTCCTCTTTCGGCGAACGATAAAAATTACACGTGTCGTCTGTTTTTCTATAGACGTGGCCCTCCAGCGTTGGCAGGTGACGGTGTCACCCTATCCCCTTCGACCTGTCAACGAATCACACAGACACTTCGACTTCTGTTATTTCCTGTCGAATTTAGTCTGAAACTTTTCAATAGGATAAACCGAGTAAACTTCATTAACCCGTTGACGTTCGATTTAATTTAGATTACGATACTATGTTTCACAATAAAATACACTAAAAATACTGCTTCCACTTGCGTGTATCAACAAAAACTGACCCTGTTTATAATTACTATACAATTTCCACAAGTGAAACGTAGTACCTCAATCGTTATGAAAATTACAGCCTCTCATTGTATATTTTGGCAGTAGGTTAGTATGACGAGCCAGTCTCGATATTCAAGTCGAAAGGGTTAATTTTATATATCGAGGAAGCAATGCAAAGTTTCTGAAACTGATGAAAGTTGATACAATTTCGAGGTGGATAAGTTTGATGTTTCAGGATGTGGATAATTCAATTGCTGTTAAACACTTCAGTCGGAGTACTGGAATGCAGTTCGGTGTTTCGAGAATTACCTGTCGCGGCTTACTTCGCGGATTCACTTCGCGGAATCGCATCCGTCTCGTCGTGTTTATTCCAGGCAACTTGCGGCGTTCTGTTCCGCTCCACGGAACAGCGGGAAATCAAGAACTTGGGGGAGAATCTCTAAATATCCTGCGCACAGGGTGTCTTGAGAAGACTCTGAATTCTCCGTATCAGTGGAAGCTCGCAGAAAAATTGACACATGGTGAATGAGAATCTGAGAAAGCTGTGTTGTATTATAATGTGGACGAATCATTGTTAGAGTCCAGAGGGTTACGTGCGTAGGATTTATTTAATACAAAGCCAATAGTGATGGGATGTGTATAATGAGGAAGGCAGACAGGGAGTATAAAACACACAACGATTGGTTAGTGACACTTTACTGTTAATTAAACTACTTATATTTAACCATAAAAATAATTACTCTAAATGACTCTTGTTCCGACTCTGTACTCTGTCTCTTAACTCTGAACTTTGCATTCTTTTCTAATTCTCTTTCCATCCGCTTTCACATTATATCTTTCACTCCCAGTCGCCCTTTCTCTTTCTCACCCTAAACTCTGCATCCATTCTTAAAAGTCACTCTTCATTCATACCTCAGCCTCTCGAACTTCATCATATTCTTAAATTACACTGTTTGTGCAAATCCAAGCATTCTTTGCGCCACCTTGTCTTCATCACACTCATTGGCAGGCACGCTCAATTCAGACTCGCATACCCTACCTAATATATGTGATTGCGTTGGAATATCTACGTCTTCTGATGTGGTAGATTTGGATAAGGTTCAGCTTGTCGAGATGTATGAACCTAAAATTGTTGTTCTTACGACTAAATGACCGTAGCAGTCGAAAAAGAAGAAGTAGCTGAAGCATTAAGAAATCATTTACATACACGTCGTTACTGAAACTGACAATTCCGTTTTGCTGAAGATTGCAGTTTTTGTCAAGTCCAAAGTCAGTGTCCTTTTAGTCTGGGGACGCTCCGTATAATCTAGAGACACATACATTCGCGTATATAGATATCGAGTGGGCAAAGCATCGTCGGTCCATTATCATATAGCGGAGTTGGCAACCCTCCCACGTTGCTCGGCTGAATTGCAAGGTTGCCCTTCCATGGCGGCGTGGCAAGATACCACTGACTTTCACTCCCACGTCCGCCGCTAGTAACGCAACAAAAAGATGTTCTGAATAGAAACTTCGCGGCATTAGGGGACAATTGGGCTCTGTCGTCACGTTATTATTCTTGCCGCTGCCACGGGGTTGGGCTGCCCGTAGTCGAGCAGCAGCACTCGAGAAATTGCTAAAATTTATGGACTCTGTCACGAAACACGAGGAAAAGGGACGGGGCGACGTCTGCCGAGGGTAGAAGAGAGATTCCTCGAGATCGCTGGAGAAAGTTTCTTTTTCCGCGAGACGTTTATGGCTCTTCCCTTTCGGTCGATGCTGAGAAATCGACTATGGTTGTGAAAAGATCTCCTCTATGCTTCCTCGAACGTTCCGTTGATAACGGGATAGAGATCGAACGCGGATAATTTATTAAAGTTCTTCGATATTGTTCCGAGGATTCTTTGAAATAATTCATTCGTCCATAAAGGATTTTATAAAAACACTTCCTGTCAGATCAATTTATTCCATGAAGAATATTATTATAATAGATTGACCCCTTACAACACAGAAATTCTTCGAATTCTTGTGTACTATAGGATCCCTATAATCCTTGAAAAATAAAAAATTTTAAATCTGTGAGCTGCGTCAAATGCGGTAGTAGAGATGAACCCACTGGTAGAATATTATACTAAGAACAATGGCAGCTATAATTTTAAAATAGTGTTACATTATTGTATTGGAAGAAGATATTAAAAATATTTAAAAAAATGAGTACGATGATCGACGACTCCCTGTTTACTGCAGAATATTCATCTTGGGGTATCATTTTCCCTACAAAAAAAATGCGTAAACCCACATGATGATAGCTACATTAAAATGAACAACAGCGAAACAATGAAATTGATGTTACCGAAAATAGCAGAGGTATTCGAAATCGGAGCTGTATCCAGTTCCATAGAGAATTATGAACTCGTAATCAACGTTTCGAGGCGAGCTCGCGTGCACCCCCCGATGGCGAACGAAAAAGGAGCCCATGGAGGATTAATTGCGTAGAAAATTTAACAGAGTTCCATGGATGAAGTATCGTCGGAAACGGGGAAACCCGTCGAACAATAGAAATCGTCCCCGCGAACGTGTACATCTGTAAAATAAACGTGTGTACGTTCGTACGCGCGTCGTCGAAAAGCAGGAGCTTGCAGAACCATCCGTATAGATGTCTGACGGCGTGACAAATGTGTTTGACTAACCCAATGAGCTTTGCAGACCTCGCGGACAAAAGCTCTTGAAATACGCGTAGCATAAATATTGAAAAGGAGGACAGGAAGTTTCGGGGCTTAAAACTCCCAGGCGCTGGCGAATTTCAACTTTTAATACTGTACAAATACACGTACATACATACATCCGATATCAACGGGGTTCGGTGGGGGTGGTTCGAATCCTCCGAGGGGTTTTTCACTGCGACGCCAGGCAACAACTTAGCATAGAAACTCTCCCTTGTACGCGTTCCTGTTTTCTTTCAAACACCCGCTGCATTATTGTTACCGTTCCCTTTGCCAGAAACTTTTCCTCCGAGGAAAAGCGGCTTATTACCTTGATATTCATATTGCCAGCAGCGATCGTACTACTTGAATGATACTCGATAAAGTACTCGGCCAACTACTTGGAGAATGTTTAATGTGAACACTCGACGATCGACGATGAGAAAGATGAGTTGGATCATGTAACGATTTGTCGGCGCTGTCGTAGGAATAATTTTAAAAGGAAAAATTGAGGTTTGATTAAGGCGTTTGAACTTTTTTCATGCCTCCAATAATATTTTTTTAGTATTTTCTTTTTGATATTTAGTAAGTATGTGTCTAACTCTTCTACTACTATGCTAGAAGTTATTATATAGTATTAAGAATTACTTTCCAGCCATTTTTACAAGAATTGAGTTTAAATGTTAAAACTTCGAAGTCATCAATCATTTTTTATTTGAACGGAATAATAAGCTTTAATCAATTTTTGCTCCACATTTAATAGATGAATCATGTTACAACGCTTTGCCTTCCACTATCAAGCTAGAGGTTACTGTGCAATATTAAGAGTTCAATGTTAAAAAGGACTGATTTTAAATGTGAAAATTTCGAATACGTCGCATCGACTTTTTAAAAACTTGTAGAGCGACAAGGTATAACAAATTTTTTAATTGTGTCATTGTTAGAAACAGGTTCGAGAGTAAAATCGCGTACAATAGAGGAACGTAATTAAAGTTTCGACATAACGTTGAAGCGGTTCGAGGTAGAAACTTTCCACGAGGAAAATCATGGCCGGGACGGAAAAAGCGGGGAAATCAAAAATGTTGAAGAACGGTTCGAGTAATGTAAAACACTTTTGATAAAACTTTTTTAAAGATCCGCGCACCCTCCCGCGGCGGCAACATAAATTTCGTTGCACTACACAAATATTTCACGTAGCCCGCTCCCCATTTAAAGTTAGTTCGAGAAACTGCTTAGCATCTACTTATTCACTAGATTTTTCAGCATGAACGTCGTACTCGGAAGCTATCCGAGCCAGTCTGCGCGCTTCCAGACAGACGTATAGATCGTGCGCCATAAATATGAGAGCGAGGGCACGTCTTTAATGCGCTGCCCGCACTTCCGAAACTCATAACGGCCGATCTTCCGGGGGAAATGTTACCAGAAAACTTCACTGAGTGTCTATTTCCTTCGTTTGAGCCCATCGGACACGCAATCTGCAATTTCGAATGCTGTGGAATTATAATCGTCGCTGCTTTACACGTATTGAATTGTTTTGGGCATGAACACGTTGAGTGACACAGTGAACACAGCCATACCTGATCAGACACGATATAATTTACTATTTTTTATATAAATCATAGAAAAAGTAAAGATTCGAGCACTCGATCGAGTTCTTTTGTTCCTACATTATTGTTTCAGTATGAGGTTTGCTCAGAATTTTGTGACAATCAATAATTATTTAATTAAATTAAGTTAGTGGTGCCGGTCCACGGTGCCACCTACGGCATTCAACGTGTTAATACTGTTATAAATGTACTCTTATAAGGTGTATCGTTTTAAATTAACTTATGGCAGCAGAATTCCGTTGTAAGTTGATATATCTACTCATCTTAGGGCAATGGAGACTTATAATGGATGTGATGTTTCCATTTAGAGTTTTAAATGGTTACATTGACTTTAATGAAGTTATAGAGACTTTATGCTTAATGCTTCATCTAGTGCACTTAGGTTATTCTCTTTCTTTTGGTTAATAAATTTATACAACTGCATAAATCGTATGTACATACTCATGAATTGTATCATCGATTGTTCTTTGTAGCTCATCAGCTTCTTTCAAATATACTTTAATAAATTTAATACCTACATTTATTTCTGGTGTTTGATTTTTATATTTAATAATGTTTCAGTTTCTAAGTTATATATAGATGTCTTATTTTTGTTCATACTATTGCCCAACGGTATTCATTCACCTAATCAATGTGTCGGTTTGGTGCACTATAGTTTATTGTAATATAATACACTAATGGATGTAAGAAAGCGAATGCACGTCATTTGGTACACTTTATTGTTGCTCTTGCTTCTACGAAACTGAAGTGTTTGCGCATAATGTAGATATGAAATATCGACTAAAAATTGTACTCTGTTTATAACGCCGTGCAAATAATAAAATGAAATATGTAAATCCGACACAGTTTCATAGCACACATGTGAAAGGTAATTTATGCAGTTGCATTGGATTCATTGTAAAGCATCGATACATCGACTATCATATCAACCAACACAATACATATTGTAGAAATGTAAACGACGTACACACTGAATAAATCATTCAATAACAGTAATAATACGTGTTTATTGCACGTACCTTCAATACATATTCAGAATAAAACAAATGAGAGCGATCAGTACAAACGGTGAAATTAGAGCAAGTGACTAGGTACGGTAGAATACTGTTCTAAACGTAACTGAAAAAAAAAACGATAAAGAGATCACCTTTTGTTTTCTTAAAAGAACATTGACAACGATAGGACTGAAATTATTTAACAAAATTTCATGATTTTCATACATGTACTTGATTAGGAAAAATCCGTAAACTCTTTTGGTTCTATTGCTGCGTCACAAAAAAACCTTATAATCAATGTGACGTTAAATTGTTATTAAAAAATAATAGAAACAAGAACAGTATGAGCAAGGAAAAGTAGCTACAATATTTGAAGCAGTCAGAACGAAACAGAGAATGAATAAAAGTTACAAAGCGATATATTATAATATTTCTGTTCTATCGTTAATGAATTATTACAACCGAGTGAACCAAAAACTTGAAGATCAGCCGCTTAACACGTTGAATGACGTGGGAGTTGCTGACGACTGGCGTCATATTATTTTTTATAAAATTTTGAATATCATCAACATCGAAATAATGATACAAAATACAAATTACACAATGGAATAGTTAAAAACTGTTTCGTTTCAAAATTTATATTAAAAGAACCAAATTACAAGTAGTCTGACAAGGTATGGCAATCATCACTGTCCCACTCAAGGTATGCAGAAACAGGACTCCTTCGAATCATGGCTGCATAGATTCGATGAATGAATGATTCAAGCTATCCAGCAAGAAATTGAGAATCACGTAGTCTCATCAAAATTACATCGACGCGTTCACGTGCAAGATGCACGATATATGGTCGAACAAATACCGGTAGACAAAGGAGCTGGAGCGCGCGCGCGCGCGCGTGCGAGCGCCGTTGCAAACTATACAACATACATTTTGACAAGTTCCAGTTTCGCTTCGCAAGCAACCGGAAATTGAACGTACGTACACACGCTCCTCAGGAATCTCGTTTAATGAAATGTCAATATCCGTGACCGAGGCTTTGGTCTTGTAGACTCCTGTGTTTCCTGTTCACAAGGCCCTGTGAACCGGATTCCGCGATGTAGTTTTACCGTGCTTTGAAGACAAACCGTGACGACGGAACGGATTTACACGGAAGACAGACAAAGAGGGTTGTACCAGCCCGTTGCGACAATATTTTACGATCCTTCGTTTCTCCTTTCTAGACGGATTAAATATTTCAAATTTCAATCGGAGAGGCGGCGCTCCACCCACCCCTGTTCGAGTCTGATGTAAAACTTGGGCTGTTCGGCATAATTGAATCAGGTTTCTGAATGACTTTGATTAATCTATGAAGCATCAGGGATGAAAGGAATATTGTACATGTTATGTTACAATATTTGTATATACTCCTGAATGTAATACTTGGGTTGTTCAGAACAATTGAATCAGGTTTCTGAATGATTTTGATTAATCTATGAAGCATCAGGGATGAAAGGAATATTGTACATGTTATGTTACAATATTTGTATATACTCCTGAATGTAATACTTGGGTTGTTCAGAACAATTGAATCAGATTTCTGAATGACTTTGATTAATCGATGAAGTATCAGGAATGAAAGGAACATTGTACATGCTATGTTACAATATTTGTATATACTCCTGAATGTAAAACTTGGGTTGTTCAGAATAATTGAATCAGGTTTCTGAATGACTTTGATTAATCGATGAAGTATCAGGAATGAAAGGAACATTGTACATTTTGTGTTATGATATTCGTATAGCTTTCTAATTGGTTGATGTTAGAAAAAAATTTGTTAATGCAATATGTTGTGTTCAGAATGCTTCATATGACACAAAAACTTAATTTCTTATATCGCCTACATTTTTGAAAATGTCACGGCGATTTTGAAATTGTACTGCACTATGCGCTGTGAATGAGAAGCTACTTTAATTAGTTAATTACAGTACTCAAGAAACTGAATAAAAAATATTGAACAATCACCACATAAAAAATCTGTATTTTCCAAGTCATAAATACTTACCTGTTTCACTTTTTAGGACTTGTTTACAGCTTGGATAATACTGATTTTTCAATCTGTATGAACTAGACATTTTTTTTTAATACTCTCTATCCCGAAAATCACAATGCAATCTGAAAATTGGAAAGTCACTTGCAGATATTCGAAAACAAAAGTTGCATAAAGAATAACTTTTCTATCATTTGAAAACCTCTAAAAGCAACATATTTTATTCAACAATTTCACCCCTGCGTGTTACTTTATTGAATATTTAGAGCCATGTACTATTCAATTCTGTGATTTTTTAATTTCTTGCGGCAGTGTATTTGACACAAAAAAAAAATTGGAGAATAGCATTATAGTTTAATACGTTGGTGCAAAATATTTATCGATTATCTACAAAGATGCATTTTATTACTGTCCAAACTATAACCTACTCATTGTGAATTTTTATTCCATTTTCACTGTTTATTAATAAGAATTACTTCAGGACTATTTAATGTAACTTTCAATGTTACATACGAACAAATTTTCTAATTTCCTTCCACACTATTTCTACTCGCTGTGAACGAAAATAAGAAATTGTTCATGCAAGAGAGGACTAGACTCTTAATAAAGTGACGACCGCTGGATTCGAAGATAATCTTTCGCCGCCCGGAGCGAAACAGATTACAGCCAGGTAATGAGGCTAATTGGCGCCGGTATTACGCCGGAAGTACGGTCGATGCCGATCGTCGCGTAATTTCCCGCCGTACAATTTTTATTAGCGCCACGCGGGGGATGATGCCGCTTCCAGACGAAATAAGCCAGGAAAATAAATATCCGCGAAATTTGTCTTGCTTTGCCACCCCTCGACGATTCGCGTCGATAATGATTGTACCGTGATCCCGTCGCTCCGTCTTGACAAATAACGTCGCTCCCCTTTGATCGGGGATCATCGAACAGCCATTTCTAACAATCTCCGCCTTATTTTTCTCGCGAGACGCGTCTCAAAGCTTGTGTCACGTTCATTCGACGCGCTTTGCTTCAACAGTAGCGGATGATTATGCGAATATACATTGTTAGACTTCCATACATCCTCTGTTAATCCTCTATAGGCAATCTAGGTCGATACCAGCACAAGCGAACTTCCCATTTTTCCTGAACTTTCCTTGTTAGAGGTTTTAGTTTTATTGAACAAAGTTTTACACATTTGACGCAACGAACGATTGTATAATCTAGTAGAGACTTTAATGAGTATGCCAAAATTTTTTCAGATTTTTTGAGAGCCCAGAATAATGAAAAAGTTAGATTTGATTGTAAACGACCCAGTTTGCCTACGGAGGGTTAATGCAGTTAAATAAATGAAACTTCAACAAGACTGCATTTGCGTCTTGAAATGTTTAAAGTATGTGATTTTTATTTTGCTATATTATTCAACCTGCATCATTCATCAGTTTGGATATATTAACACTTTGATGGCCGCTGTCACGTACACGTGATTTTAATATTTTGAGTGAAACCCTTTTATAAATAAATACAATTACCTGTCAGTGATAATAAATAAATATTCAGGTACTCATAAAGTGGAAATTGGAAAATAGTCAATATAAAAACAATCATATGAAATGTTTTGCTACATAAGAAGTCGTACATAAATGATCGAAGATAATCAGTATTTGCAAAATTTTTGTGGCCGTCAAAGTGTTAACACGTTGATTGCCACAGTGAAAACAGCCATATCTGACCAGACACGATATAATTTACTGTTTTTTTGTGCAAATCGTAAAGAAAAAGAAGATTTGAGTACTCATTCATGTTCTTCTGTGCTTAGATTATTGTTTCATTATGAAGTTTGCTCAGAATTTTGTGACAATTAATAATTATTTCATTAAATTAAATTTGAAGTGCCGGTCATCGGTGACTTCCACGGCATTCAACGTGTCAAATTGCATAAACATCCGCAGTCTATTAAACATCTCGATTACTGGAAAATATAGCATCACAGCACGTGCTGTGTTCGGTACGTTTCTTCTGAGGTGCAAAATTCTGTCCGATAAATCGGTTCGATGGATGGATGGGTTTCGAAAAAGGTCAGGTCTGTACGGTGGCTCTCGTCGCCGAAAATGAATCGAAGCGTTTTCCGCATCGGCGTCGCTGGTATATCGGAAATTTAATGGGTCACTGGTATCTGCGACCTAATTGTACCGATTCGGACGATTAAGCAGCGGAAAAATGTGATTTCACGGTAATTGAGGCTACGTGCGCTGCCCGCGGACCACCTCCATTCGGCTCACCTTATTTTTCAGTTATTGCACATTAATGACGCGGTCCAATTCGATCGATGACGTCACGCTGCTTATCGGTGGCTCCGGGTGGAATACTTCGCGATTTCACGCTTTATTTCAAGAAGGAAATTAATATTTTGGTTCAAAGGGAAGGATTCATAAATCTGGTTGCATGGGGTGAGCCACCATAACGCAGCAGCTCAACCACTTGCCTTACGATTTTTTCAACGGCTATCTGGTGCTGAGGTTTATTATTTAAGTACTATAAGGGGTGATGCAGGAAGAATATTTCTGGAGATGTGCAATTTGCTTTAGATTATTCTCTGAACTTCAACGGTGCTGTGATATACAATTTCGAACAATTCATTAACAAGTGAAGTTCATATTTACGACGTACACACCTAGTGTGACTCGTTATTATAAAGCAAGGGGTTGAATACCTGTTTTAATATTGAAGTCGCAACACAGGTAAATATTTCAGGTTAAACGGAAACGAATTGTTCGTGTAATATTTCTTAATATTATAAGGTCAGCTTGAATTTCTTTTAATGGAAAGTAATATTTATTTCATGGTGTGCTTGTAGCTTATGTAAAGAAGTTAGTGATCTACAAGCTTATGACTTTGAGTTTGATTATTCACATTTAATGTCTGTCTGAAAAAAGGAGCCATGTTTTATTTAAACAAATTAAGCGGATGAAATCTTCACTCATCAGCTATGGAGAACTTTTATACCATTCAATTGTTTACACACATACTCACATCAGGCTGTTGAGAGCAATACTCTGATATCTTTTAATAAGTTGACTGACATGTCACTTTTTACCGACAAAACGGATTTCATTTTACTGAATAATTCTTAAATTTTCCAGAAATCTAAAATTATACATAAATTTATATATTACAATAACAATATATAATAACAGATATAATATTTAATAAAGAACTGGCTGGAAAGAATAGAAATAGTTTTCACTGTTGCAGTCAACGTACTAATAATTAATAATTTTAACCCTCCGCGGTTGGAAGATTTGTTAACCAATAAATGGCATGCAGAGCTAAACAAGATTCTCTTGTAAAATATACCAACTTTGCTCATCCTCATAAACTGTATACTACTTATAAAGAAAGATACACTTCATTGATTTTCGTGAAAAATTCTACCTTCAAATTTTCTCTGTACGAAAACTTTTCAAGACAATCTGGATCAACTACAGTATCAGCCAGCGTGCCGGAAATATCTCAGCTCCCCACCGTAAGGGGTTAAAACCTACAACGAATGAAGCAAATGCACAGCTTTCAAAATCTGCACCGCATATAAGAAGCCGTCACCGAGGGATCGATAAAAATAAATCGACTCTTCCACTCGACGAATCAATTAAAACCGATTACCGTCGGCAGTCGCTAAACGGATGCTTATCCCTAACTGCGTCTCCTTTTAACGATCTTCCGGAACGCCGGGGTCCGGAGAGGGCAGAAAAGACGACATCGACGAAGACCGGTGGGATGGGGTGAGAAAGAAACGAACCGTCTGACTTGTGATCTAGTCGGTGCCCTTGAGGCTTCAATTCGTCCTTCTTCGTCTCCTCTCGTGATTCCTACATCCGTTCGATTCTCCCGCTCATCCCCGGGGGCTGTGTAACACGTGCGTGGCACGGGAACACCGTCTGCAGGGCTGGAATCGACGGGAGGTCGAGGAGGGTTGCAGGGAGCCGCGCAAGAGTAACTGCTAGTAACAATGTTTTCTCACCCTTTTGCGTTTTAGCGGCGGAGACCGGGGCGGAGGGGCGAGCCACCCTCTCTTCCACTTCTTCCGCGCCCCGTGAAGCCACGGGTAGCGCCGCCCCGCACAGAGCGGAGCTAGCTCGGTTATACACCCTCCGCAATCAATTTCGTCAATACCGCTTGTTGCGGAGGGGTGGCTGTGCTGTCTCGCCCGCGGCTGCCTACCCGCCACTTCATCCCCCGTGTCATTCTTCCTCGAGAGAAGGGTCTGTTGATAGATTTTTACGTTCGAACCGCCCGCGACCATAAAGTCACCGAGCTCTTTTGTTTCCTCTGTTACCCGGTTACCTCTGATCCTTCATCTCCGACAGCAGACGCCCGACATCGGGCCTCTTCATGCGACTGTGTCAAACGTCTGAAATGGTTTCCATCGATACGAATTCTATAGGATGCTGAACAATGGCGAAGTTCGCTTTCAGGGACCTGTAAATGGTAGCGAAGTAAGGACACTTGATCGTCGGGATATGTAAGTTTTTTCAACTTACATCGACACTGTCTCACCGACAGTAGTAATCACCAACGTTATTTATTTACCGATAATGTTTTCATTATAATTTATATTGGCGTTGATTTTAACCTGACCGACTTGTGTGTTTTCATCGATAACTAATATTCGATGATACGTGCAACGTTTACAGGAATATTTTTACAGATAATAGCCAACTAACCCTTATGTGAGTACACGGATACAAACATACCCACTTATATCTTTGGACTAAAAATTTGTGTAGTTTCTGCTAAAATCTCGACAACCAACAATCGTCTCGTGACAACTCGTTAGCGAGAAGCAGGCAGTGTGTTCCATAACGGCTGAAGAGCTAAATTTAATTTCAATTATTGATCATGCACGAGTCTGTCAAAGCTGTTAAATATGCTGTTCGCTATTCTGTAAAACAAAAAAGAATGTTTCTATTTAGAAACCGATTTTCTACTATAATTATTGTTCACCTTTAAAGGTTAAATCACGTATACTCTTCCTCTACCGTTTTCCGTCGAACTGTTTTTATTGGCTAAAGCTATTCTAAGCCAATCTATAAAGAACCGGGTCGATTCTACCTAAAAAAGATATTTAGCGACGACTGCCCTGTCGTAAGGCAATTCAGCGGTCTATTACAGGAGACAGGTTTCACAAATATTGTTCCAAAGTTTTTGGCCTGGCCTGGGTAATCTGGCGGTCTTCTCTAACGATCGAATATCTTGAAGACATAACGCTTTTCAGTGAAATAACAAGCCCCCGGGTATTCGTGACCCTAACGTACCGCCGCGTACTTCGTTCTTCCTCTTCCCTATATAATTGGAGTCCATGATTCTGTGCAAATATCACGTAACCAAGCAAACAATAGCTCCGCGAGGCATAGGCTCCGCAAACAAAATAAGAATGTCTATCGACTCGGCCGGAAACGGATGGTAAATTGAAAGCACGTATTTCGTGGGGAATTATAGACGTTCGTCTGTCTGAGAGAAAAGGATCGGGGAAAATTTCAGCGATTTTTCGCGTTCGACGGACCACGTCGGCCGGGATTGTCTCGTAGATCTCGATTAACCAGCCCGACAGGCATCGATATCTCAAAAATCCGGCCGGATCGGAAGAAAGCGACATTGTATCCGTCGACGTTTAAGTATTTCCGCAAAGGTTTAAGAATCACAATATCTGCGGCTTAAGCCCGTTTCCCGAACGCCACTTCTGTCGGTGGATCGTTTTCTCCGGCCTCCCACGCCCCCGCCTCGATATAAATATCGATTACCACGGTTATCCGGATAATCCTTACAGATTGAAATTACCATTCGTACCCCGGTCGAATGTGCAGCACACGGCTATTCGTCGTTTTTCACTCGTCTTCCCTTCTCCACAGTTTTTCGCCCCCATCCACCGGCTTCTTGCGCGCTCCTTAATTGCTTCTAACGAACTTTAAATTTCCCGCCACCGACGCCGATACGGCCGAACTTGTTTTATAGCAAATTGCAAAATGATCAGTGCTTTAAATTCCTCGGATCATTGAAGATTTAATTCTGTCTACCATGCGCTACACTAGTGGATTTCTACTGAGCAATTGTGTGTCATATAACGTTAGTATAATCGCTACCGCTGCAGCCTTCAGGTTATTTCATTTTTTGAAATATTGTTTACAGAATACTTTTAGTGTATTGCCCAGAAACGTTGCTATACATTTATTAGTTACTATTATATACACTGCCGGACAAAAGTTTGGAATCAGTTCTGATTTCTACCAAAATTGAATGTCCTGATAAATTTTGTACTGACCCATCGTTAATATATCAGATGTTAACGAGAATATGCTTTATTTTAAGAGCGTTTATTTTAGAGGCCTTCATTTTTCTTAAAGAGATCTTGTTCCTCTTAAGTCACATAGTGATTCCAAACTTCTGGCCTATAGTGTACACCAACAGTGATATTTACATCCATATCTTAATCAATATTATTAGTGACTTCCGCAAGTTTTCTGTCAGTTATATGAAACTTTAGTAAATACAGTTATCAATAGTATACATAATGAAATAAATAATAATTGAATCTGTCATCCGTATATGTTTGACACGGCAGTAAAAGCGTTAACAGACTCGTTGATTCAAAGTCTCTTTCCTGCTCTATACGCGATTTAGTATTTTTATTTCCCTTTGCTACGACACGACGCGTCTTTTATGAGCGAGCGCGGAGTATTGACACGTACATAGACGTGGTTTTTTGCACTTTCAAACTGCCAGGGGGAAAAAAGGCAATGGTGAATGGTCTCATTAAAGGAAAACGCTACCGGGAAACTCTTTCCCTGTGTACCGGGTAGCTTCAGCCTATTTACCGGTTTATTTTTAGTGATGCTACCGCTCCAGCACTCTTAGTCAAAAGCCTCTAAACTGAGTTTAATGCTTGATAAGTCAAACGAACTACGGCAATTTTCGATCCGCCGCCATTATATCGGAATGCTTTTCATCGGTCAGTCGAGAAATTGCTTTATTCATTTATATCGACCGGCCGTCTTTTCAACGCCGTGATCGCTAGTCATTTCTGCTTCATTCAAATAATCACCGAGCGAAACAGCTGGCCGAACGGCCATAGATCCAAACATCCCTCGATTATCGACCACCTGCGAGTTCTAATTATTCATCGAAACACTGGAATCGGATCCGATTCCACCGAACGTTCCGCAGTCCGCCAGTGGAAACGCCTCTTTTTGGTCGGACGGTGCTGAAATTTTGGGGATTCCAAAGCTGTTCAGGCGACGTGTTCTCTTTGAACCCTATTAAAGCTGCTGATTAAAGAAAAATAACAAATAACGTTTGTTGCTGTGGACTACCGTTTAAAGGCCCGTCCACACTACGACCCAAAGGTTCTTCATCCCTCAGCGATCCTCGTTTCTCTGAGTTTTTCCGAGATTTCCCAAGAAGATAGTCAGTCTTTCTTCCACCTTCGATCTGCTCAAATTAACCAATTTCTCTATACAAAATTTATATAATAATATCAATACAACGACCATCATTTCTCGATCTCGCTTCTCCGACCCGGACAAGGACCCTGTTCACTAGACTGTGGATTATTATGCGAATATACATTTATATACTTCAATACTTCCTGTGCTAATGCAATTAAATAAATAAAATTTCAAGGAGACCGCATTTAGTCCTTAAAATATTTAAAATGTGTAAATTTTATTTTGATAAGTTATTAAATATCCATCATACATCAGTTTGGATACATTAAGTTGCAAAAACATTCGCAGTCTACTGATCACGTTCTCAGGAGACACACCCCGTGAGTGATCAAACATCACACCGACCCGAATGTCTTTGAAGTGTTCAGGTATATGATTGTTTGTACCTTAATTAGTTCCTATAAACCAACCGTCTTTTGAAGTACATTTCAAATAAAACACTTCAAATAATAGGGTGTTATTGAGAAGAAAATACAAAAAAAATGAGGAGTTCAAAGGGTTAACAAAGAATTTCCACACCAGCCAATACTCTCGATTGAAAAATACCCTATTCAAAGTGCGACGTGTGCTGCTCTGAAGGGAGTCTCGTCTCGTTCCTATTATTCAATTGTGGTATTTCATCGGTAGCATCGAAATAAAGTGATAACAAGTTTATTAGCTATTTTGCAAGCGTGGACTTGAACGTGGATGCATGCTCCGAAGCGATTGGAAATCGTCGCCTACCAAACGCACCGTCTATCACCTAAGAATTTCCACACCATCCAATAATCCCGATCTGAAAAATATCCTATTCAAAGTGCGACGTGTGCTGCTCTGAAGGGAGTCTCGTCCCGTTCCTATTATTCCCCGGCGGTATTTCATCGGTAGCATCGAAATAAAATGATAACGCTTTACATAATTCTCTCCCAGAAAGTTGCAGAGCATAAAAGCTTCCGCGGGGGTTGGGCGGCGGCGTTCTGTGCCTACGGTATCCGGCTGGAAATCTTCGTTCGGCCTTAGTCAGTACGATCCCCGGGCTCGCTGAAACGTAAAAGAATTCGGTTCATTCGATAGCACGCATGGACGGGCCCCGCTTTTATTCGTTTTATGAGGTTTGCGTGCGTCGGCGGGGAAAAACCGAGGCCGCGGCTTTTTCCATCGTACGACGCGGAATAAAAATGCCAGACACGTCGGCGATAGCCCTCCAAAAAAAAAAAAAAAAATAATAGAACAAAAAAAGGAACGTATTCGTTTGACACTGACGATTGATCGTGGTCGAGACAGCTACAACCCTCTCACCCCGTCCCGTCCCACCTTTGTCGACCTCTCTGTTTGTCCATTACCTAATTGCTGCGCGTAAGTAATTATCGAGAGACGGGAGAAGACGAACGTGCCACCACGTGATTCCGATCGGCACAATCGTTCAATGATTCGACGGTACACCGGATAGCCGCGGGTAATACGTATTACTCTACACCCGTTGTTTGTACACACGGTGGACGAGCAAACAGCCTGCGAATTCGTGTACCTCCGATTGCCATTTATGAAATTAAATTTCATAGCCGATGATCAGCTGCCGCCTCTTCGACCTGCGCGCGGATAGGATCACCTGCCGCTTGTTATCGTTTTTTTTTCACGGCTTCCCTGAATCCGGTGAAAGTGACGTAGTTTTACGAGAATTTGTACAGGATGCGGAAAAATTCGTGGGGCAATCGAGAAGGAGGCGGATAAAAACGAACCGAAATTGTGTAATACATTTTCTTCGTACGGAGCTCCGTTTTCGAGAAAAATGATTTTGAAATGATATTCAATGCATAGTGATTACGGGCAATTGAACTTCTATTTGTGTTTATGTTTATGAACTTTTTAGTTTATGCCACAGAGAGTTTGTCTTGTTTACTTAAAAAAAATGCACTGATCAAAATAATTAGGGGCTCAGGATTTTTAATAATTCCAGACGATTTACCGAATATCAGCGATGAAAGGAAAATAATTTGTATGTGGTACAATAATATTTTTATTGGATGTTTACATTGTATAATATTTACAGCTTTTATACTATGTTACCAAATATTCATGACTCGTTACTTCGAAGCATCAAACACTTTGTACATTCAGTACAAATATTATGATACAGTAGAACCTTGACGATTACACGAATCAATAAGTTTTATATGCTGAAACACGTTAACTTCCACAAACATTCGAAGCCTGCTGACTATTTTCACTAAAACCGTCCAAAGTGGAGGTTTTTATCAAGTTTCTTTCATCCATTAGAATATTATCGTTCCGCGGACAGATTTCCGGACAAAACTGGAAAAACAAGGGTCGATCGATCGCGATACGCCGGTGGAAAGAATGCGAGCAAATAATTCGGCGCGATTGTTTGCATGTAGCCGCTTACTGCCAAACACGACCGCGCTGGTTACCAACGATAGCCATTTATGAAATTAAATTTGATGGTCTGCGGTCGATGGGCCGGCGTCGTGCATTCGAACCGACACTGGATTTCATAGAATAACAGCCATCGTTTCTGGTCGGCCGGGGTCAGAGGTCGCGCGACAGACGAATTATTTGTTCGTTGGCGAACGTTTCGCGATCGAACCTTTCAACCGTAATGGCCGATCGATGCGCCGATGAGCTGCGTTGCAACCGGTTGCATCCGTGTTGAAACGACCAGCTGTTACATGCGCTTCCATCCAAAATTCTGGTGAACGTATACCACTGATCTATTCACGCAAAGATTCGAACGATGAAGTAATTCCAAAGTATGCATAAAAATTTGTTAGAATTACATGATGACCCAAGGTGTACCACTAAGTGATTTTCAGAGAATTTAAATTCATTCATACATATTGATTTATTTGTAGTTTGCTCGGGTTTGTATATTATTGCTTGAATGCGACGATTCTCTTTTTGTTTTTATTATACAGTTAGTCAGTAGAAATTGTCGTCTATACTTATTTCTGTAACGTTGATGTTATGAATAAATTAAATTGAATGTGTTGTGCTTGAACGGCTCCGTATGATAAACAACTTTAATTTTTTATTTGGGTCACATTTTGAAAGACTTCAAGGCGACCTTAAAATTTACAAACTGCGCTAACTATGAGTTACAAGGTAGATAGTTCTCGTCAGACTGAATCAAAAATGTCTAACAAACATTGGTCAAAAAATCAATATTATTAGAGCTGTAAACAATGTTTTAAAAACTAAATTATTTATACTTCTGTTAATATTGATTTTATTTATTAGAAATTTTTTAGTACGATTCAGTCTATAGAACACGCGTTCTAATTAATTTTTTCTGTCAAATCTACAACTCTGATAAATTGCAGAGGCTATTTCAGCAGTTTTTCTATGGATACAACATGTATAGAATAGATTTATTGCAAGTTCAAATAACAGGCAGTTAGAAATTAAATATTTCAAAGCAAACTATGTAGATTTCATCCTTAGTTTAACGACAGAATCAGCTTCAGATTCAAATTACCGGTACCGGCTGCGAAAGCGTTAAGCTCTTTCTTATTTACCGTCCCTTGTAGGTCAAGACGTCTGATTAAATTTCAGTTATAAATCAGACCGTAATTTCGAAGCGGGAAAAAGTACGTTCGATAAATTCTGCCGTTGTGCAGTTCGATGAGTTCGGTCGTAAATAAAGTCAGCTGACGCGTGCAAACGAATTAAAGCTGCAGCTTCGTTTCCATGGAAAGAACGCGGAGAAAAAAAAGAGGGAACACAGCAGCTAGTTGTCGATTGTCTCACGTCCGATTAGGCGGCAACAACGGAAGGGTGAATTCCCATGGCGCCGATATTTTTCAGGCATCGAGCCAACGGAGAAGGAGGTACACAGATGCGTACGCGGCGCGTAATTAAATAAAAAGTCCATCGGTTATAGTGGCGGCGCGGAGGAACAGGATCTGTTGTCGACAGGATCAAGGACTCGCGGGAATTTCGATGGAACGAGCCTGCGCCTCGGTAGATCGATCGTCAATTATATCGAGCCGCGTGAACGCAACGTCGAATTATAAAAAGTGCTCATGAATAAATAATCAGAAACGAAAACGTGCGCGCAAATTAACGCTCGTCCTCGTTCCGTTAATGAACGTCCCCTCCTTCCATCGGACACGTTGTTTGCCGAACAAACAGACGGAACAAAAAACGAATAATCAGAATTGAAATAGAACACCTCTGCGGGACAATGATGACGCGACGGAACGGTCGAGTCGCGATAGAAATTTCATAGTCGATTATTTTCTGAACAAACTATTATGTAACAAAATTTTGCCACGGTATTCCATGTGTCCGTCAGGTGAGGGGTTGATCGATGAAACAGCGATTCTTAGCAATTCGTAAATCCTGTACCGCGTTCAGTGAAGCCTGTACTGTGGTAGAGTGGTTCAAAGAATTGAGATAAGATATACGACTAATAAATTTAAATAGATCTCGTTGCAAGGGTTGAGAATCAAGTTTTATCAGTCGTAAGTTGTACGTAGTAGTCGAGAGTTGCAAGTCTGTAGTTTTGAAAACGCAAACCGTTCCATGTTTAATTGTCCTAGTTAAATGTCTATAGTTTTCTTTTTATTAAACGTTATTATTATCCAGACAGTGTCTTCAGAATTATTGATCCTCCTGGATCAATCTCGATCCCATATTACTTCTGCAATTTTTCCACATTTTCGTTGGAAGTATTTTCTGAATTTCTGAGGCGTTAGATGGCATGCGATTCAAGCTGACATGCTCGAGATTCGTGCCGAAAGCGAAAATCTTTAGGCAAGCGTAATATATTTGCTCCATTGACCTCGAGATGATCGGAAGTTTCCTCTCTTTTCCCCGAGAATTCGATGGAGACGTTAATGCACGCTGTGTCCGTGTGGCAGACAGACGTCGAGCTGGAAGAGGATCGAAGGAAATGGCCGAGCAATGGAATCGTTGGTCGGTAAATCGACGTCGATGGCCGACGTCGCTTCTCCTCGAGAAATCTCTCGTATCTCCCGTTTGGTTTCACCCTAATCGACCTCCGGGCCCTCCGAAATTCGGTCCAATCCATTTCTGAGGGTAGTTTTCTTTAGCGCACCTGATCCCACGGATCACCCTCGCCGCCCTCGGCTCACGATCATTATTTAAACGCCACCGAATCATTGTTTAAGGATCAGACCGTGCCACGACCCACCTAATTTCCGGATCTTTCAGTATACTATGGCATGACAGAAATTATCTTCGGGATCAAGTATGTTGGATCGTTTAAAATTCGTTTAAGTTGCTCTGGTAAAATGTACAAGCATACTTCACAGGTTAAAATTGATGATAAATTCTTGATGAAATATAAATACGTTTATTACGATAAGACAGGTGAGTAATCAAATTTCGTGTATCCTCAACGTTGCAGAAACAGTATAAAATACTGTCAAAGTACTACAATGTGTCGTGGTATTGTCGAGACTAACAGACTCTGTCGATCAAGGTCACACCTCCACTCCGAAAGTGTTCTCCATTCTTCTAGCAATCTGCAATTTTTATCCTTCTACGCTACATCCTGTGTATTTTTTATTCATATACAAGCTTTCGTACCTTTGAAATGAAGAGAGAGAGGAATTTTTCACTCTGACAGCTATCCTATTAACTCGTCGACACCTGCAGTGTGTTTACAAGAGTCTTTAATTACCTTTCACCCTAAAGAATTCTGCTATGACACATACTTGTTACAAGAACAATTGCTACATTGTCACGGGGTATTTTAATTATAATTTTGTGTACTCAATGGTCAAGATACAGCGATATCGTAAATTGCAAGTTTTATCAAACAAGAAAGGACACCTCGAGAGGTGGTAGACGAATCTTCAGCCAGTTTCCAAAAATTGGAGGCGATACGAATTTTACAAAACACGATGCTACGATTCGCTTCAACCGAAAGGAAAAATTGTTGGTAACTTTCAAAATATTAATTTTTCGACTCACGTTTACTAGGACTTCTTTCCTCCATCTGGCGAGTACTATCTACCTTCAGAGATCTGGACCCTTTTTTACCACGCTACAGAAGCGTTTATTATACAAAATTTCTGCATCAGAGCTGCAGCTCGACCCTTAGAATTTTTCTCTCTGACGACGTCTATAGCGGCGCCACGTTTCGAATCAATTACCCGAAAACTTAACGACTTCGCCATGTCCCGTCCGCAGAGTATACAGCGGCAATATTGGGGGATCGTAGCGTAAACCGAGATCCCATTTAGAGAGGAGTGACGCGAGTGTGGGCGGGAATATTTGTTTGCGATTAGCTTGATTGGAGAGGAGAGTTAGAGTATCGACGTCAGCGACAATGCTAGGCCGAAAGTTCTGGCGGGCAATGTCGGCAAATTGGTGAAAGGGTTGGCTTGAAACTGAAATTGAGAGGGGTTGGACGTCGCAGTAGCGAACATCAGAAGGGATACGACGCTTCTGGGCTGTCGTGAACCCTGGCTAGAGCCATCGGTGTACTTGGCAGAGAGTGCTTTTCATCTCCGTAAATGGACCGGCGGTAAAGCAATTTTGGTACATTACCTATACCTGCTTTAACCCTCCCTTCCCGCCTTTTCTGTCAGACTTCCAGCCATCCCCCTTCGTCTTTCATCTTGCATCATCCCGCTCTCGATCGCGGGGAACGTTTGATTTCGATGGAAAACGTCGTGAGGGCATTGCCGCGCGATACAGGACTCCCACGATCAATTTGTGAAACAAAAAAAGTATTTTTTGGCACTTCGGATGAAGGAACTTTCGGCGCATACGATTGCCTTTGCACGGTGGTTTGGTGACTCGATCATCCATCTCAGATTTTAATATACTAGATTTTCTGATAATGTACAATTTATTATTTTCTTTGATACATCTGCAGTGTGATTTATTGATTTGGTTCTTCGTGTAAGGAGGTTTAAAATAAAGTTCTGAAGTGAACAAATGTAGGCACTAAAATAGAATTCTTGAAGAAAGGATTGTATTGTATTTAAAAAAGTTACAGAATCACTACACGTTGTGTGGATTGTTGTACAGTACTGGTTACAATATCAGACTTCAGGTTGCAGCACAATTTTTGTCTACGTCTTTGATAATTAGCTAACAAGTTTAAGGTTTGTTCAAATTTCAATATTTATCGAAATTGCTAAATTTTTAAGACGTAATTTCTCAATAAACCGTGCTGAGATGGGCTCCACAGTTTTAGTACAATAATTTGCAAAATATGATCGAAACTTGAGACCTCAAGAACTCATGGACCCTTTGCATGTTATTTCTGTAGCTTTCTATGCTGCCACAATTAAACCTTTCTCATTCATGAATAAAGACTACAAGCTAATATTGTCACATATTTCTCAAAGAAATGAACGCCTTTTCCCCTAGTAATACAACTCAAACATTACTAAAAATTCCGAAATATGGTGCAGTTTCAAACTACCAACCGGTAGCGCGGACGCTTCTCCCTAAATTGAATTAATTTTCACCAAACATTCTGACGTCAGCGCGTTAAAAATTCCGAAACAATATTGCTGGTGTAGCCGTGGACCGTCGTGTTTGTTAATTTCCGCGACGGTTAATCTAGCGGAAGGCTCGTTTTCAATTTTAACGAGCTCGTAAACAGCGGAACGGTAGTCGAGATCGTATGGAACCCCTAATTTCGCCTGTATCCAATTAAAAAATCACGTTCGCAATCGAATCGCCGTTTAAATGCCGGCGACCCGTAAAACCCGTGCGATCCCCGTTGACCCAGTTCGCGGCTGCCGCGTTAGATTTACCGCAACGAACAAGAAGGAACGTAGACATAGAAAGCGGAGAATTGGCTCGTAGCTGCGAAAGGTATCAACGTTTAATCCAGCGTGATTGCATTCGGTCGACGCGACGATTTTACGAGCGCTCTGAAAACGGCCGGGCAAACACGTTCTCCTTTTCTGCGAACTTTTTTCCAGCCGCCGCCACCCCGGTCGCCGCAATTACGACCGAGGACGAGCAAACGTTTCCTAAATTAGATGTAAAGGTGGCTTACGTCGTTTCAAACGTTCCGACGACGAGTTTCAGGCGGTCGGGCGATTTTCGTGAACCGTGGAAAACGCCGTTTGCTCGGCTCCTGAAAACAGCGAATGCTAACGAAGGCATAGACGAATCGATGGAACTTTTGGACGACGATACGTAGACGTGGGCTAGGTGAAAATTGCAGTATAAGGTATTGTAGAACTTTTTAGTCATCAGCAGGGATCTGAAGCTCTGAATATAGGAGGAACAGAAACAGAAAGTTTGGAAGTCAGAAGACTTGTGGCTGTCAATTTTGAAATTATACTGTGACTCATGTGAATTCAAATCCTTTCTATTGGAGATCGTTTGGTGGCCACATTCTTTATCCAAAGTCGTTTGAAGATCAAATTTATCAACGTCGTGCGAAGGTTAAATTTTCCATTCATGTCCGTTTAAACGTACCTACTACTCAAGTTTGTTTAACCCCCTACAAGGGAAAAAAGTAGAGACAAAAACAATTAACTTCTTCATCGAATTTTTATGCACTATAGGATCCTTACTCCCTAATAATCGTTGGAAAATAAGAAATTTGATATCTGTGACCTCATCACGCATTAAATGCAGTAGTAGACACGAACCTGATAGTAGAATATTGTACCAAGAACTACGAGAGGCATATTTTTTAAATAAAGTCGTACATGGTTGCACCACTATCTTATAAAGTATTGAAACCGGGATTATTTTCAAGTGACAACTTCAATTCAGACGCGGCAGCAGATTTTCTTCGAAGCTCTCAGGCCGATTCTCCGGTTCCAGGAGGGTGCGCGTGGCATCGATTCGAGGCAACAATAAAGCGCGACCTTCATGAGGTAATCTCAATTCGAAGTGGACGGGACGAAGAAAAGGCACGACCCTCGAGGAGACGCGGGAAGAACGCGCAACCGGGAATATTTCTGACAATCCTCGGAGGGTGCAGAGTCGCGGGCATCTAGGCTGGAAGGGCCTAACCACCTCGAAAGGAAGGACCGATCCCCGGGGGCCGATGGAGGGAACCGCATTCCGTGTAAGAGGAGCTCCTTCACGACCACTTGGACTCACGAAATAGCGATGCCGCAGACCCTTAAAACGGAAACGGACAAGCCGCCCTTCGAGAATTTCGCACCCCTTAAAGGTGGCGAGAGGGGAACGACTAATCAACGCCGCCATTGTCGGAATCACGGTTAGAGGAAGTTATTGCTTCCGTGGCCTCTGATTTCGTGAAATCGCCACCGAAAATTGCACTCCGGACACCGATAACCCTCCTCGGCATTATACTTTACAGATTTATGGAGATTTCGGGATGATATGCAGAGTGTCCCGGGAGGAAACATAGATACTTCAACGGTAGATTCGTGGGCTAATTTAACATGTAAAATGTGATCGAAGTGGGCCTGATTTAGAATGGTTCTTGAAATAAGAACATCCGAATCTCTGCAATGTAGCAGATCTGAAGATGAAGGTTGGTCATTTGCTTTTGCGGTGGCACAAAGCAGTCGACGTATATTTAGTAGCTAAATGTAGTTATTCCATGATCACCTGAGTTCTAAAATTGAAATCCTTCGGATCTTAATCTAGGGTTACTCAGGTATAATAAGTACTGTCACACGCTGCGTAATAACGTTTCTATCCATGATGGACCTCATATGTATAGTTGGTCCCAGAGAATTATAATATACTTTACTCTACTTTTCCTACGCTCAGATATGTCTAGATACACAAATACATACCATTGTGTTACAATTGCTTAGAGCATTCAGCGCAGTAACACGCTGTACAGGTTTGTAGACTAGGAGCAATAGGCTGTACCATGTAACCTAGGTGTGTTGTAGGCTATAACATAAAGCATAAAGTGTGTTCTCGTAGGCTACACCGCAAAGTCTAAGTATATTGTAGGCTACACGACCCAGGTTTGTGTAAGTACACTCTATGACATTTGCACAACGACGAAATCGCCTAACGACGCATTTCTAAGACCATATTCCCATTCTCAAGCAGCGCATGGCAGTACAAAGGAAGAATTGATAATTTGCGCATGGAAGACAATGCCCTCTATTAAAATATGATTTTTCACGACTAGCTTCGGAATTGTGGGGTTGGTGGATGCTTTCGTGTGTATTTGTGCTAGCGTTTAGGCGAGGAGAAATTCAGCGCCTGCTAGTTTCTTGTTTAGTCTCGAGGACAGTTTAGTTAGGCGAACTGTTTAGGTGCATGAATGAAAAGTGTGGAAGGATTGATGAGATGCGTGGTGTGAGAGGTGCGTGCGTTCTCAGAAGTCAAGTATCGAACGGATCGTGTGACTTTCTGGGAATGCATCTCCTCTGTATGAATCTGGTGTGGAAATGCGTGTGGAATGTGTGTGTGTGTGTATAGATTTTTGGGACCTCCGGGTCAGAGTGCAGCAGAGAACCGTTTGAGTTGTTGCGTGGAGAGCATTGCGTGGAGAGTATTGTGTGGAGAGTATTGCGTGGGGAGTATTGCGTGGAGAGTTTTGCGTGGAGTCTGTTTGTAAGGAGTTATATATTCTGCTGTCTTTTATTATTTTAATATATATATATATATTAGTTTTATTATTTTAACTCACGACTCACACTTTGTGTCATACTTTTGAATCCCACAGAATCTAGAGGTAGAATATTCGCCCTCTCGAAACAGCCTGCGAAGGTTTCCGTTGCAACAGGCCCGGTGTTCCTCCCTGAACATTTTTGGAAGACAGAAATTGGCAGGGGACTCGCAGCTTTCAGTGCGTGTACACGGTCTAGGGGAGACATTTTCGACGATCCTTCGAAGACGCGTCAGATGACAGCGTTTTTCATGATCAAGAGCAGCCTGGCGAACGCGACGCAACAATGGCTCACGGCCAAACCGCGACAGAAGCAACAAATCCCTTCTTTCGCGAAATAAAAAGGCTGTATATGAACCGTGCGTCGCATTGTTCCCGCAACCGTGGCCCGACAATATCCCGAAATCCGACTTGTCGAAAACGTTCAAGGGCGAAACGCGGGAGCAGCTCACCTGAAAAAACGATGAAGAATATTACCGGGCGAAGTGTAGGCGTAATCACTGTTTAAAGAGCGTGTCTACGGCGGCGGAAGGGCTGAAACCGTGACGTTTGTTATCGGAATGGAAGCGACGGAAGGGCGCAGGACAACGCGAGCCACGACAATGCCGTCGCCGAACCCCATACCCCTCGCTGCCACGCGTCTGTGCAACGCGACAAAAGCGGCAACCCTCTTCTTGACGGCCGCAAAGTGTGCAGAGGAGAGTTACTCTCTCCCTCCCTCTGTCTACGTCGTCTATCCCTGCGTCGAATCGGTACGTCGACGTAACAGTTTCGCCGTATGATAAACGGCCTTTGTAACGCGCGATGATAAGCCACCCCCTATCTCTCCCGATAACTTCGACACTTCAGCGATCAGGCTGATTTAGCCTCGAGCCGGGGACGCTCGACGAAGAAACACTGCGTGTTGGGGAGGTTTCCAACGAATCTGAGATTTCTTCTTGACTGGTGGTTGCCGTTCGATAATTTTGCAGGAAGGTGGTATCAAGTATTTGTGTACAGTTAGGTTCATTAGGATTCCCATTGACGAGTGGGGGTGTCTGAGATATCTGGAAACTCTGACAGAATGTTTTAAATATTTAACAATCCAGATGGAGTTACTGTTTGGGTGTATCAGTGACTGAAACGATGTAGACTGGGTCAGTTTGAATTTTACAAAGATCTCCTATTTTTCATTTAGTAGCTCCTGTACACCCTGAAAGCCATACTCTGGAAGGCCTGTACCCCAGTTGTATGGCGGCGCCAGAGTTAGTAGTTACCAGTCGTGAAGATCACTGACTGTATGACTTAGCATGGTTTATGATTCGTAAATTACTGTTCCACCAATAAATCTTCGTGTGGCCTTACTTCCTCGTCCTCGACGAAAATGCTAATTTTATTTCCATATTGTGTTTGCTTCGCCTAAGGCAAATGCAATGGTAGCTATGATTACAAATTATTTTATCCTCGCTTGCTAACAAATTCTGTTGATTGGTTACTGTTCTGTGGAGGTATACATGAAGAAGTTCATAATATAATTGAATAATGATTTTATTAGAGAAATCTTCAAAAAATTTGCTATCAATATATTTGTCATTTTCGACAGATGAATATTAGAACAGATAATTGACTTATTAAGTTTAAAATCATGATAAAGTTTCTTGCACAGGACGACGTCTTTGGCTTGTAAGTAAGCCTTATTGTTAGTGAAACGACTCTACTCTCAAATATCCAATAAAAATTTTGGCTCTCAGATGACAGAGGGGAGAAATTATTAAATTTATTTATTCGAATCAGGTATATTATTTCAATCGTTAACAATGTAACAATATTTCACAGGACTCTGTCCATTTAAGCAAAATGATCCACAAAAAACAATCTATTTGTTGTATTACTATAATGTACCAGTCAACACAAAATTTCTAATATCTGTGAACAAATTATTAAAAATATATAACGATGAAAATATTGTACATCTAATATTATAATATTTTCGTTTGATCTTTACTGTGTATAGGATGAGGCGCTTTCATAGCAATTGAATATAAATTAACGCATTTTCAGTACTATAGATTTCACTTCACGGATTAATTGGTAATTATCAGAGGAATCCTCGTTCTCCGGTTCGTCCCTTTACAGGTGTCATGGAAGGTCGATGCAACCACTTCTGTTTGGCCCTTCAACGGAACCGAAGGACAGCCTCTTGTACCTCGATCACGGAATCTCTTACCCTTGTCTCTCTCGTATAAAATACAGAACGCATTAATTAAACCGTGGCTGGCGATGGGGATGATGTCGGAGCGGCGATGGTGGTGTTGCAACGTGTCGTAGCTCAAAGCGGTTTACAACCCCTGTAAATTCAAGCAACGGGAACAATGGACGCCTTAAATTTCTCGTAAGCCGCGCTGGGAATTTAAATCTGTCCAATTTCAAGGCACTCGACGTCCGAGCGAATGAACGTTATCAAACGGACGTCAAACTAGACGGTAGAGCACTTTAAAAGACAGTACCTTCCTCGCGGATGATGAGAAATCTGTTCGATCATCCTAACAGTAATCTTCCAAGGAGATCATACTCCACAAACTTTCAAACAAAATAAATGTAATTTCTAGTTACATTGTTATTCATCGATCTTTCTTGTAGACTTTGTAGCCTCTTCTTCCTGTTGTCAGGATGTTCCAAAAATATTTACCTTTGTTAAACCTTCGAACTCCTTTGTCGAGTGTGACTCGACATCGATTTTGTTCACAGGTACTCCTCTGTCGAGTCACACTGGACATTTTCAAATTGCCAGTTTAAATATGTATTGTATTCTGCAATATTTTTATTATCACAAATATTAGATCTTTGCAAAGTTTCCATGTTATTTTCAATATAATTAGTAAAAATGATTGTTTAAATTGGTTTCTTTCAACCAACTGCCTGTTGAAATACATTTCAAATAAAACACTTAAAATAATAGGGAGTTATTGAAAAGAAAATTAACAAAATTAAGAGTTGAAAGCGTTAATCGTGATTAGGTGAAGAGGCCGTGTTCGCTGTACGGGTGCTACGTAGACTACGAATATATTTTTCATATTAATGCAGTTATAGAAATGAAACTTTGACAAAATTATATTTTGTTCTGTAAATGTTTAAAAAATGTAAATATTATAAATATGTGTTCTTCAGATATTTCTATACGTTAAATTGCATAAATGTCCACAGTCTAATGATGTGGTAGTCAAAGAGTTAAAGAAAATCAGAAAATAATTTATACAGAGTGTTCTGGTTCTAAATCAGAACATTATTAGAGCGTTGATGAGAGATCAGTCGGTGAATCAGCCCAAGGAAAAATGAAATGACCGATTTAAGATCCGGATTAACGATCGACGAGGCGATAATCGGTCACGCAACCGGAGATCACAATAGCCTCCGGGTGGCGGGAATAAATGAACCGACTGCTGATACGAGAAGGGTGAAAGGAGTCAAGATAGGAGACTTCTAGCGCAACCCTCCAGTCAAAAGGGTTTATGGCGCGGACAGAAATCCCGCAGACAATGGCTGAATTAATTCCTTAAGGTCTAATCGGCCTGTAATGATCCTGATCTTAGTCTCCCGGTCGAGATGGAATTAGCTCAAGTATACGAGGTCGCCTAGATTACTGCCGTTCGTCACGTAATTAACGACGTTTTGGTCGATGATTTAAGGGTTCGGCTCCGAACTAATCGACCCTTACTTTCTGACCACCCTTTCACACCGAACGGTTTAGTTTCACCGATCGCCGCCGTTGATACGTATGAATTTAGGTAAAAATGGACTTCATGCGAATATGATGAAGTACTTTTGAGAAGTACTTGCCTCTTGTTTGAGGGGAACCAGGTTGAAACTGTATGGAATATGTTTCGTTGTTATATAAATTCGATATTGCAAATTATGTGATGTTACACACTTTTAAATGGTACTAGAAGATTTTTGGGTAGTGAGGAATCTAATAAAAGAACTCTATAGCATATGTAAAAAAGGAAAGAAGTGGTACAACCAACAAAATTAACATTTTTCATGTAGAAGTTACGCGAAAATATTTTAGATTGTACCATATGGCATGTCTATTTAAACTGTAATAACTCCATATCTTCAGTAAAGGTACAGGGTGATCTTAAGAATTCTTATGTTAAGGGAGCAGTTTTGTAAGCTTTTGGCAAAGATGACTCAAAAATGATTCCATTCAAATGGAGAACACTTCGATTAATAAAATTGAGTTTGACAAAAAAGTCAAGCTTATACAATTCGTGCAACCTAATAGAATACAATTTTCTCATATGTGGTACAGGTTTCAACAAAAGGCACCCTGTATAATACATTGTTCTTTTTTGTAACAATACAATTCAATCTCTAATTTCAGTAATATGCAGGACTTTAAAAATTTTACTGTGCTACCCTTAAGTAGACGAGACCCCAACTACTTCGAGAAGAGAATTCGGTCTACACACTTCCCTTTTCCTTTCAGATCCACCCTTTCGCCTGACAAACGCTATTGTCCTCATACCTATTTCCTATAACCATATAGGCTTGCGTCAAGGTCACAGCAGAATTGCTCAATAAATTATATCCGCGAGCCTTGTCGGCATAAACACGCGTCGTTTCTATTACACGTGGTCGCGACCGAATTTAATAATCTCACACACGTGTCTTATCCATTTATCAGTCATAAGCTCTTGATCCCTGGCTCTCGGGTCCGAGAATGCTCGAACGGTAATCGTTTTACACGATCTTGAGCCACGTGACGAAGTGCTGGTGAACCGGTATCTCCGTTTCAACCGTTGCAACTATCCCAGTTATTAGGCTGCTTTATCTGTGACCAATTATGCGTGTCGCATTTCAAACTACCGATACTAAACTGTATTAAGTCAGAGTATCCGAGAGATCCTCAAGTGAAAATGAACCGAAGCGAAAGCAGTCGATTTTCACCTATTACAAATAAATTGATAGGGTATTAGTACGCAAATCACCAGTGAAAAGACAATATACTTATTTCTGGAAATGAACCTCAGGGGCTAAGTGGGAATAATGGTCAGAAGGATTTATTAGTTCTTAAAAAAACACAGGCACGAAACATTGCCTACCCAAGGTCACCTCCTCGATCGTAAATTACAGCAGACAGAACCGACGCATGTATAATTTTCCACATGCTTGTTAATGTGATAAGTAGACTGCGGAGGTTTATGCAATTTAATATATCCAAACTGGTGAATGATGGACGTTCAACAACTTATCAAAATAAAAATTATATATTTTGAACATTTCAAGGAGCAAATGCAGTCTTCTCGAAGTTTAATCTATTTAACTGCATTAATATAGGAAATACAGAAGTCTAAATATATATATTCGCATAAACATATGCAGTCCAGTGATAAGTTATCTAAATAGTCTCTACAAATGAACGAATAGTAAAATGAAATGTAAATGGCCGAAATAGTAAGCAAAGAAAACTGCTGGGTGACTTTGAATCCCAATACTGCTCGTCTCTACCATAGGCCCATCTATTTCTTTTTTCTTCATCCCCATGACCCGAAGCGACAGGTCACGACGATTAGCGTTCTCTAGGGCGTTCGTTTCCTCGGCCCCCTTCAAGGAAAGAAGTTAATACAGACGCTTCTATCCTGGGTCCCATCTTGTCTTATCTCGTCTCTTATGGCCGTTGTTCAGCGGGACATATCATTTTACCCCGTTGGCTGGAGTGTCGGCGAGGCGAGGGCGGTTAAAAGGGATCCAAGGAAAAATAATAACAGAAGAGCTGCTGCTGCTGCTGCTGCTGCTCCTTCAGCGCGACCCAGGAAACACAGAACCACACTCCGGCGGACATTAGTGTGATAGTGCACCGGGCATTCTTACCTTCGTGAACTATTTTTGTCGGCGACCTAGCAGGGATTACATCGTTCCAAGGACTTGGTCCAGCATCTTGATGCCTCCGACGGTGAATCGTGTGTGGACGTGAAAGAGTCCATCGGACTCGCTGGCTGGATGTGCGATAGCGGTCGCTCGAAGAAATTGCGAGTACTTCGTGGAGATTCTATTTCGTTGGACGTCTCTCCCGCCTCCTGTCCTATCGTCAGCGTTTTCCTTTCCGGGGAAATAAAACGTTTACCTTCTCCCACGATTATTGGCGATTCTCTAAGTGTCCTCCTTAATCAGATTTCTGGCGCAGGACGCAGGTGTTTGGTGAGCCAGCTTCTCTTAAGCGAGAGTGACGAGGTTTATTCGATTGAGTTTCTTTTATCTGACGTAGATATTAATTTCTACTAGAAAATCTCAGAGTGAACAGAAGGTATATGATGTTCAAGGTCATATGCCTTGCCTTTTTCAGTAGGATCTTTCATATCCATTACCCCATTTCACTTCACTCCCATATTCTTATAAGAAGGGAAAGGAAGCTCTACTGCAGACAAAGAAATGGTTTCGACATGTCTATTCCAGATGTTTCTACAGTAGCAGCAATGTATATCATTATAATATTGTCTCTGAACCTAGCAACTGAAAACTGTAAACTGTTTAACACCTCGACGGTCTACAAATAAATAATCGTCCAATCCCCCAATTTGAAACAGCACACACTGCACTACTAAAAATGAGCCTAGCGTCTTGAATAAACCGAGTTAAAGGTGAATACTGATCATACCCTGAAGTTACACCTTCGCCATCCTACAGTCACCAGCAAAAAAAAGTTTCCTAACATGTTCGTAAATTCAATAATAAATCAGGAGGCGATAGAACTCGCAGGGCGGCTCAATCCACTAAAGGGATTTTATTTCTTCCACGGAGTTCCTACCCCGGAGCGAGGTTATGGTAATTTTCAGGAGTACAAGAAAATTGGCCCGACAAGAGGGGTGATCTTCGACGGAGCTGATCCACGCTGAATCCGTGCGCGACCTATTCTGTTTCGATCCGACCGAACGGAGAGTTCTTCGTGGTTTGTAGGTGACAGGCGATTACTCCGCGGCAGCTGATGGTCATTCATTGGCCGAAGAGGGTCATTGTCGTTTAGGCAGTAGTGCAATCAAGGCAACCGTCCCAGCCCTTGCCTGTAATCATCCTGTAAGCCCTGTTGTTCGATTACAAAGGATCCTCCGGTTCGTTGACTCGCCAGGGCCAGGATAACCGTCTCTATTACCTAACAGTGTTTCCAAAAATTCCGGCTGACCGTAAGTAGATGACCTTGCGCCATGAGCCACTCACGAGGGGCTGGGGGCTATGCGAACACTTTCCGGATGCAATCTTGCTCGAAATGTAGGGGTTGCTGAGTGTAACTGTGGGAAAGTTAGGAACTGATAAACTGTGATTCTTAAATATTTGAAACCGCTGGAACTCTGAAATTATTTCCAATTTGAGTCAGATAGAAACAAGAAAATTAGCTCAATACGTTGATGTGCACATGGTACAGAAACGGTAATTTGTACTAAATTAATGTGTCAGTTATACTGCAGTTGTATTTAATTATTTTTCAAGTCCTTAATTATTTTCTGTCCTCTAGTAAGGACTGAGGACCTATGCTGGAGGATAACTAATACATAGCTAAAAAATGTATTATTTATGTACATACACCTACCAGAATTCGTTGATTACTTTGGAAGTATTTTATTTATTCAGATCTAATCTACTCGAGGATCCAAACAGCTAAGAAATACAATAGATTATTGCAAGAAATCACACGAATCTAATGTGAAAAAAATAAACAAGGTGAATCACTAGAGTGACTCACCAGACTGATATTTCAAATAACTCCAGACTTCTTGATATTAGAGAAAAATTGTTTAACCCCTTAACGCAGTTTTTTTTTTAAAAAAACCGGCCAAAAAAAATCAATTTTTTTTTATGTAAAAAAACACAATTTAGAACATTGTCTTGGCAAAAAAATTAAAAAAATACAAAAATAATCAAAATTTTTATTTTAATTTTGGACTTTGCTCCACATTGCAGAAAATAGCCGAATATTGAAATGTTACACGTACATCGACTTTTTTATCTTTCTTTTTTTTTATTTTCAGAATATTATTATTATTATGTTTTATTTTCATTATATTTTAGTAAAATATATATTGAAAAATGAGCGAATCAGAATCTGAATATGAATACGCTGTCGGAAAGCGGCTCAGAAGAAAGTGATAAGTATAGTAGTGATTCTGAAGATAGTTCAGAAGAAGATATAGCCGTTGATTGGAAGTAGATAAGCAATATCCAACCAAATCCACATCCTCAAAGGTTTCCATTTGTTACCGCCCCTGATTCAACTTTTCTTTTGGTGGAGAATTTTGATATACTGCGCTTTTGTTCCATGGAAAAAGGATATATTTTATTCTTGAATAAATAAGTGTTATAGCTCACAGTCCCATGTAAATGATAAATATCAATAAAACGATTTTTTTTCTTTGCTTTCACATTGTTATTTTCAATTCTCGATTATATTCGAGTGTGAAAAATTATAGCAGCATAAAATACAACGCCGCTCGAATTATCTCGAGTGTGCACAGTTTGGCCTGTTTAGCGCGCTCGAATTAACTCGAGCGTACAAGTTAAGGGGTTAAGAATATACATTGACTCTGTGAGGCCTCAAACGAAAAAAACATTTTTACTACAATGCTTCTGGTATTCGTGAAGATTCCACGTCGCCTCTAAAATGTTTAAAGAACCCCATACAGTGGAGCAGTTATTTTAGTTTCTGGCGAATCATCCTGTATATAGAACGCGACAGTTCATCTTTCATTTCTTCAATCGACGAAATAAAATTTGCAAAGCCAGTCGAAATTCACTGCGAAATGCATCGCAGGTCCGTAGCCGCGAAAAACCGAGCGATCACGCTCGGTGGCGCGGGCGCGCGCGCGAGCAAAAAACCAACGTGATTCGTTTGTATGCAAATGTTTTCTTGTAGCCGTTGGCTTGCACGGCCGTCCCATACCTTTGTTGGATAAAATGTACCCCCGTAAGCGACGAGCGTACACAGGTACCCATGGGTATGCCATAAAGCGCGCCAACTTACCATGTATATTGCGAAGGTCTACCTGAATTTCCATTGAATGATCAGTGTATCGGGCATGTTTGTGTGTTTTTGCGCGGCCGATAGGGAACAGGTCGTGTCGCTTAATGTATTCCTGGCGATAAAACCGCATGGTTAAAATATAGGTCGCTCTCTAGGTCGAATGCTACTTCGGTGGTACCTGTGCCGGCTTATGAACTACGTGGCTACGTGCATCCGACCTATAAACCAGTCACCTGTAAAGGTGTGCTCGCGCTTTTCACGTCGCCGAAACGCGAGCAACCGACCACTAACGCTGTCACCTGTACTTCCAAACCAGCACGATCTACGATTCTGGCGAGTTTCAAAACTGGCAAATTCATATATTCACAAACTCCCAACGGTTCTGTGAAAACAGCTACCGGTGTATCCTTGACACCGAATTCGATGTTGTATCGACGTTTCGACTGTCGATGAATGAAGCGTTTCTTTTTTTAAAAATGAAAGGACAGTGGTAGGATTTTTGTAGTCGCTGCTTTGTGAATAGTTCGCCGGGATAACGATGTTTTTGAGAAATATCTGTAAGCTGGAGGTTGTGAGGCAATTTGTCTGAAATTGATTAAAATCGAGGCATCAACGAGTAATTCATAGATTGCATGGTAGGAGAGAATTACAAATTCACGGTGAGTGAGAATTGAAGAATAAAGAACGTCTACTCTGTAACAGTTTGGTCACTGTTTCGGACAAACATGTTTCCATAAATCAATTTCAAAATTTAAGAAGGTTCAAGTTACGATGAAAGTGGAGGCTCACGGTGGGAGGTATAGAGTAACCTACAGAGTATAGTACATACGACATACGTAGTTGGCGATACATTCTCACGCATATACGCAGTCAGAGTACACATATAGAGCGTTCGTTAAAATTCGAGCCGGAAGCTTTTCGGTCGGTTCTACAAGCACCATCGAAATCATCGCCGGCTGAAATTCAGACTCAATGAAAATAATTACGAATGCAAGGGCGCGCAAGAAGTTGCGCCGCCGCGGTGCAATTCCCGCGTTCCGGAGTTCCAAGGGAGGGAAATAACTCCCGTGTAACTAGAAACTGGTAACAAGAAACGCCGGTTGGCTTGCAGATTCAGGAACAGAGGATGCGCCTTGCGAACGAACGGTTGAAATTAACAAGGGCATTATCGTTTGACTCAATTTCGGATGGTAACGATCCGGAATCATGCTCCGGGGCGTACCGCTCCCGTTTCGGACGTTTCTCTGATTGGTTTCGATACGTGGCCGAATATCAAGAGGCAAGTTGCAGTTGCGGCAGCCCAATGATGCCGGAATTTAATAAAGGGAATGATTACGTTTACCGCAAATCAGTATCGAAACGCATTCGGGGGCTGACTTTGATGAATCGCGAACGCCACGGACGGATTTGTTGCTCCCTCCCCTCTTCCATGACACAGCCAAAGATAAACCAATTTAATTAATCCCGTGAAATACATCAGGATTGATCGAAATGATAGATCCCTGGCACGATCGCGCTGGAGGGACGTCGCGATACTTTGACACAGCGTGATTATGCTGCCGTTTCGAGAGGGCCAATTAATGCACTCTCGTCCCCGGTGTTCTGAACGAACATTTTGACACCTCGAATATCGAAGTGGTGTCTGTGGCGTGAAGGGATATGGGTGTGGAGAGAAAATAGTGGGTCTTGTACCAAGCTTATCGTATTCTTTAGAACTTCGGGTACAAGAAAGGATTATTATTTATTCTTATGAAATTCTGAAAATCGTTAATGTCGCTATAATATAAAATACAAATTATATGAAATAAATAGTTAAAAACATATTTTATTTAATGACGTATACTGGAAAGAATAAGTGAACATATGTCTGACTGGGTATGGCAGTTTTCACTGTGGCATTCCAACTGTGAATATGTTAATTGTCCTGTGACACCTCAATTTAATCAAATATTAAGTTTAGTCTTATAGAACTTCCAGTTTGTCTGCTTCAGTTTATTGAATAATTTTTATTATTTATACAGCATGTCTAAGCTTCAGGGCTGTTTACTTTCTGATATGGAACTAAAATCTCTTATACAGATAAACTATTTAAATTTTTGAGATTAAAAAATCTATTATATGTCGTAAGTTATTCGTGACTGAACCCAATAACTGGTAAATGCTACGAACAATACAATACATATAAATGGTAGTATAAATGTAGGATGTATGTGATGGAATAATTAAATACTTTTGTCCATAAAAATTTCTTTTAAGGGTACCTTTCACGTAATAACAGAATTTTAGTTACCTTGAAGTAACCTTGAATGAACCACCCTCGCATTGGTCTCTGCACAACGTACCTTTTCTAAATAAAAATTCCTCCCTGCAAAACAAGATAATCTGCCGATAAAGGCAATGCAAAATCGTCTTTGAACGATACGGTGGAATCTGCAGGGATTTACAGCGTTTAAAATTCATAGAAAACTTCGGTGCATCGTATGTACAAAATGATACACCCGATGGCTCTCAGAGTTTCGCGTCAGCGTCAAGAAAACGAGAGAACTTTCCGCGAGGACCTAATAATTCAGTCGGATGCGCCGGTTCGTTACGGTGAAATGTCAGAGGGTGGAGTATTTCCCTGTTTATTCCCGTTACGTATTTTAGCCGGGGAGTTTATGAGAGTTTGATGAAAGAACAATAGGATGGAAAGGCCGGGCAGAATGATTTAACGATGTCGTAAGAGAGAACGATCGCCTTCCGGCTCCCTTTTCACGCGGACGTTTTTATATCGCCATCGAGACAGCTGCTGCTTCCCTCGAGGAACGAAAAGAAACCTCTCCCGATGGATGGGACGAGGTAAAAGGAGTACCGGAAGAAAAGCGAGTTATCGTACGCTACATTACCGTACATGCGAGCCGACGATTAGCGAGACTTTCCGCATTGAGAACTTTCGAAAAAAAAAACTAATAATAAACAACCGTTCCGTGGAAACGAAGGATCTCGTGAACGGATCCATTGCTGGCTCCCTTTCGCTGCACGGAGATTCTTATGGCCGTCAAGCACAGTACAGTGGGAAATAATGGGTCAAAAGGGAACGTAACCTTCACATACGAAGCTTTAACTCTGACGATTAACATGGCCAGTGAGATAGAGAAGAATTTCATGCCTGAGGCGACAGATTAAGAATATATATATGTATTCTATATATTTCTTTATCTCATTTTCAATTTTTCTTTGATGGTATAATTGATGTTAAGTTTACTGGAAATATAATGAGAGGTAGTAATTATTTGTTACATGGTTTTTACAAGAGGCCTTTGGATAGTTTTTTTATAAATTTTTTAGGACCATGCAGTGCTATTAAAAGTATGATGATGAGGATGTATGAATGCGCATAGAAAAATGTTTACAAATTCCATTCAATCGCTTAAATTAATGCTACAACGATAGCATAAAGTAACAAGTAGAATATCAAATAATTGTATCTTTCTGCCCTTTACGATATGTATTTGCTAAACCTCATTTCAACATGTCTGACTAGACACGGAACTTTTCACTGTGACACAGATCGTGTCAACGCATTCCAC
Source organism: Macropis europaea (assembly GCA_916610135.2). Lineage (NCBI taxonomy): Eukaryota > Metazoa > Arthropoda > Insecta > Hymenoptera > Melittidae > Macropis > Macropis europaea. Next base: position 10,423,475 of record OU744350.1, on the reverse strand, counting down.
GTATGTATGTACAACAATACACAGTTGATCAAATGTTATTTAAAACATTTATTTACGGAAACATCATACTTTTAATAATTTGAATGATACAAAATATTCTTAAAAAATGCTTATTTCATTAACGAAAACAGAAAGGCAAATAATCCCTATATAGCGTCTCTATATCACTAACATACTTCATTTTTGTTGAAACTTTCAACCAAGTTATTTTTCGAAACACATTGTCATTTTATTTGTAGTCATAGGACAACCTACCAGCGTTTGTAGGGAATCCTATCAAAGTGATCTTACATAAACAAATTTTTTTAAAAAATACATTTCGATGAATCTCTATAAAAATATCCAATATTGTCCACGATGGGTTTGAAATTGAAAAAGGAGGATGGGAGGAAAAAAGAGGTGGGTTCTCGGCTGAATTTGCAAGAGAGGAGGAGGGCGAAGGGACAGGTCGGGGCAGGACGTGCAGAGGTACAAAGGAGAGGGACGGTGCATCGCGTGTGTCTGAATGTACGCAAAATGACACGAGGGCAGTCGGTCGAAAACGGCCCCCCAGATGCGGATCGGACCCTTTCGAGAAAAAGTCACGGATCTGAAAAGACGTAAAGGTTTCGCAGAGGACGCAGGTGAAGGAGAGAAACCGTCCGAAGGGAAGTCCGTAGTATCGTGAGACGCGCGCGTTTTAGGTGGATCGAACTTTTACTTTTATTTGCGCTTTGTTGTTGATGTTCATGCAGGGCTTCGGAAAGATCTATCCCGGTCTTTCGTTTATCTCCCTTTTTCGACGGGGAAAAAAAAGCAGCGGATAGCTATCGGGCACGATACAAGGGAAGGTAGCGGCAACGAGAAAAAGAAGGTCGATGATGCTTTCGAGAATTTGTACCGGCATGGGAACCTTCTTTTTTGGGTAAAAATGTTTCACATGTCTCGTCTCGACTCCGTGTAACATCTCTATTACTTCTTATTTCTGTTAATCAGAATTATCAGACCAATGATTCTTGTTCTTCTAAATTGTGCATGCAGGAATGTAGAGTTTTAGTGATAGAGACATTTGTTTATTTGCAAAAGACTCAGAGGTACCATGTTCTTTTTATGTAAAGAATTTCGAAACTTTCAGAACATTCGCAATCTTCTGTGTAATCTGAAGTATATCCTTACTCTTTCAAATTATTAAAAAATGTATTGTACAAAAACTGTACAACTATATTGTATCAATTTTTTTTATAGTAATGAATAATGCATTAAGAATTTGACGGGGAATAAACGAAATTCACAGCATACTTTGCTGTTATAAAATTTAATCTTATCCCTTTCAGCACATTTATTAAAACGTTGGCTGCCACGCAAGGTTGTGTGAGCCAGCATGTTAAATATTACTGAATTAAGTAATTATTACTTGTTAGGAAATTCTGAGTGATATCAGTGTCAAACTAATCGTAAAAAATGGCAAGTATACGATCGTATTTTTTAGTATTTTGACTCTTCACAATCTGTATAGAAAAATGTATTTGATGTGTCTGACCAGGTACGGATTTTTTCACTGTGGCAGTAGACGTATTAATTTACTTTCTTTTTCCTTTTTCTTGGTGTGGTTTTTAAAGTTACATTGATTACTGGGTTCTAGCGACGAAATGTGGTTAACACGTTGACTGCCATGGGGGTCACCGGTGACGGCACGTTAAATTCCATTTAATTACCTAATTATTCATTTTGACAATATTCTGTGCAAATTTTACATTGAAACACTAACATAGAGAGGCGTGTATACGATTGAGTACTTAAATATTTTCTTCCTCTGTGATTTATAATAAAAACAGCAATTTATATTGTGTCTGATTGAGGATGACAGTTTCCACTGTGGCGGTCAATGTGTTAAATTTTAAGTGTCTGCTTTTATTTCATATTTTCACCTTTGTGATTCAAATCTTATGCACTCATACAGTAAGTGATTAATTATTACATACCTCTCGAAATAATACCAGTAAGGTGAATCTATTTTCTACATTAAGTGTTCACGTCTAATTTTGAAGTGGTGTTAATCATGTTTTGTTAAAACGTTCAGAGACATCGTGTACCCAAGGATACAGATTTCGGACTAAAACCAAACGTATGTAGTTCGGTTCGCTTTTTCGCGACGAGTCCCGAGTGTACGACGTACGATCGGAGTTCTGAAACGAGTCAGCGATTCGTTCCTGGCGGAGAATGTGTCCGCCGGTGATAACTGTACCGCTTTTCGATGAAAACTTGAAAAGAGCTTTCCCGGAGAAAAAGGAGACCGTTGGCTGACCAACGTGGAATGGTCGAAAGTATTATTGGAGAAGTTCGAGAGCGACCGGTGTACCGCGATTTCTTACCGGAGTCGTATGAAGTCAAGCGTCCGTTGTGTCCCCGGCCAAAAGAACGCCACTCCCGCGACAGTTTCGGGATTTGCCCTCTACAGTTCTTCGAGTGGTTATCCGAATCGAAATAGCGTGGATGAAAACGGAGCTGACGAAAGAACGAAAATTTCGTAAAATAACGAGCACCGTTTCGTTTTTCAAAATATAAAATATCGCGTTGTACAGGTTCGTGTTACAACAAAATCTGGATTATCTGAACACCAGTTATTGAATATAACAGAGAGTAAACCTGTATAGCGACAACGCTATAAGAGATATAGTATAATAGAAATCGATCAACACCATAAAATGAAAAGCAGAGAAAAGCGATGATGTTACAATCATGTACTCGGGTAATGAAATTGAGAAATTTGTTATTAATTTACTAAAAGCGGAGTCGATCAGTTTGGCTTCTGAGTGGCTCAATTATGAAAAGTTTTGTTATAATTAGACTGCAGATGTATATGCAATTTAACACGTTGAACGCCGTGGCGGGTCTCACTGGTGATCGATACCTCAAATTTCATTTAATTAAATAATTATTGATCGTCGCAAAATTCTAAGCAAACTTCATACTCAAACAGTATTGTAGGAACAGAAGAACACGACTGAGAACTCAAATCTTTGTTTTCTTTATGATGTATGTAAAAAATAGTAAAATATATCCTGTCTGATTAGGTACGGCCGTTTTCACTGTGGCATTCAACGTGCTAAGATATCGAAACACGTGAAACATGTGCTTTCAACAACGCGAGGAGAATAAAAAACATTTTCTGAACGTTTACAGAACGTCGTACAGTCCTGGTATTTAGTCTAGACCCAGAGTATATCGTTACTTCTTTTATAATTAGCAATCTTTAAGACAAAACTATTTGAAAATTTATACACATCTCTGCCAAAAGCAATGCCTGATGTCATGAAAATTAAAGCTGGGAACTACACGTTATGAATAAGTTAATTAATTTTCATTTAATTGTCGTAAAAGGATTCCCTACCTCATAATATTGTTACGTTTTTAGCAGAATTCAAACATTTATGAAAAATGTTTTCATACGTCACATAGTATGTTACAGCTTTTATTGACAAATCAGTAGTACGTTCCCTTAAAAAAACGGAAAATGAAATTACAAATTTCTGTGAATATCCATTAACCTGCATTCGGAAGAGAATGAAACCAACCAGCGATAAAAATTCAACCATGGCTGCGCATGAATGGCTTTATAAAAAAAAGAGACAAAGGAGAATTTACCGTACAGTAACCTTGATCGACGATCTGAAAAATTAAATTACAAGATCATCGTTCCAGTGGATGCGATTCTACCGTACTTTCCGCGTGCAGTGATACGAATCGCGAACGATATCGCTAGCTACGCAGCAGACAATAAATAGCGCGCAATAGCCGAACAGGGTCGCGACGACGGGAGATAGGAGAGTCTCTTAAAATTTCCATCATCGTCTTGCGCTTCTTTTTAGTAGGCAGGCAAAGTACCGTGGACGTATTAATGCAAAAAGGCCCGTAAAGTATGTACACTCGGTTACATTCTTGGCACGAAAAATCGTCGATGTAGCCTCTTCGCTCCAGATCGTCTTGGAGCAAGGTCTTGCACTGGCAGGAACTAGGTTACGCTCGCCAATATCTCGTTTAATCTACGACCTACAATTCCTCTTCAGCTACGGGTCTTTCATTTTACACGTCGCCTCTCACGACACCCGACACACAGCCCGCCCTCGCGTCCCATTGTTTCTCTCTTTCTCTTCTGTTCCCGATTAAGAAAGCAAACGTCCCGACGCGAAGACAATCAGGAAGACTTCTGGAGCAGCGATACACGAGATGCTCTTTTCTTCGTTCTAATCGAGAACGGTTGCATTCGAAACTCGGAGAGACGAGCTCGAGGAAAATTGAAGTCCTTGAAAGCGTACAGGGAGCTCCGTGATGTCAACGGTCACAAGGTCAGTCGGTGTAAGACAGGAGGAGCTATAGAAACCTGGTGATTTTCAAAATGAAATTTTTTCAGGATGAGAAACCTGCGTGACAGAGTGGAGCAGCGTAGGATAAATGGCGGAGGACATTTGACGTGAGTCAGATAATGCAATCCACTCAAATGTCGTTCTATTTGCTGTTGCTACATAACAAGAAATTAATATTTAAATTATATTTAATATTCGTAATCTCATTTTGAAAATTGTGAGATTTCCATGGTCCACGCTGTATAAAAAACGAAGAGCACAAAATCTAAAAATCCATTTTGCTTTTGTATGTTTAGTCAATTTTTTTTATTACTCTTCCCTGTTCGTTTGCATATTGACTTTTGGTCGAGGTTTTCTTTTCCTGTAGACTTTCTTTGCACTTGGGTGATAAGGATCACTGCAGACGCTTCCGAGAGCAACCGTTTCCTCTGCTTTTCTTCGAACAACCCTACTTCCCTGCGATCTACTTTCTCAGGGAGCTTCAGAGTGTTCTCCGGCACAGATTAAGACGCTTTAATGGATAACGAAGTTTCGTGGGTATCGAGGAAACAGGATGTCGATAGTGTTCGCGGTTGAAGGCTCGGAAAGGGTTTCAGGAGTGTGTACTCTGTGTTGTTGTCATTAGTTTTTGGTTCGAGGGGTGGGCGTGTAGAAGGGTTGCGAAAGGAGATTGAAGCTTGATGAGTGCTCGACTGTTTTAGGAGAAAAAGATAAGAATGGTTATCCATGCATTGGACGCTTCATTCAACCTATAATTTGCCTTACTCATTAACACATTTTGAAAATCGATGAAAACTCTTGTTGCTGTCGCAATAGGTCTACGTTTCTTTTCAGTTACAATTTGATTGCTCTGATTATACTGTAGATACAATTTGTTGTTTATCCAACTTAACATATTCAAGTATGTAAACTCTCCTGACTTTAAGAAATTACCAAAGCAAAAGATATGATCCTGAACGTTTAAACAACAAAGGAAATTATTTCTGAAGTCTCATTCCTTGTTGCGTTGGGTTAGACAGCGAATTGGATTAGGTTGGGTTGGACTAGATAAGAAATTGGGTTACGTTGTGTTGAATAACATAACCCACCTCAATCTCTTACATAATGTTACATAATACAACCACATTCCAAAACCAAGCCAACCTAACTCTATCCAAATTAACCCAATAGCTTGAAGTATCAAGTAGAATGATCTACACAAGTGACACAGAAGGTTGACATTACGAAACCACGATAGTATCCAACAAACCACGCATGGTGGTTCGAAACCCACCTAAAACTGTAGGTCTTCCTGCTATTGTAAGTGATCATAGCTGAGTTACAGGGAAAAAAAGCGAAAGAAGAGTCTTCTAAAAATTGCCAACACAAGAGAACGGTTAACATCGCGATCTGGCCAGGCAGATCAACTAAACTGAAACAGAAACAGGAAAACCGGATCACAACTTTTTCCATCGAGAAGTTCGATGGCCATGTTTGCCCGTGGCAAAAGGAGGGTAAGAGAAAACGGCGATGGACTTGGCGAGCCACGAATCTGGCTCACCGGCTGCACAATACAGTGAAACGCACTCGAAACTCGGGTGCACTCCACTCGAAGTGCGCCTAGATTACGACTGCAAAGGTAGGTGCGACCCGAGTACAACCCACTTTCGTATCTCAAAGGGGAAGGATTTATGCGGAGAGCTCACCGGGTGCGAGGTATTTCGCGCGAACGATTTCAAACGTGTCCTTAACGACGACCCCGGGACGCTCTCGGTCCTTTGAAAGATCGTACCAGCGCGCAAGAACTCAGAAAAAAGAGCATAAGGAGAAACTGCTTGGACCTTCATTTGAAAAAAAATGAGGTCTTCGGAGATAGGGGCGTCGACTTGCAGCCTGGCCGTCTTACCGATCTATTTCAATGAAAATCTAGGCCAGAACGAGAGTCCGCAATGTTAGTTCACTTGATCTCGTTCATCCATGGACTGCTTCGCTTGTCTGAGTTTAACCCCCTGACTTACGATTTTTTCCGTAGATATCTAAACTGAAGTTTATTGTTCGGGTGCTCACATGGCGGAATACAGGAAGTCAAGGGTGCTGTAATTCGATATTTTTAGGGATTCATATTTTCTTTACGTAATTTGTATTACGAGTGTGACTCGTTATTATGTGACAAGAGCTTAATTAAGCATTTCGATAGGAACGATGGCTATAGTTAGCTGCTATTGAGTAGACGTTGCGTGCGAAGAGCCACTGACGTCACTCAGCAAATATTTATCGCGTGCTAATAGAATAATCAACTGTAGTTTCGTTTGAAAGTGAGAGTATACATGCTTGTTTTGAGACTGTCATGTATAATTTTATAATTGTATGTAGGAGTGCGTAAAAAAAGAATATTACTTTCGACCGAATACCGCCATACTGAAAAGGTTTAACCCATAGTACTATAATATTTTTCGTACTTTGTTCTCAGCTAATTTTAATCTTGTGTTGATACACATATTACGAAAAATAAAAAATGTTTTGCAGTTATCTGTTACTTTTGCAGTAACCTGTTTCCTGTGGCGTTTCGAATTTAATTTAATACAATAAAAAACAATGAAATTACAATGTTACAAAATAATACGTGTATGGTCGAGTCATTAAATATTTTTTCCCTCTGTTATTTGAAATTCTTCAAACGTGCAATACATGCAAGAGAGCTTCTACTATCTAGGGGTTAAATTATTACGAAAATCGAAGCAAAAGGCAAATCTCTTAATTGTTAAAACAAATATATCTTGCACGCTAAAAATAATCGTTAACCTCATTTACGTAACATCAGTTTGATTTTGCATGCAAGCCAGAAGGATGAAGTTTTCTTGGAACGGAGAGGTCATAACGATGGCAATCCTATCGCGAAAATTGAACCCGTAAAATTTTGCACTGCGTTTCGCGGGAGTTCTTTCTCCGCTGGAAACGTATTATTTCTGCCACGGTGTTTATAGCGCGATCATAAGAGAGTTCCAGCGAAAGAACGGCTATTTGATAAGTTCTGAAAGCTCTCGAAGCACTCGGGGTATAGCGCCGCGAACGTGGCTGTTTCTTCCCTGCTACTATTCTCAAGCTGCACTGTTTTGATGGAACTATGTGACAAGAAACGCGAATCGACCAGAATCGAAGCTGTTCGCGAAATCGGTACGACAGCTCGAATCGTACCAAAACGTTACGACACTATTTCTTTCCGTTCTCGTGCATCGAGGAACAAAGAACTCGAAGCATCCAGCTTTGCCAAGTTATTCCTCAGCTATTCCTCAAATTCAAGATTTAAGTAACTATTTTCTCCACTATAAACATGATAAAAATTGGGATATAAAATGTTATGCTGAAAGTTATGACGTTTCGCTTAAAAATATTCCCATTGTTTTGGACAGACTTATGACGTATAGATAGTTATTACTTTTTCATAGATATAATTTATGTCAATAGCTGTATCTGGAAATTTAAAATACTAATTTTTTTGTTGATAAATACTCTGTTCATCAAAATGATACAAATTTGGGATGACAGACTTCTATCTCTTGCAATAAAATATTCTGGACTTCAGCAGAATTATAACGTTCAGATTATTCTAATTTATGCTGGCAAACAAATTAGATGCAGTATATTTTCAATTATCAAGCAAATTCTACAAAGAGAATCTGCAAGTTTGCCTCTAGCGATTTTATATACAACCTCCAGTCCTTTGTTTTAACGATTTAATATAACGAAGACTTTCATACATTCATGATTACGAGTTATAAAATTCATTTTTCGGTACAGAATGTATGCATGCGAGAAATTTTGTATCGCACACAATATTTCATGTGTCACACGAAGAACGTATTCTACTGTTCCGCAATCCTGAATAATTTTTCCGGCCTTTGTACCCTTGAATACGTCGCTTACAAAAGAAAATTGAATTAATAACTCGTATAATATTTTACTGGCATAATTAACGGTAGAATGGCGACTGAATTCCAGCTGCATTGTGAAAATTTCTGCACTGATCACAATAGCACGGAGCTCGATATTTTAGTAAATTGATACGTTGCTTATTTTTCTTTCCACAAAAAATGTATAGGGACTTTGTAATGCTGGAATTATTCATTATGGTATCCTACAGTGTTCATCCCCCATATTATTTCTTAAAAGACGAAAACTCAAATGTGTGTGCCAACTGGGGTTATTTAAAAAAGTAACAAAATTACATAACAAAATTATAATAGTAACTAAATATACTAAGCATAAGCATTGCTAGATTAAACTTACGATTCAGAACCTATTTTCCATATTCTAAAAATATTACCCTAACAAATGAATACATGACGAACCTCTTCAACCTCTCTCACCGATTGTGAGTCGATTCAACGAAAAGCTACTCCTACCATACAAAATAATAAGAAAACTCCCGATCTCAGGTTCGTGTTTACCCCTAAAATTCAAAAAGCTTCAGACCAATAAGACAGCAACGCCAATCTGCCAATGGACCGGTCTCTGCGGCTTAATTTACACCTCGAGAATTCAGATGACCTCTCTCATAAATCCAGAACGGTACTATATCGCCGGAATTATCTCTCTGTGGCATCGTTTCGCCGCACGCGCCAAACGCGCGGCGGGACCTCGAAACGTTCGACGTTGAGCGAAAAATCAGGGCACCGGAGAGGATGGGAATTTTTGCAGAGGGACCGGTGGTCGTCGCATTTTTATCGAGGGGATCTAGAAAGCCGGAGGACACTGTGAAACAACGGCAGCGGCCGATCGTTTCTCGAAGCGCAACTGACGTCGAGGCGGTGCCTCGCAGATGCACCGGTGCACTGCAATTAAATGCGCGTATACGGAGGAACGCGGTGCAGATTTATGCGTCACTGCCGGCTACGCGTCGCAACTATCCTCCTCGTACGCCCTGCGCCCTCCTCCTCTCGAATCCTCTCGTCCAGACCAGCCACCGATCGCGCCAGGACCAAAATGATCACCGCGTATCTCAATCTCGAAGGTGGATACGCGGCTTTGATTAAGTATTAAACCCGATTAAACCGTGCCTCGTGACAGTGGACCAGGGTCGGTCTGGTATTCAAGGTTGCGTCGTGTCTGCTTCGTCTTTTGTGCTCCTTCGTGGTTCGCTGTCGGACGAACTTAACGACTTTTATATGAATCCGTGTTAAAAAATTATTCCGTAATATGTACTTGAAAGGGGTTGAACATAATTGTCGTCATAATGAACAATTGAATGTTAAAGTTTACTCGTGCGAGGATGCCCTGTGTCAAATATGAAAAGAACACCAAGACTGCGTCAGCTTCAAAATTCAATTGTTTAATCGTAACAACATGCAGTTACAAAGTCACATTTTAACACGTTGACTGCCCTACTGCAGAGGCTGAAAATGATACAGCTTTCTAGACTTCGATATAACATGAGAGTGATCTCATATTATGTCCGTTTTTATCAGTGATGTTAGAAATCCTTTGTAGTTTGTTACTGATTCTGTTAGACCTTTTAGTTATTTTTACTAACACCATTCGTAGTCAGGTAAATAACAACTGAATTCTTTGACATGGCAGTCAGATTGGTAAGAGGTATAATTTGGGTATTTTACTTAATAAGACGGTAACAGAAAAGTATACCATTTTATTGAAAATAAGTAAGTTGAGCTTGAAATAAGCTTCAAGAAACAATCTAAAAATGCAATTTTTGTACCACCCAATTCTACATCAAAAACTGAGAAAATATGCCTTCTACTATTATTCAATAAAAAGCAGTTATCTAAGAATACTCTGTATACAAAGAAGAAGATAGCAGCATATGTATGATAGAGACTTGTACCAGTGCCACAATGTGTAAATGTTTCGGACTTTGTTATATAATATTACTGAGAACGAATGTACGTGTCATAATACAAAGTCAATATACAAGCTGCATCATTATCACCAACACCTTAAAGACATCAGCTGCTATTGAAGATATGAGAAGATACTAGTTACACGAGGGAAAGCATGGTAAAAGTAGATGCAACTGGTGGTAACAAAAATCCTCGAAGATCATCTTAAAGTTCATCAACGTCTTCTCATTTAACATACATTCTCAATTCTGATCGCATGTTACGATAGCCACCATCTAGATGTATCCTCCAACCTGCGACATCATGACCTAGCAATGAAAAACTCTTTTCCACCATTTGAACAGTCTCAATCGAAGGCATCCCGTAAATCAAAGTTCGAGATGTATTTAGCAACTTCTAACATCATGAGCTTGCAATAAAAAATTTTTTTCTATCATTTGAACAACCCCAATTGAAGGCATCACATAAACCAAAGTTCGAGATGTATTTAGCAACCTCTGACATTATGAGCTTGCAATGAAAAATTTGTTTTCCACTATTCGAACAACCCCAATCGGAGGCATCACGTAAACCAAAGTTCGATTTGTGTTTATCAACCTCTGACATCATGAGCTTGCAATGAAAAATTCTTTTCCACCATTTGAACAACCCCAATCGAAGGCATTACATAAACCAAAGTTCGAGATGTATTTAGCAACCTCTGACATCATGTGCTTGCAATACAACATTTTTTTCCAGCATTTGAACAACCCCAATCGAAGGCATCACGTAAACCAGAGTTCGAGATGTATTTAGCAACCTCTGACATTATGAGCTTGCAATGAAAAATTTGTTTTCCACCATTCGAGCAACCCCAATCGGAGGCATCACGTAAACCAAAGTTCGAGATGTATTTAGCAATCTCTGGCATCATGAGCTTGCAATGAAAAATTCTATTCCACCGTTTGAACAACCCCCAATCGAAGATACCCCATAAATCAAACTTCCAAACATTCCAAACCGCCTGCACATAATACCATTTACTCATCCCAGACTTCACCGCGTTCTCCGCAATATGCATTCCCCAAAAAACTCGTCTACCTCCTTCTCGACCCACAAATTTCCTTCCGCAGACCTCGTTGCTTATACACCGACCCCTCGTACGGGGAGCTCACGCGGAGAAGATCCCCGGGAACAAACGGAACGTCATCGAACGGCGGCGTGTTCCCGGGACCGTTGCGCATCCCGTGCGGTTTCGCCGAGCTCCGGGATGCACTTAAATTCCGCGGAAAGCATCGTTGCAGCGTTTCGATGCGCCTCGGTAAAAACGAAACGGCGAAACCGGTAGGGGAGCGGGGTTGAAGCGAGAGGTTTGCCCGCACAGGATGGAAGGAATCCCCTATTTTCGTGGAGCAGCGAAATTTGTTCCAGCGATTTTCGGGAACATCTTTTACGGATGCGCCACGATGAAATCCGCATCGCACGGACACACGCTCTCACACCGATCCGACCCGTGTAACTATAGATTATCCTGTGCATCGTGGCACGGTACACGTGGCGTGCGAGCAAGAATATCGAGCGAGAGCATTGTGGCTCCGATCGTTCCGATCCGGTTACGACAGAACGGACGATCGGACGCGATAGTTATTTAGCGTACCTGGTAATCAGCGACCATAAAAATGAACATAAACCGACACGTTTCGTACGGTAGGTGCATATATGCGTGCACGGGACAGGAGTAGGGGGCCGCGTGTGCGTTCCCACCCCGTCTGATAGAAATGAGAGCCTAAGTTCCGGCAATAAAGCGTAAGTGCCAACTCGCATCGTTTATGGGGGTCCTTTTTCTCTTAAGAGCTCCGGGAGACCCTCGCGGTGCGCTACGGCTAAAATCGAGTTTAGGCGGGGTCAAGATACGCGAACGTGGTCGTTCTTGCTCGATGTGGATAAAAAAATGCGACAGGATGCTCACGAGTAGATTTTTCTTTCCGCTGGAGATCGATATTGAGGGTAAATTAATCGGAGGATCTTCGGATTTTCTAATGGAATCGCTTGAAATTGCCTGTGTTGGTTCATGATTCTTTCTGGATGTTATTTCTAGCGAAGTCTGCATTATAGGAGATGTGAGAATTGTCAGGATGTGGAGAATGTAGTTAGGGCAGATGATTAGACTTGTTCAAGTAATTGGAGATATGGAGTTACGTTCAAATTTATATGGGTATCTAACATAATGCAGACCTGAAGTCTTCGTACTTTTACGTTTGGTGAAAATTGCATTATTTTAAAAAGGTTACGATGGGTACATAACTGAAAGGGGAACATAAATAAGGCTTTGAAGATGTAATCTAAGAGGAAAGGACGTTAAAAAGGAGAAGTCAATACGTTTTACTGATTTTATCCGATCGTCAGTTTTCAAACACATGAAAAATTCATTTAGAATTTTCTAAACTGTTCCAAATTGAGGAGAAACGTCACAGTGATTGCCTAACTTAACACTGATCTAACGTCTTCGGACTGTTGTGTCTAATAAAAATCAGAGTAAAGTTTATACTACAAGAAAACGTATCTGTTTTAATCCTTCAAACGTTCTTAGGCTGATAATGAAGATCATACTGCATAGCTACCTGAATCAAGATGCTAAGTCTTTGAACTTTCCTGTGAAACGTATTCTGTAAAAGAAGTATCTCTTCCAAATGTAACCAAGGTTCACTTATTGCTAGAACCTTCGAAACCTTTCTAGTTTGACAAGAAATACCATACAGATTCGTTAACCTAATCGAGATCGCGGGTGTCTGAACCCTTATGTCTAACAAATTCACTCAATATCAACGGAGTGCTATACTCAATCTATTCCTGTCATGTATAAACTCCACTCGTTCAACGTTTCGCCAGCAGTGCAGCTAGCTTCATCAGAGGTCAGATAATCTCAACATAGCCACAGGCTGCCACATAAACTTCATCTGCAACATTCTTGTCGTTAAACTCGACCAATTCAACGAAAACCCACAGTGACCGCCCATAACGTGAACCTCTGGCATAAATAGACAACATCCAAAAGACGCGCTTCATTATCAGCTCATTCCACCGAGCACAATCTACATCTAGAAGCCTCTATCAGTAATAACTGTGAGATACAGAGCCTCAGGTATCCCGCTAAAAATGTGAAGAAGGTCCGCGATGTCCAGGGTGTTGCATGAAACGACACGCGACAGAGATTAGCTAGGGGCCGTGCTGCAAGAACAATTAATAAGGATGATTAAGGGACGACCCAGTTTCACCGGTGGTTAAGGTAGGACGAGGTTACGAAGGGACCAGTTCTCTCCGGGCATCTGGCTTGCTTTCTCGCTCCCATGAGGGAGCACAGGGCAACGCGTTCCCGGCGAAACATGATTCTTGACTATCCCGGGTCTCGGGGCCCAAGGATAGATCGTCCGTGGAGATTGTCCGGAGCGCAATTTGTTTCACTGCCTAATACGAGTCTTCTTCCACGAGACGCCTCGCTACCTGGCTCCCGCTTTCGAGGATAAAATCCGGCTTCCATGTATGCGAGGCCGAATACAACCACGCGAATTCGCCCGAGCCTCGCTGGTGGCTGCAATAGCATAATTTCACGCGGCGAAAACTGTACGCGCCGCAATCTAGTCACGATTTTTTCCGTCCCTCACTTCTGATCTCCACGTCGTCAGGGGAATTACTCTTCTTGGCTACCACCTTGGATGCGGCAGCTTGTCGACGAATAATAAATATTTAATGTAAGTGGTCCAAGGGGTGTGAGCCGTGGAGACGTTAGATGCTGTAATCAGCTTCAATGCGAATTGTTGCAGCTTCGTTAGGGGCGTCAAGTTCAATTTTTTTGTTCAGCCTTTATCCTGATTATATGGTGCTCTGCACGAGTGACACAGAAGGTTAATTACACTAAGCTACGATAATATCCAACAAACCATGAGTTTTTTAAAAATTTTTAAAAAATGGATCAGGTTTTTCCAAACAGTACAAAAGAACTGTATAATTGTTTCATAACTATCAACTGTTTATTGAATTATTCTACTTGCATACGATGATAGTAAGTAAAAGTTACGAATGATAAATATTTAATGTAATTGATTGAAGGGGTGTGAGCCGTGGAGACGTTAGATGCTGTAATCAGCTTTAATGCGAATTGTTGCAGCTTCGTTAGGGTCGTCAGGTTCAATTTTTACCTTCAGCCTTCATCCAGATTATCTGCTGCTCTGTACAAATGACACAGAAGGTTAATGCTACTAAGCTACGATAATATCGAACAAACCACGAGTTTGCTAAAAGTTGCCAACGCAAAAGAGCAGGTGAGAGCGAATACAATCACGTAAATTTGTCCGAGCCATGTTGCAGGCTGCAATAGCATAATTTCGCACGGCGAAGACTGTACGCGGCGCAATCTAGTCACGATTTTTTCCGTGGCTCACTTCTGATCTCTGCATCGTCGAGGGAATTACTCTCCTCGGCTACCAGGTTGGATGTGGTAGCTTGTCGACGAATAATAAATATCTAATTTATCCCTTTCGCTGTTGAGTTCGTAACGTACGGGTAAGGTGGAAGACAGTGAAGCGTAAATAACCACTATACTGGCTTCGACGTACTATGTCGCCTGTGCTAAGAATCGCGTGACTACTAATACGTGTGAATTTAGAACTTAATCGAACTAAACGTTTATTATGGAATAGCCCCGTTTAATGTTCCATTGGGAAAGTATAATGAATGTAACAAACAAATAAACAATATTAGAGTCAAGAAACATTAAATAGTATGATCAGTAACATTTGAAGAAGGGTTTCGTACCTTCTACTTTAAATTTTGAATCAAGTAAATGCATGGCAGACTTAAAATTGTAATTGTAGAATGTCTAAAGGAATTTGCTATTGGAAACGCGAACCGAATTTAATACAGTCGATCGTGATAATGTCAACAGTGAAAGGGTTATTGATTGAAGGGATAGGAGCTGTGGAAACATAAAAAACTGTACTCATTGTCAGTTTCTGTGCGAAATGTTATAATTTTGCTTAATGTCGCTAATTATAAGTTTAAATTGTTCCCTCAACCTTCATCACGTGTGTCGTAGAAGCATTATTGCACTTTGTAGCTCTTTGAAAAATAATAATTTAAATGTGGTTCAGAATGTTATCATTTATTTTAGGTAACTGTAGTTAAGTATAATTTATAAATTCTTCTATCTAGAACTACTAATCAAAGTTAATTAAATGGACACTTACTCTGTTCAGACATTATTAGAATGTTATTACAAAATAGATTCAGATTACTTTTGTGTATAGTTCTCTATGGAGAACATACTGAAAAATTATTTCAAGATTCCGGAAACAATCATACGCTCATCAATGAGTCGTTAACATCAACAGGACGGCTCCGATACACGCTGAAGGCTAAAAGATTTATGGTGAATTTCACGTTCCATGAATGTCGCTCCATTATGACGGAGAGATGCTTAAGAAAGGCGTAAGAACATGGAGTACGTCTGAGAAGGTGCTAGAAGTAAGCGAAGCGGGAAAAGTGAGAACTTAACTCGCCATGACCTTCTAGTAATTTCAGGGTAAAGTACAGATGCTCGTGCGAGAGCACTTTTCTTACTGGTTTTTCTCCACGATCTTTTCTGGCTCGCCTGTTCTGCTCATGAATCGCTGTAAACTCTGCGTTCAGACAAAATTGTCATAACGTATTATTACCCACGATTCTAATTTTTTTTATCGTTCGAAAATTCTGTGAATTCGACTTTCGAATTCTCGGTGACTCGGCTCGATCGGATTAAAAGGTTTGTCAGGGGTTCTTTTAATGTTCTCTGTCGCGTCGATTAAATGAATCAGCTGAATTAATTGGACGAATTAATTCAGAAAATTCGAAAGAATTTAAGATAAAGCAACGCCGTCGAGTCTCCGTAAATATCATTTTCGTGTGCCGGATGAAGGTCTGCGAGTAAAGAAGGGTGTCAACTTTTTCTCGCTTTTGCATTATCTCCTGCAGCACTCAGGCACCTTAATTAAGGGGATAAATGTAACGTTTATCGTCGGCTATCGTGCGTGCGCTGAAACCAAAACACACGAGTTCAACAAATTACGCACGAAAATTGTACGAACGTTTTTATTCTCCCCACCCGACCGCCTTCCGGCGTAATCTCTTTATTAATTTTTGTCCATTTCGTTTAATCCCTTCACACGTGCATCCGAACGTTAGGTTCAACGTTTAAATCGGAAACTCACGCACAGAGAATATCAGGAACGTTGTCGTGAATTTTTTATGGGAACCGTTCGTTAATAGAAGTGAAAGGTTCGCATAATTTAATTAAATTTCTCAGTCAATATTGCGTGTCTGCGAAACGTTTAGCCAAACTTCGAAAATTCTGTTAATTCTACAGGTAGATAAATGTTACATACAATGTTAAATGAATCTGATGTCTCTTTATTTTTTTTAATTGCGGTCCGTTAAAATTGTGTATTAACACGTTGAATGCCGGGTGGCCGGCACTTCAATTAATATAATTAAATAATTATTTATTATTACAGGGCCCTGGGCAATTTTCACGTTGTAACATTAATGTCGGGTCATAAAAACACGACCGAATACCCGAATATTTTTTTCAAATATTGAATTCCATTCATCGTACTCACCGCATGTAGCACCATTTAATTATCATTTATCTCTGTCTGTACAAAACTTTCATAAAGACTCAACATTTGGCTATCTGGAAGTACGAGAAAACCATCCGTACCAATTCTTTATTCAAACAGATAAAAAATTGATTCAGAATAAAATTACGGAGTCATCAAACGAAAGAGCGTCCCTGCAAATAACTTAATAAAGTACAAACATTATACAAGAATGTCTCAACCTTTCATTAAATTCCTCTACGAACTTTTCGATCAACCCGATACAAACGCTGCTTTTCGACCAGAAAAGTGATTCTTCAAAAATGTCTACACGCTATCAAGGTCTCTATTAACTCCTGGCAAGAAGATTGATTCAGGTTACAGCGTCGAACTTCCAAAGGACGAAGGATTCCGTATAATCCCGTTAGCATCGTGAAAAGGTTCCCGTGGCAGGGTATCGGTGAAATATTCTGAATGACCCGGCTCCTTTATTCCCCGGCTTCCTCTTTTCTTCCACGAGCTGCCGGATCGTTCCGTTTTCGTTTCTCGAACAAGCAGAAGCTTCTGCAATTATTTCCGCGGTGAATTCTAGAGAGTACCACCCAGGTTCCTTTGGGCGCAACACGATCGAGGTGAAGCCCGGAGGTGGCTTCATTGCCTTAACTCACGAGATATTTGCATCCCGGGCCAACCCGTCGGTTCGTTTGCCCGTCGATGCCTCCTGTTGCCTCTTCCTGCGCCCCAACCCTCTCGCGAATATTTTTCCGAAGTCAAAACATGGATTCCGTGATGTTCAAGTCTAGTCGTCGAACCAGAGACTCAAGAACTCAAGTAGGTTTCAGGAAATTATTAGCTGCAGAAAAGAATTCTGTGCCTTTGGTTTTAAAGTCTACAACATCGTTTCGAATTGATTGTGAGATATTTTCCTATTCTGTAGGACATGGCAGAGAGCGGACATTTATTTTTTTAGAAAAAGAGATCGTTTACTGGTTGCAGAAGTCGTAAATGTTGCTGCATTCCAATGCTCAAGCCACAAAAGAAGTGATCTAATAAAAATAAATGAAATATATTTTGGAAAATTTCTGTTTCGTGATGAAGTACTTTATTGGTAGGTACTCAGTATACTGAATTGAAAAATGTAATGAATTGATATCTCAGTTCTGGTTAGTCTGTGGGTCTACAGTAAAATTAATAAATACACGTTTATAACGCATGGAATTTTGTGATATTGTTAGTTTTGAAACGGCCACACTTCGACAATACTGATATAATCGGAAATTTGGTTCATAATACATACATTTATTGTGGCAACCACTCTATATTAATAGTAAATTTCTAAATAGTTCAACCTTTCGACTGCGAAACGCGTACATATGACCCTAGCCTGTGAGCCGCGACTATAATGACTTCGAGAACCGGTGATCAGTACCGAATAATATAATCCAACGTTGAAGTGGAACATAATAATAAATGATAAATGAGAATACAAAAGTAGGTAATAAATTAACTATTTACTCGACTAAGTCGACCGTTATTACTCAGTTATTAATGACTACCACACGCCTTAAAATCGTTCAACCCTGCACGTTCCAGCGTATGATCAGTGTCTGTGAAACACGGTCCAATAAAATCAATATAATAATAATCTCGCGATGAAAAATTGTAATTTTACGGCTGATTCCACCAGAGGAGTTTCTCAAGAATATTGCTGATTTATTTCTCCGGGAGACGATTATTACTCGAAGCGGCGGCGATAAATTATTCTACGTTCCTTTGAGCAGAAATATGCAAAGAATCGGAGTGCTGTTCGTTCCCGTTAATTTCGCCATCGAAACACCTCCTCACGGTCGATTTGAAATTTAAATGTCGAAAGACCCGCCGAGGCTGACTCCTTTCAGAATCGTCTGAGCGTCTTTCCTTCGCTTGCTTTATGAGCTATCGCGTTGCAACGGGGGGATCGTGTTCGAGAAAAAGAATTCGACCGACGGATCTCTCGTACGTCGATGGACGATAATCGTATGGTAATTATAAAAGTGTATTCGGCTAGGAGCTTCTCACGTAACTGACCTTTCCTTCAGCGGGCATAAACACCTCGCGTCTCGAAGTGCATCGGTCTCGATGCATTGGGCAATATCGATGGCTCGTAAAAGTCGAGGCAACCGGCCGCATCCATCGTCCGCATAAAATATCCGTGTGATAAATTTTCAATTTTCTCGATACCAACGACACGTGCGCGTACACAAATAGAGATCGAACGGAGAACTTGCCCGTGGAAAAATATTCAAAGGAGATTGCAATTTATTAATTTCTAGAAACTGTAAAAGAAGCGAAGAAAGAAGTTTCAAAGGCTGATCTTCAGACAGTTATTTTTATGCATTCCATTTAAATACGTTCGAGGTACCTTTCAACAGAAGTACCTAGTATCCGGTATTAATGGTCAATGTAGATTGACTGGCACTCCGACTAATCGAAATCACATTTCAAATGGTAAATGCCCCCCTTTTTCCCAAGAAGTAAG
The DNA here is from genome assembly GCA_916610135.2 of Macropis europaea. Classification (NCBI taxonomy): domain Eukaryota; kingdom Metazoa; phylum Arthropoda; class Insecta; order Hymenoptera; family Melittidae; genus Macropis; species Macropis europaea. Next base: position 10,404,172 of record OU744350.1, on the reverse strand, counting down.
TGGAATTAAAACATTGAAAGCCGGTGAAACTATTTTTACTGCTGAATCTCTCGAGCCCCTCTTCAAATATCGAACCGCGAGCTATCGAGTCTTCTGTCGTGCTTCACAACGACCCCCAGCGGGGAAAAATAACAGTTTTTATTAGATCCGGCCGTTCTTAAAAAGAATTCACCTCTCGACGAATGTATACGACTCTGATTCTGCTTGATTTGTTAGAGTTACACTCGATCGAACATAAGTTGAATTTTTAACCTTATGGAAATCGATACGGTATTGCAACTTTTTCTAGCGTTTAGAGTAAGTAATTTGACTGAAAGCAAGCTCACTTTGAAGCTCTCTGCGATTTATGATATAACAATAGTATTAATAAACCAGAAAACGCAAGGAACGACTCGATTCGGGTATTAACGCGTCGCCATCGAACGAGATCGTTAAATTTCCAGACTTTCTACGTTGAAACGAGGAGAACACATGAGTACAGAGAGCACCGAACGAGAAACGCATCAAGGTGAATCGAAATCGAGGCAACAAAGGAGCCGACGAATCGCTCACCGCGTCCAATCCCCGTGATTGATTAGACCGAGATTTTTCCCGGGGCGCGAGTAAATTAACGCGAAATTCGCGGGAGGTCCCGGGAGAAATTAAAACGGGCCCGGGGACCGACGAAATGGGTAAATGAGCGCACGAACAAGAGCAGACAGACGGGAAGACAGAGGCGCAAGAATTCGTGGTCCTAATTTTTTTTATAATGCTCTTAATTATAGCTGGAGATTAGATGTAGTATACGGTTCTGGAAATATTTATTGTATCACTCGAATATTAATACGTTGATGCCACAGTGAAAACTTCTATACATGGTCAGACATGCTAGAATATTCCATTTCAAACACAAAGCGCAAAGAAAAAAATATGTAACTATTGAATTGCATAGTCTGGATCTTCTATTCTTATTACAATATTAATTCTATTCAAAATTTTAAGAATGTTAGTACTTATGTAATTAAATAGAATTCAATGAGTCGGTCATCGGTGATCACCAGGGCAGTCAACGTGTTAACATATTGACTGCCATGTCACCCATACATGGGTGCCAGTCAAATTCAATCATAATTTATCTGATTCTACATAGTGTTAATAAATATATTTATTAAGATCTAATAGAACCGGTGAAAAAAATTGTGAAAGTCTGTAATATTACTGATTGAAAAAGATAGAATTTCGGGTTACATTCACTTTGTATAAAAATTAGAGAATTTGTCGCTTTTAGCTAGCACAATGTGGCAGCCAAAGTGTTAAACATTTACACCTCTCTTATTCTTAGTATTAAGAAAATATTGTTGTATAATTTTTGAGTAAATATTCAGTGGCTATTATTTAGTGACACAACAAAATCACGTAAATTTGTCATCATATTATTGTTTATCGATTGTAATAGTATTTCATTGTGTTCCTTTTGCTCATAAATAAATATGCACTATAAGCCTTTTGAATTTATTATTCAACGACACAGTACTTGAACGATGCTAAAATTCATGATATAGTATGTCACTATTTTGAGTAATTCAATAAGTTGGATTCGAATTATCGTATCAATCCTATTGGCATTAAAAATAGTGCACCCATACTGCGTATGTAAAGAGGGTCATGCAATAAATATTTCCAATATTGTAATGCAAACAATAATCCACATTTTCACTCTACATAGTACATATCCGAATCTAAATCAATATTCCGGCAGTTGAATAGCATGTCTCTCAATAAACAAAGATTTTAGTTGCAAATAAAAACGTATGCTTTCATAAATCGGGCGGTTCGTTCGAAAATAAAATGCATCGGGTGGATGGACCACGATTTGTCAAAATATAACATTGAACCGCGGTCCTAATTACCGGCGAGACGCGAGCGTATTTCGCGCACACCCACGATCGGCTCGTGTGAAGCGAAAAAACGAGAATTACACGTGCACACGTACTCGTAGCGAAGGGGTGGAGGTGGCCTGTGATATTCATGTTTCCAGATTATTTATGACTGGTGGAACGAGTGGCCGCACGCGTACAACGAGGCAACGAAACGCAAAGCCGTGCGCCTAACACGTACATTATACGGAAAGAAAAGAGCCAGCCGCGGGGGTGGAGTTGGGAAAAAAATAGAAACAACCCCGGTCGCAGGGGCGGCCACTCAGTCTAGTTCCCCCCGCGCTTGCCCATTCGAATAAATGAGGCCAGCTTCGTGTTCTCCAGGTGTTCCAGGTACACTACACTTCAAAAGTTTGAGTATAGCCTGTAGGAAGGTCTCTTTACAGTGTTAAGACTGCTACGATTTTATTTTGTTCCTGTTGCTTGATTTCTACATTCGTGTAAATGCGAATACGAGGATAGGGCTGTTTAAATTAAATACTATAAGGGTTGTTGATGCAGATTTTGGTACATCTTGTGGAAAGCAGTGATAAGATTGTTATAATTTTATATTACTTTTTTGGTTGATATGTATGTGTGTAGAGATGTGAACCTGAGATTGTATTACGGGTTTGTTGAAAATAAATCGACGTTGTACCTCGCCAATTATATGCACCACTAATTAATTATTGTAAATAACTAATTTATACATTTTATTATATGTTCATTTATTCTGGTGTGTTAATTATTTCATTCGTTTAATTGAAACGAAATGTATGTATATAAATTTCAATGTGGCCAACTGATGATTTCGGTTGCAATATCATTGTTTCGACATACCTTCGTCTTCTTTTTTCTTTATATAATATTTCTAGAGACTTCATGCAAGCTTCGTGACTTATTGCAAAATAAAATCATGAAATATTTCTATAATTATTCTAATAATTAATCTTGGTGCAATTGATGTCCAGTTTTGCAGACATATTTGATATATAATTTGTTGCAGATACTGTAACTTTACTTCAAATCACAACCCTTTGAATAAATGTTAAATAGGAGGAAGTTGACATAACACATTCATTTCATCAATTTTACGAGTGACTGTACGTTTCTGTAACAATTTCTTAGATCCTACTGAATTAAAGATTCCCTCAATTTTTACCAAATGACCGCTCGATAATGAATAGTGGGTATCCTACATTGTACGGCCATTCATGAGCAAATTGGTGCAGCAAAATCTAATGGAATTGCCGAAGATTTTGAGCAATAGTGTAAGTCCATTTGTAGGCAAATCGATGTAGAAAAATCTGGAGGGTATACTGAAATTTTTGTGCGGTTGTTTGAGGCTATTCATAGGGAAATCTATGCAGAACAATCTAGTAAGTACACTTTAGGTTTTGAGCAGCGGTGTAAGGCCATTCATAAGCAAATCACTGCAAAAAAATCTGATAAGTGTACCCAAACTTTTGAACGATAGTACAAGTCCATGAATAAACGAATCACTGCAGAAAAATCTGATGAGTGTACCCAAATTTTGTAGCAATAACGTACGTTCCTTCATCGACAAATCAATGTACAAACGTCTGCTAAGGGTATCAGAATCGTTGAGCCATAATATAAGATCATCCACAGACCTTAGCAGAAAAGTCTGCCGACCATACTGAAATTTTAAGCTGCACTATAAAACCATTAACGATCATGTCACTGTAGAAAAATCTGACGGCTGTAGCGAAACTTTTGAGCGACAATGCGAGGTCATTCACAGACAAACCGATGCGGTTTGTCGAATGTTGAGTGCACGAAGATTTTTGACCGGTAATGTACCAACGTACGTGACGCGATGGTGAGAGTAACATAATGCTTGGCAGATAGAACAGCAGGTACAAGGGGAGGTGTGGCATCAGCACGCGTTACGGGCATAATTCATCCGAGGCCGCGACATACACGTGTACGAATGTTCGTTTTATCGTCCGATTCCGATAAGGACGAAGTCCACGGATCCGCCTGGCTATTCGCGAGGTTGAATAAGCGTCCCTTCGTGCCCGTCATTCTGTGCCACCGTCGTACCCGCTCCCTGTTCGGCCAATCGATATTTAATGAACATGACGAATGCGTGCCCCGCTGCTAACGATCATGTACGACGCTCTCGACGTCCAACGTTTCCGCGCGACAATCGATGCTCGGCTGCCTCGAGCGCGTTTCGCGAAATCCCTTCGAGATACGTGCCATTTTCGATCGGTCCTGTTATTGGGTCAGAGCATTCGGGGCAGTCTGCGAACGCTTCGATCAGGCCATCGGTAACTTCCCGCTAATCGGCTGGATATTGAATTAGATTGATCGGGACATACTGTGTTGTTGCGTTGAAAATGATGGATTATCGTTCAGTAGTTTTTGGAGAGCGTTGAGTTAGGTAGGGTAAGTGCCCCTAATATCGCCTGCCCGTAATATTTTGAAAAAAAAGCGTTGATAGAAATTGGCAACGGACTAAAGTTGTAGCCAAACATATATAGAGAGACATATTTTATTGACAGCGTTACAAATAATGTCTCTTTTGTTTGAGATTAATTTCATATAAAAATGTCTTACCCATTACTTGAGAACAATTTGAAATTTGGTAGGCGATATTAGGTGCACTTATCCTACACTTGCTCTTTCAAATAAATCATGGGGGGTTCGCGAAATTCCTTCGAGATACGTGCCATTTTTTATCGGTCCTGTGATTGGGTTAGAGGATTCAAGGCAGTCTGCGAATGCTTCGATCAGGCCATCAGTAACTTCCTACTGATCGACCGAACATTGAACTAGGTTGATCGGAATACACTGTCTTGTTACGTTGAAAATAATTGATTATTGTTCAGTCATTTTTGGAGTGTTGAGTCAGGTGCACTTACTCTTTGAAATAAATCATTGAGGCTTAACCCCCCGTAATTATTCAAGGATTTACCTCTTGGACTCAAATGACGAGTTTGGCTCGTCATAGTAACCTAATGAATTTCTGTCACCTATTAATGCATTGTAATAAACTGGAGCTGTGTGTAAAAATTTATTTTTTATTTTATCAAAATATTTAATTTGAAAACTGAAACATGTCACTGTCCTTTCAACTGCTATCCGTGAGGTGGTCCTCGCAACTGGAACAAGTCGTATCTGTTTTCCGATTGCAGTTAGAAAAAGATGAATGGCTCTGAGAGGTTTACATTTTTAAGGCCATATTTTTTTCTTAAGTGTAACGATTCATGTGTATTTTACAGTTGCACCATTTTTTTAAATGGAAACCTATATTTTTTGTCTAAAGTATACCCTCTCGTCATTCTGTATAAAAAAGTATTAGGGTACAGGGTGACAGTAGTAGTAGTAATAGGCCCGCCACTATGGTACAGGGTGACAGGCGCAAGAAAATTAAATCATATCCTAATGCAAAAATAAGGAGTCGGCTGATTAATGTTTTATCAGTAACTGACAGCGAGATTCATTCTGAAGTGAGGATTGTCTACGTTTTTCCAAAATATATTAAACAAATTACCCTGCAAATCTTTAGCTACAACAAGACTAATCTTTACATGATCAAATTCTTGATTAAAGAATATTATAGGCGTCTAATTTAGTTTATTACATGGATGCCTGACAGTATGCATATAGACACGCAATACAGCGCTGTTAATTTATTTAGAACGACGGCAATATCCTGAGAGTCGGCGAATCAATTAATATCGGTTGTTTTATAATTTCATAAAAGGCAGAGTGTTTAATCAAAATCATCAGACGAATCGGCAAACAGACGCCGGTCCCGCAGAACTGTGGGCACACAGCAAAATTAAATGCGTCGCGATGCAACGGCAGCTCGCCTGTGTATGGCGCACCATGGGTTTCCAAAACGTCCAACATCGCGAAAAATACACTGGACGCTCGATTTTTTCACGCGTAAAAGTTTTTTTTCCGTAATTTCGCGTATTGAAACTCCGCGATATGGGGGCGAAATGAATAAGCCATTTATCGGATTAAATGATTTACGGTGAATCTAATGCGTTTCTGCCGTGCGTTTTCGCGCCTTCAAATTAATCAAATCCCCAATTTTGTCATTTGTCAGCCACTTTCATAATTACACCATGTTAATATTATTAGTAGTATCATAAACAGATCAGTGTATATGTACATTTGCAGTGTACACTCTAAACGAAAAAAAAATTATTTTCGATGTCCTGGTTCTTGATCTTTACTAAAATAGATGAATACAAAAAGTTAAAATTCTATACTTTTATAGACACCCACAGTCCATTGTTAATTATACTTGTTTTTCCAGTTAATAAGAATGACTATTCATCGGTTAACACTTTGAGTGCCACGTCACCCATATTTGGGTGATACAAAAATTGAATCATTATTTATTTAATCATGTATAGTATTAATGAATATATTTAATAAGGTCTAATAGTAGCAGTAAGAAAATTTCGGAAGTTATTGATGTTATTGATTCAAAAAAGTACAATTTATAGTTATATTAATTTCGTATAAAAATGTTGAAAGTTTGTCATTTTGCGCTAAGGCAGAGTGGAACTCAAAGTGTTAATATGAGTGAGGGCTAAAAGTCTGGAAAGTAACCGTTCCCTCATTGTGTAATTCCAAAATGTTCCACAGATATGGTAGGTAGTAAATGTTGGACAATCTTGTAGAGATACATACCCCTGAGAGACCCATAATGGTATAACGTTCCAATAAAACTGCACGAAATAAGGAAATTAGTTTTTCATCCCAGCCCATTTACCTACGTACTTGTGCACGAGCGCGATTCAACATTCACCGGAACAGATTTTTCTCTGGGAATAATGTTGAGATATTAAAGCTGCCTTACACAGTTTGTAACTCTGACACAGCTATTATAATGTACTTTCATGTCGGACGCTTCGCGTTCTAAAAGATTATATTTCGTCTGTAAGCGACTGCACAAGATTTACTATTCAAACCAGTCAAATCAGAATTCAACTAGAGTGTGGAGACTCGAATTGAACCTCTCTATCTAGTTGAATTTAAGTCAGAACCTTCTAGAGTTGAATTTAAGCCAGAATTTTCTAGAGTTGAATTTAAGCCAGAATCTTCTAGAGTCGAATTTAAGTCAGAATCCTCTAGAGTTGAATTTAAGTCAGAAACTTTTAGAGTTTAAGGATTCGAGTTAGACCATTCTAGAGTCATGGGGCTTTGGGTTATGCGGTCCTGATTTGGGTGCATCGGTGCACTGGCCAGATTCCTAGAGCTTCGTGGGTTTCAATTCGGGTTCCTCCATATTCTTGGGGTTCTAATTCGGGTTTCTCAACTTTGGAGACTCTCAACGCGAGTACTTCGACTTTAGCAGCTTCTAACACGGATCCTTCCATTTTGGGGGCTTCCAGCTTGGGTTCTTCGACTTAGAAATCTTCCAGCTTGTATGCCTCGACTTTGGGGGCTCCTAAATAGGGTGTCTCACAGTTGATGGTCACCGACTTGGTTGTCTCAAATTTTGAGGGCCTCCGATTTGGGTGCATCGACTTAGGAGTCTCCCAACTCGTGTGCCTAGGCACTTGAGAGCACCTAATTTGGATGCCACAATTCTGGATCCCTTACAAATTGGACAACTCGCCTCTGATGTTCTTATCTCGGTTGCACCAACTCTGAGGGTTCCAATTTGGATGCCCTGAACTTTGGGGACTTCTGCCTTGGGTGTCCTTAATTTTGGATGTTTTCCGCCTGGATATCTCGGTGTAAGGATCTTCCAACTCCAGTGCCTTGACTCTTAAGGTCACCCAATTCGAATGCCTCAACTCTGGATCCTTCCCAAATCGGATACACTGTATCTGAAAGATCATAATTCGGATGTTCCCAACTTGTAAGGCTTCCAACATGAGTATCTCGATTCTTGAGAGTTCCAACTCTCTCGCCCTGATTATTCTCGCGTCTATTCTCAGATATCTCTACTCTGGGGTTGTTGACTTCCAGATAATAATTAAAAAGGAATCACTCTGCAATTCTCCGCGATAGTACACAATTAAGGATTCAATCTACCAGTAAGCTCTGTTTCCTAACTCGTAAACTTAGCCAATACTTGCCAGAGTCGAGACACGTTGTACGCGCGTAAACCTTCTCGTCCCTTCCAGGCAAGACTTCGCCGGCAGGGCGAAACGGACAAGTACAGAATCCATTTAGATAAGTAAACGACTTTGTTAATTAGATTTGTCGAAAGTAAGGAGAAGGGTGGGGGTGCGCCGGTGGAGGAGGTGAAATAATCCCCGGCGTACTAAACGGAGGAGTTCACGGTGCAGCCGACAAAGAAACTGCACGGTGCACTTTGACAAAGATTTGTTGGAGAGGAAGAAAGACGGAACACTGGATGGAATGAGGGCGGAATAGACAGCCAAGAGAGAATGGGGGTGTACCGAAAGCGGGCGAAAGTTTCGCGCGATAATAGTGCGACTTTCAAGCGTTCAGCGATGCTAAATAACATGCTCGAACGTTACCGTTTTCGTTGCGTCTTCTAACTCCTCCTCGAGTCCTTTCTCCTGCACAGCTAGGACCATCGACTCGTAACAACCTTCCGAATCCTTGCAAATCTTCCAATAATTTTTCCGTGACTCTTAGAAACGTCAGTGTCTCCCGAAAGTAATCGACAACAGACGCTAGGCTAGCAGAACTTCGCTGGAAGATGTGCGTAAGCGCAATTAAAGCGTTAATTACTTTAGCGAGTGCTGAATCGGCAGGACTGCCAAGCAATCTTCCGTTCGTCGGGAGAAGGCAGCGTTAGGAGGAAGAAAGGACAGGGTTCGACAAAGATTCGCGAGAGGAAAGGGTCCATCGGTGCGGAAGCTAGAGAAAGGGGAATGAGGGCATACGGGAGAAGGTAAAAGTTTTTCGCGATAATTGTCCCGGTTGGAAATACGTTCGGTCGTTAAGTTCTTGCCACTTGCAACCTGGCCAGGTTGACCTCTTTCGTCTTGTGACAAGCCCGTAACGCGCCCCGCTCTTCCCCTCGGTAATTCGCTTCCTCTGTGCGAGCGGAATTGACGTGAAAATGCACGCGCGAAAATAAAAGCGCGAGCGTTAATAAATATTCGCACGTGTTGCTGACTGGCGTTGCTGCTTTCCTTAACGCGACGTGCGCAAAAATTAGAGGAACAAGAACTAGCGGATTGAAAATTGAAACGTCGCGTTAGAATGCGTGCAGCGCGTGCTGCAATAATTGTTGTGTCGACGTTGCGGAGAATTTGTTCCTTTTTCAGAAACTTTTGTTTCCTCCACAATTAAGGCTCTTACGTTTTAAACACTTCATCGTACGAAGTAGATCTTCATGGATTACACGGTGGACTTTCTGTTGGTAAATAGACTACGAACAGAGATAATATTGTTTGATTATTAATTTTTTAGTGTCGTGACATGGAGGCGCAGAGTTGAAGAAAGTTGGGCAGGGAACACAGCGAGATTTTACTACACTGGTAGTAGATAAAAAATAGATTGTTGTGGTTAGTAGTCTTTCGCTTCAACACATGAAACTATTTCAATAAATGTATCACTTATTGCTAGTGTGTTGTGTTTTTGTGTAATATATTATATTGGACCACGTTCTAATTCCATCTGATTACATGCAACCCAGCTGCATGTTCTCTTTTCCAGGCTTCTCAGGCCATTTTCTTGGTAGTAGCTTAATGTGTCACATCTTCATAATACATTGTGTTTGAAGTGATAATATCAAGTCATGCCAATCAAAAAATGGATGACGTGTAGTTAATTAATGAGCTTGCAGAATATAATGCAGCAAGAGCAAGACAGAATCTCTATAAGCCTGCATTGAGGTGCAAGATGATCATCTTGACCATTTCTGGAGAAGGTAACCAGCCTCAAGATGCCAGAACCTAAACTGACTGTAACCAGGCATTAGATTCTGGACGATTCAAAGTGCAGAACTCTATTTTAAAAACGGTGAAGTTTGCTGGGAAAGAGTTACAGTGGCTCTAATTCGTTTTCTATTCTCCTTTGAGGTATTGGTGGTAAATACGTGGACTTCAGTGATGAGTAGACTGTGGATGTTTATGCGAATGTGTATTTAAAGACTACAATACTTTCTGTTTTAATATGGTTGAACAAATAGAACTTTGCCAAAATTATATTTTGTGCATTAAATATTATGCAATGCAGTTTTTATTTTGCTTGTTTTATAAATTTGCAACATTCAGGTATTTGAATACGTCAAACTGCCTAAAGATCTGAAGTTTAGTGATGAGAAAATGCTTATGGCTTCAAGGTCGTCCGTTTACATCGACCGGATGTCCAACGTACTCCAACGCAGGAAACAAGATCGAACAGATCATTCTTATTACTTTCAACTGTTCCATCTATCCTTCAAATAACCTACGTATATCACAGGACACCCTGTATAACAAACCACGCAACATCTGTCTCCCAGTCTCATCAGCGACGTCGAACATCTCTCTGTTCCGCTACAAGGAATCCAGACCTTGAAAAAGTGGTCACAATGTAAGAACGAAACGAGCAAGATGTCACCCAGGGCGTGCGGTTGGCGTTGACCCTTTTCGCGGCAGATGTCCTTACGGATTAGAGGCGTTTCTGAAAAGGCACGACGTCGAGACGCGGTGCGCCGGAACCACGGAGCGAAGGAGGAGCGCAGCGTCTCCTCTGCGAGGAGGAGAACTGAAAATAACCGCGGCGGTGGAAGATGACGAAGAAACCGAGCAGGGACCGTTTGATGATACAATCGGGGAAACCTGATACCCTGAGGTCTTAACTGCAGGGGCAGCTACTTCCACGGAGCTGGAATCTCGCGGTCCCAGCGAAGATGTATGCGTAAACGGGCATACGTATGGCCCTGTTCGAGAGAACGGGAGACCGTGAATCGGTACTAGATCCGCGATCCCCACGATCTTTATCTGCCGTTACGGCGCACCGCGTTTCCTTTCGTCGGACACCGACTTCTTCGTCCTCTTCAGCGCGAGAGGACGTGCTGCTGGCTCTCTTTGTTCGCGGCTCCTCGCTATTCCTGACGACAGTTTCACGGAAACCACCGCGAGTACGCGTCTCCCTAACCTGACAGCCTTTAACGATACTGCAGGATTTATTTGACATGTAACAGACGGGTCCATGCTAAATTAACAGTGTTGGATTCCCAGTCGTGGAATTGAGTACAACGCTTAAAACTTTAGTAAAAGGTTTATTCTGCTATACGTTATGTCACTGAGCAAGAATTCGAGCTGCTTTGCAAATTCCTATGTAGATATGTACTACCATAGGGAAAGGGAAGGGGTATGGATGACTAGCCTTGATGAACTCTGCCCTTGATTACTGAGGGTAGAGCTGGTTTGTAGAAAGCGTTCTATTTGTAAAATATCGCAAACACAGGCTGCTCAGTGTAGACGTGTGGTTGGTTATCCAACAACAATTCGGAGAGACGTGTTGAGAACTTATAAGTTATTAGAAACGCTAATTGGCACAATGGGCACAATGGTCGGTATGCAATAAAATTCCGTATTAGAATCTGCTTGGAGAACCCTTTCGCTGGAGTTTTAGAGGATCTGAAGATAAGAGTGGGGATAATAGGGTACGCCATCGTTTAGGCTGTTTTGGTGCAGGACACGTAGGTCAGGATGACGCATGGTTCATGGGGTACGGATGACGGTGGTTACAGAACGGGTGATTCAATGTTTCGGTACAGGAAACGAACATATTCAGAGTGTGCAGTTCTTCGAGGGTGACACATTACAGATATAAACTCCATACAGAACTATACTTTTAACACTTTAATTGCCAGATTGTATCAGCTGAAAATTACAACCTTTTTACATTTTCATATAGAATGAATACACACCAAAATAATACGCTTTTTAATCAATAATATTAATGAATTTCATAATGTTTCTATTGGTTCCATTTTACCTGCTCAGATTTATTTATAAATGCTACATATGATCGACTAAGTAATGGTTGAATCGAAGTGTCACCCATGTATAGGTGAAGTGGCAGTCAACGTGTTAACACGTTGAACGCCACAGTGAACACGGCCATACCCAATCAGGCACTATATAATTGATTTTGTTTATATAAATCGTAAAGAAAAAACAGATTTGAGTACTCAGTCGTGTTTTTCTGTTCCTATATTATTGTTCCAGTATGAAGTTTGCTCAGCATTTTGCGATAATCAATAATTATTCAATTAAATTAAATTTGAGGTGTCGGTCACCGGTGACCACCGTGGCCGTTCAACGTGTTAACACCTTGACGGCCGCTATCACCTACCTGTGACTTCACTCATTTGTATAACATTGACATAAAGCAAATAAGTGAGCATACCTGTCCCTGATCAAAAAGAAGTATCCAAGTATTTACAAAATAAAACTGGTAGAATGTTGTACATACAACGTATAGCGTAGAATATTTGTTATTTAAAGTGTCTTGCAAGAAATGGTCAATGATAATCAGTATTCTCAAAATATTTGCGGCCGTCAACGTGTTAAGAGTCATTTTACTGGCCGTTCGCGTACGTGAGGGGACAATTTCAACTCGCCCCTGGGTAGTAGTCTAAATCCGTGAAGTTTATTAAAACTATCGTCCTTGACTCCCTCTTAATCCCCATTGTCACCGGTCGCGCGTCTTTCCGCGCTCTTCGTCTTCTACTTTTTTCGCGCGGAAAGTAAGCGAATTTTAGCGAGGCGCGCATAAATATTCAGCACGTTAAGCCCGGTACTCATGGGTCCGCGGTTAAAAGCCTCTATATTTAATACGCATAAATCGGGGCGTTCGTTGAAAGGAAGCGAGGGCGGACCACTTAAAGGAAGTCACAATGGAATGCGAGCCGGTGTCTTGGAAACCTTTTTACTTGACACGCTCGCACAATGGCCGCTTAATCGCCGATTCCTCTCGCGAGTCGCGGGAAAATCGTGCACAACAATGCTGGAAATTGGCCGTTTAAACGGCACTTTTAAACTGGAGCTCCGTGAATAATAAACACGGTTGCTTTACCGGGTGCGGCTCGTGGCAATTAACGGGGAATTTTAATTTGGCCGCTTCTGAAACGGCGTGCAGGCAATTAATGGACGTATCGGTTTGATTAAGAGAGTCTATTCTATAATTTATTAAAAGGCAAATAGTTGTCTTTTGGTGTACCGGATGAGTCACATAACTGGGACCACCGACAATTTCTCAAATATTGATCGTAGTAAAAATTGGTTTCGGTTAATGTTGAATAATTTAAAAAGGACCATGTAATTTACTGCTTGGAGCTTTTAAGATTTTAAGGTCACTTCGAGTAGCGTCTTGGGCGAGTGTCGAATGAAGGTATTATTTAACAGAGTGCAGGACATCTGTCTTCCATTGCAAATATTTTGGTAGCAATTGACTTCATACTTTGTATATTACAATATATTTTTCTTTAACATCTAACATCTTTAGGATTTTTGAACATGGTGTAGAGTGTACTGTTTGACGAACTGAAGGCATCCTTCAAACTCAGAAAACTGTAAGTAATAAGACAATTCCATTCAATATATACAAAATATATTTCCTTGAACAGAGAGTGACGAAGAGTGGGTTCAAAAACTCTCGAAGCTCGAGACGTCGCGTATCCGCCGCGCCGCTAACGAGCCGATTAGCCGGAAATGATAGAACGCAGTTAATAGAAAATGAAGGTCGGTAGCGCATTTATAACAAGTTTATCGCGTAGTTTAGCCGAGGTTTCGCGGTAGCTGTTCTTTCCTGTCTGGTAGCGTGTAATGGATACACCAACCCTGGGCTGATGATCTATTACCGCGAAAATAGGTCAATTAGACCGGCTGGCCCGGGGCCACGGGGTTTCGTCCCGAATTTCAGGCTAATTCTGTTGGCTGCTTTAATTACTCTCGAGGCTGGAAACGCGGCAGATCAAAGTGACACATCCGCCAGAACGATTTGCAATCGCGAGGAAAACGGTGACCCCCCGATTATCGAGATACACAGAGCCAGCAGCCCGATCTCGTTCGTCATCGACGTCTCCGAATCGGAACAATTCGGCGGTTTATTATTTCCTGTTCATTCAACCGGCCAACTGGCCCAGTTAGCCGATGATCGTTCATACGTGAAACCCGGTGCTCCAATTTCGCCAACTTCGAGAACTAGCAGCTCTCCGACAGAGGGAACGGACAAAAGCTTGCCAGAATGTTTTGGACACGGTATTTCAAGTTTTTTGCTTCCTCTCTTTTATGTCATGGATAGTTCTTATAAAGGACAGGCATTATCCGTAATAGAATCGAAGAATGGATGGTCCTCTTTGTGTAAAAATTAATCGAACGTCTGAAATAATATTTTTCTATTTACTCTGAATACCAGAACTGAGCTTTTCTCAGATTTCTCGCATTCCAAAAAATTTGTTTGCACTCTTACTGTGGACCGTTCTGGTTATTGCGCAGCCAGTAGTATCCGAGTCCGTTCGAACCCCTAATACACGTCTGTGCTTGCCTATATTTTTCTACTTTCAATTGGAATTATTCATTTTTCTTATCTCTACAGTTCATTCTTCCAGCGAAAGAGTTAACCTTCTCATCAAATCACCGACGAACAAGCATGCGTCTCGAATTCCTTAGAACTCACAGAAACACGCTACACAAAACTAAACAATAATATCCAAAAGTTATCCATTCTTTATCACTGTCCTTCCCTCAACTTCGTCGTTTTGCAGGATACCAGCCAAACGGACCGACCAAATCTTTTCGGATTAAATAAGCAAACTCCGCGTGTGTGGTGTAATGAGGGGTTCGGGTGTCAGAGTTTTCGCGGTGCGGCGTGAAGTTGAAGTTCGGGGCTAGGACGTAACCTGTCGATAGGTAGAGAGCTCGAAGATCGTGTTACGAGCGAGCGCAGAAAATTAAATGCTCGCGCGTGTGTTCGACGCTTCGTGTAATTTTACATTGTACGCGGTGCGCGCGGCCAGGCTGGACTTTCATTGAAGCTTCATCCAGCAGCGGGGAAGTTTCTTTGTAAAATGTGTAGGGCAGTGTACGCCGGTTGGCAGCGCGAGCGGCGCGCGCGGAAACGGAGTTTCACGGCGGGAAGATAATTTCGCGCGCTGGCGAAGTTAAATGCGGAGCTCGCGATAAAGTGATCAGACAAACAGGAAATTATGGAGGAAACCTGCACGACTCTACGTCCTTTTCTAAATTATCCGTTCCTTTGTTATTACTTGAACTCATTACCACTGTCGCGGCCGCGGACACGCTGCGAGAACTGCACGCCGTTGGCCATATTCTGCAAGACCGAACAAGTATACTGCGGTATTTTTGCATACAGGGTGCGGTAAGATTGGTGGTACGACCCAGAAGAAGGAGATTCTTTGTATAAAAATTGGTCGAAGTGTGAAATAAATTTCAGTGAGTACATATGAGCCCATTAGTTGACGAGTGAATTAAGTCCCTTTTCTTAGTTTTGTGAAAATTGCACTTTCGTGTAATACTTTATAAAAACTTAAGAACAGAATGTAGCTTTATTGTAAGAATATAAAGTGAAAGAATAATAATTATGATAACATAACTTAAAAGAAAAACTATATTTTTTAATGGAGTAAGTCCAAAACCTGGACTTAAGTCACTATTCCAGATACTTTTACAGTCACTTTACTTACGATGTAAAATTGACTCTTATTTTTTATCAACATGAAAGAAAATATACGCAAGTTAATTTGACAAATAAAACAAGTATTCTTAGTCCTTACTATTTCTGTAATAAACTCATTTTTCGTAATTTTGGACTTATGCCATTCGTCAATTGAGGGGCTCATATGTAGTCACGTGTGTAGATTTATGCTTATGTTTATGTTTACAGATCTCGTGCTTTGGTCACGTGAAATCTCTGATTTATGCTGCATACAGTTTAACTCTTGTTCAGTTAAACGAAAAAACGATTACAGAATTTGATGAAATGGAAGTCGAAATGAAAGTTAGAAGTCAATGTTTCTAACTAAGAAGGAAATTAAATATTTAACACGTTGAACGCCGTGGCAGCCACTGATGCCCGACACCTCAAATTTAATTTAATTAAATAATTATTGATTGTTGCAAAATTCTGAGCAAATTTTATACTGAAAAGTAGTATAGGGACAAAAGAACACAACTGAGTACTGAAATCTTTTTTTTCTCTGCAATTTATATAAAACATAGTAAACTATATTGTGTCTGATTAGGTATGGCTGTTTTCACTGTGGCGTTCAACGTGTTAAGAATTGGATTCATTCTTTCGAAATACAGTTTATAACCATATACATACTATACATACGAGTAGCTTTTAAAAAACATTCTGTGCGAAAGTTTCAACCTCTAAATATAAATCAATTCAGCACGTTACGATCAATGCACAACTTTTTTCCGACGAACAGCAACGTTCTAATGAACCGTCGAGTGAATCGAATCGAATCGGCACTGCCCCTTGCTCACCGATAAACTATTAAACCATAACGTTCGCTGTTTAACGAGCCTTCGAGCATGATCAGGTCGCATTTATTACATTACGCGAACTATTCGGGGATCAATTAAATGTTTATGACATATTACTGCTGCAGGATATTAAATTCTCAATTTGTATGGAATATTTGTTCCCCGCTGTGCAAACCAATCGTGGACTACGGTTGCGGGGCTTCAATCAAACGCATTGTCGAATTTTAATCGGTCTCGGTGCACGAACCTCTATATCGGCTGGCCCAAAATTCGTTATTTCGTCGTTCAAACGGCCTCGATATTTTTCGATTTTTTCTCCTCTTTTTTGTTTGTCATTTACACGATTTCATCTATCGGCAGAGAGCGTGAGCGCGGCGGAGCGGAGGCCGGGGCGTTCGTGAAATACGTCGTGGCATTAATTTCTTCGGAGTCGCGGATTAAGCGGAAGTGACGCAAAAGAGATAAGTCCGTGTTCGAGAAACGACGAGCACCTTCGCCGGGAGTATCGCGCAATAAAAGAGAGACCGTCCGGTGTCGCGATATTAAAAGTTTCAAGTCGACGTTAATGAAATTGTTCCGAGGTGTATCTCGCGTTAGCATCGCCCCTGTCTACGTCACCCCTTGGCTGTTCTCTTTAAAACGGTCGACATTTTTCCTCTCCGCTTTTCCCGTGTTTCCTTTTTTCCGTCCCTTTTTCTTCCACAAAGAAAACGCGTGCTCCGTGGATGTTAATCATGCCCGACGCGTACCACGTTGGTCCGCCGTCCCGACGACGTAAATCCGTCACGGAATCGAAATAGTAGATCGTACACGAGTTTCGTGGAATCGCGTTACCGACGATAATCTTCGTGCGGCTCGTTATCATTCATGCTCGTTCCGACCTCGAATTTTGACGAGCGCTATCGCGATTTCAGCCCTCGTCGCTCGCACCCCGTTTTACGGGAAACGGGGGCATTTTTTGCCTGCTGATTTTCTGCCTGCGATTTCCCTTTTGCGAATTCGGTCACGGAGCTGCGCTGATTTTTTATCATTCGTTGGAGAGGTCCAGTGTTTCGAGGTGATAAAACGGGGTTAGATTTTGGGAATTTGTGTAGAAATCACAGATGTGTGAAAATAAGGGTTCATGAGGATTTAGTGAAGATAGTTATGATTCACGTAAGTATATCCTTCATTCAGTGACGAAATCAATTGTTTCTGCAGAAAATGGAGTTAGTTCGTATGAGTTTGATAAGAGAATTATGATTTAGAGCAAAATGAAGAGTTCTTTTGTTAATTTCGTTACAAAATCAGCGAATTGTGTTAAGATAATGATAATCTGTTAACGAACTCACGAATAAAGTATTTTACATTTATGTATTACAGTAGATGAACCAATATTTTTTGCCGAAACATGCTTAACTTTTGCAAAGCCTGAGTAAACAAATGGCAAACGCAAAAGTAACAGGAGTTCATGAAATTTCAGTAGCGAAATCAAATATTCGGTTTGAAATAAAGCAAATGCATGCAAATTCGTTAGATCGATGACTTAATCCATTGGCTGCGATGCACCAATATACTGACATCCTTTTATGTGATCTTTTAGGACGATACGCCATTGTAGTGGCTCAACTGTCTACAGCTCTTGATAATTAACAATTTCGTTAACTATTTTCATGTTATCCAAATAGTATTTGAACGATATAGACCAGAAATGATTTATTATTTATATCAGATTATCCCATAAGTAATACCGCTTCACCTCTTACATTTATTTCGATCATTAAACAATTATTTAAAGAATGGTGATTATTTAAAATCAACTGTGGACAAATTTTCTAATTCAAAAAGAGAAGAATTTTTTGATAAAGGAATAAAGGAGTTACCCGTAGGATGGAGTATTGTTAAAAGGACAAATGGTCGTTACGTCGAACACTAAAAGTAACTGTAAGTATCCATCTTTTCGCATTGAAGATTAACTACAGAAACGAAATTACTGATGTCCCGATAGTAAAATGCTTCGCATTACTATATTCTACCACGCTCTGCGATAGAGCTGTGCGTACAGCAGAGGATTAACTCAAAACGGCGCAGTCCGAAACAACGTTCGCGTACTTTGGGCCTTTTAATAGCGGCTCGCTATGGGGCCTTATGGCGTTTCCGTGGAAGAAACTTTCATTTCATGTCGCGTCGCGAGCCGAATTAGTCGACTCGAGATTATTGCTCCTCTGCCGCTGCTTCGAGTACGTCGAAAGCATCAGGTGCAACAATATTTCTGGCGCATGTGGCGCGTTATATTGCTCTATAAAGACGTACTTTCTCATTAAGAAGTTTCATGCCATTCGCCATTAACGGGGCGCAGCCGTATGAAGCATGCATTCACGTGCCAGTTGTTAATAAATTCATCTCGCCTTCGCTATAAATAACAATCATTTTCGCGAGCAGCAGAGAGAGAGAGGGGCGAAAGGCGGGCATGGAACGAAGAAACAGAAAAGGAAAACTGGAAATAATATTAAAAATAATCCAAAGTGGGGTGGCATTATTCTTCTAATCTGTCTCGATCCCGTTGAATCGCAAATTGCATTAAGCTCATGTTTTATAGCCTTGCTCCAGATTACGCTTATTTTACACCGCTGTAAGACAACACGGCACCACCATTTCGGTTTCGTTGCTCGAGCTACGGCTCTACGAGCGATATCATTTTTATTGTCGTTGATAACGCTTAAAAAATTGACCCACGTCACGACAGGAATTCGTGAGCTTGTAAACGTCACGCGGTCGCGTTCGAACATTATTTCCGTTTGCTCTCCTCTAATCCGATGGAAATTAGGTTTAGCACCTTCTGGTTCGCGGAAATAAACCTGTTGGTCATTGAACTCATGAAAATACAGAATTTACTGATACAATCTAATCGCACCAAAGGTACATTATAACTAAGGTATATACAGTAAATTCGTGGTAAATATAAACTGTTGACAGCACTTTTATTTTAGTATTGAGAACTATGGAACATTACACGCTAGTCGATAGAGCAGAGCAATAATTGATTGGTTCAGTGATGGCCACTGGAGCTGCGGCTTTCCCCCACTCTAGGTCCATTTTCTGATATAGGCTGTGATCGAAGACGACGATGGACCTAGAGGAGCGAACTGGAGGGAACTGAAACGAGGGGAATGAACCTAGAGTGGGGGAAGGCTGCAGCTCCGGTGGCCATCACTGGATTGGTTAGTCAGGAACTATCAACCACAATTGTATTCGATTTAATTCGAGACTCGAGTATCAACTACAATGCAAAACAAATTTAAACATGAATCTCGTAATTATCCATTTCAATTTTCTAAGTATTCTGTACGTGGAAATGAAGGAACGAGTTCTAGCGTCTTAAAATTATTTGCTTCTGAGGTGTACATCCAAAAATCGACTAAATAAAAATGTATATCTCGTATTTTAAAATCTGTACTAGCAAATGTAGCAGGTTTCGGGAGGTGTACAGAGAAAAATCGAGGGATTTCGCTGTTAATAGGCACAAAATTAAAGCCGTAGCTTGGAGAGATACAAATTGTGGATCCAACAGAAATTGCTGCGTGGCTCGGCGGAGTCCCGTGAGACAAGTCCTGAGAAAGGAACGTGCATGCATATGAAATGGGGCGAGAGGAAGTATAGTAAGCCTCGCTCCCCAGAAATTGTGTTTACACCGGCGCGTAAAGAACCTCACGAGACGCGAAAACAGGAAACGTCTTACGAAAATTTAAGGGACCGCTTAACGGACGCTAAATAAATTCCGCTGAACAGGAACGGAAGCAGAAATATGAGCCCTTTCTTTTCACCCTTCTCCGGCTTCGATTCTACATACCTGGCAGTATCTCGAGGAAATTTCAACCAACCGTTTCGAGCCCTCTTTTTAAAGCTTTAAAGTGTTGGTTCAGAACCGTAAGGGTTTCCGGTGACAGGTGCATCAAATTTTATTTAATTAAACAGCTAGTTACTCTTATAGAATTTGATGTAAATTAGTGTACTATAATTTAATTATTGTAAGAATAATATACCTTGTTGCAGGTCTATATACGTAAACACAAGTAACATTCTATTTGCCCATAATTAGAGGTCCGTGTAAGTACGTGTGTACTCGAAGCAACTTCAAAATTATTTTTTCCTAAAGAGAAGTTTATACATGAAAATAATTTATTCCATAATTTCTACTCATTCTAGTGTCGCGAAGTATGTTGCACACTATAATTATCACGTTGGCTGCCACGCAGATTTATGTGGCCTGATGCATCAAACATCGCCCGAGTAGGTAATTATTAATTCTAATAAAATTGTAACTAGCAGCAATGCCAAAATAATTGTATAAAATGATAAATATATGAACGCATGGTTCTACATTTTTATTCCTAACGATGTGTATGTTTAAAAAAGCACCTTTTAATGTATCTGATTACGTACTGCAGTTTTCACTGTAACTGTAACTAAACTTAGGACTGCGATGACTAACGTGTCAAAAAATAACATACAATAGAACCTCGATTATTCGAACAGCGGCCATTAAAAAATGAGTCATTTTATGTCAGTTGCAGGCTAAAATTCTCACTAAGGACACTGTATACTTAATTTTATATCACTGTGTATATTATATTCTAAAATAAAATTCTCATTTTTATGCGAACCATAGTTACAATGAGAGTGATCCTGTTACTAATTGTACTTCGCGTAAACGAGGTCCTACTGTATACATATGTGCATTACTCTGCTACCGGTTCAAATTAATTTAACCCAAACGAGAGCCTCATTTGTGTTTTAACAAAAATGAACGCTTATTTTGTTTATTTTCATTTCTCCTCTGAAGATTTTTCAATTTTGCTACATTTTAATTGAAAAATAATATAACATTAGTTTTTCGTTCTGTTAACCAAGCACGATTTTATAACACCGTGTATTTTATATTTTAAAATAAAACTACCATATTTACACGAAACATAATTAAAATATGAGTCATCTTGCTACTAATTCTGGTTCACGTAATCGAGATTCCACTGTATATCTAACTAAAATAAAAAAATCAGTAATAACACATTTTTCTTTTGTCCCTTATGATTTTATTGTTTACAAAAGCGGAAGAAACGCTTTAGTTTCAGCAGGCGTTCGCCCGATTCGAGCGATATTTATGAGCCAGCCTGTACAAACAGACAATCACGATCGGGGATGTCTTTTAGAAGAAAATCCTCGCGGATATACGTTCATTGTGTCGGTCTGTGTGTCATCGGTGGAATAAGCAAGATGTTCCCTTGCCAATTTATCCGAGCGATACTGGCCGTCATTCCTCGTTTCAAAGAATATTCCGATGGGGATAGAAATGAATGGACCCCTCCCTCCTCCCCTTCCCCTGCCTTCCTTTCTTCGATGCTCTTGATTATTGCCGGCGAAACAATGACTCGCGACGTAAAAATCGCCTGTCACGGAAATGCCTCGGCGTAGACAACGGATCGATCGCGGAAAGATTGCGGTTCCTTTGACAGCCTCCCGAATGGATAAACAGGAAGCAGGAACAATAGTTTAATTAATCTGCCCGACGGACGGGCAACGAATTTGTATTATTCAGATATCTCCGGCGGATGAACGAAAGGATGATTCACTGTAAATAAATTCTGCATCTCGCTAGAGACATTCAGAGGAAACGTGCATGATACTGTTTCAAAGGCAATAGTATTATATATTTTGTGGAATGAGAAATTTTCAGCATTCTGTTGAAGGAAAAGACACTTCTGAATGTATCGCCTTTTTTTTATAGCTTTTTATGAATAGTCACAGTTGTGTTTATTATTGAAACCTTGCCTGTAAAAGTACTCAGTTTCCAGTTTTGGTGTAATTCTCTTATTTGTTTGAATGTTTATATATTAAATTGTACGATTGAAGATTACAATATTCGTATCACTGATGTGTAGAGAATCGCCAATGGCTTCTGTAATTGATGTGAATATAAACTTCCAACTGCGAATGAATAAGTACTTAGTACAATCAGAAGACTCGAAGCCTGCACAATTATGAAAATTGAAGTATGTGAGATGAAAGGAAATACTTCATATTTAAAATACAATCGTAACATTTTCAGAAAATTCTGGGATATACTGAAATATAGCCGCATATAATAAACATTGATCTCTAAAAAGCAAAGCATTGTTACAACCAAATACCAATCTGAACAATAAAGTCAGAAGATTCGCTGCTGTTGAAAATGCAATGCAGTAATTTAAAAGCAGCTCAACATAAATAAAATCTTACTAATTTATTTCCAAATTTCAACTGTACGATGCTAACACTCTGACAATTAAACACCTAAATTGAAGATTTTCTTAATTATTGATAATTTATTACAGGGTGATTATTGTTGCTTCTGCAGCTCAGATAAACTATTTGAATTTTTAGAAAGAAAAGTAAATACATTTTCTCATTCTTCATCTTATAAAAATATATCTTAAATATAAATATATTATCTGACTTTGTTTTGAAAAAAATTGTACTGTGCATGTGGAGGAATGCGAGGGAGCTACTTTACTTAGAACTTCTTGATGAAAATTTGGATTACCATAACAAAGACATGTTGCCAACAATTTTGTAAATGAAATGCAACTTTAGTAGAAAAATATCACTAACACTGCCTCCATCAACAAATGAGGGGTTCAAAGCCATAGTGGTGTAAGTCAAATTTTTTAACACGTTCCTTACCACGTGTACCGTTTTCGGTACACGTATCAATTTCAATTTGATTACATAACTACCAACCCTTATGCAAGTTTGGGTAACATTCACGTTAAAATGATAGTAAAAATAGAAAGTGTGATATCAAATAGATAAGTATTTGTGCAGTCAACCACGTGTATTAATAAACAGCAATTTTCATATGTCTGTCTAGTTACGGATTTTTCTACTGTGACAGGAAACGTGTTAAGATACATACTGACCTGCGTGCATAAATACAATCTATACATGTTTGTTCATTGACAGAAAAAGTGGTTTCAACCAGTTATAGTTAGACCTCATAGCAATATTCAATGCGTTAGAATCATTAACCCTTTGAATTCCTCATTTTTTTTTAATTTTCTTTTCAGTAACTCCCTATTATTTTAAGTGTTTTATTTGAACTGTACTTCAAAAGAAAGTTGGCTGATAGGAACCAATTAGGTACGAACAATCATGTACCTGAACACTTCAAGGACATTTCTTGTTACAAAAAAAGGGTCATGTACATTTAATAATACCTATCTAGGTAAAAACAAATATTGCAAAATATAATATATATTTAAACTGGCAATTTAAAAATGTCGCGTGTGAGTCGACATAGAAGTACCTGTAAATAAAATCGATATCGAGTCACTCGACAAAGGAGTTCAAAGGGTTAACGCGTGGCCTGTATAATTTATTACAATCAGTGTAATAAAACCGTTTGTTTTTCAGAGTGAGAATTCGATGACTCACACCGCTATGATTTTTACCCTCTCAAATATACCTGACCACTGTTTAGTCACTGAGACAGCAACCTCTGAAAATTGTACGCAGCAACATGCTTTTCTACACCGTAGTTCTGTCGCTCAGTTCCTGTAAAATTGAACTCGAAGAAGCAACTCGTAAATAAGCCTCTGGTTAAAGGAACAACTCGCACAAAGTTAATCCCGCGAGTTCAAACGGCGAGCAGATCGCGGCGCACAACAGCCATTAAGAAAATCGTAAGGCAAGGGGTTAAGGACTCCCCGGCTATTGTGTCGGAATTTATTATCGCGGCGGCGCTCGACGATATTTTTGTTCCTGGCGTTTATGCGTTTCCACGGTCGCGTTAGAAGTTCCCTAACGAGTGTCGGCGGTCGCTGCCGCGCGATTGTGATTGCGGAGCATTGTTTTTTCGGGAACAATTCAGTCCTGGTCCATGGGCGCGGAGAGACGTCGTCGCGACGCGCGGACCGCGAAAACTGAACCTAACGTAGCGTGTCTCGTTTTTTGCCGGGCGATATTTCGCCCCCTTTCCTCTTCGACGGTTTCGCCCCTTTCTTCCGTGCTCGCGTATTCGTTTACCTGTTTCGTCATTTTTGTTTGAACATCGCTGCGTTCTTGCGTTCTCTCGACCCCGGTCGACTGTTCTCGACCAGCCACGCGGTAAAATGGTCGTCCGGGTTCCTCCAATTCTTTGCCGAGCTCAATGCTATAGAGCTACGCTTCACGTTTTGAGTTGTAATACTGTATTGTACCAGTGAAAATAGAAAGAAAGGTTTGCTTGAGCGTAGGGCTAGATGTTATGTATTAAAAAATTACGAAACGTGAAGACAACGGAATGAATTTTTTTCATCTTGTATAATTGCAGTGGAGAGTGCATTCGCTGTGGTTCGATTTTGTGGCTTTAAAGTTGTTTGAGCTTCTATCTTCTGAGGTCTTAACCCCTTAATGCAGTGATGGTCACTTAAAGTGCGACCTCCCCCCGCTTTAAGACCATTCTCCTCATATGGTCTGTGATTTAGGACGACGATGGACCGAGGGGGCAAGGAGCGAACTGAAACGAGGGGAATGGACCTAGAGTGGGGGAAGGCTGCAGCTCCGGTGGCCATCAGCGCATTAATGCAAGGTTTTTAGCATAAAAATGGCCAAAATATATCAATTTTTTTTGTTCGTGAAAATTAGTAACTGAACACAATTGCGAATGATAACTTTAATTTTAGTGACAAGAAGGCATAAATATTAGATTGAAAACAATATTTTAATTCTGGGTGCCTACGTATGTATGTCAGTATAATATAATATTCATACTTGGTATAATAATTTTATCGTATGATAGATTATGAAGGGTTTTAAATAACGTGCAGAAACCCTGGAAATTTTTACGTTGAACTTACTACCCGTCAGGCATGCAGCTGTGGAAGGCAGTTATTGACCACTCGAACTTTCTCCACAAATGCTAACTAGACCCGATGGCTTTATGAGACTATTATGGCGTCTCGACACAACATAAACAAAAGTGAGCATGCCTGACGAGCCGTTCGTCTGGCACCTGTAGGTACGTATACTTAAATAACTTCACCGTAATTATTTTTCACGCACGAGTTAACACGTGTGCGTGCACCGTGGTAACATAAAATAAAGCGCTGCTCGAGTTAACTCGGGTTTGCGCGTAAAGGGATTAATTATCCGATGTAATAAGAATACAGATAACAGTGATAGATTCTGGCAGGGTACCATTACATGCTGTAGAAGCAGAAGCATTGTTATTATTAAATGCTTGCAATTAGTATAATAAATCGCCGTCGAGTACAGAATTGCTTAAATTAAGTATGTTAATGAGAGAGGCATTTAATTTAAGTACTTTCTCCACAGATCTTGATTATATGGCGGATCTCCCACTAAGGGAGTATTCATAAAACAATACATTCAGGTTTTTCAATAATGTTAAGTTTCAAGTATTACCATTATAGTCTCTGTATCGTTAATTTATATCACATGAGTTTTATATCTCGGCTACAATTATGTTCAACACGTCGACCTTCGTATGCAGTTGCCAAATATAATACAAGGCAAGTTCTCAGACTTTTAAACGCATTGAATATAATTACTGTCTGTGCTGCTTTGAACAACCTATATTCTCAATCTTCATAACTTTCTACTGATACTCAAACTTATTACAAATATTTTTACACGTCGCTCATGATCAAATTAATAACGCAGTCCCTTAGAAAACATACATATAATCGCTGCATCGACAACTCGACACTCAAAATATTAATTCATTAAAAACTTCCCTTCAACATCTTCATGACAAAGCAAAAATGTCTCATGTCTTCAGCAATTGCAAAAAATAAGACCTGACAAATCTAAAAGTATTTACTCAAATAAAAACTGTTGGCTATTAAGAAAAGTAATTAGCTCGATCTATTAATTACGTACAACAAAATGTAAACTCCGGGGCACTTGACAGAACGACCGTCTGTAGATGATCAGCAGAAATCGGCGAAGCGAAAAGGAAAGAGATCGGTATAACGATCGAAACGAGGTCCGCGCGGAAACTCGCGACCCGTGACCGCGTAATTGAGATTAACCGATGGAGGGCGGCGGTCGCATCGGGCGACTGCAACTGCAAATATTGCCAATACTCTGGCGTCAATTTGCGATAAAACGTCCGCCGGTTATGGACGGCAGATTGTAAATATTAATTCCGTCTCGGGGAACGAGTTTCCGCGCCGCTCGAAAATCTCGTCGCGTCGCGAACTCGGCGGAGAATTTTTGTCCTCCCCCGCGTGAAAAACTACCAGCCTCGCTCGAATCTCATACCCTTCGAGGGTTTTTCTTCCGGGCGAAGGGTCGATATTAGCGCCGCGACGCCCGCGGTGTCGCTCGTCGCTCCGCCTCATCGAGATTCCGCGTTTAAGCCGGCAAAGTCAACACGCGCTCGACGGGGAACACGCTGATACACGCAGAATCGTCATCGTATTCGACGGTCCGTGGAAAAGCGTGATCGAGCAACTGTTCCCGATATTAAAAGACGCTATTCACTCGGCTAGCCCTTAATACCCCGCTCCGGGCTGAAAAATTTGCATCGAAAGCGAAAGCGCCGCGACGAACCCGGGGGATGAAGGATCCGAGTGGAACGGGGGTGGGAAAAGTGAAAGCAATTGGCGCTGAGAAGCGTGCTTCTATACCGATTCGGTGTCCGCCATTACGTAATCACGAGAAACCGAAGTAGTAGCTGTTGTATCAGGATATTCCATAAGTAACGTCGTTTTTAAATATGAATTTGTCAGACGTTAGAAAATTGACAAGTGCAGGTATTTTTAACACGTTGACTCCCACGCTTTATTAGCTGAGAATGGCAAACTTTCTAAGTTTTTATACAATATGAATGTAAATTTTAATTCTCGTCGCTTTCATCAATAATACTAATTAAACTCTTAATACTTATTATTAGTAATATTAATATTATTAATTGTAGTAGTAATTTCCATCATTCTTCATAGATTCTGTTAGATTTTATTAGATATATTTATTATGCTTTACATGATCAAGTAAATAATAATTCAATCTATGTGTCACCCACACATGGGTGACATGGCAGTCAAAGTGTTAACGGTTGAGATACTGAATATTAATTTTAGTGTCCTTACTCCAGTGGTTCAATTGTTCTTTGGTTCCATCTTTAATGAGTTTTTATTATTTTAACACGCTGAGCGGCGCAGTGGAAAATCCCCCAACCAGTCAGGCACGCGAAAATACTTTCTTATTAACATGTATCTACTATTTTTGTACCATAGATGTAACTCAAAATTTCGTTGGAGGAATCAGTTATTTGCCAAATTAAAATTGATACATGGGTCACCAGTGGTACACGTGGCGTTCAACGTGTTACGAGAATTCGTTTCAGGTTGATTTCAACCGATTAGTATCATTGAATTTCTTGTCAGCTACACATTAGTAGGTAAGTACTTAGTTGGTAAGTACAATTAAATTTGAGTATGATTAACAATGCCGTGGTAATAATGTTACTACGACTGGACGCGAAATGTTAAGAATAGTAGAGTTTTAACGAATCTAACGTTTGTATATAAAATGTTAAAACTCTTGCATAATGATCTCAGACACTTTACTGGTTTTCTATGAAAACACTACATCAGACAACGCATAAAAAATTGACTCTCATCAATGATACTATTATTCTAGTTCTGAACACTGATTAGTAGACTGCGGATGTTTATGCAAATATACATTTTTAGAGATGCATATCTCACGTATTAATGCAGTTAAATAAATGAAACTTCAACAAGAATGCATTAGCTTATTGAAACGTTTAAAATATGTACTTTTCATTTTGTTAAATTATTAAATGTCCATCCTTCGCCAATTTGAGAGCATTAATTTAGCAAGTTTATCATCATAGTATAGCTTTACATCCAAGGTGAGTTTTCCACGAAAAATATCTGGTGCCTCGAGTTTAGTTAAAGCTTTTGGACCGACACGAGCCGGGTACTTAGCAGCAGGGCTGGGAAATATTTAAAGAGCGGTCCGACTAAATCGTGTCTTTTTAGTTCGGTGATTGAACGTGGGATCCTCGAACACGGGGCATTATTCGGTCGACTAGCGTGACCGGCGGCTCGAACTTTCGTCGAATTAGGGTAAGACCGGCTTACAAACTGAGATAGCTTAGAAACTTCTAAGAGGATCCAAAGAATAATTGCGCTTTCCATTTTCGCGCCTCGTTACGGAAGCTTCACCCCGAATCGTCTGTTTTCCCAATTCGAATTAGCCCGAACTGCGTCTATCGTTCCGCGCGAACTATAGCAGAGGCAGGTAATATTGGTCACTTGCTCGATTGGATTGAGTTGAATCGTAAGTAACTTTCGACAAACAACAATTTTTGTGTGTGTGAAAATTTGAGTAGATTCTGTAGACTACTGATTCTTGTTTCATATTAGAAGGCAAGCATTTCTAAAACGTGTACATACTGCAGAAGCAACAGTAATCGTCCTTTAATAGATCATTGACAAAATGAAGAAAAGTAGGGACATTTTGTATTCATTTGTTATTTTATTGAGCACCTTTGACGTCCTTGTTTATGTGCTTGTTAGGACGTCGACTGTTAGGCTGTATTAGGTGAAACTGACACACTTTCTAGGCTTTGATGATTAACTGTAAATTCAAATTATGGTGTGTTTAACACGTTTCGTGACACAGTGACAAAATCCGTGTATAGTCAGACATATTAAAATTGGATTATATAAATGTATATGATCAATACGTTGTCTATCACAGTGAAAACAGTCACCACTGGTCAGACACTCCAAATGTCTCCTTTTTATGTAAATCGTGATGGAAAAAATGTTTAAGTATACAATACTGTACATGTGTACCTATATCGGTGCTGCACTGTTAAATGTATTCATTATATAGTAAAAGTCAATAGTTATTTAACTAAATAAAATTTGAATGTTGACCCTTATGACAATCAACGTATTAAAAACATATATTTTATTTGTTGATGGTGTGCTTTGTAATCTGTGACATTATTGTACCTTTAATTTCGCTCGAAATCTAAGACGTGTTAATGAACAATATTAATAATTTTCATAGTTTCTTTACTGATTCTGTTAGACCTTACTAGAAATATTTAATAATGCAGTCTGACATCAAATAGATAATTCTTGAATCTACATGTCAAAGATTTATGGTTGACAATCTGTTAATCTATAGATAGACTGCAGACGATCATGCAATTTAGCATTCCCTCACACGTAAAATTAATCATATAAAATACATAATACACGATATTGAGATCTTCACAAGACCAAACAACTTATTTCCAGACTCTCACTCTTTTGCTTATGTTAAAACATAAGTATACCACACCATAATCTATTACCAAATCTAAATGGTTTCAAAAATGGAATGACGACGAACTTAAGCTGAACAAATCAAATGACATTTCACGGAAACTATTCTGTGTCCCTGAAGAGGCAATAGCATTCCGGAGATCATTGTTCAGCGACGTCCTCGATTCCACGCCGATCGCCAGCGAGAAGAAGAATACTTTCATCAGAGTCGCGGGAAATCCAATTTTCCGTTCGCGGTTGCATTTTATAATCTTCAATGAGGAAAGGGAAGCCGCGATTACGTAAAGATGGCCGACCGAGCTGGCCAGATTAATTCGGAGGTCGTTCAATTTTCCAGCAACGGAGAAGGCTATCCTAAGGAGAACCAGCGGGCCAGATAGCCACTTAACAATGAATAATGTTTGCGAAAGAAATTGCGGCGAATTTTGAAATAAGTTTAATTAGCTTCCGGTGGCGGCGGTGGTTCCCGCACGGAGGCGTCGTTGCCGCGATTCTTCGTGGTATAATTGGAAAAAATTTTCGGGATTAAGGAGCCATTGTCCCACTGACGAACTTGAATAGCAGCTTTTGCCACCGGCCCCGGTCGAGGGATATTATATAGTCACCGTACGGGACGGACTAAACTGGCTCCTTCACAAAGGATTATTAATTGACTTCTGTCTCGTATCAGAGGGTCGCAGACGTTCCGAGGATCCTTAATTATCCTTGAAAACGGAAGATCTTTACTGTCTCAGATTACAGACGCCACCCTCCGGGTTATCCCCGGTGAATGGCCACGATATTCATAACAGGTTACACGTTTCAAGAACATTTTCGCTGCTTAATGAAAGGATTGAATTCGTGTCTTCTGTTTCTACAGGGACGATGAAGAGAAATTGATTCTTTCATCGTCGGAATTGAATCTTTTGGAAGCATTCAGCTGTGTAAACATAATTATTCTTCTATTAGACAGTGATTTTTGCACTCAGAAAGGGTAGTATAATTGTAGATAATGTCGGTTTAAATTTTGATACGCATGAAAGGGGCAAGTGGGTCATGCGTGACCAATTTAGGTGTATTACTTTTGTCTGAGACGCATGTTTAAATTGAGAAAGATTCATATCTACAAATACACTATAATGTGTACACAGTATCTGTAAGTTTCTACTACACTGAAATTTTTCATATCTGCCTTAACCTTTGTTTCAACACTTCCACCTGTGCTTATGACTTTCGTATCCTGACCAATTCTGCGACTTCCGCTGCAAATTTGTGCAACATTATCCTCGATTAAAAATAATTTATTCAAAGCGTCAGCGTTTCGTGTAAATAAATCATTAAATAAATTATTTCTGCACGTTTAAAGTACTATAATGTGGCCTGATCATTTTCCCAGACACGCTTTTATTATTAACAATTCTACAAAACACGATGAATTCGCGTAAACGAAAACGATGTTTCGTTGTCCGGAAATTCAAACGGAAGCATCTGTGTTTTATTTAGTTTAATTCAGACACTGTTTGTTTTGACTTTGACTGTAAAAAACATAAAATTTTACAAAATATACATTCAACAAACACTGAAGTAAATTTGTCTTATGTTATAACAATTGAGGGGTTCATATCAAAAGCAACCCTTGTCAAAGTTTACGATGACAACACAGCTCCATGATTTAATTGGCTACCGTTCTTCAGCGACATAATTACCACGTTGACGGCAACAGTGGAAACAGTCATTCCTAATCAGACACGACATAAATTCCTGTTTTGATTCTAAATCACAGAAAAAGAAAATGTTTAAGTACTTTCGTATACATGCCATTCTATGTTAATTTTGCAATGTAAAATTCCCTGAGAAAATATTGTCAAACTCAATAATTATTTAATTAACACGTTGACTACCCACAACCAGTTAACTCGTAGTCGGCAGTCAACGTGTTACATATAACATCCACAGTAATTGTGTAATATGATGAACATTTTGTTAATAAAAAATTGAAATCCGTTGAACAAAGCTGAAGATACTAGAGTATTTTCTGCTTTCTTGAAAAAAATGAAAATTGACAAAGGTCATTCTTGCCTTTCCCCACTCTAGGTCCATTCTCCTCATACAGGCTGCGATTTGGGATGACGATGGGTCGAGGGAGAACGAGAAGGAAACTGGAGGGAGCAGAAACGAGGAGAAAGGACCTGGAGTGAGGGAAGACCACAGCTCCGGTGGCCATCACTGACTTACATGATGAAGAAGGCACTTTTTGGTCTTCAGCATTACAGTCTTTGGTCTTACGACTGGCAAGGCGGACTTACCCTTCGTATTACAGGTAAATAGTAATTGTGTACAACAACTTGGTACTATACCAGCAGTGAGTAATTACAGAAGTTCGTTCATTCTGATTCCATGCCCCACGAAGGATCTTCTCAAATTCCATCCGAATTGCAATCCACTCTGCCTGTGTATCCGTTCAAACAAAAACTTATCGCTGCCGACGCGATAAATGTTCTGTGTTTAACCAGTCACCTCTCCGCGGCCGCGGCCAATAGCGAGCCAATTTGACAAATAAACGATTGTTATAGACTGCGTTGCCGCGTCGTGTCGTGTCGCGGCAATTGCAGGGCAACGCAATGATTGTAATTGTACAGAATTCATTAGTCCTCCAATTAACGCGGTAATAATTTCAAGCCGCAACGGATAAATTGGTTTTCAAATTTTAATTCCCGATCGTTATTATTCCGAGAGTTATTGGCTTATTCAGTTATAATTACGCAAACGACCGAGCACGGGGCCGCAATGCGATTTCAAAATATCATTTCGGTGCTCGCTTTTGTTCGTCGGAGCACCCCCCCCCCCCCCTCCAATAAATGACATTATCAAATTTGAAAATTTTGTGGTCCGTGCACTTCGTGATAATATCGAAATTACATTCAACTTTTTTATTGTACAGAAATCGATATTTGTTAATGTGTTCACTGGTCTCTGACTTCCGTGTGATTCAGGACGATGTTCAGATTAATAATGTATGTTTTTTTTAGTTGTTAATTTTTGTCCATGTCTTTAAACTATAGTGTATATAAAAATTGCATATTTTCACTTGCGCTGGTGCCTTAAAATTGTAGTAAACCAATTGTAGATAATGACGCACCGTGCGTGCCAGTACGTTGATACTTTGACATGGAAATAGTTGACCATTTGTCACTCAACGAATTATAATGACTATTCATAAAGGTGTGGCGGCACTGCCCGACCTCGCCAACAGAGGGATCAGCGGCGCACGACTTTCTCGCAAGTCCACGACTATCTTGCGCTTCCTGTATATACACCTACGAACTGACCCTCAGTATCTCGCCTCTAAGCCACGGGCCCGCTAGGTAGCCTTACTGATGAGTCCACTAGCAGACCCCGCACGAAACGCTCTATCCTCTTTCCGAAATTCCTTCCGCAGCGCTTCCGCCAAAAAGGTAACCGAAAATCGTACTATAGGTAAAACAGGTCATGAATACAGAAATACCGATTTCAAATTACATTTTCAATACTGCAAATTTTAGAGGCATTAAGTAGATCATCCTCATTGGAAATATGGATTTTTAAATTAGCTCAAACAATTGAATAACCAGGAAAAATAGGGCAATGTTCATCAGATTTCCAAGTATAGTTCAATATGACATATTCAAATGATGTATTTCGAAATGGCCAAACGCTGCGAGCTGTACTAAAATGGAATAATAAAATTTTCGAAAATAGCGGATCAAGTAACGAGAGAGACTGAAACGAGTTTTCACGATAACACGATGAATCACGTCTGCCGCCTTTCTTTTTCCACCCCCGACGAGCGAAAAGCTTAAAGTGTCTCTAACAAAGTGCTTGTATAAACGGAACTAATTGTAGCTTGAATGAAATTGAAGTCTTCTTCTCGCGTTGCGCGAACGAATCTCAAAGGATCTCTATACACTCTCCTAGCAAAATATTGTCCTTTGCTGATTATGCCGGCGCGCTTCGAAATCTCGTTAATTTATCCATGAAATTCCCGCCCGTCGACTGTGACAATGGAGCTTTTTTTATCGCGTACGCAAAAGGGATGCACAGACACACACGCACACATGCGGATTGCACGTGGATGATCGTTGAATCGAGTTTTGCGATTCAGAATTCTGAATGGTTCGTCGCAATTACGCTGATATCTTTGGCATCCAGGCACGAAGCATTGAATTTTTATCATGGCAGAATATTCAGTCGAGACGGAGGCCGGAGAGGGTGCAACATAATCGCGTTTGACGGTTCGGAGCACTCAGAAATTAACTGGTTCAGCGGCTTTAAAATTATTATGAAACGCTTACTCCGCCGACCCTGTCTCGCGACTCTCCTGCCTGACTGTTAACTAAATTTTTGAAAAACGCCCAGCCACTGCGCCGTTCGATTATTCGAGACGCCGTGCTTCCACGGGATAAAACGGAGAGAAAAAGGAAGCTCGATGCAAGAATCATGATAGTTTGTATCTTTAGCGACGCGGCATTCTGAAACCGAGGGGTAATTATTCTCTTCATGCCACTCCGTGCATACCACTTTATTCGTTTGTAATTTTCTGCTCAGGACGTCGGAGAGTGTGTTTAAACGATTTGAACGACACGGTGGATTTCGAATTTTCACCAACGTGACATGTCTGAAAGAAACCAAATTACAGTA
Organism: Macropis europaea; assembly: GCA_916610135.2. Classification (NCBI taxonomy): domain Eukaryota; kingdom Metazoa; phylum Arthropoda; class Insecta; order Hymenoptera; family Melittidae; genus Macropis; species Macropis europaea. The sequence continues at coordinate 10,369,861 of OU744350.1, read as the reverse complement.
TGTTTTTTTAAGAATGACTCCTCAGAACTTTGTCTGGAGGTCAACCTAAATTATACGATTGCATTTGGCTTTTTTCCAGGTACACCAATGCAGCGGCAAAAATATGTTGTTTCTCTTTAAAAATATCGATGGCATGGAAATATCGAAAAATATGATCTTGAAACAACAATTCCTTCATAACATAATATTTATCCTTCGTGTCAAATATTTTCATCTGCAATCACTTTCTGGTAGCATCAAAATCGACGGAGATATTTTAGGGTCTACTCTTACAGTTCTCTTGTACTTGGAAGCAGGTATTGTAGCCCAGTAGATAAACTCTATCGGAATATTAACTTACAAAATTTAAATATCTTTTAAATTATTCATCGTCTACGTAATAGTATGGTCTATTAATATTCAAAAGTTTATCGAAATCTGAGACGACCACTTCAGAAGCTCTCCTTATTAGGGAAAAAGATATCATTCGAACCTCCACAAATGCATTATCACCAAGTTACAGTTCACGATACGAAAATGATCAAAAATCTAAATATTGAGTAATTTAAGTGACATCTTTTCATCCACGCGTTACAACGGTTGGTGGCATTTTTTGACACACGCAACGTGTACTCTAAACACGGTGGAAATCAGGTCGTAACCAGCTCTCAAGTGGCAAGCAATTTCTTGACTTGGGGGGGGGTCTCGGGTTTGCTAGAGTAAAACGAAATTGCATTCGTTACAACGTAGACGGCCGACACCTCGAACTTTTCTTACGGCAGGCCATTTACAACTTCGTTACAACTTCCGCGGAAGTTACTCGCAAAATACGAGTGCGGAGTAATTTTTAGGATTTACCGGCCTGGTACGGCGAGCCGTGGATCGAACGGCGATGCCAAACGCAATTTTTCCGTGTTTCCCTGGCCCGGTGACGGGAAATAGCAAAGCGATTCGAACAGAGTTAAATCGAATGGTGGATATTCAACGGCGTTCTTGAAATTCTGCTGAAATCTTACTCGCGACAAGATTTTTAATTAGACGCCGTCGGATTCGTCTTCCAACGACGGTGATTCGTTTCCGCGGGAAAGCAGCGTGGAAATCTTGCCGCCGTTGACACGAATCTTAATGATCAGTGAAAAGAAGCAGCTGACTGAGGATGGGAGGAATTCGAAACGGCAAACGAATGTCGGATAATTATAAAATTATATAGTGTGTATAAAAAAACCCTTTCTTGTGAAGCGATCACTCCGGAATTAGAAGAATTTTGTAGAGCAGAATTCTTCAGTAGAGAAAACTGAGTGAATCAGAATTTATTTTTAACTGGGAGAGTATTGAATATTTTAGGGAAAGAATAGGAGGAAATTGTATGAAGATGAAGTACACTTGGCAAATATAAGTGTGTAAATAGTTTATCGGAAACGGTTTAGGTATAAGAAATTTCAAATAGAATAGATGCATCACCTGTGATTCTTTTAACTGCAATGATACGTAATTTCTTTCGAAAATTGCATTACTTGGGTATGACAAGAATATTTCTATTTGACTCCTGCATCAGGGATGCAAGTACTTTAACTACATAATGTTCTAATAATGAAATATACAGTATTACACACTTCTCTTCGAATTTCTGATATGTAAACATTAGAGCAAAGAATTTCTTCAAAGTATGTACATGTTTTACGAATCTAACAAATATTCAGAAGCTAAGAAATAAAAATTACAGTGTGTGTTTCTAACGGGAAAACATTCCGCACTGTAAAATTAATTTTGGTATGAAGTTTTAATTAATTAGAGAAATATTTAGAATTCTACATTAGCAAATTTAGAACTAGTTTGAAACATAAATTTAATAAACTACGTAGTACCAACAAGATATTTTTCGTGTCCGTTTGTCTGCAACAATGAACTCCAAGCAACAACCGCCTCTTCTTCATTCATTTATTAAAAATAAATTAAAGCATGAAATTTTTTCGGCATGACGAGTTAGCTCGCCTTCACTCATTTTTAGCTGCTCTCACAGGAGGCGCCCTTGGTCGAGAAATTACCTGGCTGACAGGCTAGGGGAAACCGGTAAATACGTTTAGCAAATAACGCGCAGTGTGGCTGCGGCTTAAAAATAACAGACTTTTCTGAAAGTTCGACGGACACGTACCACTCGAAGCCTCGAAGGGGACGACACCACGAAACGCTGTCCCGAAGTAACGTTCCCCGTTCTTCTCTGTGTTATGATACCGCGGGACTTACGTGTTTGCTTTCCCGCGAGGAGAAAGAATTGGCGGAGGATCGTTCCACGACGAAATATCGACGACTCATTGGCCTCGAACGGTCGTTTTTAATTTTCGTGTTAAACAAACAAGGTCGCCGTGCAGCTGAATCAGGAATATCTTTCCTATTACTCTCTGTCAGTTCGATCGTGTAATCCAAATACTTGGCTGCTTTTTCAGAAAACACCGTCGATACCGTGGAATGCAAATTTCACGCCAGCTAATTTCAAACACTCGTATCCCTTGCGTCGCCATTTTTCGTCGATCGTAAAAACATTCCACCACCTGCGAGCTACCGATAAAAATGTCCCTGCACGCCATGTTGCTTGCCGCTGGCAGCTGCTCATTACTTCCGTTCGTTAAATATTTTAGCCCAGGAATTATGAAACGCGTGCAGGTCAAAGCGCATCAGTGACGACTTCGAAAGGTACTCGAGTTTTCGAGCGACTGAGTTTTTTAAAATTTCGATAACAGTTTTTAGGGTCGTGGAGCACTGTGTACGATGAAGTCGGCGGGATAATCAATTTCTCCCTTCGTTCTCGACCGTGCTGTCACCCCTTTCACGGCAATTGCCTAATTCGCCCCTGGTAATTCTATCTTGTATGAGCATCGCTACGCCCCTGACGCAACCGTTTGACTCGTGTTCGAAACCAGCAGGGCTTCGTAGCTTCTTAACGAGCCGAAAAAACAATTCGAATCTACGGATTTCAATTTTTTCCGCTGGAGGAGGGTAGGTTAGAAGGCTTCGAAGGGACGAAGCCAAAAGCTGCTGCTTCGGCGGAAAAATCCACGATAATTTGATAAGAGTGCCGGAGGTCGTTTAATGAATTGGACAAATGTTTCGTCGTGTCGAAGGTCTGCTCGGATAAAGCGAAACGTGTTAACACAGAAGGGTGAAAGTATTTTTTGCAAACTCTGACAATAAAACGGGTTTCTACTTTTCAAGCTGTGGAATCTATGGTTGAATTATCATCTTCATTACTCCGTTTAAACTTCAATGAACCGACGAACGGGGCCATTCAGAGGTTTCAAGTTCTCAGGGAACTGCAATAACCAGTTCTCACTCTGCGCGGACTATAAATATTCTAAAAGTTGCAATCGACCCTCATGGTTTCCCTCGAACAACTTCGTTTCATTTCTTCTTCGCGAGATCGTACGATGGAAGTTCGCCCCGACGAAGTTGCTCGATAAAATGTTTCGAATAAAAGGGACCTGCGTAATTTATGCACGATGTAACGTTGCAATTAAGTTCCACGCGGACGATAAACGCATTGTCCGCGTATTGCAATTACTGCGAAAAATGAAGTGGGGGGTGCGCAGAGGCGGCTGCGCAGTGACGTTCTGGCGAGCGTCGCGTCACTTCGGTATGAAGAAAAACCTTACAACATACGAACAATTTAATAGACTCATAACTGATCAAGGTAATCATAAATTCATGACCACTCCGTTATTCTCAGGTTCTGACATTTTACAACCTTAACTCCTGGTCACTTCCTCATATGTAATTCGCTGTCAAAGCTTTTGAAGTATGATCTCACCGAAGTATGAACTAACAAGTTATCACTCTGGTAGCTTATTTAAAGAATTAAACAACTTTTTTGGTTTAGATTGCTCAAGGATTAGCAAATGGCTTCTTGAAGTCTCGATGCGCATCAAGGAAGGGCCCTTGATGACCCTCAAAACGAAAATCGCCTTGTCTATTCATTGGAAACTGGGCAGCATCTTTGCTATCCACTCAGAGGGTTCATGTTCTGCTTTGGAACTGTGCTTCCAAAAGATGCTATAAAATATCGAACGCCTTATACATTTCATCAGATCCAAGCTAGACCCTTATACTGTAACAGTCGTCAATATACACATTTTAGTTAATATATTTTTCAAAAACGTAAGCAACTCTCGATTCTTTCAACGTTGATCTCAGCTTCTCACGCACGGTTAATTCGGCGTACGAGGCACTCGCAGAAACTTCGATACATTATTTCGAAGAGCATGTGTGTGCAACAACGAATCTGAGCCACCACGTTTAAATGAGCGCGTTAATTGCGCGTACGCGCAGCGCGTAAACGGCAATTCAAGAAGAGTTACGCGGGCAACGAGCACTTGAAACGTTCATTATGCGCACTTGTTCCTCGAGGTTGTTAATTGGATATTCTGCGGAGAGACCGAACGCCTGTGTTCTTGCAGAGACCGACGCTCGATGCTTCACGATGACGGCTATTGTAGAGGCGCAGAATGTGGGCACCTCAAGGTCACATCCTCCACTTAACACGTTTCGTGCCCAGGCCTTTCCACCTGCCTTTCCGTTCACACTATGTGGGGCATCGGTGACACGCACAGAGCAGAAAGTACAGTAGAACCTCGATTATCCGAATTGTAATTAGTAGACTCCGGATCTTTATGCAACTTAACATAGCCAAATATCTGAAAAACACACATGTAAGGCCATGAAAAAATAGAAAGTACATTTTTTAAACATTTACGGAACAAAATACAGTTTTATCAAAGTTTCGTTTCTTTAACAGCAATAACATAAATGAAATTTAACTTTAAAAATGTATATTTGCACAAACATCCGCAGTCTAGGAATGAGTAATAAGATGCTTCACCTTGTATCTATGTTTCTCGCAAAAATGATACTTTTGGTTCAGAATATAAAAATACGCGGTGGTACAAAATGAAGTACACAATGCCACGAATGATAATTCTATCTTATAATTAACGTTGAGAAAGAATTTTCGGATGATCCGCGTTCGGATAATCGAGGTTCATATAATGTTTGTAAGATGCAAATATCAATTTTATTAATAAGAAAGTACTACGTACAATTTTATTGAGTAATTAGAATTACTGAATTGACTGAATTGTGGTTAAATACGGTCGACAAAAATAAGGTGTGATTAAATAGTCGTTTCAGATTGTTGTTATACTTACAGTACGATTTCATGCATGTTTACTATCATATTTTTTTTACGTATTTTATTCTCATCTTCTAGGAATGGTAGATTTATTGTAATGAAAGCATTTGCCGTACAGAATTTGTAATAATATGATTATGAAGGCTTTTTCTGTTCAGTTCGATCTCGTCAGCACTTTTGTTTAATTAATATAGAAAATTGTTTATTGTATAAAGAGAAAGCATTTTCATTAAATTGGTGCGTTGAAGGGATTAAACAATTCAGATGAACGTTGTTACGAAGAGACAAAGAAGTTAGCTTCTATTATTCTTTACTACAATCAACGATGGAGTGCAAGAAGAGAAAAATACAACTGAATTTTATCGTTAACATTGTCGACAAAATCGTTAATCGACTACACTTCGTTTGCAGGATGTACAGCTTAACAAAGCTCACAAAAAAGAGTAATATAATATTTGTATAGAGTCAACAGTTTAAATAAAATATTCCATTTCCTGTCAAAGTATAATTACGTGATGTAAGTGTATTTTCCAAACGCAGAAACTCTGTTATTCAAAAAATGGTCGAACCGTACGACCATAGTTCGATTGAACATATTCGAACGAAAAATACAACGCTGCAGAATAGCTGTATGCAACCAATTACAATTTCCAATCAGCGAATAAAAAATTAATAATCACGAGACACGCGTAGATGGATATTCGTTCTGCCCTTTGATCTTAACCAGCGATTATATCCGATCCCTACGGTTCGATTCGTTTCAATGTGTTGCTGTAATACTTGTTTAACGATCAATTAAGAAACATTATCTGTGGAAGATTACAGAGGCATCGATTAAACGCTGATGACTGTCGTGAAACAATTACTTGTGCATTTCCATAAGTAATTAAGTCCTGATCGTTAATAAGAATATTTTACGAGCAGCAACACGTCGCGAAGACAACTTTCAATGATAAAACAATTATGAACCTGAGGAATCTCACGTTTAACAAAATTGAATATTTTGCAAGAATTACGTTTAACGCGTGCAATCGTTTCAGATGTGTTAATAAGAATATTTTACGAGCAGCAACACGTCGTGAAGACAACTTTCAATAATAAAACAATTATGAACCTAAGGAATCTCACGTTTAACAAAATTGAATATTTTGCAAGAATTACGTTTAACGCGTGCACGCGTTTCAGATGTGTTCAGATTAGAAAATTTTCGACAGAAAATTAATGGAAGACATTATTCAAACGGAATCTCCTGCTGCGCGATCGGGCCACTGTCTAGCCTAAGCATGTCCCATCGAAGCAAAGCTATTTCTCTTGCACGGGAGAGGAGCATTCGTTTCCAGGACACAGTGTCGTCGCTACCGAATCGAATCCAAGGTGCAGCTTGAATTACACACACTTCAATTTTACGGTATCGGCCGAAGGTAGCGGCAGTTTAGATAAGACGATCAGTGACACGAACCGGGAGAAAAATGGAGAGAAAGAGGCAGCGTGAAGCTGAACGGAGCAAGAGGGGAAGCCGCTTTGAATGACGTGACCTCGATCTTTTAGGCTCCCTCCTGACGTCCCGTGTAATTGGAAGTACCTCGAGGTCCTTCGTTTTCAATCGTCCTTGATTGGCGGGCATCATTCTTGTCTCACGAAATAAAAAGGGTAACGCAACCTTTGAGTATAATTGACGCTACTCCAGGGAAAATCGCTGAAAGTCCTCGTCAAACCTTAGAAACGATGGCTGAAGGATTTCTCTGTGCAGGCTGCATTCTAAAGGTAGGTCAAGAGTTTCCTAATCACTAGGTTTTAATTACTGATTTTTCAGATTGTTAGGTCGCACCATCCATCAGATCCTGCAGGTAGTTCTATCGGTTTTCCTGCGCTGATCTAAAGAAATCTGCAATTTTCTATAAAAAAATTCATACTGTTTGAGATGTCCTGAAATATTCTATGAAACTGTCCAAAGGAAAAATAAAAAACGACTGTCTACTGGAAGAATACCAATGTATTGATGTGGATTATTAAAAAAAATATTTCTGACATGCCAGCACGTTCGTAATATTTTTTCTTCTCATGGGATACTGTACAAAATATTACTTTCGATAAACTTATTATGTTAGTTCTATAGTTCCTCTAACATTATTTAAACCATCATATATAATGAGTAAAACGTTTCTTCATTTTACAGAGCCACAAACTGTGTTCTAACACAATACGTTTTGTTATTCATAATGTACTGCTCAGAAGAATTAAAGGATGACACATTTAAATGATTTATTCTTCATTAAAGTATTCAGTGGTATAAAAGCTCCAAATACGGTGCACAGTAAACATCCAAGAAAAATAATATTTCATTAGATGCTACTTATTTTTGTTTCATTGCTGATATTTGATCAATTCTTTTGAGCAGTGTATATGTATATGTATAATTAAAATGCAGAGCATAAAAAAACTATATTAGTGTTCGAATATTTCTACGCCCGACTAAACGTCTACATGGTCTTCTATCCTATTTTAAACAGAATGTATCCTCAAATATTTGTACCAACCCTTCTGATGCACCCTGCACGCACTTTGTATCAAGCATGACGAATACAACGTCCATTCCCGTTGGATGAGGATTAACTACGGCCATTACGCGGAATCGACGAATATTCGTCTTCGTTCTCGTTTTTTTTCTCGGGGACGAGAAAGAAAGAGTGGAGCGAAGGAGACGAGGGAAAGTTGCGAGTCCACTCTTGCTCGACGATTCATGGACTCAGCGCGATCTCATCTTAAAGATTACATCTGCGAAGACTATAACGAACGGATCTTTTCCCTTCTCGTTCGCGACTGCTCCGATTCCAGCTACCCTTTATGATATCGCCCTCCCCGTAGCCCACCCCCGTCCGCGGAGAAGGGAAGTTCGAACTGTTCTTTGATGACGATGCGTCGCCGACTCGTAGCTTTATTTTATAGGCGTCTCTCGATTCCAGATATTGATTGAGATTCTCCAAACTCTCCGAACCCAGAGGCTTTCCCTAACTCTTCGAACGGAATCTATCCGTGGCAGGGGCGCCCTCGCGTTTCGCTATTCCGGGAACGTTCAAAGCGGTTCCGCGGAGAGCGAATGCCATTCTATCAACAGACGAAAAGCTTATTGCCCGGAAAACAATAATCTCTGCCAATTCCCCTTTGAACGGGCCGCTATAAATTGTATTTAATACTATTGTCCCCGTGGCTCTCTATTAGCGGTTACTCGGTCTATAATCAGCGATCGCATTGTTCTCCGCGTTCGCCGTTTAATTTCAATTTATACGAACTCGTCGGCAATTTCAACGATTACACGGGAATTCTCGTCTGAAAATATCCGAACCGACTTCGAAACGAAGGTTGGGTTGGGTGTTGTCGAGGATTTATCGGGGTCGTCTGTACAGGGTGTTAATAAATTATTTGTCATGGCTTGCAGGGGTGATTCTCTACGTCATGTTGGATACTGTGAAATTAATTTGGGTCCTGTAATTGAAGGTCGACGGTTTTTTAAGTCTATGTATTCTACTCATTCAGAGGTAGAGAAGTTCTAAAGGGACACCAATGTTCTGTCAGAACAAATGATCGAAGCTCCGTTTACACGACACATTTACTATCACAGGGGGAATATTACGAAGTTATCGGTCCTGAAAGACAGAAAAGGGTTAAAAGTAAACAGACACTGATGTCATTTAGTATTGCCAGACGGTAGCTGGAACATGCGTGGATCTACATGTTCGTATCTTCGTTCGCCCAGCTTCTAATTACATCTAATTTTTGTATAATTCTTTTAGAACTCCTTATTCTCTTAACAAGTAAAATATGTAGGGCTAAAGAAACATGGTCTTTCAATTCAGAGGTCCTAATTAATTTTACAGGTTCGTCTTTCGCAAATGTCTCTCCAACGTGACGTGGAGAACCACCCTTGCAAGCCGTGTCAAATGATTTCTTAACACTCTGCATGAAAAAAGGAGCCTCGTTAAAGCGTTCGGAGCTGCACAAGGACCAATTCTTGAGTCCTTCACGTGAAATCTGTCGCGTTGTCTTAGCTCTCAATCATTCAAAAAGAACGACGGGACACTCGTCGCTGAACGAGCGCGTTAATAGCTCGATGCGTGTCGGCACAATGGCGTGGCACGTCACGTCGAGGGGGCACCGTCACGAAAAAAAAGAAGGGGGTCGAATACGTGGATTCGCAGACGTGGCGCCTGCCGCCACCGTTTTCTCCCTGGTGCGTCATTTCGATGCCATATGGGACGAACGTGCACGTCTAAGTTTTCGACAATACCCACTCTTTTCTCTATTACTCCTTTTCAATCGCTCCCTACCACGCGCCGTCTTTTTTTCAGCTGAAATCTACTGCACGGTCCTCCCTTTCTGCATCATGGATGCGTGAAGAATCAATTCGGTACGTTGCGACGATCATTTTTTTTTATTTCTGTGTACAGTAACAGGCTCGAGCAGCAATTTCGTAATTAATAAGGACAGAAAGTGTTCGAAAGATCCTCTAGAGAATTTATAGCACCGGATGGGATATTGTCAAACTGTTAAAGTCTGACGACCACGAGATTCCCGGATTGAATATTTCCAGGGAACGACAAGGCGTTCAATCGATGTCAACAGCAAGTTCGAGCAAAGACAGGAGAAAGTCCGCCGTCTTCGACAGATGTCCAACCGCGATAACGTAATGTCAGCAATAATACCCCGCATGGTAACGGAATCGATCATCCTCGACCTGGCAAGACAAGGGTCGCTAAGTGCGGATGGGGAGACGACGGTTAGGCTGGGTTACCGAGCCATCCCGACGTGGATTTCACTCAAAGTATCATCCAGAACATCCCCCTAAAGTGGCGGACGATTCTCTCCCCTGTGTGAACGGATCAACCGGTAACACTTCAATCTTTACAAATTTTACACCGCCAAATCCTAGCTATTTATTGGAGGAGATAGAGGATGAAGAAGAAGAAAAAGAAGAATAGGATCTTTCTTCCGGATGGATATATATTGTAGGTATATATTGTAGGGGAAGGGATGAGGACAGGCTAGCCTCGGTTAGAAGCGAGGATCACTGCATCCCGCAGCGAAAAGGTATCTCCTGTAAAAGGTGACGTCTGGCGTAGGTGATTTTATTAAAAATTCATGCGTTTGGGAACTGCTGTCGGAATCGCGCGCACCGGAGCCGGGTTTATGCTGTCAACCCTCTTCTGGTACACGACGCAGCCAGGGGGTTGATTTGTTCGGTTGACGATGCTGGCTGTGCACGAGGAAAAAGGGTATAAGGACATCGACGTCGACGAGGAAGCCGATGCCGACGGTTCCGCCGGGCTTCTGGAAAAGATAACACCCTCTGTACAGGGCGAGTCAGCAGAAACTGTTCCAACTTGAGAAATCTGCTATATTTGGAAGGACTCATTAACCATTTGAGTGCTGCGTCAGTCGTAGCATGAGTGACACGTGGGTTCAGTCATTCTAAATTCGATCATGAATATTATTATGAAATATCTGTGATGGCATCTAATAGAACCAGTAACGACTATGAAAATTGCTAGAATTGTTAATTAGAAATGATAAAATGTAAAGTTATATTCATTTTGTAATTAAAGTTTATAGTGTGTCTTGTTTTTAGCAAGTGTCACAGGGTTCTTGCAGCCCTCAAGTATGAACTTCAAATGACCTTGAATTTTATCTTATTGTTAGATCCACTGGAATTTTTTCAGACATTAAGCACAGAAAATTGTTTCAAGATTAAAACCATTTAAAAGTCATCCGAGTCATAGTCATTTAAACACTTTTTGCTAATTTTCTAATATATAAAGTATATCGAAAGTGTATAAAAAATTGTCGAATTCATATCAACTGCGCATAGGCAGTTATGTAAAAAATAATGTCACACAGTATGTAAGAAAACATAATGACGGTCTGTTTCTATCATACAAGAATTTTCAACAAATGAGGAAGCTTCGATAAAAAACAGTTTGATAAAAGTATTTAACGTTCAAGTTAGGTGGACCATTTTTAACATCAGCAATGAAGAAAACATTTTCAAAAGACAGTTACTATCGAGTCACCCGGTATACCAGCTTTTGGTCCCCGTTATCGGTGCTCGCTAGGTATCAGAATTTTACCCTTTCGTCGTCCGTTTCCTCGTCTGAACGACGTCGACGACGTCCGGGCACAAAGACTGGCACGCCTCTATGCCCGGGCCTCATTTAAATAACAGATAATTGCCAGTCCTGTTAATTGAAGCGCCGCGGGGATCGTCGATGTAGAAGAGTTAGCCAAGATTTCGCGCGGTACCACCCTCTCGTTTCCGCTTCAACCTCCTTCCGCCTCCTTGTCTCTCTTCCATCCTACAGCTCAATGCGGGACGGGATCTTCCGCGTACAAAGCTGCGAAAAACAGATGAATGATTATTTAGCCGTGGCGCGTCGTTCAGAAATCGATGACAAAATCTTGAAATCCCTTACGATGATCGCGCGGTTAATTCGACTAATAGGGAGGATGGCGCGCGGAGAACGTATCATTATCTCAGAATCCTGTGCACCCCGTTTTATTTCGTCGGCGTTCTATCTGCGTTGAAGGGCAAAACGGGAGGAAGAGCTCGTTTAAATAACGGATAATTGGAAGTCTCGTTAATTGAAGCTGCGCAGCCAGCGCGGAAGAGTTTGCCGCGTTTCTCGCAAGACATCCCTCTGTGTTTCCCCAAGACGGATCTTCCTATTAATGTCAGCCGCAAGTCGTCGAATAAAGTGTTTTCGGGATGACGGGAAAGGATGCTTCTTCGCCAAAGATTTATTCTTTCGAGACGAGACGGGGCAGTGTGTATTGTGAGGAGCCTTGTCTTATGACGGATGGCACAAAGTGGGATTAAGACAATTGCTGGATGGAGGTTTTTGTATATTTGTTCGGTATGAATTTCTGCCTTTTGTTGTTATCGTGGTTATTATTGGTACGAACTGAGATAATTATGGAGGATTCTGTGCGAAGCATGAAGATGGACCGTCAGTAGGGTACTTTAATTTTAAACTGTGCCCTTCAGCGACACAAAATTCTGTGTGAGAAGAACATTTATGGTGTTGATTTATCTGGTAGCGGAAGATTAATATGAATACGCATCAATATTCATATTTATTAGCAGAAACTGGACGTACAGTTTGAAATTGGGGCATCGATTACGATTAACGTACACATATGGGGACTTGGTGGACGTTGAGGATAATCTAGACATGGACACATATGACCAATTCAAGGCTGTCAACTATAATCAACGATTACACCAAAAAGATTCATGAAAACTTGGTATAACGGACCACTGGATGAAATGCAATCATTTTCAGCAGACTTCAAGCTTTCAAACGAAGTATCACAAGCTCTCCTCGGTACCGCTTTCATGTTATCAAAGTGTGATGAACTTCTACATCTACCGATTCAGCAATTTTATTTGTTACCAACTCAATCCTCCCAAACAAGCACTTACATAAAGTATCCATTCCCCAAAGAAAGTTTCCATAATTGCTACCCAAATCTCGATCATCCGGTAGACCTGTGCAGCCTCTGTACTTAAAACTCTGACAGCGGAAGACGCTCCAATTGTCGAACCAATTTAAGTATGCCGATTTTAAAGGTAACGCGTCGCATAACTGGCTCAGCGAGAACGCAGCCGCAGGAATCCGAAGGATCCGTGCAGTCTCTGTACTCAAAACTCTGATAACCGAAGGCTCTCCCCGATATTCGAACCAACTTAAGTATGGCGATTTCAGAGGTAATACGTCGCATAACTGGCTCGGTGAGAACGTAACCGCAGGAATAGAGGACGCGGAGGCTGCCGGACGAAACGATCGACGTACGACGGAATTGTAAAATATGGTTTACGATAGTGCTGCAATGCAGGTCTCGGAGGATTCACCGTCTCCTCTCGGCGCGGATCGATAGGTCGGATCGACTGGCGGCAGTCGTCTCGATTCTCCGAGGAAACGGATTTCAGGATCGGCCAGGAACGCGAACAGCGGGGTCGGCAGGCGGGGGGATGCTCGGGCGAAATTCGAAATCTCCTCGGGCAGATTGCCTCGGGGCGCGAAGTTCTCTTTAACTTCCGCCGCACAAAGAACCGCGTTTGCCCGACACGAAAGTGTCACGATGAAAAGTCGCGAAAACGTCCCGAATCAACGTGTGTCGCGGGCCAATCGAGCTTTCACGTCGAGCCACACTTTTCACAACAGCCTCTCCCCGATTCCTTCGGGCGTTTCGAGATCAACCGGCCTTCCGATTGCCATTACTCGATTGTTCGAATGTTTTTTCCGAGTCTCGTTCCACGAATGCCGCTCTACCGCATTGGTGGTTTTCAGCGTTCGAAGGGGTGATACGGGTTGCAGGATAAATTGTATTCTTTGGAAAGGAAATTAGTGGACAGTCGCTATTTTATTCCGGTGATGCTTGGTTTGTTTATAAAAATTTTAGTCGATTTATCAGTTCCGTTTAAATCTGTGCTTACAATTAGTAAGACTCTTTTAACACTTTAACTGCCATGTCACCCATATATGTGTGACGTTTAGATTCAATCATTATTTATTTGATGATTCGTAATATTCATAAATTTATTTACTAAAGTTTATCAGTACCAATAAAAAGATGATGAATATTCCTAATATTTTTGATTAAAAAGATGTTAACTTGAGATTATTTTTCCTTTGTATAGAAATTTAGTAAGTTTGCTATTTTCAACCCATAGAGCGTGGCAGTCAAAGTGTTTGTGACGTTCAATCGCATTGACTAGCATAACTATTACTTCACGTTTGATAAATGTAGTATGCTGGTCCCTCAAATTTGAACATGTTAGCCTGTATGTCAATTTGTACTTATTGTTAGAATAATTTTTTCTATGTTCTTTTGTTTGATGAATCTAAGATATATGATAAGATATATGTAACCCGTTTGTACTTGGAATAAATAAATAAGTGAATGGTGAAGGTATTCTATAATACACAATTGATTTTTTAAAATTGTTATAATATTATTAAAATTTTTTTCATTATATTTTTGATTATAATATAGCCTTATATTGTTATATTATTTGACTGGCCTCACCCACATGTATCTCACATGCTTGTGAACATTTTAATGTCATAAGAGTCTAAATAGAATTAAAATGAATACAAAAGAGTTATTGGAAAAAAATTGAAGCAAACGATTGCTCGTATTTTAATCGAAAACTGTGGAATTAAATTCTGTGCAAATATTTCCATTCCCATTACAATCATACTATACGTAATCATAAATTGAGATGCGGGCTGTTACTGGTATCCAATATTTTTGAAATAAATTCCAATTGACTACAATTTTCTCATAAAAGAAAAATGTACAATATTTCTACCAGACCTTGACATATAAATGTGATCATTATTTATCATTTTCAGTAGTTAATTGAACTTCGACTATCGATCCAATTTCGTTTCCATTTTCCCCATAATTTCTGCAATCTCTAACACCTGTACGTAAAGAAAGCTAATAATAAATATTCTCGAAATTTCTGAACCCGGAGCACCAAATTTTCAAAACATCAAACATTCATGAGAACGTGACAAGGCGGTTGTGGCTCCGCATAAAAAATCAACAGGAAGAGAATTATTAGTCGGAGCAGATGGATAGAACGGCATCGGATGTTAACGATATTCGAAAGAATAAAAAAAAGGAACTTCCTTTTGAGGAGCGAAACTTCCGGTCGGTTGGCGGCGATGCACGCCATAAATCTCGGGTCGACTTGCCGGTGGAATTGCGAGCTTTACATCTCGCACGGTAAGTGGAAATTGGTTCTTCCATTCCGACATCTCTGAAACTACCAACTTTAATCTCGCGCTTAAAATCGATGCGGCCTCTCTCTCTCCCTCGCTCTGCGTCGTCCCCTTCGCCGATAGCGAAAGAGGGGAAGACGTCGGAGTGGGAGCGAGAGCGGCGGGAGGGGCGGAGAGGGTGAGGGTACATTGATTTACTTCGCGAGCGACAGGTTTATTACTTCGATGTGTACAAACGCACCTGCATGAATAAAATCCGGATCGTACGACCCGGCCGGGGGATTGATTCGAATTCTCGCGGAGAAATCAAGCGTTCCAACGGAAACGGGGAATGTATAACATTCCCGGAGATCTCGAGATTGGATTCTTCTTCGTACGTTTTCCTTTTACCCGTCCCGGAACAAATTCACTCAAAAGTCGGCAGCCGTTTGCCGGGAGAAACGTTGATCATCGTGAACGCTCGCCGAAAATGTCTGACTCGGGTCTGCAGGTTGTTCCGTGGCACAGAGATTGGTAAATATGAGAAAGACGAGGCGTTTACAAAGCGAAACATTCGTAGACACTGTAATTTCTCTACCAGGAACGACGTTGTTCACCCTCGAAATGAATGATATTCGAAGGGGAGGAAGTGGCCGCACGATGCGTCCGGCTCGAGTTTTCGAATGTACAGCCCGAAGCGAGATGTAAAGCGAACGAGAGGCGCTGGTGATAAGTTATCAGGGGCAGCATCGGTAATTCATACGCGTCTCCGTGAGATGGTGTACGACAGTCCGTCGCGGGTTCTCGTCGAAACGATCACGTCGATGTTGTCGTCGACTGACACGAGCACGATACTGCGATTTAACGGCCGCACGTCCCTCCGTCCGACGATCGTACTGCAATTTTTGTCTTGTCCAATCGAAATGCCAATTTCATTCAACGGGAGTGATTGGCTCTGTTCCGCGAGCGTGATCAGAGGAATCGCGAATTTTCACTGGTATTTTTTCTGTGTTTTTTTTATTGTCTTTCTTTCTCCCTCGCTCTCCCTCACTCTCTCTCTCTCTCTCTCTTCCTCTGCTCTTCTAGCCACATGTCACTGCCAGGGCCACTCTCCCGGACGATACGGCACTGGCAGCCATTGACCGTGACGGATGAAACGCGAAATTGCTCGTTGATGTTTACCGACCATCTTCGTCAAGCCACGTCCTGCAAGATGCACCCGGGCTGTTTGGAAAATT
The DNA here is from genome assembly GCA_916610135.2 of Macropis europaea. Taxonomy (NCBI): domain Eukaryota; kingdom Metazoa; phylum Arthropoda; class Insecta; order Hymenoptera; family Melittidae; genus Macropis; species Macropis europaea. The sequence goes on along the minus strand of OU744350.1, from coordinate 10,353,701 downwards.
AAGCTGTCCTATGCATGGTGCTGGGCCGATCCGACGTGTCGCGTGTTTCACATGTTCCCAATATTCGAGCGTTTTTTTGTTTTTGGGACACTTCGCACCTCTATTCTAGCAGATGCGAATGCAGATTCAGGAAGTTTTTAATATTATTGCCAGACGATGCACAGGGAGTAATAAAATTTCCACTTCACTAAGGTTTATAGCAGCCATGTGTGCTGAACCTCGCTCATTCAGAATACTTGCGATTAATTGTATTTATATTGATATAGGAGCGAGTCACGAGAAATGGGGCGTCTGAATATTTTTATTAGACTGAAAGACAGAAAACTCACCTAAAACTATAGGTATTACGATTATATTATCATAGCAGTTGATGCTGGATTATACACAAAAGAAGATCGAGCCAAGAACGTTAGAGGAACATCAGCTCTCGTCCGACCTCAAAAGTTAGGATAGGCTGGGCACATTCAGTGCTAACAAGGGACATCGCCCCATTGTATGATACAATACTCGAATAAATATTCCACATGTGTGTTTTAGAAATGACAATCGTCCACATCGAAGGGGTGAAAACAGCCCTTGAAGTTCATCTATTTGACAATATATCTGGAAGACTGTTAGTCCTAGAAAAAAAGGTTTAAATAAACGATGTTACTATTTTTATTGCCGAATTCAGCTGTATAATCAGTTTTCCCCCAAAGTGCAAAAATCGATACGAGTCAATTGGCTGATACTCCTTGTAAGAAGTGTGATCCCGTTCACTGCTTCTGTGTCGCTGTTGACACAGGGCGGAACCCACCTAAAATTATAGCTACTCCTGCTAATAGACTACAGCAATCATTGCTGAGATACATAAATAGAGAAACCGCCTTACTCCTTTCACAATCACCCTTTTGCAGTTATAAAATCCGCTGGAATAAAATCGATATTATCATTACGATTAATTTCGTCTATTCGCGTTTCCGTTGTGTCGGTCCGCGGATGAGAGAAGAAGCTGTCTGGCAATTTGCCAGTAATACGCTCACAATACACGCGATGTAAGCGGTAGCGGACGGTGTCTATTAGACGTGTATCAATATAGGATCTCGTAGAAATCGCGGGCTAATGGCCATATCGGTATGCGAGCTCGACTCGTTGCCGTCTGAGAACGCGGGGAGAGCATGAACGGCCTGGCCGGCCGGCCTCTCGAAGAGAGATGATTCTGTAATGGTGGTACGCGTGTACGTGGTGCTTTGTACGGGTGCTTAGAAGCGTGAAGGCTCGCATAGACATTATTGCATTATCCGTGTAAATGCACCGGCCGGTCCGTGGTGTGCGTGTCTTATTATAACAGCGCGCGTCAGGATCTTGGCCGGAGAAATAACTTCCATGAACCACACCTTGGTAATCGACGTACTTCATAGAAGCGTAAACGATACCCGCGGATGTATTTCATGGCGAGTCGGTGCGGTTTAGAGGCTGAACATCGGCCATTCTTTGCCCCACGTGAACATGCACGGGAAAGTTTCAGCCGCTTCTTAGGTCTCGTCGATGCGCCATTATCGACGGCAGTATCGTGCTAAAGTTCCCGATTCGAATAAAAGGACGGCTTGATGTGTTTCTCAGTGTTGGAATTGTATTTTATGGGGTGTTTTATTCGTTTGGGTTGCGTTGTTTGTACAATTTGTTTGTCGATACCGAGTATAAAGATAACGTTTCTATAAGACACCTTTTGAAGGAAAGAAAGTTGAAAATGTGGAAAGTTTGGGAGTCTGGGAACATTGTTGTATGTATATGGAATTGAAAGTAAGTTTATTTTTAGAGTGTGTCTGAAAATCTATTATATTAGATTCAGTCATAAATAACTTTCGATTTCTAGTCATAAATTTAATGGTTAATTTATTAATGGATAATTCTTTATTAACTCTGCAGCATATCTGAGTTTTACGAAGAATTGCCTTCTAATATGGGCTAAAATTAAAGGCATAGATGAACCATTCAATTTTTCGAAACAGAAAACATAGAAGTATATATATTAATTCCTTTAAAAGAGTGAATTCAGGAAATGGGGTGTACTACGTAGGCAATTTTAAAGTTGTCACGTATGTTAAGACACGCCGTAAAAGATTTTTAACAACTGTAAAGAAGAAGACAATTTATAACTTCCTGGATCAGCTCTGCATCCCCCGAAGAAGCATACAACCTCAACAGACTTAAATGGAAATATTATGAGATGTATGCATGCCGTTAAAGTTCGCATTGTTTCTAGTAATATGCATTTGAAATATTGTTGAAAAGGGGTAGGTATCCTGAATTAAAAGGAAATTAAATTTCAATTGCACTAATACAGAGATATGTCTGACAACGTACGGTCGAATTTCACTTGCGAATGTGTTCATTGAAACTTAGGACTTTCTGTAGTTTTGTAGAATAATGGCATGCTTTAGTTACAGTTTGGTAGATCCTATTGTAATTTTTAATGCATGAATTGCATTATTTTAAATGTTGTTTTAATTAAAAACCGTTTACATTGAAAAAGGAATACGAAGAAACGAAGAACAGTAGTAAAGTCACTGAAGATTCACGAGAACATTACCATTTCCTTGCTTTACCATTACTTCCAAAATTATCTAGTGTATAATACAGAAGCATTAAAAATATGTCATGGCATGATAAATAAATTCTACAAAACTGCTAACGATGGTCTAAGACACCTTCATAAAGAAGATGTCCACAACTTTGACCACATTGCTTCTGCAATGATATCAAAAAATTATTCGTATCTATCACTCAAAACACATAAACTCTTATTAATTGTAAGTAAATGATATCACGAATTAGATACAATATACAAACACATGACAATCCAATCCATCCTATCGTATCGAGTTAATAATAACTCAATGTCCACTTCGTTTTCCAGAGTTAGTCACTTCTGTTCTGTGAAAAGCATATCGTTGCATTTCCTCAGATTTCCTTGAAATCTTCGTCCAGTTTCCGCAGATATCCGAATCGAAAACACGTGTAACACATTGGATTTATCGTAACCCCGAAGAATATTATCGCAGCCCCGTTATCTTTCGATGGCAGCGAAATCGGCTGGTGCCGATCGCAATGAAGCCGGAGGAGGGCACGCGATTCCAGTTTCCGCTAATTTCTTCGTTGTTACCGGAGACATCTTGCACGGATCCGTGTTACCTGGTCCTTAGTAAGCCGCCGCTAGGCCCCGTCCTTAATGGGGGGTCATAGATTATGGCAAATGAGGAAAGTTGGGCAGCACCGAGCGAGAGGAGGGCCATGTGGCGCCAGCTGCACACTTCCAGCTTCCAACTTCATAACCGTGAGCAGGATGGGCTGTGCTGGTCATGCACCCCTGAAATTTCCAAACTGCGAACACCTTCCCTGCGCATCCTTTTTACTCTTTTCGTGCACGTCAGTCTCGAGTTTCCGCGTTAACGTCGATCGATAACGAATGCATCAAAGAAAAACAAACGTTCAGATTATTAGATGCACGGAACACTTGTTTCCTAGATTCGATGGTTAAGTGTCCAACGTGTTGGGGTACAAAAATATTCACACACAGACAAGCAGCAGCGGGACAGTTTTCTGTGCCTTGGCCTGCAATTTTCTAGGACACTTTCCAAAAGGACTTTACATAAAGGCATTTACAGCTCACTTACAGTTTGTACAATTTCTTTTCTAACATAGTGCAGTACATACATTGTGTACCAGGATTTTCCAGTCAAACTTCATTAGTATGTTGTTTGAGTAGAGAAAAGAAAGAAATGTTATATAAACATAAGCCGTTGGAGGCTTTGTTAAAAAGTTGTAACAGAAGCATGAAATACAAAAGAATCCATAATTTCATACAATTTTTCATTTCAAAATGCTGGCCCATATGACATGAGTGTCAGACTTCCATTGACAATTACGGGTAATATTCTCAAATGCAAAATTAGGTGACATTATTACTTCCTTCATATTCCAGACTTCTTTATGAGTTTCTACTACAGTTTCAACTGCTTTCTCTTCTGTAATCATAAAACATACTGATGAAGATTAACCGGAAAATCCTGGGACACCATGTATATCGCTATATTAACTTCACGCGTGAAATCCATTGCATTATTTCTACGTTTTATTTGAATAAACGCTATTATTGAAATAAAATCAAACACACAGAAATTGCAATCTCTCGTTCAGAAATGTGTTTAAAGGTGGTGATGTGCGATGGCGGAGTCCAGGAGGATCCCGGAGAATCGAATTTTCCCCGAGCCACGTCGAAAACTGTCGTTCCAATATGCGGCGACTGATTATCGTAAATTTAGGGACGGCTCTTCCAGGAAATCCCTAAAGTTATTACGTTCGATGGACCGTAGCTCCGGTGGCAGGGCCTTGGACGTTTCTTAGGAACAGTCAATCAATAATTGTCCAGCCTGGACCCACGTGTCCATATAAAACGAACCCCGAACGCAACACCTGATCCTCGTAAGTCTTGGCGCATGTGCGACCATGAATATATTCGTGTACCGTCAAACACGAGCTCCTTACTAATTGCCACTCGCTCCTAAACTAGTTAACCAAATTATGGCAGCGAGTGTTGCAAATTATAGCAATAGAAAATATCTACACTAGTTTTTTGGTCACAGTCCCTTTGGAACCGTACAGTAGGATCTCGATTATCCGAGTTGTAACTATTAACACGGTGACTCACATTTTCTATAGTAAAATTATCATTTTTATGCGAAACATAGTAACAACGTGAATCATCCTGTTACTACTTACAGTTCAGATAATCGAGGTACTACTGTATACATAAAACAGAAGAAAATCTACATGTGAGCATACCAGACGATTTTATTCGGAAAACCACTCCTTTCGTACCAAACGACTCTGTCTGCAATTCCCAGTTTAACTCGCGAGAGTTTTACGCTTCGATCATGGGGAAAACAAGATGGTCCAAGCAAAACACACCAAAGACGGCTTTATCTGGTCCTTATAGAGATTCACAATTTCAGCCCCCTTCCCCTGTTCCCGCCTCTGTCTGCTCTTTCGCAGCCAGCGTCCCACGAGCATCGTTCGAGTGGAATGGTAACGTTGTCTCCCTTCGGTAGCGAAGGAGTTCGCCGGCTAAATAATTAGGTTAACCCTTGTTGGTTTGTCGGGACGTCGTGTCGCGTCGCACTAATACGGCCGGGGGTGGAAATTTCGAGGGGCAACGAAAGAAGGGGCGTTTATCTCTCCCGTCGACGCACTTTTCCGCTAACAAACTTCGATAATGAACAAACGCTGACGAGACGCTTCCTTTCCGCACACAGAGAGAGAAAGATAGAGGGGAGAGAAACAAAAGGCAGGAGAAAGAATTGTCGTTCGATCGAACGGGTTCTCACGTGAGAACAACGCCGGTCGCGTGCAGAAAATACTTGTACCTAATTATTATAATAGCCGTATTACAATAATTATCAGAAAATTACTGGCTCGAATTAATTAGTACGTGATACCGGCAGGAAATTACTTTTTAATCGATCGACAAACTTCTGCCCTTGCTTACAGATTTTCCGCGTTCTAATCTTAATTTTCATTTACACCGATTTTGGATTTATGAATTACAAAAGCAATAACAATCATGTAGAGATAAACGTTAAGTTAATGACGAATATCAGTAATTTTGAAATTTGCAATTACTTTGTCCTTCGAATTTAGTAGTTGCAAACCCTTTGAAATTTCAGGTTGGCAATTCGTTCGCATCGGCTCGTAAATCATGCTTTTGCTTCTTTTTTTTGGAGATACATATTAGCCGCGTAAATTGTTGCAGGTGGGCGTTCGAGATAGACTGTGGCTTGCAAATATCGTTCGGCGAGACGGGTAATTGAAAATTAGCAGGCTAATAGCGACGCCGGACGAAGAACGGCGCCGGAGTGCTGTCATTTTGCGCTAGAAAATCGAGTCTCCTGGCCAGAGTGCCTTTTAATGCAATTTTATCATCGAATCCAGGAACGAGACCAACTCAGCCTACTTCGAACATGATTTTCCCGCCCGTCCATTGTGGTCGATGGACCGGAAATCGATTCTGCGAAAAAAGAGCGTCGCTGTCCATCGAAAGTTTACACAGACCAGTGACGATGGTATATTAAATATCGAGAATATGATTGAAAATGTAAATACGCTAGCATTTTAGCTGCGAGAATTGAACCTCGGAAAAATCAAACTGGTCTAATCCACTTTTTATGATTTTCGCAATTTTAGTGTTCCGGTAACGATAGGTCAATGCATAATCAGTTTTCTGTACTTTTTATTTTATGAAAATTTGTATTATCTTATATCAATATAAACGGACGATGGAGCCTAGTGTACATATGTAGAATACAATGGTTCACCTAGACCAGTGATGACCACCGGAGCTGCGGTCTTCCCCCACTCTAGGTCCATTCCCCTCATATAGGCTGTGATCTGGGACGACGATGGACGGAGGGGGGAATGCAGAGCGAACTGGAGAGAACTGAAACGAGGGGAAAGGACCTAGAGTGAACTGGAGGGAACTGAAACGAGGGGGAAGGACCTGGAACGGGGGGAAAGGAGCTAGAGTCGGGGAAAGTCGCAGCTCCGGTGGTCATCACTGACCTAGACTATTAATTCGTATTCATACTAGAAGGTAGTCATCTCTGAAACTCAGATATACTGTAGAAGCATCCAAAAATTATATTTTAATAAATTAACTAATAGATTTAACAAGACGAATGAGAAGTTATTTATGACTCAACCCAATAATTATAATGTAACTCAGCATTAAGCTACGGAGAACATGTAACTCTCCCTATCCAACCTGTGAATAAATGAATGTTACCAAGCACAGGACTAGTTTCCTTCATGATTCTATTAATTACGTCAACGATATCATATCTCGTACCACAGGTATTGATTGGAAATGAAATTGGAGATCTCAGCGGTCGTGATGAAACATGAAAATTTGATTGCACCAGTAATTCAGGACACTCAATACATCCATTAATAATTTCAAACAAATAAAACAATAGATCAAAAATTTAATCTGATACAAGCTAATCAGTTTAACCTAAATATTTTTCGATTAATTAAAAAAGATAAAATAACGTCACGAAAGGAACCCATGCTTGGGCAAAGCTGATCGCTCGACTTCTCGTCGTAAGAAGAGCAAACCATTAAATTTCGCCGGGCAAAGAATGTTTTCATCGGTCTATCGATTGCGCGATGTCGAAGTAACTTCCGGCATCCGTGGTGTCCCGGACAAAGTGCCAATACCTTCGACGCAGGAAGAGCCTAACTTTCAAACTATTACAAAACTTCCCGAACTACCCGGCGAAAGATTACCCGGGAATTAGTGATAATTTCGAGCTACTCCCCGGCAAATTCCTTCGTCCTCGTAACTACACCTAGTTACACGACCGACGAATCTCTCTCGCCGAAACTACGGAATCCGTTCCATCGCCGGAACTTTTGCCCTTCGTTTCCGATACGATCACCAGAGGACGCGATGCCATCGGCCATTAACGATCACGAGACGAAGAAATGAGGCAGAAGGACAGGAGAGGGGTGCATCGATAGATACACTGAGAAAAATGAGAGAAAATGATAGGAGGCAATTGGTAATTTATTCCACTTTCATACTTGAATTTATGGCATTAACCTGTTGCTGCCAATAATTTCATATTTGAACTTATAGCATTAACATGTTGACTGCCACCCTGAATTAACCGAAAATGATACAAGTTTTCAAATTTAGACGTTTTTAAGGAATCTACGGCGACAGAATAATATAAATGTCGGTAAGTTAACTACTCTTATTTAAGTTTCTAAGAAATAATGAAAAACAAAACTAAAACGTAGAATTTCATTTTGTAGACACATAAGCATTAAAAATAGCAGTGTGTTATACTACTTTTTATTTAGAATTATATTTAGATTAATCGCTATAAATTTCAAAGTAGGTCTACTGCACCTAGAATTTCATATACTTCACATTGGAATGGGTTAACATGGTGTAACTGTACCAGAAACTCCAAAAAAATAATATTTGTGCAGACTAATAAGGCAGCACCTAATTGGATGAATTCTGGATCGAACAGTAAACCTTACATTTTTCAGAATACAAGCCTTTACAATTTTCAAAATCATGCTGGAAACGATTAGAACGCTCCAGCGGTTTTAATAACTTCAAAAATTCAAGATAAATTCGATCTACCAGCACTGTATTCGATCGCACGAGCTTCAAATTCACCAACAAAAATTCTATCATTCCACAAATACAATCTGCAACATCTTTTAAAACAAAATACTCAAAGATCGCGTAGAATCTATAGGAACGTCAAAAACTCAACATTTAAGCAACCCGGTGAGAGGTGATATCGAAACCAAGAAACACGTTAAACAATTTTTTAAAGCAGTCCTCCATGGAACTCTGACCTTCGTTTCCGATGCTATCGCGAGGGCGCTATCGGCTATCAAGGATCGCGAGGCAGAGGATGAAGTGGTAGTGGATCAATAGATACAACGAAGAAAATGAGAGAAAACAAGAGACAAAGAAAAAAAAAGGAGGGGTGGTCGGAGAAAGAGAGAGTTCACTCGGCAATCTATTCCAATTTAACACTCGACTCCATGGCATTAAATAATCGCCCTCGCCTTCGGAGGAACTGGTCCCCATTCAATAATGGACTTTTATCCAACGAGCTTGTACTTAGCGCGAAACGGGCCTGGGTGGGTTGGGATATTACCCCCGGTAAGTCGGTGTTGTGACAGTAAAGAGCTTGAAATAAATCTTAGTTACAATCATTTCTTTTGCGGCCCGCGGCCCACGACGGGCATAAATCAAATATCATCGTTCCGTTCGCTCTTCTCCGCGCGCTTTCACGCTCCTCTCACTCCCCCTCTGTCTCTTTATCTCTCTCTTTCTCCTTTTACCGTACCGTCTCCGGCTCATTGCACTTGCATTTACATTCAGGAACATCCGAACTCTCCGTCCTCGTCCAACAACTCGGCGATCGGACCTTCCAGCTTTCTCCGCGCGCGGCCTTGATCGATAAAAGCAACGCGCGGGCGGATAGAGGCCCCTTGTATCGATCTAGAAATTTATTTTCTCGAACCTCGCCCACCTCGTGACGCGATCGGCCCGTGCAACTCCGCAGGAACGCACCGGGAATGCGGTTGTTATTTAGGAAAGCATCCCCGCGAGTCGCTGATTTATCGTGCCGCTCGAACTTCGCCGTTTCTAAGCGTGAAACTTCCCGCCGCGACGACCTTCGCCTGCTAGGCTGGACGTCCCGAAGGAAATGAGAGGAAGAGCAAGAAACGTCGGAACCAGGCTGCGTTTTCTGACAGACTGGGTGATAGTGAAGCTTGCGTCGGCTATGCGGAAATGGGTTGTACCAGGGTGTCATTAGATGTAGATGAGGTTGTTGTGCGTGTGGGTTAAAATAATTGTAGATGTGAGAGGATAGAGCTGAGAATCATTTTTACCTTCTATCAGTGCCTTCTGAAAATGAGAACCAATTGGAGAGTAAGAATCACTTTTTTGGTATTCTTAGAGGAAATATCCATTCAGTGTACCAACCATAAGTGACTAAAATTGTTTAGGATCAATCGAGTTATTGTAAGTACTCATTACGCAATCTGCACTTTCGTCAGACATTCTCTGAGCCTTAAAAGTCATTGAATTCGTTTATAACATGAATGACACTGTAGGTACAGATAATTTTGTACCACTCTGAATTTTACATTCTAAAATAAATTTGCCATATGTCTGTTACAAATTGTAGTCCGAATAACCGAGGTTCTACTCTAAATATTTCTGAATAATCCATTCCAATGCTGCACTTGCAATGACAGAATCCTGCAGCAACCAGCTTCAGATTTAAGCTAGTCGCACCAGCTACGAAAGCGTTAATAAAACAATTCATTTAACAAAATGTTCAAGAGAATGTAACGGTACAGTAGAGACACAGGAAATAGGCACTCCAAGGTCACTCTTCATCCACTGATACACACCGCTCTGCGTTTCATTCATTTTCATTAGAACGAAACGTAGAGTTCCACTTTGAAGTTTCCATTGTTTTGTAACTTGAAACGAAAGTTCAAAGCGATGGAGATCGTGCGCTGGGGTGCAAAGTGAACAGCATTCGACAAAGTCGAGAGAGGGAGAGAGAAGAGTGTAGTGACCTTGAAGTGTCTGGTCTCTGTGTCTCTACGATAGTAAATAAAGGGCGGCTGTTCGAATGGCGTCGAAGGAGGAACATCGCTCACACGCGAGGATCGTGGGGCCTTTTGCGCACCTCCACGACGATGCAATAAATCCTGTCCGATGATCGAGGGATCCAGTTTATCGGCTCGCGCCCGTCCGGAGAGGTCACGATGCAGCATGCACCAGGACATTCATTACGGCACGTTGAATGTAAAGGGCCGGCCAGCCAGAGGATTTCCATCTCGAGACTATGTTGCGCTTGTGAGCAAACCGTTAACACCGGATCAATTTGTTTCTCGAAGGTTTTCGTGCCGGCTACGAAGCTCACATGGATGAGGATTTTACTTTTAAAGGGGCTGGGGACAGGCAATTGCAATTTTCCTTTGTCAGGTTGTTTGTAGACCAGTTCCCTATAGACTGAGAAGGGAATTCTAAGGCACTGCCTTGGACCAATCGATACAGAATCTTTTTTTGCTGATTTTTGTACTGTAATTTTTCGTTTAAGCGAAATTTGACAGCGTTTGACCGGTGCAGTTTCGTCAGGAATGTCAGACGTTGCGTATGTGAGTGGCAAAATTGATCGACTGCATTTTCTGTGAAATTCTTAATTATTGTGTTTGAATATCGTCAGGTTTTTCTACTTTATATTTTTTGAAGTTTATTGGCCTTCCTTCTGAAGATTCATATACAGAGTGTCCCTCTTGAATCTTTTATAGTGATATTGAAAAACATTGTAGAGAGAAGTTGAACGATTTCGAGAGGGTTATTGTATGGTGTTAATACTTTCTTTATGGGTTAGAGTTAATGTATAGGAAAATTTGATATTACCCAGCTGAGCAGCCTTCAGGCGCATAATTACAACATAAGTTGCATTATTGTTTAACTCAGCGCAGTTACGAACTTTCAGGTAAATGTATTTTACGTAGAATTTCATTTAACATCAAAAACAAAAATTGGGAATATACAATGATTCAGTTGGACGAGCGAATACGTTATTTCAGCTTTCTGTTATTAAAAGTTACAATATCTGTAACAAATTATATGTCCAACATTCTCTCCAATACTTGTAGATAGTCAATTGCAGGAAAATTAAAGGAGACTTCCCAATGATTAGACTGTGCATGTTTAAGCGAATGTACATTTTTATACCTTAATATTTTCTCTATTAATGTAATCAAAAGAATTAGGCCCCTAAACTACATTTTGTCCTCTAACTACTTAACACGTTGAACGCCATGGCGATCTCCGATGACCAACACCTCCAATTTAATTTAATTAAATAATTACTGATTGTCGCAAAATTTTGAGCAAAACTTCATACTGAAACAATAATGTAGGAACAGAAGAACACAACTGTGTACTCAAATCTTCTTTTTCTTTATGATTTATATAAAAAATAGTAAATTATATCGCGTCTGATCATGTGTGGCTGTTTTCACTGTGACAGTAAACGTGTTAAAAAATATGCTTTTCATTATTCTTATCACTTTAAATATTCACCTTTCACGTATTCGAATACGTAAAATTGCTCAAACATGTACAGTCTATCGATGATAGATGTAGTTAAAAATAGTTTCTAAAGAAGGCTAACTAATGGCAGAAATATCTGAACAATTTCACGAGTCACTGTACACACCATATAGTGACACAGCTCTGTCCTACACGGTTCGAAAGGAATCCAGGCACTCCGCTCTCTGCCATCCTAAAATGCCCTCTCTTCTACCTTCTTCCCATCCATCGTCCCTTACTTTTATCGTCCGCATCTTCTTCAGTCGCCATTCATTCGTCGAAACCTCCGAAAAATTTAATAAGCCTCGACCCCCGCGTATCTCCGATCTAACCGCTCAAACATTCGCTTTCTCTGCGAAACTCTCCTTTCTTTGGCCTCTCCTCTACTCCGCCGTTCGCGTCCCGGTACAAAAGAAACGTGAATTTACGCGCGGACACCTCGCCGCGAGAGTTTAATCGAAATTACGCGCGCAGGCGAATGTAGATTGCCCGGTAGCCAATAATTCAAACGTTCAAAGGCCGAAAAATGGCGGGCGCCAGAACGAAATACGTACCCGCTTACTCTTTGAAACGTTCCAACCCGACATACACCCGGATTCTTCTCCTTTTTCCATTCTACGCGCCACGACGCATACGCACGTGGATTTTCTTTGAATATCAATGTGTTTCGGTGCACGGCGAGTTATGTCGCTGCATTCGCCACGGTGTTGTACGTCTGGTCCCGCCTGACATTATGCCACAGCTGAACGAGTACAGCGTGCGATCTTACACTCGACCACCTTTCTTCTTCTTTCTGTGGAACCCAGCATCGAGTGTTATGGTCATTTAATCGTGGTGCATACAGTTTTAGGGGAGTTCCACCATGTGTCATTCATTTTACAAGGAAAGCTACCCATGCGGTCGTTTCAGATTTTAATGAGCATTTGCATGTTCAAAGATCATGTTATTAGGAATCTACATATACATATAGTTTTGGGGGTAAATGGTCGACAGTTTGAGAGATATTTGATATAAGAAGAAACTCTGAGTAACAACTTAGCGCCTAGTTGACTGCTCCACCCTCCTGTACTTGGAAGCAGCTGTTCCAGTATAGTAGATAAACTTTACTAGAATTTTCGCATGAAATATCTTTCAAGGTATCATCCACACCCAAAACCATATGTAGAGAAATTCGTAATAACACGATCTATCAACATGCAAAGGTTCATTAAAAGCTCTTCGGTAACTCTTATAGGACTTCAGCAAAAATGCTATTATCTTCTAGGGTCCTCACTCTTAAAACGTTCACGCATCTAAAAAAACAAAGAAACAAAAATACATGTGAAACCCATCCAATCTTAAACTCTCTCTCTGGCCATGCATACAGATCGCACACAATAAAAAATCCGTTGATGGTCATAATAAATTTGCTCCGAAGCGTATGAAGAACGCACCGAAAGGGTTACATAGTAAGCGAGAATGATCAAAGTAACCGAGCAGGATGATCAGCACGCACCTGCGCGTTAATAAAGAATCAAATGTGGTCCGCACCACGCTATCAGTGTCAGGATAAATAATCCTGATCTCGAAGGGTTCACGGTGGCAGAATTCAACCCCGGCATGCGACGTCGGTCGGCGTTCGCAAACGCGTCCATTAAAAGTCAATATCTCGTGCGTTCGTGTTGCCAGCTGCCTGTTACGACAATTAACGAAATAATAAACGATCGACGGAGAGGAACGGGAGGGCGGGAAGGGTACGAAAGAAAATGGAACGATGTAGCAATTTACTCGTTACATATCTCGGGACCGCGGTGTTGTTCCTGTCCGTGTTACCACCACGCGCGTCGACGTCGTATATACGTACGTCGTAATGGAGAGTACGTAATATCATAAGCCACAATCGACGTTAGAGGTTATACGGATAATACGTACGTATCCAGGGATCGCGATTTGCCGTACACGACCGTCCCGTACGGCATACATATTCGCGGTACAGCCTGTAAACCCTACGGGTCCCCGGCTTTTACGTGTCCAGCATTTCTAAGAGCCCCTCGAACCGGTTACATTTCGAATTTCCAGGCCCCCTCACCCTCCGGATGCATATATATATATATCGTGTCGCATTATTGCATCATTGTATCGAACCGTATAAATCGACCTTCGCTCCGCAGACAGACGGAGAACATTTCGAATACGTCTCGATCTTGGGAAACTGCGTGATTCAGCCATTGGCAATAGTTTCGCGAACCGGTGTGAAGGGTGAGTCGGGGGAGAATGTCTGGAGTAACTTCTGATTGATTGTTAAATTAAAGTTTATATTTTATGCAGTTTGTAAAGCACGGGTACTTTACACTCAGAATGAACGTTGCGTGAGAAGTTCTGGGTTCGGCTAGAGACGAGAGTTGTTCGTGATGTTCTATGTTTATTTTAATAAAGAGAAGATGTGTGTATTTAAACTGGTTGCCTTGGTCTTTGAATATTTTTACAGGTGGTTTTTGGATGCTAAGTGCAAGTTGCCGTATCCGATCAGCGCTTATGGTTACTTGGAAAAATCCAGTGTGTTTAGCTACCTCTCTAGACCGAATACCATGACAGAGGTTGATAGGAACCTGGGATGTTTGACCCAACGGATCCTCCATTTTAATCATGGAGCATCAACATCATGCTTTCACAGATGTCCAGATTACTTAGAATTTGGTAACTAATTCTATTTATTTATTATAGTATAGTATAGTGACAGATGAAATGATGAATATAAATGCGCTGACAGTCAGAATGTTGCGAATTATCTACCAGATGCACTATAATACCGACAAGTATTGATTGTTCATAGTCACTTCTATTGCAAACTATAGCAGACAGAGCCACAAAATTTATAATTTTTCATGGGCTTGTTAATATGATAAATGGGTCGTCTAATTCTTGTTGAAAAATTGGATGATAATAAAATTAAACTTTTGCAATCAAGTGGTACAATATGGGAAACTTTTAGATGCTCTAATGGATTTTTGGTATCCTCTTATGTTTGTCCAGTATAGACCGCCCCTTGAAGGGGATTATTCCGAAAAGCGAATGTCTTATCCCAGACCTACCTCTGACGAAACCACTTAAGGAGAATTATCCCTCACAAGGATTTTTCTTTCGTATATCTATCCCAGATCTAAGACATATCGTTTCTTTTCAACAGTTAAGTAAAAACTTAAGAATGTTATCAAGCTTTTCTTTTGATAGTGCTTCGAAGGCATGCTTCAGAGATAACTGCGTCGATTCACCTGTACCTGAGGGAAACCTCCCACTTCTGATCCCTGAGATCTACTTTAGAGGCAAGCTAATCTAGACCCAATTTAGACGTAATTCAGACCTATCCTTTCGGATGATTATCCCTTGATTATTCTTTTTAAGTATGTCTAACTCTTTAAGAAGGTTATCTTGAGAAATGATAATTAATATGTAACCCTGATTGTTCGAACATAACTTGGATCTAGCCTAGAATTAATAAAAAATCAGAAACATGTTATTTCCAACACTAACAGTCTCTAAAAAATTCCAATAAAATTCTGAATATTCTAGATTTAACCTAGACCTAACCTAGACTTAACTTACACCTAACTTAAGTATAACCTCGACCTAACTTAAACTTAACTTAAATGTAACCTAGACCTAACGATTACAGGAGTTATTCCCTTCGAAAATCGATGGTCTCGACGTCCTCCGATTCGAGCTCGTAAAACAGCGAAACGTGATTTATCTAGCGTCGCGACTTAACCGCCATGTAAGAAGGATGTGCCTGAGGATTTTCGATTTTGTATCGCCCGGATAAACGCGACCGGCGAGAAATGGAGGACGATTTGTCGGATCGCGTTTAGATCGAACCGAAGGATGGAATTACTGGAAGGAGAAGTTTTGGCGTTAGAAGGGATGGACGAAGGAGCGGACAAGAGCCAATCGACGAAACGAATGGTCTAATTTAATCTTGACTAAGCTCGCGGGGGGAAAATTGGTCCACCGATTCTAAATGACCGTCTCCCTGAATCCGTGCTCTTTCTGATACTCAATATTAAAGAGACCGCTTCGAATTTCAACATAAATCCTGTAACAGGCTGTTTAAAACGCGACTTGACACGGTCCATTACGAATTCTAATTAATTTAACGCCCCAGGTGAGATTAATTGCGTGGAACGTGTGTCGAACTTCGTCATAGCACGATTGATACGTTCGATGGCTACAAAAACAATTAATTGTCGATGTTTTATGATTCCTTGACGTTTTTAAGTTACAAGGTGAGAACTTCAATAAACTAGTGCGTGTAAATTGAACAATTTTTATTTAATAACTTCTTTCGAAGAAAATGCACATCTTGTGACTTTTATATATTGTTTAATGCAGTGATAAACGTTTTTTGTAACGGACCAAAATTGAAGATCCAATAATCCGTACGGGCCGTAATCAAAAGAAGCTAATTTATTACTTTAAATATTGTTAATGTATAGAGTGGATAGGTAAGGTAATATGTAATATAAATACATAATACACCTACATATATTTAAATGAAATTAATGAACATATAGCTGAACAATGTACACGACTGTTCACTATAGCTAATTTATAGCTTATAGCTTTCCACAGACCGCAAGTAAGTAATTAACCGCGGCTTGCTCATCGCTGGTTAAATGTATACGACAGCTCTAGGTTACGAACATGAAATTGTTACACAACTCTTCGATAATAAAAAAATGAAGAACATGAGAGGCGATTAACTACAAAATGCAGTTTCACCTTCCGCGCCTCTGCAAATAACCTATTTCCACGGCGTGTAGAAACTTTGAATTAATAACGTCGAACGAGAGCCATTTCCATCATAGTCTGCAAACAAGTCGAAAAAAGTTTGGAATTTCATTCGACGGCGGCTCTTTTTGGGACAATCCCGGCAACGAATTGAAAACCGAATTTATTCGATCAAAAAAAAAAAGAGAAGGAAAATAGGGGGACGCTCGGACAGAGGGCGTTCACGGTGTCAGCACGGTTGATGAATGATATTTTCGGTACGTATCAGCAACACGTCCCGGATTTAAATGGATCCTCGAAACTATCTGTAACCGTCCGTGTCCACGGCGAGCATGAATGGCAGACTAGGAAATTAGATCTCCCAACCGCTGTCTAGAAATTACGAAATGTCGCGAGAGACACGGCTGCCAGCGTCTCCGATCCGAGCCACCCGTGGAATGAATTATTCGACTTTTCATCCCCCGACCGCGTCAAAGACGTTCATGCAAATGCGCAAAATGTCATTATTTATGATGATGTCAACTGTACACGTAAATGCAAATCGCCAAATATTCTATGAGGAGAGTACATGGGCAAACTTCGTTTCTTATGTCTATTGGAGAAACTTTGGATTCGGTCGATGTTACGGAATGGGCCGTAACGATTCGAGATCGTCAAGTCTCAGGTTTCAGAATGAATATTTGAGAGTGCTTACTGTTGCCTTTTTATTTCTGGGCTGTTTAGTTGCTTGAGTAGGAGTGTTGATTTTTCGGGAAGCATTAATTATGAAAGCTCGGAGTGGAAGGGAGGGGTAGCTATGGTCGCGTGGTGGGAGAAAAGGGTCTTAGGACTGACCTGGGTCCTTCTGACGCGCGTAACGCCAACGGTGATGATGACGTTCGCAATTACAATAATATCCATGATAACAATTCTTATTGTGATAACAATAACGGTTGGAATAATAATAATAATAATAATAAGTATGATAATAATAATAACAATTATAATAATAGTAATAATAGTTATCAGAACGGAAATGTTGGTGATAGTAGCATAGGTGGTAATTGTAGTAGTAATGGTGATAGTCTTATACAACAATACTCTCGTATTATAATTACTGTACAGATTCATCTGCGTGGAAAGGGGCAGTGAGTTCGTAACAGTCAAAATATTTTCTGCAAGTCTCCTCCAGCTTTTGCCATCCTTCAGGCAACGAATGAATTCCACGTTGAAAGAAAGCTTCATCCTGTAAGAAAAGCAACGAAGCAGTATACTATTGTATCGATTATGTTAGATATCGCGGAAATTTCTTGCGGTTTTTCCCACGAAGTCATAAAATGAACATGCTTTTATTGTGAAAACTGCTTTTGTGTTTCTCAGGACAACGAACTGTTAGATTAGGTCAAAAGAGTATTTAAAAATGTCTGTATCTAATACTATAATTCGTGTTTGTTCTACGAGTATAAACGTTTGCATGGCAGAACGTAAAGACAAAAACGATTGACTTGATCTTCGAATTTCTGTGCTCTACAGGATCCTTATAATCCTTCAAAAATACAAAATTTGAAATTTGTGACCTCATGGTGCGTCAAATATGGTGGTAGACGCGAACCTAGTGGTAAAATATTATATCAAGAACTATGGCAGCTATATGTTTTTAAACAAAGTGGCACAGTATTGTGCCGCTATCCTATAAAGCAGAGCTGTATAACTAATTTGGCTTCAGACATTTTTCTGGCGCCTCAGGAAGTTTTACCTACAAGTTTATCCCTTGATAGCAGAGCTGCATAACTGATTGCTCACGAGCAACGGCGGTTTTCAGTTCTCCTCCCGAGTTACCCCCACTATGGGGCCCCAGAGAGTCAATCTGAGCCCATAGCGGGGGTAACTCGGGAGGAGAAGTGCGAGCCACCGTTGCTCGTGAGCAATCAGTTATGCAGCTCTGCTATAAAGGAATAAACTTGCAGGTAAAACTTCAGAAGCCACTAGAAAATTGTCTGAAGCCAAATTTTCGAAACGATGCGACCTTTAACGTACCACACCACGTCTGTTATACGTCAGTGTGACTAAGCAAATGAAAGGCGACCTTGATACCCCTGCTTTCAGCGTCTGCACTGTATCCCGAAAGGGAGCCTGTGTTTTCGTCTTGCGTCCGGATGAAAAATGACGCGTCTTAATGGAAAACGATGAAAGCGAAGCGAGTCCTTGACCTCGGCCGTCAGAACATCGCGTTGGTCCCCCGAAGAAGAAAAAAAACCTACGAACCGATTTGTTAACGTCATAGTAGATATGTCGCGCGCCGAAGTAACTCCAGGCATTAGCAGCCCTTTCTTCCACGCGCCAGCTCGCAAAGAAATTCGAAATACGGGCGAGCGTTTTCCACCGGGGGCAGAGTTCTTCCACGGACAAAAACGTGGAGCCAGACACAAATTAAACGGCTGTTAAGGTTCGAGGTTATCCATCGTCGTGGCAGCGAATCCGAGGGAGGTTGCCGGCTTGAAAAAAATCGAGGAAAAAGGTTTGACGAGCAGTCTATTAGTGGACAGAGGCATGTGGTAAGATTGTCTTGGACGGGCTCGCTATCGCTTCCGACGCTCGCACTTCGGATTCTTCCACCATTTTTCTCTTTCCTCGGGACGTTTTCACTTCGTAGCCGGGGATCATTTTCTCTCCGAGTGAAACTTACTTGAAGGGATGACGAAGAAACACTCGCGCGGCCCGCCGCTGATTTATCATTTGCCCGAACCTGTCGCGAAAGGACGATTTTCGAGTTTCGCGACGGGGGTGGAAGTTGTTTTCAATATTTTTGTGAATTGTTTGAAAGTAAATTATTTCCGTTCCGAATCGAGTGGGTGGAAAATGAGAGTTCGTTATTTTTAATGGTCGAGAAAATATAGGATGTTTTATAAACGCGGGACGATTTTTCAAGAGCTGATTCTATGTACTAAATTAAATAAAATATGTTATATGAATGTACAGTAGATCGTACATACAGTAGTTTCTGATTTATACAAATTGCAGTTCGTTACCAAGCAACATGATCTAAAAATGTGGAACTAATAATTTAGAAGTAACTTCGTACATCAGCTATTAGTATTAACAACAAATGTACATAATTTTAGAAACTGTTTAATTTAGAGCCACACATCGTTCTTTCGTAGTACTATTGAATGGCTCATTCGAATGTATACTGAACGTTTTCGAGATCATCCGTGTTTGTTTCAGGATATATTTCTCTATGAATGTATCTAGTAAGGTTTAACATAATCAACAACAAAATTATGAAAGTCACTAATTATATTGATTAAAAAGAGTAGCTGTAACTTGAAATTATATTAATTTTTTTTAAAAATTTAGAAACTTTATCATTGTACGTGCAGAAATTATGTTAGAAATTCTAACGGTTGTATAATTCCTGTTGAGATCCATTGAGTGTCCTAAGTCACCTGTGGATCACCCTTTATATACTATTGTGGCACTTTGCATACTATGTATGCACCTCGCACACTTTTTAATGTATTTCATATAACTCAGAAACTCTACCGTGTACGATTTCAGTTCGTATAACACTTTTAACTAATTTCGGTGCACAGAGTCGGCACCTGAACTATTGTCATACGTTCATGAAACATCCCGTACAGTCAGACGAATCACGGTCGCGTCGTTTCGTTTCGTTAAAACATCCTAGCGGTTCGAGGAAAATGAATTCAGATATGAAACGCGATGTAATCTATTTTTGATGCAACGAGGGTTCCCGGTGGAAAGTTAGCCCCGAGGTAGGGGCAGTTACTGGTGCTAATGTAGTTAAAAAGTAATTAGACCAACCCTTCCGTGCGCCAAATGTGCACTGCGGTATGAAATAGTCGCAGTTTCGGTATTACGCCGGACGCGGTTATAAATGATTGTGACGCAATCTAAAAACATTCTGCCGGTCAATAAGCGTCGAATAACTCGATGAGGGAAAACGCGCCGGTGTACATAAAGGGTGTCTCGTAATATATGGGAGTTCCTTCAGAAATTAATTCACCACTTAACCCTTTGAGTATGAAATACTTCAGAGTTGAACCCTTTCTATGAACGGAATACTTTTTGGGGCACTGCGTGCCATATTGTGATTTGGATTTTTAAATGGACTTAAACATTTGTCAATATGAGTGGAATTGTGGTTGTTGAAATTCTAGTGGGATTTGTAGGATCATAAGTGCACATATTTTGTGGAAAGACTGATGAGTTTGTAGGTGTCGATAGCATTAGCCGACAAAATTTCACGTATGCATACAGTGACGTGAATAAGTTTCCAGGCACTTCACGTTTCCAATTGTATATTAAATAATTCATAATAAATTGAGATTCATATATATCGCAGAAAAGAGAGAAAGGGTCATGCATTTCAATTTTGCCTTCTGCTTGAACTATTTTCTAATGTGACGTTACTTAAAATTTCGTTCATTCATCCTATTCTCAAGTAAAAGAACGTGCACACCACTGTACATGCGTCTATAATCTATTCTGATGACTTCTAGCAGACGCACATATGCATCCACGGCACTGAAAGGCTTAAAAGTAATACAAAATTTCAAATAATTATACGTCCTATTTGACCTCCTTCGCGAGTTGTTGCAAATTTTGTGTTGCAATAATTCTTTCGCTAAACGAGGTTTATTTAATTCCATTTTATTGTTTATACATTGATCAATATCTTACATACACTTTAGTTAACTATTTTCAATTTTCAAGCTTTTCAGTTTATTATCCTGATGAAAACATAATATATCAAGCCTTTATGAAACAGTATAATGAACATGATCATTAATGGCAAGTTTTTCTAATCGAAAAATGACTGACTCGCATCTAATGTACGAAACAGGGTAAAATACGGTACATGATTGTATGAAATGTTTTTTTTATTTTGTCTGAAGCGATTTCCAAACATTGCGTGACACCCTGTATATCTGAATGCGTATCGCTTCAAGCTGTATAAATGAATCAGCTGGCAATTCGTCCGAGGATTATTACCATTGCATAATTGAAGATCCGTCGTGGAGAGTCGACCGGTTTTCTGATCTCTTTATCATCAGCGAATCGACGTCGTGCCGCGAAAATTGACCAATTTTCCATCGGATTTCGTCGCGACAGCCATAATTGGACGCGTGGAATCGTGGGGGCGGCGAGTAATGAGCTAACAAAGAGAACCTGGGCGAACGAGGAAATTTGATTTCTCGATGAGACCCTCGCGAAGACAAGATGGTGATCACTGACATATTTAAGTGAATGTTCATAACTTTGTTATAGTGTTTGGGTTACTATCACGTGAAAACTATCCAATTTCCCCTTGAATTTCGTCATGGAAAACGGAGTGAAGGCGACCATAATTCGACGCGTGGGACCATGAGGAAGACAATTAAGGAATCATCAAACGAGAAAATTTCTGGAGGAGAATTTTTTCAGATGAGTTTCTGTCAATTATACTCTATGAACTGCACTCATTGAATTACACGACATTTTTTCATTTCCTAATTTTCATCGGAACATGTTTTGATTCGAAGAGAGCAGCACTGCGATTTTCCAGCAGGCCATCAGGGTCCACGGAGTCGGGGTACACCGAAGCGTGGAATCACACGTCAAATCACGTCACGCGCGTAATGACGCAAGAGAAAGGGGTTGTAACCCCTTCGAAAGAGCAAACGAGTCGCACACATAATTTTTGCCATGCTTTCAGACCGTCCTGTACCCTCGCCGCGATCCTTCTAACATTTGGGTATCGCATAATGAAGAGCAGCCCGTTCGCGGGACCGAGCACAATGCCAGAAACAGGCAAATATACAAAGGGGCGTTGACGTGGCTCGTCGCGTATTTCAACTTCTTGCTAATGTTTCTCTCGACGGCGACAGTAGCGTAGAATTCTGCGTTTTAAGGTTAATTCTGCCCCCGAAGACGGAATTCCAACATGAAACGGTTGCGCGAGCTGCAGGAGAAACTTCGAGACGATTCCGTGCGTAGAAAGGGGTGCGTTCGGTCCCTGGAGAGTTTTACGAGCGGGACGAAAAGCAGACACCTTTATGATGGCAACCGCTAACACCAAACACCCTGAGGAGCTTTAAACGCCGCCGTTAAACGAAACGGTTCGCGAACAATGCCTGGGTGCTACGGTCTGCGGATACCAGAGCAAATTATTTGCAACACGATCCTTTTATCATCGTTATCGTACGGTGTAAAAATATTTATACTTCGTTGTACAAATTAATGGTCCCTTGTTTGGGTGTAATGACACTTTTTGTTCAGGTACTGTTGTGTCAGTTTGTAATGTATTTGGAATATTCAATGAGGAGGGCTACCTTGCTATCTGTTAAGACCTATTAAGCCTATTAAAACCAACAATGCAGCCTAAACGGATTGTATGAAATATTTTTTATATTTCCAAATCGTGGATCGATACTTTAAAAACAGTTTTAAGGGATGTTAAGGATGATTATTGTAAAGAGGTTTGGTTGGTATTGTGACTAGATTTGTCCTCTAAAACAGAGTTCCAAAAGCTGACAAAGATTATCGAACAGAGGTTAATTCCTACGCCTATGATTACTAGTTTCTTGGATCTATGAAACGAAAACAATAATGTTCACTAAAACATTCTTCGTTTCTCTCAATTGAAGACCTGTCTTCTAAAGCAGGGTCCCAACAGCTCAAGAATTATTGTAGACAGGTTACTTTGTACGCCAGTGGCAGTCTGCTGAATCTATCAAACGAAAGAGATACTCTTCATTTCTCCATTTGTGCTCTAGAATGAACTTTTAAAAGCTGACAAGCAACAAAGGTTAGTTTCTACGCCAATGGTGGTTAGTCTTCGACCCTTTCCATCGGCACTCTTCCTTCGAATCCACGTAGCCCCTGACGTCTACGTGTGCATGTTTTCGGTGCAGAACACGCGTGTGTATGCACATAAAACACGTGCACGTGTGCATGCTTCCAAGGGAAACCGAAGCACTACCCTTAATGACTCTGACGACAAGCAGCAACCGGCTCCGTACTTACTTCGTCCTCCCTTTATTTATAGAGGCGAAGGTGAGGTTGAGAGGACTGTCGGAGGATACACGAAGATCAGAATACTGGAGGAAAGGTTGCGGTCACTTATTTTGCAAAATGAAGAATGTCTCGTGACGTTACAGAGATATCTGTTCATCTCATATGACATCGAAAGATAGAACCGGCCATAAAGATTCGCTGTCAGAATATTATGGTCGTCGATAATACAAGAAGGGTGTGAGGTTACATGACAAAAGGGTTGCTCGATTTTGCGCTATTCTTTTCTATTTTTTTAGGGTAGTTTTCGAAAGGCTGTTTCACTCATAAAATATTCAATTCAGATATATAGTTGTGTCCACTATAATTTATAATCCAATCAGTGACCTTGGACAGCCAATAATTGCTACTTCTAGTGTGCAGGAGAAAGAGTTTTGAACGATCTACTCTAACCGACCAAGGTATAGTAACATACACTGCCGTTCATAAGTATTAGGACACTTGCAACATTTATCGAATATGTAATATTTTACCTAATTTTTATACTTCTCCTGTTTTACATTAGATTTAGCACGCCATTAGCTTTAATAGCTCAAAGTAATTAATGACGTAAACAAAGTCACTTTGTGGGTCTTGAATGTGTCAGTACGAATACTTTTCAGTGCTTCATTTTTTGTGTACAGTAAAGCTAGAGCCTTTGTCTCAATTTTTGTTTGCGAGGCTTATGTAAGTATTTTATCTAACTGTAGAAACACTAATTTCCAGAATACCAAAATTAGTGAAAGCAATAATCCTAGATTTACAATAAGGGGACGTATCGATAAAAATAGGATACGATTTTTAATTAATTCCCATAGAGAATATTATGATATAATAATACACGTAAATGACCCTGGTAGTCTGAAATGTAGAAAAGAACAGAGTGTATTCGATCTGAGAATTTCAATCTAAGTATTTTATCTGTCTATAGAAACACTAATTTCTAGAATACCAAAATTAGTGAAAGCAATAATCACAGACTTACAATAAGGGGGCGCTTTATATAAAATGCTTTATGTACCGATAAAGAGAAGATACGATTTTTAATTAGAGCCCATAGAGAACATTATGATGTAATAATACACGCAAATGACCCTGGTAGTCTGAAATATAAAAAAAGAACAGAATATATTCGAATTCTCCAATGAATTCTCAAATTCCGGACGTCTCCTAATACTTCTGAACGGCAGTGTACTTCAAGAAGCACATGATCGGTACGGTATACTTGCAGAACTCTTACGAGTGAGAGTATACGTGGCTGAAGAGGCGCATGTTTCTCGACGTTTTCTCGAGCCGCTACCGGGAAAAATCGCTGTGTCTATCCATCATCGCGTCGTCTGGGTCCGGCGAAGTGAAAATACTATGTGGCGTGCAGTCACACGGAGGGCACACGTTCACGTCAAAACGTCCTATCGGCTCGGGTAGGTACGGCCGGTTACGTGATGTTCATTAGCGAACGCGACTCGTAAAAGCGAAACGACTTGACATTTAACAAGGAATCGATGAAAAGATAAGTCCTCGTGCATCGCACGAAACCGCTAACCGGCCACCAGTCCCTCTCTGCTCCCTCCTTCTTATTCTTTCCCTTTCTCACCCCCTTTCGGCTTTCGTCGTTTCGATATCACGCGGTAAACGGGTAAATCAGCGGAATATTACGTGACCCTTATCACTTATCGCTTGTACTACAAGAATGTAGAACGATTAGATTATGCTCCCCAAGGGGGGTTGCTTTTGACGGAGCAGTGAATATATCTCGAAAGGGAAACTATCACCCACGTTTTAGTGCCACCGAACTGTAATAAAAAGCTATTTCCCCTCGTAAAGCCGCGTCTCGGTATATCTGTGACGGGAAACGAAAGCGACCTCGTTAATTGGAAGTCCCTTTTCGTTGAAGAAACATTGCAGAGCAGATAAAATTTCTAGGTGTGTTATTAGGTTGGAATCTTGACCGCGAATCAAAGATATGTAGATCATTCTTAACTCGTTGACGCTATCTGACTACAAAATTTTATCTTGGTAAGTTTAACCCTTCGCATCCGAGGACGAGATGCACAACTTTACTATGCTATACATAGCACATTTTATAATTCTGTATTATCAATAAGAGAAGAAACAGATAGTACACATTTTTAGAAAATTTGTTTAACTCTTTGAGGACGGAAGGTTTCAGGAAAAATCGTGCACAATGTGCTGAAATTTTCCATGGTAGAACACGTGTTTAATTTAATAATTAATTATAATTATATATTTGATGTCGATTGCTCAGTTGTTTTAGTCCTTTAAAATTGCAAAATATGTAACGAGACATATATATTTGAATGAAATAATCAAAGATGATAATTCGTCTAAATACATAGGTTGAAAGCGTACAGTAAACGCGTGTGCCTAGGCCAGTGCGGTGACCCGTAGCACACGGTGATCGATCTTTTTGAACGCATATATGCGTCTTCCGTCCGCAATGGGTTAATTCATTCGTTGAGACTGCATTGCAACAGCTACACGATTGGTATAGACGCGGGATATCTCACGCAAAATGTCCAATGAACGACGTTGAATTGCAAATGTTGATAAACCGAGAAGCTAGACATCAAATAATCAAGTCACAAGATATCTCGTCCAAAGAATCGAATGGGTTAATACTTGTGAAACATTCTACAGCGTTCTCCAAGCGAACCACGAAGAGCTGGAGTAACTCGAAGCAATCGAACTCGAAATTATAGGTTTAAATATTTTCGAACTCGGTTAACAATACCAATATGATTCAGCCAGACTTACATGCGTCCTAATGAAAATTAGAGTAATTCGGTGTAGCCTTTGACAATGCAGAAGAGCGTTCTCCAACTGTTTCCGGATTACACAGCATGGAAGTGACCGTCTCAGTCCAGCTAGGGGAACAAGGCACCGGGAGTAAACTTAATTAATAGAATAAATTTCGCAGGGGACTGTAATCTCGCGTACATTTACCTTCTTGCGCAGCTAGGTTGGGGGTGACACGGAGCCAAATGTGGAATTCACGGGGTGATTTACGTAAGTGGCCGCGATCAAGACTAACGAGAGCTAATGTCAGATACTTTTCGCCCATGGGGTCGTCGGGACTGCGGAGCGGCGAACGAGGCAACGAGAAAAAGATCGTCGGACTTCGCCGGCTGAGACAGAAACTACCCTTGCTCGCAGCTTTTTTAATTGCGCGGCGAACGACGGGGAAATAGGTGACATCGATGGCTAATGAGTTCCCGGAAGTTTCTTCAATTAGGGTGTCGCGTACTCGCCAACGCCTCTGCAGGGTGAACCGTTCTTCGGGATCCGTGGAACAAAGTTTATGGAATTATAACGTGTGCTTGAGTAAATGATACGCTATAAGACGCTCTTCTTTCTGTCATATCGAAATATCTTTACATGGATCATGTTCATGCTATCAATTAAGGGTGCCATAGCCACACCTGACCTAGGCGAACTTCTTTCGATAAAAATGTGGGCTGATCAATAAGTAATACAAATTTTATTGTACAATTTTTATTCATCAGCGACAATATTATGTTTTTTAATATAGGATTTTTTGTATATCCTTGTGAAGGGAAATAAATATTGTAAAATTTAAAGAGGAGCTTATTCTGAGGTGTTAAACATTCTTCATCTGCCTTGACAGGCATCAATTTACCGTTCAATAGCTAGTTTTTCATTGTAAATACTCACGCAGTTGCAGTAGCAAGAGTCACCTGAATTGGACATTAACCCTCACCTGTCCTTCGTGTAAATTTGATACATTCTTCTGACAAAAATACGAGAAATGTGAAAAAGCAGTGTACCTTGCACATCGCTTTATTATTTCTGAATGATGCGGACAATCTTATGCTTGAATGTATTGAACATACAGAAATTAAATTCTTTTATTTTCAATAAAAGAAAAAAGAAAGAAAAAAGCTTGTGGACATCCAGCAGGTGTCGTCACGATTCTAGCAGCCACGATAGCATTTTTGGCTGGCTTCCGACCAAAATGGAAGCATTCCTCTCAGCGAGAGACTGTCAAGCGACGGTGGACGTTGCGTAAAATATTTCGACGAAAATGGACGGTCGATGTTCCTTTCTGGCAAGGATGTACCATGCCAGAGACCAATTATTGAGGTATACCAGCCCGTTGCATTTCGCAATGACTAAAGGGAATGCCGTCGTTATTGCAGGTGCAGCAACATGGCAAAGTTTTGTTCGACCGGTAGCGAAAAGCCGGTTCCACCACCGTGGAACTTCGTGGTACACTCATTCTACCGGAAGTAGAATGCGCATCCGCTAGCCGATAGCCCTCATTAAAATGTTTCATGCTAGGTGCTTTTCGAAATTTGCAGTTTTATAAATTTTCGAAATTTTCTAGACTCTTTTCTATTCTATTGTACATAGCGCCTGATTCAATAAAAAATGGCTTCCTATCGTAGAGACATCCAGAATATTGCACGGTCGTGTATGCAAAATGACCGTCTACTCTCAACACAATTCTCCTATTTGTCTTTCGTTTCCTTTGTATACCTGCATTTGCCACGTTGAAGTAAAAAAAGACAGACTATATTTACTATTTCTACTACTTATCATCACGGTAGATGCGTGTGATATATCGACTGTTAAAGGTCATTTCTTCAACTGCTAATTATAGCAGAGCTAACCTGCAGATATCTAACTTCGCATGTGCTCGTTAAGTGCTAAGTCATCCTAATGGCTTCGAGAAACAGAATGACACTGAAGTTAATTTGTAATCTAATGAATAGGAAAACCATTCAGCGGCTTTGGACGACCAGTATTACTCATCTCTGGTATACTACATCCGACGGTACCTACCCTGTCATACTCTACCACCCTGCACTCAAGCATCAGAAACATTCATTTCATTTCAAATGGTGCAACATCGCCCTGGACTACGTTCTCGTTCATTCCTGTGGACGGTCACGGTTTTTGCAAGAACAACTATCGCGATGATGAATTCGTAGCAGTATAGCGATGCCAGTCGACGAGTAGGTTCGAGGATTCAGACAGTTCGAAGGAGGAAGTCACGACATGGGGTTATTAAGGAGGAACCATAGAGTAGCCGCGCGTTTATCCAACGGACTCGTTAACATTATCTCGAAACGTTGTGTACGGTGCGTGCGGGAGCCCATCTCGAATCCAAGAGATTCCCCTAACGAATTTCCTGCCCCCGGGAAGCTCGACCGTAAATCACTCGCCACTCTAGGCAACCTAGTAATGCCCTTAGACCTTAAGGTTCCTTTTTAACGAGCGTGCTACGCCAGCTTTCGATGTCCGTGCAAGCGAACGCGTTTCCCGAGCACGATTCCAACGTGCCCCGTCCAGCTCCGGGCAAGACCTACTTCCATAATCGCGTAATCTGCCGGCCCGTTTATCACAGACGCAATAATTCTCTGCTACGTCGTTTGTGTGTGGACTCAAGGTGTTTGCTGTACCTCGTATCACGGATTGTCGCTTAAAACGCCTCGATCCTCCGTTGGTCAGCGATAATTGCTGAGTTAAGGCCCGGCTGGCCCCCGCGAGCCGCCGACTGATCATTCGCGTGTCCGCGTTGAACGTTCGGTAACTGCTTCTTTAATTTCGTCTTCCGTTATTTTTAGGTGCGCGGAATGATCTGGATGGCCTGACGATGTCGCAGGAAAATTTGGAAAATTATTTGATTATTCTATATTGTACTTTTCATGCGTTGTTCATGAGCGCTGTTTATATTTCAGAGATTATGCAATATGAGATGAGTCCAAAGTCATAGCCACAGTTTGTAAATGATTTGAATACCGTAAAAATAATAAATAAAATTGTTATTATATGGATGTTAAAGACAGCATCGTGTGGGGTACAATTCATTTTATTTGTAGTGTTTGTGTCTACAAAAAATATTCATCTTAGGAGTACTGTAATAAGTAGTACAAGTATACGAATCTGTTTACACTACACGAGAGAGTAGGGCAAATTGTATTTTTCTGTCAATTGTAGAACAATATCTATAATTTAGAGCATGAATAACACTGACTACTTTTCAAACAGAAATTCTTGAGTAAGCTCTAACTTTTACAAGTGATTGATCAAATATCCATCTATTTTAATTTCTGTTGTATAGCTTCACACAACAAATTTCTGAAATAGCCTAAGAAAAATGATAAAAAATTCCATCTTGAGTATTTTGAATTATCACGTACTAAATGTACTACTGCTGTGCATGGGCGTGATATTAAAAAAAATTAATTCGCTTGTTTCACACGCATCAGTAGGTCAATTATCCTAAATCATTCGGTTATGTCAAAAATTTTGTATCAGAGTTACAATGATTGAACGATTAAATTTGATCTACGATTTTAGTATAATTAGTGCATTAGTAACCGAAGCTATCGTTGATTTTCTTCTCGCCGATTGCACGAACGCGTGCAGCCGTGCAAAGACTATTTGTAGCGGGCTGTTGCAACGGAAAGTGAGAAATGGCGGCTGTAACGAAGAGAAGCGAGAAGTTTAAAGGTTTTTCGTGGCGATGGCGGATGAAACTGGCGGGAATAAATTTCTCGGTAAATTCATGATCGACCCGCCCTGAACGATTTTCTTCTTACCCTCTCCGTTGTACATCTTTCCTGCCATAAATTTCTTTTTCAAGTGCATCCGTTGAAAACATAATAATACCATCAATTGCTTCAATTTAAAAGAATCTTTATATTTCATATTATATTAGGAAGACCGTTCATACGAACAAATAGCAAATACTCTTCTAAATTGTTTGTTTAATTTATCCATTGGACGTAGTTCTTTGTAGCTTAAATATGAATAAAATATCAACGGTATCAAGTCGAAAGAATCAAATATATTTTCATAGTGTACAATGAATTACGTTTTAACGGAACAAGGAAATTATGCGCAACGAGCAATTGCGTTTTATTGACCAGCAACACGGTCACGCGTGAAAATTCCAGTTGCAATTCTGCCCGACAGCATGCGACGCGCGTCTCGCGCATTATTTAAAATACGCGCCACGGGCCTGGAGTAATTGCAAATACATTTTTCGGTCACCTCCGCAGCCAATTCCCGGCGAAACCCCGTTCGTGCTATTTTTCCATCAATTCCCCGATTATCATTTCGTGTGCGCTTCCGCGAGGAAAATTCGCGGATTAATATTGCATTTGCCAAAATTGCGAATTAACTTATTCTCCGCTGAGGAGACGTCGCTTGCGGATATTTTATGAATACTCGAGCATCGATAATGTAAAATCAATGAAAGTGATGAAGTTCCCCAGAAAGTGTGGTCTAAAACAACTCGTTGACGATGAAAAACAAATTGTTGAACAAAATTTCTTGTGTTTCGAAGGCTTCGTATGATAAAAACATTTTAGTCTATTTTTAAAGATCCCTCTCAGCACTGTATGTTAACAGATAAAAAAGATAAAGTTCATGTTATGTTTCAATGTGACCTTCAAGTGGCCTCAGAGACGATTTCTCGAAGAAAAAGTCAGTGAGCAGAGGATCAGAGATTTTTTATCTATCTTCTCTGGATTTACTTTCAAATTTACTCAAAATTTATTTAAAAATTTTAATTTCAGAAACCTTCAATTTTCCAAAATTTTGTGATGCTCACACCCATCCCCATTTGAACCAAGTTTTATCCAAAAACTGGTCATACGGGTGTTGACCCAGTTAGAAGAGCTCAACAGTTAGTCCTTGCTTCTAGGATCGCCCTGTACCATCATGGAAGCTTACAGAAGCAAATATTTGCGCTCGCGAACTTTCATGCGAAGATCATGAAACGAGGCGGATGATGATTGATCATCGTGAAATATCGTATTCGTCGATCCGTGTACAATACTTGATTACGGAGCCAGGGAAGAACGACTGGACACGGTACGTTATTCTTTCGGTGATGCACGCACGAATAGAAAGCCGTGGCCGGGCAGACTTAACACGGAACGAAATGAAAATTATTGGAATCATTAAAGATTACACGATACCCTCTCGATCCCTCTTCGAAGGTATCCTAATGAATGCCCGTCCTGGTACAAAATCGATTTCCCTTCCTGGAAACTTCAATTTTCCCCGCCATATAAAATTATCCCAGCGCATTCGTCTTCCATTTAATACACGCTCTCGTGTAACGTTTAACGTACAACTCTGAACCCCGACCCCCGGAGAACGTTCTGCTCTTCAAACGCAGCCATTCGACAATTTTTCGTTCCGCTGTTTCCTGCTACCAGTCGGCAAAAACGTTCGGCAGAATGTTTCCAGGCGCAGTTAATCTTCGCGTTACTTTATTTCGCGTTACGGGATTCTAGTAGGGTACACGGGATTCCTCAAAGCGACAGAGCCGGGGAACTTATTTCAATTTTAGCGAAACCACGCGGTACAAGCTACTTACCGATCGCCCCGGGGTACCACGTGCAAGGCTAAACAGCCCGTTTTACCATTTCGCTATACTTCCCGTCGTTGGTTTGCTTTTCGTTCCGTCGGTGGTGCACGGGCCACACGGGTGATTAATAACATCTTAGCGCGCGTTAAACGCTCATGCTTCTTCAGATTAGCCCGGGCAAAAATTGCGAAGTTTGAATGGGCGCGCATGCTCGCGGCCACCAAACGAAATAAATCACTTTGGGAAAGGCCCCGGTGCGTTCCAGCGAGGGCACTCTTTCGTTGCTTCTTCCTCCTCCTCCTCCTCCTCCTCCTCCTCTCTTCTGCTCGTCTTGGATGCCTTTTTTCCCCCGCGTGACCCGAGTTATGGCAAACGAGAGAAAAAGGAACGGGCCGGCTCGAACATTGTACGCGCCCGTAAATATTATTTTTTGCTTAACGCGCGCGACGTCCCCGAGAAAATCCGCCACTTAAACGGCCCCGCGGAGACGAGGATGCGAAAAGTTATTTTCAGGGGACCCGGCCCGTCTCTTTTGAGGGACATCTTGTACGAAGAAAGGGATACGCGACTGATTACACGGCCGACAGAGTGGCTGTCGCGATGAAAAAGAAGAAAAACGCGAACAGTGCGTCACCGGGCAGGGCACAACGGATGCCGCGGGATATATTTGAATGGGCGGAATTTTAATGAGACCGATTTACCCGGCTCGGGTGTTGCAAAAAGACTGATTACGTAAGAAGTAGACGAAACGAGGCTTTAACCCTTTGAACTCCTTTGTCGAGTGTGACTCGACTTCGATTTTATTCAAAGGTCCTCCTATGTTCAGTCACATTCGACATTCTTAAATTACCAGTTTACATATGTATTATGCTTCGCAATATTTTTTTCTTTACCTCGATAAGCAATATTACGTGTATATGACCCTTTTTTGTAACAAAAAAAATCCTTGAAGTGTTCAGGTACGTTTCAAATAAAACGCTTAAAATAACAGGGAGTTATTGGAAAGAAATATTAAAAAAAACTTGGGAGTTCAATGGGTTAACGCGATTACTGGCACAGTGGAAACAGTCATCGTTAGCCAGACACGATAGAAATTTCTCTGTTCTATCTACTGTGACGCACGAAAGTGAGGAAGTGTTTTTATAATTACTTTTCTTCCTTCACGCAAGCACAACTGACTAGAACTTATGAAGGCGCACTTGACATGCAATTTATCATGAACATGGCAGCTTTGCTGAAAATAACGATACCCTGCAAATGTGGTAAGTAAAAGAATTTTTACATACTATGTAGATTTGATCAATTTCGTAAGTGATTGTAGATCGTAAGGGAAGAAAATGTTCAAGTAATCAGTATAGTAAAAATGAATAGTTATTTAATTGAATAGAATTTGAGGTGCTGGTCACCGGTGACCATCATGACAGTCAACTTGTTAATATTTTTAGAACGTTACGTTCTGTGGAGTATTATTTTATTACACTGCCGTCTATTAGTATGAGGGCACCTCAAAAATAGAAAACTGATATATACCATTCCATTTAAAAAGTAGCTGATGGCCTTAAAATGGTTTTAATCTTCAGGATGTATGACTTCAGCCCGCACATGTACTTAAAATCCTATAATTCCAACAATGTACCAACTACACAGTCAACAATCCATTCCGTTTACTTTATCTTAACTTATCAAAATCTCTTTCAATAATTCCAAAATACGATATACTGTTGGGTAGGCAACTAAATACCCAACCTTCGAATGTTTTTATGTGAAAACGTTTATTAAAAGTCTGGAAATAATTTTGTCTTTCAAGTTATTCATATTTGAATTTTTAATGTTCCTCCGTCACAATTCTAGTAATTGTTCGACTGCGTGATAATACAGTTGAGGAAATTTTCAGGTAGAAAAATTCAAAAGATCGCGAATTTAGTTGCCAACCAAATGCATTCGATACTGCGAGGGACGATTTCAGACATACATGAATTATTCGATCGATGAATGTTTGAACGAAAACTAAAAGCGATTCTTTGGAAAATTCCTGATATCGTTGGAATTCCAATTCAGCCCGATTATCTATTATTAATATCGTCGGGTTTTCATTGGATAAAAGTGTACTTTATATAGATCAGAGTAAAGGTCTGCGAACCGGCGTGCACGATATGCATAAGAATATATGTATCGCGTTCGATATTTGAAACTCATTGGTTCGTCCACGGTTATCAGCAGTTTCGAGGGAATTACGCTAAATCGTCGGCACGCATCGGATGATTTTAACGTCATTATCAAACACGGAAATGCTTAGCGCGCAACCCGGGGTGGGAATCGAATTGCGTAATTAATTATTAGCCCCGCCAAGTTAATGCGCGCATGGAAATTACCTGGCGAAATAAGTCATTAAATTCGGTAAAGAGGCAAATATTTCCGAAATATATCGCGACGGGTGTACGGATACATCTGCCGGAAGTGGACTCTTGTACAGCTGAAATACGATCCGTTACATAATACCGTACGAAATGTTATTTATTTTGCCGTCGTATTCATGTGTGGTATATGTCGCAAGGAAATAACATGCAGGGTGGGTTTCTAGAAAATTCTAAAGTATCCTCTGATTCATTGATATTAAGGAAAAACTATTGAGTAACATATACTGGGTTTGGAGGATTTTATATGACAAAAGATTTAATTTTTTATGCGGGTCATATTTTAGAAAATTTCAACGTGACATTACAGGATGAACAGTAATCGATAAAATGAACATACCTGACAGATTGTATGGTCTGTTTGATGATCTGTACATGTGTTGAGAAACCAATATTATTCAAGTTATAACGAATTCTGTGAATAATTTTGCAATACCAAATTTACAGCTCGGTTAATATTGATTTTACGTCCCACGTTTATTCGAAGTTTTTCACTCATTTCATTGTGTGTTCTCTGCCCTGTATGTTCGGAATGTTTTTTTAACAACCTGGGTATTTGCAATGATTATTATTAGCATTCTACCCAGTGTGTATTAACGTTGTACAATGTGCATACATGTTTTTAAAATAGTAAAACATGCAACAAGGTATTATTTAAAATGTATACGTTTCAAGTAATTTAAATTGGGATAGTACATATAACAACTCTTGTGCCAATCGCTAATTGCCAGCAGTATGCAAAAATTCAGGGTTGCATTCCTGCTAAATTGCAACTCAACATTTTGCTGACAGTCTAAAAATGAATAACAAACAACCTCTTCGTTAAAACAAAATGACGAAAGCACACCAGCACAAATAAATCAAACAGAATCAATTATTTTTATCTGAACAATCCTCATCTCGCCCACAGCTCAAGATTTTCACTTAAGGCATCCCCTGACATAATGTTTAAAAAATAAATAACAAATAAACTGTTAAAAGCACAACAGTACTAATAAATCAAACCAAAATCAACTATTATTATCTGAACAATTGTCATCCCGAAAAGAGCTCAAGATTTTCACTCCAGGCGTCCCGTAGCGTCGGGTTTAAAAAATAAATAATAAACAAACGGCTCGTTAAAAAAAATACGACACTACAAATAAATCGAAGAACCTCAACTACTTTTATCTGAACAATCGTCATCTCGCCCACAGCTCACGATTTTCACTCGAACAGTCCCGTGGCGGAAGGTTTAAGGATCCCAGAATCAGAGAAACGACGTCAGGAAAAATCTGTTCTCCGAGTTAACACGCGAAGGTGCTCCAGCGCGGTCTCCGGAAGAGGAGCAGAGAAAATACGCAGAAAAGGTAGCGGCGATGGTCGTCTCGGCCATTACCGTGCGCAGTCAGTTACTATAATACGGTGTTCCCGCTTCTAAACGCAAGCTGTGACATCGAAATGGAGTGTACGAGGCATTCTTACACGGAGCTCGTTCTCCGGACCGAGCTTCGGGTGTCGGGCTTGCATCGTGCCGTCTGGAAGCAATCCAAAAGCAGCTATTACAATTTATGAACGAGTCTCGAGCACCGAGTATCTCCCCCGAGTGTCGTCCGAACTATCTCTGCACGCGCTGCGTAAGAGTGCCGGCATTGTCTGAAAACGCGCAAACGAACGGGCCTCTGGGAGCGTTTCTTCTTCGAACAAATTTTTTTGTTGCGCAGAAGGAATGCTGGGAACGGAGATTCGAACACCAGCAGCGGTTTCGCGGCTGATTTACGTAACGCCACGGGAAAAGCGGAAAACCAGCTGCTTTCCAACTTGCTGGAGACGATTGTCAGGTGTTACATAAGTGGAATAACTCCTCGAACGGCAGACGTTAGTCGTTTCGTAATTGGTCGAGTGTTTGGTTATGTAAAACTGAGATTTGAGAAATTAATTTCTTTATACAGCAACGGAATCGTAGTTCTTTGTAAATTGAATAGTTACGAGGACTTACATCGCCGTTCAGATGTTTGGAGTCACTATTGTACCGACAGACTTAGGGTTGCGGACGTTTATGCAAATATATGTTTATACAGTTGAATGTTTTTTATATTAATGCAGTTATAGATACTAAACTATGACAGAACGGTGTTTTTTCTGTAAATTTTTAGGAAAATGTACTTTTCAGTTTTGCATGGTTTTAAGTGTGCGTTTTTCAAATAGTTCAGTATGTTGAATTTCATAAACATCCGCAGTCTACGCATTATCCTTTTTGTTGCTACGTTCGTACGTGTATATACATCTGAAGTAGTAGGTTGTCTTATGCGAACTGCCAATATTGTGGCCTCCATAACCATTCGCTACTTGCAAATTACATACGTAAGTTCAGGGTTGTGTTGTGCAGAAAAATATTTACTGAAATGGAAGAGCAATGTATAACAATATGAACGACTGAAGGAAATCAACATTGCTGATTTGTTATCATGTCATCGCTTAACAAATCTAATTAAACATTAATTGAAATGCTGAGATAAAAAGTGATCCCAGCCTCTTGAACGCTAGTGTGCACACCTTTGCAGTCACTCATTTTATGTTATAATTTTAAAAATATGTACGACTCGACAATAAACACATGTATCACCTAACAAATCTACTTAAACGTTAATTAAAATTCCGAAATAAAAAGCGACTCTAAACTCTTGAACGCCGGTGTACATATCTCAGGAGTGACGCATAGTCAACGTTCAGTGTCCCGTAACCTTTACAGATCCTCCTGATCTCTGACAACTTTCGAAGGCGCACGCTTCAAACTATAAGCAACTAAATATTCTCGAGTACACACAATACGCAGAAAATAAATTTCAAAGGATTCCTAACTGACAGGAGACAGACAATTGAATGAATAACGAAATGGTCTATAGCAATGGCTATGTAAACGGTGTTTCGCGGGGGCGTCGGGCATAATCCCCGGCGAGGGGAGCCTCATAAGTCCGGGGAAATCGTAAGTCTAAGAATTATTGAGAGAATTTCTTTGGAAGTTGGCGTTCGCCTCGAAAATACGGGGTCCCAGTCACGCAGATACGAAAAAGAGAGGCGAGGATCCTCCAGAAATCCGCATCGCGAGGTCTTAGCGGTTGAATAATGTAACGGGCATCGGGCTGAATGATTTAAAAGTAAAAGTCCTGAGCGACGTCACCGAACAGAAGGGTGGAAACGACGATTCTTTGGGGGCGGAGGGAGGAGCGAGAAACGAAAAGTTTTATGTTATTCCATGCCGGCGGGACAGGGCCCTTTGGGGTGCGAGTAAGAGATTAACATGGAAACTTTCAGCCCTGGAGTTCGCGTTAAGGTGTGGAGGGATGGTAAATGAGCTTGCGTCATTCTTTCGAAACGAAATGGAAAATATTGTAACTGGAAAGTAAGAAACAACGCGGCAACAGGTATTTTTTGTCATATTTAACACTCTGACACCCACATATGGGTGACACTTAGATTTAGATGTTTTTCTGACTGTGAATAGTATCAGTGAAGACATAAAATCACCCAGCTAAACCAGTAAAAAAGTACAAAGAATTACTGACATTGTTATTTAAAGAGAGCATAATTTGAGCTTAGTTTCATGTCACATCAAAAACTAAAGAGTTATGTCGTTTTCAGACTATACAGTGTAGCGTTCAACGTATTCACCACGCCATGTATGGATTATAACAGTTTTGATTCACAACCAGAAGTGATTCAACAGGTATAACCTTACAGTGACTCACGGAAGTGATCAAATGAATTTTTCTATTTACTTTTTCTTAATTAGCAGTTTGTTGAAGCATTGTTATTTATAGCAAGGTTCAAATAACTGTTATAGATTACACTTTATCTGGCTCTCATGACTTGCTTCTGAATAAACACATTGACTGCGGCAGTAAAAACTGCCATGCATAATCATACACTCTATACTGTACCGTTATAAATATAAATCGCAAGGAAACGAATACTTTATGATTTAATGATGCAGTTATTAGATTATATAACGATTGCAATATTTAATTGAATTGAATCTGAGGTACCGTTCACCGGTGACCGTCACGACAGTTAAAGCAGAAACTTAGTTACTAAACACACTTGATCAATTTCATGCGTCACTATGCATAATCTGTATGTACCTACAAACTTCACGAATTTCTCAGTAATATATAATAAAATAGAATTTCACATATAGTCCACTGACAGGCGGAGCAGTGTCCTTTTACGCCAGTCACCGAAACAGGATTATCTCCCAATATTAATTTCCGCGATAATCTCCGTTGCAGCAACCCATCGATTCCACTGGTCCATAATTCCACCGTACTTGTTTCCTAATAGTGTCGTAAGTTTCGGTCTTCTAGATCGCGTGTCCATAAATCGTCTAATCCCAATAAATCAGCCGTATCATTGACTATCGTAAATCTATTACCGACGCTAGCCAGCACCGTGCTACGTCACTGGCCACCGCGGCGAACGTAGGTACAATGTCCCGTATCGAAAAAAATTGTCAACGATTTGTGCATAGGAAAGCGCCACGGCTAACGAACTGCTCGCGTCATAGAAATTACCTTTATCCCGTCTGGCTGTCAGTTCTGGGTCGCCATGGTGTATTAGAGCTAGCTGGCTGACATTAATAACCCATAAATAGCGAACGCGAACAGGGAGACCTCTCCAGGACCACCGAGGTCTACACCATGCACACGTGCACGTGCTCAGAACGAAGAATTCATTTCACCGGCTCGCTATGGGGATAAGGAATGAGGTCCTGACCTGCCCGACTGTTTCACGCCTGTGCAACGTCGTTGTAATAATAAACATCGCAATTGCCATGCATTGCTTTCGCGGTAGTCACGAGACCACTCCCATAAGCTAGTTTGTCGTTATCAGCCTGTGCCGTGTATCGATCATCGATACCTCGAGCCGGAGCTTCCGAGCTGGTCGATGAACGCACTGTGAAATTGTCTGGTGAATGACGGAGTCAATTATGGTCATACGGTTGGTAATAACTATTTTTAGGTTCGAACAGAAAAATGATTTGACAGGTCGACTGGCGCCTATGCCACCGATATGCACCGAAAATTTTAGTTCATCGAATGACTGCTGATTGATAGAAAATTTTGAGTAAATTGAATATTGGAATAATCATAAAAATACAAGTATACCATGAAGTAATTAGATGACGAGGTGACCGATATCTCGAGTGTTATTTAATTAAGTACTGAATCTGATGAAGTTCGAAGTGAACTGAACATTGCAGTAACAATATAAGAACTCACAATCAGTTACATAAGGGGCTATGTTTGAATATTTGATTATTTATATTAAAAGCTGAATAATATATTCTGTCCTATTAGGTATGGTAGCTTTCACTGCGTCGGTTACCATGTGAATATCTGAATCAGAAAACCGTAATAGCGGACGGAAGTACTCGTACACCTAGAAAACTCTAACAATAAGATAAGTAGACCACATTTTCTGATACATCCAAATCGTCTAATAAAACAATTTCTTATTTCATTCAGTGACATTGCGTTCTCTCTGGCAATCCCATATCAACACCTCATAATAATTAAATATTCAGGTACGAATTCATCCAAATCAATATCAAACAAAATATAACGACCTAAAAATCATTCAAGAACTTTTCAGAGAAATAATGCGCACACATTTGCCCATCAATCATTTATATCTTTTTTAACAATATCTGAATCCAAAGGTACTCACATCCGTCAGTACCGCTAAAGTAAATATTTTCCTTAGAACTTTGTTACTGCACGAACACTCCCATACTCCTGTTTGCGTTTTGGAAGGAATCGCAGTCTTCTGTAATTACAGAAGATGAATGTTGTAAACCTTGCCGTTGCAAAGTTCTGCACCAAACGCGCAGTAAATTCTATTTTTTCCGTTACTGCCGGCAAGAAATTATTTATAGTATCGAAAAAAATCGGAAGTGTGTCGTGTCCGCCATATTTTACAGGCTTGAACTTTGCCGTTCGCGATCTTGGTATACAACGCGGTGATTTACTACAACAATTCACGCGCGCGCGCGCACGAGAGAGAGAGAGAGAGAGAGAGAGAGAGAGAGAGAGAGAAAGTGCCCCCAGCCAGGGGCACGGCGAAGTTCAACTCTAATTTCCTTGATCCCCGGTTCGTTGATATTTCCCGAAGTATTTACTTCGCGAGAGCGTGTGTCGCCTGGCGAGTGATAAGCGTTCACAGATCGCGTGCATTTTGTAACTGGAATGGTCACGAGGATAATAACAACGGACCACTGTAAATTTTATCGTTTTGCTGATAATAAAACTGTCTCCGCGTCTATATTTTTGCGCGCGCGCACGCGGGTGGTACACGGAAAGCGGTCAGCTTTATTGCGGAATCTTATCTGTACAGAAACTAAGCAAATATTAACAATGAATAAATATTACGGACTCACCCGAGGAGGCGTATCATAAATCGCGGTAACGTTGCCGTTGCAGCCATAAAAGCGCAAATTAGAGAAGCAGACGTTCCGTCCGCGGTGATAGCTACCGACGCGTTAATCAGACCCGTGATTCGTATCGTTCTTTCCAATACGTTTCCACTCATTCTTTTCCCCGGTTCCTGTAATTTACGGCCCAATGAAACACTATCTGCTACTCCTCGCCGTTATGTATTTTATTATACACTTTGCTGGAAAAGCTTTCACCGGGATTCTTAAAAATACTTTACAACGCAGTAAAAGTTTCGCCTATGCGCGGATGATTATCGTCCGCCGCGTATTACGCTGCATCATTTCGTTTTATAGTCGGAGTCTACGCCATCGGGGTGAGACGGTGTATATTCTGCCAGAAATTCTATCGCCCTTTTCGATTCGTTAATGAATTTTTTTCGCGCTCGAACGAACGATCCGGCGCGTTTCTAAAGAACTTTCGCGTGCCCGGTGACCTGTGACTCGTCGATCGATCGATACCATATCGAGCATTCCGCCCGCGTACGGAATCGTTTGAACGAAATGCCCGTGCGTTCCGATAGTTCCCCTCGTAAAATGGGTTAATGATTTCTAAATAGAGAACCGTGTCACGAGCGTTCAAATGAACGCGAACCGATGCCACCGGCCGATAACACGCGATACGATTCGCGATCTCGTTCGCGATCTCGTTCGCGGATCACGGATCGACGACAAGCGGGCTGTTGCCAGTTTCAGCGATCGAACTGTACCAATATATCGTACGATGAGCGAACATGAGTAATAGATATTGTATAAATATATTGTAAGGGAGAAAGGATTGGGTGGACCAGACCGGGAATCGCATCCGGGACCTTCAGTTTTCCGGGCGGGTGCTATCTCACTATGCTACCCAACCCACTGCCAATTCAATCTTCCTAAACTCAACACACTAAATGGCTACCGCTTACGATATTCTCGTGAATGATTTGCTGAAAACTTCGAAGAAAGCTGGAAGGAAAGTATGCATTTGCAGGTCGTTTTCTTATTTCAACATGTTGGATACTACGTGACATTATAGTGGCGTTTCGTTGAGTGATCGTTTAGAGCGACACACCACTATACAGGTTGTCCCAGGCAACTGTATCTTCTAAACGGCTAGAAATGGATAAAAATGCTATAAATCAAAATTAGATGGAATCCAATCATGCATAATCTGGAAATAATATTATGCATTTTTATGCATTGGTGGACTTGGAAAATGCAATTGTATATTTTTTTTAAACAGAATCCTATAGTTTTGACTGGACTATTCGATGCAGTTTTTAAATCTCTACAAAAAAGTACTAAGGTAATTATGCCCTAAACCTGTTAGATCAAAAGTTACCACAGTTAAAAGTTTGCGA
Source organism: Macropis europaea (assembly GCA_916610135.2). Classification (NCBI taxonomy): domain Eukaryota; kingdom Metazoa; phylum Arthropoda; class Insecta; order Hymenoptera; family Melittidae; genus Macropis; species Macropis europaea. The sequence continues at coordinate 10,311,613 of OU744350.1, read as the reverse complement.
AATTACATATCTGCTTATCAGCACACTTTCGCTGAGATATTCTCGTGTACAATTACGCGTTAGAATGTTTGTAAACATGAATCCATTGCTAATCGAGATATCTCGAAGTTCGATAATCGATATATCGAAATTCGATTATCGATGTATCTCGAAGTTCGATTATCGATATCTCGAAGTTCGATAATCGATATATCGAAATTCGATTATCGATATATCTCGAAGTTCGATTATCAATATATCGAAATTCAATTATCGATATATCTCGAAGTTCGATTATCGATATATCTCGAAATTCGATTATCGATATCTTGAAATTCGATTATGGATAGCTCGTGTTAACCAACGATTTCTTGAAATTCTTTTATATTGTTCAGTGTATACCTTGAAGATATGGACAAGAAATGGTTTATTATTTTTAATAAAACGCTTTATATTATTGTTGTGTATTATATTCTGCAATAGCGAAGTGCAACAATATAGCTTTGTGTTTAGGGAAGCTATAACCAGAGTTGTATGATGTATGGAGATACAGTTTATTATTTGAGATCTTTAAAAATTAAGTATATTCAAAATGTCGACTGTTCCTATAAAATCAGTTCTACATCATTAATTCTCTGCTTATGTTTTCAACAATTTTAAATAGTAACTTGCAGCTGCATGAAGAAGCTATGTAAATATCGTTATATAACATTTAACTTGTAACTTTTTATTAAGTCGTTTGTGGATATATGTTCATATTATGTTTTTCTATACGTTTCTATCAGAATATGTTGGCACAGCTTGAATGTTTGATCAGGAAACATGCTGTATATCTTGTTGGTAGTTTACATAAATTTTTATCAAGCCATGTCGATACACAAGAGTTTTGATTAGACGTCAATGGAATTCGTGCGAGTCGAACTTAAACGATCGCGCGAAAGGGCTTTTTTAATACTATCGTCAGTCATGCGTGCGATACTGCAGTACATACACACGTGTTGGATTGAAAGGGATCAAATATTAAATGAACGTTTACCACCCAGTGGTGCACTTCGAGGCTATGAACTGTAGCAAACAGACAAAGGATTTTAATATTATGCAAACATTCAACACTTTCAAAGGATTAGGGCGACCCAGTAAAAATGTCGTCGTTCTTGTTAGTTCAGAGCTACTATTTTTAAGTTATTCATTAAGTGTTTATACATCATTCAGAAGCTCTTTTCATATCGAATACAATAATATGTTTTTCATTCATCTACGTTTGCATTTTTCAGTTTATTTTGTTTGTAAAATAAGCAATGGAAAATTGGAATTTTGATTATTCGAATATTTGCATTACCGTACAAACTTGTACAATTCTCCTCACCTTCAAATTCGTGTATTTCTTGCACCATTTGTTAACACATTGCGCATTTTTTCTTTATCAATCAAGACGAGTTATTACTCAGTAACAAGTGGCAACAGTTAGAAGCTTCTTTGGTGATTTGCTATGTTAATTAATTTTCTAAACCGTTTAAATATGGACAGTGACACAGAAATTAGGCATGATTAGCAATAAAATGTCCGATTCACAATGTATTAATGAAGCATTTATATTTTTTCAACATTTTGTCGTTTTTCGCATCATTAAATCTTTGTTCATACTTTCAACAACCTAAAATAGTAAACCAAACTTCCATAAAAAAAAATATATATAAATGTTATCGAAATATTCCCACATTTCACACACTTGTTAATGTCAGATAAGTTTGCTGCAACATTTTAGTAGACCACGTTTAAACATACATTCATACAATCTTATTTACTTGTTTTTACTCACAGTATATATTCAATGTATTTTACATATTTTCTCATAAGCTTGCTATCATTTTCAAGCGCCTCGAAAGCAACCAGGGTCCTATAGCTTTCGAGCGGCAGCGCAATTCCATTGCAGCGGAACGCGATTTCCGTGTACGTCGAACAAAACGATCCGCCGACAGTTCGACAAAGGATAGCCGAGTGTCGTAATCGCGTTTTCGCGTGTTACCTAACGGATATTCCTTTTCGAGCGTTTAAGCGTTCGATTCGTTCCTGAACGATGCGAAGATGATAGCGCGGGGCCTCGTGGAACGCCAGGCTTTCCCCATGAAATCTCAAACTCGCGGGCTTGAAACGGCCGGCCCCGAGGCGTCGTTATCGCCTACCTACGAATTATTCATTGTCGCTTTAGACAATAGAGATTACTTTATCTCTGGCGCGATGCTAGCCTTGCGTCACGTACTTTCTCGCCGCATCGCCGTAAAAGACACACGCTGTACCGAACACCGTGTGCGTTGGCCAATCGTAATTTATACCTGGCCGCACGCTTACCTAATATGTAGAACGCTTCTTCGTGGACTGACCCCAGGGCGTGGAGGGCCGTGCATGAAAAATCGTCCTCGAAATCTGTATCTCTGAATAAGAGTCACCCCTTCTGCTTCGAACGCTGATGTTATCAGACCCATCCATATGTTAGTCCTTCGCTGTTTAAGCCGTTGCCTTACGATTTTTCCAACGGCTATCTGCAGCTGAAGTTTATTATTCGAGTGCTATAAGAGGAGATGCAGGAAGACCGTGAACACGTACAATTTGCTTTAGATAATTCTCTGAAAGTCAAGGGAACTGTTATGTCGAATTTTTACCTGTTCATAGTCAAGTGAAACTCATGTTTATAACGTACAGATATTGATCTGCAAGACGATTGTGACTCGTTATTATAAGGTGAGGGGTTAATGTCTCCATTATTCATCGAGAGGTCAAGGTTTCATCGAAGATACTGTCAATTAACCATTTGCTCATTACTGTTCTATAATTTTTTGGAAACACTGCTCTTGCGCAAATTCTATGGAAGTGGTACGACGTGCACTTTCGAATTAGGTGATATGCACGGATATCTAGGACGTTACATTATAATCATCAAGAAAGATATTTAGATTTTTGTAAGAGGTAGTGATTATGTGATTAACCCCTTGATGTGCGATTTAATTCAGATGGCGGTGCTATATTTGACAGTAAGATACACTAACAATACTGCTTCCACTTAGATATCGCAACAGAAACTGACCTTGTCTATAATAATTATAAAATTTCTGCAAGCGAAATCTAGTACTTCAAATGTTATGACAAGTACAGCGTTAGGTTATTATGACCAGCCAAATTAAATTTGATGCACCAGTGACCAACGTGTTAATGAATGTATTAAAGAACATGAGTAACGTACAGACTAATCCAGCCAAATATCATTTTACACAGTCATTACAGCGTGGACCTTCCAGGTTTATCAAAGTCTCCACGTCTTACACGGATTCAACAAACATATTTAAAGCTTGAAATATTTTGCAAGATGCGTGCAGTTTACGAACGTAGATACATTAAAGTGCACAAACTTGCGAAGTCTAGTAATAACTGTGACACGGCATGAAAGCCTCAGAAGCACTCTCACTCCACGACTATCCTCTATTCAACTTTTGCAACCTTTCTGGCGCGTCAAATGACGAGTATAATGACCATCAGAACCCCGCAGTAAACCAACAAGGCTTCGACCCGAGAATTTATAGCAAATACCATCAAACTGTATTTAAACAAATAGGAGCGTAAATCACAGCAGTAAACTCCCAACCATCCGCAAGCCTCTGGCCTCCAGGAAGCAGCACAAAGCTAGACAATAAAGATTCGAAATTTCTGTTCACCTGGAATGAAAGAAGAATCGCTCCAACGGTTGCCACGTAGAACTCGCATAAATGCCATCTCGTTCAGCGAGAGCAACCGTAAAATGAAAAATCGGCGAAGTTTTGCAGCGTTCGTCGTCGTTGGCGATCTGGAGACACCAACATGGCGCGCATGCGCTCACCGTTATGGCGTAGTGCGTTTTCCCAGACACTCCTTGTTCACTTAGCCAAGATCTGATAGCGGCTAACTACAATCGGAGTTTTCTCCGATCGCCGGTATTATTTACTATATAACGTGTAGGCGAACGTGCGCATGCCGGCTGTCGATGTATGCCGAACAGATTAAAACGGATATATACGTGCAGGTAAGAGACGGAGAGCGTACAGCCTCACGGGGTCAGGATTACGACACATTGGATCAACCGCATGCCTTTTGAGCTCTGTAAGGCTCATTCATCTTGGGGGCCGGGTCCTGCCTCTCCAATCTCCGCGTGATTATGTATTACATTAATATGTAAGTCGGCCTACCCACGTACGGATATTATATCCATCCGAATGCCGGCTGCGTCGCCCTTAATACCCCTGTTCGACCCTTTGATTTCCAGGGGACACCACCGAGACGAATGGATCAGACGATATGTACAGTGCCGTTCATAATTATTCGAACGATATCGGCCATTCGCTTTTCTCCCGTTTGAAATCGCCAGTGAGTCATGCAGCTGTCGTATTTCTTTGTAATTTTGCATTGAAGCTGTTAGCGTTTTCTCCATGCATTTTATAGAACGTATTTGTAACAAAATGAATGACGCTGAGATTTGACATCATTGCGTTGGCGTGTCGATCATATTCTGATTTGATTTTTGTGCTTGTGGATTGTGTATTGTTTGTTATATTTTACAAGTTTATGAATGTTGAGGGGCTGACTTTTTGGAGTTACATTGTCATTCAGACTCCTTTGAGTCAAGAATTTTTAAAAGGTGTCTAGAAAAGTAGACAAGGCTAACAGGGCAGATTATTGTTCAAGAAAGTGAGTAAGCCAGAAGTAAAGGTACGAGTTTGAATGGAGGTCGATTGTTAACTATTAAAGGTTCAGACATTCACTTCAATGTAAGATTGAGTATTCTTTTGCAGGCTCTTGAATTTCTTGTGTTGCGTGGAATTCTCTTGCAACACGTTGTGCAAGTCCTTCGAAGCTCTTGGGAGGTATCGCGTATGTACAAATAAATTGATTCACGATGCGAAACATCAAAAACATTGCAAATGTTAGTACGATTATAGAATATCTATTCCATACATGATTACGTATTAATTGTTGGTACGGTGAAATCGCGAGATGGAGGTTGCGCAATACGGCGCGCATAACCATATGAACTTTTCAACGGGAAAAATTAGATACCTCCGAGGCGATCAGTTTTCAGATATACGTTTATTAATGCCTCTCATTCATTTTTTACAATTTATTACCATAAATTAGACAGTATTCGGTTTCGTCTTACCAAGCTTCACGTGCAATTGAAAATGTTCATTTAACGAGGAAATATTGGAGATGAAATTTATGAAAGTTTTCACTTTTAACCCTTTCACAATCAGTGGCGTGGGCGTACATGTGAGCCCCTTCGTCGATTAGTGACGTAAGTCTATGAGCTTATTATAAATACAAAAGTACTACGAATAATTCTCATCTTTTAAAGTAGTATGTGTAAATTTCTCATTCACATTTATTTTGTCAATTAGGAAACTCATGTATGTTTGTCAAATTCCTTCTTGTACCGTCGATATTGTAGAGATGCAGAGACTAGGCATTTCAAGGTCACATCCTCCTCTTACTTTTACTAAATTTCCTTTACAATACATCCCAGCATCATTTCTTACTTTCACTTTAATTTTCAAAATGATAAGACCTTCAAAATGGAATTCTGCATGTACCTTATTTTAATGAGCCTGTATGAACTAGAAACAGTAATGAACGTTCCATTTATGTAATTCGTTTCAGTTTTTCAAAAAATTCCAAAATAGAGTACGTTTAACGGAAATCCAACGTGAATTATTATTACTACTAACATCAACGTGTTTATTATACAATTACTTCGAAATCAAGCAAATGAAATAACAGTGAAACGCCCATAAGAACGGAAAAGAACACGTAATCACAGAAAGGATGAAGTTCAGCGATAAACGGTGCCGTCAGACCAAAGAATTGATCAAAGTAGAAGACGACGGGGGAATGATCGTAGACGTTAATCAGGATCACATGTAATGAATTTCGAACGGTCCGTTTTTGTAGCAGCTGCGCGCCTGGCCGTTTCGGAACTGTTAATTGTGCCATTTTTCCTGCAGGCGCCATAAATACAATACGGAGAGCCGAAGCGATATGATGCATGGCGCGATACACATAAATATCACACCGTTCCGATACAGGCAACAAAACAGCGCAAATATCAGCGGACTTGTAACTCACGGCTAACAAATACTTTTTTTCAGTTAGCCGCGAGATCGAGCGCGAGCATAAATAATTATTGGCCGGACAGGCAATCGTTAGCGAGACCTAATGGGTTACAAAGTAGTACGGTTATTATTTTCCCTTAAGCCGTGCGTTTCATGGCCTGGCCAATTATCCAATCCCTTAACGATACGCATTAAAGTATCATCTTTCTCGCGGCTATGCTTGGGACATTTGTCTCTTGCCACGCGATGCGAGCAATAAGACATAGAAAACGATTAATACCACGATTTTCATCGACGCGTTTGCATCGTGTTGTAGTTATAAACATCGAATTTGAATTTAGCTTTGGTGACTGATAATGAGAGCCCCTGAAGCGTTTATGTATAAACAACGATTGTAGTATTTTTACTTTCTATTGTTTAAGTTATTTAGATTTTATCTGGTGATTATTCGAGTGTTATGGATTATTTCGCTCATTGTTCAGTAGAGATGAGTTTTAATAACTGGTTTTTAGTGGTTATTGAAACATTGATTTTATAGCGGATAGCAGTGACTGCAATCTTGAATTTAGTTTAATTGTAAAATTCTGAAGAATATTAATATTACGTTAATAATGTAAAATAAGAAAGTGGGTAATAATGTAAAACGTTTTAATGAGTATATATTTTTTTCCTTGGTAATTTATTATTGCATTAACATATTGATTTTATTTGGCAACCGTAATTCAATTTGATGAAATATTTATCACCGCTCTTCCAGTTTTAGCTGAATTAATATTACAGTAACAGAATATTGTAAGCAATATATCATGAAATAATGAAATATTCTAGCTTTTAACGATATTCATATACTGGGGTTGGGCAAAATAATGGAAACACCTTGTACATTAAGAAAATTCTTTATTAATATCGTGTAGGACCACCATTGGCGTCTAATACAGGTAGAATTCTCCTGGCAATGGAATCATATTAATCCTGAATAATATTTAATGGGATATTATATCATTCTTCAAATACAATCGCAATGTGTGCAAGTTCACAGTTACTAATCTCAACTTCACAATACACGTCTTATAAGCAACGTTTCCATTATTTTGTCCAACCCCTGTATGTATAAAACTTCATTCGTCGTGTCTGACTAAGAAAGGAACTTTTTATTGTGACACGAAACATGTTAAAAATAGTATATTCTATGATGTTCCATTCAAAGTACTGCAATTTTCACTGCAACATTCGACGCATTAATATACAAATACAAATGCAGTTCGATCAATAACAGCTGAACATTGTGGATATATTAATTTTAATGGGAGTGTAGCTTCAAAAACGAAATGGAGATACATTTTACGTACCAAATCGGCGATGATGACTTTAAACGGACATAATTAACTTAAAACATCAAATTGGGAGTAATTGTTCATTTCTATAATTTCTAAAAGTGTCCGGAATTTCATCTCCTAATCTCTATCTTCATCGTCTTAAAAATAATTTCTGTGTCAACTCTTTACACCTAGCCAAATGAAACTATAGTGAATGTTTCAAAAGCAGATGACCAAACATATGCATTTATAATTGTACAACTCCTATTGCAAGTTCAATGATCACGATTCCAATCATTCTACCTTGCCTTCCTTTATCAATTTCACCAAAAAGTCCAGAACGTAATGCAGCACGCAGCATAGCATTCCATTGACAGTGTTCAGCTCAGGAACATTCCTCACTCAAAGAATTCCTCACGATCAAACACCACGATGGTAGTAACCATTCAATGACCTTGAATTACCAATATTTCACATCCCGACCGGAGCAATAAATCCGAGAAAGCCAACGCGCCAATTTTCATCGACACGGAGGAACATCGAGATCGCCACGAAGTAATAAATATCGTCGATTTCGAATTCATCAATGGTGACTGATAACGAGGCTTCCTGAAGCACTCCTCGAGATCATTCCGGCGGAGTTTCGCGCAATTACACCGATGAATAACGATTTTCGGCGTGGGCGTTGCGATGAATGCAACGAGGTTCGTCCTGAGGCTATGATTCGCGGTATTTATGGTCGTTGCTGTGTATCGCGGCGAGATTAAGCAGATAAGCCTCGATACGAGGCCGATTCCGATTGTCTCCGGTGCCTACACCTTCGTTTGCACCGACATCATGCGCCGCGTGGTCCGCGCGCACTTGCTGACGAAAAGCTCGCCGCGATTTACACGCGATTCCATTTTAATTGGCTCGAGTCAATTGACCGTGGCACGCTCGTAATTCGTGCGAAACAAAGTTCCTGCGGCATCGATTTTTCGACGATCGCTCCGAGATTGAATATTCAATTAATCGAGCGTGTTCTCGCTTTCACTTCGACGATCGTTTCAATATTAAATAGTCGGCGTATCGAGAAAGCGTTGGAATTTGAGAGCAGTCAAAATGTACGTACCTCGTGAAATTTTAATACGACACATTCTGTGCGTGAGTATGATCATAAATTCGGTCGTTAAATTTTGTGACGATTTTCTGGATTTTTATGGAATACTAATTGGAAGCGGGAGACGTGGATGTAGAATTGGGAGGATCGCTGGTTGCTTGAAGGCTGGCTGAAAATGTTGCTACTGATGAATATAGGTAAATTGTAGAATATTCATCTCGAATGCTAGATCATTGTTGTAAAAAATTATTTGAAACATTCAATGAACGAAATGTGTTGTTTCAATAGTTTTATAATATTATTTACAATACTTTTATTTGTATTGACACTTAAATTGCCACCTTGTGTTGGCTGAAAATGACAGACTTTTTAAACTTTTGTATAAAATTAATTTAATTGCAAACTGTAGCGTTTACAATCCAGAGTTTTAGCGACGTGAATCATTTTTTTTACTGATTCTATTAAACCTTATTAGTAGTGTACATTAATATCATAGACGATCAAATAAATAATGATTGAATCTAAGAGTCACATACATTTGTTTGACGCTGCAGTTAAAGTGTTAATATATAATTTATATTTATAATGTATATAAACACACACACATGCACGAGATACCTACAATTCATATACCCACAACGAGGATTAAATACAATAAATTCACAATTTACGATATCTACAATTCTATTACACATTCTAAGACAGTTTAACAATTGCATACTCACAAAGAAAGTTAATATGTTTCTTTAAATATTCAGCTGATAGCAATAACACACAATACTTCTTTGATTGCTTGACTGCTTCCAAATTATAGTCTATAACACGTTGAGTGCCACAGTGAAAACAGCCATACCCGATCAGACACGATATAATTCACTACTTTTTATATAAATCATAAAGAGAAAAAAAGATTTGATGACACAATCGTTTTCTTCTGTTCCCACATAATTGTTTCAGCATGAAGTTTGCTCAAAATTTTGTCACAATCCATAAGTATTTAATTAAATTCAATTTGAGTCGGTCACCAGTGACCGCCGCGGCATTCAACGTATTAACTCGAGCGTTACAGGCTAATATTCTACCACTTGTTTACACTCGTTAACACCAACATTTTAATCCAAGTTTCATCTATGATCCCAATCGTAGCCTGCACTTCCAAGAAATTTTCTATGCCATGTTGTCAGAGTCGAGGTTGGAATAATCGAAGGTTCGCGTCGAGTTTACGCAACCCGGGTATTAAAGATCGTGTACTTGGTATTGTATGGTAAGAAAGCGGGTCCACTTGGTAAAAGGTATTGTACAACAAAATACGTATCAAGAAACACAAGGAGGTATGTGTATTTATGATTGTGTCACGGCGCAGCAACCAGTGACACACGTTAACGATCCGACTGACGATTTGCAGCGTGTACTCTACCCACGCCGTCTACGAGCCACGTCGAATATCTATTGTCACACGATACGATACGTTCTTAGGTGCGTTCAGCGTTTTGTTCCCTCGAATCGAATTCTACTCGTTACTCGACGACGAAAAACTCTAACGAACTTGGAGACGTAATACGCCCGCCACGAGGAGAACGAGTCATTTTAACTGAGAATTTACATTCGAAGCGAGTGATAGGAAAACGCGATCCTTTCATTAACACTAGACTACCAAGACAGTCCAAATGACTGATCTGCGATTTTACTATGTAGGATTTATTTTTGACGATTATTACGTTTACCTTGTATCGACGCTGAATGAATCGAAAGAAAAATAGAAATGAACATTGTTTCCTTGTATTACGTATTTTTTCTAAAACGTGTAATTTCGATGGCTTTGATGACATAGGTGCACGTTAACCTTTTGAACTCTTGATTTTTTTTTATTTTCTTTTCAATAACACCCTATTATTTTAAGCGTTTTGTTTGAAATGTACTCCAAAAGACAGTTGGCTGATAGGAGCCAATTTAAACAATTTGTTTACTAATTATATTGAAACTAGCATTGGAACTTTGCTAAGATCTGATATTTGTGGAATTTCTGATATTTCTAATTTCTGAAGGACGCAAAAGCTGGTATTTCCTAACTAGCAACACCATTAACCCACCGTTTTTTTTTTTTTAAATACGTACATATTCCTATTTACACCCCATTGTCTAAACCATTCCCCTCCACGTGAAATCTCTACCATTCAAATGAAAAACTTCACTCACAAAGTATTCAATCGCAACATTGTTACCGCGCTTAATTTTCACGAGCAGAAAATGGAACAGTGTTGAAACCGCTGCTTTCCCTCCCAGATGCAAATCAGCGGGAAACGGAAGCTTTAAAGACACATGTATATGGGCCAATTTGCGTGGTAATTTGACAAGTTCTAGAAGAAACGACCGAATCGTCGTATTTACGATTTCGTTTGATCGTAAATCAACGACCGTTACGGCGTCCATTACATCATGTATACGTTTCTTCCTCGAACGGGTTCGGCTTCACACGTACGTACGTGTGCATGCAGGTAACCGTGCACCGGAAAGACACGCGTGAAAAGCTCACGGCGTGTTTACACCCACGCGACGATCGTTCGCTTTCTAACGCTTCATTTTGTGCCACGAACGACCTTTAAACGTACATACGCTTCCACGTCTCGTTTTACGCGGCGTCTTCATTGTCCGTGAACGCACAATTTCGTTCGACACGTCGTGTGCACGAATTGAAAGAGCAGTGAAGAACGTCAACGGGACAATTTTGTTGTACCGCGGACGTTTCTTGTCACGCAGTTTCCATTTTCAGGAATAATCGTGAAGATTAAAGTTTGTAGAGTGTTCTCTGTACTATGGTTAATCCGATACATTGCATTTCTTGGACATTTTTTTAAGTTTACTGGGGAATAGAAAATTTGTAGTAAGGCGTTTGAATTGGTAAGCAAAGATTATAAGTCAAAAAGGTTGGATTAGATTAAACTTGTGTTTTCTTTAATTTGATTCCACTGTACAGTCGAATTTTTTCAATAGGGGTGTAAACCACTCTAAGCGACCGTTTAGGTCAAGTTACGTAGGATTAAATTGGGTTTTGAATTGAGAAAATTTCAAGTTACAATTATTGAGGGCGTCCTGGAAAATGTAATAGAATTTTCTGTCAACCAACCGGTTTAACAATTCAACAATTATAGTTCTATTTCATTGAATATGTACATGAAACTTACAATTAATCTTAAATTCATTGGCTCATCTATTAATGACTACTTGGCTGAATTTGAGGTAAAGGTCCCTTCTAACAGGAATGAAAATTAATAATACACACAGATGAATGATTAAAACTTTTAAATAAGAGAATACAGCTGCTACGTATCGGAATTTATTTATGACCCAACCCAATATCATAGCTAGGAATAGAGTTGATAAATCTGCTGGAAACTCCCACGAGGTAGCTTAAAACAGACATGTACATATTTATTTCGGTCCGACTGACGTTTCCACCGAGTCAATCTGCTTTTTACGACAATTTTTTGATCATCTCCAAAGTATAATGACATCCTAGGATCCGTGAATACCTATTTCTAGAAAGCTTGAAATAAACAATTTGTGAATAACCGGGATCGTCGACCGGTTCGAGGATCGGCCGATTAATCTCAATTTTTCGAGCGCCCTGGAAAACCTTTCGGTATTTCTATTTTCCGCCCGAAACGAGGATGTAAAAAGCACCGTCGAGTACACCGTTCTATCGTCGAACGGAATTATCTTGTACAATGAAAGCGGGCCGGTGTAAACCAGTTCATTTTCTGAATTAAGATAGTTAACGGCCGGCCGTTCTCGCCAAGATAGCTGCAAAGTGGCGGCGGTTTAGCGGTATCGATCAGAGATAGCGGTACCGGAATCGATTTTACCTCGGCTGTTTAACAGAGCTACGAGGACGCTCGTGGCTCACGGTGTACCGACAGCGCCGTTTGATTTATAGTGATTTGCATGATTGTAGAAAATGAGGGAAACATTCTCCGTCCGTCGTGACCGCGAGAAAGAGAATCAGCGAGGAACGGAGGGAGGTAGAAAATGGAGAAAATGGCGAAAAATAGTTAGACGCCAATTGGCATTCTGCACCCACTCGCACCCTGTAACAGGTATACGTACCAAGGTACCAACGTAATTACCGCGTACGTACAGGGACCGGTCCCGCGTATATTCGACCTCATAGAAACCGTATACGCCGTGCCTAATCCAATTAAATAGCCAATCAGATGCCCGATACGGACCGGTTAATTAACGGCGCATTCTTATGCATGTACCTAGCAATCTCGTTAAATCATACATACGGGGTGTCTCTGGCTCTTCCAACCAAACTGTGCCAACATGTTTCGCTGTTATCGTCAGCGTATATCATATTATTAATTTTCAATGTGTCATAAAATGTTTTTCTTTTCTATTCGAAGTTGTTGGTGTATGATACTGAATGTGTCAACATTCGTTAGAATGTCAGAAATCTTCGAAATTTCAGATGACCATGAAAAACACATAAATGTGAAGTACCATCTACAATTATTCAAATTAGAGGTTGTCTAGCTACGTAGGATTTCGTCAGTATTTGATAATTTTTAGGTAGCACTGTAAACATTTTGTGATTTAATCATTTAATTCTTCTAGTCTACAATCGATGACATACTTCAACTAAACAAAACAAATTTCCTTCACTCATCACGATCTAATAGATGATCCGAGGAAGGTGTATCAACAAAGACAGGATATGATTTTTATCCTATAACTACTACGATCCAAAATTTCTAGAGATACTGGTACTACAAACGGGTCTCTGGAACCCACTCCTGAAATTAGCAAGAAAAATCAGATTTTGCACAAACACAAATTGATTTCTTCTTAATACCATTAAATGAACTATATTAACAAGCAATCTAAATATTATTACACGTATTTTGAACAAATTGTATTTTTGAAACGCTGCGTCCATGGAATCCGATAGTAGTAATTACAGGGTCATTAATTTCCATAGTGAATATCGTGGTACAGTAAACCTTGGTGGTCTAAAACATAGCAGAGACCAGCGTGTATTCGAATCTTCCAATGATTTCATAACATTTTCAGGTTTATCTAAAATTTGACAAGTGTCGTAATACTTACGAATTCATAATATTTTCAGGTTTATCTAAAATTTGATAAGTGTCCTGATACTCATGGATTCATAATATTTTCAGCTTTATCTAAAGTTTGATGTGTTCTAATACTTACGTATTCATTATATTTTCAGGTTTATCTAAAATTCGATAAGTGTCCTAATACGTATGGGTGACGGTATGTTTCTAATTGCGTGTCTCTGAATCTTCAGGAGGCAATCGATAAAAATTTCAGTGTTTGGCAATCGCCATCGCGTAAAATCGACAGATTCTGAAGTACAGTAAAAATTGAAAGCGGGATTGTGATCAAATATTATTCCTATCGGTGAGAGGCAAGGAGAAACGGCTCGTACACGGTCGGTCCTTCGATACATCCATTTAAGATAAACACCCTCGCCGGTGTCCCTGAAGATTCGAGCCGTATGAATTTTCAATCGCCTCTCGTGCAACACGTTGAAGAAGGGGGCGATCCATAGAGCGAGGGGGATATTCACGGTGAAAAAAAAACGTGCCGCGTACCATGCCGCGGAATAACAAACTGCATATTTATGAGCTTACTTTGAAAACGGATCTCGCGCCTCTGCGTGCCAGAAGAACTCGCTGTTACGTTTCCGATGGACTTCGAACGATTCATCTGTTGGGACACCTTGTATAATGATAAATAGGTTGCCACGGCGTGTACATGTACGATTTATCCTAGATTTTTAACAGTTTCTTTACTGTTGAGAGATATTTGTAAATAATTATTTTGCTATGATTGGCCTTGTTCAATAGGTGAAATGTTGTTTTTATAAATGTATGTCAAGGATGCATGTATTTAATTAGTTTGTGGTGCAGTTTTTGTTTTGTATTATCTTTGTGACATTAATTTTATTGGCAGTATAATAAAGGCAAGCAGTTACTTTATTTAATTATTTAAATTATGCACTGTATCATTGTTCTTCATACAGTACTCTGGCTGGTCCAATATCCGATAAAAATGGATTTATTATCATTGTTGTCTTGTCTTTGTTAAAACTTCTAAACTGTGATCCACTTCACTTTCATCACTACTCATTTCTATTATATTTAATTCTAATTATAATAGCAGGAATCTTTTACTTTACTTTAAGATTGATGTTCAATTATGATAAATCAGGTGAACAGGATATAAAAAAATAATTGCAGTGGCTTTCAGAGGTGATTCTGAGAATCTAATTACTGCAACAGCATGTACTCATTGTTCATTTTGCACAAACTGTAAATCTTCTTCTAAATAAAACGCAACAAACATAATTATAGTATAATAAATTTGAAACTTAAAAAATAAACAAACAAATATTAATAAACACAGTCCTAAAAAAATAGCTTCCAAATCATGATGAAAAATTTCATTTCCTCATAACAGGAATTCTCAGAAATTCTCTTGCATGTGTACAAAAACATTAATTCCTCGGCTGATGGTTCCTGAAACATTTTTATACATTCCGTTAAACACAATTCTTCGTCAAACTTAGAGCCATCAATTTCAGAGCAGACGACGAAATCGATCCAACCTCGAAATTCTCGCGCCCCGTCGACTCGACGTCGGTTCTAAAGGAGCCTTCGGCAATAAATTAGTGATCCGGCGAGGAATCGGAGAGATCGTGAAACGGCGGTGGTCGAATAGAAATGAAAGCGGACAGGAGCGAATCGTAAAAGATCGACGTGCTGGGCCCGTTCGTTCGAGCTAATTATCCGTCCGTAAATGGAATAGAAACGTTACCACGTGGATGGAAGCGTGTGTGCGCGCGGGCTATCGCGAACGAGGACGAGACGGAGCACAAAGTTCATGTGAAAGGGGAACCAATGTGCATGAAACATGCTGCAAATCTGTACACGGGACCACGTAACTCGTACGTTTAAGTCGATGGATACACATGCCGGCGAATAATCGCTGTAGAACCGAGCAGAACGGAAAGCATTCGAATCCTTTCGACTCGCGCACTATCTAATAACTGGAGATGGGATCCGAGTATACTCCCGTCCAAAAGTGTCAGAGCACTTAGAAAAGGGTTATGTAATCATTGGAGGATTTGGAGATGCACTTCTGTCCATAAGTGTTAGGACACTTGTCGAATTTGAAGTAAATGTAAAGAAGGTCACGAAATTATTGGGGGATTCAAACAGACAATGCTCTATTTTACACTTTTACGAAAAGGAAATGTATAGCAATATTATATTACAAATCTCACCGTGGAAATTAATAAGAAATTTCATCCTCTTTTGACAGCCCTCTCGCTTCTTCATGCTGGTTTTCACCAACGTTGGCATTCCACCTGTGAATTTCTCAATAGTTTCTGGTAATATTTTGTCCCATAGCAGTTGCAGGTGGTTCCATAGGTCAGATTTTGATTCTGAATCGGTTTGTCATATTTTTCAGTCCAATTCATTTTGAACTTACTCAACTGAGTTCGAACCGGGTGACTGGGAGAGCTAGTCCATGAATTTTACTTTATTATTCTCTTGTAAGTGCTGTGCATAATGTTTGCAGACTTTTACAATAATAAAGGTAAAACATCGTATTTCCTTAACGGCAAGTGTCCTAAGACTTATGAACGAGAGTATATTCAAATCTGACTGAATAGCTTCAGACAGTTCATGAATACTTCGAACCAGAGAAGCAATACTTTTAAGTAGCCACGAACCTGGACGAGAGAGCATCGAACTTTTTATAAGTACTTTGAGAAATGTCAGCGGTACTTTCAAATATAATTGAATTTCGACTAAAGTAGATTCGAATCTTTCATAGGTAAGTAGTTTGACCAGAAATTTTCTATTCTGTGCAATTGCGTGATTTGTTTTCAGTGAAAGTTACATTACGTTTACTTAACTGCATTATTTTGAACAATAGATCACTAGTAATGATTCACTACGAAACAATGCGTGATAGCTACTGATTACAATTGTCGTATAACTGCGAGACGTCATTATAATGGATGGCCGAACACGTGATTCACCTACGAGTTTTTTGTTTACGATACTCAACTCGTGCGAAGTCGCAGTATATGCACGTCGTATGTATGTATGTGACATCTATAGTTTCTTGTCTTTCAGGGTTCGAATACTACTTTTAATAGATGTGATTCTTTCAAACGACAAAATAGTTCTAACAATAAGTACATTTTCGAACCCTACAGGTGCTCGTTCTGGGGCTCAAAACCAGCTTGTGTAACCTGATTACTTTTCAATTACATAGAATAAGACATCGCCACTTATAAGTAGCATTCAAATGCCATGAAGTGAAACTTTTGCATAGAAACTAACTTGAACTCGTGAGTACATACTGAACTTGATCCCATCCCTACTAATAACCATCCCAAAGGCTTGTGTGTTCCGAGTACTTTTTAACACTAACCGTACCGGCACTTCACATATACCTATTCTTACCGTAACCGGTCATAAACAAACCAGGCGAAGAATTTTCCTCAGTAAAAAAAAGAAGCAAAAAAACAAAAATTGAGAAATTGATCAATCAGATAATATAAGAATTTACATAAAGTTAGATGAACAAAAGAAATAACAATGAATGTACAATTTTAAATTAAATTTTGAAACCGGTCATTTGACCGGGCCTGGTACGGTTAGTGTTAAGTGCACAGAATAAAGCATCACCTCTTATAAGTAGCATTCAAATCGCGTGAAGTGAAACTTTTGCATAAAAACTGACTCGAACTCATGAGTATACATCCCTACTAATAACCATTCCGAAATATTGCGCCAGAGAAGATTTACCGCACGGCTTGTCAGTCTCTCCTCTCGATTGATACGTGAAAATTGTCTTTAAGTTTCAGATATCTCCGACTCGGCATTCGAAATCGATCGTAAATCGTCCGGGTGGCAGTGGTCTAGGAATCATACTCTCGCCTGTGGTGATTTATGTCGTGTTCTAGCGTGTGTACCTCGTCCGACGCCCGCTGGAATCATGAGCAATCCGATGTCTGTATTATTTATGAAATTCCAGCAGAGCTTCGACGATTGTTTCGACGATCGCCGTAACGATAAGACGAGTCGCCGGGAATTGGAAAACATTTTCTCGTTTACCAGGAGAAAATACGCCGGAGAAATGGATGATCGTTCGCTGACGATGACGCTAATGTACGGACGCGCGGGGGAAAGTTGAAGAAAGAGGGAGATCGGTAGGGTGACGCGTTGACGATTCACCGGAAAAAACCGAAACAATTTAATGGCCTGGATCGACAAATTACGCTTCTTTCGCCATTAAACGGTGCACTTGCATTTCCCTGGAGTATAATCGAGGTTCCTGCTTGGAAAAAAGGCTACTCCGACTTGGCCCAGGCCGGCGGCGTGTATCCGCGTGTTTTTCGTGCCAGCTCGTCGCCGTGCAATGGAAAAAACCAATTTCCCCTGTGGCGAACGGATGGCTGGAGGAACGGAAGGAGAGGAGGAGGAAAAACAGGAAAAAGAAGAAAATTAACGTGCGATTTCCTAGACTCTGACCGAGCGTGCCAAAGGGAGCAAACGTACCCCAATTTAACACTTTGACTGTGACGTGTATAACGAAAACAGACACGACCGGAGGGGTGGGGAAAAAAACGATACGCTCGCGTAAACATGCAAGCGCTGAAGTTCCATTTAAGTGCAAGTGACGTACCAGCTGAATGTTTCTCGGGGAATCAAATACCGTTTCCATGAAGAAAAAAAAAAAAGGAAAACAACGTCCACGGAATAACTGTTTTTATTAGACGAATGTTCGCGAACGATCGTTATTTAGAAAACTGGTGAACTGAAATGAAGGTAAACATACAAGGAAACGAGTATTCGGGTTGTTTAAATTTCAGTATGTTTTATAAGTGAGCGGTGCGTTTCTATTTTTGGCGAACCAATTCGAAGGTGGTGTGGCAATTATTGTAGAGGCAACGAAATTTGGAACATATGTGTGAAATGAGATAAACTATTAACACCAGATTTGGGGAATAAAGAGTTAGAGGTTTATAGAAAGAGAAAAAAGACTGAAGATGTGTTTTCGTCTTGTTTGCGTGCTCCTCGAATAATATCAGATTTCCAGGTCTGACCACTTTTGAAGTTAAAATTTTTAAAATGTTATTCTAGATGACGCATTATTTTATTTTATGATTACTTCGTTTTGAAAATATATTACAGGCTTGAGCAATTTTAATAAAATACCCATTTTATGTATGTACATGTGTTCTCGTTTAAATAATTTTTTACTTTGTTTCACGGTTATTTGAATTACAATTTTATTATTTTATTCACATAAATAATTCTAATAATATTAACCAGAAATCTCTTAGAAAATGGTTGTTTATAATAAGAAAACAATTAATACAATATAGATACGTACACCAATATATAGAATCAGACGAACTGTATTTATATTTTCTCTATTTTCCTCAATCTGATCGTTGCTTCTGCTGAATATGAATAATTAAATTTAAAATACGTAAAATCCATAGTGTTTATTAAAATTATTATTAAATGATTAATTAAAATTGCATTCAAAGGGATTCTACGTGATTTTTCAAAGAGAAATGTGACCAAGTAATACTGTACTAAATGTTCATAAAATTAAACACAAATGAAAATAAACCTGAATTTTCAGGTATTTCTCTCATAAATATCTCCAGTCACCGTATTTTTGTTTTTCCCACGAATTTTGCTGCATTCTGAAAGTTTGTTTACATACCTAAATAGAACACATCCTCACGTTAGTCCCAAATTCAATCTACCCTCGAATGTTCAATTGAAAGAAAGAATTTGTAGTGCATTTTTACATATTTTGACTTATTTTTATATTAGCCTTATGAACTGAGCGTTATTAGCACTTTGAGTGCCGTGTCACCCATATCTGGGTAAACGATACATTCAAACATTATTTATTTAATCATGTAAGATATTAAAAGTACACCTAACCAGCTCTAATAGAAGCAGTAAAAAGATGATGAATGTTACTCATATTATTGATTAAAAAAGGTAGAATTCATGGTTACATTCATTTTGTGTAAAAAAAAGTGTTAAGCCTCATGCGTAATGTGTTAATAACATCCCTCTTCAGCTCTCAACAGCAACTCGTCAGTCTCCAGCTTGACGGCGTACCGATACGTCATCAAACCGTCACGCATTAAATCTGAAACGGCACAAAACCGTCACGTTTCAATCTCTCACAGAATAATTCCCCGTTTATCAAGTGCTATCGTCACGGTTCGCAGGCAGAGAATCTCGCGAAATAATCGCTGCGCCGTCTAATCGTCCGAGCTCCCCGTAAGGAATGGAAGCTTTCTCCGGCAGCGGCGGTGCCTTTCAATCTCTATCGCGAAATATATCGGCGAGCGAATTGAATCGAAGGCAGCACGGTAGCGGCTCGCCTCTTGAATCCGAAGCGTTAGATAAAGAGACGTTCGGAAGGTGGGCGAGGGAGAAAGCGGACGGAGGACGGTGCGTGAGGACGAAAAAGGGTACGGGACACGAGCAGCGGGGGGCGAAAGGGCGAAAGAAAACCACGTGCAACAACGCCAGCGCAAAATGAGTGCCGGCCGGTATATTAATTCTGCATTTAAAGCTGCGGTCAGGGCACACCGGTCTCGGTGGTCGAGTGGTTAGTACGAGTGTAGGTAGAGAACGCAACAATTCAGAGGGGTTCGCCGGGTGTAATGGCTGGTAATTAGAGTGCCATGATAGCAGGCTCCGCGAAACCAGTTATCTCGCTACGTGCATCGTGCATGCCCATACTGAAACCCTCTCCAGAACCCGAACCCCCCGCCCCCGAGTCGCCGCTGACCTCACTTTGTCTCGTCCTTCTTTCCCTCGTCGCTTTCTCCTACCCTTCCTTCTCTCTGCTCCACCTACCGTGCGCTATCCTGCCCGATTGACACGTCACAGAAAATCTATCGTGACTCCTCGCGGGTCGCTTCCGGCCGGGAAGCGTGATCGAGAGTTATGTCGATCGCCGCGCGGTTAATTGAATTTCGACGACGGGCCATTCCGGAGAACCCAGGGTTGCGGTTTGCGAGCACAGAAGTTGGGAGACGGCGGGGAGAGTTCTTACGATCGCGTGACGATCAGGAGCGAGATTGTTGTTGGAGAAGGTTAAGTATCGACAAAGCTTCATTATCGTTCTTTGTGAATGACAGAGGAGACAGAAGCCGGTCGTCCGTCGGTGACTTATTGCGATTCCGATCCGAAATTGTGTTACAAGTACACGATGGAGATTGCAGAGAATTATGTCCATTAGTTGATGGGTAATTGAATTTCGTGAGGCCATTTTGGAGAACGGAGGGTTGCGGTTTACGCATCGTGTCGTTGGGTTAATAGGGAGGATTCTTACGATTGCGTGCTGTTCACAATTGAAATCATTGTTAGAGGATGTTAAGTACCGATGAAATGTTCTCCATGCAGAAAGGAACAGGCCGACTGACTATGGACACGTCAAAGAAAATCTATTATTCCCTGTTGCGGTCGAGTCAGAGGAATAAGGAGATCGTGATCGAAAATTATGTCAATTGCCTCATGGTTGATAGACAGCTGGAGCATTTTGGAGAACGTCAAGGACACCTTGCGGTCTACTTCGCGTGGCACCGTGCGTCGCTGGAGTTCTTACGATCGCGTGTCGATTACAATTGAAATCCTTGTTTAAGAACCTGTAAGTACCGGCGAAGCTCCTTTGGAACGGAGAGTCTCCTGCGTGAATAAAAAAAGAGGACACAGGAGTCGTTTGAAGTGGACGCGTTTCAGACGGTCGAGTTGAAACGAGCTTTCTCATGCGGCCGCTTTGAAAAATCGCGGTATTAAAGCGGACCTCTGGACCCTTATCTAAGTTATTGTCCAGGCCTGGTAGTACCTCCGGAGATTTCTCGGGGAGGATGGCGCAAACCCGTACGTATATAGACGGCGTCTATGTGAAGGAACGTCCACCAGCGTGAAAAGAAGCCCGGTGTGCCTCGAGACTTCGGGATGAATCCCCCCCGGAGCCTTATCAGTGTCTTATGACATGCATTAAAGGATTGAAAATGCCAAAGATTGTCAAGGAGGCCCTTTATCTGTCCATTAGCCAAATAGCCCCGTACGGATTTCACGCGCCATTCAGCGAGCGTGATGGACTCCGGCGAGGACCCTTTCGCATCTCGCCAGTGATTCCTCCTGTCCATAAATATGGAGCGTCTTTTTCATCGTTTATTCGCTACCCTGTTCGTTTTGTCTAAATTACATCAACGATCGAGCCCCGAAAATTTCTCCGAATTCTACGAAGCAATAGAGATGACTACAGACGACTGTTCAGCGATGTTCGACCGATGTTTGGAGTAAATTAGTGTTCTGCCTGCTCGAATGTAGAGGCTGCTTCCATAGACTGCCGCCAGATGGCTTGCAGCCCAACGATATTTCTCGCAAACACCGACCGTCAGCCCTTTTCTTTCATACGACTTTTACTAGTTGTATATAAAGTCCTGTGCGCAGGCAACAGCTTGTTAAGAAATTGACTATATCGATTCAAATGAGTATTTTCTTTTCAAAACAATGTGAAAAGTATTGTGCAGTAATATTTGGATATGTTCAAGGGTATTGCATCATGTAATGTGGATATGATACAGAGTATTGTATGATATAATATGAATACGTTAGTGAACATATTATTAAAGGTCAGTGAAAGTCATATAGAAATAAAAATCACCCATACGATTGTGTGATATTCAGGATATGAAACATGCTTCCTAGATTTATCTCCCCTTTCGGCTTCCTTGAGATATATCCTATTAATTGAAGTTACCTTCACTAGAAAAATCCAAAGATATGAACAACGATAGATCTTGCACCTTCTGATGATAGATCCCGTCGATCTCGATTACTCCCGCTCCGGCAGAGACCGGAGAAGGTCCGTCGAAGCGCGGGCGTGCAAAGTGAAAAAAAGTGAACAAATGGTCGGGTAAAATGCATCGGGAGGAGAAATTCCTCCTCGAGCAAATATATTCCTGCTTTCACGGGGAAAAAGTGGCCGTTCGAGTGACAAAATGGAGGAGAACCGTTCGGTGTAACATCCTTACGGTGAATGGCGCCTTTATGGTCAGCGGCGCGAATGTACGTCTCAACTTTCCTTCGATTGTTCACGTCTTCCTCTGTGTCGTGACGAAATGGCGTGGGGGCCGGTTGAAAGTGCTGCATCCGCAGTAAGTACACGGACAAGGGCGAAGAAAAGGGGGAGCGAGCTCCTTTTTATTCCCGGAAACGCCTTCTTTGCGGACGAAAACCGATTAAAGCCCCCGCCGGCTGTCCTGCGGCGACGATGTACCGAAAATGAAATTGCTCTAGCAAGTGTCTGTATTATCTTTCCGCGCGTATCCCCGTGGCAGTCGGTTCTTCCTTCCTTCTTTTTTTCTTCGTCTTCTTCTTCTTCATGAATAAAAAGGAACCCGCCACTTCTTCGCCGCACATCCTTTCGCCGCGGATACCGTGTATCGTAAGTAATATAACGTTACCGCCGCAAAGAGACTAAAACACCGGGACCATTTTCTTCCCCGCGTTAGCCGGCTAGACTGTTAAACTTAGCCATCGCGTTAACTCGGTCCATTATTTTTTCGTTCCAACCTAGCTGGTCTGAATAGCTTGAAGCACCTATGAAGAACTCGAGATTCCTTCAGAAATTTCGTAAAAGTTTTGCACGTTATCGAGTTACTGTTTTAAGAAGCTAGGTTCTTTCACGTACCGGTTTGGCCCCTGTGTGCCATGATTTATTTGATCAGAGTACGATCAGGTAGGCTGTTTAAGCATAGAATAGTAAGAGTGCCTTTTGTGCGTAAATAGTAACGCGGTGTCGTATGACACGAATTCAACTATTTTTATAACCGTGTATAAACCCGAGGTGCACTCCATTGCGTTTCACTCATTACTACTTACCCGGAAGGCATAGTAAATCACACGCCTCCTCATGCTTGATCATGCGTGTAAGGTCAAGTTAAATGTTGGCCGTGTCACCAGCCACACCGCGTTACTGTTCCAGGGTTAATATTGTCTAAACTGTTAAACAGAATAATTACTTATATCAGCTTTTGGAACTTCAGTACCTTAACCCTTTGAACTCCTTTGTCGAGTGTGATTCGACATCGATTTTATTCACAGGTACAACTCCTATGTCGAGTCACACTCGACATTTTTAAAATGCCAGTTTAAGTATGTATTATATTCCGCAATATTTTTTTTTATCTAGGTAAACAATATTACTGTATATAACCTTTTTTTGTAATAAAAAAAGTTCTTGAAGTGTTCAGGTAGATGATCGTTAGTACCTAATTGGTTCCTATCAAACAACTGTCTTTTGAAGCATGTACATTTCAAATAAACCACTTAACCCTTAACTACTATAGACGTTGAAACTTACGCAACTACTATACGAGGTCTTACGGACCGCTAATGTTTATTGCGTTATTACGTATATACAAGTGCTGAATAAAGATCAAGTCCAATTGTTCTTGCTTTGGACATTAATAATAAAGAGACCCAAGCCTGATTGAACATAAGACTCTAATTGAAAGGTACATGACGTGAGAAGATGATAAGTCATGCAGGAAGGGAAATAGATAGAATGAAAATATGGCGCAGTCTCACAGACGTTATGTAGTAGTTAACGGTTAAAATATTAGGGAGTTATTGAAAAAAAAATTAAAAAAGAAATTAGGAGTTAAGCAAGAGGAGGGTTAAGCAAGCGCTTTACTTTTGAGAATGTAGAATAACGTCTCAGGAAAAATATTTTTCTGTTCACTAGAATCGATCGAATTCTGACGTCAGGGTCGCTTTGATATTTTTAAATGAACACATAATGTCCTAATAATTTAAAAAGCGAAAGCTGCTGGTGGTCCTATCTCAGGCGCAGAGAGACCTCGTGGGCCATACGCGTCATTTCAACGAATAAACTGAAAAAATTGTTTGTTCTGCGTTAATCGAGAGTCGTGAGCTAGCGAAGCGTTGTCAGGCGAGAGCAGCGACCGGTTAAAGGATCTCGACAAGCTAATTTATCGAAAGAATGTAACGTTGGCGCAGGGTGATACGTGGGCAGCGGTTATCAGGGCGAGCCAAGCTGACCGACTCTAAATGATCTCTCGTATCGTGATTTACCGAGACCTCCTGGGATCCCGGGTATTTTAGGGATCCGTCAAGTGACATCTTCAGCGTTAAAACGCGGTTTCGGGGCCATTGAAACCTTCTAACACCGCATCATCCGCTTCGATGATCCACTTTCCTCGATATTTCCTCGATTTATCAATTTCAGCTCGCGTCGAAATATTATATCCCGCGAAATGCGTTCAAATTTCCCCGCATTTCATCACACGTATCAGCGAACGTCTTAAAATATAAAACACTGAGAGTCTGGAGGGATTTCTTTCTGCGCGGCCTGATCAGGATGCATATTTAAAGACGTCGGGACACGCAAGAAAGGAAAATCTCTGAGGCGGATATTAAAGAGGAGACTACCTTGTTTCTATGCTCACGGAGCCCCTCGACAGTTTCACTTTCCATCTCGCGTAATCTCTTTGCCGAGCACGCCTAAAGTTCAACAAGTCGGAACGCAAAGTCGTTATACTAATTTTTCCGCCGTCGGAGACAATCTAAACGTTCTCTCTCTCTCTCTTTCTCTCGCTCCAAGCTATGTACAATGGCAAATATAATTGCGAAAGACGGTAATGATACGCGCGGAGGGTGCTAAACGACGTTTTCGGCCCCGAATCTCCGTTTACACTCGAATTCTCGCTAATCTTGGTCAAAGGCGAGGAAAATATATTTTAAAAAATATTTTGTGATATACTGTACCATTTGGCATGCCAAATGGCGAATACTTAAATGTTTATATTGAGTAATTGATTATATAAAGAATAATGGTATAGAGCTTCATGATTGAGTTTGTATATACTTTTTAATAGCCTGATAATTGTTGAATGTTTATATTTTGTATGCTTGATTAGTGTATTTGACGAACACTTGATCGACTTCATCAACGAATCAATGTTATATGAAAATGAATATACTTCATTCTATTGTGATTAGAACCGGACAATGTAATTATTGGACCATAGGATGAAATTTTAACACCGATAATGTCAAAATGGCATACCTACACAGGGCTTACAATTAGTTCGACGTGAACGTAGATAATTCGACATTGAAAAGGACTCTATTGAAACTGCAGCATATAAACTGCATAAATATAACAACCATATTACCGTTTTAATTCAATTTTATTTTGCATCTACTTAAAAATGAAGTGAACTTCGGAAAATTGTATTCCTAGCTGCAATTTTGCTGAATAGATAATTCTGTTTCATATCATGTATCCGTTATCCAATAATGAAGGTACAGACACAAAATAGAAATTTCCAGTATGTTCGAAATTCGACGGTACATAATTTAGCACATTGACTGCCACAGTAAAAAATCCCCCACCCAATACATCATACAACAAAGCCTCTTTTTATACAAATAGTTTAGAGACTCAACACGTTTTATCATTTGGAAGTACGTTTGCTAGATTAGATTGTTACTATAATCTTAAAGGCACACACAATTTTATATAAATCAGCAGCGATTTAATTAAATAAATTCTGATGTATCGGTGATCAGTGACCACCATAGCAGTCAATATGTTAATATTTCACATTCTCAATAATTGCAAAATTCAATTCGATTTTTCTACGACAACATTCCCCTAATCGTCAAGAATTTCCTATTCCGTCTTGTCGATACATTCAATGTAAAATCATACGATCGCGATCAGTCTTAATCTCGATGAGTGAATTATGTTCACCGCGGTTTTCGAGCGTGTTCAGCCGCGACGAGCCGATAAAAATACCAGGAGGCAACGCGATTGCGAAACGTGTAACTCGAATCTAGATAAACATCTGCGAATTTCTAAGCGCAGAGCGCCCGGAGCACTAAAATGCATATCCGAATCTCCATGAAAGCGGAGGCTCCCACGATTCCCCGACGATTCCTTTTCCTTCACGCTAAATTGCTCGTTTATGAGAAACAAGTGGCACCGTGATTGTTATCCGCGAAATCCTTACCTGAAATGTCTTCGACAGACGAACGCTCAGCTTCTGCAGCCTCTTCGGGTCACTATACCGGGTGAGGCTCCTGAGAATGGTCACCTGAATAATTATTTTATTCTCAAAGTTGTATAGCAGTGGATCCCATAGTTATTTTGAACCCTTGTACCAGTGATGACCACCGGAGCTGTCGTCTTCCCCCACTGTAGGTCCATTCCCCTCATATGGGGATCGAGAGGAAACGAGGAGGGAACTGATACTAGGGAAATGGATCTAAACAGAGGGATGGCCACAGCTCCAGTGACCATCACTGTCTTGTACGATTTTGTAATTTTAATAAGACATTCACTGAAACAAAAATTGTTTAAGGTAGAATTTAGTCATACATATAAAAAGGAAGATATAATAAATAAAACCTGTCTGAAGTGCATCACTCTGTATTTTATATTTTAATAATTCTTCTGATTCATATAGATGCACACTTTTATAAACACGTAATGAAGCAGTTATTCAGTTTCACTTATTTTATTATAGGGGCGATTACCATGTTTGCTGTCATGTATCACGTACACTACCAACCATAATTATTCGAACGATATATACACGAAATTCGTTTAAAATTATCTTAAAATATTTTACTTAACAAGCAATGTTAAATATGTTATTATGCACATTGTAATTTAATATGTAAGATCATAATAACAAATTATTTGAAGTAATAAATATATTTCACAGTAACTATAATGATGATTTTTCTTCATGGCCCGAGGCGTTCGAATACACACGAACGTTACCGTACATGTGCCTGTAACGAATCTACTAGTTTTTTAAAAATAATTCTGCCACATACATTGAAGTGCAAGATAAGCCTTACACGTGTGTCGCATATTAATCGAAA
Source organism: Macropis europaea (assembly GCA_916610135.2). Classification (NCBI taxonomy): domain Eukaryota; kingdom Metazoa; phylum Arthropoda; class Insecta; order Hymenoptera; family Melittidae; genus Macropis; species Macropis europaea. The sequence continues at coordinate 10,284,066 of OU744350.1, read as the reverse complement.
CGCTTAGTCGGCTCCATTAATAAATTTTATATGGACATAATCGCATGGCTACATTTCATTCAGCAGACACGCTAAAAATACATCTCAGCCCGGAGAATATATTTCACTTACAATTAACATACTTCGCACGTATACAGCACATTTGTCTCACAAAGTCGATGCAGTTTATTATTTACCAAGCGACGCTGAATGAGGAGAATGAAGCTTTTAAAAGCTCCGCTCCGCCTAGAATATTATTCAATAAACTATCAAACGACACGCCCCCGGAGATCGCGTGAACGAAGAAGCCAGCACGGCGATAAATAAAAATGGAGCAGAACGAGAAGCAAACGATAGAAGGAGAAGAAGAAGAAGAAGAAAAAGGAGAACAGTAGGAAGAAGAAGAACTCAGAACGGCATGAAAAAGTGGAAAGTGCTCAGCCTTTACTCATTAGTCTTTGTACCTCCGGCAAGAATAACAAGTTCGAGTTAACCAGGCGTTCCTAAGGTCTTACGCAAATGAAGGAAAGAAATGAAAAAGGAACGCGACAGCTTCTAGAAATGGAAAGTACGGCGGCCCGTGGTACAGCTTAATCAGTCGTACCGTTCAACATTTTCTTATTTCGCCTCTCCGCTGGAATACGGGATGAGATTTAAAAAAGACGGACTCGCGCGAGCCGTCGAGGCATCCGCCGGTAAATAAGGAACGTAATCGAACTGCATCGGTGATACCGGAACCGGCGCGAAAAACTTCGCCGATTAAGTTCTCTCCCGGGTGGGAAAAAAAGGACCGCGCCAGGCTACTTTGAGGATCTTGCGCGAGCAGGGAAAAAAGGATGGAAACAAGGAATTCGAGGTAAGAGTCGCGCGGAATGTAAATCGTCGAATTTCATTTCCCCCGGAGACGCTGGCCGGTAAAATAAAGAATGTTAACTACAAAAAGGAAGATGAAGAAACGTCTAACAGAAAGGCGCTGGGGTATCGCGAAATGCATAGAGTGGCAACCGAATCTCGGATTCCTGGAAGGGACGGCATGTAAATGGAATTAAAGCTTTTTTTAAATATCGCATCGGCCCTCCGTGGCGACGTCCTCACTTGTAATTAGCATTATTATCTCGGGGCAACTGTCTGCGAAACAGACCATCCGGAGGCCTCTCGGCCCGAGAGCGCTGCGTGACTGGCACCGGCCGGTGGGAATTGAAAAAGGAACAAACGTAATCGCACGTCCACCGACTTCTCAAACTCACGCGTACAGGTATTCGCTAATTATACGCGGCCTGCTCGACAATTTTCCGGAAAATACCTCTGAACAGTTTATTTCGAATTTTCTGACGCTGTCGCGGTGTAAATAGGGAACCGCTGCACTTCTTAAAGAATCTCTTCGCTGATCTAACGATAAGTTGGTGTCCTGGGGATGAGTTTGAGTAATGGATGCGTTTCAATTAACAGACTTCGATAGGGTTTTATAAAATTCTGTCACGTAATTTGTAGAAAAAGTTCTACAAAGTATTCCAATTAAAGTTCTAATGAGATGCCTTTATATTCTTCATTCTACAGGGTGTATCGTAATTGGTTTTATAGAAACTGTAGAATAAAATTGGTTAAAACGGTTGAGTTTCGAAAATTCATTCAGACAGGGTTATACGGTGATGTTTTATTTATTTTTCATGTTCATTAGCAGTGACGTTCTCAAAGAACGCCTTCAGGTTCGACCGGCAAGGTAATGAGTGAAATCTTCCTAGTGGAGGGTATACTGGCATGTTTCTTAATAACAAAAGCCTCGTCGTCAAAATAAGCTTTCCTTGAATTGCCTTATGCGCTTAGAAATGCTTCAACAGAAGAGTCCTCGTTTATTCCGGTCGAGAGTTTACGGTAGCGTACCAATTATTCCGAGATTCGAGCTTCCGTACATTTTGACAGAATCCTTAACGATCGCGCGCTTCAACGAGCTATTTTGAGAGGAAAAAAAGCTCGACATCGACGACTCGTCGACCAAGTACGGAACGTTTGCTGTGCAATCGAAAAAAGTGTGATAAAAGACGAGAGAAATTAGTACAGCACAGATACTGGAAGATGCTTTCAGAGCTTTGAAACGTGTTGGAAGAGAAATTAACCGCTGGCCAAGCTGTGTTTAACTGTTTCAATCTGCGGCTTACGAGAAATGCCTTCATTTCAGAAAACAAAGCGGCCTAACAGCGTGACGTTAATGTAACGAAACAATGTCGACGGGAACAGCTCGGTAAAAATTGCGGCACACAAACGTTTATGGTCACGTCCTATTGCTGCTACACGAGGCAGACCGTCGCGCCCGGACATTCAGAAAAGCGTATAAATAATAAAAAGCACCGCACGACCTGTCTGAGTGTACTGGTTTTGTTTAGAATGCACTTGGACTTTACTTGTACAGTTCAAGCCGTTCCACGAGCAAAATAACCTGCAGCGGAAGCATACAAAAATGAATGCGCGTAAACCAGTAATCAGATTCATCGATTGCTAAAATGTTGAATATTAAAATTGGGGAAAACATGTATTTAATAAAGAGAAGTGTAAAAATCAGTTAATACACTGCAGAGAGACCCTTCTCTGTGTCGAGTTAGATTAGTTCAAAGTCATGGGACCTTAGTTGCATCCACCCTGGGTTCGAGAAACTAGAATTAAAAACTTCTAGGTTGACGAACCCAAGTCGACCCACTTCGAGGTTGAGGCACCCGAATTGGTACCATCATAGTGTGGAGAGACGAGAATTGGAGCCAACTCAGGGTAGAAGGACCCAAATGAGCTGACTACGAGGTCGAGAGACTCAGTTGGGATCACCCTATGGTCGAGAGACCCAAGTCAGGGCACCGTGGTGTCAAGAAACCCAAGTGGGTGCACCCTAAAGTAAAGAAACCCAAGTGGGTGTACTCTAGAGTCAAGAAATCCTAGTGGGTGCACCTTACAATCAAGAAACTTGAGTCGGTGACATAGTAGGATCGAAGGACCCGAGTTGGGACCATCCCAATGTCGAGAGACCAAAACTGGGGCCACCCCAGAGTAGAAGAATGCAAATTGGGACCATCCTGGCATGAAGAAATATATTTGGGAATAGTCGAAGGTCCAAGCACTCGAGTTGAAACCACCACAGTATCGAGCAATCAGAGTTAGAGCCTCCCCAGTGTAGAAAAACCCAAGTTGGGACAACCCGAGGTCCTGATTCGCATCTCCCGATTTTGAGGGTTCCAAGTAGGGTCCCTCCACCCTGGGGGATTCTCATTCGGGTTCTTTGATTCTAAGGGATTTCTTTTCAAATTACTCAGCCCTGGAGAGTGGTAACGAGGGTTCGATTCAGAGGTGTTTTCGATTAGAGACCCCCGACACTAGAGGACTTCGACTAAGATTTACGGACCTGTCTGAGTAGTCCTCGGGACATCAGAATTCGCTTTGCCAAAACTTTGGTGTCGTTAACCAATTATCTCGTTCGTTGTCGTGTAAATAATTATTACAGCCATGGATCAAGCTATCCGAAAGAATCACTCGTCCTTCCCGAGTTTTATTAATTGCCTTCTGAGTCGTGCGTTCGGAACTGTCAGTGTCGTTCTCATCATTGTCGCGAGCTCGTTTGGAAAACTGTGCGTCCGTCAATTTGATGCACGCACGATATAAACTTTACGACCTGACAGCCGCTGTAACAACGGCAACAATGGAAACGTTAATTTACAACGCGACACGCGCTTGGCATCCGCGATGGACTCGAAAAATCGTTAAACCTGATGGATCGCGAAATAGTCCGGCGGCGATATCGTATCGAATGCATACGCGCTTGCATAGTGTACCCTATGAGATAAGAACGAATGAAAAAGTGGATCGCAGAGGATCAATTTAACCTGCAATCTAAAAAAAAGTTTGCCATTACTCAAGATTACATTCTCGATACACATTATCGGTCAATAATTTGCCTTAGTTACTCAATGCTCCGTTTTAGCGATGTTTGTTCGATTTCAACCGGGCAATAGATTGTAAACAGTGACGTCACCGACCAGTTCATGATAAGGGCGCGCAAAATTTGCTATTTTTGAGATTATTTGCTTTAACTGAAAAATTAACTTTTTTAGAGACTGGGTCGAAGAATTAGGACTCTGAAAGCACTCCTCGTTATGGAAAATTCTAATTATTTAGCAGGTTTCTTCTGAAGTCTAATTACTGAATCTCAATCATAAACATCTACATACGGCGACCCTAATCAAGTTTCTGCCACCTGAATCTTCCAGACAGACATGTACCAACAATTTGTTTCAATTCAAATACTAGGCGGGTTTTGCAAATTCCAAGGCAATAACCAGATTCAGGGGCCAGACTCCGATAAGTCATGTTAGCCTACACAAGATTTAGGACCACACGAAGTTCATAAAAAATTGCGTTACGAGTCACAACGATATTTCCACTTCGACTCCATTTTCAACAATCGTCTACCCTGATAGAGATTTTGAAGTGAATCACGATAGCGTCAGGTAGGAGTGCAACCAATAATATTCACTTCAACGGCGGAATAATTGCGAGGTGCGTTATCAGCAGGCAGGATAATGAAGAGGTTCCGGACGATACGGGGCGGGTAAATATTTGTTATTTCACGAAAGTTTCTCGAACGTTTACAATCTAGGCGGGCCGAACGCAACGAGAACACGTGCTGCCGCGAAACTTTTCCCGGAAGAGCTCGATCATCCGTAATCACCGATGCAAATCTCGCGCCTTGGATGCGGCGCACGGTGAACACCGTCCGTGCACGTCGGGAGAAAGTCGGATTTTCGCGTCTGCAGCTGCGATATTCGTACTGTCGATAGAAATCACGGTGCCGTGCTCGATCAGGAAAAATATCCGCTTCATATAGAGGCGTGCTGCACGCGGCCGCCATTGCGCAAACCCTCCGGCTCGAAGATGTCTGCCAATTACACCTCGATACGGTCAAAGGTCCCCCAGCACCGGCTCCGATGAAATTTTACACCGACGTACCACATTCTTAATGAAGTAATTGTTGAAAGATCGATCACGCCGTTCGTTTAATGAACTGGACACCTTCGAGCATGGTGCAAGTAGCTTAGGGTAGCGAGGGATAACTGGGACACCTTAGAATGGAAGATAGAGGAGTTGCGATGCACTCGGAATAGGTACGGTTCTAAATCATTAGAGGATCACACGGTGCCAAAGTGTCAAATACTATGAACACTGTTCATACTCTGAATACTGTACAGAGTGAAAGTTGAATATAAATGTTGTCATGTTAGTTATTTAACACGTTGAACGCCGTGGAGGTCACTGCAGTTTTCTAATCTCTACAAGAAAGTACTAGGATACTTATGCCCTGAACCTGTTAGTTCAGAAGTTTAGCTTCAGTGAAAGTGACGCGGACAATTGCATGTTTCATCGAAGAATGAATGATGCTGATGTGTATCTTGCGTTGTTTGTTGATGATGGTATGATTGCGTCCAGTTCGTGCAGAGTGCTCAAGGCAGTTGTAGAACATTTGCAAAGACATTTGAAATAAGTATAGCGGTTGGTAGACAGTTTGTTGATTTACAAATTGAGAGAAATAAGGCCGAGGGTACTGTGTTTATACATCGGTCAGCATACACAAAAGAATTACTTAAGCGATTTGAAATGGTAAATGCAAAGGGAATTAGCATACCTGCAGAACCAAAAAGTGTATTAATGCCAAATGAGAGTGAATATGAGAACATGACTAATGAATCGTACCGTGAGGCAGTGGGTTCTCGATAACCACAATAATGTACATTGGCTAGCTGTAAAGCCAATTATACGATACATAATCAACACGGTAGATCTTGAAATAGAGTGTCAAAGAGGTGGAAGTAACTGCGAATTAGCAGGATCCTCCGATGCGGATTACGCACGAGACACTAAAACTAGAAAATCTACCACTATAATCCAAATTTGCAACTCGCGGATATTTTTACAAAACCGTTACCAAGTACTCAATTTAGTAAGCTAAGGGAAAAATTGGGCATTGTAAACGCAGCTAAGCACTTATTAATCGAGATATCGATAATCGAATTTCGAGACATCGATAATCGATTTTCGATATATCGATAATCGAATTTCGAGATACATGGATAATCGAATTTCGAGACAATGTGAATGATCCTGTTACTAATTGTACTTCGGATAATCGAGATCCTGTTGTACATGTTTGTTACTCTTGTACCGCTCGAGTTAATTAGACCCGAATGAGAGTCACGTTTTACCGAAAATGAACTCTCATTTTGTCTTCTACGCTCCTCCGAAGTTTTTTCAAATTTCTAAATTCTGCTACATTTTACTTAAGAAATAATGCAACGTTGGTTTCTCACTTTGTTAACCAAGCACGATGGTAAAAAGTGTTCCCTTGAACCGTATTCCAAACGAGACCTTATAAATTGGAGTTCGGTGTAATAATTATTCAAACAGTGCACAAGGGTTAAAAGTTTGCACTGACGGTCTCCCGAATGGTTAAAACTGAGTGCATTCGAGTTAGCCCATACGTTTTTACGTAAATCCCCAATGCCTAACAGTGGATTACATTAAAAACCGGTTCAGACATTTTAAAACAAATTTACCCGAATAACTCACCGCGATTGCAACTAAAGCTAACGAGGAACGGGCAAAGATACCGGCGCACCGATAATGCAGCGTTTCGCAAACACTTTGCAGGCATCCTTTGAGTTTCACCGACGATCCCATCGTCCGTGTCTCGCGTTCCTGCAAATTTTCTAAAATTACGAAATCACGTTTGCCGGCTGGGCGTTTTTCATCGCAATTACGTAGATTCGATTGGAGCCGTTACAGCGCAGACGAATGCATCGAACCGAACGCATCCTTCGGCGCGTTCCGTTCAACAAGTGCACACGTTGCAAACGGAAGGGGTCGACGCATTACACGCGCATTACCTGCCAATCAGTAATCGATTTCACTGCCATGGTAACAGGCTACGCTTTCTTTTTTCTCCCCTGTACGTCGGATAACGAAGAGAGGGATAACCGGGGGTCGATGATACACTCGATATTAACTCGATTCTCGCTTGGTGCGCTGTTCGACGGCTAAATGAATTAACCGCGGTGGAACGGGAATCGCCGCCCATAAACACCGGCTGCTAGACAATTTTCGTCCACCGATGTATCGTGCGCTTAGATATCACAGATGAAGTATAGGATAAACATGACTTTAGGATGACTGAAATCATGTGTTGATGATACGACAGCCAGGATGCGAACTACAGAACACCAGGCATGCCTGATTAACACGTGTGATACCAGCGTCACATATGTGTGACGCGTCGATTCTGTTTTGAGAGATCGACGTCACACATGCGTGACAGAGATAATTGATAAAAATAAAGCGTTGTCTGTGGTGGACGTTTTTCTTGAATCGATCATGGTAGCGAACGTGTTAACACGTTGAACGTCACAGTGAAAACGGCCATACCTAATCAGACACGATATAATTTACTATTTTTTATATAAATCGTAAAGAAAAAAAAATATTTGTGTACTCGTTTGTGTTCTTCTGTTCCTACATTATTGCTTCAGTATGAAGTTTGCTCCAAATTTTGCGACAATCAATAATTATTTAATTAAATTAAATTTGAGGTGTCGGTCACCGGTCACCGCCATGGCGTTCAACGGGTTAATGAGAGTTTTGACATTTTATTGACATATTATAGTGTGTCTGGCCAGGTATGGGAATTTCCACTGTGATAGTCAACGTGTTAACACGTTGAATGCCGTGGCCATCACCGGCGACCAACACCTCAAATTTAATTTAATTAAATAATTATTGATTGACGCAAAATTCTGAGCAAACTTCATACTGAAACAATACTGTAGGGACAGAAGAACACGACTGAGTACTCAAATCTTCTTTTCCTTTATGATTTATATAAAAAATAGTAAATTATATCGTGTCTGATTAGGTATGGCCGTTTTCACTGTGGCGGTCAACGTGTTAATCCTACGACTGCGAGAGATATATACACAGGGTGTATACATTGAAGGTTAATGAATTTCTCTTAAAAGGCACTACCAAATAATTTGAACAAAAATACATAGTTCGATAGTTTCTGTATGAGTCTTCTTAGGCTGCGAGGGTATGTCCTATATTCATCACAAGACTGTCTAAGCAATTATCAAAATTAATATTCTCAAATGATAGCGACATGCTTACCAAATGTGCTACAAATCGCTCGAAAACTAAATTGTATATAATAATCGATGGTAAAAACTAATAGATAATTTGTACGGTTCTAGAAGCTTCCAACTTGACCTGAGTTACCGCCAATAGAGGCTAACATCATCTACTATTTTATTAAAACAGGTGAGTTCAAGATTCAGTTAGATCAAGTCCGCTATCTCTTCGTCAGTAAATTTCTGATCACAATAAACGAACCATTAAACTTTCTATTACACCATCAATCTGTTTGAATTTCAAAGAATTCTACCTAAACAAAAAGTATTGTTATCGTCGAGCAATTGTTCGTTTTATCTCGTAAGCAAAGGAAGCAGTTTCGAATCTATCTGCGATCGGAAAAAGTCGGAACGATCGTATACATATTACCCAGATCGTGCCGTGCATATAGGTGAACGTAAAATCACTGGCTGCAAAGTGAAAAAAAAAAAAATACGAAGGGATGGGAAAGGGCGACACGGGAATCGAAGAGCTAAGAAGCCCACCGATATTCGCAACGGTATTTCGATGTTCGCCCATAACCGTTCACTACGGTCGTTTGGATCCTGGCTTCGCCCTGTGACTTCCTGTCCGGCATAATTTTCCTCAACGAAATGCTACGACGAGATTCCGGAAATGGTCAATTGTGGCCAGCGTTCCCCTGCATCGTGGACATAGAATCAATTGCTCCCGTCCACTTTCAGCCAATACTGGAAAATTTAACTTCGTACGCTGTTCGCCTCGCGTGCAATTTGTACCAAAGTGTATCTAATACTTTCGTAAAGGTATTTTGATGATTGCACGTACTCTAGAGGGCTCAAGACTGGCCCAATAATCTCCTATAATTGGTAGAAGGTTAGAAAATACACAGTTAGGCGTCTAAAGCAGGTCACCTGAATAACTGGTCTACTTTTAGCGATAGAACGAATGCATCGAATCAATCTTTCTTGGTTTTAAGGAGGACATAATCTGATGGCAATAGTTTGTAGATGGAGGTGTACAGGAGATGCAAAGGTCAACTTCATTTTTTTAGATAGAATGATACGTTTTTTTACTTACCTTTTAATAGAGCATTTTAGGACGCATACAGTGACCTTTGGTTAAAGATCATTCAAGATCGTTTAGAGTAATAAATTCTATGCTACATCGAAGTTCAAGGATCACATATTCGACATAGTGAATGATCATTTATTGTAATGTCGGTGTTAATGATATCAATTATTTATCACATCGAAACTAATATCGTGTGGATTTATTCTGTGGGTATTCATTTTAATTTTATAACAAAGCATTAATAGCCGACCTTAATACGACACCTTTTCCTTATTTCCACTTGTAGAATATACTCCCGTAGTTTGTCGGGATAATTCTGGAACACCCTATATAAAATAAGAAAGAAAAATGTTACTGTCATCTCGAATAAAATTGCATGACCTAGAGATTGAAACTTTTTTATGAGTTCACGGATCTACGTCGAGTCGAATCACTGAAGAGACGAATTTCACGTGAAAGCGATAATTCTGACAGGCCGCGTGACATTCGGACGCGGGGCATTAAAAGTGTTCGATGAAACAGGTATGATTAAAGAGGCGGAATCATCCGTCAAAGAAGCGTCGACTAATCGCTCACGGGCATCCTGAAAGCGACTGCTATTCGATTATGATTAAGCTAATTCGAGTTTGATCCGCGTCACGTGGAAATAATGGAGGTCTCCGTAATTACATATAAATCAAATTATACTTCGAGCCGACAGCTCCATTTGATAACTGGTGGCGTGCCATGTCAAGTGATCAAGTCAATTAGGACGCCGCCTATACGCGGTGAAAATTTTATCGCGCGACCATGACGCGGGTCCTAGCACGCCGCCGTGGAAAATTCATTTTCCATCCGTGAGTCCGCCGAACGCCAGACGCAAATATTTTTCCTTGTACCATGCTTTTCCTCGCAAGACGACCGTCCGTGGTGCTCGTGACTTGTGATCGAATAAAGCTTTGGAATCTGCTAGTATGTACTTACTGTTGCAAAATGTTAATAGTCTTTTTGTTATTAGTCCTTCGTTGTTTAAAAAGTTTAGGCTCAAGGTTCTCAGATCTGTCGAAATCGAGTTTCTATCGCACTTGCTAGTTAAATCAGAGCACCCACAATACGGTGTACCCAAAAGTTTCTGTTCAGGTATAGCGGGTGGAAGAAACATAGTACTTTGCACTAATGAGGCTATAGTAATATGACAAATCACTGGGTGTATTTAAAAAGTAACAAGACAAAGTTACTGTCTTATATGTAGGGTGTTTCATATGTGCTTATGAGTTCAACATTATGTATTCAATTTGCCTAACCCAACCTGTCATACCTAAAACTGTAAATCTTTTGTCTAAATGGTCACAGCAGTCGATGCTGGCTTCCACACGAAGAAAAGGAAGTAGAAGTCTGGAACACTAAGTACCATTCTGCCCTAAAAAATAACCTGGAAGTGTATCACTGCTGGTTGCAAGGACCCTACCAGAACGCTCCAGTAACGATACCCCATTGACGAAAATACAATCGCAAATGTTGCAAGAACTGTTCGCAACGAGCAACAATGGTCAAACAGAGCATAGTCTATGCGAAAGGAAGCATCAGGGAATGAGATGAAAAACGAGGACAGACTTTCATAAACGCAACACAAGAACCAAAAGGGTGCTCCGAAGGTATCCAACGGTTACAAATACGCCGCAACTTTCAACCCACTCCTTGCGTATTCCTTCCACAGAAAGAAGCAGAAGAAGCCTCAACGGTTATCATACTTCTCTCCATTCGTCGGCGTTCGGAGTGCAAAGCGGTAATTAGGGTAGGTAAACGGGCTAATTAGCGTACATTACCTAGGAAATCCCCGGCGAGATCGATCTGGAGCGCTATTCTTCAAGAATGATTGACGGAACAGCGGCGAGAGGAGCGTACCTTCCCATGTCCTTAGGAGAAGGCATCAGCGGCGAGGGTACACGTAAAAGGCGGCGGATCGCAATGGTTCCCTTATCGAAGTCGGATCTACGGGTGCATTTAGAAAAGAGATCTCGTCCACCGATGCGCCGTACGAAATCGTTCGTCGCCACAGGCGAATCCCGAACTCGCTCCTCCGCTTCCTGGCTGGCGCGTCTAATTGCACCACGGTTCTGTTCGTTTGCGGGAAAGTGTTCACCAACACGGAACACACGTTCCCGTGCGATCTCTAACGACGCCGGTCTCTGCCCACGGGCTGCCCGGGGATCTGCATTTAAAGACAATAAATTAGATTCATACCGGCGGCGGGCGTAATTTTGGTTTCCTGCCCGTCCATCTCACCCGTGTCACCCCACGGTACTAGCTTCGCCTCCCTTTCGGATAGCCCGAGTTCCTCTGGAAAGCGCCGAGACGCCAGAAGAGAGGAGAAACTGTTGATTTATCGTATCGTCTGTCAGATACGCCCCTGGGCCACCGAGCAGCCCAGACCAAACATCCTGGATGCAGAGGGTACGTCCGTGGGCACAGGTGTCGGGTCGTTCGGATTCAGCCTAATGGATGGCGAATGTCTGATTTTTAAGGACTTCGGGGGCTTATCAGGATCGTCTGTCCATCTGGTGAAGCTAAATTCAATGGTGGTTAAGACATATACAATGTTGCAAATCTTGCAGCCTTGGTGACAGGTGTTAGATATCCTTCGGCTATCAGTGCAAGCGGCGGTGAAATGCAACACCTTTTTAGGGATAGGAGAGTCATGGTTTACTTGAGCTTTCTCAGATCATAGAACAATTTTTGACTCATTGATTACAGGCTAATTGTCACAGTACAAAACAGTATATTCCGATGCTCCTCTTTCCACGTAAATGGCTAGAAATTTTTCAATATTCAATGCTATACTTATTCTTCTATATATTGTTACTGTAATATAAAAATTTGGTGTTTCTGATACCTAACTAAATTTATTTTCTTCTCCGCCCTCGTAGTTTGTTAACTAAACCCACGTACTGCTTTACAAAAAGTTAATACCTCAGAATGACTGCCAGTCGACACCATCTTTCCTTGAATATCGGAGCACTTATTGTAAAGTTTAATGGACCGAGATTCATTCGAGAATTCTCGTCTCGGTGGAAAGAACGGGAGAACAGGGATTTTATCTTCTTTGAACTTTCTTTTTCTGATGATCTTGTTAAATCGAGGCGAGAAATGGAGCGTGAGCTTTCGAGTATCGTGAAACATGTCACCGGCGCATTATCTCGCAATTACTCGAGGCTCGAGGGTTCATCATAAAACCAAATGAACCGGAGTGACAAACGCTAAAGAAACAAGGCGATTACGTTCAATGGCCTCTCTATTCCATACTTTTCCAATTTAATCGATCCAATGACGCATACGGAAGTTCAAGCCTCCTCGGCACAGCGTTGACTGCAGTTCAGAAATTTATTTCCCGTAAAAACGGGAGTTCATGGGGCAGCTAATGCTCCACGGGGCAATTCCGTGAAGTGTTAAGCCCACGCTGCCAATCCGGGGACATCGCTTAAATTGAGTACCTTTCTGTTCTTCGCGGCACATCGAGCGTTATTAATGGAAGTCAAAGAAAATCCTCGGAGGAAGAAGGAAAAGAAGAATGGCCGGGACAAAGGTGAATGGTGGGAAGGATGAGAATAGCGGCGTTGATGCGACTTGAGAGGAACATTAATGGCGCCGAAATTATCGCCTTCCACACGGCAGACGGCAAAGCCGATGGTATTCGCGTGGTCTACCGTTCGTCGCGATGCGAAATAATTAAATGGCGCGGAATTAGCGCAGTCTCGCGAAAATGGAACCCTCGTTCTTCAACGTTTCACTGCGAAACGTGAAACACCGATTGTCAGCGATTCGAACATCAGTTTCGCTTCAGCGCTCGAAATACCAGCTTCTTTGCTCCAAGAAAAACGTTATACCGCTCAGTGGCGGATCCAGGGGGGGTCGGTCGCTCCTATCGCCCAAGAGTAATAAAATATAAAAGTATTATGTCACATTCTGAAAAACATCTTACAATTAAGTATAAAACATATTATTTAATCACAGGTGCAGTAATTATTCTGAGTTTTTATAATGTACAAGTAATTAATGTGATTTAATTATTTAGGCTACAGTATCAGATGGAGATATTAAAATACAAATTACAAGCAAATTTTAAATCTTGTAAAAATAGGTTAAAAATGTACTTATATACTTTTACGGATCCCCCCAAGGGAAAGGCTCCTGAATTCGCCACTGACACCACTCTATAAACAGTAAGATTTAATAAAATTGTCTGATATGTAATTTCACATGCTTCTATTCCCCGTAAAAATTTCTGTTTGTAGAATATAATAGACGAATCATTTAAATTCTCCGGTTCTTAATGTTTGACGCGATTTGAAGAGCGGGTGGGTTCGTTTCCATGAAAATGAGAGGATTTGAAGGTACGCCGGTGTGGCTCGCTTTTTCATTAATTCACCTCCATCGTTTCGCGTAAAAAGCTTTTTTTAGGACGGACGAGCACGCTTTTGAAATTCTCCGATGAATAAAAGGAAAAATGGACGGAGGGGGGATGTTGGGGAAAGAAATCCAGCGCAGCGTGTGGGACGTGTCATGGCGGTTTTCTCGGACCGCAGTTGCACGGCTTAATTAAACGTATCCGCGTAAGACGATACCCGATCCGTACGGTCTCGGGACGCGGTTTCTCACATGAGAACGCGCTTGCATGAATGCTGCGAAAGCCCATCGTAAAAGTTATCGTACAATTATCGTACTGTACAGCCATCCTGTTGACGTTTATCGTTCGACCTCCCAACATTTTCGTAGTCTATTGCTCTCGTCCTGTACCGGCTCGTCCTTTATCCGTGTTCGAGCACATTCCCATACACACGGTGCTCCAAAAATCGATGCCTCCTTGCGAATCCTTCGAGTGATCGAAAAATACGGCAGGACCTCGATTATCCGAACTGTAATTAATAACAGCGTGACTGTGTTTCGCACAAAAATAATTATTTTATTTTAGAATATAAAATACATAATGCTGCAAAATTAAGAACGTGGTGTTATTAACAAGAATTTTAGCTTGCAACTGACATAGGATGAACAATCTTCGACTAGTACTGTACGTTCTAAAAATTGTTGAATGGCCAACTTTCCTATATTGGGGGATATTTTCAGTAATTTGAAAAATTTGTTTGGTTATCTCATGCTGATTCAAGAGGACTTTAGTTTTCTAATTATCGTTCTAAACTTTGTTCAGGTTTAATGTAGATATTCGTATTCATCCTCCTTCGACCCTTTTCGGTTAAGACCTGTGCCGCAGTGAAAAAGTCCGTATCTAGTCAGACATATTAAAATGCTTTTTTAAACGAAGAATACAGTAAAGCAGCTAAATGTTTAATTATTTAATGGAACACTTCTTAAGATGTACTACCAGTGTGATATTCGTTGTATTTAAAATATAATGAATGTTAGAAGTTATTTGATTTGATCGAAATTTGTTACGTGAGACGTATGCGACCCACGCCATACGTAACGTGTTAATAAAATTAACTCTGAAGTTTAAATTCCAAAACAGTCGTGTATTTATTTCTGAGCTATTCTATGTATCAAAATGTTTGAACAACTTTATAAACTTTCCAAAAAGTTCACATTTGAACTTCCAATTACAAATTTTTAACTTGGTCATCATTCTTCCCTTACTTCTACTTTGCATTAAACAATTGTTATTAATATGAAATGATTGCAATCCCTGTAAGGTTGGCATCGGGATACTTGAAACTGAAACAATCTCTTCAGGCACATTATACGGATTATTTATCACCCTAGAAGAGAGTAATTCACGCAGCCGCACTCAGTCATCGCTATCTTCACGATCAGCCAACAGATTTTACCTATTCCAGCGTTGCCTTTCGCAACCACCACGATCCGTATCTGTTCCTCTTTGAAACCCAGACAACTCTTTCAATATCATGTAGAGTTTAGACAAAAGCCGCAACGAAAGGCCGTTCGAGGAACAATCGCGGCCGGCCGGGGATTTCTAACACACCCTGTACATTGATATGCATAAGTAAGGAATCTACTGGACGTACTTGTCCGTTAATCGTGTACAGCTATAGAACAAGAACCGCATTCTCGAGTTACCCTCGCGATAAATTAGCGGCGAGACTAATTTAATGAAGGATAGATCGCCATTATTCAGGTAATTCAATCCCAGACGAGCTCACGATTCCTTTATTCCCTCGCAACGGCGCCGGAATATGTGGCACGACGAATATTATAGTTAGGTCGAAGTTTATAGCGCGCGTGACGCTCATCTTGTGTCGGAAAACGCTTTGCCGTGTACACAGGCGCGGCGTGTTCTCGCGACTCGCAATTTGCGAGCGTGAAAAGCTGCCAATCCTGGTCAGACACGTTATAATATTTGCAGCTAAAATAAACATTCACATTTCACGCTTTGACGGATGCTGTAACGCGTATGTGATTTTATTCGTTCGAATAACACCCATATAAAACAAAATAAACATTTCAAATAATGCAATGAATAGACTGCGGATGTGTATTCAAATATTCATTTTTAGACATTCATATTTCCTGTGCTAATGCAGTTAAATAAATGAAACTTCAACAAGAGTGTATTGAGTCCCTGAAATTTTTATAATATGCAATTTTTCATTTTGTTAAATTATTAAATATGCATCATTCACTAATTTGAGAGTGTTAAATTGCATAAAAATCCGCAGTCTGGTAGACTTCCTCCTAAAAAAATCTATAATTAAAAATATATTCAATATTTAAATTAATTAAAAACATATTTGAGTAATGAATATTTCAAGTAGCAATAAAGTGGAAATCGTAAAATATTCAATACAAAGAGAATAATACAAGATGCTTAGATGCTTAAGAATTCCTGCAAACATGTTAAAAAATAATCAGTATTGTAAAATATTATCGACCACCAAAGTGTTGGCAGTAATATTACAAAATGTCTGTATCTAATATCGTAGTTGGTGCAAGCTTGCTGTACGACTATAAACTTGAAGATAAAGGAAACGACTTGCACAGTCTCGCGAAGATGTACAGGGTGGAAAGATAGATACAACGACTACAAATGCCATAGGATTGCTGCATGCTATTCGTTTCTTCTTTGTAACAACAATGAACCACTATTAGACCGTTTGCTGACCTGTGATGAAAAATGGGTTAATTATGCAAATAAAAAGCGATTACATCATTAGTTATCACCTGGTCATCCAGGTCCATCCACATCCAAACCCAAACTTCGTCAGAAAAAAAACTTACTATGTATTTGGTGGATAATCGCTGTAATTGTTCACTTTGAATTATTACAAAAAAGTGAACCCTTTACAGCAGACTTATATTCAACTGAACACGAAAGTCTGCAGGAAAAACTTTCGATGAGGCAACAGAATCAGAAAATCGCAACAATTTGTCCGGTCACTCCGGTCGAAAATAATTCTCATCGTTAGATTCTCTTTCCTTTTTATTAGCAACATTTGTCTCGATTATCCGCTTAACGAATTCCGGTGCGAAGCGTTGTCTCGTTTTCCCGCGGAACGAACGTTCAATGGGAATCCAAACGAAGATGGACACGCGGTTGCGGGTGAATTGTGTTCTAAACTAATAACTACCTCCGTACAATTTTTGTCGCATGTGTCCCTAATTAAAAATTGTGTCAATGTATCGCATACGCGTGGCTGGCGAAAAACAGAACGGGGGCGTTTTCGCCTCTCTCTAATTAATTGCATTAAAATTCGCACGGCGTCGAATTAATTTGCAACCGTCACGTCCACACGCAGTTTTTTACCATTTCTCCGTTCGTTATCTTACTAATTAATACATTAGAATAATTTTGCGCGACGAACGTCACGGTTTAACGAAGATCGTTAACGCGTTCACCGTCGTGGGAGTCGCCGGTGACTCGAGCCACAAATTTAATTAAAAGGGTAACAGTTCTTATATATTTTATAGCAGAATGAGTATTATAATAATGCTATTAGGCTGTAACCTGTTACGTTATATAAAAATGGCTGCCACTTGCACGTTGAATTAAACGAAGAAAGCCATACAATGGAAATTTGTGCGTACGTCGGATGCCACTAGCTACGAGGCAGGGTTGGACACTTTTTATTTGAAGTGAAAATAACAAACAAAAAGGACGAATAATTACTCCAGATAAAATAAAAAATAAGTTATTATTTCCAAGTGATTTATTTGCAAAATATTTGGTCGTTTCCAGCAACTATACGAAATAACAAATAACAATTAATCAGAATATAAACGTTGCGGTAAACGTAATTAACTTTTCGTAATTAAACTTTCGATGACACACATTGTTAGAAGTCTGTGGCGTTGGAATGGGAGTTCTATGCACGATAATAAAACATTTTTATTTTCCTGGTAGAATCAAATAATAAATACCTAACTTTCAAATAAAATAACAAATATTAAACAAACTTATTTATCAAATGTACTACTACTCAAAGAACATCAGCTAGAATAAAGTAACAGAGCAAACAATAAATAAACTAAAAATTTGATTTCAATAACGCCCAGACCTGCTGTCAGACCTGAGGTTACTGAACAATTGCAATTTTTCAGCTCCATTATAATATCATGAGGTCACCGTCGTCATTGACGTTATGTATGATTCTACACGTAACTCTGTCGCAACGAAATCTCAGCATTTAAATTTTCTTTCAGAATTTGTTCACTGTTCCAAAAAGCTGCTCGTTTCCGCTGCGATATTCAGCAAGTTGCACGCGCGAGCCGGCCAGATTTCGCGAGGTCGATAAATAATGTATCAGCGCGCGAAAGTTTAACTCGCGCGAGCGTACACGTGGAAACGGAACGCAAACGCGGCGGAGTAGGTAACTCGTTGTGATGTAAATCAGGTCGAATGAATCGGGACAGAAAACAGAAACTCCGGCGCTCGGCGCTTGCGAACGAGCTTTCGCGATGCGATTCAACGAGATTACAAAGATACCACTGACACGGAAGGCAAAGAAAACGAACGAGCTTCCCGAGACCGTCTCAATTAGCCGACAATGAGAAACCTCATCGATATGCTCTCCTCTGTTCATCTCTTTCAGTCTCTTTCTGTTTCTTGCCCTCTTTCTCCTTCGAATTCTTAATCTTCGTCGCCGATGCAACGAATCCTCGAATAACAATATCTCCGATGAAACAGGAAAAGAAACATCGACGAGTTCTCTCGTCTCCCAGATGGAGTCAAAGGATCTATTAAAAGCTCTGTTTCCTCGAAAAATTCATCTCTGAAGCTTCGAGTAGCAACTATTATTTAGTAGACGGGTGTTTATGGAAATATAGAGAGTGGCCAATTTGAATAGATCCAAACGAATATCTTTGAAATTATTAGAGATATGGAAGAATAGTTTAGATCAGTGATGGCCACCGGAGCTGCGGCCTTCCCCCACTCTAGGTCCATTACCCTCGTTTCAGTTCCCTCCAGTTCGCTCCTCATTCCCCCTTGGCCAATCGTCGTCACAGATCACAGCCTTTATGAGGGGAATGGACCTAGAGTGGGGGAAGGTCAGAGCACCCGTGGCCATCACTGCTTTGGATAAAAGTTGAGTGATATCAAGGGGATAGTAATGTGACACTATTACTTCTGTTATTGTTGGAAGGGTAGTGGAAATGTGAAGGTCATCATCGTTTTTTTGAATAGAGACTTGTATTTTTTTTATCTGTTAATCGATGTAGGTTTTCATTCTGTATAAAAACGTGTTAGTATTTATAAAAGGTCACTGATTTAGTAGATATTTTAATTTTAATATAGTAAAACATTACTCCACGCTCCATACTCAGCATTTAAATAAAAAAATCTTCTAAACTAACAGTTCTGCGGCAGGCACACCCTAATACTTTCTTTATAGCGAAGAAGCAGCTTCCATTGAAAAACAAGTTTCTGTGCTACAGGCCACTGGCAGTATTTTACAATATTCAGAGTACATTTTTTAAACTGACAGTTTTTTGGCACTGACATTCATACTTTTTTATAGAGAATGAAAAACAGCACCGATTATTGTGCGAAAAGTTGTTAATGTCTTCCTGTTAATATATTTGGTGTAATAGTAGCTAGACATAACCGTGATTTGTCTTTCGATATTTCTGTTTCAGTTATTTTATACAGTAGGCATCTTTCAGCTGCGCGGATACATTAAATTGCATAAATATCTGCAATCGTGGATACATAAAATTGCATAAATATCTGCAGTGGTGTATACATAAAATTGCATAAATATCTGCAGTCGTGGATACATTAATTTGCATAAATATCTGCAGTATAATTATTATAAACGGAAATTCGATAATCGTGAAACGGAAGACACTTTAATTTTCTCAAAAACCGGTCATGTAAAGCAAAATAGTGGTGTTTCCTGAAATGTCCATCCAGATGTACAATTTTTAGCTATGATTCGCTGAACAAAGCCTGTTTCTATTTCCAGTTCTCATTCCTCTTCTGATTAGCTTCGACACTTTAATTTTTCAGCTATAGGAATCTTCAAATGAAAATCTTCGAATATGTAATGGACAACAATTAACTTCTTTATTCAACCATATTATTCGGCTTGTATATTTGGTCTTGATAAACCTTTATTTATGATTTATTTTTGTACTGTCTAAAATATCTCTCCTAAGTCATTCTATATAAATTCTATCCTGATTCTTCAGATGTTATTCGTAACTACCAGCCAAGTCTCGAAGCCACTATATTGGCCACTCGTACACGCCGAATTCCGACTTCAGAACACGTATACACTGCCTTCAAAATTTATTATACTCTCCATCATCTGCCGCAGATATGATTGAAGTCAATTTTTATTATTCTCAATTTTCTATTTCACCTTTATATTATAATAAATAAATATTTACCTGTAGTAACCATATACTCCGTACGATTCAACATACAACAACAAAATTACCCAGAATCACATATAGCCCAATGAACAGTAAACCTGCAGTGATCGCAGCCAGCGATCACTGTGCTCCAAGCCACTATACTGGCCGTTCGTCCCCCGCAATCTACTCTTTGAAGAATCCACACGGTTCTCATAGCAGCGTTTTCGTACAGTACCGGGACGTCGCCGTGCCGTGAAGCTCGAAAACTTGAAAGCTCGAAGTGCAACGTCGAAACATGACGAACAACAGCAGCTAGGACGGCGTTTCGATGGAAACCTTAATAATAGGAATCCGATAGGCGTGTCTGGCGTCTCTTTTCTCTATTGGAATCTCCGGCAGATACAAGTCGCCTGTATGGGTTGTGCACGGACCCGTGCGTGATACGCGTGGAAATACGACGCAAAAATGTACGAGCAAAATATTCCGGATTAAAGCTTGCACCGGGAGGCGGGTGGAGAGGCGTACGAGACGGAGTAGATTTCTAAAAAGGAGGATGGGCAAAGGCTGATACGCTCAAAGCTGTAGCACGGTGCTTTTGTTCGAGGAAAACGGAAAATATTGAGAAAAGGACAAACGAATACCCGAACCTCTGTTTATTAACTCGGTGATATTGACGTATACGGATTTTACAATTAAGCCGGTATTAATTAAATTCCATTGAGACTAAGCGCATCACGATATACCGGCTCGATCCCTGTGAATTAGTCTCGTGGATTCACGTTTGTGTGAAGAAGACTGCTGATGTTCATGCAAATATGTATTTTTGGAATTCAATGCTTTTTATTTTAATGCAGTTGCAGAAATGAAACCGACAACACTGTATTTTGTTCTGTAAGTGTTTGAATAATGTACTTTTATCTTTTGACGGTTTCAAATGTGCGTTTTCCAGACATTTGAGTGTGTTAAATTGCATAAACATACACAGTTTAGTAATATGCAAAGAATTTTGTGAAATAGTTTTCCTTTAGAATAATGATATTTGGAGACCAATCCTAAGTTATATTTTTTATGTGTTTGACAGAATCCTTAGACAAGCATCTAAAATTATTTCTGCTGGAATTATTATAAACGTCAATGTGTTATTAGCGCGTTGGTTCACACTCCAAGGTGACAATTGTTTACTCACAATCATAATTGTATGTCACTAAAACCTTAAGCAAGTCATATGAAAATATCTCGAACTCCTAGCATGTAAAAAATATTCTATATACACCTATATACAATTAAATAATTGTTCAAAGAATTATTAAAATTCTTTAAGACTTTCTAATAATATAATTAATTACAACGCCCAGAATAAATATCACGTCTTTACTTTTGCACTTTCAATAACACGGTCAATAACTAATTAAAATAATTTCACTTATTCCTATTTACAATGATTCCACTCGAACACTTTAATCATTTTTTTTCCTCTATCGCCACCTGTCCATAGTAACTGAAATTATATTTTAATGCATAACTGTTTTGCTGCATCTTGAAGTGTGTTTCCATGTAATGGCCTAATTTTTTCAGTAACATCCTTCTTCAGCAATCGTTACGATGAGATTATAATTGAACGATAGGCTTACGGACGTATAAATTGTGCGTTACGATCGTTTAAGTGGAATCGTCGCAGGATCGAAGTCTACGTGACTCGGTTAACACCGCATCAAGTCGACATCCACTAATCTGTTAATTAAATCTAAGAAATTAATATTCCATCGTCGCTCAGCGTGCACGCCATTGGCATGCAGAATCCTACCGCAAGAATTTTGCTGAATCAGTTCGATGATTTCGACTTTTAAGGGATGCTTTCACCCTTAAACAGACGTCGTTAACTTCTCCTAAAAGAAATCTAAAAAATTGTAAAAGATCACACAGTTACCTAACTATTGTCTCTGACTCATTCTATAAAAATATTCATATGGAGTATCAATCTCTTGCGACTACGTTTCTTCTGAAATAAAAAAATCATTTTCAATCAAAATGTATCGCATAAACTTTATTATCGTAATAAAAAATTGCTACACACGGTACACGCATTCACATAAAAGAAAAATAAACTTCTGAACGTGCACTCTTAGTACTTCGGAGTACTACTTGTTACAAGATTATAAAACGAACGTATGATGTGCAGGATAGCACTTTACAGATGAAAATTCGAGTCTCCCCATCCACGTGGGAGTAAAATTCTTTCAACATTAACCTCGATGTTCCCCTAACATAATTGCTTCTCATAAAAACGTCTCCGATTTCATCCGAACGATCCTATATCCAGTATCGGATGCGGCCTATCCTAACAGAACCAGGATTCAGGATGCAATAATTATTGTTCCTAGATTCATAAGAATAATAGAAAACTTCTCATAATACGACCAGCCGACGAAAAATAAGAATAGCCCTTAAAAAGGGGCTTCCTGTAGAATTTTCTTTGAGGACTTTTGACGGGTAGTGAATGCTCGAGGTGTTCTCCGTTATGGTTTTATGATGAATATGTCGTATCGTGTTACACGGCCAATGCATTTCTTCTCCCTTCATCTTCTTTTTTTCGCCGTTCTCTTGTTAGTCAGACGTTAAAATATTCTCGTTCCTGTCCTTAGGCTCTTTGTGAACTTGTGAAATGTTTTTCCTCGATCTCCACGCGTTTCATCGCTAGACTGCAGATTTGTATACAAATACACATTTTGACATCTGTATTCTTTATTTCTATGTGGTTGAAGAAGTGAAAATTTGTCAAAACTGTATTTTGTACTTTCAACGCTGGAGCCTGCATTTTTTACTTGATCCACTTTAAAATATCGTGGGTCCAACACATTTTGGCATCAATATTATGGTTCAAGAAATGAAAATTCGTCAGAACTGCCTTTTCTAGTTTAAACGCTAGAATCTATATTTTTTATTTGACTTACTTTATGATATTGTAGGTCCGTTACTATAACGAGGTAATTAAAAATTTATTGTTCTGAGATAACCACGTTGATGGACTTCTTTGCTTCCATTCTACTGCTTTTCAACTTCTTATCTCTGAAAAAAGCTCACTATTTGTACAATCCATTCGTGTAGATAACTCAAAACCACTAAGACTCGAGTTATCAGATTACAGTACAGAACACACACTATGTGCATCTGTATTTTATTTGAAAATAATAATTGTATAGAAATCGACAGTCCATTCATCACACTCAGATATTTAAAAAAAAAACAGATTGGCAACTGGAACTTGGCTAATCGATACGTTGTAAATCGTGAAACAATGGCGGTTCCATTGGTTCATACTATGAACGCCGCATTATGAAACACTAACGTCGGTGGCGTTCAATTAGAGCACAATACATTCACCGGCGGTATTATATTAAAATCTGTAATAAAGTACAATCAAGCCCAGGAAAGTGCGAAAACAAATTAATCGCCTCGGCTGTGATACATATCGGATCGTTAATTTCACACAAAGTGGCAGTATCGGGGCGAATTTAATTCGTAAAACATAATATATGGGTAGCGTAATTTCGGTGCCCACGGAATTATTCAACGCGTGTGCCCCGCATTGTTTTCCGCGGGAGGAATCGATAGCGCTCGCTCCTTTTCCGTGCGTTTTAACTACGTCCATTCAAGCGGATGAAACATCGAAGAAAAACAAATGAAAAACGATCAAACGGCGAGGCGAATTTTTCCGGAATGTCCGGATCAAACCCGAACCGTCTTCCGTTGTACATTTTATTTTCGCGCGTGACCCGAACGCGTATTCATCGGACGATTTAGGTGAACTTTAATTTGAATTTTTGAAACGAGGAGTCCTTCACCGAATTCACGCTTTTAAAGGAGCCGTTTAAAGCGTAATGAAAAGTAGGTGCTCGTACATGGGCAGACGAAACACGAGCGTAAACCACAGCGTGGCCTCGCCCGTGTGTGGGTGGGAAAACGAACTTCCCCGCGTCTCGCTTTTAATCTAGGCCAAACACACTTCACGGTATTCTCGTGATGAAAATTGCTGCGGCTGCAATTTCAATCTTACGAATTCTTGTTCCACGGCGAAATATTAAATTCATGTGTCTCGTCAAACGCGACACGCGTCATCCCGTAACAACCTACTCACTATTCGCAGAACAAGGGGGTGAAATTTCGTCAGAATGAACGAACAGGCGTGATCAGCAGGTTTAATATTACTACTGACAAATTTTGAGATCATTGCAGAAATTTTAATCACAGTTTTGAGAGTGTATGAGCGGGAGAAGAGAAACTGAATAGAGGACTCTCAGTTAGAAAATCTCTTGCTTCTTTATGTAGAGTGATTTATAAATAACAATACTGCAACAGCTGATTCTACACGTAAAAGTAAATAAAAAATGTTATATGAACATACGTCCTACGTGTCATAGTTTTTAAATTACAGAAAATATTGGGTTGAGTCGTATATGATTTCTGCCACACAACAGATTCCTTTCTTTTTAAAAATCAAATAGTTCACCTGGTCTGTGGTGTAAAATTTACAATTATAATAGACAGGCACACTGCAATAAACAAATTTAAAAAAAAACAATAGCTTCTGTCCGATCTTCGATGGTTCTGCCTTGCTGTTGACACGTAGCAATCGATGCTAATTTACACAAAAAGAAGAAGAAATATTGTAATAAATATGAATATTAATAAGCTCTGAGAACGTATATTTGCATAAACATTCGCAATCCACTCAATCCATTTGAAAAACGCCTCCTGCCCCGGTACCTCTGTACGAGACTCTCATAATCACCTGACGTTCGAGGGGCATCGGTTTTATTTTCTCGCGTGCAGCGGGCGTATTATACGTTGGCCCATGTAGACGTATCATTCGAGACTTTTAACACGTCGTGTCATATCGAGCGGCGCCATTCGACGTGCGTTAATACAACACGATAGCGCTAAATATGGTTCAGTGAGTTCTTCATGGTCGAGCGGCTCGGGACCTGCTCCTAACGCGAATCCCAGGACAGAAGTTCGCTACCGGGGCCCGACAACTGTATCTCGTGCGAAGGATTGTGTTCTCGGTTCCCTCACAGCTTTTGCGCAACGTTCGACGTGTCACGCGGGCCGAACAGTCGGCTCCACCGGCCTCCACCCGCCAATCCTTCCACAGGGAACACCTTTTATTTGCGTATACATGTGTTACAATGTTCCCGGCAGGAGACGCACGCAGGTGCGAGGAGAATTCGTAAATTGACAAGCGTGAACGAACAGGGGAAAAAGAGCAAGGAGACGAAGTTGAACGGCCGTGGTAGACCGGCGCAGGGGCGGAAGATTCCTCGAACCTGCCTTCTGGAACGAGAGCTAATAACAGAAATTGTCGAATTGTTTTTTCGAAGTGTTTTCAACGACCCCTCTGTTTCATCCATTCCGCTTTCCACCCCGCGCGAAACGCTGATTGATGCATCGGCGTTCCCATCGTCAGACAACTGGATTATTTATCGACCATCCCAGACGCTGATTTAATTGAGTGGAAATTCGAGGAGGACGCGGTACAAGTTTTCGATGGTTTATGGGTATCTCCTTGGAGTGAGAGCAGTTCAATTCAGAATCACAGATTCAGAGAGATACTTATTTTAGACCTAGAAATATTGGAGACATGCTAGCAAAACTTTTTTTAGGTCTAGCTTTTAACATTAGACTAAATCATACCTAACTTAGATGTAACTTAGCCACGTATTTTGAACACTCAGACATCGAAGATACATTAGTATTCCTGATAGAGAATCTAATTGTAAGCACCATTTCTCAAATGAATGATGACAGAGGGGGTCGTAGTTGATTTTATTAAAGCACAGTTCAAACTACTGAAGACTTATGCTTTGACTATACTTATTCTTGTCAGGCACAGAAATTGGAAAAAATAGTCTACACTTTGAAGCAGACTAATCAGAGTTAGAGGAAATTTGACTGATGATCCTTACTTGGTGTGTGTACACACCGCAAAAAACTGTTGCTGATAAAATGCAATTTTAGTAGAAAAATATCCTGATGGCATTCGTCATACTCGAAATTAGTTGTACTTGCCAACTACTACCTACTTTAATAACTACATCCTCCCAACTAACAAAACATTGAATGATACTAATTGGTTAAAGGTCAGCCTGAAACGAATTGTCTTAAAACAGCAGAAATTCGTCGAAAACGGAATCAAAGAATTGTCGAAGTAGTTGAACAAGGACACTAAAATTAATACACAGTATCTTAATAATAAAAACTAACTGCAGTTGTTAATTCGTTTACGTTCGATAAAGACATATTACAAAAAACGACATAACTTATAAATATATACAATTGTAAAATGAATTATATAACTTCGATACCGCTTGCTATGTCCAAATTAGGTTTTGAGCAGTTGCTACACCTCTGGAAGTCTCGAAAGAAAGTATGTACCAAATGCTGAAATTTTCCAGGTTGGAGAACGCGTTGGACTATCTTATTATTGTAATTTGTATGATGTCAAATTATTTCAGTGTTGTAAAACTGCAAAACATCTTGCATGATACAATGATTTATCTGGTACATATAAGTTCATAGTGTAGAATAAATGATTGTGCCCGGACCAACATGGTGGCTCGTAGCACACATACCCGGCTAGATATGGGCCTGAAAATGTTAATGGAATATTTGTATGTACATGTGTATTTGTATGAAGTAACCTGATACTTCTTTCAAGTGCCAGTTAAAATATTCCACCGATATCAATTCCAAGACGCTCGAATCCTCTGCCGGACGAAACAAAAATTTTCATAATCGCGTTTGGGATGATATTCAGAAGGGGTCGAGGTTCCCCTGGACACGGCTATTTTCGATTAGCTCTCGCCCGAGATATGGCGGCAGAAGCGTCTCGATTTTCATCTGGGGTGGCGAGAGAGGGCCACGCAGAGAGATAGGATGTACAATTTCGTGGTCGACACGAGGCCGGGGTAGAGTTGGCCCGGCCAGCGTCCTCGAATTCCAATTGTGGAGATGCGTGGTCGGTCGGTTCACGCATCTCCAGTCAGATCATTCGGACTTAGCATATCAAAGCCCTTATCGACTTAGGCGGTGGCTCTCGAGTGCGGTAACCCTCACCTACACTCCAGCCGGAGAGGCAGAACTCGATATCCCTTTGGAAGTACCTCGGGAAATGTGAAATTCAGAAAATACACGAGCCACGGGCGGAGGTGAGAGCCGGGCCCCCGTGGCTGGTCAAGCGAATCGTAAATATGCGGCCTCCTGGACGACAAATCACGAAACCACGACGCGTATCCTGCACCCACGATACGTGGTCGCCTGAAGTGGAAAATAGTGAGCCCCGAGATGGACATCGTCGACGATAAATCGAATCTATGACCGTTTTATTAAAAAGGATCCTCCTCGGTCACCTTCGCCGGGATTCCTTTTCATTGATCTCTTCAGAAGTCTCTCAGGGCCTTAACAATATTTTTCCTTTGTTTCATTATTGGGAAATTTTTGTGCAAACTTCTTTAACACTTTCAGCGTCACCCATATCTGGATGTCAGGTAGATTGAATCATTATTTATTTGAGTATGTAAAGTACTAAAGATATATTTAATCAGCTCTAATAGAAGCAGTAAAAAAATGATGGATGTTACTGATATTATTGATTAGAAAAGGTAGAATTCATGGTTGCATTCACTTTGTATAAAAATTGAGGAAGTTTGCCATTTTCAGCTAACAGAGCGTGGCACTCAAAATGTTAAGTGCATGGTGGTGTTTCGATTGTAGCCTTATTGAAAATGAGGTAATCTTTTGTACAGAATGTGATTGTTAAATTGTGGATTTTTATGCAGATATTTTTTATTTCGATGTAGCTGATGAAGCGCACCTATGGTAGAACTGTATTTTGAGGTTGAAATGTTTAAAAATACATTTTATGTTTCACTTACTTTGTACAATGTCTATTCTTCATGAACTTGCATATGTTAAATTGCATAAAGATCTTTTCAGAAGCTGGAGAATCATTCTTCCTTTGTTTCATTATTTGGAAATTTATTTATTTATGTTTCTTCAAGTGCATGGTGTTTTTTTGTTTATTGTATTGTTGAAAGTGAAATAATCTTTTGTATGGAATGTGATTACTAGACTGTTAGTTTTTATGCAAAAATACATTTTTAGACTTCAGCATATTTGGTTCCACGTAGCTGGTGAAACGTAACTGTGACAGAACTGCATTTTGGGGTTCAAGTGTTTGAAAGTACATTTTTTGTTTAACTTACTGTATAAAATGTGCATTAGTGATTATTCTTGGTTACTTTTCTGTGTATAAAAATGAGGTATTTAACTTTGATTAAATTTATATTGTACTCCGTAAATTAAATAATGAGGTAGCTTTGTTTTGCAACGTACGTATGGATCGTTTCATACCTCACATTTCTAACCATCAGTGATGTAGTAAAAGCGATTAAAAAGGGAACAAATTATATTGCAAATGAGAGCGGCAGAGCGAGAATATTAAAAAGCGCGGTTAGTAAAAAATTTGCCTCAGAATGTCCAAAGGAAGTGGAGGATAAAGAGTGGAAAAGTTCAAAGAGTATAAAAGTCATAGAAGACTATAAAAAGTATATAACAGGGAAGCGGTTAATATGTCTGATTAAATGCTTCCATGGCGTAGCCTCAGCCTTTACGTTGCGCAGGAACACTTAAATATTATATAAAAATTAATTAAACATCCCTATCTTTGTGCCTGTGTCATTCTCTCCAAAACAATTTAATCTGATGCCCCTGTCGCAGTTGACAACGGCAAACAAGAAAATGTAATTAGTAAAAATTTGGTAAGACGATCATGAAACACAATGAAAATGATAATTGAAACTTCCTATTGTCAATCTGAATGCTCCTCCAAAACTGAACTAGGCTAAAAATTACTGGAAGTAGTATGATAAGAATAAATCGATAATATACAGTAATTCTGTTTTCATAACGAGTTTTGTTTTTTAGAAAAACGATTTCGAAATTTCATCGTGTACGCATATATTTATTTCGGTTCTCTGTTTATGGACAAGTGTAGTAAAGTACTGTATACCTATTTTCAATGCATCTTTACTGAATCATGTAAAATCTTTAGTTTATGCTACAAACAGTTTAAGAACAGAAACTGTTATAGCACTTGATAAACTGAAAATTGACCTTACGTTAGTAAGTGTTCGCGAATCGTTAATTTGAAGAGCACAACTACATATCCATTTCCAATTTCTTAGTTAATACAATAATACAATGAAATATCTAAAAATCGCATAAATACCTTAAAATAATACACTTTATAACCTTCTACACATTATACTTAAACTAACTAAGGTAAATACACACGTACTCGATGAAATAATATCGAAGTCACTTTTCTCGAAAACGAAGACTCGAAAGAAAAATAATTATTCCATAATCTCCATAATCTCCCTTTCCTCGAATGCTCCACGAATTTCAGCCAAGTAAAGCATATTGTATTTGTCTATTTCCAGAAGAAAAATAGAGTACAAGCAACTTGCGATCCTTTAGCGACGTGTCACGTTGATCAGCAGCGTTGAGGCGGGATAAATGCAGCTAGTGCCTAGCGATATAACCTCTGGCTACGGAGTGCGCGTCAACTTCGCCGCAATCTGCATAACCGTGAGCTCATTACCTTTTAATTACCAAGTCCCGGCAGCCGCGATGATTTTCATTGCCACTGAAACTCATCTAGCGGCGCGGCTCCTCTCACAATGGAAGGGACTTTTCCTCGACAATGTTACACGCCCATTAATTTCGTTGGTAACTCCTGCTGCGACGTCGAGACGATAATTCTCTGCGTTGCAGGCTGCAACAGCAGTGTAGGTACGTTTAAAGCGCGAAATATCGATAAAAGGAACACCTAATTATCATTTTTCCTGGAGAAATACCGAGGTCGTCTTCTCGCTTGCGAATAAACTTCCTGAGAAATGTTTGAAGCGTTTTTTAAATGGCACCCTGTGATTGTTCGCCAATGACCTATGGAACAAATTTAATTTAATTAGATAACTTGTTGACCAATTAATAGGGAAACTCCAAAAATTTATAAAATTAACTGTTAATGTTTGATACCTCTTATTCAAATTAGGTTTTGCGCAGTTGCTACGCCCCTGGAAGTCTTGAGAAAAAGTGTGTACCGTGTGCTGAAATTTTCCAGGTTGGAGAACGTGTTGGACTATCTTATTATTGTAATTAGTGCGATGTCAAGTTGTTTCTGTGTTGTAAAACTGCAAAATATCTAACGAAACAGATATTTTTAATACTTGTTGTATGATACAATGATTCATCTATATATTATGTAAGTTCATATTGTAGAATAAATAATTGTGACCAGACCAGTATGGTGGCTTGTAGTACACAGACCCGGCTAGATTAAAGCCTCAAAATTTTAATGGAATATTTGTATGTTTATGGGTATATTCAACAATGCAAGTCAGTCAATAAAAATATCAAGATACATAGT
Source organism: Macropis europaea (assembly GCA_916610135.2). Taxonomy (NCBI): domain Eukaryota; kingdom Metazoa; phylum Arthropoda; class Insecta; order Hymenoptera; family Melittidae; genus Macropis; species Macropis europaea. The sequence continues at coordinate 10,253,549 of OU744350.1, read as the reverse complement.
TATCAACCTCTCGAAAATTGTTATAATTTTATATTGTCTCTGCTAAACACTGCCAAAAGCATCATCCATATATGGTCGATAATTCAATGTATTCTCCGAGTTTCTCGAAGAATCATGAAGCCATTAAAGTGAATATAATATACCACTTCACGCGACCAACGTAATTTTTAAGTAAACAAAGAATCGACAGTATGAAGGGGTAAAATAACACTCTCCACTGAAACTGATAACCCTCAATCTGTGTTTAACTATACTATACACTACAGCGGAGAAGTAACACGTCCAAGCATTGTATATTATTAAGCAATCTACCGATCAGATGCAAATTATTCCCTTCTCTTCCTGTACGAATATTCGAGAACTCGAAGAACCTCGAAGGCGCTATGTCTGTATCGATTTAACCCTTTATTTAATGTTCTGTATCGATTTAACCCTTTAAACTCTATTCACGCCCTCAAGGCGCCACAATATTTATATTACTAATATTCACACTATTCCCATAAGCATTCAACTACTGAAACAATTGTATTAAAAATAAAACAAACCCTATCCTTCATATCAATTGCACTTTCGTTCATAGTTCATAGTTATCAACATGTTGGGTTTAAAAGACTCCCATTGCAGAGGGTTAAATACTCGAACACAGTATTTAAAAGCAGGTAATAACACTGGTCGAGCCAAGTCGTGATAGCATAGTCTCTCGAAATAACACCTGCGAAGCCTGAAGGATCCTTTCGTCTCAGAATCTAAGCATCGCGCGTTGCGCTCGTGGCGGAGGGTGTCGCGAAAATTATATCGAGCTGCAACAAGACGTCCGCCTAATGACGGTAATCACGTCTATCAGCCGTAATGTCTTTGTGCGAGGGTCCCGTCTGAACGGAACTGTTCACACGAGCAGAATTTCCAACACTTTGCGCAGAACCGAACGCGAACGATCGACTGGCAGGCGCCTGCAATGAACAGGAAGGAAGAAAAGGAACGGTTCGAGAAGGAGAGCGTCGAAAGACAAATACCGGAGGAATTAGAAAGGGCGAAGGATCGGCCGGGAACAATCGAAAGAGTCCCGGTGGAAACTTAAAGCAGGCTGGAAAGTAAATCGATGCGAGTGGCGGGGCGGGAGCTTTCAACGAGATGGAAGAAAGTTGCAAGATGTTCCAGGAGGAGAAAAAAACTGTCCAGAAACTGTAAAGAACAACGAGAGAAGGCGGTGGTCGCATGGTGAGACTCCGTGAAGGAAGTGGCGTGAAAAGGAAGAGAATGGCGCGGCGAAGGGGGTTGGCGCGCGAAGAGGGGAAGAATGCAAAGGGGAGGAGAAGGTTGGCACGTATGATTATACACCATCACGTACGATTATGGTCGTTCGGCCGTGCGAGATCGGTGCATGCAGCGCATCATGAGCTTATCGTAGGCGTATAAGATAGCTGCGGCCGCTAAATTGAGATAGAAGCGAGCTGTAGCGAAGAGCGATAGGTGGCAGGTCGATGGGGGACGAGGGAAATAGAGAGACCCTGATGTATCCACGGAAGGAGAAGAATAGACTGCAAGGGAGCAGGATCGAGAATCCTAATTAACGGCATTGATCCAGACTCGTTTGCATACGTAAACAGAGGGCCCGGTAGGCGCTCACGGATTCTTGGTAAATTCGAGAGCGGTTCTGCGTGATCACCTTCCGCAGAGTCTGTACGACCCGCGCCGACGCTTTCCACTTTCCAACCTGCAAATGATCGATGATCGGGTGCACTTTGTAGCCTCATCGATGCGCAAGGATGCATCAAAGTAGTGTAGAAGTATGCAACGTGTAAAACCATTTTATTCTGCCTTATAATATTTTGCTGTGTCCGGTTTCGTGAAACGCAATTGTTTATTCAGAGACATCGAGTCGAACCCCTGAAGAAGTTTCATATTCATTCGTCTTTGAAGATACACCTGTTATTTGCTATACCTTGCATTCTACACCCGGTTCGAAGTCACGTGGGCAGCAGACGCAGCGTTCACCCCGGAATCACCCCAACAGACAGTAAAATACAAGACGGTGGCGGGCGCAAGCGCCCTGATCGACCTGCGGCAGAAATGAAAATGAAATCCAACATGGCGGTGGGTAGTCATCCTGCCACGTCGAGATTGGAGTTGCCATTTCTCTGTGTCTCTCGTTCGTCTTTCTCACCCTCTCGACTCTCTCCCCTTTCCATTTCACCCTCCTATGTAAACTTCGACCCCCGTGAGCCCAATCGACACCTTCCATTAGTCGGTGGCTGCGTCGAAGGGTGAAGGAGCAGGTTTTATCGTGCTGCGAACTGTCTTTGCCCGAGTCGTTCGACGGAGTAGAACTGCGGGATTTCACGGGTTTCTAAAAACCGAATCTAAAGCTTACCTATACCCGTCTACCCTCTGTTCAACTCACCCCGCGCCACTTCTGCCGCCTTTTTCTACTCTCAGGCCCGTGAGTGGACCCTTCTGACAGAGGAATAAATACTGTCGCCGTTGAAACCGGAGAGGACACCGAAGCGTGGAGGATTCGATTGATTGTTCGATCACTGTCCTCCAGCGGATCTCCTGAAGATGATTGCTATGGCGGGAACAGTCCTTTCCACTCAGTCGTACAAACATCGACTAAAAATCAGTTTAAAGCGGGGTGGTTGTAAAAATGAAGGGTGATCTCGACTGAGTAGCTTCATCGAGATTGAGTAATTCTTCTTTTTAACCATTACACCATCCAGATACGAACCATGTTTGGCAATGCGGTTGCAAAGTTTGCCTTTAATCTTATTTGTTCAAATCGCCTCGTATATAGGGTGTCCATGCTGGCAGTGTTCAATCTTTTCCATATACTGCACAAATGTGCACAAAAATGGGAGGAAAAATTGTTTCACTGTTTCTTTGGAAGGGGCAGAAGAATAGAAACCAATTTCAGAAGTTTGAGTAAATTACGGAATACGAAGGAAAGAATAAGATCGTGTCCATGGGCAATCAGTTCATACATAGTCCACAGCCTGTGAGATTCTGCATCAGATAAGTACATTAGTAAACGCGTATCGCCACATTTTGTAACAAGAAAGAACTGTTGTACAAGTCGAGAGTCGGGCAGTGAGAGCAGGACGCAGACCTCTTCAGAATTCTTCAATTTCTGGCTTCCCTGTTGCTTCTACAAATTTTGACCTATACCACCTTAAAGCTCGTGCAATTCTGCATCAGATAGGTATACTTGTATCTATCTTCATCCACTTCCAGAGACAAGAAACAGACGATTGTCGGACGAGTGGTGATTCAGGAAATGTACGTGGGGAAAGTACCTCCTCAGAATTCTTCAATTTCTGGCTTCCCTGCTGCTTCTACCATATTTTGACCTATACCACCTTGAAGCTCATGAAATTCTGCATCAGATAGATATAGTGGTAACAATGCATCGACTCATCTGGAAACGAGAATTAAACTATTGTCCAACAAGTCGCGAGTAAGCAATGACACTTGAATTTTCATCATACAATTCTAATTTATGAAAAAAGTAATACGTGTTAATAATACATCCTGCATTTTGTCGGAACGTCTGCTATTCAGAAATGTTCAAGTTTGCGTTTGTTACGTACAAGGAAGGATCAGAAGCACAGAAAAGTGTATCTTAATCGATGAAAAATTGCGAGAGCCTGCGTGAAAGCGTAACGACGATAGAACGATCACTGATTGAAGCGGAAAAAAGGGGGTTGTCGAAGATTTATCGAAAGCGAAGAGCTATAGAGACGAGCGCGAAAAGCATTCACGAGAATATCGATTTTTCCGACGTGCTTAGGTCGTGATTAAACTCATCGCGCATTCCACGAGTGGTTTACACTCGCATCGGACTTGCCAGCGTAGGACGAACGTGATAATGTAACTATGTCAGAGTTAACGTGAGTCGATGATGACTACTTACGTACACACGCGCGCGCACGTGTCCGTGTTGGTACGCATAGAGCGTGTTTTCTGGAACGCGTGGAAGAGGAAAACATTTCTCGAACGCGAGTTTCTCCCTCGCGTTCGAATAACACGCTCGCGATGCCAATTAACGTCCCGAGATTCGCGGTAAATTATCTGCCTGTTCGTTTGCACCCCGTACAATGCAAAAGAATGAATAAACCGGAGAAAATACGCGAGGGATGAAAACAACACAAATTGTTCCGTCCCGGCAAAAATACGAGCAGAAGCGCAGCCGAAGTCGAAAATATGGGATTTTTTCTAGACTGCCAAATGGATGGTATCGTATAGGGTAACTTGCACTCAAATTTCTGTGAAAAATCGTGTCGAATGTTAGTAAAGAATCAATTCTTGTAAGTGAATCTCTTCAAAGACCAATTTATGTACTTAACTCTTAACTACTATAGACGTTGAAACTTACGCAAATACTATAGGAGGTCTCACAGACCGCTGACGTTTATTGCATTATTGCGTTTATACAGGTGTCGAATAAAGATCAAATGCAATTGTTCTTGCTGTGTACATTAATAATAAAAAAGACCGCTAGCCTGATTGGGCTCTAATTGAACATTAGATTCTAATTGAAAGGTACATGGTGTGAGACGATGGTAAGTCATGTAGGAAGGGAAATAGGGATGAATGAAAATTTGGAGCGGCCTCACAGACGTTCTAGTAGTTAAAGGTTAAGTTAGAAAACACTGACTCTATTTTATTCAGTTAAATACGTATACTTAAATATGAACAGGGTACTACTAAAAAGAGATCGAAAAATTACAAAAAATGAATGAATGTCTGAGAAAAGTAACACGTTCATGACCACCGGGTATTGAGATTCTTTGTAATTAAAAAATTAAGAATTGTCAAGAAAGTATCCCATCGAACAGAGATAGAAGGAAAAGCAATATCGAAATCGAAAGTATTGTATCATTCGAAGACTACGAAATAAATGTTCGACGTCAGTTGACTTGATCTACTGATAATGGGCTCCAGTTAAAAATTCAGAGACGAAATCAGAATGCGAAGAAACATCGTGAACGAGGAGAGAAAGTGAGAGAGGAAGGGAGAGAGAGGGCTGTCACAATTTCCGGATTTCAATATTGACGGCCGTCGTGCGCGTTATCCAATGTGTAAACTTTCGTCCTGTATTTTAATTTCGCGATGCTCAATATGCCGTCGCCGTCGACGTCGTCAACGCCGCCACCGCGGAAAGTTTGCAATAACAGTTTAATCCCCGATGATGAGAGACTGCGAGGCCTCTTACCTCTTACCCTTTACCCCTTTCGCTCGAGTGCACTTCAATCTAGCCATGTGTTTGATTTAGAGCTATCCAAGATGCGCCGATAATAATCGATAAATCCCGAGCGTCGCAGCTTCGAATCTTACAGCGCACCCCTAAAATGAGTATACGTTGTTAACGGCATTGTTTGCACAGCGTTCGTGCGACGATGATGGAAAAAATTAAAAATGTAGATTGAAATTCGTGGTGCCGTAAGAAGTCGATTATCCCAACTAATTAATAACAATGGAATCACTGGATAATTGAACAGCTTGTAAGTACGTGTATCATGTAATAGTGCGTATGAATGGTGTGTTATATTCAATTATAGTGTATTGAATTCTATCACACATGGCGGTAATAGGGTTTTCGAGTATTCTCAGCTGCAGCAGGACAGTTGAACATTAACAGTTTTTATATTTATTGGAATGCTCGTTTATTGTAATGCGACCGATCAGAGATACTATTGTTATTTGTTTCTAAGAGAAAATAGTAATATTTTGAATTCTACATGTGACAGATATTTTTATCGAACTCTATTGTAAAGAAGAACTTATATTTCAAAAAGGGAAATCTTCTATATGCGTGTTTTATAACCTTTCTTTATCTTCAGAATAAGTACGATATATTCCTAAAATTTGGCCATTTATTTTTTAAACGTCCTGTGTACTTCAGTTATTTCCACCGTCTTTCTAAGTATTTCTCTGATCTCCCTAATCTAAATTGTACATTTTCTACAAAGTCCCCAGTTCCCTGGGATTGACTTTATACGGTGCTTAATTCTATCTAACAACTGTTTAACGATGAAACGTTCGGATAATCAAAGTTCTACCGTGGAACCAAGAACGATTCTACGGTACAAAGATAAGCCAAAGCAACTGTAGTCGGCTAAATCGATTTGCCGTTTCCAACACTTGCTTCTTAATAGCCGATAATTGAAGGCAGTCCATAAACTGCCGTGTATCACGCACAGCCTGTAACTCACACTTTGTGGCACGCTCGATGGAATGCAATATACCACGAGCATATGTTAGAAAACTCGGAACCGCGTGTCAAATCGATCAGTTTCACTTACGAAATTCTAGTACAGTTTGCCATGGAAAAAACACCGAAATTTTAACTCACAAAATTGTCAGATACACTTCTGACGGAAACTTTTAATATTTATATCAAGTAGGAGAAATTTTGCTGCACATACAATAGTATGAAAAGGGTCAGATCTCTTTTAGAAACCAACATTTTTGACCATGAGTGCGATTTTTAGAACTTGCATATTTCAGAATCGATACATAACCATTATAAACCTTGTGTGAAATAAAACAGAACAATAATTTCTTAACAATACTGCTGTTTACTTTTTCAATTCGTTGGCCTGTTCGCAAGCTACACAGACATATACCTTATTTTCAAATGTTGTATATAATATTTTACATGATCCTACATACTTGGTATTATTGGAGGACTAGCTCTCCGTTAGCCACGATTCACAAGGGTCGATAGGATAAGGGGTCTTCAAATCAAGTTAGTCACTAAGTTTCTGAAATTCGCAAAACCGATTGAATCATCTCGTAACTAAAGGCTAAGGGCTAAGGTCATAATCTCTCCACCTAATCCAAAAGTACATACATATATACACAACCGTAGGACCAAAAAGTGGAGTAGGATGGAGTTGAAACAGAAAAGACATTACTTAACCCATTGTCTGCCTATAGCAAATGACGGCTACAGCCGTCAGATTTTTGTTGATGTGCTGGCAAATGACGGCTATTGCAGTCATCTTGTAGCAACAAAGGAACATTTAAAAAAAGAGGGTGTCTCTAGGGCCGATTTAGGAAAAAAAGTGTGCGTCTGTGGGTTAAGTTAAAAATGAAACTGTATGCTCCACCATACCCGTGGGTTTGCAACAGTATATTATGGATGACTGACTATGAACATGGCGGCAGTTTCTCAGTTTCTATTCATCAGAAAAGCGTTTTTCAGATACGTTAATAAAAACCTGATGTACGAGAGCGTTTCCTACATGACAACGTCATTGGCATCACCTTTTATTTTTGAGAGATTGTACACTCGGAAAAATCAGCAGTGCACCAAAATCCGGGTAAAGGCTTCCCGACGAACGCTAGAAAACGATATAGCGTGCGATGCAGTCGCAGAATGCGGTTTGTTGAAAACGGCACGCGCGGTCAGCTGCGACAAATCTATAAACGTAATGTTCAATAACGTTACCCCCGGTAGATCGCATGACCGCACGCCACCCTCGACACGCAAACCTCTGCGTCCACGCTTCAGCATGTATCAGCGTTTATTGCCAACACCCTATCCACAGTCTGTACGGGTGTCACCTTCGAGAACTCAGATAAGACCTTGCGGTCTGTTCGAATACGATCGGGTATATCCTCAGGGATCATCCTCGTCAAATGTCAACGAGACACCTCGAACAGAATCGTCGATAGAAGAGACACGCAGAATTGGAATCCAAGGACAGATTAAAAGATTGTTTAGGTGGCAACCGTTTAGTGTTCTGCGTTTAGAGGAAGAAGTGGGTTTGACATTATCTTCCATTTCAGTAAATTTATTATCATATCGCTGCACCGTTTTCCATATGCAGTAATCTGCTTAGAATTAGATCTGTGATACGTAAACAGCAATTTTAGATATCAATATTTTCTGTTTTAGTGTATTATAGTTGAAGAAATAGAACTTTGACAAAATTATATTTTATGCTTCAAGTATTGTAAAATGTATTTTTTGTTTTACTTACTTTGTTACATTTTGTGCATATTTGAATTTGTTAAATTGGATAAAGATCCGCAGACTAGTGATAGGTTCGTCGAGATTGCTACTTTTGAGAAACATTTGTCTATTTGGTAGTAGAGTAATTGCCTTTAGGGATTACGAGTTCAAAAATCGATCAATTGCAATGAACTCTAAGCTTCTGAAGTCCCCATGCGTTGTTAATGTCCTATTTCTTCATTCTCAATAATAGCAGACGTATAGTAAATCTACAGCAAGATAAGCGTACTCAGTGACCCTAATGCAGCAGCCACCCTTGGGTCCAGGGCTCCTGCACCATTCGCAGGTTTGAAACATACGCAGCAAGATGGCAAGGAGTTGCAAGTAAGGTTGGGGTACATTGCAAAGTGATAAGAATCTAACCTACAACATTATGCTCATTGATTCATTCACTAGGTAGATATCATGCACAGCTCAATGTAATTAGCGGACCACGTACTGAAATAGTTCATTGACGATTGAGGTGTGAAATACTATCAACCTTCTAAATACTGTACAGAGCAAGCATTGAATGAAAGTGTTGTAAAGTTAGACATTCAATATTCTGTGGGAGTACGCTAGACACCGATCTAAACCCCATTCCATATCTGCAGGACATTATTTCTTAAGGACCATAAACATTTTCTCCCCCCTAGAATCCACGCCCTTACCGACGCCACCCAAAAAGGGATTACAAAACGAAAGAGAATCAATGTAGCTGTCGTTCAGCAAACTTCTCCGTCTTTGTTAAATACAATTCTGTACGTTGAATCCCCGGGAGCTCAACAATTTTGTTCATTACAGATATTTGACAGATCATAACAAATGATTAAAAAATAATGAACTTCTAATTGACTTGAGCAATATATTTAAAGAGGCTGTACAAGATTAGAGAACAGAAGAACATAGACACACTTATCTACACTCGAACATCGTAAACAATTAATTAGTATCACTCGTAACTCGCAGTATTAGAACACGCTCTACGACAAAACCACCTGACTCCATCACATCATTTTCTACAAGCCAAGGTTCGAGCATATGCTTAGAGTGCTTAGACCATAAGACACGATTTGAGGGAGCAGTGGCCCACTTGTCGACCCCTTGAAATTGGATACTTTTTTATCAGCAACGCGATCAAAAGTAAACTACCTGTGTAACAGTTTCTCAATAATGCTTCGAGATGTATCGTTACACGGTGAGATGGATGACAAAGGGAAGCCTGTCGTGCAGCCGACAGAAAAGAAAGGCAGGCAAGGAGGAAGGAAGGAAGGAAGGAAGGATGGAAGGAGACGAAGAAGGGACGTTGGAACCTTTATGAGGCGAAACACATCGGCGGGCAGAGAAGAAATATACGAGCTTCGCGGGACCCTATCCTTCGATTTCAGCATTTGTCTCGCGCCAAATAACGCGTGTTATTCAAGCTAAGAGACAATAAAGCGCACATGTTAAGTTCCGCCGAGGCTTTCCATCCCAGCGTCCTCTGGCATCCTCTTTTTCAACCACCGTGTTTCGATCCCCCATCCGGTAACCGGCTACACCCCCACGGACCAGATGGTTTTTTCAGCGATATCCCAGCGTATTTCCAGTTGTCTGGCGCGGAGAACCGCACATTTTCCAACGAACGAAGGGTCCCCGGTCGAAGGAGACGGTTACAGAATATAAACGTCTTGATGTATCGTTCGACGGAGAAACTTTGGCATCGCCCACGATTCCTTCGGCAGATCGTGAATAATAATATTTCTTTTCGCGCTGCCAGCTCCGAGTGGCTTTCTCTCCCTTCGGGAAACCTCGATGGCCATCTTCTGCTACATTATAGGCGAATCAAAACTCTCTGACATGTTTATGTACTACGAACGACGCGGTGCAGAAGATAAATTTCAGGCGAATAGGTCTGCAGCTTGGCGACATGCAAATTGGAGTTTTGATGAATACCTGATTCGAATGTTTATACAGAGCCCGATCATAATCGTGGAACACACCGTAGAAAGGGTGATTCTTCGTATGAAGATAAGTCGGAAATATGGAATGAAATTGTTCATTACGAGGATTTCGTTTCGAGAAAGTCAAGTTTGAATGTTTGCAAAGTATACATAATGATACGGTTCGTCGAATGACATTTTAAGTAGTACATACTTAGGTTCTTTTACATGATGAGAATTCAAGTAAATATGAGATCCATTTGAAAATTTATTAATTTATTCAGTAAAAATATTGAAAATATTGAACAATTCCGACGAAAGTACTGTCAGGTGTTTCAAGGGATATAAGTTTACTGGCATTTTATAAAATTAAAAGTAAAATATTTATTGTACTATTATATAAGACTGTTATTAAACCTGTATGGACCTACGGAGTGGAACTATGGGGACGTGTCAGCAGATCCAGCATTGCAATAATACAAAGAATATAATAAAAAATCGTAAGAATGATTACGGATGCTCCTTGGTACATAACAAATCAAACCTTGCATAACGAACTAAATATCCCCTTTGTCAAAGAAGTAACACAAAAATTCGAAGAACAAGGCATTCGTTATCACCCTTTCTGCCTTGTAAGCGGTTATATCATCGTATTCGCCCCTTTAAACATTGCATTTCAGTCTTGGCACCCAAAACAGACATTCATCACGTATCCCGTTTCTTCAGACTCAGGCCGTGTGGCATGCAGCGCGAGCAGAGTCCGCCGCAGAGACCCAACCTAGACAGGTCGGAGCGTCTTCGACGGTGATACAATTACGTCCACGGAATCCTCGGTGCAGGGATTCGTTCCCGCCTTTTTAGTGCGCCAGGCGAAGAGAAATTATTCGGCTGGGCTCATTATCCAACGGAGTCGATTTACCGGCGTGGAATTCGCCCGGTGCTTCATTTTCCACGAAACCGGAGATTACGCGGCCGGCTACGACGCCCTGTTCCCACACCGACTCCCCTGGAATTCGATTTCTGAGTTCCCCTGGCTACGTGTGTGCACGTCGCTCTCGCGTCCTCTCCACAACTTCGCTAAGAAGTACTACACGCCGGCCTGGCCCTTCCGCTGGGATGGATTTATACGAAGTTAAGGGCCGATGATCGGCCGGGGAAGTAGGCTTTTACCCGGTCATCGAGTTCGCCCGGAAACATGATTATTCCGAGTGCAGCTGGACCGACTACGTACGCTCGATTGACGTTCACGGTTGCTAGTTTGCTCGATCACGTTTGCCGATGCACCCGCGGATAAATGCTTTACGGACAACTTCGGCGTCCGATGGAAATTGCTCGATTCGCCATGGTTATTGGCCACCCGGTAGCCGTGAGGTTAGGGAGTCTTAATGGGTTGAGGCGGAGGTGAACGGTGCTTGTAATTTTCTTCAACCGAATAGGATTTTTTTAAATTGTTTGCGTTAATGCTGGCAAGAGTATGGGCTTGCACAGGGTGGACCAAGTATTCGCACTACCATTATTTCAAAAACTGTAAATGGAGTATGTTTTGAATAATATCTGCGATTTACGGAGAGGGCTGTTCTTTGAAGACGTTTCTTCTGGTTGTTTCATATGGAACGATATAACATCGCAAAGACTTCTGAAACGAGTATATCCAGCTGCATGTAACGTCATTTACAGTAGGAAAGAGATTAAAAACACTTTCTGTGCTCTAGTGACAGAAGTTTCCATGATGAACGAAACTTAAGCTTCGTTTCTAATAAACACCTATTAGTTTAGTATTTATTTTCATTTTAGTGTTGTAAGTTGATACTCGTTGCTAGCAGCGCAGGAAATTTTGTTTATAATAACACCAGGATCAAAATCCTATTAGTTTAGAAAGTATTTTAATTTAAATGTTGCTGCGTATAGAGCCACGAGTATTATATTACAAAATTAAAATTGACATATCTATTAAATTAATGACTTTCAGTACTAACAGTCTATTTCTGTTTTATGAAAAAATTACGTATTCACATTTAACACGTTGAATACCACAGTGAAAGCAGCCATACCTGGCCAGACATGTTATAATATACTATTTTTAATGTAAATCTTAACGGAGAAAAATATTCGGGTATTCGGTCGTGTTTTTACATCCCTACATTACTGTTACAGTGTGAGAATTTCTCAGGATTGTGTAGTAATAAATAGTTATTTAACTGAATTAAATTTGAAGTGCCAGTCACCGGCGATCCTCGCGGCATTCAACGTGTTAAGAAAACGCCTACATTATGAACCTCTAAATCATGTAACTTTCGTCTAAAGCAGTGTTTTCCAGCGTGGGGCGTACGCCCCACAGGGAGGCAATTTTGAATATTTTGGGAGGCAACTAGAAAATTATGTTGAATTCGTCACCTTCATCCCTTTTTTATGCTAGTAGACATTTTTTATTGTTTGACGTACCTATTTATATTACACTTTTTCAGAACTTGATTCACTATTATGCCAGGTGGACATCAAAATCTTTGAGGCGTTGAGGTGGGACATGATCCAAAAAAAGTTGGGAAACACTGGTCTAAAGTATTTCTCGATATCTTTAATACCGTTGAAGATACTCGCGTGAATCTTTGGACACCCTGTACACAGTCATGTAATTACATAAAGTACGAAATCCGTTTTCCAGAATAAGTTACAAAGGGATTGTTGCGGTCTGGCATACTGGACCGAGCCGATATTCCTTTGGAAGAGATAGATGCGTGCACAAAAGTGGTATCGAGCTTTACAAAAGGACGAGATCGTTTGGTGCTCCGTCACTGCAGAACTATCTATCTGTCCAGTGAAGCATGCATACCTCGGACTACAGAGAAAGATCACGGGCCCACCCTATATAATGGCCTCCGTAATGCACCCGGATCCCTTTTCATTATTTTATGGTAATAATGCGCCTCTCGACCACCATCCCTCTCTTACGCTGGACGCCATTTCCATTTCTAGATCGCATAAGGATAACCATCGAATCTCCTTTCTTCGCGCTTCCACAGACAGGAAAAAAAACGACTTCGTCCAATATACAGAGGGTTTCATAATACTTGGACACGGCCTCGGAAGTGAATTTGGCATATTTACCAGGTGCTTTGAATTTCATTCAACGTTAAGGTCTTTCGAGAGAACGTTAGGTTTTCGATCATCAGCTTGAACTTCGATTTTTATTACTTAACTTGTTACTATTGTTGCGTTTATTCAATTTATGGTGTAATAAAGTTGACATACAGGGTCGAGCCGAGGGGTATTACTTTAATGTAATTTTATGCGACATAAAATTGGGAAACGTGTCAGAGGGAAGATTAAATGGGATATTGATTCTTCGCCTCATTTTTTGCATGATTTATAACTCAGAATTAATCAGAGACTTTTTAAACACAGTTGAAAGATTAAGTGTCTGGAAACTTTTTCGCTTCACTGTGTATATAGAAGCTGAGCTAACACAGTGTCTTCACGAAGATCTGTAAATCTGTGGATTTATGCGTATTTAGAAATTAGCGAAGTCATCTAATATAATATTAACTGAGAATTATAAAAACATCAAAATTCTAACTTTGGAAAGAAGTTACATAGAACACACGCCTATATACATATTTTTCATTAATATATTTCTGTATATTTCAGTTCTACGAAAATTGCAAGAAGAATTCTATTTATATATTTACCTCAAGTCAGCCCCAAATTTAGAAAAAGTTTTTCATTTTTATAACTGGGTTATTGCATACATCCTATTTATGACGATTATAATCCTATATTATCTTACCTTTACTTACAGACATTTGAAACTCATTGGAAGATTGCTGAACAAATATTCTTACATAACATTTCAAACACGTTGAATTCCATGGAGGGTCTCCGGTGGCCGGCACCTCAAAGTTACTTTAATTAAATAATTATTATGTATTACACAGTTCTGATCAAACTTAACATTGTAACAATAATGAAGGTACACGAGAACACAACTGAACACTCAAATCTTTTCTTTCTTCGGGATCGATATTAAAAACAGTAAATTATGTCCTGTCTGACTAGGTATGGCTGTTTTCACTGTGCCACTCAACGTGTTAATAGCTCATGCATTGTATAATTGGTTAAATTAAATGCGAGGGAACAAATCTCTCCAGTCTTGAACCTATTGCTAGGATTTGGAGCCCTGCTAACTCTTTACCTGCAGCAAGAGAATTTTTCTCTTCATCTGCCTCTTCTTTTAAACATCCAACTCTTGCATCTCCGTTCTCAATAACTGACTTGTACATCCATTTATTCTATACATGTGTGACACTTCTACTGCATCCTAATTTTGTTCTCTTGTTAAAGGGCTGTCTCATTTATGAAATACAATAAAAGCAAATAAAAGCAGAATCTTAATATATCTAAAAATGAAAATAGTATGAATGTAGGATCTGAACAAGAAGCCAGAGGTCAGAAGCTGACGGGAGCACGTATGGCAGGTACTCGAAAGCAGTTTGACGTGCCGATCAATCAATAAACGCTGGAATATAAGGCGAATCAAAAGTAGCCGGCCGATTCCCCTGTGGGAAAGAGAAAAGGAATTCGTACGTGAGTACATTTCTGACTGGTCTAGTCGGTTGCCAGAGAAGTGTGCCCATCGTCCTTTACCAATAGGGAACGTGAGCCTCGTTTTAAGTTCCGGTCCTGCCAAATCCCGAACAGATTTGGGGTCTAGCCACTCTGCCGGACCATTCGTCTTTCTGTTCTATCAGTATGTGACGCACGACGACCTCTTCGTTTTCCACCCTCGCTTTCTCTCCTCTCCATTTTTTTTCTCCCTTTCAAACGAAAATTTTGCGATTACAAATAACAGCTGCGAGCCTCTCTCATGGGCCATCGTTCCATTCATTTTTTCTCTTTTTTTAGGAAACTAGAAAACTGTGTAAACAGACCATACGGCACCACTTATCGCGCTTTGTATTCTTATTATATTTTTCTGTAATTATTGAACTGAGTCGTAAATAGCTAACAGCACGTAACAAATTTTTTTTTCTAGAAATTTAAATGGTTTGCGGGAACAACAATCATCCTTTAGCCCTTTGACTGCGATACGTTTCTAATGAATATCTTTCTCTGTGTGAGGAATGACTTTAATTTATTTTTCTCATCATACGTTTTTTTTTCAACCTAGTAAATGTTTTCTTTTAACATTTATTTCTATGCTCATAATTATTATTTATTGCTAATTTTTATCTTCTATCAGGACTCTGGAGTGTTCCACATTATTCAAAAGTGGCAACCAGTTCTAGAAGTCATTATAGTGACCGTTCGCAGGTAAACTACTTTCCCATAGCGTACACATCCGCCTTCCTTAGTCACGGTGTTAATAAATCATCAATAAATGTAAGAAGACAAATCGGTAGTTATTCATGGCTCAACCCAATATTTCCCCGTTGGAAACGACCGTTTCAAAGGCGGTGCGTTCTCTCTGCAATCTCATTTTTAGAAGGACGCGAAATATAAAAGCGGTGTATATCTTCATTCGGGCTCCGTACGAAAGGAATTACCGAGATTAATTGAAAGCGATTATGCCCGGGCGTAAAGCGTGAATTAATAACACCCGTCGCGCGTTTAAAAGTTCTTCGAAACGGCTATAATTTTTTTTCTCCGCCGTGGAAGAAAGCGTTGCAGGCCGGGAAGAGAATGCGCGCGGAGCGGGCGAATATTCTGAAGTGTACAAAGCTCTTTCTGCGACGTCGACATTTTTACACCGGGTTGCCTCTGCAAACAGTGCGGTCTGGGGGCCGGAGGATTCGGCGCGTGGATTAGAAACAACCGAGCGGAATCGGGTCGGTCTTTCAAATTGAATTGATACCGTCGTTCGGGTAGTTACGAAGACGTTTTGAATAATTTAGCAGCCCCTGTGCTCGCTGTTTTCCACGCCGAAAGGGGAGAGCTCTGTTTATTTCTGATTACGCCGATGAAAGGGGACGCGCGGACGAATGGCGCTTGTCCGCCACTCGACTTGCAACGCTTAAATACAGAATTTAACAGAATTATAATCGTATCGTGTTGCTGAAACTTTCGAACTATCTCCGCCAATTTGCCGCTGATTAAAGTCCGGTCGAACTTCAAAGGAATTGAATTAAAACACGGAGCCCTGAGTAATGCGATTGTTTCGGAGACGAAAGGGCACGATGCACGGTTATTCATTTTCTTTCAATGTTATTCAAGGTGGAATTGTTTCTGTGCTCTGTTGGTACTATTAGATTTACTTTACTATGGCTCACAAAATGAAACCCTTAACCCTTTGAATACCCTTGGTCGAGTGTGGCTTGACATCGATTTTATTCACAGGTACTCCTATGTCGAGTGTGACTCGACATTTTTTAATTGCCAGTTTAAATATGTATTATATTTCGCAATATTCTTTTCTACAACAAATATCAGGTCTCAGCAAAGTTCCAATGCTATTTTCAATATAATTAGTAAAAAAAATTGTTTAAATTGATTCCTATCAACCAACTGTCTTTTGGAGTACATTTCAAATAAAACGCTTAAAATAACAGGGTGTTATTGGAAGGAAAATTAAAAAAAAAATTAGGAGTTCAAAGGGTTGAAGGGAAGTATGGATGTATACATATACATTGTGTGAAGTTCATCGTATGTTTAATCGGGAGGTTTTATCAGCTGCCTATTTGCTGTCGATTGTTTAAATTGTAGGATTATAAAATATAATAAGCAGTATCTTAGTCATGGAGAGTTTACATTTGTAATTAATTGGTAGTTCATTAGAATTTCTTATTATCATATTAAACTGTTCCAAATAATTACATAATCGGCCAATGAATACATTTATTGTTCATAAGGATGCCAAACATTGGCTGAGTTCCTTAAGGACATCACTTTTGACGATTTATAATAACGGTAGGATTGTTATGTACATAATAAACATCGACTAAAAATATTACAATATTAAATGCGTAATATTTTGTTCATTACTCCAATTTGATGGAGGGTAGACAATTTTTAGAAACGTGAGAAAAAGTGTAATTGTTTTGAACGGTATATTACGCTCATGTCCTTGTATAAATAATTTAGTAAACTGAGAATTTGTTTCCTCGCATCACAGGAATAGTTTCTTTTTTTCTATATAACTTCTGTAACTTCACTTAAAATTATTCTTAAATATTCTTCACTTTGAAATGATTTTTACCAGCCCTTACTCTAACAACCGTTTTTACATACATCTTGAGGTATCCTTCAAGTTCGTCTGAATCCAAACACCACTGTTCTTGATTTAACATAATGTATGCATTAAAATAGAACTTGTACCTTCCTCATAGCCAATTCTCAAAAAGAAGAAAGTACAGAACCGTATCCTTGCTTTACATTCAAAGAAAGAATCACACTATAGTAGTAGATGTCTACCAAATCGTAGAGATATAAAAACAAGACTCATTCTTACTGATCGCATAACAAAAATATGCTTTGCATGCACTGTAAAAAAGCTTCACAGTTTGCAGAGTGGTTGAAAAAACTATTACCCAGTACTTTTGCATATTTTCGACGCACACAGACATTTTGGAAACGAGTTCCAGTAGCTCTGCGAGACACGGCACGACACGGATGGGTGAGATTGTCGACGCTGGGCTCAAATCAAGACGCTGCCTAATCCAATCAGGGATGGTAATTGCGTGCGTAGCTCGGGGCAGCAAAGCCATCGGGGGGTGGCTGCAGACTACATCCCTGTTAGGGGTGAGTCAGAGTTCACCCCTGGTGCGCGCGCCCATTTGCTTGTCTCTGCCTACCTCTAACTCAACCATTTCTATGACGCGAATACAGAGGCTAGACGCATCTCCAGCTGCCGTAAATACGTAACCGCATCGGCGCAGACGCCATTGAAACCCCGAAAAATCGTCACAGCACTCCGCTCTAAACAAATAACGCGAAAACGAATTTTCGGACGATCCCATTTTCCTCGTCACCGCGAGAGAGTTTCCAAATTGCTTCGACAGCGTTAAATAATCGAGATCCTGCGTGTTTTGTCGGAAAAAGGGCGGGCAGAAAAACAATTCGCGAATGGAAATCGGTTCGAATTGACAGCAACTCGGATCCGTCCAGGATGCAAATAAAAATTGAGGAAGGTAATTAAAATGTCCACGGCCCGTGCTGCTGGTGAAATTTTTAACGCCACTGAAAATTGAAGGTTATTCGCCAGACAATTTGTAAAAGAAACAAGTGCACGGCGTCTGGTTGACCCGCGGCTAGTTCTCCCCCATGGAAACAACCCTCGACCCTAGCTGCAGTATACGTGGCGCCGATGCGGTCAACAGTCGAGAATTGTATAATAATTTCGATTCTTTGTCCTACTGTAAATTTCCAAGCGAAATCGCCGCGACGGCGGGCATTCATTACGATGTATTAAATGGAACAACATAATTAACGCAATTAGCCGTTCTGTCCACAACCATTACTACGGGATCGAGCAGAAAGTGAGGCGGGCGACGTTGAGCTGGATGCCGAACGAAAGTTGGCTGCCATTAACCGCGTGCTCGGTTCTCGATAACAAATATCAGCAATTTGTTAACATGGGACGCGTCGCTGCGCCCACAGTGTTACAACATTAACTCTGAACTTTCAATTACACCGAGGAAAACTATGCCGCGCTTTACACCGTCCACCGATTCTCGTCGAAACGGTTCGACCGCATTTCACTGAAACGCGAACGACAGGCGAAACTCGCGTCACGCTCCCGTTACATCTCTCGGAAATCGGACGCCCGCGGATCGACGATCGATTCGCAAGGTGTGCAGGGCGTGAGACGTGATAATAACGTTGTCTTAATTAGCGAAATAACTTTCCCACGATTAATTCGCACCAAGAGCCTGTCCGTAACACTGAACGGTCGTGCGGCGTGTCGTTAAGCGCGAATGGTAACGCCACCATAAACAGGATCCGGCACGACCGTTTTCAGCCAAGCATAAAGTCGATACGTGTCAAACTGGCAACAGTAATTACGCCCGTGCCTTGCGAATCTATACGTGAACGTGCCGCCACGCCGGTGTGATTGTGCAAGCGATACGCGCGTGTACGAGATAATGGTCCCGCATCCTGGCAAGGATCGGCTTACGACACGTGTCAACCAAGAACCTGGACATCGGTTCTGCGTATCCATTGCACTCTGCTCACCGTGTAGAACTCTGGAATCACTCGAATCTGCATATAAATGCGGCCGAATGCGTTACACGCCGTACACCCTGCGTACGAATGCAGTTTACGTGTTGCGCGCCCCTGCACCGATGAAGATGCTCGCTGAAGTTTTGTAAGAGTGACGGTGGATCGGTA
Organism: Macropis europaea; assembly: GCA_916610135.2. Taxonomy (NCBI): domain Eukaryota; kingdom Metazoa; phylum Arthropoda; class Insecta; order Hymenoptera; family Melittidae; genus Macropis; species Macropis europaea. Next base: position 10,234,310 of record OU744350.1, on the reverse strand, counting down.
TCACGTTTCAGGAATCAATGGTTGTTAGTATTGTGTCGTTGTAAGCGTAGGAATTTTTTTTAATTTATGTTGGCTTCATTGTTCAATGATATACATATAGAAATGTATAAAGTTTGGCCGAACAAGGACACAGAGACTCGACGCGCTCTGTGTGTCAGTGGATACTTTCGTATGTAATCAGACACAGCAGTTGGGTTTTTATAATTACAGAATGAGATTGAACTTTTAGTGTAATCAATAAGGAGGTGATTCTTTGTTCAAATATAAGTCGATAATGAAGAATACAGTTTTTCAATATGGGGCTTTATTTTCGAGAAAATATTCTGTATATTCTTGTAAACATTGACGGTGTGATGGCTTGGTATACTTAAAGATATTATAAGAATTTTTGAAAATGCAGAGAGTTATTTGAATAGTTTGTGGGTTATTGAAAATGTTATGAATTTTTAAGTTTTCAAATGTATCTATATTGTTTTTAATGTGATCTTATAAATAATAAATAACCGCTCAGTGCATAAATAATCGATCACGTATTCTCGAAGACGAAACCTCGTAGAGAAAAGTTCTGTCCTTCATTGTCTATTTATTTTTGGATAACGAATAACATCTGAAAAATATCATTCACATCTACCTAAGTCTCAATTGTAAAAAGTATATGTATCAAGACTGTTTTTTTTATTTATATAAGATCCGTAGGTATCCCAAGACTGAGACCTTCAGGGTCGTTTTTCATTTCGTTAGACTCACTTCTCACTTTGCATTTCAAAAATTCTTATGAAAGTAAAAAGGAAAAATGATCCTTGGGGTCCGGTTTCGACGTCTGCAACCCTAAAACCCTCCATAGCCGGTCAGATCAGAATTTAGAACGTATGCTGGTTTGCTTATGAATATTCTCGGGGAAACTAGCTGCAGGATAGTAAATGTGCTACGAGTACCACGAATGATTACATGAGGGAGTATCAGTATGCGTGTGCATGTAAAACAACTACTAATACAGCAATGGAGAATCACTACAACCACAGGGTAATACGGGATGATCTAACTGCATCACTGCCAGGTCATGCCACATTGTTCGTATCGGGCCGATCATCGTAACTCTGGGATTCAGATACCTATGCCAGACGACCACCGTAATGCTGGCAACCCTCCTTCAGCGTCACCTATCTCGTAGGTTCTCAAACTCCATAGACCACCCAACGATGTTCCAATACTAACACTAGGTTGAATTATCAATAATTCTCAGCTCATTTTTTTTATTTCTTGCTGATTCTGCAGATTGTCTGAGTTTCAAAGAGTCTCACTTGAAATGAAGCGAAAATTTATGGTCAGGATGAACCATTTCAATTTTTTAGAAAAAATGACTGAAAATACAAAATTGTGACAGCTCTGAGAACTCCAGCTTAGAGAACCCCAGAAATTTATAGTGATAGCACGTAAATTGATTATTAATTTCATGTTCTAGTTTAACAGGTGCCATGAATGTGTGAGGAACAGTCAGAAAAATTTATGTTTCACCGGTATGCGTTGTGCTCGGTGAAATGTTTGGAATCCGCAGAGATTGCGTCCTATTGTTTGAGAACCTATGACCAGCGTCCCTTCCACTTTCATCTCGGTCCTGCTCCGTATGGCGAGTTTTAGTGATACAGCGGATTGTTGGCGATTCAAACGAACAGTATTGCCAGTCAATCCCGGATAACGGGGTGGATTCGTGCCAGAAGCAAGGACGCATTCTTGTTGATCGCCAGGATGTTCACAGTGACAAACATATTGCACGAATAGGCAGAATAGATCGGGTCGCTCGATAATCCCGCGAGGGCCTTAATTATCGGAGATTATCCGAATGTTCGATAACCAGAAAATCAATGAACTGCTATCGTCCGGCGAGAAATAAAAAATACAATCTAAAATAATTCTGAATTTCGAATAGACATCTAAAACGTTCGATAATCCTTTGTAAAAAGGTGTTGATGCCGTTTTAAAAGATTCCTTCTCAAGGCTAAAAAGCTTCTGTCAACGATGAAACTCGCCGGCTAAAAGCTTCCACACCTTCATCGCCGGATGATCATTTTATTGGGCGCTGCATCGCAATACCGTTATTACTGGGAAGTTCGTATCTACTCGAGAGGAAGTAGCTGCGAAGAACACCAGTTCCGAATGATTCAGCGCCGGGGAACAATGAAAACTTTGGCTGAAGATAGCAAGCATTAAATACGAAGAATAATCCGGGCTGCAACAATGGTGCATCTGTTTACCTGCTACCTAGGGGAATCTGACAAGGGAGAGAAATATCGCGTCCTAGATTCCACGTACCTGTCACTGTAACTTCTTCTGCTCCCCTGTCTCTCCCTCTCTGTCTCCCCTGTCTCTCCCTGTCCCCGTCCAGCCTCGACACTCTCCATTTCGTAAAATTAATAGGAAACTCGCGGGTCGATTTGCTGGATGTTCCGGTGCTCGACTGACAACGAGCAAGGCCACGGGAGAGTGAGAAAGTTTTCAGAGGGTGGTGACTCGCCGACACACGCTCCCGCCCATATTTTCTCTCCATCTTCTCCGAGACTCGACAACCGAGAGAGGGCTATCGCTCATACATCGTCGATTACCCAAAATAGATTTAATCAACGACGCGTTTTCCGAGGCAGGAAAATAAGGTCGCGTATGGGAAGGGGGATGATTGTGAAGTAGCCGCTGATCATGACGAATCGATGAGATCGGGGCATATGCGGCCGTGTGAACGAAAACACGCATCATCGTGCGCCTCGATATTAGATGCGAGAGCCGGTCAATATGTTGCGCACCGGAATCAGCTTGGAACACGAGAGAGGAAATGAGATCGATGTAAATTCACTGTTTTCGATACGTTCTCGTTATACCTTGCAAGGGCTGCAGAATAATGAGGGCTTGTTGAAAATTGGACGCATTTGATAATCGATAGCTTCGGCTGGATGTATATGCTTTAATATTTGTGGAACTGATGAGTGATCGCACGGATATATGTTGGAAATGTGCTGCAAAATATTTTTGTATGAGGTTTGATTGCAATATCTGGCTGTAACTCGTTATTTCTGTATGTTGTAATGTTTGGAATAGTGGCATCGTTATAAATAATACTATGAATTTTTTATATGTTCTATAATTTTGGTGACATTAATTATTGAAAATAATTATAAATCCCTGGGGGTTACAAGATGTTGTAATGTCTGACGAATTCTTTGCTGAATTGTATTTTCTTTTGCAATGTGTAATAATAACATGGCCACTTTAATCACAGAATGGGTATTGAAAAATACGTGAATAAGTAGAAACAGTTCGCACTGCGTCAGACGCATCAGCTTACAATTAGTCGTGACGCACGCGCAAATGTCGAAACTTTGAATTCGATTTACTCAAAAACAGAGTTTCGTACCAAAAACCTTTCTGCAAATTGTTGAATTATTTTTATATAAAGAAACACTCCTTGTCTTTTTTCTTCTGTAAATTAAGCTGTTCCTTGTGTATTACATTCATTAAATGAATGTCTCTATGCATACAACAATATTAAGCCTTTGAATAAATTAGTAATCATTGACAGGTAATGTCTTAAAAATTAATAGAACAATAGCCATGAGAATACTTTTTCCTATAATGTACTATACACTATTTAAATTATTATTATTAAAGGGTGTGTTATTTTCGACAGTAGAAATAAATATGACACGACGTAATTGTTTGCTTTACAAACACGAATATTTTAATTAACGAATTTAACTGTCAACATCAGTTTTTCCATGTTTCAGAGATGATCGCTATGCTTTTACGATAATGAAACATTTTTATTATCACATTCTTATCACAGACAACTGACCAGAATCTTCAAATAAATAAAGTGCGCTACTTTCACAAATAAAAAGGAAAATTGAAAACTATCATATTTTAACAAAATGTTTGAAATGATTTTCATTAACTTCATGACTTTTTCGAATATAGCATACTGTGGAACTATTTCCTAACACATTCTGTGTCGTCAAAAGTAACAAATATTAACGTAGACGAGACAAGCGATACATCCACTGCAATTGTTCATACCAACTTCCAGGTTAAAATACAAAAAGACAGGCGCAAAGCTATGACAAAAAAATTATTGAAAGACGATCAAAAAATAATACTCCGTTGATCTCCGCGATGGACACGCTTCCGGCGGTATTACATCGAATCCATATCATAAGCAGTCAATTTACATCCCTGTCAATATCTCATCAAATTGATCAGAAAGACGTTTCCTGATACATCCCCTAAAAAAAACTTCCCTCGACTCGTCAAAAATAAACATCCTCGCACACACACACGGTGTGCGGGTGTCACGTCAGCAAACCGTGCAATTTTCAATCTCTGCCCCGCGTATACGCGATACTCGCGACGCTGGAGCTCGTTACGCCTTCGTCTGGCTCCGCTAGCTTCCGGAAGTTCGACGTGATAAAAGGACCGTGCCGTTCGAAAGGGCTGCTCCGCAATGAGACGCAGCCAGCGAACCATCCGCACCAGGCGAAGACGGCGTTTGCACGTGTTCGTGTACACGCGTCGCTAAAACGAACGGTTTCGCGCCGTTGTAATGATTTTCGGCTGTTCGTGGATGCCTACGTGTGCCGTGTGCGCGTGTGAGTCGGTTAAAACGATTAGGAAGGTGAGCTAACATCGTTGCGTCCTCCGCGGAGAGTGACTCGCAGAGTGCTGAACGAACTGGCTGGCGGAGAGGGTGAACCAGGGTAGCGGAGGGATAGAAGAAGCAGAGAAAGGAGAAGTTGGAGGAACAAGGAAGACGCATGACGAAACGCAACAATGGTGACTATAGGTGCAAGTGGATTACGCGTAATTGGCCTTTGGCGAGTTTAGAATACACAGGATGTTCATGAAAGAATGGTAAGATTTCACACATATGTGTATTCTGTATTATTTTCACCTGCTTCATAAGTTTGCGAAGTGTCATCAAAACCGAAGGTGGACACTTCGGTACGTTCCCTTGTGAGTGGAGAAAAAACATATTCGGCATTTCCTTTATAGTTGGCCAGATGGTCAGCTAACGCGACAGTACTGTACCTCTGCAAGAAGAAGCCACACGATGTTAGTCCGTGGACCCAGGTGAAAGAAGTAACGTGAACGGAACCCACATCGCACTGCCAGGACTGATTTAATTTTTCTTCCTCCTTGATCGCCATTTTCCAAATTCACAACGTCAAGCAGACACAAAGACAAGTTTGAACAGCCGATGATGAATCTCTACATTCATTACATTTCTCCACCGAAAACCATCGGAGTTACACGTCTGTGAGACTCCAGCATTCTTTCACGAACACCCTGTATTTTCGGTGATTCCACGGCTGTTCAGACACCGGCCATTAGTCCCGACTTGTCTAATTGTTCGGCACCGCGCGCAGTCACGCGGCTTTCTATGGTGCGGCGACGTCGCCAATCCCATTTCGCTAATCCGACTGTGTCCTTGTTTACTCGGAGCCCGGCTTCGAAAGCGGGCTGGGAATTAAAGCGACGAGAGAGCGCAAACGAGTTTCGACTCCGGGAATCCGAAAAAAGTATCGCAATCGCGTTACGCGGTTAACGCCCTAGTCACCTCCGCCGTTTTTCGAGTCTCGCGACTATTCCGTCGCACGGGATGTTTCACTCCCCGTTTCGTCATGTCTGGATGCAAAAATTGCCGTCCGCGTGGAGCTCGTTTTTGTTTTTTTCAACCAACAGCTGTAAAGGAATTTGTCAACGATCGATTAGTTTGTTGGCAGGGAGCAAATATTCCGGTGATCAAGAATTTTTGCACCACGGACTTTCTTTTCGCGTGTATGGACACGTTTCGTGTTGTTTGATTGTAAACGGGAGAGGGCTCTTGTGTGCGCAATACGTTTGAATATATATTTGATTATAGAATTTTGTTTTATTTATTGTGTTAGTATTTACAACTGGCTTTATTGAACCAACCAGCAAATTTGATGCATGGAGATATAGTGTGCAGGTGGATAACACTCAATAGTGATTATAGAATTAAAATTGAAATCGGTTACAATGTCGATTCTGTTGACATCCATGATTGGTATTGTGATTTAAATTGGTTTGTAGAAATTTCTAGAGAAATCTGGAGAATTACTGTAAGTGTTTACCAAATTATATAAACACTTGGTAGTAGAAACGTTCAAGTGAGTCTGAGCTGTCTACATTTGTTGTCTGTGCAGTTGGACCAGGTCGAAGCGTGGTGAACGAAGCTCAAACAAATTCCTGCGACTTCCAGTGGCCTTGTGTGGAGAGAAACATGTATGATTTAGCAGAAAGGGACTGCTTGTCTCCAGTTACTTTGGGAAATCGAACATACGTTCCCTCGGCGACCACGAAGGGCGACATTAATGTCCTGACGCTGTTCTACCGACTACAGGGAACGACCCCAACATATTTATGCCCTTGTACTAATGGTCCAATAATACCGGTGGTAGGTTGTGAACGTCTGTTCTATGTACGGCCAGTCTAAATACACTTTTCGATATATTTCTCTAACTTTTTCGTCTTTCTTTATTTTATGACCTAAGTAAGACGCTGTGTGACGAAAATTCACTTTTATTTACACCTATAAATCTGTAAATTCATCACCTTAGACTGTACAGACGATCTTAGTTTAATTACGTCGGCGATTAAGTTTATTGGCATAGAAGGAACTATCTGTTCTCTTGCTCGTAAGGATGTCTACACTTTTTTCACCCTGCAACAACGTCTTCTACATGGCGTAGACTCCACAAGCTACTAATATGCTTAATTCTAAGATTTAACGTTATAAACTATCGAAAGACATCAGGTTATTAGCATCAGCACTAACCTGAATGATTAAAGAAGTAATAGAACCTTTTTTTAATCAAGTAAATATCTCCTGTTAATTGTTACAGCGTCCAGCTGACAAAAAACAAATTCACTTGCTAGCCACCTAACGTCTTCAGCCCTGAATAGGAAAAACGGCGTCAAATTGGAGCTACACGGACCGAATTGTCGTCTCAGGGAGCAAGTTTACGATCAGGGACCATTCTGGACATCCTGTCCTCGAGTCTCGACTATCGCAGATGCTGCAGCCATTCAGGCGACCATGATGCCAGCGATTCGGGCCGAATCGACGAACAGGGGAAACGGTGGACGGAGTATAAGGGCCGTTCATAATTGCCAGTGCATTGTGGATATTAATTTAGTGGCTCGTTCATATCGAAAGTAATATCGACCGGGGCCGGCCAAGGGAAAGTCTAATAGAAGTCGTCGCGGGATGAGTTACTGCCTTTAATTTCCCGATAATAGGACTCGAGCAACCCTCCTAACCGTCCCGTCTCCGCACCCCCGTTTTCTGATTTCGCTCGTCCTTTCTCTTTCCGTGCGTCTAGCCACTTTCAAAGCCAACGAACCATCCTTCTCGAACCCGGGGTGCCCTTCGTCGCCGAGTACCATTGCTATAGGTGGCCTTCAGAATTGTTCGCTGATAGTTTCCGTGAGGGGGACACTCGAGCCAGTAGTTAACTTTGCGGTCGAGGCCATTCATTCCCGCGGAACAACTATTTTATTGGCAAACCCTCTCCCTCCACGGACGTTTATCAGCGGAACTATGTTTACCGAACCAGCTCTCCAGCTACCGGACCATTTTTTTTCGATAGTCAGATAAATCAGTCGTCGACAATTACTGAATGGGAAAGTAATTAAGCGATACTAGGGAAGTTTTTGTAGACGGATCGATCGGTACGTGGACGGAGTTTATTTATCGGTAGGAATGAGGTGCTGGAAAATTGCTCTGGTGAAATATAAATGTAGATTCCAGTGAGTTCAAAGGCATCTACCCTCTGCGGTCTGTACGTCTCTGGGTTGTAGATTGAAGGTTTGAATACTAATTTGGTCGCTTGGATTAATGATTAGAAATTGAAAATTAAAGAGTGTGTAGATCTGTGAGATATACGGCCGTATTGAAAATTAAAGAGTGTGTAGATCTGTGAGATATACGAACTCTTCAGTTTGCTTTATACGTAGCTATCATAAGACTTATACCTCTTCAAGAGAGAATATATTAAAGCTGAAGAAATGGACTCAATATGGAATAAAAATGTACAAAATTGAGAAAGTGCTGTGCAAAATAATGTACACATATGTGAGCAGTAAACGTCATGCTTTTATCAAGAATCATTCAATTTTATCAACATACATATTAAATTGAACAAATATCTACCGATTAGTCTTTTCAAACTTGTCCAATAATTTATTAAAGAATGATTCCTCGTTGTTTCCACAACACTTATGGCTTTCAAACTCCAGCAAAATCAATAGCCAAAATAAACAATATTTCAGTTCTTCGAAAGAAGATCTGTCACCTGTCAGAGGGTATTTATCAGTGAACCTAACATTTATACGAATTTACCTAATTCTTGCAAGAGTTGAACCCGTTCCTGTCTCCCACGTTTCAAGTGACAAGTATGTGTGCGTATCCGTGTCTGACGATGGTCAGCATTCGAAGAAACGCATGTTCCACGAAAGAAAGTCATTTCGCAGGCTATCAGGGTGCATGTTAAGACTCCGTCACACTCGGCTAAGTTTCCAGGGACCTGTCGAATGGAGTTTCCGGCGCGAACCGATCTGCATCCTTCCGCTTCACGCGACGCCGCGTTTCTTTCTCACCCGGGCGGAGGTCAGTCTGTCAGAATGAACGGCGCAGCAGTCAGAAAGTGATGTCACGTAATTGAAAGCGTCGAATCGTGGCGGGGACCCTGGTCCCTTCAGGGTCCGCCACGGACGACGATATTAAATACTTTTTACCAGAACAGCTGTGACCATTAAAATTTCATGCTGCCTCCGGCGTGGTTCGCTCGATTCATCATCGAAGGACGGCACGATTTTTCCAACGGAACAATTTTTCCTGGAGGGCCCGCCTGTCCGTCGATAACGAGCCGTCCATTTCGAGATCATAAGTAGCGTGACTGGTCGAAAAGGAAGGTTGCAGAGAAAACGAGGAAAAGTTCCGTGGTTTCGTTATTTCAACTGATTGGACGATGACTGAACGAAGCAGGGAAATGCAACCGAGAGTGTCACCGGCTCGAGGCACTTTCCTGCCTCTCGTCGCTTTTATTGAATTAGAAAAATGAAGCCACTTTTCTTCCGTGTATTCGTATACAACTGCCAATCCGCACGGAACGCGCATCGTCACCTCCAGCCACATCATGCTGACGCTGCTGAATTTCCCTTCTGTCGTACGCCGTGTATCTCCTCTGTCCCCTCTTCAAGCGTGTATAAACGTTACCGCGAGCCACGCTGTTGCCGTGAGCACTTCACAAAGTTTACCCGCCCGTTCCGACGATATTCAATCGAAATAAACTGTCTTCGTCTCGCTCCTCGAGCGGCCACCGAGAAGAAAAAGGGGCTGGTAACCAAACAGCAGCGCCTCCGTGCGATGCAAATCATTTTGGAGAACCAGTGGTTTTTTCCAACGGTGCGCAAACATTCGTCTGAGACGCGGAGAGACTTTTCGGGAATTCGTACAGTCACTTCTGCATGGTGTTTTTTATGCGACTTCTTTTGTTATTTCGCTGAGAGCATATAAAGTCTGACGTTGAATAGGAAACTGACTCGTTAGAGTAATAATTTTTATTTTTCTTGAGGATTTTAGTAAGGAGCGCTACAACTACTAGGTGTACAGCTACCATTGGAATGCTGTAAGACAGTACGTGTTAGTGTTTAAGAGTGAATGATGAACGGAGCTATGAATGCTCCTGGAATATCTGTAATCCGACTATGTGTAGAACTTTGTGTATGTATACCATTAAGGTTGAATAAATGATTATTATTATCTTACTATTATAATAAAGGAACAGAGTTTGTTTGTATGTTCGCAAAGATCTCAAAAACTACTACACCCATTGTTATGAAATTTTCACAATAACTTCTTTATATTTTCTGGAGTGTCATAGGCTATATTTTATTGCAAAATAAATGATATATCCAGTAAAAAAACATGGGGCTATTTTTTGTCTGCATGTCGGCGAGCCGTCCACGGGGGCATAGTTCACGCACGGCCGCTAGGTGGCAAACCTCTGCGCCCGTGCTCTCGAAAGAGAATCCGCTCAGCAAGGAAAAGAACAATATTCTGAATTCTATACGCAGAAAAATCGCAGGGCATGCTATTTATTAAATAAACTGCCTCACAGATGAAGTTGATATAGAAGATTAAGAAATAAATGAGTTTGAATAACAACAAACTGATCTTTCGGTCAACCAACTACATCCTCGTGATGATTTATAATTGCTGTTCCTATCTGTATGTTCTTGCAATAACGGAAATTGCATTTTTGAAGTCAGTGATTCAGTGTCCCAATCTGCCGATTATCGAATAGCGTAAAAATTCCATTTGGGTTGAAACAACGCGCGAAGAAACGGAGGATGCGGTCGTTTCGAAAGCGACTGGAATGATTCATAAACCCGCGGCAATCTCCATCGTCGGTGCAAACCGCACAAGAGCTATTGGAATTTGTGACCTTCGGCGGAGCGAGGTGCAGCTTGTAATGCTCGCGCCCACTTGTGGGCGTCGGAATACGTGCCCGGTGAAGTTTGAGCAAATAAATTCATTGGTTCGCCGATACACAAGCGCAGTAATACGAACCTGAATTATTTTAACCCTCCACGTGTACGCCTAAACGCGCGTTCCCCGTTCTTACGTGTCAAATCTTCGCTGTTCACGGATTAGGAGGTCGCTAGTAGGTCTAATCCACCACCCTTGGCTATCTCTGATGCTAAAAGGATCATATTCGTTAATTGATGCACATTTCTTTCATATCAGGTCATTCCATAAGTAACGACGTTTCCAAATATGACTGTAAGCATAAATAGTTCAACAATTGCACTTCTTTTTAATTATTGACACATCGAACATTAATTTTGGTATCCTTCTTTTACTACTTGAACAGGTCTTCAATTCAATATCCAACAAATTTTTACAGTTTAGTAAAGCAAATTTGTAGACTTAGATAAAGTCGAATAATATATGCGTACCCATTTAAAGTGTAATCTGCTACAAGAGTGAGTTAATAAAAAGTTGAATGGAGCTCTGTAGAATTTAGAAACAAAGAAAAATAGGACATACCCCTGCAAGAATATCTGTATTATTTTGAAGTAGTGCCTTAACGTAGGTGGTGGAAATTCTTGATCTTTCTAGTGTTAAAAATGCATCAAGTGTTTAAAACTATAACCTTATAACTCATACCCTACTAGTTTAATTAATTTCAAATAAATGTATAAATCGAAAGAAGGATTCAGGTTAGGTATGAACTATGTATGTCTACCCTACAGTTGTGCTCAAAGAGTTTATGTGGGAACTAACCTAGGTACGTTCCCAAATAACTAAATCAGTAAAAACATTGGACCAGACCTAGATAAGATGAACATTTCTGAATAAAAGAATTACCCAGAAAAATGGTCCAATATTTTCTGAATAATTCCACAGCAACCATGTAGAATCCCTAAATTCCAAACGTTGCAGGGGTCTCAAAGATTCCGAAACTCTTTTGTCGCATTATCTACGAATTTCTTTCCAAGAAAAGGTAGCATGTTCCGTTGTTCCCTTCAAGTTCACCTGGAAAGTTCAGCCGCACTTATCAGAAATGGCAAATAATTTCCCGTGGTGGCGTGAGGAACGGGAGGGCCAGCGGCTCATTAGCCTTCCTTTTTATTCATTCTAAAACGATTTCCCGCGTTGTCCCTCGGAACGGAAACGGCTTTCGGCGAGCACTCTTATCGCGGTTCCTTCCTGTTCGCGTAAACCAACCGTGCAGACGAGGGACATCCTACAGCGAGCTTGTGCTCCTCCACGTCCCTCATGTAAATGCGACCCCCTAACCGGCAGAAAAATCTGCGAGCAGGCGAACCTGCTGGAAACTGTCTCACCGTTGGACAGGCGAAATTCTATTTCGAAAAACACCCAGTTACGTTTTCTCGGGTGCCACAGACCCCTGTCGTCCTCATTTCTTTCGTTTCTCGTTCTTCTCACGAAAAGGCGTCTTAAGGACATTTTTTGTAGCAGTTGCTGTGAACGGATAACTCGGTAGGATTTCCTGATTTACAGATACATCTGCAACTTGAATCTTTATACTCGTTGTTTTTGCATTTTAAACTGGGTTTCATCTAAAATGCAGTGATCTAGATCTCAGTCTTTCATTGCTAACGTGTTTTGAGCTAGATAGTTAGTAACTCGTGTTAGAAACAAACTAATGCTAGATTGGCGTTGAACAGAGACAATGCTATAAGCTACAATCAAGCGAACTAGAAATTGTCAATGCTTGATCTTCAGTTATACAGTGTGCAACACACCTGTGAGTTTTATGATACAATTTTCGAATCGCTAAAGAGAATATTCTGAATGGTCCTTTGGGCCAATGGCCGAAATCAGCAACTTCATCAGTTCTGGTGCAACAGCGGCCGAGTGTAGTGACGGAGGGTGAGCAGTATGAAGACGTCAAGCATAACGTTGTCGAATCGTGTAACGCCTGCATTAGAACGAGCAAAGTGAGGACAGATGTCACGCATCCCCCGTTGGATACGATTTTCCACGCATGTGTCGCCACGAATTTGCCTCGGTTGCCAGCGGTCGCATATGTTGTCAATATCGGCTACCGATGGTCATTAATTATTCGGTGATTTTTTCGCCAATATTGACCGCTAGGGTACTCGTTCGACGTTCGGCTTGATCTGTGATCGATTGGTAAACAGGCGAGACCAGCACCTACTCGACGAGAATATTTGAAATCGACGAAAGAGAAATTGAGGTATTAGGTTATTTTTTACCATTTGTTGAACGGACTATAATGTTCAATTTTTTAAAGACGATGGTCATTCAAAATTAGAGACACAACGGTTGTAGTTCAAAAAATATCTAAATAAGAAGTACGATACTTTGAAAACTATAAATTGTTCTATCACTTTGAAACAAATGTCTGACTATTTAAAAAAAAATATTAGTATACTAAAAAGATTTATAAAAATGTGTAACACTATTTCTACCAAAGGTGTCAAAGGACACTTTTTAAAATTTTAACTCAAAATTATTTTCTAAGGTAATCGTTTTTCCTCAATTGACTTTTGACTTTTCCTATAATGATTGTTAAATTAATTTAGCGGTATTTATTTTCTTTAACTATTATTTCCACAGTTACTTGCATCCAAATGCAAAGGTGTCAAAAGACACCTTTTGGTCGAAATGGGTATACATAAAGCCGCGGTAGAAATAGCGTTAAAATTAGTCCAGTCCTTGCCCCATTAGACTTCTTTTTGTTTGACCCTCTCAACTCGTCATTACGCGAAGTAAAGTATGAGAAATATCCAAAACTGGCTCAGACTTCAAAACAAAGAATTCTTTGTTGCTGACATGAGAAAACTGGTAGAGCAATGTGACAAGCGTATAATCGTAGCAGGGGATTCTGTCGGAAAATAGGAAAGTCGTCAGATTCATTGAACAAACCGTATTAAAGCAACAGACGTGTCTCTTATCGAATGACCCTCGTGCTTTCTGCAACTCGATTTTTCCCAGTCATGAAACTCGGCAGAAAAACCGCGGGAACGGGTAACAAGGGAAAGCAATTTTTCTATCAGTCAATTGAAATTTCATTATCAACGGTTATTAAAACTTCATCGGTACACCTATGGATTCCATTAACTTTTCCATTTACGGTCGCTCCGGAGACTGGGTGAAAAAGTTGCCCGATGGAAAAACTATTTCGTGTCGAATAACTGGTTGTTAAAACAAAATGGATCCTTAAAGCCGGTCGACGGAACCCCGGGATGAGAAGTTCACGGTGGCTTTTCCTGCTCCCACTGTTTTTCGGCCCGCTCTATAAATGAACGAGTTCCTTGATTAACCGAATTACACGCGACTGCATCAAAATTTCACATTACCAGTTAAGGGTTAATTGCATTCGCACCAGTCAGCCGCGGCGGCGCACTGAGCCCTTTATGCCACTCAACTACGTGGCAGAAACGAGATTTGCATCGTCGCAATTTCCACGTACGGATTCGCGCATATCTTGGCGTCTACGGGCCGTGCCGCTGCACCCAGTCCTACTCCATCTTGGAAATTACAATTTTCATGTGAATCTTCGACCGACCGGGAAACAACGCTGGCACGTAGCGACAATAATTTTTCGATTGAAAGTTATTACCGCGCGGAGGTTGCGTGTCGTTGCACGTAACAGGGGATAATTTTCTCGTGCCTCGCGCTAATGGAAGTTTTAAAACGCGCGGCACCGCTGAAAAATTCCTTTCATCTTCTCCCGCTGGGAATTTTAACAAACAACTGGCACACGATTTTCATTAAATAATCGTCGCCCGACGGAGACAGTAAATAGAGAGGGTTAATTGAGTGAGAAATGAAAAATAATCGTAAATTTTGGAAGCAAGACTGGCACATTATACTGGGACCACCCAATTTTGCGACAATTCTGAAGTTACCTGCGTTGGTCAGGTCTAATTTAAATTGAGGAGACCGAACGCGGTAGTGGAAGTATGACAAGTTGGTTTTAAAGTACTTGAAGTAGGAATTTGTAATTGAACAAGAATTTGTGTTATGTATTATTAGAATATGAAATATGTATGTAATAGATCAAGGTGAAAATTCCACATTGCAGAGGAAACGCGATTTCTTGGTTGACACTATTTGTACTAAGCGATTACTTTAACACGGAATACGAGAAAGCACATGAATGCAGTGCCTTAAAATACTCATAATATATTTACTTTCATGAATATCGGGTGATATTCTTGGATGTTTGTATGAGTGTTGAAGCAAAAACAAATTTTTCTACTTTTTCAAACTTCTACTATATTCTTTCCCCTTAAATCAAGTTCCAATTCTTATGAAGTCAAAATTCCGCCTCTTATTATAGTCAGCCCTAATGTAGTTTCAAATACAGTCAAACTTTAGTCTACGTAGTTCGAGTTTTTTTCCTTTACAATTCACATAGAACAGAGGAACTCATGCAATGTCTGACCAGGACTGTCTGTTTTCACTGTGGAAATCCACGAGTTAACACTTAGACGAACAATAAATCGTCCAAATGTACTATCCTCCGATTGTCTTCCATAAGGTAGAATTCTACTGCTTCTCAGTAGTATCTACTGACAGGAGAATCGCTTCCTCGGAATCGCCCTATCGCCCTAACAAAATAACCAATTCTCCTCATTCAACCGAGTACGTAATTTCTCGGTCGCCACCATTAGCAGCGTCGCGTTCGATGAAAACAGTATCTCCAGTCGTACGATAACGATAATAGAATCCGGAGGGGAGAAAAAGGAGGTCCGTGGATCAGGATTTAAACGACGCGAGCGGTGCAGAAAAAAAATGGAGCAACGGGACACGGAGGGGGTTCGGGAGAGGAAGGGGAATATAAAGGTAGAAAAAAAGGGGGAAAAAACAGAAAAGGTAGAAAAAATTGAGACGATGAGGAAGGTAGAATGCAGAAGGTAGAGTCGGGGTAGAAAAAGAAGGTGGAGGAGGTGGAAGGATGGAGAAAGAAGGCAGCGGAGTATCTCGCAGTACGGTAGCCACGCCAAAGGTGTATCATAGCAGGGCCCAAAGTGTCGGATGCTCGTGGGATGTTCGGGCCCGTGAAGCCGGTCGACCAGCTCGACGGTGTAAGGTGCTGCGTCGAGGGATCGAACGAGAGCGAGAGAGACGAGAGAGGAGAGAAAGAGAGAGCGAACGAAAAGAAGAAGAGTCGCGGCGGAGGGGCAGGAAGGCAGTCGGCGTTCCGTCTTACCTTGTAATTTACTCACCGCGGGCCCCAGGCTATCCATCTCGTGGCATAACTCAGGGATGGGCCCAGCGGACCCTGAAAATGTCACTTCTGCCGGGGCACCGGTGAATTTCGATCCACGATACGCCGAACGCGCCACTTTCGCTCCTCAGACCCGTCCACTTTTGGAATTCGAACATTTCTCACGGTTGTGAATCTTTGAAATCTGGAGAAATTTTCGAAATTATGTTGTACTGTGTCACGAGGCAAGCAGAAGTTCATGAGAAGAAATTGTATGTGCTTGCTTAGACCTACGATTTTTTACTTTTGTGTCATTTTTTTAGGAATAAGATGACTTTAATAAATTTTTTAAATTGAATTTTTATGTGTATGAGGAGCTGATAGTGCTGATCTCAGTGTTTTTTGTTTGAAGTAAATTTATAGGCAGGCAGAAAGTCGAGAAAATAAATTTGATTTGTTTGTTAAGAATTATGCTATTTCATTCCTTGATTATAGAATAGGGCGACTATCAGCTTTTGGGGCAACTCTACATTCTGCTAATTAAATCCTGGGCCCATGGTCTAATCGTTAACGCTACTTGTAATAATTTACTTCTGTTTTGCAAAACAATTTCTTCAACTTCTTTCCATAAATTACGTACACTAATGTTATAATTAGACTCTGGATGTTTATACAAACATACATTTTTAGACTTCCATATTTCCTATACCAATACAGTTAAATAAATGAAACTTCAATAAGACTGCGTTTGCTCCTTGGAATGTTTAAAATATCTAAATTTTATTTTAATAAGTTATTAAATGTCCATGATTCACCAGTTTCGACATATTAAACTGCAGAAACATCCACAGTCTAGACATGATTAGATAAATTACCACAAGCATTCATAAAATTAGTTACATTCCTGATGCTATGTACTATAATATATCACGCTATCTCTATGTATAAATCACGAGATGAATGGCCTAAGAAAATATGAACAAAATTGCAACCTTGCATCAGAATATTCAATTTCCTAACCAGGTAGTGAATACACAAATGATTTTATAATCTACTGCTTTCTTCCTCAAATAATATTATCAGGAACACAAGAAAAGATAACATTGAATTAATCTCCTCAAGGATACTAACATGTACGTGTATTTGTTCCACGAAATTTAAATGTTACTGACAAGCATAAAACAAACATTATGATGAATAAATATTCAACAAGGAAAAAAGACATTCGATAAACATAAGCGAAAATCTACTGCATTATTCCTCAGATATTATAATATTAACAGGAATGCAAGAAAGGAGAACATCTAACAATAAGTTACCTCCTCAATACACGTATGTACATTTGTTCTTTCGAATTCAAATGTTCCGAAGAAAGATAGATCAAACATTATGGTAAATATTCAGCAAGAAAAATAAACGCTCAATAAATACAAACGAAAATCGAATCACTCGCTTCGACTTCAACGAATCAGGCCCCGATGAGGTCAAGCAACCAGCCGAATAAAGATTTCTGTAAACAGCGGTCAGGCCTGAAGAAAATCGAGTAGGACCCAGCCTCTGGAATTTCCGCGGAGGAGCCGAAGGGTCGACCCTGGCCGATTGCACGTGACAAATAGTGGCATCGGAGATAATAGAATTTATGATAGTATTATAGCCGCGTCTATTGTTTTCGCGAGGCCGGTATGCACGGTGTACGAAGGTGAATCGATGCTCGAAGAGGCCAGATTCGCCGGCGGATAAGCACTCTTATTCTCTGGTACGATCGAGCAATCGCTCAATTACACCACGCCGACTAATCTCGTTAGAACTTGCGCACCACCTACTAACTGTCCATTGTTTGCCAGAATTATTACAGGATGCTGTATCTGGACGAGCAACGAGATGATTACGAAAGAAGAAGAAGAAGCTCTCTTCATGGGATCCGAGCACGCGCCACGAGGGTGGCTCTGCTAGGCACGGCCCTGACTTCGAAAGCCGAGCTTCAATACAACGCTGCATACGTTTAGCTAAATTACACTTTATATATACCATTATTATTTCATGGGTCCCACTGATGTGCCCTCTCACGGCTGACGCCTTTTTCTCCGTCTTCCGTCTCGCTTTCTCTCAACCGGCTCTCTGCTCGTCCCGTCTCCCTTCATTCTTGCCCCGGAGCCGAACAAAAAAGCGCGGCATTCTACTACACGCCGGTCGTATTATTTCATTGCACGTACAATATTACCGCTAACTATATTTTTCTGCCCGTCTGCCAGCAACGCTTCGGATCATTTTAATGTTTGCCAGATAAGAAGCGCGTTATTACGGTTCATTAAGTGGCAGCGAGCGTCGCGGGTAGTGTACAAATTGCAACGGAAAACATGATCATTTTCGTCCTGATATTTCTCCCCCTTCTTCGCCTTTCTCTCCCCGGGCCGCGGTGGAATAATTGAAAAAAACGGGGAGAATGGGATTCTACGGTGGACCGATAAAAGCCATTCTGGAGCGTTTTTCAACGGAAGGAACTTCGAAGTCGCAAAGACCCTTTACGGTAAGTAATCAGACATGCAAAATCCTTCTTTTGTGCGCTCAATCTTCCTCTCTGCCGTCCCTGCTCCGCCGTGCATACTGTTTCCTCTCATCCTCCGCTGGTCTTCCTCTTTTAATCGAAACCTGCTTCTTGATTTCAACGATACTCCCGGACAAACCCGCGTTTGACGACCTACACGAGCATTAACGAACTTTCAGAGTCATTAGTGGCAGCAGCGTATGATATACGATCTCTTCCTCGCCGCTTCTTCGTTTTCTTCGTGGCCTCGTGGGGGAAAAAAAGGGGGAAAGAGCGGTATTTAATCTGCGACAACGTTCCGCGTTCTCTCTCGTACCTTCCTGTCGCGTCTCCCTTTGTCGTTTGCCCACCTTCAGGGGGCCGCAGCAGCTTAAGGGAACGTTTGAGACTAAACTACCACTAAGGTTGTCATATTGCTCCCGATCTCGAATCTGAAATTCAAATGGCCGGCGCGCCATGACTTTCAAATCTATCGATTAGCAGATAGCACCGCGAGCGAGTACAAATTCACAGTGGCAGACGACCGGGATGCTCGCGAATATTTATGATTTCGGAAACGGGAAGAGGGTAATGTCGCAGGCAAATGAAAAATTTATTCCACGGAACGTCTTCCACGGGGCGAGGCGATTCTGCTCACGTACTTATTATACGAGCCGGTGATATTGGCGAAATAATATTCTGTTGAGTCCGCGGCTGTTCATTCGGTTATTCGCAGAACATTGATCCCGATTTTAATCCGATACGAAGTTCGAAGTTTCATCGCTCGGAGAAGTCGAACGTTTGGGTGAAGGTTTCGTGGGTTTCTGCTTAAAGGTTTCCGTGTTTCGAATGACATTTCTATCGAAAGTATGCTTATTAGGGGTAATTAGTAATAGTTTATTTTAATTATATACTTGAGCAGGTTTTATGAATGGTGCGATATGAATTACTCAATCGATTTGTGGAACATCAATGCAATAATGTGTTGATGTCATCATCTTGTCGCCTATCACTGTATTACAATAAATAATTTTCTATCATAAGTTGCTCAAAGATACAGAAAGCAGAATCAATTTGGAAAACCAGTGTTTCCAGAAGTTACTCATTTTAAACGTCACAGAGCCATTTATGGGACCACGTGGGAATTTGAAATTAGTTTGCAAACATTTGACAATTGTAGAGAAGTGTTTAAAATGATCATTTGCATTTAAAGGTATTGATAAAACTCAAATATACCTCAGGATTTCGATGAAGATCACTGTAATGTTATGACTACTCAAAGATGACACAAAAATGTGTCAGTCCAGTGACTCGCCTAATAGTTAGGCTAACTTGCAGGTTCCACCTCGATCATTTGACTCTACTGAAATCAGTGGAAGATCACCGTTTATCTCATAATTAAAATAAATACACGCAATACAGAATTTTATCGAGGTGTAAAATAATAAACACCAAAACAGGTAAGTTTCTTAATTATAAAGGTATGAATTTTTTTAAAAATAACGTTGGTGTAGATTCAATAAGATTGAGTTAGGCTATGTTAAGCCTCAGTCACGCTATGGTCAGGTTGTAGTACTGTGAATTACATTCAGTTAGATTGAGTAAGAATAAATGAGGATCAGTTAGTTTATATTGGATTGTATTAGATATAATTAGATTCATTTATGTTAGGTTGCATAGGATTCAGTTACACTCGATTAATTTATAATTCTATTGAATAAGATACAGTTACATCCAGTTAACATGTTAAGTTCCACTGGGGGTCACCGCTGACCTACACCACATATTTAATTTAATTACATAATTATTGATTGTCACAAAATTTTGAGCAAACTTCATTCTGAAACAATAATGTAGGAACAGAAGAACACGATTGACGACTCAAATCATTTTTTCCTTTACGATTTATATAAGAAATAGTAAATTATGCAGTGTCTGATTAGGTATGGCTGTTTTCACTGTGGCGCTTAACGTATTCAGTTACGACCGAGCCGGACTGCTTTGAATCGCATTCACAATCAGTTAAATTCAGTAGAGTAGGAATGTGTGAGGTTCGGCTAAGTTATGTTGGCTTCTGTCAGACTGACAAATGAATCAGATCCACTTAATTTCGATCGAACATGGTTCAGTTAGACTCAATAGGGTTACAGTTCCATTGTATTATATCAAGTTACATTCAATAACGTTACGTTTCAGTTTAAAGTTCACTTGAAAATGGGGCGTTCTCCAAAGAACACATTACTCCAACAAGTGCAGTCGATTACAGAGCACCGTATCTCTCGACAGGACGGAGCGAAAATAAATTTTAACGACGAGCCGACGACTCAGCAAATAATATGTATCATTTCTCGTCGGTTGGTTCGGGGCGAGCGATAAACCCTTTAATCGTCGCCCAATCGCACGCAAATCCTCCGCTTAAAAAGATTTACTTATCAGCCGTCATGTAAGACGGTAATTAATTATTTGGCTCCGGGCTGGAGACGAGAACGTGGCCGCGTGAAGCGGAAAGAGGGAGGGTGAGAGTGAGAGCGAGAGAGACTGAGAGAGTAGAAGGAAACGAGAGAGGTCCGAAATTAATTCAATTTAATCCACGTCCACGCTGAAGGCCGCCGCGAACGTTCAGGTTCTTAACGCAGCGGCTCTTTTCTTTCGTTCGCGGGGGCAAAAACAAACGGGCTCCGGGGCCACTTATGCAAAACACAGCCGCCAGCAATTAAAACTAAGTAACAATTACGACTTAAAGGGCGAAGTTCCGGCTGAATACGTGACCCTTTCACGCGCACGCCGCCAACTACAAAAGAGAGAATTCGCGCGGCCCTTTTCTTCCTTTCGGCCCGCCCTCTCCGCTCACCCCTCGCCCCTCTGCGTGAACCTGTCCTTTTCCACTTATTCATTTCCCTTCCCTATACTTTTGCCGGCCGGTCCTCGCTCACCTGCGACCATTTCATCCTCTTTCTGCGTGTTTAAACCTTTAACACGTCCATGGCCGCGCTGTGTTTCCTGCCAGCGACTTTCTTCCTGTGACTCTCGCACGGGTATTAATATACAAGCTGAGCGGAAAATTGTTTCACCGCAAACAAATACAGTAATAGAACATGGAAAGCGTGCGAACTCATTTCAGACCTGGCAACGATCGTTCACAATTGTCCGTGACATTCGCCACGCGATGCTGGTAGCATCACAGAGTTAGCGTGCGCGCAGTTAGGGTTAAACACTGTTTTGGACAACACTTTCGAGGAATGGGTAGGTTGATTTAATGCCATGTGAGTTTTTCATGTGGAGAATACCGGAAGACAAGGTATTTGCACAACGATCAACAACTTGTTAAACACTTTGATGGCCGCAGTCGTAAATACGTGATGCAATTCATTTGAATAATATACCTGTAATGCAAATAAATGAGCGTGGCTGTCACTGACAAAAAATAAATAACCAACTTCTTATGAAATTAAAATTGTACTCTAATCGATATAAAATAAATAACGTAGACTGTTTTGCTACTTACCTAAAGCCTTTTGCAAAAACGGCGAAGGGAAGAATTTTTCGTAAAATATTTGCGGCCGTCAAAGTGTTAAAACAAATCATTGAAGAGGAGTGTGATTCTTTGTCCGAAAATAAGGAATTGTACTCAGTCATATGTAATTCCGTTTTGAAATGTTGCTATTTGCGTATTGAACAAGCTGCTCAACCTTTTAAACAGTTGATGAATTAAATTCGTACGATACTCATGTTTTATTATTGTATTTATTTGCGGTAAAGCAATTTTTCGCATACCCTGTATTTTTCTATTGGGCAAATTTTAATCAATCTTATGTCTACAGTATGTAATTTTTTTAATTGGTTTATTAGTCTTCACGCGAAATACAGGAGGTTTCTAATGTGATAAAATGAGCTTCAGGGGTGTATTCTATGCATTGCAATAATAAAAAGTTTCATATGAATACAGTAGAGCCTCGATTACCGGAACATCGGTTATCTGAAAATTTGGTGCTCTCTACCAATTACAAGCTGACATTATCTTTAGTGATACTGTATATCAAATTTATCACCACAGTGTTATTTACATTCGAAAATAAAATTATCATTTTTATACAAAATCTAGGTACCATGTGAGTTATCCTATTACGAATTATAGTTTGGATAATCGGGGTCCTATTGTACAAGTTTGCAAATGCTTTGTTTACAAATTATAGTCTGACAAATTACAAGTGGGAAAGAAATTCAAAATGTGAACAAAAATTTACTTCACAGGCCTGTGACCTTGACGTAAATTTGCATCTCAGGAGACAGTAGGTTCAGAAGTTATTTTAACTACAACGAAGATAGTATAGTTTGCTTTAAAGAACAAATTGGTTGTGATATTTAAGAGAGTCATTTATATTAAAAGAGTATTAAAACAATGCATGTATTTTCATATACGTTGTTCGCCACTTTGAAGAAATAAAGGCTACAAAAAATCAATCAGAAAATTCCATGCTTGGCTGTAACTTGTGGATCTCTCAGAATTTTATTAACGATCCCTAACGGTACAGACCTCTGAACATGGCGGACGGTAAAAGTTAATTTTGTTCAATATTTCTGAACGTTGGTAACGACTTAAATACGGCTTTCAATAAGTTGCAGGCAGTTTAACGCGGATACGTGCAGCAGAATGCAAGCTCTGGTAGCCAGTGTGTCGGCCACGCCCTCGGTTGCAACTTTGTCGAGTAATAATTAGCGATATCAATTAAAAAATCTCCTCGTCACTGGCAATTAATTTGGCAAGCCCTTTCGTCTCCTCTTTTTCTCCTTTCACTTCACCACTCCCGAAGTGTGTACACAGATTCGTCCGTTCGTTGCACCGCACACATTTTTCCGCTTCATTCATTTTTTTTTATTTCAACTCCGAAGACCTTCGTAAAGTGAAAAGGCCACTTTCGTGCGTGACGTAGTGCACTTATAAGCTGCGAAATTTCTTCATCACGCGCAAACTACGTAGGAACGCAGGAAAACTTGCAGACTTCGATATCATCAGGTCATCCTGTCTTATAAAACATACTTTGAATAAATATGAATATATTACTCGATTTTATCTGATAGAAATTTTACTGTGCAGATGCTGGAAATGTTACGGATGTATATTATTTTTAAATTTCTCAATAAAAAATTTTGACTGCCACAGAGAAGATCTGTTGTCAACAATTTTGTAAATTAGACGCAATTTTCAATGAAAAAATGTGATATTAGAATTTGAGTGACTGAAAACTTGTTGCACGTATCAGGCACTATCTATTCAGGTGATCAACGATTTTGTAATCGACAAAATAAATTGTTTTAGAACAAGAAACATTCGTTGAAAGTCGAGTTGAAGAAATGTTAAAGCAGTGGAACAAGGATACCGAAATTAATCTCTAATGTATCGGTAATTAAAAATGAGTGCAGCTATTGAATTATTTACGTCCGAAGTCGCACCTAACAGCGTCGTTACATATGATGGCCTGATATTTAAGATTTGATCGTTTGGTTGCTCGGTTATTTACGGCGTTCGTTAGCGAAAAACGTTGCTATTTCTACTGCCACCGGCCCAATGAAAAATCCTCAAGATTGAATCCCTTTTCGTCTCGCAATTAAGCAATAAACGCGCGCGTACGTACAAGCTTTCAACGTTCACGAATGAACGGGACTATTTACGGCCCCGGTATCTATATCTCAAAGTCCAGCACACAATTAGCGCTATAATCTGCATAATATACGATCGTTCTAGTAAAGTGCACGAGGCGTCTCGCAAATTTACAATCGGAAACGTCTTCATTCCCGAGTGGCGAACGAGTACGCTTTAATGAACGCTTACGGATAATCGCGGGCTAATGAGAGAGCCGGAGCGGGTCGCTTATACGCAAGAATACGAGCCCTCGAGTCTGTACACGGGTAATTATAAGTTTTTCAACCCCGTGACGCGGGTCGGGATCGGGCGGATTTCAAGGTCTTCCGACCTTGCAGCCAGCGTCGGACAAAGTACGATCAAGATCGTAACGACAGCACTCGACGGAGTGAACTCGAAACTTTTCTCACGCGAGCACCCTCGAGGCTAGCTCTTAGAGCAAGTGAAAGAAACGATTTCGAGTCTTGACGTCTCAGAGAGGATCTCGAAATTCGACGGCGACAGCAACGGCAGGAATCCAAATATTTGCAATTTCTTCCGATCTACTCGAGCAGCGAGAGGCAGTTCGCGAAACGAACGTTCCTTCGTCACGAAACGAGTGATTCGAGCTGAACGATCATCATAACGTGGCAGCGGCTGTCAGTAAGAAATGCGCCGGGCACGCTCGAAATCGCGCGATCAAAAGTCACGGTAACTTTAATTACCAGTTTTCGATTCGTTAGCGGTGCGCAACCACGCCGGTTTACGTGACCGGAATCCGGACGTTCGACTGGCGAAAAATTAGCATGCCTTCCCGCGAAGTACCGCAGCGCCGGCTAATTTGCGAAGACGCGAGCGATCGATCGGAAGGGAAGTTTTCCGGATTGATCGTCCGCGGAACGAAGGATCGGAACAGACTCGTTTAAATCGCTGGACGAACGTAATATTATGATATGAAAGGGAAATATTTCTGTAGGATATAGTTTACACGATTCTACAAAATATCAATTGAATTTTGAGTAGGGAGATTTTGGTAGAAATCAGACGACGTGTCTGAGGGAAACAAATTTTGTGTGAATTTTAGTTATGATGATTGATGAGGGATCAAATATATTGGGTTGAGTGATAAATAAAAAAATTGAGATGGTTTACCTGGACTACTGATTTTTAAACAGACGAAATATAACATGAATTTTTTATAGCGAAATATTAGTAAAAATCAGACGACGTGTCTGAGGGAATTAAATTTTGTGTGAGTTTTAGCTATGATGATTGATAAGGGATCAAATATATTGGTTTGACTCATAAATAACTTCCGAATCATAACAGATACTTTTCTGTATAAAAATCGAAATAGCTCACTTGAACTACTGATTTTTTATTCTTGTATGAATTCCTAGAACGTGCACATGCTGCAGAAGTAACAATAATCATCCTTTAATAAATCATCAACCAATTTAAAAAGGCAAATCGGAAGGTATTTATGACTCATTCCAAATTTTATATCGTATTACATGAAGTCATTACTGAACCGTTTACAATTTTAAGAAATATCGATGTTACAAGCATAGTGTGAAGTGAGATGTGTATTATCAAATAAATAAATTTGTATACCCTCAACGATACGTGGTTGTACTTATGACACCTACAATGCCTACTTTAGGCATTTCTAACTGTCTGATTCATTAAGGACTTTTCTACTGAGGCGTGTACTGCGCTGGATATGCACAAATACAGACTATTGGAATCCTCTAGTTTCTGTGATTATTGACATTATTTATTTAATTAAAAGGCAGATGGTACGACATATTTCACAGAATTAATTTTTTTTTTGACTCATTAAATTCAAGTGAAAAGTTAGCTCTGAGAATCTATGAGGCGCATGTGGAGTAAAATTTAAAATAAATCAGTGATCATTCAAGTAGATTTGCATCGCCATTTTGTACCATAACGCTGAACGACATCACGCAAATTTTTATTAAGTATAACAAATCGTCCTTTGGCATTTAATTGAATTAAATACTACTAATTTTCATAGACAATTACTGCCGTATCTTGTGACAACAATAACAACATTGACAATAATAGGATTACTTAATCTCTGTGGCTAAACATGATTGATAAGTTTTATTTCAAACTGTAATGCCCGGAACAAGGCTCCGCCGGCGACTTTTCTGCATATAGAATTCAGAACACTGTTTTTTCCTTACGTCTTGCAGCCGGGCGAATTCTCTTTCGAGAGCGTGAGTGCCGAGGTTTGCCACCTGGCGGCTGTGCGTGAACTATACCCCCATGGACAGCTCACTGGCCCGCTGACAAAAGATATTCCCATATGTTTTATCTCGATACATTATTTATTTCACGATAAAATATAGCCTATGACACCCTGAAAAATGTAAAGAAACTATTGTGAAGATTTCGTAACAATCTGTTCACTAATTTTTCAGATTTTTACCAACACGCAAGCTCTGTCTCTTTATTATAACAATAACATAAGATATATCCGTTTCTGAAGAAGTAAAAACGAACTAAAAATTCGAGCTCGACGCGTCCGACGTGATTCCGTGCGATCGCTCGACATCACCGCAACGTGTCCAAAAACCGGGAGCTGGCAGTCGGCTAATATAATGAAATTTCAGTTCAGACGATTGAGTAGGGAAGTGCATGGCCGGCGAAAGGGTGTGCCCGCGATAAAAGCGGAAATCTGATTTTCACGAGCGGCGAAACGCGCGGGTCCGCGTACACATCGGGTCTCGTCTGTACGGGAAATATCTGTATGTAGATGGAATGTATGAAATATGCATACGTAGGGCGGTGCGTATAGACGAGCGATGAGTTTACGCAGTGAACCACGTCACTTGCGGTGATGGACAGCGCTTCAGGGACTTCTGCGATGAGGAATCGAAAACGGCGGGTCCACGGCCCCGGCGGACTTCGCCTCGCGTGACGGCTGCAACGTTTATCATAATTGATAATTAATAGTATTATGAAAACATAGAGAAACCCCGTTGGAAGGTAACGGATCCTAACGTGTTGCATGACGCTGCAACCGAGAATGCTCGCCGGTCGTGTAATGAATTGTGAGGAACACACACAACGCTGTCGACCAACCGGTGAAGATAATTTAATTTTCTATGAAATTCTTCTGACGAGCAGTGTTTCTCCTTTAAAGATTCCACGGGATACTTTGCATGCTTTTCTCCGCGATGGAAAATTATATTCTGCGTAACACATCGGGGCAGGGCAGTTTTACTTTGAAGCGAGGAAATAAATATGTGCGATGAGTAATTAGTCAAATTGCGAGTCAGTTTATTGTGAATGAAGAGCAGTGAGGATGAAGTTGAAAATCTTATTGAATAGATCAATTATTTCTGAATCAATTAGGGTATACTGTTTTCAAGATTATTGATTTATAAGTCACTTAGTCGCTTAGTATTTTATTATTTCTAATAACAATTTAATGTGAGAGAAAATAGATCAATGTTATATTTTTTATTTTCTTGGAATATCAGGTGTAGATACACAAATTCCAAATGGGATGAATATTCGAATAATCTAAAAATCAAACAGATTATTATTCAAATAATATCAATTACAATTTCATAAGGGAAGAAATAACGAGTAAGATACAAATTCTAGTTAACTAATTGTTGAAATAAACGTAGCGTGCGTGTTAAATATATTTCGATAATAATCAGTCCTGCATCAGAGTTTGAACATTTTAAATAACGATACCGCCGCGTGCACGATTCATGAGTTTACATGAAATCAATTAAGAGACGAGAATTATCATTTACTCGGGCCGATGTAACACGACGAGCATCGAAAAATAAAGCGGATATCCTGTACAAGGGTGTTGGCGCGTATATCGTAATCGCGTTATCGTAACCCGGGACGCGACTGGCCAAAGGGAAATTCGATTCAAAAGTACACAGCGCATAAAACAACACCGCATTGCGATATAATTTACCTGTCATTACACGTTCACGATTCTATTTCATTGTAATTTGGCACTACTATGCTGTTTCTGTTCTGAAACCGCAGAACATCATTATTTGCAAACAAGCATGGCTGATTAAAGGGAGATGAAAACATTATCAATACAGCACCAGCGCGTACCTCTCTACTGCCCGCATAATATTTCACAAAAATTAGTGTGATTACTGTTAGCGAGAAATTGCAGTAAAGCCTATAAAATAAGTTCAAAGTACGAGTAACCTTAGGTTCCTTTGATCTAGATAGGATTAACGTGAGTATAGTGATCGATCCAGGATTGGGGGATCCGGAATCGATGCCCCATAAGGTTAAGAAACCCGAATTCGAGTCCCCTAGAATGGGGTCCTTCTGAGTTGGAACCCCCAGAATCTAAAGACACGATTCGGGACCCTCAACGCTGGTAGGTTCTAAATAGGGGTCCCTCGACTGTGGAGGGTTCGTACTCGGGATCCCTCGACTCCGAAGGGTTCCATTTCGGAACCCCTGGACTCTGAAGGATTCCGACTTGGGGTGCATCGACCCTGGATGGGTCCGACTCGGAGTCCCTCGAATATGGAAGGTTCAGACTCGAGACCCGCGACTCTGGAGGGATGCAAGTTGAGACCCCGCGACTCTGGAGGATTCAGACTTGAGATGCCTCAATTCTGGAAGGTTCCAACTCGGGACCCCTCGACTCTGGAGGGTTCCAACTCGGAGTGTCCCGACTTTGGGCAAATGCGACTCATGGTTCTTGAGTTCTGAAATATTTTGACTTGAGGTTCTTCCACTCTGGAAGATTCCGACTCGACGTCCCTCGTATCTGGGAGAATTCAACTCGAGGTTTTCCAACAGTGGACGGCTCCGACTTGGATTCTCTCAACTCTGAGGGTCTGAACTCGGGGTCCTCCGACTCTGAACGGCTCCGACTCGGATTCCCTCAACTCGGGGTCCTCCGACCCTAGACGGTCCTGACTTGAAGTCGATGGCTCTGAGACTCTTCCAAGGTTCGTTACACGAGGTTACCTTTTTTATGATAACCTTTGGAATACCATCTGCATTTCCGAGAACATTGTATATGTCGTTGGGCATCCTGTATCAGTAAATACTTACCCCGTGTTCCCCTAAAAAATTGTCGAGCTGAAATTGCTTGTAACAAAGATTTAATTGAGGCAATTAACGAAGGCAGAATCGTGAGCGGGGTAGCCGTCGAGGACGGGAGTGACAGGGAAGTGGTGTAAGAGAAGGGTTGGTTTGTTAGTGAGAGTACCGGGATTAAAAGAGACCGACGTGCAGACAAACGCGCTTGCTTCGGTATTTACGTGTCACTCTGCAAAAGAAGTTTTAATACGATTTTGTTTAACAAGAGCAAGCTTGTTTAAATATTTCCATTCCGAAACTAAACGGGACCATCGTGTTACAAATATAATTAAACCCTCGATAATTACGAATGTTACATACGTTGTAGCTACAATTTTCATTAAACTGCGTGTGTCTGTTCGGAGGAGCATAATAATTAGTACATCATCAATCGAGCGAAAATCGCATTGTAACAATATTACAGAAGCACATGCCAGTCGAACCGTATAATTGGTGAAGTTTGTTAAACATGCAAACAATGTACATAAATAAAAGTATTACACGAAATGCACAATTAATTCACCGAAAGGTGTGCATTTATATGTGATTATTGGAGTGAGGATGTTAATGCAATTTAATATATCGAAATGTGTGAGAGATGCACTTTCAATTACGCATGGAAAATAAAAAGCATATCTATTGAACATTTAAATGACACAATACAGTTTCGATTCCTTAATTATACTAACAGAAAACAAATTGACGTGTAAAAATGAATATTTGTATAAACATCCGCAGTCTAGTGATTATATTCGTTGAACGTTATGCACATACATGAAAGCCAACTGTATATGCTATCAGACAGAAATGTAGTGTCATGTAATTTATTCAAATTTTTGATGACATTGAAGACAATAATTGATTCACGATGGTAACTTAATATTAATTAATGAGTTCTTTTTAACATTGAGCTATTTGTCTGCTTAAGATTATGAACATCTGGAAAACAGTTTCCGAAGTACAGTACTCGTTCATATTTACTATTATTCTTACTATTATACACCACAACAGCCAACTATTATCCACCGTTACAGCTCTTCATAAAACCGGCTGCTTAAGCATAAAACTTCACCACGCTTCAAAACTTCAGCAACCTCGAATGACCGCATAAAATATTCAAAGAAAATTTCCTCTTCTTCGAAATATCTTAAAAAGCCCCCACATAGCACAAAATAAATCGATTAGAATTCAATTTGTCGTACGAAGTAAAATATCCGACGGATTTACGAATTTGTAAAATCCGATCGGAAACTTTTGTCCAGCAGTGTACTTCACGATAGATATAGCGGAGAGTGTGAGACACTCGGTGAGGGTGGAAGTCTCGGTGAAGGGTCCTCCAGTTCGCCGAAAAGGAAAGGACTTCGAACGCGTTATTTGAAAAGGGACGTCCGTTCGCAGAGGGGCGGAGACGAGCCCTTAGAGAAGTGACCCTCCACGTATTATTCCCTTCGAACGTCATTTCAAAAACGGCTTATCCGCCGCGAGACTATTAATGTCAAGCCTCCTCCTCGTCGACGCGTAAACGGAGGGAAAGGAACCCGGAGGATGACGATGACGACGCCGCCGACGACGATCTGATTTGTCCAGGGTCCTCCTGATTTAAGGCGAACCCGGATTTAAATCCTTCCGACGAGCTTTTCGCCGTTAATGAAGGTGACGTAGACTTTGCCACGGAATCCCGGAGTTTTGATAATTATTAACGTCCGTCGCGTCTGCGGGACGCCATCCGGCGCAATTCCACCGTTGAAATAAAATATCTTGGACGCCATGACACGCTTTATGCATCGATCCCCGCGCAGGGTCGGGTATAAAATTATTCGTGTTTCCTTTGCGCACGGTTATTCGCGTTTCGTTATGGTATCTCGGTGCGTTTCGTGTTACGAGGCGCTTTTGTGCACGACACGTATTTACGCAACGCCGTCGATCGATTTCACGATGATACGGGGGTCCGATCGATGGATCCTGGTACGTATTACGCGTTTTCATGCGAACCCGGCTTAGCGGACGCTCTCGACCTTGGACCGGTCGGCTGTGTATGTTAATCGTTTTACGATCGAGGTGGACAATGCGGGGAGGCTCGAAATTACAGGGCACCGAAAATAATGGGATCACGTCGTAATTAATCATGCGTGAATTTGTGGGATTCACGCCTGTAATCGGTCGAGGAAGATTTCGATTTCTCAATCGTGATACAAAGTATCGTTCGACCGGGTGTAAATCGAAATTGTGCTCGATTGAAATTAAAAAGAAACTCTTTTGTTAAAAGAATCATAGTCCCGTTTAAGCGTGGTAAGGGAGAGAGATGTTCTCCTCATGCTATTCAAAGGAAATATTTTTTAACTTCTTTATTAAAATGTTGACTGTCGTGACGGATTATTGAGCTGTCCTTTGATTTTCATGTTTGTAAAATAATTTCTTTTTATAAATACTGCGATTACCTGAGGGAAATTAATTGATCCGTCTGAAATTACCGACATCGCAGAGAACTAATTGAAAAATCTTAATAAACGGTGACATAATCGATACAGAATTTTGCTTGATAATGAAAACAACGAAAAATGGCAGTGAAGGTGTTAAACAGAATATTGTTTACATAATAACAGAAATAATATGACTTAACGCCTACAGAATGAATCGCCCAAAGTGTTATAAATCGGTATCTAACTAATAGACTGCGAATTTTTATGCAAATATACATTCTTAAAGTTCAATATTTTTTATTTTAGTGCAGTCATAGAGATGAAACTTTGACAAAACTATAGTTTGTTCTGTAAACGTTTAAATAATGTACCTTTTATTTTCTCTGAGATCAAATGTGCCACTTTCAAATATTTGGGTAAGCTAAATTGCATAAGCATCCACAGCCTACTTATCAGAGACGTTCAAAATATTTTCCTTTGGACTTCTAAATAATCTTCTGCTCTGTTTTTTATCAATGTTTTCTGTGTAATTGTTTTCGAACATAAAAAAATGAGAATGACTCAGAGATCCAGAAAACAAGTGCACCTGGAAAAATGTAGGACGTTGCACATCGAACATTCAAACTACGAAGCCCCAGATAAATAAATTATCGAAATGTTATTTAGCACTTTGACTGCCACGTCACCCATATGTGGGTTACAGTCAAATTCAATCACTATTTTTTAGATCGTACGAAATGTTAACAAATATATCTAACAAAGACCAACAGAACCGGTATAAAATTATGAAAGTTACAAATATGATGAATTAAAAACGTTAACATTTGAAGTTATATTTATTTTCCATATGAATTAGAAAGTTTATCATTTTTAGCTGATACAGTGTGGCGTTGAAAGTGTTAATTATTCAAACATATGGAACCAATTGCCATGTGAATGGCAGGGTGTCAGACCCAGCCACGAAATGTTTTAATTCAAATGTGCTTGAACAAATAAACGTATGTACGTGCGACATTGAATTAAACGAGATTATAAAAGTATGTAAGTAACAGCGGTGCAGGAGTTAACGAACCCGTTACTCACTCGGAATAAAAATGATATCCCCGAATAAAACACAATAGTTCTTCCTCGGTGTATTCATCTTCCGGCCGGAAGTCGTTGTTCCCCGTGAAACCTTTATCCCGGCATCGTGGCGAATAAAAACGTGGATACCATGTTCCTGGTCGTAAAAAGCGATACTACGTAGCGGAGATTACGTATACAACGCGATTACGCGGATGCAATTAGAAACATTATCCGTTGTGCAGAATGCTGATCACAAAGTTTCGAAACATTTCGCGAATGCACGTAAAATTGCAGTAACGGAGACTGATACTTCAAAAATACATTATTAATATACATATAGTGCCCAGAATAATTACACACAATATTTGGTTTCTACATAACTTTGGATAATTTTCTGTGGATCTGATGTAGCTGAACAACGCGCGTCAGAATATTTGAAATGATTTCTCAAAACTGATGTAGATGTTTCGCAATGTACAACTGTACAGGAGGCTGTTAACCCTTTGACCGCTGAAAATTTCGAGAAAAAGCGTGCACTACGTGCTGAAGTTTCTCACGGTAGAACACGTGTTAAACAGAATGTTTCGTTATAATAATATGGTTAGTATTGATTATTCAACTGTTTTAACGCTCCAAAACTGCGAAATATATAACGAAATAAATACATTTTAATAATATAAGCTGAGATGATAATTTATCCGAAGACATAGGTTTATAACACACAATGAACAGCTGTGTCTGGACCAGTGCGGTGACTCGTAGCGCACGGTGAACGATGTTTCGGCACGCATATATGGGTTCATAGCGCTGAAAGGATTAAATGTTGAAATTATACTTGTTCATGACCGAAACATGCTCTTTGCTTCATTTGAATCCATGAAAAAATCAATACAATACCGTTAACACGTTGCTGCCAAGATGGTCATCGGTGACCAGCAGCTGAAATTTTGTTTAACTAAATAACTAACAATTCTTATGCAATTTTTGACAATACTGATATTCTAGTAATAATGTAAGGTAACGCCTGTACATTTCAATAATAAGTGTTTTTTTTCCTTCACGATTTATACTTAAAACAGTAGATTATAATATGTCTGACTATATATGGCAGTTTCCACTGTAACATTCAACGTGTTAATAAACACTGAGGGCTGTTAAATTCGATGATGGTGATGGTTAAAATATTATTGCACCCCGACAGTTATAAAATTGCCAGTGTTTTTCACGTAACAAATTTCAACTGACAAGAACCAAATAACATCGAAAATGTTACTCAACCACAGCCGAAAGTTATTGTCGGTATCGTAAATTCCATACAACTCAATATTAACACTAGAACTACCAAGGCAGTCAAAATGACTAGTTTGAAATTTTACTATGCATTATTTATTTTCGACGACTATTATGTTTATTTTGAATTGACGCTGAATAAAGCTAAAGAATAATATAAGTAAACATTATTTCCTTGAATTACGTATTTTTTGTAAAACGTGTCATTTTTATTGCTTCGATGAAATAGGTGCACGTTAATCGTCGGTAGATCTAGTGTTAATCATCGTCGAATCCTCTTGTGGATGGCGATATAAATATATATTTTAATTTAAAAGAAAATAAAAGAACAGTGCATATACAGAAAGAAAACGGGAGCTGATCTTTGAGTCAACCTCTCAATATCCTAGCTCGAGATCGACTGCCGCCAAAACTGTTCCTCGAGCCCTGCAACGGTTTTTCGTTAAACGCGTGATGTCAAAAACAAAAGACTCGCAGGGGATCGAGAGTCGTTGACCTCTTCGACGAACAGCTTCAACGGCTACATACATTGTCATCTCTCGTCGCGCAATCGGCAACCGTTGGCTGTCGCCGGCCTACGACGCACCTGTGTCCGTACAAATGCCCACATGTTATTAAATATTACTGTTTTCAAAAGCAAAATATCTCTATTTACTGAAAATCCCTACAATACGTAAATCGTAAAGATCTTATCTCGACGAAGTTTTCTTGGAATATGAATCATTAAAAATTAACATTTGCTTGCAGTAACTCACAACCATATTGGTAGCATCATCACATTGATTATACTGGAGTTGCTGGTCTATCGTACCAAAAGATGCTTGGAGTGCAAAGGGTTAAAATATTTCCTCATTTGATCTGCTAGACCAATCTCTAAATACCTTGTCACTCCTTTCCTATAAAAATCGAGAGTCACAGACATGATAGATTTTCTTCTCAGTACAGCGGAATCAGTCGAGTTTCCCCCTGTGTCAGTCGTCCAGGAAAATCGAACAACGGAATCGACGTTCGAGCTCGCAGGGCACGCCGTTTCGTAGCTGCGAGATCGGTAACGAAGAATAATTGAAACGGCGAATAGGTGCGAGGGCATCGGGCACGTTTTCTAAGCGTACACGCGCCCCAGCCGGGGATCCTGCCGCGTATCTCAACCGTTATGCCTCCTAACGATTTTTCGATATCGGTAGGCGATGCGTTTTTATTCGTTCTCCGCGATAGAAACGCCCGTTGCAGACAATCTGCCGGATAACTGCCCTCAGGAAAATAGTGGGGGCGAATTTTATGCCTCGCCGGCGGTGCCGTGCCCGGAGCGGAAATTTATGAAAACGTTTATGAAGTCGTAGCTGAAAGGGAAAAAAAAGGAACACGGTAAAGGGGTAGGATTCGGGTGGAAGCATTGCGACAATGCAACGTTACGTTGTAATCCTTGGAAATGGAAGACTCCCCTGTCGCTACGCTTTATTTTGCGTGCCGATCGTCAGCGATTCATTTCACGGGCATTCCTCTGTGCTCGCCATTCTGTTCGGCCGACTCGACATTAGTCGACGATCGTGGGACGTCGTATAAAATTTGACTGTACACCGTGTAATTTTTTTCTGTTCAAGATGTACATTTTTATGGGAGAATAAAGCGATTTTAATATAACATTGGAGGATAAGGGGTTAACTATTTTTTAGTAGTAATAGAGGGCCACCTGAGAGATTACCTGTAGTTCTGCAGATTATATGATTCGTAATTTGTGGGTAAAAGTACAGTAGAACCTTGATCAAGAAAAAATTGGTTGTCCTATGTCAGTTGCAATATAGAATTATCTTTGGTGACGCTGTTTACTTTATTTCATACCACTATGTATTTTACATTCTAAAACGAAATTATCGTTTTAACGCGAAACATAATTACAATGTGAGGTATTGTGCTTCTATTTGCAGCGCAGACAATCCAGATCCTACTGTATTATTAGGAAACAATGAATTATTACGTTGATTGGCAGGGGGATCACCGGTTACGTACACAACAAATTGAATTTGGCTAATTAATTCTGGAATTCAATGCAATTGTACGATACTGCACAAATCAAAGTAATAACCACCTTATTGAGATTTTCACTGTATCATTGAATAACCACAGATTTAGGATATCTTAACAATTCATATAAAAAAATTGGATTTTCTAATCTATTTTACTACGTACTGCATGTTCCACTGCGACAATGTTAATAAATCAATACTGATGTTGTCAAACTCAGTAAAAAGTAACGAAAAGAAATATATTAATCCCTTAACATACAAATAAAATAGGACTCGATGTGTGCTAAAAATACTATTTAATACAGCACAACTTAAAGTTATGTAAACTGTAGAGGAAACAGAATATTTACATTGCTAAATATCATAAAGCAATCTTAATAGATACTATTAATGAACAATAATTAAGTAACAAATTAAAAAATAACTTAATAGTCCTGTAGAGTGTGGAACTTTTCAAAACAATCAGCGTATAATTCTTGACGTCTCGGAGGCGTCAACGTCTAAAATGACATACGAAACAAATTACGTCTTTGCATGTCAGGGAGTTAATGAGCTGCAACACCCTGTTGGCAGTTATTGATTGAAAACCACCCCTAGAAAATTGTAGATCCCTCAATAACCACAACAGTGGACACGAATTAAATCACAAAAATAAACAAACTTCTATACCAATAACTTATTCAGAATCGTAGAGGACAAAACAATGTACAAATATCCTCGGACGCGTCGGTCATCCCCTAAGTCCCGGCGAAGCCGATCTCGATTTCATGGCAACGCCACTATCCGTTCGACATACATCGTAAAAGCCTTCTTGCACGTCGATCTTTTCATCGTGCGTTTTATACGGGCCTCTGCAGGGGAATATCAAGCGGACGGGACGATAAAAGAAGCATCGACGCAAAGACACAAGAGATGGGAAACGTTTGGACGCCTACCGACGCGCGTTGCATCCCTGACGGCCTCGGGACGCTTTTATTACAGCAATCGTAAAGTAAGTCACCGATCACCTGCGGCCGGTTAACCGAATTTATGGCGAAGCGATTTTACGTCGTCGGGGGAGGATTTCGAGGACGTCGACGAGGAACCAGCTGAAATCTTATTTTTACTTCCGGCGGAGGGCAAAGCCGAAGAGACGGGGGGAAAAGGAAAAGGGACGAGAGGGAGGACTTACGGTTTTGTTAATTAAATTTCTGGATTAATCCCCGGTCGTCGCGACGCCACGGGCGAAATAATACTTTCTCTTTATCCAGCCTCGCCGCGGAGCCGAGGAAACCGACATCCCTGACACGTGCGTTCTCCACGGACGTGGAAAAAGGAAACGGTTGCCTTTTCCCTGCCGTTGCCTTGAACTTCATGTCCTCGTGATCGCGTCCGTGGTCCCTCGAGCTGATTGTCACCCGCTGGATGAAATTATGAACGATTGAGGGAATAAATGGGAGGTGGACTCGGAGAGTAATTTACAAGTTGCTCGATATCTGGATTCTGGGATTTCACTTGTCGATGGCTTTTGAGCTTCCTGTCGATGAAAATTTAAATGAGACGATGAAGATTTAGTTATTAACTACGGAGGTCTACAATTGACAGTTATCATAAACCAATACCTGTATAAAAAGAGATATAAAATACATACTCGCGTAAAATTATTGGAAGTGTAATGAATGAAGGAGGTTCAGAACACATTGCTATTATAAAACCTAATTCCATATGCTGTTGCTTTAACTGAACAATTTTGTATTCTAGAAATTGATTAGTTGGAATGAGTAGGCTACATAGAAAAATTGTATGAATCTAACACTAAATTATTAAGATTGCTATGGCAGACACATATTCATAAAAATTTAGTTCTTGTCGTTTCTACCCTTATAGGGCATGAAATTCTACATCATATAAACTTATTGTTAGTTTCAAGCCTGTAACGATTTTGGTTTCAAA
Organism: Macropis europaea; assembly: GCA_916610135.2. NCBI lineage: Eukaryota > Metazoa > Arthropoda > Insecta > Hymenoptera > Melittidae > Macropis > Macropis europaea. The sequence continues at coordinate 10,196,544 of OU744350.1, read as the reverse complement.
AATAATGCAACCCTTATCTCTGCACTAAGAATCTATTAATTTGGTATTTATCACACAAAACTTTACTTCTTGTCGCACTTAATACTGCTACGTCATTACTTTTTATAATAACGTTATTTTGGAGCTAGTATGTCGTGTAGTGAACGTGCTGCTTGTGACAGCGACTATAGTCATCCGCCACTTAATGGTTGCTGTAAAACTATCAATTGTCTCTTCCTTTGAAAGAAGTGACATGCGCCGTGCGTTCACCTTTATTTTAAAATTTATCGCACACTGTTGAATAATTGCACAAAAAAAAAGTACAGTACACACGTGCTACCAAACCTGGAACACCGCATTAGCGTAAAAGTTACACAGTTTTAGTGTTATAACGTCCTCTCGATTACAATCAAGCGTTCCACTGCTTTATTCTCGTCGTGGCTGATTCGCGGCTACCGCGGTGGCCGCTTAAAAGGCAATTTACTACCGCGAAATCCAACACCAAACCTTTTTATGCCCGTTTCGCGTTGGCTTTAATGTTCGAGAGACCAGGGATTCCGTGTGTCCACCGATCACTGAACTCTACGTATTCCACCGTCACGAAGAGGAGAATCGGCGCACGTTCGTCCACGGGTTCATAATTCCTGAAAAGTTCATAACTTCTGAGAGAACTCGGGCGGAGGGAAGACGGTAAACGTCAGGGCGCAAAGTTCGCGCCATTAATTTAAGGTCGACGCTCGTTTAGACGCGGCAAAATGACGCATGTGGTGGCAACATGGAGAGATAATAACGCGAGAACCTCGTCGACCTCGCGATTAAACGTTCGCTGTCGTATTTTTCGCGAATCTCGCCCTGAATCTGTGTTTTATTCGTCGCCTCGAATGAGATTCATTTTATGCTCTGAATAAAAACTTCGTGGACGATTTCACTGGATGAAGCATGTCTCCTCGTGTCACTGGTCCGTGCTCGATCAAAGTTCTTCCAGGCCTTGTTGACGTGTCCACCTGATGGGCTAATCAAGAAAATAGATTATGAAGGACCACCCCGTTGTATGGGGTGGACACTATTTAGTATTAATATTGTTTATTTACAACTTGTATGAGTTTTACAGAAATGTATGGTGTGCTTTGCCACAACTGAACTAGAACTACATCTGTCGCCTCTGAATTACGTTGTGTGTATATTTCAACCTCTTTACTTCTATATTTAAGTCTTCTTATATATGAAAGGGCCTTAGAGAGCCGTGACGATACGGACGAATCAGTGACGAAAATGCTGGAAGATGGTCAGCTCTCTAATTTTGCAGAGCTGTCCAATTCCCATTTTGCAATTCTCACCCACCTCTTGCTGTAGACGACCTTTCGGTCAGTTTATGTAGAAGATGGCGGAAGAGCTGTATCCAAGCGTTGCCTATACGTTCGACTGTAAAGGTTGGATTAACTGACTGCGTATATTGGCCACGAGTTTATGGCACGGCAATTGCTATTAACTAACGGAGAACTGAGGTGCTAGAAGCCTACGTGCCCTCTAGAAGCATAGAGAAACTAGGAACAGTAGACACGTCTTTTATTCTCAACTTCTCGCTCATGCCAAAAAATTGCTTTGTAATGATTAATTAATAAGTTGTTCTCAAAAATCGCAACACCCTGGTGAGCACATCTTAAACGCAGTCTTTTAAACTACTTGGCACTGGTTGTATGGCATGGAATAAATTTTTGTTACACTCTAATGTGGATGATTCCTTATGGTCCATGAGTAATCGTTATCTTTATTTGCTTAAGCCATTCTTTACTTGTTCATACCTCTTGAAAACTTTTGTCGAGGATGAAGAGGCACCTCCATGAGTTGATCTTCCTAAAGGTTCATGAAATTCTTCTGAAGGGGTTTTGATCAATGTTTTCCCGCCTTTTTCTGATATCGAATAGTATGCAACTACAATCGCATAAAATTAGAAATGACACCACCTACATTGTGCCAATCATACTGCAACTGACCTAAACTAAATCTTGTTCCTATAACGTTACACCATCGCTACGTAGAGCACAGAAATTTCACTCTGATTACTTTTTAAACAAACTCTGGCAATACTGTCACCGTCCCGGCATACAGAACAGAAATTTCATTCCCACTATTCTTTTTAAAGACTAGCTTTGTACATATTTTAGAAGCAGACAGGCGATAGCAACTGCAACGCTGTAACTGCTATCAGTATACACCATAGAAGTTTCGGTGTTACCTGCTTTTTTTTTTAAAAAAAAGAGAAGCTTTATATTTTAAAACCAGTCGACTGTTCACGACGTGACCGACGTGTTCGAGCTGGACAAGCGAAAAAACGACTAGAATTTTGTGGAGGAGGGACGTGGAAGGCCTATCCTCGCGTTTGAATTACGATTGCGACGCTGATATAAAGCATGTCACGGGTCCAGAGGCTTTACAGCGCACTAAAACCACGGGATCGAGGATGATCCCGAGGATCAAGATTCGTCGAGAGACGCCGACGAAAGCTTCGAGCCGGTACATGGAACTTGGTGATTATTCGACATCCGTGGTACCGCTTCCACTTTGTGTCCGATTTAATGCTACAAATTATACGATCGTTATATATATTTCACGTTCAAACATATAATGGGACTTCGTAAGAGGGCTGAGCCCCACCATTTATGCATTCATACATTTTTGCATGTTTCTATCATGTACAATAGGACCTCAGTTATCCGAAATACAACCAGTAACAGGATTCACTCACATTGTAACTATGTTTCGCATAAAAATGATAATTTAATTTTAGAATCTAAAATACACAATGGTATAACCCTTTGCACTCGAAGCCTTTTTCATCTGACGTACATAAGCTACAAATACAAACGTAAGGAATCTTAACAGGAAGATTTCTTTGGTTTTCCGTACAATTGTTCCTGTAGTTGAATACTTACATAAAACGTGCATTGTAGAATACGTGAAATTGAACATAATTTTTGGGTATTTATTTAAAATAGGAAATTTAAAACGTAAATATTATGGCGACTGAGAGTCGCCCCTCGAGTGCAAAGGGATGAAATTGGGTACACAGTGTCACTGATGATAATGTTAGCTTGTAAATCGTATAGAGCAGACATGGCCATCCAGAGTCTGGCTCCAGGCTACTACCACTCTGTGTCCATTCCCCTCACGTAGGTTGTGGTCTGGGTATGACGTCGAAAATATCGGTGATTGTTGATAAATACAGGTTTTCAAGATACAGTGATGTAATAAGAACATTTTTTTCTACATATGACATCAGTTTTATTTAGAAATTACATCTCTACTTTCTTAGTGCGTGAGGGGAATGGACGCAGAGTGGCAGTAGGCTGGAGCCAGACTCTGGATGGCCATCTCTGACATGGAGTGACCAATTATTGGTTGACCTGTATTCGGATAATCGAGATTTTACTGTACACTCTTTGGCCCAATTTGTCTTTGTATTTCTATTAAAATAATTATGTAGGTCATGGAACAAAGACGTTAATAATAAACTGGTGTACAGTGCAGAGTTTCTGCGAGATACGCAAAATTACTGGTCCATGAAATTCCCCATTATAGCATATAATCGATAAATTACATTTCTTTGCCATCAGTTGGCTTGCACAACGTACAGAACGGTTCATAATGAAACAATCGGAAGAGCAATGATTGTCTGTAAATAAAACCGGTATAAAAATATTCAGGAAACTGTCGTCCAGTTCGATACATTCTGAGTAATTAATCTGAAATCAATTTGGCTCATCAAAGAAATAACAACGATAACACTGTTCGACACATACTCTTTCAAAAACTTAGAGTGATGGAAACGATTTCCAGATTCGTGCTCGGCGCACAAAAATCTATGGGAAACGGCTTCAATATTAAAAATCCGAAAAATAATCAAACTTTGTTGAACAGTGTAATTAATGTAACTGACTCACGTTATAATCTGTGACGGATTTAATTCTGATCGACAGGTAATATTATCTTCAGAACGGCTGATCGAATATGAATAAAAAGCACGGAAAAAATGGGAATTTCGAAAGCAGCACAGGGTGTTCGAGAATTTCCCCCGTTCGATATACGGCCGGGGAAAATTAGCGATCATCGATTTACGGCGATCTTTTTTTTATTGGTCCCGAGTGTTTTCCAGCGAATAAAATGGCGGTGAGGTCGTAAACGAACATCGAGAGGACAGGAAGAACGATGCCACTTCGCGGGAACAGCCGTTAAGGTTAAGTCGAGTTATCGTCGAGGATTTACTGCAACGGATCGGCGTTAATATATCGTTTTACTGGCTGGCATGCAATCTATTTACGATGAAATACCTACTCTGCCAGGAGGACGATAGCGTACAGCAATCGTGTGTTACCGTAAACTTTCAATCGACCGAACCCAGAAACATTTTGCACGCGCGATGAAAAATACAGTATGGTCCGGCAGAAACCAAGCACCCACGTATCGACTTGAATTCAAAGTTATGAATATATATTTCGATACGAAGTTGCACCGTTCGATGAGTGAAATACAATGACGGAGAATATAATTTCTTTTTCAAGACCATTTCATAGAGGTATCTAAGTCATCGATATTTTTTTTTAAGCTTCCTGCCACAGTAGAGAATTCCGTAATTAGACAGACAGGCGAAAATGGCTATTTATTAATACACGTGGTTGATTTTACATATGTTTATCTATTTAATGTTACACTTTCTATTTCTACCATCATTTTAACGTGAATGTTACTCAAAATTCCACAAGGGTTGGTAGTTATGTGATCAAATTAAAACTGACGCGTGTACCGAAAACGGTACACATGGCAGGGAACATGTTAATGGGTTGATGTTTCTGTTGCTGCAGTGTTATAGCTGATGAAGAAGCAAATTCAACGACATATGCTGACCTTCAACCAAAAAATATCGTGTTTCTGGTTTGGAGAATAGAGAAGCTTGAGACGTACACGTTGTAGTCGAAATAATGTACATATTTTTAAAACGGCTGTGATTCACGAAAACGATTAATTTGTCACTAAAGTACAACAAAGGCTTAAAGTGATGGTCCTTAGTACCAACGGTTCTCTGATCGTTGCACAAGTGATCTAATGATACGTTCTTTCATGTCTCGCTTCCCAGACCTAACACCTTTAGATTTCTTCTCGTGCAGAAAGCTGAAGGAAGATGTCAACCGTGAAAATCCTGCTACTATGCGATACACGAAAAAACGTGTCACTAGAGCTGCTGCAACGATCAGAACTAACAGCATCGAGCATGTAGTGCAATCCGTGATCGACCGTCTTACAATTAGACAACAAATTGATGCTGAAGGTAATCAAGGTCATCACTAGAAGCATTTGTTATAATTTACTGAAAAATCAATCGTTCTCATGATTCATAGACATTTTAAAAATACATGACTTCGATTGTAAAGTGTAAGTCGAAGATTTCCACATTTCCCCCAACAAAAATGTGACTATTTTTGGTCGAAGTTCGCCTGAGGGTTAACATAAGTACGTCGTTGACTTTGTTTCTTAATGAGCTATAACACCGTGACAACAGAAACATCTCGATGACCTTGATATCTCTATAAAATGGACTTAAAAAAATGAATTTCCCGCAGCGTATTTCTCCCATCAAACGATGCAACTTTGTGCTCGATTTTCGGTAGGCCACCCCGTATACAAAGTAAAAAGGGGAACTCCGCCGATAGAAAATCCTCCGCTTTCGCTGCGTTCGGTTCGGCGTGTTTCGTGAAAATGGCGAATCAATTGGCGTCGAACAGCGATCCCTTGATGACGGAATAAGCGGAAAGAGAAACGCTGAAAAAAAGGCGGGAAAAAGTGAACGATCGTCTCTATTCGAGTGTTTAAACTGAACGACCGGAACGCAGCGCGATCCATCAAACGATTCGACAGTTTAAGAGCAGATCAGGCTCAGATTTATAACGCTCCGGCTCTAACTACCTGCGATCAATTTTAAATTCGACCTGCGATATTTAAATCGTTCGAATTACTGCGTGAATCCGACTGCGTTCGTCAGCTTCGGTCCAAGGCGCCGTTGCGCTCGTTGAATCTGCTAAACTGATAGGAGGCGACTAATGGAGCTGGGTGCGAATTGTAATTGCAATCGTTGGTATGAAACCTGCGTGTGAACGACAATTTATGAGGTAGAATCATAGACGCGAGTTTGACAGTCGAATCATTTCATTAATTACCTATTCTTCGTTTCCTGATTACCCCACCCGGTTCATTTGTATTCAAACTACACACTGCAGAAAGAAATTAGGAAACAGTAGTATTTTTGAAAGATTGTTCGTACGAATTTTGTTTAAAAGAAAAAATAATGCATGAAAGACATATTATTGTTATAAATTAAACACTTCTCTTTCTATACTGTTGTAAGGAGAATCATTTTTAAAACGAATCAATGCCCGACAGGTGGTTGCTGTTCTTTCTGCTATTCTGAGCAAATTATTTGCCAATATCGCAATTCGGGTATCTAATAAATATTTCCAAAGGTGTTGTTTACTGAAATTGAAGATTTATCCGTCGATCGGGCCAATAATCGAATAGATAGATACCGTGATTATTCATGGCCGTGAATAATTTATCTGCCCACAACGTCCATGTCTAGTCTTCAAACTAAAATGCTGCCGTAGCATTTCGTCGAATGACGACAGACAAATTTGGCCTCTCAAGGTAATTTTCCTGTCCACAGATCATCTTTTCCTTTTATTACTTTAATAATGTTACAACGAACATACGACTGAAGAAGAAAAATAAACGGGGCATACTAAAATATAATGAAAATTGAAGATTACTTTAACAAATTTCAAATCAGTTTGCGAACGATGCTGTGTTCTTGAACAGCCTAACTTGGATGTCTCCAATACTGTTGTTTTTAATACTGTATCATCTTGCTGTTAGAGCAACTATCCGACTTTTCACGGTTTTTCATCCGGATAAAAATTTGCTTTCAAACTTTCCATCAATAGTGCGAACTCAGACTCTGACAACCTAGAGAAGACTATCTTCTTAACCGAATTACACGAAATTCAGCCAGAAGCAGTCTGAGGCTTCCGTTTCGCTCTCCTATCTGCAAATAACTCGATCTCGGATGGCAGCAGCATAAACCTCGCAGTGAACTTCAGCTCGCCGTTCTGCGCGCATCCGTACGAACAGAACCACAGACGTCATATTGTCTATCGAAATGAAACACCAGTGAGATGGAAATCTGAGTAAAAGCCGCTCGTTCACGCCTCGCGTATCGTCTGTCTACGCTAAACGTTGAATCAAGCTTCCTCTCACGTTTGTACAGGCTGTTGAAAAAAGAGATTGAAGGCTTAGGCAGTGTACAACATTTGCAGAGAGGAAGAATAAATTTCTGGTTAATGTAGGTTTCAAAATTAACTCTTTAAGTGTTGTGGAGATTAAAAAGCGTTCCATATATTGCTATAGTCTGTTCGAAGATCGCTCAGGTGGTATATTTACTAAATTGACTGGACTACTTTGTGGGATTTTTTAGAAAACGATGAATTTATTATTGTTACGCTTAATATGTTTCTTAACATGTTGAGTACCACAGTGAAAACAGCCATACCTAATCAGACACTGTCTCAGCCAGTCACCTTCTACAAACTTTTAACAACCTTTCGACACAAACATCCTTATACTTCTTTTGAAGCCATGAGTAATATTTTACATCATTAAAATCTAAATACCTTTTAAATTAATGGATTTTCAGTACAAATACACTAACAATTTTTTATAGAAAATGAACGGATACATTGATTAATTTAATAAACCTGCACAGTTCCATTCTAAAAAAATGAAGGTAACCTTCATATCCCCACCACGCTCGAATTATAAAAGAACTACTGACACCACATTATGCTCTCTCGAAATTATTCAACCTATTTCTGAAATATTTTTCGATGTCTCCAACAATTTCGAAGGTGTTCAAGTCGATCGACTGAAACAGGATACCTCGTGAAGCACTTGTAAGCGTCCACAACAATTAAAAGCTTAATTTCAGGACCTACCGTTCAAAGGTTTGAAATCACTTGCTGATTTCTACCAAAATCGAATGTCCTGACAACTGTTGTACTGTCCCATCCTTAATACACCAGATGTTAATAAGAATAAATTATATTGTAAAACCGTTTATTTGTAGACGTTCATTTTTTCTTAATAAGATCTTCTTTCTTCTAATTTACGTGACGATTCCAAACTTGTGGCCGGTAGTGTACGCTGATTAGACATTTTTCCTTCCTCTGTGCGCGTATTACACGCTCCCGGAGCCTTGAACCGTTTTTATTAACACCCTGTATAAACCGTTGGTTCTCCCAGAAGGCAGCACACAAGCCAACGCGAATTTTACCGGCTCCATGACACCGCGGCAATAAACCGCTATATTTAGTGAGCGAGCTCCAGCTCTTACGAATCTCGCCGCCGAAGTAATGAAAAGCTCGAAGCACACATCCGCGCAATATCCTTGAACCATGCTACACCCTCGAGGAAAATGTCTAATTAGGTCAAGGGGCCGTGACCTCCTGACACCTAGGCGTATGTGCCTACCGCGAGCTTGTAAGATGAGAAAAACGAAGTGAGGGAGGAGAACTGCTTGACAAATGGAGTGGGTGGCTGTTGATGACGTGCTAGAAACCGTCAAGGTCGAGTTAGGTGTTTCCTCTGCTTCCAAAATTGCGCACTTTTTTCACAGAGCGCCGTTTTGTACACGCGAAGGGTCTATTAGATTTCTTTTGAGTTAGGGCAATTTGTCTGAAGTCAGTGCTCTTTGACATGCCCACGGACGCTTTGTTTGTTGAAAACGCCACATTCTGCAGATGTTTGTGTATAATCAACACTTCGTGTGCTGTGTGAGTCGCCAGTTGTGAACACGTCAAGGGAAAATGGTAAAAAATGGTAAACTTCGAAACTCACTGTCAAAGTAAAATTTGGATTCGAGTTTAAAAAGCTTAATTATTTCGTCATCATTTTCTTCGGGTGATGATCCATTCGTATAATAGTTTTCGAACCGAGAATCTGTAAAATTGTTGTTTTGTGACAGCAACATTTGGCAACCCGTTCATCGACGTATCACAGGATACCCTAAGATAAGTGCTGTTTGGTGTAATGTCCAAAACACTGATTTTACGTAATAATGGCATATAAATGATTTTTTATATTCTCTACATAAGATCGAAGCACATTTATTTTTTTAAAGATCAATTCTTTATTGGACGCAAGAGTAGTCTTGACTCGGGCAATTAGAACAATTAGAATACTTTTTTGCAAAAAAATTCATATGCACTTGATCAACTTCGTGAATCACTGTGTATGATTAAAATACAATTTGTGTGAAGATGCACTACAACTTTATAAGCATGCCGCCCTTTCCTTTGGAAAACAAAGGCATTAATACAACTTTTCAAATTATTCAAATTATTATTTGAACACTTTTCGGGGTTACAAGGAATGGAAACACACCTACATAAACATACCACAAAATAAAATTAAATTGTTTATATTCTGAATATCGATACTCCCTTAATTAATTTTCTATGCACCCACCGTATTTCCTTAATCATTCCCGGCGCACAGATAGCGCGTTAATTAAAACACTGTGAAAGTTTCTATCTTTTAATTGCCGATAAGAGGGAGGTCGTTATTGTGTTGAAAATAAGGTATCGCCATTGGCGGCGGGGTGGAGTTAGAAACAACGAAATTTCTATTCAGCTACGATATTAAAACCATCCCCTCACTTTGTGCAGCGGCCGAATTACGAAATTACTTAAAGGATCCTCGGGTAACTTCCACCGAAGGCTCTTTTAATTAATAGTTCGCTGGCTGTGCGTTGAATACCCAGCAATCACCGAAGTGGTTATCAAAGTAATCTCCGTTCAACGTGGAAATACTTAACGGAGATTTTCTTTAACTCATTCCGGCTTCATTGTTACGCGAAACGATCGATCGAATCGAAACGAGTAATCATCGAATCGTCCCGCACGGTTACCGGATAATATACCATCTGAAACACACCCTACCGGCCAAAACTTTGGACTCACCTGCTTATTTCTGCCAAAATCGAATGATCTGATCAATTTTGTACTCCTGCATCGTTAATATAACAGATGTTCACAAAAATTTATTTCACTTTCAAGGCGTACATGTTTTTTTAACCCTTTTAATGATTTTTAAATACTAAGCCCATGGGACACTTACTAATTTCAGCTTTACGTTTAAATTAAAATGATTAAACACTCACTATATTGAATCAAACGATTATTTACAGATTATTTACACTGAATACAATTTCTAAATGTTAAAATATATCGAAAATTATATATATATATATCGAGTTTTTTGCTCACTAATTTATGCTCCCCGTTTCGAGATGATAACTCGAAGTAGCCTTGGCAGTCTTCCAGACATTTTTTTTGGTCTTTCTTCTTGGATTTCTGTCCATAATCGCTGCAAATGTTTTTACAGATCACAAAATCGAAACAAATGTCGCTCAAATTTAATGCATTGACAAACTGGTCTTGAACTGTACTATAATTATTTCAGATTCTTTTTATATTAATTATAACAGAATACTAATCATATCATTAAAAATATGTTGTGTAAACATAAACGTTTCTAAAAGAACCGATTATACCGAAATAAGTAACCAATTCTACTATATCGTAATACAGTCGCTCAAAAAGAAAGAATTACATGGTCACCTAATTTATCATTAGACGTTATAGATTTTAAATTAAATTCTGTATTTAAATTTCACTTTGTTTTTTGCAATAGAAAAATATATAACTAATGAAGCCGTGCCATATTGTTGCTTTCGATCGGATACTGCCATAGCGAAGGGGTTAAAAAGCTGCGGTTTCTCTAAATTCAGGTAGTGATTCGAAATTTCTGGCCGGTACTGCACATCACTCTGAACAATAATTTTATTTTCATTACCCGTGCCACACTGCTCGTCCGTTTATAACAATATACACATTTTAATACACGTTGGGACGTGTATCGGGAATAAATACGTGTTATCGGTGAACGGTGGAATATTCGCGATACATTATAGCGGCGCATTAAAGAAGCAAATTTAATCAACGAAATCGTAAATTCATAGGCGACCGGGACGGTGGTGATTCGATAAACCGATTCGAAACGCGTTTCGATACTCGCGCGAGTGATGCGATTTTATACTGTCGTGCAGAAACATGGAAAGGAATGAAAAAATAGGACCGTTTATCCGGTCCGAGCGATTTCCATTTCGTTATCCGTAAAAGGACAGACGACGGCGAACGACGTCGATTGATCGACTCGTCATAATTCACGGACGATCGATACCCGGTGTTTCTGGTTGTTACACGCGTTCGTGTTGTAACGACCCACTGACCTAACTTCCCCAACGTTTTCGAATCATGCGCCGTTCCTGTAATGCACGGAAACGCCTATAAAAAGCGAAGTCTGAGCAGTAAGTTCCGGTAAGAACCATCGACAGGGTTAGTGCCCTTAAAAATGCATACGGGCGAGATCGTACGTTTTTTATGGACCTGCGTCAGTATCCCTTCGACTTCGAGTACACGTACACGTGTGCTCCACCTCGTATAAGTGCCAGGGACTCTCAACCCTTGCTCGATATCGTGCAATTATACAGGACGTTCCAGAATTGTGGATCAAATCTTAAGTCTGATTACTAGACCACGAGAAAGCTTGCAAAAGGTGTTAAATAATATTTAAGATACACTAAAGTAATATTTTATGTCGTCTCTGTGATATTAATACTTGGACAGCCGCTAATATATTGCGGATGCTAATTACTTTTTGACATTTTTGCAAGAATTCTTAACTAATACATACTTTACATTATTCTCTTTGTAATGAAAATTCTATAATTTCCACTTTGTCAGTACTTGGAATATGCATTTGTTTTATATGGGTGTTTTTTGAATTAATAGAATTACGTATACCCCTGCCCATAAGTATTAGGACTCTCATCAAATTGAAAACAAATTAGAAAATGGTTATATTATATGGAAATACGTATATTCAATATTATGTCACAAATCTTAACACAGAAATTAATTAAAAATCAAACCTTCTTTTTAATAGTACAGCCCCTTCGCTTTTTCAGCACGGTTTTCCCTAATTATAGAATTCCAGCTGTGAGTTTCTCAATAATTTCTAGTACTATTTTGCTTCATTTCAGTTACAGGTAGTTCAACGGGTCAGGTTTTGATTTTAAACCGGTTTGTCATATTTTTCAACCCGGTTGATTCAGGTTACCCCGAGTTCAGGTCAGGGGATTAGGAGGTCCAGTGTACGACTTCTATTTCATTATTCTATTGTAACTGCTTTAAACAATTTTTGCAGAATTTTGGGGTAATAAAAATGAAATAACGTATTTCTTTAACAGACGTGTCCTGTGGTTTATGGACGGCAGTGTAGAGTCACGAGCATTGATGGGTCTCGGTTGAAAAGCGGTGTAGGAGAATTAGTCCTCCCACCACCCGCCTTCGATCTTGAGAACTCAACTCATGGTAGCAGCAAGGTGATTGGCTCCTTCTCTTATAGCACACGTCAACCGAGACTCCATCAATGCTTGTGACTGTACATGTGACAGCAGCTGTCAAAGTGTTAATGTGGTTTAGAATTTTGTAAAATTGACCAGCGTCTTCCAGAGTCAACGTACTAAAAGTACTATTCCTGTTTGATTGATTTGTTGAAGAATTTTAGTCCATGATTTTTTATTATTTTTGTCTGAGCAATCCAATCGCTTTCGGTGGCATTTCCGGACCACCCGGTACGCGAAAAAGCAGATTGATCACGATGCACGGAGCTGTACTGGGAAATTCAAGAACAGGTGTAATTCAAGAACCAAGAATTTGCGGAATAAGCTTTGCAAGTGTTGAATATTATGCGGTTCACACAACTCGTACTCGCAGATGCAAGTAGTAGCATCAATCTCGCTACAAGCTCCCATAACTAATTATAAGTTTGTTTCACTTTAGGAGATACTAAGCACAGTGTACTCTATTGTTTGGTAACTTCAACTCCCGACGATGTCCCTTTGTGTGCGACGTGAGACTGGCTGGTGACCCATCTACCATCTTCGATTTCACGATACCGACGGCATTAATGTTCACAAACTGTTGCGAACTAACGGCAATCGCCGAACGAACATCCCTTCTTCTCAGTAACAACTTAAATAAAGTAAGTATTGAATGTTAGGTATACAGAATTTCCACGAAAAACTCATTCTCAATCATTAACAGGTTGAATTCCTTTCGCATCATCGATGCCTGGCACCTACAAAATTTAATTTAATTAAATAATTATTGATTTCCACAAAATTCTGAGCAAACTCCATAGTCAAACGATAATGTAGGAACAGAAGAACACAACTGAGTATTCGAACCTTCTTTTTCTTTACGATTTATGTACAAAATAGTACATCATGTCGTGTCTAATTAGATACGGCCATTTTCACTGTGGCATTCGACGTGTTAATATTCCTGATGAATAATGGAAAAAATATGAACGATGGTTGTTCTATAAAATAATAAAAGCAATACAAAAAGATAACATCGAAACCATCTGCTTTACATGAACTAATATAAAAAAAAGCAAGTACAGTAGAACCTCGATTATCCGAATCGAAATTAGTAACAAGATTACTCACATCTGGGTTATGTTTCGTGTAAATATTACAATTTTATTTTACAATATAAAATGCACGGTGGTACAAAATTAGGTACAAGTGTCACTGATGACAATTTTTTATTATAACTGACATAGGGTGAATAAATTTCGGATGACCGCTGTTCGGATAATCGAGGTTCTACTGTAATATATATAAACACCGGATGTCCATCTGCATAGAGAACAAAAACAAGCATGCTGTTATTGTTTACAATAAATGTATAAACTAATTTTAGCTTATATTTACTAAATTATATTATAATCTAGCAGATTAATACATTTACTGTATTCAATCTTCATTTGGGACCATATTGACCCGAGCAGCACCACGAAGTAATTATTTGAACACTGCCCAAAACCTAAAATAAAAAATGTTTTTTTGGAGCAGACATTCGGACAATTACACCGCACTCTCACGAATTAGACGACTTTTAGCTCCGGAACGTTCGGCGGAGGTGGAAATGATTAATTATCGAAAATATATCGGATGGAAAGCGAGAAAGGAAATCGATGAAGGGGATATCGAGTAGAATCGAATTAATCTTCATGACAAACGATGCATGGCCCGTTCGGAGCAATAGTTAAGTCATACTTCAACGCGGTAGAATCTGTTTAGAATCGAGCGACAGATATAATATATCTCGCGGAAAGGAAGATTCATCGATGGCATAAATTAGTTTCCGATTTCCCGTTCAACCGGTGAACCAGAATCCTTCTTCCACACTTTTTCGTCGATTCTGCGAAAACTTCAGCTGGATCTCGTGTCGTGTCATTTTACCGGCTGCGCCGGTGTGTCGTTATGGACCAAAGGAGAGAAAGAGAGGGAGAGAGGGAAGAAGAGAGAGACAGCTTCTCCAATTTATTACATTTTCCTGTTAAATAACCTCGCTCGCAGAGCGGAAGGAATTTGATCGATGGAAATGTTGGCCTGGAGTCCGGCGATAATGCAATCTCCTTTATCATTATGGCAGCCGGCTTATGCAATTATATACGAAAATGCAATTGCAAACACATTTTATATTCGCGTCGTTCCATTGAATATGGATGGACAGAAAGGATCACCATAAACCGTGATCAAAAAATTCCTTAATATGTGTACGTATACAATCGAGCGCTATAACAGCGCTATAATAAATGTTTTTTAAACACAACGTGAGCCGGTTTGGGTTCAACACGTTTTTGATGAAGGTCGTTTTGGTGTCGAAAGCAGGCAGATATTGAAACAGTCAATGTTTAGTTTCTGTTATACAGGGTGGGCCACGTAAAATAGGCTATCTAATTATCTTCTCTAACTATGACGGTACAAGAAATTTTCATATGTAATTTAAATGTACATTCATGTAAAAAAACATGAGTGTCCTTGTAAAAAGCAGAAATAAATGGCTTTCGGAACAAAAATTTCTTCTATCATTTTCACCCTTTGAAACCATTTAAATTACGTACGAAAATTGTCTCATAGCATCAGAGCTAGAGAAGACAATTATGTTGTCTGTTTTACGTGGCTCAACCCTGTATATAAGTATCGTTCACAATATGCCAACCTTGTCTAGACCTAGTCTGCGCCTATCCTGAACATACCCCAGAAACGATCAATCAACAACAGTAAATAAAATTTAAACGAATTGCATATTCCCTGATTGTACGTACGTTGAACGTAACGCAGACCTAACTCATGCATGACCTAAATGTAACCAAGAAACAGTCCATTAATAACACAATATATCAAACGAATCTGATTCGAATTCGGAGAAATAAGGTACGAAATTGATTTACGAATATGAATAAATTAATGCTTCCGTGTAATAGGATGTAATCATCAGATGACACGCGGCAAACGAACGTATTAATATCTCTGAGGGAAAAAAAAATTTAAAAAGAGAATCGAGAGCGAAACGACGGAAGGGTAACGGTGGAATTACGTTTCGCCGCGAGTAGATTTAACGGCGCAGGAGAAGCAGTTAATATGCGATATTCCTCGGCCATAAATCGATAGGGGCCGATTACGTCGGTCCAGGTGCTTTCACGGGATAAAAAGAGGATAAGAGGAGAAAGAAATACGCGGAAAGTGGAAAGAACTTCTGTGTGTCCAGCGGTACGATAAAACGTTGCGAAAGGGGGACACAAGGGTGCAGGCGAGAGGGAGGAGAGATAGGTGGAAGACATTAATTTCTAAGCTTTATGCGGTTCTTATTAGAATCTCCGTGGAGACGGTGGTGCAGGCGCAGCTGCCCCCAGAAATATGACTCTATTTTTCGTCGGTCGTCGACTTATTTGCACCGCTGCTGAAAACGTCCCCGAGGACGTGGAACGCGAACAGTTTATAAGTTACGTAAAGGAGAACAGAGGTTTGATCGTAACGCGTTTTACCACCGTTTTATCACACGGTGATCTTGATATCCTCTCCCTTTTTTTTTATATTTGACGGCAGTTACGTCGTACTATCGAGCTGTGCACAGGGTGTCCCAGAATTGCAGGTCGAGGCTTATCAGACTGGTACAATTCGTAAAACTGGACAGAAAGGTTTTAAGAAATATTCTTCCCCAGAAAAGTTGGATTGAACTTCTATTTATTAAACGTGAATTCGGAGCTACTAAAGGGGAAGCGAACGATTGGAAAAAAGAAAAAGGAATATAATATACACATAAACACACCAAAATAATATAAATATAACGTACATGTACGTGTCAGTATTCTTTAATCCGGTTAATCATTTCCATGGTACCCAGTTTTTCTTTCTAAATCTAATTCTTTATGTTATAATAAACAAAATTATTTCGAGTGAATCGTGATTCGAATAAAAATGGAAGCAAAACTAATTCCCCCTGAAAATGCAGAAAGTTTTTAATAATCTGAACTGTGAAGGGATTAATGATTCTGCGATATCTCGAAAACGATTATTTCGCAGACCTACGACTGTTCAGACTTTTTGTGGGTTCCATTAGCAACTCGAGTCTCGTCCGGTAGTTTTGAAACATCCTGTGCATACGCGTACATATATCGGTCAGCCCCGATAGCGTTTTAAAATTCTCTCGGCTGCGTGGCCCCCTGTAAAAATGCCGGGATAAAACGGCACGACTTAATTAAATGCATTAAAGTAGTTTTTTGTCGCGCCGCCCGTTCCTTATATTATCACCATATTCATGAAACTAATGGTAATTACATACAGGAATAAAACCCGTAAAAAGCGTAATTTTTCACGGGAAAAATGTTTCCCCGATAAACTTCACTCCCACCCCCGTTTCACTTTACGATAATTTCTTCCTTGCTTTCTTTATATATTTTTTCGGTTAGCTCCGTCGGTCTTGTTGTTAGCTGCGAATGAAAATATTTAATATCGAAGTCGAGGAACCGGTTGCTTTTTTATCGTTCCCTTTCTTTGTCCCATCTCTCTCTCCCTCACCCTGGTCTCTTATTTTCTTTCACCTGGTCGCGTTACGAGCGCCACGTATCCACGCTTTTACGCTTATCCCCCTTATCTCGTTTTCTTCGCGTGTTATCCATGCATCGGGACGTACCCGATATTGGTAGTCAGTCAAGCGAACGGGCCATATGAAATTCCGGGCCATCGTTTCTGCAGTAATAGAGTATTTCTCTATACGGGAGGGAATTTAATTCAGCGGTTCCTTTGAATGGCTCCGCCTTCTGAGCGTCTCCGGTGAAAAGTTTGAGAGCTTCATAAATTTGGTCCCGGTTAGGCGAACAATGGGTACCATGAAAATCGGCACACGACGTCCCGCGCACGTGCGGAAAGGAAAGAACGAAAATTCAGTCAACTTTGAATGGCATTCATAGAAGGAATAATTGTGGAGTCTCCGCTGAACCGCGCAATGTATTGGCATAGTGGTTATTCCAGAAAGCATAATGAAAAGCTTTGAGTGGAATTGTGTCAAATTGAGCAAGAGATCTCGTTGAATATAAAGTAGGATCTATACAGAGTGAGTTGTTAGATGTTACAGTCTGAAATAAAGTCTAACTCGTTCATGTTAGGAAAAATTTGATGAATGAAATATGTTGTGTTTAGAAGATTCATATGATACTGGGAATTTAATTAGCCATGTAGCTAATAGTAGTCAAGATTATCTTGAAATCTTCAAAAGTGTGAGTTGCATGAAAAGTTAAATTGTTTCCTTATATAATATAAAGTCCTTCAATCACAATATACTTTGTTCAACAATTTTTCTCTAACATCAGTTAATCAAAATTTATTTTGCATAACAGTTTCCAGTGAATCACCCTTATATGACTACCATATCATTACATAATTATTTTCTACATAATAAAATAATGTTTCTCATAATGCTTCCATAATTACGAAACAATATGAACTCAGTATATCGTCCTCTTTCGTGTTGTTCTAAAATCCATTGTCACAGCTTTATGCTTAGAATTAAAAAGTGTTAACGTGGAGCTATAGTTATGACACACGCTGTATACTTTCGAGCTTCGAATGTCGCCGTAGAGATACCCATCGAACGAAACCGTAACAGCGTACGAACGACCTGTACCAGTGTGCGGAAAAGCTATTTGGCTTCGTCTCCCTAAAAACCGTGCAGCCAGATAATAGAACGTAAAAATGCGACGGCGGATGCAGTAATAAAATGAGCACAAAAGATTGTTTACGCTCGGTGCACTTACATCCAATAAAGAACAAGTATTGGACGACATCACGGTACCGACGATCCAATATGTTCCCTTGTATCGGATACAAGTGCACTGGGCACGAATACAGATAGTGAGAGGCACCGCGAATGCCTGGCCTTTAAACCGTCTTCCAGAAAAATTGATATTCTTGCTTATATTCCGAGCGATGCGACCTGGTCGGGTAATAGAACGTGATAAAGCTTATGTGTATCCGATTCATCAGAACGCATTATGTACCTGAAATTCAACTGTTCTCGGCGTCAACCAAAAGAAAACATAAAAATATAACTAACAAATATCCCTACTCATCATAATTAATTTATAATTCATTATGGAAGCTGCTGACTGGTTAATGACAAACTTGTGTACCCGAAGAACACGTACAATCCATGTTTACGCGTTCACAGAAACATAAACCACGTTTCGGCCAGGCTAATTTTCATTCAAGCGTTTGTTAGGTGAATTAATAATACATGAGCATAACATAATATCATAATAGGGTATTATTGTCGAAATATAATGAACCTACGTTGCGTGATATTATTATAATTTCGAACAACTGAATAGTTTATATTGGAACGCATTTGTGTAGAATCAATCATTTAATCAATTCTCCAATCACCGAGGTTTCATTATAGACTATCAATAGAAAAATGAATTCTGATATTCTTTGCAGGGTATACTGTTGTGGAACTTGTTAATAAAAATCTGGTACCAGTGCAGAGGACCGAAGTTAGCCGGGACGTCTGGCGAGAACACGAACCGGGCAGATTTATTTGAAGAACCGTTAGCGCGTGATTCGCCGGAAAGATAGGAGGAAGAAAATAGGAGAGATAAAAACACGGTGAGATCTTTTGTAACGGTGGAAGAACGACGGGAAGAAGAGTAGACCGAATCTAAGAGCGCTTTTAAATCAGCGTAACCCAACGTATTGCTTGCGGCGTTCACCTGTGGTAATGGCTGCATAAACTGCCGACTCCGGTTCCCGTCGGTCCTTTTTCCATCCTGCCGAGAGTTATTTGGTCGTACGCCTTTCTTTTCTCCTTTCTCCCTTCCGCGCCATCCCGTATTTTAATTTATCCGTGTCCATTTATTCAGCAAACGTCGAATATCTTCCGCCACGTTGCGGTCGGAACACCGTGTCCCCGAGAAAACAGCCCCGCAACGCGCCGGTCATCGCGAAACCTTTGCATTTCATAACCTGACACAGTTATAAAATTGTCAGGCTGTTTATTATTTACAGAATTTAAAAATGTTTGAGGTATTCTTATAATTACAAATAAGATTCGGAAGTACACCCCCGAACAACTGAGGTGAAGCATCTTTCATCAATTTTTTGACAGCTTCTTTTGTTCGTAGGAGGATTGAAAATTACTTCTTAAAAACTTCTTAATAGTTGTTAACCAAAGAAGTAATCAATTCTATACAGTATTAGAAATCTTTGAAAATTTCAGTGAAGCTAGTTCCAGGACGTGAACGCCCAGAGTAGTTGGCAGTGTGAACGAATCCTCTCACAGACCAACAGTCACTTAAATTGGATGTTAAACATCTTGTTTACAGGAAAACTAAATATGTAAATATAGAAGTAGCATATAGACGAAAAAGCAAAGTTTTATAAATTGAATTCTCTCCGTTCCTCAGACGGCTAGTAATTTATCATTTACAGTGAAAGTATCTGAAACTGTAATTGCCCCTGATTTCATACAATTTCCCACTGACACTGACCTATTAAGCAAACCAGCAAGTGGATCAAACATTATGCAGCAAAAAGGAAGCCGCTGATGCCCGGAAGAAACTTTTTCCAATATCCGCGGCCCAGTTTCGACGTCCGTCAAGGAGAACGTCCGAAAGCGCACCGCATCGGTTAGCTCCACGGGGGAATGAATCATTCGCTAATAAACGAAGCATCCCGTGTATCACTGCGAAACATCTTCGACGCATTTTTCAAGTTTCCTCAGGGACCAGCACGCTTCGAGAATTAATTGCAAGGACTAGGCTGCCCCCGCGAAACGTACGCTCGTTTGCAATTGATAAACGCCCGGTGGAAAGGCGAACGTGCGGTTCAGAATGGAGAGAAGCTGGTACCCTTGGTGCGCAATGTACAACTGGTATAATGGTGATCCTGAACGGGGTGTCGGAAAGGATCCTGCTCGCACGAATTAACCATTATAAGTACCAGCAGAGCGGACCAGGATATCGGATCATTTGTAAAGCAGTAACGCCCGATAAATCTCCATCCTTTCATTACTATAAATTCCCGGGCGTCGCGGATTTTTCCTCCACGCCACTCGACCGGTCAGACGGCCGGCGATAAATGTTATATAGGTATATAAAATTCAGGCTGCATCCGCGCGGCTATGTTGTATATAATCACAATTAGCGTCCTATTAGGCACCGAATGTGCCTGCTTATTTATGCCTTGCATTAACATACCTACCTCTATGTAAACTTATATCATTTCCATCATCCCCTCGCCGTATCCCCCGACTTTACGCTCGTCCTTCGAGTTCGCTTCGTGACGCGTCCTTCACGCTTCCGAACCTGCACGCCACTCGCGAAACAGTCATCCAACCCCTCGGGGATTTACGATCATTTACGTTTACACCTAACCGGATACTAAATAGCAAATATCCTTTCCTTTGTACCTGGCTTTTACTCCTGTGAACACTCTGTGGTGTACGTGCGAGCAGAGTCTGAGAGAAATACAAGGTGGAGTGAAATTCTAAGTACAACCGAGGAGAGATTGATTTATACTGCAGACAGAAAGTTTTCGTGCGGTTACATGTTTCAAAGAATTGATTAATTCGTATGTTTCATAATGAAACACAACTGATAGCCAATCCTGATAGCAAACGGGGGATCATTTCGCGTAATGTACAGAAAGGAAGCATAACAGCTGCTTATAACAAAGTCTTATGCACTGACTTTGAGGCAAGTGCATGAAAAAAATGTGTTTCGTTAATTTCGGTCCACTCTATATATAGCTACCAAACTGTTTAAATAAATATTGTTTCTCGCCGCAACAAGCCAACGCTCTATCTAAAATAATAGATCTAATTAGGAAAATTTGTCATATCCAAGGCAGATCGCGGCATGTTGCACAGAAAATCTCCAGGACCATAAAATCCACGATTCTATCGATCTGTACATCTGAAGTATCGATATATTTCATATCGAAACAGAATAGTCCGTAAAATCGAATGTTCCCATGAGCAGAGGGAACAATGAAAAGCACGGTGGTGCTCTCACCGCGCACGTAACAGCCGAAGAACCATTCCCTGGACCCTGGCGATGCGATGGTGAGGGCCTGAGGTCAGGGCCTTGCCCATGGTGTATCGTGAGGACCTCAGCAGGGTGTCCATGCTTTCCTCTGTATTAATAACATGGCCCGGCCACCGCCAGCTATACATTCAAGAAAATAATCATCATAATCGTGCGTAATACGTCCGCAGAGCCGCGATTTCGTGTCCGGCTAGAGACAAATCGTCCCGAACTCTCGATCTCGACGGAAATACGAAACGCCCGATGATCAGGATGGTGGAAACGCGGCTGCGAACAAAGGACATCAACCCTATCGAGTACGACGAAAAATTATGTTCACCGTTTGAGCCAGCCGTGTCAATTGAGTGGCGCCAACAAGGGCTGCCCCATGCGTGAATTATGCGCGGAATTAATTTTTCGCGTGCTACGCATACACGGGAATTCGTACGCACACGGACGAGGCTACGCACACCGCGAATAGAGGGGCAGGCCAGGATATTGCGAAATGCTAGGGCAAACCGATGGCCGCGACTATGCGTACAATTGATTACGGACGTGATCGTCATACCGCGCTGAATCCGCGACATACTCCTCAATCTTGCCTGCGGCTTCGTCCGCGTTCCCCCGATTATAACCTGGAACAATCGATACGGCCTGTGTGTCCGTCGAGTCGGAGTGTTTTCATCTGAAAGAGTTAGGCAGCTCTGTCTAGGTTACTGTCTGAAGATTCTAGCTGTGTTCAGACGTATGGTTACACTTTATAATAACAGAATTCGATTTAGTATAGAATTATGGTAGAATCCGCGACATACTCCTTAATCTTGGCTACGTCATCATTCGCGTTCCCCCGATTATAATCTGGAACAACCGGTTTGTGTGTCTGTCGAATCCGAGAAAATATACTGTGCCTTCATCTGAAAGAGTTAGGAAGCTCTATCTAGGCTACGGTAGGTAATTAGACAGTCCACGGGAGATTCTAGGTGCGTTCGGTCGAATGGTTAGACTTTATGATAATAGATGTATACTCAAGACACTATGCATGAGCCTGCAGTTTGGAGCTTCAGGTTTAGTGGCTGTCTGTGACTAAAGAATGATGAAATTATTACATCTGACCAGGGAATAGATTGCTATTTGGCATGTTGGTTTACGGAATCGTTGATATCTTGATAGCTCAGAGTTTTAAAGATTTATGCATTAGCTTCCATTTTGGGAAGACTCATGGTTCGCATAAAATACATGTATGTTTTAGCCTGTACCGAAGCTGGTCATTCAATTTACAAAACAAGGAAGTAAATGTTGCAGGCTGTTGCTACAATTACAGTACGATTTCTTGCACCCTGGTAGTGGAATTATCGAACGTGAGAATCGAATACAGTTGGACAGCCACGAAAACATCACCACGCCCTGTGGTCCATCGATGGTCCACGTCGTGACAACCGTGCCAAATGCTCTAATTATACATTAATAGATAAGAGGATATGACATCCTATGATTACAGATCCTTCAATCATGAAAATCAGCAGTGTTAGGAACGTGTTAACGATATTCACCGATCAGGAAAGATCCTTAACCTGTTACTAATGGCTAGCCTAGTAGGGAGACGCTGCTTGAGATCGGCCGGCCACGTCCGAGGGCACGTTTTCAATAATTCATTTTCCAAGAGAACGTACCAGTAATAAAGTGAGTTATATCGAGTTGGCGTAAGTCCTCGACAGCACGCGTGACATTCGTTCCAGCGGAATCACGGCCGATCCCTGCCTCGTTCTCCTCTTCTTCTTCCTGTTCTTCGTCATAGTTGTCGCAGCCGTCCTGGTTGTCGTCTCCTTTCGTCCGTCGGCGTCCCTGTGCGATTCGAGGTACCCGTCACGGGGCCTTTGTTATGTATTTATGTGCATATTCGCCTATTTGTCGAGAAATTCCAGCGCCGTGTCGGCTCTAGGCTGCTCACGACTCGCCTCGTGCACGATCCCTGAACGTCGACCCCGAACAGACGTGTTCCACACACGCGTCCTTGTACGTTCGTACACGGGAACATACCCTACGAACGTACGGGACCATCCTCGTGTCTGTTGCTCACGTGACTCATGCTCTGTGCCGTGGTCCACGGAATTTTTCAACGATTCGGTGGGATTTCTTCGAACGATCTCGATCGATCGCCGCTGAACAACGAAATATAGGCTGCCGTGAATAATAGAATAGAGACAGGATTTGGTTTGATACAATTTCGTTTAGATTACGGTACTACATTTCAGAATAAAGTATACTGATGTACTGCTTCCACTTGCGTATCGCAATAGAAACTCTGTTTGTAATTATTATAAAATTTCTGGAAGTGAAATATAGTGGCTCTACCGTTATGATGAGTGTAGCTCGTCATTGTACACTTTGACAGTAGGTTATTATGAGTCAGATTAGTTAATTGAAGGAATCTCCAGGTGGGTGCCTTGAGGAGTTCCTTTAATTTCTTCAAGCATTCAGTAACTACAGCCTGCATGACCTACGTTCATACAGTATATGAAGGGTAAGGGAAACAAACATGCAATATTACAAAACAGATTTATTTAGATAATCAATTTTTAATACTTTAGTCCACCAGTAAAGAGACAAGGTTCAAGTAATTGAACCGCATTGTCCATAACGTGAGGTTATACTCTAATTAAGCAGCAGGAAAAAATAAGCATAGAAATCACTGTTTTACATTATTTTAATTTTTCTTCAAGTTGAGGACTGTAGAATAAAAATGGACATTCCCTGTTTTTTCTCCTTACGCTTCATATTTAATATGTAAACTCAATCTCTGAATTATTAATATGCACTTATGAAACACTCTGTATGTAATCTTATTAAGAACTAATTATCAGCTAACTAATTAAAAAACTCGAAAAGAATTAGTTTGCAAACCTATACTGTTTTTGTGCGTTCTGTTCTTCATTTAAACCTTAACCTACAGTTCTGTAATACCCTGTAAATTCAATCGAATCAATTTTCAAACGCGTTCGGAGCTTTCACGTGATTATCGAGATCAGAATGTGTTCGGCTTTCTTGTTCGAGCTCCTATTGTAGTCCCAGAGACTAAATAGGAGATTATCGATCGCTGGACTATTAATACGCTGGGA
This sequence comes from Macropis europaea, assembly GCA_916610135.2. Classification (NCBI taxonomy): domain Eukaryota; kingdom Metazoa; phylum Arthropoda; class Insecta; order Hymenoptera; family Melittidae; genus Macropis; species Macropis europaea. Next base: position 10,171,849 of record OU744350.1, on the reverse strand, counting down.
TGCAGATCTCGGTTGATACGAAACTGCTGCATTCTAACGGAGCAGCGGGAGTGCATAACCGTTTAATTACGTGTTCCCGATTAATGTGCTCTGGTTTCAGCCGTCGAATCGTCTGGCACCGTTGAAACGGTATTTACAATGTAATTATGACGTTTACGTTCCCGAGTGATTTTTATTTCGGCTCGACCGTGTTAAGCACAGTCAATCGAAATTCGATTTAATACGTACAACGGATGGTATCGGCAATTAAGGAAAGTATTTCCGCAGAATATTTTGTGTGCCAATATGTGCGTATTCTGTCGTATAAATTTTCATTAAATAATCTTCAACGAGAACGCGACATAATTACATTATTACCATGTTGAACGGTACAGTGAAAAGTGACGTATCCAGTCAGACACATTATGAAATCCAGTCTCAAATATATTAGATTTGCAAATTCACGATCATTCGATATATTTCGCCCCAAAATTCCCTCAACTCTGCTATCGTGCAGTCAAAAAAAATACCAGAACTATGTCGAAAGAACATTGAAGGTTAAAATGTCAACAACTTGAATAAAAAATTATTCTATTGTAAGAATTTTAATAAACGTTTTCATACAAACACGTTTGAGAGTCTCGAATTTAGTTACCAACACAGTAATATAGGGTACGAGGAAAATGATTTTATACAGAGTGGTATACCTAACTTGATCACTTTAAATAATTTCTAATTATTTGTTTCGTGAGAAATTGTGTACAAACGACGCGTAATTTCGAGGGTGACATAATGCGACATCAATTATTCCTTTTATACGTGGACAGCCAACAGACGATATGAAGACAAATCCGTTCTTTTGAAAAGGAACTTAAATTTCGTAATATATTAATCGTTCTATATACAAATTTTGATTATCAACGATACCTCGGGGTAACTTATGAATTGTTTATACTAACAATAAGTTTTGCTTCTAGTTTGCAATTATGCAAACAATGTTAATGTTGTTTAACGAAAACTTAAGGCAGTGATGGCCTCGGGAGCTCCGACTTTCCCCCACTCTAGGTCCATTCCCCTCATATAAGCTTCGATGTATGACGACGATGGACCGAGGAGGAACTGGAGGGAACTGAAAGGAGGGAAATGGACCTAGAGTGGGGGAAAGCCGGAGCTCCCGTGGCCATCACAGACTCAAAGTATCCTTGACATCTAAAAAAGTACTGACGAGTTGGACTGGCCCTAAACTTGGGCAGAGTTCTCCAGGGCAATTCGATCAGTGCTCGTCACTGTTCGTCGAGGTTCGAGGAAGTTCGTCGGCGTTCATCAAATCTCATCAGCATTCGTCTGGTTTCGTCTAACTAATTATTAATTAACCTAATGTTAACGCGTATACCGTGTGTACATTTTCCACCAGAAACAACGTTGCACCGATGAATACGCTTCATTGTCTCCAAGCTAAGGATGATAAAATGAAACAATGAGAAATAAGTTACAACAGTATTTTCTACGTTCCTCAGGGTGTAATCTTGTTCGAGTAAACACGAGACACGAGCTCCCGTGTGCGAAGAAAGCATATTACTGGAAAAATAAGTACGCGAAGCGGTGATGCACGTCGAGTGACTCGTACGAACACGAACAACACGGCGCTCTATGTGCTTTTCATCTGCATTCTTTATCGTCGATAAATTATCCCGCCGCTCGTTCTTTCTCGCTTGATAAAGTATTCATCGTAAAATCAACGTCGCGGAACCTGCGATCTCCTAGAGCTTCCGTGTAGTCGATAAAACCAAGCTAGTGTGCTGATACTCTGCTCGCTATAAGTCCTGGGACACTTCGTTTGGAAATATTTCACTCGGATCATGGAAACGCTAGGGAAAAATTATTTAAAAAATTTGCAATTGAATGATGGGGTAGAAATGGTGCACCGACCCTTCGATCGCCTAATTTGAACCAAACTGAGAGAATATTGAATGAGCTGGACGAATGTGGTCTGAAATCAAAGATTGACGCGTCGAATAGTTTCTAATAGAAATGGAACGAGAATAGATAGTATTGCAGGTTACTAACGATTCACTAGAACTGTATTTCTTAACATAAGAATTATTTGATACCTTCTATCTACATGAGCAAACATTTGCAAATCGAATGACTTCATACTGAACCTTTTCTACAGTGAACCACCAAATCTGTTTCACTTTCCCGCTATAATTTTTGGTACCTGTTCGTGAACCTCCCTTGCTAGTTTCATATTCCAAATGATGGACTCTGCTCTATTTCTATACCGAGTATAATTTGATATCTAATTCATACTTCTTCACTCTTGAACCATCCCAGTCGCAACCAAATATACTTTTCAAATGGAACCAAATCACCTAAAACCTGTTCGTCCAAACGCATTTCTGCGAACCTCAGTTCATCACAAGCCTCCTGTCACTCACGGTGCACGCTGGAGTCACGTAAGAGGAATCCGTCGTTCGCGAGAAATCGATAGAACATCGAGATGTCGTCACGGAACGGCGTTGTTTTACTTCATTAAAGATCAACAAGGAGGCGGAGAAGGGGCGCAGCGTAAAAATACGCGGAAAATTGATGCTCTTTCCTGACGTACCGAGGATCCCCCGTCGAACGGACGCTTTCCTCTTTTCGCTCGTTGTAAATAACGAGCAGAACGGCGCGGAAAACCTCTGCCGTTCCGGTTTCCTCGGTTCGAGACGCTGCGCCCGGCGAGATCGTTCTCCAGATTTATTGATTACAAATTGCACGCCGGTCAATCGCCTAATGGCACCGGCGCGAGATGTATTTATGAATCAATACGAAATATAGCCTTATTAAATCACCTATCGCCCCCACCGGGCCGAAACGCGAAGAACGCGCGCGTATGTAACGCGTACGTCGCGTTTCAGCCGCGCGATTAATGCGCGCACGAGCGCGATTCATTATTTTCGCTCGTGACGCGATACAATCGATCCCGGCGCTGACCGGAAATTTACTCTGCTAAGAATCAACGTTTAATTTTATATCGCCGGAGCCGGAGGAAAAATATTTTGCTAAATTGAAATTCGTCGATGTGACGGCCGTCGAGCGATTTTCAAAAGATCCGTCCGACGCTGACAATCGATGTTAAGCGAGACGTTCGCAATCGTCTGATTCGAAATAACAAGCTGCACGCGCCGGCTGACTGTTCGATATCAATTAATTCGACGACCGTTTGAACGTTCGGTTATTTCATGAAGGGACACGATCGCGTCGATTTGTACGAGTACGCGGGTTATTATAAAATTTCTGATGGAAGAAGAAACGTTGGAACGAGAGCTCGACGTAAACGTGAAAGAAATAAGATCAAAGCTAACGATCGATTCCTCGGAGACTGCAGCTTGGCACGATCCTTTGCCAAGATCGTTTCCGGAAATCGACGACTCTGTCGACGTTAAAATTCAATCCCAAAAGTAACCGGGAAAATAAAAGTAGGAGAAATACGAACGGTCGGGAATTCTTTTATCACTGCCGATCGATAGCTCTATTTTCGTCCGTGTTGCATGTGTGTACAACACGGAATTCGTCGTTATTTCATACGGACGTGTCTTCGTAAGAATCCATCAGAAACTTTTTTCAAATCTTTTCACCTGATGAATCTATCCCGTTCACAACGTTACCTCATCTACGTTTGATCAGGAACATCGTCATATTTTCTGTAACGCAGTTTGTCTTTCATCTTTTAACAGTGTCTGGCTGCGAGGATAATGGACCGGAGTTACCTGGGGAAGAGTTCCGTCATGTCGTCACGGCGTCGGTCGAAGAGGGAAGGACGGGCACAAAAGCGACTACGAGTACGAGTAAACTGGAAAACAAGGAGGACTTATTTGCCAGGAAAGAAGAAGTCAAACCTTTGAATACTGCACTTTAGCGGGAGGCAATTGCCGGAAATCGGCGGCTTCTGGGCGACGTCAAAGTCGAGGCATCGTCAAGCGACGACAAGGGAGTCGAACGAAACGGCGGAGACGGAAGAGGAGGACGAGGAGGTGGAAACAACGCGAAGATGAACCAGAGAACGAACCGAGGCGACAGCGCGAAACACGAGGAAATAAATAAATCAACGGCTGCTGCAGTCTCGAGGGTGAAACGGAAAGGGGTGAGAATAAAAGAGGGGGCACGATGGGGCACGGTAGTTCGCGCCAACGAATTCGAAACACGACTCCGCCTTCCCTTCGGCTGCCGCCGTTTCTTTTTCCTCGCTTTGCCTCTTATCCTTCCAGCTTCATTCAAATGTAAGAAACTCGAAAGGAAAGCGTTTTCGCTCTGGAACGACGAAGACGTAGACGATACCAGACCGATCTCTTGTGCCGCGGGCGGAAACGGAAAGGAGGCCTTTCCATGGATACAGAAGTCGAATGGGACGCCTCCGAGGGTGCTGACTGTTCGAATTTTCGAAATAGAAGGAAAATCGCGCGGATTCGCAGGATGTTGTCACATCCTTCACCGACTGTTTCAAGCATAGACTGACCTAGCCTTACTTGCTGCCAGGTATTTTTCGTATAGGAGAATGTTAATCTCTCGAGAGGTGAATTTATTAAAATTAGAGAAGAATTATATGCATTTTTTTTATTGTTTTCATCATGTAGAAATTGTGAACAGAAACGTAGTCTACAGATTATGATGAGACAGTATAGAAATGTGACATGAAGCGCAGAACGCTACTATCAGATCCAACCAAGAAATTATTAAAAATGATAGCGATTAAGCGAAAAACGAGACATTCGGTTATCTCTGAGAAAACTAATGTGTGCAATTGTAGATCATGTTTTTGTCAAAATTATTTTAAGTGAAGAGAATCTAAACATACACGTAATATGTCTGCATTCCTGAAGAAGTTATAGTTTGGTACATGAAACTTGGCACATGTGTCACTAAATTATTACAGTATTTCACTAAATTATGGTGATGGGCTTTGTAATAGACACTTTGTTCTAGATATGCACAATTTCTGTAAATATTCAAAGACTTCTGTAAAATAACTTTTTGGTTTTAACACAATCCTTAATTTTCGATTCACCAGACTATACCTTATTTGTCATCTTTTGTCATTTATATACTCATTTTTTCATGAAATTTGTTTGTTTCAGTACCTCCACAATAGTTTAGATTATTAGATTCAGACTGAGTAGTCTAATGATCCGATGTTGTTTGAAGAACTATGATGTGAGTCAAACAAACCGTTTATGTATAATTCATTCCAGATTTTTCGTCCCCTGAAAGCTTCAGAACACAGCATTTAAAAGAGGTAGAAGTCAAAGAACGAAAATTTGAACAATTGTAAATTCTAACAATTTTATACCACGCCAAAGCCAAAAATAAAATAGTCGCAGGATGTCTGTGTTTACGAAATGGTGTAACATGTAACAAATGTGAAAGAATCATTGATTCCGTGTGGTAAATTCGTCAGTGGCGTGTCAATGGCAACAAAGAACAATCGGTAGCGAAAGGTATAATCAGCGTTGACTTTCCGTGAAAGCGAGTAAATGCGATGGAGGAGTTCTCCCGCGAAATTCGGGAGCACGAGCGTGTAATCCGAGAACACTAAAATGAACTGGTCGTTATGTCAGAGGATTTCCATATTAGAGCCGAAGCCCCCGAGATTACACGAAATTTCGGCAGAACTAATTTCCTCGGCTCCCGGCATTAGTCGATTATTGATTTTCCGACGAAAATTTCGTTGGCCGAGAATACACGCGGGTTATTTATGTAGGAGGACGGACGATGCAGCTGCTGTGGACACGGTGAATTTTTTAAGCCCGAAAACGCAGGTGTAAACGAGGAAATATATAGAACGACCATGTTGCTCGTAATTGTGGAAAAATAGCCGTTCGATTTATAGCCGGGTCGGCCGGATTATAAAAATATTTCCGATATTCAATGAAAATGAATAAAAGAAAAACCGTACAAAACACGTAAATCAAATATTTTCCGTGCAACTTTCGTTCGTCGAAAGCGTTTTTGTTTCTCTTGCCGGAGTCGCTCCCCGGCGCCAGCCGAAATTCCTGCAGCGACGTGCGCGTATCAACAAACAACGTCCCTCGTCAAGGGAATTACACATTAGGGAACACGATGTAAAATTCAAAAGCCATCGAGCACTATGACGTCAATGAACTACAGCGTAAACCTCCAGTGATTTGTTCTCCACCGGTGCATCGGCTTGGTATACCTGCCTGGTTTAACAGATCGTGATTGGCTATCCTGCTCAACGGTACACGATCTTCGGGAAGGACAAAATAATCTCGCTCGAAATTGACTCGATTTCCGTGAATAACAATTACTTTGCTCGTCGACATCTCACGAAAAAACGATTTCATGTCAAGCGAAAATACTCTCAACGTTCTAAATAAAACACGATCGGCGGTTATTTGGGAAACTCCATGAATGCGCAAGCAACATCTAATTTCCTAATTATCGAAACGAAAATATCTCGTTCAAGGGACATGCATAACGAATGGGAATTTGATCAGTCGTTGATCCGACCGGTCTAAAAATCGGTCGACGTAACTCGGCAGAGGCGAAAATAAACGGACAGTTTTCGGACTGTCCGGCTTGAACAAATAACCGTACCGCAATCAACGATTCGCTTTTGCGGCGGACAGCTTTTTCACGGCTAACAAGTAACAACAAACGTGGTAAGGAGTCGTTGCAGCGTCTAGAGCCAGCCGGTTGTCATTCTGTTTACGGTCTCTACGCACTAACTAGAGCGGAAGCCGGGTGGCCGGCATTGTGTGTCTGGGACTGGCTTAACCCACGTGGGCCTCCGGATTAAGTCACCGTCGTTGCATATACTCTCTGTGTCCACGGTTTGCACGCGCTTTCCAACTCACCTTCTCTCCTCCATTTGCTTTTGCTTCTTGCCTCTTTGTTCGTCGACACGCGTTAAAGAACTGCTGCTCGTCGTTCTGCGCGATCCCCTGGCCGCGTATCTAAAAAAGGTAACAGGTGCGGTACACCGCCCCTGGATAATCGTCCGTACCTTTTCACTCTTTCGCTGGGATGGAACAATGCTAATTTATTGCGCGATTCGCCCTTTAAGACGCCGCGAACAATCCTAGACGATAGGGAGCACAATGCCGCGGCCGCTTTGATATCGCTGGCAAGTGGCTTCATCTCGATTCTTTGCTTCCTGGCTGAGAAGTAACAGGTCAGTTCATGAGCAACGTACTTTCTTCGATTGGAGCTGAACGAACGAACAGCTCGTTTCCTTGGTGCCTGCAAGTGCTAGAAAAGGCACATGATGACATTTTTTTGTAATTTAACACGGTGTCAACCACTCCGGTGGATCTACACGTTGTCAATTTTCGCTCTCAATATAAACATATGACAATAAATTGTAATCAAATAAATGTGTGAATAGATTCTGATACACACATTGACAAGTGTGAGTTTAGTTTCTACCAATTTTTGTTATATCATTGATCACTGTATTACAGAAGCTGCGGAAGTTTAAGCCAAAACACTAGCCGTCCAGCATCTAATCAGATGTGGTTTGTAAGGTTGGCAATGTGTCAATCGGTAGTGAGTGTTATTGGTCTTTACGAAGGATATAGTATCTCCAGGAATAAGTTAGATCAGGCACGTGGAGCTGACGAAGCTAAGAATAAACCTCCAGTCTGCTTTCGTTTCTACGGCAGAGGAATATTATTGTAACTGAAACTTAAGGTGATACAGACACGTAGTCAGGTAATGTCGTCTAATCGCTTGCAACGATTATAAGCGTGTACCAGGTACAGTGTATCTATTGGATAGAATACTAGACATGATACTTTCGAGAAAGGGTACGCGGTAAGCCATCTAGCGGTGAGGCATGGAAGTAGCTGCTGCTTTAGGACTGCATATTCGGTACAGTATCAAGTACCAAATACGTACTCTAACATTTTATATCGAATAACTGACTATACAAGGTAATTTAAAATTACTGTAGGAACAGAAACATCCAATTTCACCTGCTAAAATAAATCGATGTTAATGTTCCATTATAATCAAACTTGCCACGACTTCACCTGACCTACATTTCTCAACTCTATCCAATATTAACGCAGCAGCTCATGTACAATTTTGAAGCAGCTGAATGGAGCCGTATGGTCAGATACAAGTCAGTATTAATTCAAAACGTCTCCAATATTTTGGAGAAGTCCTGTGCACTATAAATGAGAGGTGGTTCACGTGCGGAGGAGATTAAAAAACGTTTAAATATGTAGCACGGAAACAAGGCTGAGGAGTACAGCACGATGACGAAGCATCAAACGTCCTAAATGATGCAGAACCGTATCGAATTGCAGAAGAAATAGATGGAAGAGTGAATTCCGCCGATGGTGATGTTGTATCAGCACTTAGCAATGATTGGAAAAGTATCGAGATGGGAAATGGGTTCCGCATGAACTCCATCAAACGCATGAACATTTGCGCTTCTTCACGTGATCCACGGCACCAGTCATCCATTTCTCAAGTGAATTGTCACTCACGATGAAACATGCCCCCCGTGTGATCTACAGCATACGAGAAGCATGTGCAAAATCAGAGCTCTTGTAATTTATTTGAAGTTTTTACGAACTGCACCTGCAATCTACATTATCTGATCCACTATATAGAATATTAATGCTGGGGCTCTTTCTACACAATGTGCTACGTTTAGACAAGTTTGATACGTTGAATGTCTTACAATCAATTGTAATTTTCTAAAACTACTACTACATCTAGAAGAAAGAAAGATATATACTTGTATGCTTAATATTTTATCAGCAGCTACTTTCGCGTGTCTGACCAATTACGGATTTTTCCACTGTGGAAACAGAATGACTAGAAAATCGCAAATTTCACAATTCAGTGCATCAAAATATTTTTTCTCTAGTAATCGTGAGTACTGATTTGAGCAAAGAGTTAATTATCTAATAGATCCTACGTTGAATCATAGTAATCGAATTTATACAGTAAAACCACTCTGCAATTTACGACGACTGTAAATTCCTTTTTTAAACCCTCTGATAATTCTCGATTTTCTCAAGATAGGCACTCAAAACTGGTCCAGGACCTCTCGTTTAACCGATCCCTCGATTCGAGTAGAAAAATTCTCCCGATGGTCATTTTTCCGGGCGCACGCAATAAGATTATGCGTGCAAAACGTTCGACGCCCACGCTGGTTCACAATATTGCCCATCTGGCCCAATGGCCGGGCAGATGCGCGAAGGTTGCCCGGAATGCGTGCCACCGGCACGCTTAAAAAATATTTGATTGATGAAGTGCGTTGCACGGGAGGGCAGGAGCGGACGGAAAAAAAGGACGAACGTCTCCGCGGCGCAATTACGCGTTCGAACTCGCCATCAATCTTAATTACCGCCGCCGGACGAAAATAGTTCATTAAAATATTAAAAGTACTCGCGTGCGCGATAATTAAAAACCGAGAATAACGATCGACCAGGCGAAAGTCGGCGATGGGAACGAACGACCGCGCGTCCAGTACATACAAAGGCAATTACAATGGACGGGTACTAATTTGGTACAGGCTTTCGGAAGGCTTCGATCCATCCATCGATATTTCCTGTACAACGGAATCCAAGGCGCGTTTGCATGCGTTCGGATACGCGTCTATCCGCCTGCACCGACGGCGTTACAAGAATTTAGAAAGTAAACGATTGTTTGCAAAAGTTCCGCGGTGTATCTAACGGAGCCGGCTAGCAATAAATAAATACCGCGTGCAATAATCCCGAGAACGCTGTTACGGCCCCTTTGTAAACCTCCCCCCTCGTGATTCGTATAAATTAACGGGTCCCGGCTGCTTTCAGCCGTTGAACACCGTGTCAACGCGAGATTTATCGATTGAAGACTCGCCAGCCGGCTGTATCGATCTACCGAATTAATTGTCTTTCTCATAAACCCTTCGATCGAAACGTAATCGTTCCGCGTCGGTTCTTGTGTCGAGAAAGTCTCACGCGGTCGGAATTGTTCAGTTCCACGGATAACATTGAGTTCTTACAAACATTTTGTTCGAATGCAAAGTATCTATAGCAGGGACACGATGTGTTGGTCGTTCAAGAACACTCCTTCGATTGTGAATTGTAATAGACACTTCCATCATGTTTGTGACCATGTGTGTGCTTGTTAATGCGATAAGGTACAGTAGAATCTCGTTTAGCCGAACAGTTCGGGGGACAAGACAGTTCGGATAACCGAATAGTTCGGATAATAGAGGCTTACCAGCTATCCCCACCCGTTGTATTATAAGTTCGGATACGACAGACTGGCGTTCGGATAACTGAGTTTGTTTAATTCGTTTCCATGGTTACACGATCTTTGGTTTCGCGATGGTAATAATAGAGACCGGTACGTATATATCAGTGATCCTTACAGAATACACGTTTGTATAACCGGGAGCATGCTCGACCTCAGTTCGGATAATAGAAGCCCACTTAGGAGTTCGTATATCAGAGGTTGGGTCTGAATTTGTTCGTATAAACGAGGTGCGGATAAGCGAGGTTCTACTTTATCTAAATTGTTTAGAGCAGTGAAATAAAGTTGGGTTTAAGGGATCTGACAATACGGTAGGAAGATTGTTCAATAGAACTGAACGTCAATATTAACATATTATCTGCCATACTGTATTGGTTGAAAATGGCCATCTTTCTAAATTTCTATACAAAGAAACTACAATCTCAAGTTAAAATCTTTTTAATCAGGAATACTAGGAATATTCATAATTTTTTTATTGGTACTATTAAGCATTAGTAAGTAAATTTATGAACACTAGAATTGATGAAATAAATAATAACTGAATTTAAGTGTCACCCATATATGGGTGACATGGCGGTTAAAGTGTTAATTGTCTGTGGTATAGTATGGTGCATTGTACTTTCTCTGTAGCAATTATTCAGAATCTTTTAGGTGTATCGTTATTCAATATATAATACATTTACGAATTAGATAAAGTTGATGTATTATTCAATTAAATTAAATTTGAGCTGTTACTATAAAAATGTAGTATATTTAATACAGCACCAGCCATGGGGGTAGATCTACCATTTTCCGCCGGTCATTTTGTGCTCTTCACATAAGCACATGACAATAAATTCCAATAAATTAAATCTACTAATACATTTAAATAGCCAAAGTGAGTTCATTACCCACACTTCAGATTACTGATCACCAGACTGCGAATTTGTGTGCAATATAAGATACCCAAATGTCTGGAAAACCTACGTTTAAACCCGTGAAAAAATAAAAAGTGCATATTTTAAACATTGATGGAAGGAAATACAGTTTTATCAAACTTTCATTTCTATAACAGCAGTAACATAAAATACAGAACTATAAAAATGGATATTTACATAAAAATCCAGTCTATTAATCACCATATTACAGAACTTACAACAGTTTAGGTGCACGGTTTAACAGTAGCACCTAATCAAGCGTAAATTGTGCGGTTAGCAATGCGTTATTGCCGCAGTACGAAAAATGTGAGAAAATCCAAAAATCTTGTAGAAAATTTTAGAGCAAACGAATTATCAAATTTTCAATTATTTGAGGTTTCATAGGAGATCGTATGTAAATTTATAAATAAACAGAGCAGCTGTGGGGAGAGGCGAGAAACTGCTCTGAGAGACTGTACGTGGTCAAAAAGCCGCGGTCGACATCTATATTTATAAGGCATCGTTCGAACGGCGCTCCCCCCATCCTTTGTAATTAAAATAATAAGATTAATGTTTCGCGCGCCGGCGCGCAAATTGAGCATTTATACATATGTAGCTGTCAGCCAGCGAGACATAATGACTTTGGTTCTGGTGCGCAACCGAAAACACAATCACCTTTTACAGCCGCTTTAATTGTACTCATTACGTGGACCCGGAGAACATGCGTGGCCATATCAATTCGTCCGGCGTGTTTCGACCGATCGATTCCAGATAACGAACCAGTTAACCACCGATGAGCCTTCGAAGAAACATTGCTTAATGTGTGAACGTCACTATGTAATAAAACGAACAAATTTTATGAAGGTCGGTTACAAAGTATCTGCAATACATTTATGGGAATCGACAAAGAAACAATTTAGTCACTCATATTTGCCTACAGTGCCATAAAACCGGATATCTGTAGCCAACAACTTTATTAAGCGCTCTTTTAATAAATAAATGTTCGTTTTTCTTGTATCTATAAACAACATTTTATACAGTTGATTGGAACATATATTTATGATGAAGAATCGAATGCTACTGTTTAAAGGAAATCAGTTCCAAATGATTCCCATGACTCAAAGGAACATAAATCTTTTGAGCTTACGATCAGAGGATAGTATGAAGGATGACCATTGAACGCTAATTGGAAAACAGAAAAATACAATTTCCGACAGGCTTTTATAAATCTCTGGTCGCATCTTGCACCGCTGCCGAACTCAAAAATATTTCACCCAATTTCCCGGCTGTGTAAAGGAAAGCCTTCTAATTCCCGGACAAACTGCGCGCCGGTGAAATAAAACGAGCAGATAAAAACGGCAACAAAAATGGTCGAAAACAGAGCCGACAAATCCGTGTGCGTTTATTCCGCTGGCCGTGCCGCGGTGTGTATTGGATTTATAGCAGAGGGCCAGGAAACTTTTACCGAGGACTGTGCCTCGGCCACAATGCATGCATAAAACCTCTCGCGAACCACCTAATCGAAATGCGAGGTTCATTTGACCGCGGGCCGCGCGCGATCGCACGAATCCAATCGGTAATCGAAAAAACTTCCCTCCCCGTCGACTGCTTTTTATTTCCGTCGAGACCCCGAGAGTCGTTCGTTAGGTATCATTTGCATTCGCCCGGCTGTATTAGTTACATCCGAGTGTCTGATCTAATTAGCCGTCGAACTTAGCGGATCGTTAGCACATCCGCTATCGTGTACATTCTGCCGCAGTCCCTCCACGGCCAGACACCCCAGGAATTATCGAAATTATCGGAATCGGGCGAAACAAGAACCCGCGAGAAATCTTACAAAATGCTTCGCAGACTGTTCTACAACTTAACTGCGATCCCTCGAAGGAACCTGTTCTGAAAACGTTGCAACGATCGCTCGTTGATGCGACCTTGCATGTTTGTGTGAACTTGACAGACAGCAGAATATGAAACATGGTACTTCAACCCTTTGCATTCCAAGCAATTAGGCTATACGTTGGTGGTCAACTGCAAGAAGTTTTTCCTTAGATTTCTGAGTTGCACAAAATGACTACGAAACAATGTTGGCAATTTGTTAGATTATACGACTTGTTTTCAAACTCTAAAGTTTATATGCTACGAGTTAGGATAAGAGTAGAATGAACATAGAAAATTATGAACACCCGGTGACATTGATGAACGAACGCATATAAATACTTTTATCTATAAATGATAAAATGTGAGCAGTAACACTGGTCGTAGGAGTAGAACGTCTCTAAGTGCTTGGGCAGAACAGCTGGCCTTAGAAGTGCAAAGGGTTAATATTGATCACGCTGTTTGAGCAGTATAGTAGAGACGCCTGGACTGGGTCGTTCAAGGTCCTCGAAGTGAGGAAAATTTGATTTCTTTTCAGTAGAATGGAGTATAAAATTTGTGTTGAAAATAGTAAAATGTTTTTTCGATAATATAAAAAACACAAGACATCCACAGTGAGCTTCAATGCGAAGCGTGATAAAGAGTCACTGTAGTGACTCATGGTTCCGAATAATCGTCCAACATGAAATCACCATAGTGATACACTGCATCCAACAACTGAGTAGTAATTTTAAAACAATATCTTTCGATCTTAAAAAGTACAAACTCCTGAATAACGCTAGCTATTCACATCTCACCTTTAGTGCAAATGTAACACAGAGCCACTATAGTGGCGCTTCGACCCAAAGAAGCGATCAGCAAGAAGCCCCCATAGTAATATACTGCAGCCAGAGGCTGAATAATAATTTTAAAACAATTTCTCGACTTTAAATAGTACAAACTCCTAAATAACTCTTAGCCATCCACAGTGACCTTCAATGTAAAATATGACAGTGCCACTATAGTGGCGTTTCGTCCAAAGAAACTTTAACGAAAACCCTCTATACTAGCGTACTGCAGCCATGGGGTGAATTATTGTTTTAAAACAATTTCTCTGTCATGAAAAAAGCAAACAAAATCTCTAATAAGACGAGCTATCCACAGTGACCTACAATGCAAAATGTAACACAGAGCCACTCAGAGCAAGCCACCACAGTCCTATACTGTAGCCAAAGGGTGAATGAACACTTTTAAAACAATTCCTCGTTCAATTCTGAAAAGAGTGGAGGCCCCGTGGTACGAGAAAACTGAATTTACTTTTTTTCGGGACATGTAAAGTAAACTTCAGTGGAAGTTTAATTATGCAGGAGCAATCTGCTTGGCTGTTATCCGAGACGCAACGGAAAGCTGTCTCGCGATATGTATTCGGCGGAACGTCACCGGTTGCCTTTTGTTCTCGTCGTCTTCGTCTTCCTTCCGCGTTCCCATCCACCGGGTCGCATCCGGTGTGCCTCCGGTGATTGCACGACGGAAGCGTTTCCTTTATTTTCCAAACTTCTAACCTCAGCGATGCTCCCCTGCCTCGTCGTCGACCGCAGTTTCACGGAAACATTATGATTCTCCTTGACGAGTCGAAGTTTTTCCCCGGGGAAAACTTATCGAAACGCACGCTGGACGGAGCGCCATGCAATTTTTCCTTGAAGCTTTTCAGCGAGTTTCCCGCGAGTTTCGACCGAGGGGGGCGGATAAGGTTACCCGTGCTCGAATCTAAAATCTCGAATCTCGAGAAGATTGGCCGTAATATCGTACGAAGAGAACAGTAAAGGCATCCGCGGCGAAATATGGTCGTTACAGATAGTTTTACGACGCTGCTGTTATGATAAGTCGTGGAAACGACGATGTCCGCCGCGACGCACCCGGGTGTGGGCAAAACCTGGCTACGTGTTTCGTTTCACTCTAATCTGTGTGCACGTTTTTGTACGCTTCAGTACAATTTCTATTTCTGGATGAAATGTGTTCAATGCCTTTATAACAAGTAGTCAAGCTTGATGTGTTGGGTGAGACTATAAGTATTAAAAGACTAAACGAAACCTAAAATAGCAGCATAAAGTAAATGCAAACATATACATTATTATTTTTGCATTACTTCGTCTGCCATCGTATCTGCCAATTTTATTCATCCCCTGAGAATCGTACTTGTGCAGATGTTTCATCAGTGTTTTTTGAGAATTCCATCTCTGTTGTATCAAGCATACGTTTATGCGTACTTTCAGCAGTTTTTAATTACACTGTAAAATGCAGGCTTTGCACATTAAATCAGTCAGTAGAAACTAGAAGCTTACACTCAGTGTTATTCCTCATTTTCTGAATATCCTATTTTCGTCCGAACTTCACCGAAATTATTACAAAATCGAAAAAAGAGAGAAACGCCTATGTAGATTGCAACCCTTGAAAATATATATAATCAACTGTAATATATTCCCGCTCTACATCGAACGGAAGGTCGATACGATCACGCTTCCTGCAGGACGCAATTAGTCCAAGTCACTACGTAGAAGCAAGTGGTTAACCTATTGCATTTTATTTTATCTTGAATAAAAACTCTGTTCAAAACTAATATCAACGAATAAAAGCATAAATAATTAGATTAGAAAAGGTATCGTGTAAATAAATACGCTGCAACCCTTTCACCTATTTACAGTTTTGTATTACTTAAACCCACAATCAGAAGTCTACGCGTGAGAAGATAAAAAAATCTCTCCATCGGACGTTTTCACACGATAGAATTGATTTTCATGAAAAAATGTGTAGCGTTCGATCGACGCGATTCACCATAAACCGTTGAAATCGGTCAACTTCGGAGCGATGCGGTTTACGAGAGAATTCGTGTGGAGTTTGCGGTTTCAACGTAGGCGGCCCCGTGGATTCAGGAATGCATTAAGCATTGTCCGTGTCCCGCGACCGCAATAAATATGCGTGCGTATTCTTCAGCGTTCCGCGTTTATTTTCTCACGGCCGCGGAAGTACGAAATGACTGGTCGCATTCTGCTCGAACCGCACGACAAATTAAATTGCTTACACAGAGCCGGAGACCCTTGCATCTTTTTGTCTCTGAACGCACGCTTTCACTGAAACAGATGTCTTCATTTTCGCAGGGGGTCGAGTTGACCGCAAGCTGCCTCCGCGTTTGTGGGCGGCTGGGATGCTGCACGAACGGAAGGATCATGCTGCCCAAGGTCAAAGCGCGAAACAATGCCTTTTCGTTGCTGTGAGAAGTTTGCCTACTACGAGAATTATTCTGTTCAGTGACGCACGGGGCAATGAAACACCTACTGCAGTAAAATGCGAGCTGTCCGAAGTTATGGGGAGACAGAAGGTTTCTGACAAAATATCATATCGAGTAATCGATCCAAGGAAAAATTAAAAATGTGATTTTTGATAGAATGTTATCAATTTGGGATATTTTAACCTTCAAACCAGTCTAAAAATCGTAGATGTTGATGTAGAGGATGGACCACTGACTTTGTCAACCTGAAGGATCTCCAGTATTTTTAATAATATGGCAAAATATTACTAACCCGAGTAATATGACCCGATCGATTTTTGTCTGGATGGACGCATAGAGGAGATTTCATCATACTCATCTTTGTTTGTTTAAATGGAACACTATATTTTTGTATCCCAGTGTGATAGTCGGTATGACAGAGACGATTCAACAAGTTATAGAGGTCACTCTATGTCAGTGATGTTCGAAGTGATGGCGATTTACACCAATGCAACGTTATAATCTTCAAACCAGCGAATTACGTACACGTTTTATCGTCTCTGGATTCACATTCGAGTATTGTTTAAAAGTTTCATCCATAAGCGTGGTCAAACTTGCTACGAATTAACTCGCAGTGGGCAGTGAACGTGTTAATTAAGTAATTATTGATTATTACAAAATTCTGAGCAAAGTTCATACTGAAACAATATAGGAACAGAAGAACACGATTGGGTGCTCAAATCTTTTCTTTCTTTACGATTTATTTAAAAAATAATAAATTATGCTGTGTCTGGTTAGGTATGGCTGTTTTCACTGTGGCACTCAATGTGTTAAATGAGAATCGCGTGGGCTGCTGGAGGTTTTTCATTGATTAGATCACTCGAAGAGTTGAATCATAAACACTATCGCACGATATCGTTAGAAAAATCGTAATGCAACGGTTAATAAGATTTCTAATGAAAAAAAAAGACGACCGACGGAAGCGTGGCTTCAAGTCGCACGCAGCAAAGTCTTGTACGTGAGTGCACGTTTCTTCTTCGCCGGTGTATGGGATCCGGCAATGAGTCGGAAGGGCCCGTTCTCTCGACGTATAATATCCTGCTGGTCGAAAGAATAGGTAACGCACTCGAGATTCGAAGTGCTATTGTTCTAAAAGCCGCTCTAGCCTCTCAGAGTGCGCCCGGCAATGCGGGCAGGTCCCTCGCTCTTCTTCATCGTGTCTTTCTCTGTAACTCCAAAGGGAGAGAAAAGTGTCGAAGTCTCGAAATCAAAGGAGCAACCGTGAGAACGCTGCCAGCCACCTGGCCAGCCATGGAAAAATTCTTTGTTAATTTGCTCGCTTAAAAGACGGTTCATCATCAAGCTCGCTATACGAAAACAATTCTTACTCAAAATCATTTTTCTTGACACATCAGAAGATGTACTACTGCGGGATGTTGTAGACACATCAATACAGTCGTTCATTTTTTCGAATGAGATCGAAGTTCTCCTCCTTTCACTGTAACACTTATTAATAGTTATAAATGATTATAAATTATACAATTTTGTGTTTTATAGAAAATACTGTACGGATTTTATTTATGCAATACAGGTTGTATTAATTGCTATTTTTATTGCGATTTAGGTAGTGGAGGGTGTCCCGAAAAGGTTGTACAATAAGAAAATTGTAGATTCTCCAGCTCAAAACAAATAAAAAAATTCGCACTCATACAGAGGATGCACGTGCAGAGACACACACGACACACAACGAATTAGCAATTTTCAATCGCTTGTATCTCAAACACGAAGCCACAGATTGCAAAATGGTAAAGTACTTTTCGATGTGTTCTCACATGAAGAGTCTACAATTCTCGTGTACGATGAATTTTAGATAATTTTCCTGAAACTTGTTGTGTGTGTTCTTTTGGTAGTTTAACGCGATAAATGTCACAGTGAAAAATACCATGCCTGGTCAGGCATATTATAATATCCTGTGTCAAATATAAATCATGAAAGGAAATATTAAATTATTTAATCGTACCTATACTTATTATCATAAACTGTTATTACAATATCGATACTATCTACAACTTTATAAAAATCAATGGCTGTTTAATTAAATTAGTTTCGAGGGTAATCAATATGCAAGGCCGCTGCACTCGAAGTCTTTCACTTCTAAAATACATAAACTAGAAACGCAAGTATAACTCACGTCAATAAGAGGCTGTATATTATTCTAAATACATTTCTCTCAGTAATAGAACTCTTTCAAAATGTATGCATTATAGAATTTATTAAATTGAGGACCATTCTTAGCCATTTACAGGAAGCAGAAAATTCGCTTTGTACACTCAAGTACACGGGATTAAACTTTCCTCCTCCATCTTCATCGCGCGATGACGTGTACTCATCAAATTCCGCGAATTCGTTTTCCTTTTTTCAGCTTCTGTCGGTATTCACGGGCGAAGCCGAGACGTCAGCCATTTCGCTGTTTCACGGCCGTTTTATTCCTATCACGTTTACGCAGAATGCAAAAAAGCGAGGCACGCGGAGGGAACGGTTCAATTAGAAGCTCGATGAAGATTTCAGCGGGAACGCGTACAAATACAAATACGGAGAATTAAAGGATCTAAAAGTAGGTGGCGGTGGCGCAGGTATCGGGGAGAGCAGAGGAGCACCGCCTTTCGCGAGCGCACAGAGATTAAACCAGTAAAATGCAAGTGCCCATAAAACCGGTAAACGCTGTGCCCTCATCTCCAGGGCGCCAGGACGTCAGTTTAATGACGGGAATAATTTTACTTGTGACCCGGCCGACCGACGAGCCGCGGCCAGGAAACCGGTTTTGCTACCGCAATACGTCAATAACGCGGCTCCGCTGCCTTCGCCGTGGCAAAATACGACAGAATACAAAATATGCATGTCAATCCCGAAAACAAATGAATTGTTTCTATTTCGACCGTTACACCGTTGCTGACGTCTGAAAAACGACATCACGGATGTACGCAGGTATTTCACCCTTAAGCTGCAACAGTGTATGAAGGGTGTAACAGAATACGGTGATGATGAATTTGGTACATACTGTCTTCAATGGTCCTGCGATGCTATTGACATGTGGTGGTTCCGAATCTACCTAAAACTGTAGGTCAGCCAGGTAAATGGCCACAGCAGTCAATGCTGGGTTCCATAGAACGAAGAACAGCAAACAGAGTACATAGACACACGTATCCAATCTGACCCCCTTTCTGAATTGCAGAGAATTTCACGTCCCAATAATTCGTTTGATACATTGGGCCTATTCGACTGCTTCTACTTACACTTGGAATGATTCGACAGATTAAATTAATTCTATTTGATTGTGTAGAAATAACGCAGAATATCTTGGGTACGACTTCGTTGATCGTTCTGTAAATATTGTCTCATGGAATTCAATGAGTTCTTTCAGGTTTGTCGATTTGTCCAGGCTCTTGAGTGGAACTGATCCATCCATGCAACTCACAGGGGGACCGAGGAACACAGTCCCTTCCGCAAACTTTCTTGTGACGTGTTGGACTGACCCTGAAGTTGATCAGAGTTATTCAGTACGGTTCGGTTTGTTCTCGTCAGTGCTGAGATACACAATGTAGACGCACCGCGACGCTATACACGCGGCATCCCCTGTACAAACCTTCTTAAACCTTCAGTGGATTATTCAGGCCGTAGCGGCCCTGTGCAACTTCAAACTAATAATTGCTTAATTTTTATCGAATAGACAAAATAGAAATCAATTTTCCTTATAGCATTAGAAGCATAATCAGATAATAGAGGATTACATAAATCTACAAATAATTATATCAACACATGTTAAACAATTATTAATTTGAAGTTGCACAGGGCTGCTACGGCCCCAGTAATCCACTTAAGGGTTAAACCGCGAGAGGGTGTCCTGTGTTCATCACAGGACCGTCCAAGATATTATCCGAAATAATATTCTCGAATATTAACAACATTCTGACCAAATGTGCAGCAAATCGTTCGAAAGTTAAACTGTATATAATAGACGATCTCCGAAATGAATGGTTAACTTCTACGATTCTCAAACCGTGAGCTAATGAGTGACCAGACCAAGGTGTATTGGTCCTCGTGACTCGTTCTGCCCTCGGTACGGCTCTTCAGGCAGCAACAACGCATTTGCATTTATTCCACGAACATTGTATACAGCAGAGAACATTACTTACGGAACAAGCTGATATTCCCAAGGAAAACATTGAGCTTGTTCGTATCTAACGTATGGTCCGGCTGCAGTGGAGTCCAGCAATACCGTAAAATGTAGAACGTTGCGGCCATTAGGTAAGGAAATTCGCATAAAGCAGGGAACGGTTGATCAAAGCGTAAAGTGACCGATACTGGCAAGCGGAATACGCGGTCGGCACGGAGCGCAGCCTCTATTTCAGCCGCGATATTTCAGTGGCGTAGCTGACAAATGAGCGGCAATTGCTACTTGGTACACTGGCGGTGTACACGAGGCAACAACTTTCTAGTGCACAGCCACCAACGGCGAAGGCAAATGATTTACCCCGTAATACCGATAGCTCGTATGATCGATTCGAGCATTAATGCCGACCGGATGTACGGGCGCGTACGCGACGCCCGCTCCGATGTATTTCTCTCGGTATTACACTCGGCATTGATGTTCGATCCGCGAAAGGAATTCATGGGCATAAGCAATGCGTGCGACAGGATTGATGTTTGTAACCGTATGATACCTCCGTACGCGTGTGTACACGTTTAACACACTCACCGCCAAGAGTATCTTACCGGACTTCCCATTCAAGCCAACCACATGATTTGGAATGAGAATAAGGGAATGCGACATTGGATTATAACATTGAATTATATATAGACTGCCGCTCAAAAGTATGTGGACACCAGTCATTTTTAATGAACCAACGATAATCGATATAAATTATTACTGTTAAACGGTGTTTATTGCGAAATTCTGTGACGAATGTTTAATGTACTCTAGTATTATTATATTATATAATATAATTATTTGAATCCTTTAAATCGTTTAAATAATTAAATGTTTATGCGGTGTCTGCGCTGTATTATATTCTGTTGCGTGCAGACGGTTTCTAAGGATTTCTTCTTTCATTTCACGATGACTGAATTGCTTCAGTGTGATTTTCTGTCTTCTTTAGATTGATATAAACAGTTAGAATCATAATTCAATGCAAGAGAACTTCAAGTAAGAGCATAAGACTGTTCTGTGGTTCTATCGAAATCATTTTTGTTTGTACACTTGCGAGGGCACGATGGGTACAAGAAGAGCTGAGTTAAGTGTTCAAATGTGTTTTCAAATACTTATGCTATCGAACGAAGGATATTTTGTAAGAGAAATTTCAAGAAAAGTGGGAATTTCAAAATTTAGTGATTAACGATTTCATAACTTCTTTCAGGTAGTTGTTACAGTTAAGGAAGTGTCCACATACTTTTGAGGGGTAGTGTAAATGTTACGTGAAATGTTGTATGCCTTTCTACTGTTACTACGTTGTGCCCTAATCTTACAAATGTAAGCAATTGCGTGTTACACATATTAGCCCTTTGCACTGCAACCATCTTCATCTCCAACATAACTAATATGATGATGCAACAATGTAGTTGCGAGCTACTGCAAGCAAATGTTAATTTTCAATGATTCATATTCCAAGAAAACTTCATCGAGATAAGATATTTACGCTTTACTTAGTTTTACGTATTAAGAAATATTTCATTTTTGACATGGTATACAAAAATTAGTAGATCAAATTGACAAACCAACGGAGTGCCTGAGACGCATAATTAGAGTGGAATGCTTGACATTATTAGTGCCTGACAGGCATACTTGCAGTGCAAAGGGTTAATACTAGTCAACAGTGACCAAGAAAGTGTGAGTGTGTTAAGCAGTCGCCTAAAATCTGGCAACGATTTGTATTTATTTGTTCGAACACCGTGGTCCACGCAACTTATAAACATGTTACAACAGATGAAACGATTATGTACGACTTATAGTATGTAACAAGACTAGACATGTCAACGTCGTTGCGACGTAGGAAACAGCTTTTGGTCAATGGTTGAAGTTAAGCTACTCTGGACACAGTCAGCGCTAAGGCATTAACAGATGAAATTAACATGAGGCCTATTGCAGAGCAGTAATATAAATACATTTCTTGAAGTGTGTTTTCAATACTTGATCTGCTAGTTGAGTAGAAAAAAGTTGCATATTTCTTTTTGCTGATATACATCCGTCGATAAAATATTCAACGTGTGTAATTATATCTTTCTCAAAGAAACAAGGTATAAGTACAACAATTGCAGTCTTAGAGGAAGATGTAAATAATTTTTCTTCTTCCCTCCTTTTATTGTTGTTTTTCTTTGAAATGTCATTAGTTTTCCCTTTGCCTCCACCGCAGCAGCTCCCTTCATTCTACCTATTTTTCTTATTGCCCTTTGACGTCGCGTGTACTCTCCGAGGGCCCTCTACTTTGTGCTCACTTTAGCAAGTCCTTACAGAGCACTAATCCATAGACAACTCTCTATAGCTCTCGAGGCTGAAGTGCTCGAAGGATTTACCGTGGAGGTACCGAGAACTTCAAGGCAAAACGAGAAAGATAATGCGTGGAGTGGTGGCACGAGGACCCAAATCCTCGGTATTATCGCTTCAAGAGCGTTGCTATATCGTGAGGAGCATTTGTTCGAGCACTAGTTTACTTTGATAACCAACTTCATTACTTCGCTATGGAGCACGTACCCATCGAACAGTTTCTTCGCTTTGTCTCCAACGAATCACATAAACGATCTCTTAATATCAACGTCAAACGGGCCATGATAAATCTTCACCGGCTATATGTCCCACGTTCGAGCGGCTCGGGGACCCGAAAATCGGGTCCGGAGTTTCATTCCTTCGCGTCCAGGTAAGAACACGGTGATGGCATTTCGTTCAATGGAATTCCACCGTCGGATGCTTGGACAGCAATTTGCCAGTTGCATTCGGATTTTGCGAATTCCTAGCCCGTGTATCGGGCCGGGAGGTTACCGCCATAGTCGATAGCCATAAAAACAACAGACGTAGACGCACGGACCACCCCACGTGAACACGCTCCCTCTTCGTTCGTCCGTTCGTTCGTTCGTCTCTCAGTTCTCGTTATCCTGGCGTGCAAATGCGATCTAGTTCGAGCATTAACGTTGCAAATATCGTGGACGTCCGTGCATACGGATAACCGTCATTGATTCATCGTGGCTGACCGATTCGGAATTATACCGGGACGTGAACACTGACACGACCGATCGGCGACGTCCTCGTAAAGCACCGGCAAGCCCGATTAATCGTTTGTCTTGCTTGATCCAATTGCAAATGCATCCTGGATTACCGAAGGACCGACGCACGGATGTCACCCATAAATACCGAACGACGCCCTTCGCACTTGAACGGCGAAAAGAGGCGGGATAAATAGAGAGGTCTCGCGAAGTAACGGCGTCCAGAGGACGATTGTTTGTCCCGTTTGATCCAATTTCAATCAGGATTTCGTTGGACGAACGCCGGGGTCGTTTATCTTGCGAAGTTCCGCCCGAGTTCACCGGAAACATGAATCTCGCGAACGAAACTCCTGTTCATATTTTACTTTCCGTTACGGTTTTGATCAAACTTTCCGGCGCTGGGCGTCGAAACGGTGCGGGCCCTTGTTCGAAACGAATCGTCCTCGTTTTGGTTGCAATTGAAAGGGATTTGGAAAGTTTGCCACATCGGTTCCTTGCTAAGTACGTACAATAAGTGTATGAACGCTGAACTGGGGACTAGAGACACTATCTGTGTGAGAGAAGTTGTGTTCAAGACTGTCGCTTTTTAGGTGGGAGCTAGTTATCACATTACTGAGGTTAGCTTGTTAACATCAATTTACTATTTATTTCTTTGCTTTTTAATTTTATTGATTTAGAGTCTTCAGAGAAAGTTTATTTGACTATGCGCAATCAAAACATATTATTATTAATCTAAATAAACTTTGGAATATTAAGGGTTCCTTGTCAGCTATTTTGATAGCAAATGGATTGTAATATATAATTTCGGTTCGAATATTAAAGAAATTGAAGGATCAATACACGATGCATTCAGGTCAACAATGTTTTAATTTAACTAAATGTACTTCCTGAAGAAGGTAGTTTTAATGAAGAAACGTACTTGATGCATATTAGAAAACTCTTCTTCTCCAAGTTGGACCAGGTAACCAATGATAGATAATTGGATTAATTTTCATTGTAGCTCATCTATTTTGTTATGAATCTTTCCTCCAATTATAATACAAGTATTCCAAGTACTACGAGAAAATCTAAATATTTAAAACCATCCTTTACAAAAATGTCTAGCCATAAGTCTTAATGTTCTCCAATATGACTGTACTTCTCAGTCACCAAATTTTAAGCCCGGTCTCCTCCAAAAAGCGATGATCCAACCTTGAACCTGTCCTTGTAAGCAATATTTTCTCGTAGCCAATGTTACCATGCGCTAAAGGCCACCATACTGGTCCGGTCGCAAATGAATCTGGACAAATTGTTACATCAGGATGTCTTATTAACCCTTATAGACCTGGTGGTCAAATTGTGTACATGAAGTTTCTACGCTGATATTTCGATGAGGATGAATGTTTCGGAAATTCAAACCGTTTGTACACATTCTTGGACATATTTTTCTTATAAATTTGAATTTTATCATGTTCTGAATGTTTTTAGTAGGCCTAGGGAATTCAGAATTGACTAACATTGATTACATACTGTGCAGTCACAGCTAATAGCAGGAACCTAAAAGCAGTACAATTTTCCACATGTCTTCTTCAGCTTCAAGTGTTAATACATTATTATTAAATGTTATAAAGTGCTGTGTATATTTCTTTCCTCATTTGTGCTCTCTTGGGTGTCATGCGATACTTCAGTCCTAATGTACACATGTGTGTGTACATTTAATACCTACAAAACTATGAGACATATAAACATTTCTTTTATACAAAATATCATCTAAACAGTCTACTGACTTAAAATGTGTAATCAAATATTCTTTTTACTCTTAAAAGAAAATTCAGGTCTGAAAGGGTTAAAATCTACATAGCTTGTCAAGTACTTTGGATTCTCAGGACACTGAAACAACTTAACAATCGGCATAACACAAATTACAGTCTCGATTAAAACAATCAATCTGACGCTACCGTAAAAAATTTCAGTATACCAACGTTATTTTCTCAAAGTCTCTGACCTAACGATGTAAATACCGTCCCTGAGGCCCAGCTTCTCGATCTCTCCTCCGATACGATATCCGTTCCCGAAAATCCGCGGATGAAGCAGCTTGCTGGGCCGCGTGCAGACGCATACGGGCACACGAAAAGGCGATGGAACCAAGTCGGAAGGGTTATGATACGCGTGTCAAATTTGGACGGGGCCCGGAGAGACCGCCCACGCGGCAGAACCGAGGAGAAGAGTGAAAAGCTGCCCCGACGCGATCGGGGCCCTCGCTTAATTATCGTACCTACGCCACATTCGTGCGCGTAAATCACTTGACGATGCCTTGAGACGTGAAACGTTCCCCTCTCTCCCTCATTTCGAGCTTCACGCTCGTTCCGACGTCGCTTCTCTCTTATTTCATCCATGTCTTAACCCCTTTTCGCGAACCCCCCGACCGAAAATACCATCCCGTCCACGAAAACGTTCTCATCCGTACCGGGCGCCTAAAATATGAACGGACCCGGAGTTAATACGGCATTTAATCGGGGATGTGTAGGCACAACATCGTGGCATGACGAAGGGGCGCGAGTGGACACGAGGCTATCGAATGCGCGCGCGCGCGCGCGTGAGTACACGGATAAACACGCACGCACTCTGTGCATCCACGGGCATCACGGCTAATTATGAAATATTGTGGGACCATTGGCAGACCACCGACACAGCCTGTGCGGTGCGTTCCGCTGCCCTCCGTTCAACGTTCACGCGCGTATGTCACGCACACGTGACCTTTCTCGCCCCGTGACCTCGCGAATCCTGACCCGTGATTCGCACGCGAACGCTCAAGGACGCCGTTTTCACCGGAACGCCGGCCGCTGCCGTCGCGCTCGTTTTCGCCTGACCTCTCGACGCGGTCTTCTTGGAAACTGCTCCAACGGTCCGCCGAATTTCGAATGCTTTCGAGGAGATACGAGGACCGAGGGATTAGGTACCTGCTCCGGCGTGTTCAAGTATTTATTGGACCGGTGATAACGAAAGCGGCGGCACCTTGTCCCCCGTTTCTTCTCACGCGCGTAATAACGACAAACTCGCGCACTCGACTATCATTCGAACGAGTGATTTAAATGTGCCGGGCGAGTTATCGAACGTGTCCCGTTCACGGTTCATCAGAATCGTCGCCCGAACAATCTTTAAAAGCTCCCCCGATAATTTATACCAGTTGCGTCCCTCTCTCTCTGCCTTCTTAACGGGCTGCTCGAGGTCCTCCTTTTTACGGGGCCGCTGGCTGGCTCGCCTTCTGGCCACGCGTGTGTTCGTAATACGCAGAAAGCGGCCTTATAACCCCGTGAACGGCGCGGAAGAATGATCGGGAATGTCGCCGCGGAATCTCGTTTGCGTGCGTGAAACGCTTCCCAGGGAGGTGGACCGTTTCGCGGAACGAATTTGATTTAACTCGGACCGCGAGCACGCTTTATGGCCCCGGCGAACTTTCGGGGATAAAGTCGGATAAAAGGCCGCGCGCGTATCTCCCGCCGACGCTCTCGCCTTATTGCGAATTCTCGCTCTGTCCTTTCTGGCTACCGGTGAGAACGAAATAACGCTGTAATTGACTGGCGGAAAGAAGCGGATCCTCGCCTTAAACCTCCCTCCCGCACCTCAATGATAATAAAGAACTGATTTCCGGCGAGGGAGAGTGGCCGCCGCTGAAACGAGGATTCGTCTACTTTCGTTGAGACTCGCGGCGAACTTTATTTCGCGCGTAGAAGCTTGAATTCCTGATAGTGCCGCCGATAAAGTATATTACATAATGCAGTATGAATTTTACAGTAGCTGGGTGCCCGGGTTTCTTGAATTTCAACCCTTGTGACGCGGAGATTGTAGACAGAGTGGCTGAGTTGAAAAGGGCACCTGATTATCTTGTCTAGCTTTAGTAAATATGTAGATAGATCTAGATAGAGAACTGGAAGAAAGGTTAGTTTTTACTGAAACTTCGG
The DNA here is from genome assembly GCA_916610135.2 of Macropis europaea. Classification (NCBI taxonomy): domain Eukaryota; kingdom Metazoa; phylum Arthropoda; class Insecta; order Hymenoptera; family Melittidae; genus Macropis; species Macropis europaea. The sequence continues at coordinate 10,144,406 of OU744350.1, read as the reverse complement.
GTCTTGAAGAAAATAAGTTTCATATACTGGAAACCATTGAGGTTTCGTCTCATATTTAATAACACGATTGTATCCGGTACCACCACCCTGTATAAATTGTCTTTTCATTCAATACAGTTCATACGTAGCCTAGCACGTCACTCGAGGTGCATGCTGGAATCTATTGACTTCCTGCTGTATGTTTACTGTCACTTTTTTGTTTATTTTGTCAAATACTATACACATCCAAAATTGAAGCCTCCGATTTCAAAACACATCTTGTGTTCGTTCCTCTTCCGATGAAATTAAATTTTACTTTATATCCTTGAAACCACTGATCTTTCGACTCATATTTAATAACACTTTTCGTTTGCTTTATCGAGTATCATCATCCTGTACAAATTGTTTTTTCATTGAATACAATTGAATCGGTGAATTGAGGAACAGTACAAGTCCAAAAACCACGTTCTGAGATATTTGAAAAAACAGCGTCACTTTTCGTGTATCATCAGCATCATTGATTTTATAGCACTGCTCCAATTTAAACACGGTTATGCTAACGCAGATAAACGTTCATACATGTCTAACTATGGTTAAACTTTGTTCATTAATTTTCAATAATTAAAATAAAACCATTGGACGTGTACTGTTTCCCAACTCAAGTCACTGTTTAGTCAGGAAATTTAAAAAATAACACAGTACTAAGAAAAACATTTAATAACTTGCTTTAAACATGATTAAAGTAGAAATTATTCTATGAAAAGTGATTGTTAAACAGATTGTTTAAATAGTATAAATCCATGACAGATACTGTTTTTACACTCACGAAACTGCAGAGACTACTGAAACACGAGTATAGGGTACTTTTTTGCACTGTTTTTGGTCCCAACATATAGTTCTATACATTTTACATTTAGTTTTGAGATTGTTTGAAAATGGCTAATTTTGGACTTGCACTGTTCTTCAACTCACCGATTCAATTCGTATGTAGCCTAGCACGTCATACGAGTTGCACGCGTATTGTTCGAAAGTTCGCGTGCATACAGCCTCGCGTATCGTATTTCTCGCTGCCCAGGGGGTGCCAGGGCCCCCTTTAATTCTGCGTGTAAGACATTGTCCGCTTTAATTACCTACTCTTCGTCGTCGATGGTGGCCAACGGCCACGAAGGGCCAAGGAAGCGACTCTCTCGCGAACCTTTCCGCACCGGCCGTAGAGAATGGACGAGATTATATTGCGGCTTGCGCCGCAGACTTCGAGAGAGGGAACAAATTACTTAGTAATACTCTTCACCGAAAATTTCGCGCCAGCTGCGGTTTTGCGGTGCGTACGCGTCGCCGTCGGTGTTGTACAAACGAACGCGATGCGGTTTTCGAAAAACGCAACGCGTCTGCACGCCGGTGTCCTTCCTGAAAATGCCTTTTACATCGCCGGAATCGTCTTCGAGGATTCCTCGTTACCTACCGCATGTTCGACTTCGAACAGAAATGTATCAATGAGGAAATAGTCTATGCGTCTGCGATTCATCATAGTACCATCGATTGATCTTAACACGTTGAACGCCGTAGCTGTCACCGATGACCGACACCTCAAATTGAATTTAATTTAATAATTATGGATCGTCACAAAATCCTGTGGAAAATTCATACTGAAACAATAATGTAGAAACAGAAGAACACGATTGAGTACGAAACTTTTCCTTATCTTTATGATTTATATAAAATAATAGTAAATCATGTTGTGTCTGAGTAGGTATGACCCTTTTCACTGTGGCGTTCAAAGTGTTAATATGAATATTTTGCAAGGAAAAGAATTCGGTTAGAACAGAGTGTTTGGTACCAGAGGCTCTATGTAGTGCAAATGTCCTGTTACTAAAATGGTAGTTTTGTAAATAATCTGCAAACAAAGAAAATTTTACTTGTGAAGTCCTGATCAGCAATTCCAATCTTGGGACAACTAGTCTGATTGTGGGAAGTCAAGACTTGAAACAGCACTTTTTTACGAGACCTGCTCCAAAATCTAGTGGCTAATAAATACAAACAGAAGATAGAATTGTGAGTGATAAATTTATATGTATGGATGCTACATCAAGAAAATTAGCAGTACGTTTATTTTAAAGCAAAATTATTTCTAGCTTCTATCAGTTACAAGAGTCTGCATGCAGCCCATACATTCTCAGAAATACAGCAGTTTCATTGCTCCGATTTTTACAGTGCAATGTAAGAAAATCTATTACCGCACGGTGCTACCCGTAAATCTACTATATCCTACAAAATACACGAGTTTCATTACTGTCATTTTTACTGCTACCATCTGCTACCATTTCTGGTGGTATCCACGCTCCACATTATCGCCACATGCAATTCTGAAGCAATAAAAGGAAGTGAAGCGCACACGAATACGTACCATAATCAGAAAAAAAGACGCTTGATGAAAGAAGCTTAAGTGCCACCGTTAAAGCTGGCTCCCCCCTCGGAGCGTTAATAAACGTACAAATAAACATCGTAAATTCGCGTTATCGAAGCGTACGTTGAATATAATACAACATGCAAAAAACTTCATCGGCGTGGAATGTTAAAAGTGCATCACGGGGTATCGTGAGATAACGGCCGAAATTTCGAGAGGTCCCCGGCTAATTTGAATTACACTCACCGGGGCTGACGTTAATCCTCGATAACGGTAGCAAAGACACAGGCGTCTGTCCCCAAGAGTCATCATAGGATACGCTTATACGAGCCGTGTCACATCTTTTCAACTTCGACCGATAAACCGGTTCACGGTGGTCCCTGTATGGGTAAACAACTTTTTTTCACCGAGCTACGAAACATCGAGCTGCAATTAAAATCAGGCTTAAGCCCCGCTGGGTGACGTTAATCCTCGATAATGGCAGCTAGGACATGCCTCGCGATATCCTTTTGCGAAAGCGGGCCAATAAAACAACCTGTAACGCCGTTGTCCTCCTATTGCCACTTCCAAGTCTCAACCTTTTAGAAACTTCAACACAAATACTGCGTTTTGTTAGGATCGCAGTTAGCTTCATCCGGGAGCCAGAAGATTGATACTTATTGTTAGACTGATATGGGACTTCAATAGTAAGACATCCTGTACTCCGTTGTCTAGCCTTCACCGCTTGCAAGGCTCAACCTTTTAGAAATTGCAACACAAAGCATGGCATTCTGCATTGTATCATAGTTAGCCGCATCGCAGGATCAGAAGAATAATACTTACATAAATATAGAAGTTCAGATGAGAAAGAATGGCTTAGGCTCCTTACTCAAAGGATATCGTACGATTTTATTATTACCTGTTCAGAAGTCTACAGAATCACCTGCATGAAATGTAACGTTGTAATATTGACAGAATCGAAAAGGTGACGACTGAATTGCTCGCTGTCAAGTAGGAGGTTTTTATAAAAAGGGTTTGAAAAGTAATAGACAATTTATAATTTGTTGTATAGATGATCAACAGTTATCAGTAAATTGTTTATGGGATGTTGCAGCTAACTGTAATGCAGTGGGAAATTTATTCTCGTAGACACGGTGCACATCCGAAAAATTGAGACAACTGTGAGACACCTGGCCTCGAAAATACAAGCAATTTTCTATGAACTGGTACTCGTGTTAAATTTGAGATGATACAGGTCACTTTAAACAAGTGTCGTAAAATTTGCAGACACGTTTTACGTCTTGAATTTAAGAAAAGTGTCCTCACATTGAGCGACGTGGGCCACTTGACGGAAACCTTGCCATAAGTTAGGAAGGCGCCGAGCGTTTATGGTCCGGGACTCTTTGCCAAGAGGACGTTTCACGAAGAAAAGGCAGTCTTCTTGAGGCTACCTTTGCAAGCGTTACAAGAGCATAAATACCGATTTCTTCAATTCAAGTTTGGCGTTGATTATATATTTTCGGGTTTACATTCATCCTACAAATATATTTGTAAGTGTTGTGATAGGTCAAATTAGACAAGAGGCCATGACATTCCTAATTCGAGTCGTTCGGACACGTTCCCGGGTCGTCGGACGATCGATTCCCATTTTCCTGGCAATTACAAGCGAGGCTTCTGGAGCATAAGCCAGAGTCCAACCTCATAGAAGACGTCCGTGTCGTCGGCACTTTCATCTCAATCGACACCGGCGCGGGGATAAAGACATAAAACGTAACGGGCGTCCGTGAAGAGAGTGCATAATGGTAGCTCGCGCTCGGTCGAAAAGCGATTGGAGGAAGGCAGGAAGGAAGGAAGAAACGAACGAACGAACGAAAGGAAGATAGGAAAGAAAGGTCCAGTTGGTGCACGCAACTCGGTGTATACGAGAGACGTCGAAGCGAAAGAAGCCTTCTCTGGTCGTTTCTCTTTCTCCTGCATACCCTCCACACCTGATTCCTTCTCTCTCCCCTTTCGTTTTCTGTCTTTCGTTCTCCGTCGACCCGGTTCTCTCCTTTCTCTTCTGGTTTCTCTCTTACGCGATGCGACGATGTGTGTGGTCCGTCGTGGCAGCCGCCAGGGTCGATTCGCTAATAACACCCCCCCGGCCCTTCCGGCCCTGTTCACCTTCTCCATCCTTCTGTCCGTCCTTCCATCCCTTCCCGTCATCTCGAGAGCCGATGTCGGCGAACGAAAAGGGTAAAAAGGTACGAAAGATTCAGGAACCCAGTCCGCAAATCGTCTTCTATGAATGCCTCCACGGAGCCTCGGGCTCTCCTGCGGCTTCCACGCAATTCGTCATCCTCGTCTACCCTGCACACGGTGCCTCCAATCTTCGTCCGTTCGTTCTCTCCTCCTCTCTCTATCGCTCACCGTTCCACCTTCCGTCTCTTTCTTGTCCCCCGTACCCACGATCTGAGCCACTCCTGGCCTTTTTACAATGCGCTCTCGAACGCGCGTCCGCTTGTCGAGCTAGCGAATTTTTCGCATTCTATCGCTTCATTATAAAGGCCGGTCTCACTACACCGGCTCCCGAATTCGGAGGATCGGGACGCGACACTGGCCACGCAGTCGAATCACGCCGTCCTTATAGAATGTACGAACCTGTTCTCGGTCCTGGACCAACCGACGTCCCGGGATGCTTCGACTCTTCCTTGTCTTTGTCTTCTTCTTCTTCTTCTTCTGTCGTTCTTCTTGTTCCTTTCGATCGGGCGGTACACGCCACGCAATTTCGCCGATTTTCTGTCCGGTTCGGGGGAAAGAACTTCCTTCTGGAAGAGATCGAATCGTTAGCCGACTCGCAGTATGCCTGAAACGTTAATTAATCATCCCGGAGAATGGGAGTAACGGGAACTATTACGATCTTGAGACTCTGGCGATTGTAAAGAGACGGTGCCATGATAATGCTGTGAAATTGAAGAAAGGTTGATTTAAAGGAAATTCACGATTGAATTGAAATACGAGCTTTCATGAACGATTCATTTATAATTCAGAGGAAAAGAATGGAATCTTCTGTGAGGGATGCGGACGAGTTCAATGTTGCACCTACGTAGTGGAGGGTTGCAAAGGAGGTTTGAGGAAATAAATGCGCAAAGTGACGTAACTAGCACCCTTTTCCGGCTACTTCGTCTTTGTGGATTTATGATTCGGAGATTAAGCTCGGGATGTTGAATTAGTTGCAGCGCTTGAAGAATTCCCCGACAAATTGACCGTGAAAAAATTCGATAAATTCGAGCTTGCTCCAGCAGTGGTCACGATAAGTCATTTCGTATGGAATGTCACGGTTGTCCGGTGATTCTCGAGGGCCGGCTGCCACCACGAATTATCTATTCGCAAATTAAGGGAGCCGGAAAGAGTTATGGCGTCTTAAAAGGTGCCGTTTCACCGTGGCCATTCGTACTTTATCGTTCGTCCGGTGGTGTCCGCGTAAGCGCAAAGTAGTAATAATCGATTGTTCGACTCCCCTAAACGTCGAGAATTTACGTTTCGGTTCACGAGACCTCGTTCTGGCTCGTGGAGACGGTTCTGAATAGACAAAGACTCTCGCGAACTGACAGGACGCAGAATTCTTGACTGATAATTTAAAACCACAAAGTGTTATTTATTGTGCTCTTGTACTTTCGTTTTGTAGCCGTTCTCACCTTTTAGTCGAACTCCTTTGTGGTCGAAAATTATGACTAATAAATTAAATTAAACTCTTGCAGCGCGAGCAGTTCAATGACGGTTATATGATTTTTCATCGTTTTTTTATTTATTTTCCGATATATCCTTCTCTTGTGTAATTTTCAGACGGTTTTGGAGTGTCTAATTATAGCAATCATTAGAAACAAAAATATTTAACACGCTGATGGCTTCTGTCACATTAAAAATAAATAATTGAGCACTTATAAAATTGTAATTGTAAAGTAATCGATATAAAACGAGTAACGTAGAATGTTTTGTTACTTAACTAAACCCTTGTTAAAGTGGCCAAACGAGTAATTTTTCATCATTTTTTTGTGAGCCGTCAAAGTGTTAATACACAGCATATCATCCATCTGATTCAGTCGACACAGAAACAAAGTTAAAATCTTATTACTTCAATTAATAAAATTCACTGTATGAAAGTTTTATAAATCGCTGAGTACGCCAAGTCAAGATTACGTCTGCCATAATGGAAACTTTATATATAAATCGTTTCACTTTCCAATCTTATAGCCACTGCCATATTATTCTGGCACTATTAATGTTGCTCAAAATTTGATAAGAAACAGTAGCCACTTATTTATAGTAAATCTACCGGTCAACGGTGAACCTGGGGTACCGAATCAAAATCACAAAATATAAATCAGCAACTAACTTTTCGTCCCATTAGATTCACCGTCAGATTTAGAAACTTTGAGAACCGCCCACTGACCCATTTCGATCGTTCCGATTTCGAGCATAAAACCAGTCGGAGTTGCTGAATCGTAACAGTAAGGTACACAGCCCATCCTTCATTTAACGCGACAACTCGTGAAACAGCGACTTGCTACAGCAAACGGTGCCAATCGAGGAGCAAACACAGGCGGCACCAAACCGATCCATTAACAAGCATCACACATCCGGTTTCCGTTTTTTGACCGGCGACAAGTGCGATCTGCGCGAGACAGGGAAAACTGCATTTCAACGTTTCGAAAGGATGCGTTTATACAGGGAGCGTGGGAGTGAAAAAGAGATAGAAAAACGTGAAATAAAAAATGGAGTGCGTAGCACGCAGGGACGCCGTTTATTCCGGCGCCATCCTCCGACTCTCGTTCGTCGTACTTTGTCATCATAGCTCGAGTTTAACGATTCGTCAGATTTTACCCTCTCCCTCTGCTCTGGGTCTATCTTTTTTTATTCACCCTCCCACGGTTTCAGGCGCCTCGTCGCGAAAAAAGCCATCGTTAGCGCAATATTTTCGCGCAGATCGTCGCGTTGACAGATAAAAGCGAAAACCGGCGGTACGCGTCTGATCCCGCGAACAATGCCCGGCTGATATCGATACCCACGGGAAATCGATAATACATTTTTCTCTAACCTCGACTGGACCAACCGAGTCGCCTTTTTTCCAACCCCGCCGCCTCCACTTGCGCGTCTCTTCTTTCAAAACACAAACCGTTTCCCACTCTTCCAACGATATCTGTCACCGATCTACGGTCCGCGTCGAAACAGATTACTTTCTCGATGCAATGTGTTTCTGGGTCGACGGAATTTTTTTTTTTCACATCGCCTGCAGCGAATCGTCGAAACGCACCGAGCGTTGTCGCGTTCCGCCGCTATTGTTTCGGATAGCTTGAGTCTGTCCGCTTCCACGTGGCTCCGCTGTTTCATGGGGTCCGATATTCGGTAGGAATTTTTTATTGCGTTCACTCGGTGCAAGGGAAAGTTCTTTCACTTTTTTATGTACTAAAATAGAATATGTGACCGTCGGTCTTGCGGATAATTTTGTTTAACACATTAAACGCCACAGTGAAAACGACCAGACCTAATCAGACGCAATATAATTTACTATTTTTTATGCAAATCGTAAAGAATAAGATATGAGTATTCAGTCGTGTTCTTCCATTCTTAGATTATTGTTTCAGTATGGAGTTTGCTCAGAATTTTGCGACAATCAATAATTACTTGATTAGATTAAATTTGCGGTGATGTTCATTGAAACTTTGCCTGCCATATCAGACATCTATGGGTGATATTTAGATTCAATCATGATTTATTTGATCCATTTGGAAGTAGTCAAAAGATTATGAATGTCGTTAATAGTATGAACACGTTGGGTGCCGCAGTGGAAAATTCCGCAACTAGTCAGTCACACGAATATATCTTTTTATCAACATGTACCGTTGAATATATAAATATTTAATTAGTTGATAACGTACGTCTTATTTTATACTATCGTTGTAACATAGATGTAACTCAAAATTTCGTTGGGGTAACTCGTTGTAAGATAATACAAGTGTTTTTAAGGTACATGATTATTACCACTTTTTGTCCGTCTTAAGATACGAACTACCCATGAAAATTTTGTGTCGTAGCCACCCTGCATAGGATCCAGAGTTTTAAAAAAATGTACTGTTTTGTACGAAGGAATTTTTCAATACAGTTCATACGATATTCTTAACTCGTGTGCAGAAGATCTCAAAACCTAATATGTATACCATCTAACGCTTTCAGTACCCATAGCACTCAAAAAATTAATTTTACGATCTACGTTGATCAGACTTTTTCGTTAAAATTTGAAATTATTGCGTACACCCGAAGTGTCGAAATCTTTTTTAACACCCTCTATTAATGTTATGGTGCAATAGGGATCAAATACAGTCGTTTATCCGAACACATAATCTCTTTTAATTTACTCCGCAATTTCCGGGATTACTCGATGTGCCGTTAGTTCCACAGGCATCATATTTATTTTAATTGAATATCGCCGGTAAATTCGTGAAAAAGAAGGGAGATTACGTAAAGTCGGCTGTCAACTCCGTCGACACGTATGTACGGTATAGCACGCGGACATGTGTACGTGTAAATACCAGCCAGGCAAACTTCTGCACGTTTTCTTCCTACTGGTTTACCTTCGTCTCGCGTACAAAACGAGACACTTGCAGCGACCATTTCTCACGGTACAACAAAAGCTGCCACGCTGTATATGTATCATAACCGTCCTAGGCTGAACGGCGTTGGTACGCGTGACTGCAAAAATATCCACTCGTATTATATCGCAGGGCCGTTTAATAATTGGACAGGTGGGCCTTGTAACCGACCGGTAAAGACTGGTATTTTCACGCACGATTAACGCGATCGGCGCGTGCTGCCACCGGCACCACCATAATCCTGCCCGAGATCTACCTATTATTCTCTACACAGACGTGGCGCAGGATGGACGTAACATCTCGAAGGAATTCGTGTCGAAGAAACTGGAATACCCACATCGTAAAAAACCAATGGTTTCTGACGCAATCTACATATTGGAGCGGCGACACGATGTTGCAGACAGCAGTGTCATCAGATATAAGAACACTCATGCATCGCCGCCACATTGTTCTGTTTTGGTCTGTAACCCAGTTTTAGGTAGACTTCGAACCACCATGTGTCAATAGCAACATGGAAGCACTGAAAGCGATCACCCGCTTTAGCGCTGATTGTGCCAATCGTAGCTGTACTTCAGCAATTGGACGAGAATCCGTGCTCTTTTTTTAAATCTGTTTATTGCAAAAATCTATACATAAACAAGACAATAAACTGTAAAAGAGATGATACTGTAATCTTACTGGCCTGACGTACAAGCCTCTCTAAGTCATAGCCTTATTTTTATGATTACGCCTTAACTGGTGACACAGAATCGATAAGACTTATTTTGTTTCAGTTGCTCCCACTGCACTTATATTTCGCAGTAACCTGTTATTGCAAATACCCTCAAGTTCGCAAGCGTTTATTGTTTTGGGCTTTTCGATTTATTCGTATTCAAAGCCTTTGCAATCATACTGATCCTGCGTTACCAGTTATTGATAATTTAGTTACAGGGTCTGATGGACTCAACATCACCTGTTATGTAACAAAAGTAGCACGTCACCAGTTAAGGGTTAAGTCAGCGATAGCCACCGGAGATGCGGCCTTCCCCCACTCTAGGTTCATTCCACTCGTTTCAGTTCCCCCTAGTTCGCTCTTCGTCCCCCCTCGGTCCATCGTCATCCCAGACCACAGCCTCGTATGAGGGGAATGGATCTAGAGTGGGGGGCAACCGTAGCTCCAGTGGCCATCACTGAGTTAACGGTTAAGTACACCGTCTTACATGAGTTTCGATTTTTTTTTTTATTCCAATCGCAGCTATGCGTGTACAAGCTCAGTCTTTTATAACATCACGAAAGGAACTTTAAGAGAACAAAAAGCTGATGAACATACAAGAGCCGGTGTTACCTGCGTGGCAACCCCGTTAACGCTACAGTATTGCAATAAGCACCGGATTGTGTATTCAATTGATTTTTAGGTAGCCAGCTACACCCACTTGTGTTAATTACAGGCACAGAGGTATTGCCCAGTTAAAAACGGTTTAACCGGGCATTCGACGCAACGAAAGAGTCGGTAATTGTTACAAACAGCGAGTACAACTTTTTATGGATCATGGCGCGCTATTCACCTCGATATTAAAGCGGAAAAACGTATCAAACGTTCCTTACAATTTGATTCCACTGAAAAGCGCTTTCAGTTCTCCGCTGTTCCCCGGTTCTTTATTTTTCGGTTAAAAACGTTCGCGACGTGTGTTTCCTTCCGCCTGAAAGCGCGGCCTTTGTGCTTTTGACGCGTGCCGCGCAAGAAGAAAAGCGGTAATTACTATGGGAAAAATGTTCATTGTAATTTCCGTCGAAGGAACGCGAGTACGTTGGTAAATCCGATTATAGACGGCCGAGCAAACAAAAGGCAGAACAATCGCCAGCGTAAGAACGAAATTTGAATTGTTGCAACGTTTCACTGGAAAACTAAATGCAGTCCCGTGTTTATTGCAAAAATATCACACCGCAAACGTTTCATAAATCAATGAACGCACCCGGACGACGGGTCATGCATCGTCTGCGGTTATTTAGTGCGAGAAGTTTTTAGTCTTAATTGCTTTTGCAACCCTGCAGCAGTCGCTGTTTGTCAATATCAACCGACCCCTCAAACAATCTACAAAACCGAAGGTTGCAAAATGTATTCAATCTTCGAAGTAACTCCAAAAGCAATTCGACAGGTAAAAACTGATGCCATGAATACCAGAACAGCACAAGTCCGCTTTTTAACACTGTATGAGTTATTGGTATGACTGTTTCCAACTGATTGAGATCTATCCAGTGGTATTCAAATGACATTCTAAACCAAACAAAAATGCATGAACTATAATATCATTTTATTAGGCCTTACTCCAAAAACGTATTTTTGGTTCCTTTAAACCGTAAACGTGGGTCATTTACGTCCGACGTGTCTTTCAATGGGTAAAAGACTTAAAAAAATCTGACAAAATTCATACAGCTTCTTTCAACGCTCTAAATAAAGATTATAATAGTAGATTTGAAAAATAATCTGTTTAAATATGTTATTATTACAAATATATAAAGTAAAGTATGTATACCTTTGGAACTATACCGGACAAAGTTGACTCACGTTTACGTAGGTTTCATTACTATCATTCGTTGCCTCGTTAACGTTGCCATAATAATACAAACATGTCTTTTGTTTAATAAAATGCAATATTCACAAAAAAATTGAAGAATTTAATGGAGAATTATAGAAGATCAAAAAAACTTTTTGGTGTACTTGTGCAGTTTTGGAATTCATGGCTTCAGTTTGACCCGCGACTGTAAGTCGAACGATAAGACGGTAGAATTTCATCGTAAAACGTTTCGAGCGTGACGGAGCCGGGCTGGAAAAGCGTGAAACGAGGAAAAAGGAAGAGAGAAGAACGATCAGAGCGGGCGAACGTGATTATTAAAGAGTTAGTTTCACGAGTGACACCGCGGCTCATTGCTTATTCAGGCTGCATACTTTATTAGGCTGGAACGAAGACATACGCAGCAAGATTATGAGATGATCTCACCCTTGACGGTGTTAAAGGCAGGTGACAGAGACGGATGCACGAAGGAGGAAGTTCATAGAGAACGAGGGAGAGAGTGAGAGAGAGAAGGGGTTGAACAGAAGGCGGATGGACAGAGAGAGATGAGAGAAGAACGGGGGAGTTGGCGACGGAGTTGCAGGGGATAACTCGGATACCTTGTACAGACCTACCGGCGTTTAACTTCTAATTGAATTGTGAATCCCAATGCTAGAGCGCCGGCACAGAAAGACCAGCCAGTTAAATCAACTGTATGAGCCGTCTAATTGAATTATCAATACCGAAGGTGCGAGGAAACAACAGCAAGATCTAACGGCTAATGCGAAAAACCTTGAATCAGTGAAAATTATGGATCCATCGCTGTCTTTGACTGAAACGTTGACGAGTGGGGGATCACCGACTGGCCATCATCTAGAATTTAACCCTTTCGTGCACGTACGCCTCGGAAAAGTAGACTCTTATATGCGAACGGTCAGTATGTATAATCATTTCGAGAACTGGTTGCCAAAGATACAAGTAAATATTAAATGAATTATTTATTGTATTGAGAGGATACGAATAAACAATAAATGCATTGTTTATCATGATGATAAAAGAAAGCTTAATAAAATAAATGAATAAATGAAATCAGGCATTGTTGCTCAGTTGCTCTTATCCAGCATAAAACGAACTGTTCTCATTGGAAGTATGATGTAGTCAAAGGATTAATTTAATATAATGGCCTGTGCCACAGGGGAAAATTCACATTATGAATTCTTAATTCAAATTCAATCTATTATTATTTTAGCATTAATGTTACTGAAAAGATTGAAAAATTGAACAGTTAGCAGCATGGAGTGTGTTAATCAATATTATTTACATAAATTTTAAAATTACAGTATCTTTACTTAGAACAGGTAATAGACTGTAAAGATTTAAATATAAATATATTTGTAATGACCTGTATCATATTTTGCCTGCTGTGCTATCTAACGAAGCCAATAAAGAAGAGTTCTGTCATTCTGATAATTGTTACGAATACCTATCTACTAAAATTAATATGCTTAACGCCACAGTGAAATCTTCCATCCCTAGTCAGGCAAATCACAGTATCCTATTTTAAACATAAATCATGACAAAATTGTATGGAAGTATGCATGTACATTTAATCTGCACAGATGCGTTATTTTTTCCAAATACTTCTGAATTCTTTCTACCTTTGTTTCTTGTTTGATAACTATGTATTCATATTCAGTAAATATAATTTGTTTCAACTTCAATTGATTCGTCCGAGAAAACGTTAAGTTAAATCTATGATGATGACTGTGTTAAGGAGAACAAATGAGCCTGAGGAGCATAACTTCGATATCCTGACGGTAAATAGTCACCTACAGGTCACAATAAAAAACAGAAAAATTTCAGAAACGATAGTTAAAATCAGTATAAACATATAATACAATGCACGAATTTTTCGTTATTCAATGATGAAACAGACAGGAGCTTTATCGAGACGGATACGCGCCCGAAGCCACCGCAATCGCACAACAGTAACAACAGCCGCTGAAAATGAAGTTCAACTTCAATTTACGATCGAATGCTGAGTTACACAGCCGTTCGCCTGACGGTCGATTTGGCGCGAAAGCAACTTATGTATCCAGGTAATTAATCAAATCTGCGTGCGGCGTCGAGAGGGTGAACTTTAATGAATGCACTATACGGCGGTACCTGTTAAAATCTCTTAGCCGCAAATATGCTCGCAGAAACAACCGTACGTCGCCATACAATGCTCTCTAACTTTCGAGCTAATAGCTAGCAATGCCCTCCAAATCTCCTCCACCGCCATCGTGAAACGCTGCAATCAGTTATCGCGCGGTATTGTTTGCTTGAAAATGTAATTGTATCGTGAAAGCTAATCCAGCAACTTTCTATTTAATCTGTACGTTAATTCCATGGCAGCCGGCATTAAGAACTCGCTGAGAATATTAAATAAAGGGATGTCATCGCGAGATTAGCGAAGTAGGATATATGCAAATGCGATGTCTGTTAAGGGAGACGTCATTTTATCTGCTATTAGCCGGTAATTCTGGTTTGCGGGAAAGTTTGTAATCATTTTTCATTCATCGGGTCATGGAATATTCTGTGCTTTCTATGTGTCGTGATTATTTGCAAGGGTGCTTGCTAATTCTTATTAAAATACACAGATAAAGAGTGTAAATATAAGCTTGTATCAAGTTACCAGCAACTCTGAGGGTGGGAAAAATTGTCCAGAAATAAAGTGTTAATAAATAGCATTGCAATGTTTAGAAATATAAAGCGTTGAGGTCTCCATACACAGTAAAATTAATTTCAGCTCACAATGCCCTGAGTGAAATCTTCTCTAAAATATATTCTACGAAATGTTTAAAATAGGGAGAATATTTCAGATAATGGTTAAATGGGGCACCCTATGTGAAAGTTGAAAATTCAAATACTATTGTAGACGATAAGTTTTCGCAGATAAGCTTCCGCGCCACAATTTGTATTCAAAGAATTTTTGTATTCTGGTACATCGAATGAACATGCACGCTCGAAAAGGACAGTTTTATATTTTCGAGCACGCGAGTAGAATTTTACCACAAACTGTTGGTCGACATCAACTTCAAAGATATCCACAGACCTCCTTTCTCTCACAGCTCGCCTTTCCAACGCTTTTCTCTCGAGAACATAACCACCGGAAACGACCACCCTCGACACCAGGTTTCGAGCCTACCGAAAGAAATCCCCGCGCTCCACCGGCCCATCGATCTGTGCATCAAAAAATCGCGTTCCTCCGTGGACTGGAGAAAAACGTTAACAAGCTACGAACGGCGGGACGAATAATTAAATACCTGGATCCCGAATTTAACAATTAAACGAAAGGGGTTATGCAAAGAAGCGGTATCTCTTTCGAACCCGCTTGCTTTTATTCCGCTCACGTAATCGTCCTGCGATCGCGATTTTTTCATCCGCTAACGCTGCCCTTCTCACGGGTGGACCGCCTAATTAAGCCCTGCAAATGGCGCGCATAATCATGACTATCGGGATGATCCGACGACGACGATGAGGGAGAGGATCCACGGTGGCGGTAGATCGTCAAGAAACCGTGGATCGTACGATTATTTTTAATTCAATCAACGTCAGAGACGGGACTACGCGCGGAGAGAGGGGCGGGGGGAGGAGGAGGAAGCTTCTTTCCCTTTTTCTGTCGTATTGTGAGTTAGGGCAGTCCGTCCGGACGGATTTGAATACGCACATGCCAAATGTCTCGGGACCCGTTCTGGCCATCGATCCGTTTGTCCAGCTCGCTGCTCGTGATCCAACGGCAATAAATAAGGGGAGACGAGACGCAGTAGGACAGTCGCGATGTCGTGAGGAATGCATCGGCTTCTGTCAAACGGGAGCCCGGGAGAGACAACGAGACGAAGGACGAGAAAGAAGGAGGAAAGGAAAAGGGCGAAAGACGACGACGACGAGGACGAGAAAGAGGAGTAGGTACGACAGCAACGAAGACGGGCCATTGAACGGACCGAGAGGTGCACGCTATACCCATCCGCTGATCCGAGTCTAGATTGCATTAAGGCTTTTCCAAAATGAGCGATCCCTTCGCCTGGTGCACTCTTACGCGAAGAGAAAGAGAGAGAGAGAGGAAGGAGCGTTCGAGAGGAGATCCTACTAACGACTCCCAAATGCGGACAAGCCGAAGGTCCGACGGCACGTAGACCTCGTCACCTTTTCGTGCTTTCGGCTGAGATTTCGTGATATCGACGGAGCAGACAGTGCACACGGTGAAACGTAGTTGCCATTTTAACGATGCAAATGATTCGAAATGCCGGATGGATTACGACGGGGCTACGTCTCCGCGGACGTACCGATTAAACCCACTTCGACCAACATGGGAATCCGGATGAACCCGAGGCTTTTTCTGCTCCCTCGGTATCGTGGGAGAGATTTTTGGCCGATTTCGATCCTTGAACCTTCTTTTGAAAACAGGAGAATCTGTGGGAGTGCAACGGTATCTGATGGAGCTGTGTCACACCTTCTTGTATACAGGGTGTTCTAAAATTGAGGGTTCTAAGTTTGTGTAGGTATCGTACTTATAGAAATAGCGTGAAAACTGTTACTGAATATGAATCGAAAAATTCGCTACTTTTGAGTTATGAAGGAAAATAATTATGAATTTCCGCATGCAATTTGTCTGATAGCAATGTGTGAATTAGGGGTATGAATTACACGTGTATCCCAAAACAACAATAATAATAATACGTATTTGTTGCATCAACTCGTACACATGTAAAAAGTAAGACAATGAAGAACAAGATGAAGAAAATAAAAAAATAAGTATGGTCAATACGAATTACGACGCAAGTGCAAAATGTGAAGTCGGTAACCTAAGTTATTGAATAGCAATGTACCCACAAAAGGAATTACTAAAAGAAACATAGAGAACAGAGAAGAAAGAAAAGAAAGCGAAAAACATTAAAACATAATAATAATGTTTGACAAATAATTAAACCACAAAAGTATGGTAACAACAGCCAATATCAAGAGAAATGATTGGAAATGATAATCCAATATATAAACTTTTCTTTATACCTCAGACTCTCGGAACTTTTTAATCCATGTTTACTTTTTTTATTTGTTTTAATGAGAACCATACACACTCAATGTTAGGGTCCTCAATTTTAGAACACCCTCCGTATGTCTACATCTTCCTGTTTCTAATACTCCCACGCGATTCTGGTCTTGTCTCATACGTGGAACATAAAGTTTTACGTATCTAGGGATTCAGATCATCCGAACGATTCCGGTTTGAATTGGCCCCGACCGGGATTGCACAAAAATCGATTATTTCGGTCACGAGCGACCGTTGGACGAGAAGAAAGAGGTATGTGCTCCGGTGCAAGGTTCTGGCAATTTTACGAGCGGCCGCAGCACTTAAAGATCATACTTTTGCGTGAATTTCACATACAACTGATGAGACACCGCTAACAATGCCCAGTCATACATCGAAGTCGTCAAGGACACGGGTCCCCCTGCATACAAACGAACAGGTCCGGGTTTGCGGACACCGTGCAGAAGGAACCGAATACACTCGACTTTTCTTAATCATGTTACCGATTCCAGCCAGTTCTTTTTACGATCCCTGTGAAAAATACCGCTCCATTGTAAATCGCCCGTTTCTCGTTCACGGAATTCTCGCGTTTCGTTCTTCGTGCCTCTCGCGTGTCTTCCCGATTTTATCGATGAATTTCATTCGCTTCCTTTCTTTTTCTTTTCTCGATTTGCTCGTGGAACAATACATTCATTATACGGTAATTTTGTTTCGCCCCCGGCGAAATTAAAGGATCGTGGTTTAGCGTGGCCGCTGGAGAAAGGGGATCCGATGAAATCGAGAAAAATCTCCGGGACGAAATGGAATTACGCGAAGCGGCCCGAACACGTAGCCGTTTCTCGCGACGTGTCCGATACGAAAATCGTAGAAACGTACAGAGGAATTCCGGAAGCGACGTTAACGAACGGATATTGCGTCGGACGGCAATCAAGGAATTAGTTTCATTAGGCCGTCTAAGGGCACTCCCGGCCGATCAGTTTGAAAATTGACACGTTTCAAAGCACGACACGAGGAGCAAGTTCGCTCGACCGTGCACTTGAGTGAACTTCAGTCGGATGTCATTGAATTCGTCGAGACACGAGGAAAATGTATCAAGTGCCGATAATTGAATTATATCGTCTCCGGATAGGAAGTACATAGGTGGATCCTGTAACGAACGAACTGGATTCCCCGTTCAACGATCGTCCAAGGATATTGACTATCATTGTAATCCCGAGGTAAAAATACATTTTACGTTAGGGCAAGCAGACTTTACCTTAAGTGTTTAAATAGGTGAAGGCATAAGGGTTGAATTTTTTATGAACGTGTAATTAGTATGGGATTCGAACAAACTTCAACGTATAGAACGAGATATTCTACGTAATATAGGAGAGTTTTATTTAATATGAATCGCATGCCTCCAAAATATAAAATTCTACACAGCGCCCGACCCGCCTGGCTAGTTAGGCTCTGCGAGTGCCAGCATCAAAATGAAATTATTGACGAAACTGCCACCGCTACGACATGCTAACAAACTTTAAGATATAGATTGGAGTATTCTGCACACGATAGGCGACGTTTATTAAAAATGAATCGTGTGCTTCGAAAATGTGAAACTCCGCACTCCGCCTGATCCACCTTGCCGGTTGAGCTCAGCAAGCATCTGCACCAAAGCTGAATTTTTAGCAAAGCTACAATCACAACGTCATTCTAACAAACTCGAATGTACAACACGACAAATTCTATGTAAGATAGACTCACCTTGAAATTCATAGCAACTTGGATTTCAAGAAATAATTTAATTCATGCACCGCAGCTCCTATATCACCCAATTCAGTAATATCACTACAGGTTGCATAATATTTCACTACTACTGCATCATAAGCATTTCCACCATATAAAACACAAAACTCTACATAGAACAATAATATTCAGAGAACCTGAGTACTGACTTAATAATAATATGAAATAAAAATAATAAATATTTTATTCCACAACTCTGACATGATGTACGTATTACAACAGTAAGAATCATTCAGCTTCGTTTAAACGAAGATCAAATAAAGTGAGCTGATGCCTCTACAAATAAATGATTACGAAACTGAAGAGTATGAATAACCCATATCAACGCAGAATGAGGAAGAAAAGGAGCAAACGGATGGCGACGAAAGGAGAAGCCCGCTTCCGGAATACGGTAATGTCGTAGGTACGCGCCTAAAGTCATCGCGCGGGGTATACATAACCCTCGACCCCCTGGGTACAAATCCGATCGTCCAGAGATAGCTAAATCTATCGACTGGAGTGTGTGTACGATGGAGGAAGGGTGCGACGATGTCGCGATCGCTGCGTCCACTCGGTCCTATCTCGATTTATACTTTCCATATATTATCCCCTCGACGTCCGTCGTAAAACGATACTCTAGCTGGGCTGTTTGTCCAGCGAATAAACACATTGCCACGGCTGACAAAGCAGGCGCTTCGCGCAGCCACCTCTAAACGCATTACATTTCCCTTCGCGCCTTCTACGACACGTCCCTTTTCCTGCCACGATCTTCCTCCGACCGCGAACACACGTAAATGCCCCTAACTATCCGTATCCATCCGGCCGTCTGCATGGTGAACCAATGCGAAAGAGACAACATTATCCGTGCCCATTCGAATAATAAACGAACCGAGAAAAACCCCCTCAGGCTGCTCCCTCGTGGGCCAAACTTTTCGTCAACTTTTTTTTATTGTTTATTCGCTGAGAAACTAACGGAAGGAGGGTGACAGAAGTTCGAGGTGCGGCTCGTGGGGACAGAGTCATCCGGAGCATAACTGTCTACCCTCAAGATGAAATTAGCCTTCGACGGTAGGACGGTGGACCTCGGAGACGGGGGGTCAAGCAAATATTCTGATGTGATAACGTGAAATCGGAATTTGTACGATTTTGTTTCGATCGTACAGAGGAGTGTCGTCGGCAGGGAATGTTTGTGACGAGATTCTGTCAGTCGAATGGAAAACACTTTCGAAAGCAAGCTCAACGAACCGCAACAATCGATACTCGGAATCCGTGATGGAAATCAAAATCGGGTCGTCGGCAGGACGCTTGGTAAAGAGCTAGCTCGACCCACATTCAACGAGCTCCATGGATTGTACATGACGTGTAGTACAGGTTAATATAGAAGAATTTTTTTGAAATTGCAAGAAAGAGGTAGTAGCAGGAAAGGGTTCCTCGAAAAAACTACACTTATGTACGAATATATGAAGTTATAGTGGCAATGAAGTCTATTATGTACTATTACTTTAATTTAATCATATTAATTCTTACACAATTCTAAAAATCATTAACACTGTGATAATAATAATATAAAATATCAGCTATACGATTGAGAATACATATTGAGAATAGCAAATTGTAATGTGTCTGATAAGGTACATCCGTTTTCACTTATTCACTCAAGATTACCTGATGGCCCACTGTAGCCAGCTAACCAAATCTCAATAATATCGATCACGTTCGAAATCATCTACAGACAACCAGAGAAGTAAAGCTTCTCAAAATTTCATCAAGAATGTATTTAAAACTTTCAAAAACAAAATTTCTCTTATCTCAAGCGGTCTGAGGCTTCTGCGCAAGCGTTACGTCCTTCCACCATGTCCGAACACCTTCGCGACTGTGTACTAGTAACCTGGTACTGAAATCGTCCAAATACAAACTAACATCGACTATATCCCCTGAAAGTGGCGCTGACGTTACAACAAAAAAGCCGAGTTATACACAATTTATATTAATTTCGATCGCAACGGAACCACCGTTCGAGCGGCCCGAGCGAGTCCGGGTACATCGAATACACACGTGGGGCAGCGCTCGTTAAGCTCAGTGCGATTCGCCGAGATACCGTGGCGGCTTTAAATCAAGTCCCTCTCTCGACTGCTGACTGACTTTGAGCCGAGTCCACGGGCGTACACGTAAAACAAAAGAATCGTTAACGTCCGCCGCGACGATGCACGGAACCGCGGCGCATTCAAATGAGCTATTGGCCATTGCAAAAATGACGACGAGAACGAGGACCGGGCGGACGGTCGCACGAGAAACCGATCCGATGAGAAACAAGGCAGCTTTCACGATTCGAACGGCGAAAAGAAAAATCAGACACGATCGTCGACTCGATTTTACAGCTGCACCTTCGTAAACCGTTCCGACGTGAATATTATTCTCCGAAAAAATAATATCTTCCGCCGCGATATCGCCGCTTAAGAGGCTCGTCGTGTTTTTTCCGGTACACGCGAGATAGGCGCTCCCGATGGAATCCAAGTGAGCCTAATGATCTGTCGTAAAAGTTGTCTGTTCAGCGATCAGACGGACCTGTAAATTGTCCAGATTCACGCGTCGATTAATCGATCCTAACCGACTCGCCTTAATCTGTATTCGTGTTCGCGTAACGATCACCTGCGCGTTCGAACAAGTTGTCGGCTATCGGAAAAGCAGCAGCAAGAACAAGAACGTCACGGCTACTTGGGACACGGTGTCGCGCTGGGTCTATACCACGCGAAGTGGGACCGGTTTGACGATTCAGCGTGATCGCGTGTCGACTTTTCGTATTACTAGTCCATTTGGACAGAAGAAACAGCAACGTGTTTATGACGATGTCTTTGGAGATTGTCTTTTCTCGATCGATTCATACCTGCGATTTCAGGCTCCCGATTCAACCAGCTCCGTTTCCAGTGTCGTTTGCAGCTACACATTCTGCTGCGTCACAAATGTTGGCAGCGTCCAGACGCAGTCCACGCTTGATATAGCAATTTTATTATCGTTTGGCTCCTGTGCACCATTCAGATAACTATTACACATATTGGAGCTTTCTAGGTAAATCTGAACCGAAGTTAAAATTAAGTAAATTAGATTTATTGATTTACTGAACTATATTGTAGTTTTTTTAAATGTTGGTACATACACAGAGCCTTGTTAAGTACAAGTAATATATTACTCGTTAGATTATAAGTAATCAGAAGTTAATTAACAATCGTAGTTATTTTTAATTATCCTGAAATTGAACACGAATTTCAGCGTCCTTGT
Organism: Macropis europaea; assembly: GCA_916610135.2. Classification (NCBI taxonomy): domain Eukaryota; kingdom Metazoa; phylum Arthropoda; class Insecta; order Hymenoptera; family Melittidae; genus Macropis; species Macropis europaea. The sequence continues at coordinate 10,122,776 of OU744350.1, read as the reverse complement.
TCCACTACTTAAACGGTTTTTCGATTTCATCTTCTACGAATTTCTATTATTTAAGACGATGAATTTCAGGTTAATTTTAAGCGTTCGATGTTCGTGAATACCTTCCTAACAACAAAATTCTCAAACCTCCTGAATAGATAATAATTGGCGCGTGCAACAGTATTTTACAGCGTGATGAATACGTCAAACATTTCATGAAATTTTTCCACTCAAAATCGCATCCAATTAACAAAATTGTAGCTACACGTCTTTCCTTCGACCTGAACGTACATCGAAAAGTGATGAATTTTTCGCGACGTTAAACGTTGCAGCGTTTACATAGTGTAGCAAAGGAAAATTGATCCTCACTCGATATGTCCTCAGAAGGATCTAATTTCATGAGCATCCTCGCGAAACGATACTCCTGATAAACGATCAACATCTCCGTCCTCCACAATTGCCTCGATATATTTCACTTGAAACGGCTTTAACGCGCCTGTGACTGGTCGCGAAATCAAAAGGCACGCGTTACCACCGACCGCTTTGAAGTTCCATCCAACCGAGATTGATCTTTGAGAAACTCTATTTCTAACGAGGGCCACGCCATCGATGTGAAACGCGTATAAAAGGGGGCAAACGGAGATTGCTATTTCTCGTCCCGGGTAACGACGTTTCAAAAACACAACTAGCATGGATAGTATATCGGTAATTGGCAGCCGAACGGGGACAGATGGGACCGTAGGTGGTCGAAAGGTCGTGCCAGCCTGGCTGCTTGTCTTCAAACCTTCTGTCGCTGATGGACGAAGATGAATAGGTGTCCTCTCGAATTTTTATAAACGACACTCACGGTAGAAGAAGGTTACATCGATTAACGAGATCGTCAAGTATCGAGCTCTCCCGGAAAAGTGACACGAATGAATCCTTGACACCTGAGTTGCTGGCGTTAGGGTCGAAGTCTTCATTTTGACACAATTGGAAACCTTGGCGAATGGCCAAAGCAATCGAGGCGTTACAATATCAGTAGCAACTACTGAGAACGTTCTGGAGGTTATGATCGACAGACTGAACTAGCTCACAGAACGGGACACCTAATACTACTTTCAAAAAGAAGATAATCACCTGATCGCCTCTGAGCCTCTTTTGAATATTTCAAACTACGAGTACAGAGCACCGCAAATGGGCACTTCAAGGTCACCTCATCTGCTGATTCACACTAAACTACAGCAAATATAAAGTCCCGCATCGAAGTTTCTATCATCTTGAAACTCGAACGAAAGTTGAACGACAATGGACATGGTGCGCCAGGATGCAAAGTGACCAGCATCCAACAGAATGAAGAGAGAAAAGTGACCTTGAAGTGTCCAGTAACCGTGTCTGTACATCATCCAGTCTCATTACTCTCATTCGAAACCTCGTAGCGGCAACAAAATGTGTTTCAATTCCAAACAAGTCGAAGGGTGAAGCGAAAGGAACCGTAAACAGCGATAATCTCGCGAGTGGTGTACGCGGTGATCATCAACGGTCCGTTTAATTTAATCCACCTAGCAAACCGGCGACATTCCTCGCAGGCGAGCAGGAAAGAAAAGGGCAAACAGGGATGCGCGTTGATTGTGTGTCGATGTACACGCATGCTCCTGCACGCGTGTGCGTGTGCGTAAAAGAGAGATAGAGCAGTCGATGGCGAGGTTGGAATTGGCCGGTGCTCATCTCTGCCTAGAAGCCAGTGCATCTCCGAATATGATTAGCATATGCATGAGTCCACCAACCCCTTTCCGCAGCCTCGAACGACTGACCACGCATGTCAGCGTCAGCGTTCTCCGGTACCATCCCCCTTCGACGATGGTACACGCTCCTAACACGCACGGGATCGTGTACGCACATCGTGCTCACGTAAACGTTAGCACACACATACAAACAACGGCCGTCCGCCATCAGAAACTTCAATAATACCTTCCACGTCCCTCAATTACCTCCTATTTAATTACACCGTCGCATAATTAACGTCGCGAGAGCACCCTCGCCCCTGACGTGACGTGGCCTGACCGACGGACCAAAACCCGGCGACGGAAAAGCTTCGACGTGTCCTATATTCGTGTAAACCGATGTCGACGGATGAAAAGAAGTCGAAAGATTCGAAAATGGGGGCACCTCGAAATTTTAGTGATTGTGTGTTGTCATGATCTATTTATGTTTATTGGGGTTACGTTTTTTTTTTATTTTTACGGATGGCTTCTGAGAGGTTCTGCGTTTTTAGTTGTTTATTCTTCAAATTCATTTTTCTTTTTGTTTCTGTGCACTGGTAATGTTGTCATAACTCTGTTCACTCTAGATTCTATAGTAGAATCCGTTGTCTGAACATAAATCAGTGCGCGGTTACGTAATGAGTTTTGAACATCATTTTTCTCGAAGACGAAGCATCTTATGAAAATGTTTAGTCTGTATTTTTTATGTCGCTTAATACGTATAATCGCCTTCTTTTCCGCTGCAGCAGCAGTTACACTCTCTGTGCTGCATACACGTACACTTCGACATAAATGATTCAAGTCTCTGCGAGTATCTCACATGCCGAATTAACCTTGAGTGATTAGTTGAGATTGAGGTTGAAAGAGTCAAAGGTACTTTTATATTTTCATAAATGCTTCGAGTAAAACACGCGTATATGTTAAGGGCTATTGCAGTCGGATCTGCCTGAATATACAAGAGTGATCGAACTTTATAGATTTCTTGAATATCAAGCGCGAGTGAATGTAACCAATCACCGTTCAGGGTTACTTGTAAAAGCAATGATACATTAATTGTTACTGATTTAGAAAAATTAACAATCTTCACGTTCCTCAGTGTCAATACCTATCACAAGTTCTGTTCAATAATTTACTAAATCCTCAAGGATTCTTTCGTCTACTTGAGTCATACCACCCTGTGTATCTTACTTATCACTAGTATCCGTGGTGATAGTGTCTGGTATAAAAAAGGAAACGGAAATTCAGTTACAAAAACTATATTGTTTATGAAGAGCGCTATCCTGAAATGAGGTTGGACGTCAGCCAAGAAATTGTACGATCAGTTATGTTCGAAATTCGTCGAAAACGGAACGAACGAGGCACTTATTCGTCCCGTGGATGCACACGTCCGTTACGTTGGCAGGGTGCAGCTAAAAAGATCACGCACGCTCGATAAAACTTTCAGGAGATCTCTGTCGGTTGCATAATGCACGAAAGAGGACAGTAGAGCCGCGGCTGCGAGGAGGCGAAGAGTTTCTCACGTTACCTCGTGTCGCTGAAATTCTTTCGACGCCGGACTTCATCCACTTAGAGAATCCGATGGATTGCGAGAAAATTGAAATTAAGGGGCTTCGAGGCTAACGTTTTACGTTGATTGGACCTATAAAATCTGTCTTTCTTACCGATCGGATAGATCGCTCCAGGAGCATCCCGGCCTCGTAACGACCATCAGCTTAAAATAATTTGAAACGTCTATCTGCTCCGTATTATTGTCTTTTTATATAGGCCGTAAAAATCCGATTGTTATTTAAAAATGAATGAGAATAAATGGAAAATGCATGTAATGGGGAGGTACGGTGGAAATAGTCGATTACAGAGCCGATAGCGTACACAAATGGAGGAAAGGGTACGTAATGGGAAACGATTGGTCTTTAATTGGCCACTTCTGATTGGAAATGGCTCTCCAGCGTTTCGGAACTTCGATAGGCTGATGGTAAGCCCTGGCTAGCTGATCGAAAAGAAACATCGTTGAGCTAATACGGCTAATACCACGAGATGGAAAATACAATAAAAATTCTGCTCTACTTCACGGACGCTTTACCCTGAAGAGACCATCGTCTGACTGGAGATAGATAAAAATTGATCCTAACATTCTGTAATTACGAAATCCAAATTACATTCGACAAATGATTAATAATAATCGTTAAAGGTGAGGGACATAAATTATTTAATAACACTCTGAGTGCCGCGTCACCCATATCTGGGTGACAGATAGATTCCACCATTATTTATTTGATCATGTAAAATATTAAAAGTATACCTAATCAGTTCTAATAGAAGCCGTAAAAAAAATGAATGTTACTGATATTCATTGAATATTGAATATATAATAATCATGATATTGATTAGGAAAGGTAGATTTCATGGTTACATTCATTTTGTATAAAAATTGCAGAAGTCTGCTATTTTCAGGTAATGGAGCGTGGCATTCAAAGTGTTAATGATTAATGTGAATGTATTAAAGAAATTAATAGATTAGGAGAAGATATCGGTATTGATACAGCAGGATAAAATATTCTATTTCCGTGTTTATTCGAGCAGGGATATCGATTCTTAAACAATCGCATCCTGTTACTCGCGACAAATAGACCGCTCCGATAGGTAATCTACACCATTGCGTAAAAGCGTCGCCGATGCAAATGGAAAACTGATTGAAAAGTGGTAGCTTAACCGCTTTGATAGACTATCGATCGGTGGAACACGCAAAGATACGATTTTGATCTGACTGCTCGCGTAATTGTCTTCCGCGAGATTGGCATACAATTTCCGCCCAAAAATGCCTCTCGAAAGCCGACCGAGGCTATTTCGTAGTCGATCCCGCCGACGAACCTGCGACTAAAGAGCTTGTTGCTGCAAGAGAATAGTTCGACGTCATCGAGATCGAGTTTCCGACTGCTGATGAAACGTGAAAATGAACGTTGAACCTCCTCTAAACGGCGAACTTCGTTTAACTCTTGCTCTGGATAGTCCCAAAACACGAATGGCTCGTAACGGAATGGTTAATAATAGTTAGATGACTGCACATATATTTTATTTTTATTTTTGTAATTCAATCAACATCTACAGTGTTAATACTCGAAAGCTCCGAATAATGGTTACCAGTCTGAGCCTTGTCCATGTACCCATCGGAGCTTAGCTTCCGCAATCAGACATGAGCCGGTGCTTTGACTGTGGTAAACCCATTGGTACAAATTCTATGTCAGTTTATTTCTTAATGACAAAGACATTTCATGTAATGAAGCCACGAATGGATAACAGGACGAGAGTTTGGACCCTCTAATATCCATATGAATTAAGACGAGACTACTATGATCTCAAAGAACTTGATTAAAGATTCCCCGGAGTAAAGGGACCCAAATCAAGGCTATCTTAAGCCGCTAGGTCCTTCTAAATTCGTGAGACTCGAATTGGATCATTGTATAGTCTAAGTCATTTCGAGTTTAGGGATCTCAAGTTAGAACCCATGGGTTGAGCAGAATCTTAACTCGGGTCCTTCGACTCCGGGGTGTTTCGACTCCGATTTACCGACTCTGGAGTTGTCTAACTGGACTTTCATCGATCCCTCAGTGATCCAATCGAAAGTTTCCAACCTCAGAGAGTTCCAAGTTGAATTCTTCAACTCTGGCGTGGTTCAATTGAAATCATCCCACTCTTAGACAGTTGCAACTAGAACTCCTCGACTCCAAGATTGTTCTAAATCGAATCTTCTCACGTAAGGATGGTCCAATTCGAGTACGCCGTCCCTGTGGTAGTCAAATTCAAATCCCACAAATCGGAGGGTTCCAAGTCTGATTCTCTAACTCTGGTGTGGTCCAATTCGAATCGTCACAACGTCAGAGGGTTCCAACTGAAGTTCTCCGACTCTAAGGTTGTTCTGACTCTAATCTCTCAACCCAGAAATGGTCCAATTCGAATCGTAGTAACCACAAAGGGTACCAAGCCGATTCCTCCTACTCCTACATTATTTTTCGATTCGAAATCTCCTACCGAGTGGTTCTCTAGTTCGTAGTCACCCAAGGTTGGAGTACTCCAATTCGAGTCGTTTGATGTGATCGTCTTAGCATCGACGACAAAGTTCATCAAAACCGTATCGTTTTACGCCCCAACCTTCTTGCCGGGACGTCGAAGCGACGGACTTAGATTAACTTACGAAAGAGGCAATGTAAGTTCAAAGAGGCGTCAGGAGGCTGCGTCACCGCGAAGTATTCGAAGAACGGAGATTCGGTAGGCGCAATCTGAAGCAAAGAGGGAGTCGCGAGCGGAACTTTAACAAATTTACTCTCTGCAGGAAGCAGTAGGAGGGTGTAGGGTGTTATCGAAAGTTCCCCGCGACAGTCCTGCCTGTGACACTGAGTAAGCGCGAGACTTTCGTATCGATTAGGCGAGATTAGAGAGAAAGTACGGGGCTTCGTGCACCGCGGGAATCATCCACGAATTTACGTCGACGATCATTTATGTTCCTGGGCTCCTTGACTGCGTTTGAACGCTTCATTCCGTCACTGCTTGCACGTTCCGAATACAAAATTACTCGGAGGGTAATCGATCCTCCAAATGAACGTCTTGACGGAACTTGAATTGGTTCGCCATGAAAACACGCTGAAAGGAACTTTATCAATTTCATAGAAACTGTGTAAAACTCTTAAGTGATGTAAAACTGTCACTGCTTCATTTTATATTAGGGAAAACATATTATTTTATAAATTTGTAATCCTATTTACAGAATTTCTACTTTTTATTTCTCTAATTTCCCAAACTGTGTCCTCTTTACATACTCAGATATTCTAAATCCAAAGTTCGATGAATGTTTCGTACGTTTTCAATGTTTCACCTCTCCCGACCACATGAAACAAAGAATACAAATTCATTAAACTTTCGAACGTGTCCGCGTGGCCGCCCGTCAAATATTCACGTACTTTTAAAAGCATGCAAACATTGAACAACCTCCCGAAATTACGTATGCTCGCGTGGTGCCGCAGAATCGAGGGTAGTCGCGCCGAATTTCCGAAGTGATATCAAACGGGAAGATTATGGAAAGTATCGTAAATGTATTCGGCCACTTGGCGAAAACGTGTCGACGAGGTATCGTAGCACGTGTCGCCCGTTTGAAAGGGTGTGCGCATCGTCGTACGATGGTAGAGGGCGAGCCATTTAATAATCAGTAAACTAGTTACAGCTCGCATACATTCATGCAGAAGCGGCCTAGCTCGGTCGCATGTGCGCCCTGAATTATTTACACGGAGGATGACCGCTCGCCAAAATGGACTTAGAATTCGCAATTAAGGTGCACGGAGCCATAAGCCCGAAACGCATTATCACATTATTATTAAAATCGAGTAAAGCCGTCGTCGGCTGCCCGACCTGCTCCCGTCCGCAAAATGTAAGACCTTCGTTCACTTAATCGCCGCCTGTCAGAATGGGAACGAGAGAGACAGCCTGTGCGCAACGGAAAATGAAAATGAAAATTCCCGAGCACACGTGTACAGGCCAAAGCTTACGACTGGCCAATTTTAACCCTTTCGTTGCTGAAGATGACTATGGTCACCCTGCGTCGACCGCTCGCTGTATACTAAAGAAGACTACATTCACCCGTCAAAATGTCGCATTGGTTAACAACTCTGGTTGAGAATAACATAGCTCGATATCGTCACGCTAACCGACATTGTTGTATTCAAAAAATAATATACAAGGATAATTCTACTATGATGGTGGACAGTAAGGCTACACTTTAATAAATCCATGCCTTAACCTTCTATAACGCCATGTGACTTGGAAGTTACATAGCTATAAATATATACTCTTTAAGTCTTATTTCGTTTATTTATCACTGTGTACAATTATAGTCTACGACTGCACTGTCACCAAGGAGTCTCTTCGTTTATTATTATATTTATTTTTGCTTCTATCCCGTAACACAAACTTTATCATTTATCTTTATCATTTACCTGATGTTTCATTTTCGTCATACGCAAATCAATTCCGGTTACAGAGGATTAAACACGGGATTAGGGGATCTTTTTCGTGTGATTTCTGTTTAATAAAAAGTTTCAAAAAACCGTGCGCTTGAATACTTAGGGTCAGATCCAAGGATGTATAGATTGGAATCAAAAGAGAGTCGAGAACTTGCGAGAGAGTGTTGCGCAGAGGACCCCTCTAACGGCGAATATGAGAAGTGCCATCACAATCCTATTATTGCTGTCAAATTTCTAATGTAGATCTGTGCGTATAATCCGTATTTCGAAATTTTCCACACAGAGCTGTGTTATTAATCAATTTTTCAAATTTGATTATTCTGTCACGCATTTCTGTCTAATTTGTTATATATTGATTTGAAATATCTTCAATAAGGAGCCAACAATTTGCATAATACGACAAATTAGCAGATGTTACACTCTGCTTGCGGCAAACTGTAGACTCGCGAGTCAACTGTTCCGTACAGCAACTGGCGGCCAACTCCTGGTTAATCCAGAAAATACGACCGCCGTTCCGGGAGCTACGAATTTCTCGGACCTGTTTGTGCAACAGTTTCGCTCGTACTCGTTACTTCCCGAATAATCGAAATTCAATCAGAAACCAACGTACATGTGCACAGCTACTCTGAAAAATATGTATAACCGAGTAACTATGTGAAATTGTGTCGCAGAAACGAAAAGTTCGTGGATTATACACCTGAAACGAATTTTTCAATTGCAGATTCGATCGCGTCACGGAGTTTTATGAGGTTTTAACGCGTTTCTATAAAATTCATTTCCCACGAGTCGCGTGCATGGAGGTCAAACTTCGATCATCTAGCTCAGAGATGGCCATCCGGAGCAAGGTCTGGCTCCAGCCTGCCCCCACTCTGCGTTCATTTCCCTCACATAGGTTGTGGCCTGTGTCCGTCGAAAACATCGCTGATTGTCAATAAACACGGACTCTCAAGAAACAATAACGTAATGAGAATAATTATGTTGTTTATAAAATGACATCAGTTTTATCTAGAGGTATATCTCAACTTTCTTATTACGCGAGAGAAATGGACACAGAGTGGGGGTAGGGCGGAGCCAGTCGTCGCTCCAAATGACCATATCTGATCTAGCTCGAGGTCGCACAGATCTGCTAACATCGAGAAAAGTAGAACGTTTCTACTGTCTCGTAAGGAATTAATTAGCCGGAATTTCAGAACATTTTTAAGTGTTTGCTGTTTTTAGAAGAAATAACGCTTTCCACGAAAGTAGAATTCCACGTTTAAGTTCGCGGTGGGTGGGTTTGTTAATTTTTTTACTGTATTTCGCTGGAAGCGCGTGATGACGGAACGAAAAAAATTTTTTTTTGCAAATGTTCACCGACACGACAAGTTGAAAGACTTTTTATTGAAGCGAATAGGTCGTGCTCGCATTCGAGGCTGCCACGGAACCGTGCATGCAAATTTTACAGGTTAAATAGGGCAGTCGACTGACCACGGAAATAATTATCCCAGTCACCCTGCATTCACTGCCTTACTCATTCCTCTCTAACACGTTCTCGTGTGGAGAACGTACACGACCACTTGCACACTCCCGCGAGCTTCTAGCAGTTTCGAATTAGTAAGTTCATCGTGACTCGATTACACGAAATTTGCACGAAATTATTCGCGTGTCAACTGAGAGCTCCATTAATACGAATAATTCAATTAAATTCAATTACCATCTAATTAGTTCGTGATTATACACCTTTTTCTTCTCCGCTGTTAAAATTAGTTTAAAGGGGCGCATACACCTATCTTTGAGAATTTTTTTCTTAAAGAATTATTAGATCTACTGACATGAGTTCTTTCTAAATTAAATTGTGAGTATTAAGGACTGCGCATGCTTAAATTCTCAAAGAAAAATATTAAATAATGACAAAGATAAAAAATGGTAAAGGTGTACGGTAGTTACGATTTCGTTTATATAAATTAAGTGACAGCAACGAAACTATATTATTTTTTAACGTAGATATATACACGCAGTCAGCTACGATCTAGACTTTTAAAATTCTGCTTTCGAAGAACATGACAATAAACATTTTTGACGCAAATTATGCTCTTTTTCTGCAATAACGTGGTAACCAAACATTTTTAACAAATTCGTACCACAGCTAACTACATATGAGTATCTAAAATAACTCCTCAAATTTTCAAATACATCGGCTCGATTTTCGAGAAATCTTTGCAACAGATTCTCAGTACGCAATTCCCAGAAGAACCGTCCGAAAATACCTCTCCGCCATTCTGCAATATTTTCTTTTAAAAAATTAAGGACACACAGTCCCTAAGATGTGTAGTTCAAAGAAAAATCCGCATGCCAATAAATCTACTATGTCTCCCAGAAAAAAAATTCTCAAAGCTGGGTCATATTTCGCGGCTCGAGACTCTGGAGTTTTGACGAACGCATAAAATATTCGTAATACGGCAAGTTCCGCGAAACTTTAAGAGAATGAAATACTACGTGGCAGAGCTGAGGTCGCCCGAATTACAAAAATTATTAAGACATTTGAACCCCGGACAGTATTTAAGGATCACGTCCCTGGCCGTAACGCAGGCTATGGCGCCGGCTGAACCGCCGCTAATTCCCAATTTCAAGTACGGGAAACTATAAATCGACGCGAACGGAGTTAAACAGCGATAGGCAAACCCGATCGGTGTGCGCCCGTGTTTTCCACTCACTGCATAAATTCTCCTTATGCTCTATCCAACTTTATAACGTGATTGGCTCGCGTGTGGCCGCGAGTTCTCGTTTGTCACCTATACGAACAGCTCATGCATCCGTGAAAGTTATCGGGAAAGTCTGCAAATTGTCGATCCCGCTGGGAAAATGAATGTGCTTACCAACGATTCACCTGTTCGCGTTAATCGCGAATCACGTTTCCTTGAATCTCTTTCAGCCTCTAAATCGCGTATACACGGTGACGCGTTATGAATCGATTTTCTGGGAGTGCATTGGAAATAGAAGAAGTTAAATACTGGGGGATGAAGGAGCCTTTCACCTGAGGAGATTATGAATTTGACGATATTTTGTGTTTTATATTTTTGGGTACCTTGAACCCTTGAGAATATAGCCTTGAAAGGATTTTCGGAAATTCGAAGAATTGGAGCCGCTTTGCTCGTGAAAGTCGTTCTATTATATTGAATACACTTAACACAAAAAGAATATTGTATTTTGCCACGAAACAAATTGTACGTATAGTTAAAAGTACGAATAGTAAACGTTTCAAGTTTCATTTCAGTAACTCTTGTAGTTTTTTTGAAAAAAATTCTCAAAAACCGCTATTTTTCGGGCGTGAAAAATGAAGGTTTCTAGGTCAACTTCGTTCTTTTTAAATGGAATCACATAATTTTTATTTTAATACATGGTGACCGAAAAAGGAGAGCTTGTCAAGATACATCGACCTTTACACAGTGTATATTCGCTGTTAGATCTAGCATAAATACACTTGATAGATTATCTCAAACACAATAGAAAAGTAATTGAACATACCAAGATTATAGTAAATGCTGTAATTGAGACTTGAAGCTATTTTCAACATCCACAAGCGTTTCTACGGTAACAGTATTAACCCTTTGGACTCAAATGACGAGTCTGGCTCATTGTAGTAACTTACAGCCAAAGTACGCAGTAACGAGCTGGACTCTTCATAATATCTGAGGTTCTAGACTTCACATGCAGAAGTTTTATAATAATTCTAAACACTTTCAGTTTTTATTGCGATACCTAAGTGGAAGCAGAAATATAGTACCATAATATGACTTAAATCGTACGTCAAGGGGTTAAATGTATCTACAATCATGCTCTCCATATTTCTAGTTACTGGAGAAGGTACACTGAAAAAGGCCAAAATCTGATGAAATATTTATTTTTAACAAACCTCATCCTAACATTTGTCTATATATGTACAGAATAACAAAAAGAATCGATCTATCTAAACAAATTATATAGTTCTATACAAAGAAAAACAGATTTTATCCCGAATCTCCAACGACCATTCACCTATAAACAAAATGCTCTGATGTCCATTCGAGACAATTTAATCTCCCGTTCGTTCGAATTTATTATTTTTTAATAATAAGAGGTCACCTTGTACAATACATAGTTCTTCCCTCGTAATTGGAAATAACCAGTCCCGTTCTGTTCTTTTTGGCGGGTAAGTGGAATTAAAGTAAGGAACGGAAGTACGTACAAATTTAATAAAAGGCAGCGCGCTGGTAATCCTCGTGCAACATATTACACCGAACGCGAGTGAAAATATTATGCATCCGTATAATCCTGACCCGTTAGGAGCGCGCCTTCATAATGAATAATTAATTAGTTCAGCTCGTCTAGGCTACGTAGGAAAACGGCCGACGTGCATACGTACGTGTTGTATACCCGTTAGCAATACCTTAATTCCAGCCAGCGCCTAGGAAGTAATTAAACGTCCGATGATTATCTATTTCCTACGTTAGACCTCGAACTACCATTTCCTCCTGCACCGACCCCCTGCTACCGCCACCCCCTCGATCCACTCCAGTCGCCTTTGCACAATGACGATGCACCACCAGTTGAACCGGAAATTGCTACGGAATCGGGGGTTAACCTCCCGCTCCGGGAACATCACACATTTGCCGTTTACGCATTCAGTTGTACAAGCTATTACAAAATTGATGTTATCGTTCACGCGGTCTTGGAGAAAATGAAGAAGTTTCGGGAAACATGAGTCGAAGAATCAACAGTTTTCGAGTTTTAAGGAAAAATTTAATTCATAAAAGTGATCGAATCTACGAGGTCTTCTAAAATTGATGGTCCTAACTTTGGGCACGTTTAGTCTACCCATTAACTCTTTCAACTAATTCACTTCGTGTTTGTACTATGACTAGACTGATGTTTAAGCATTTTAGCACATCCAAGTATATACGAAGACTCATTTTGAGAAGTTAGAGAAATAAAAGATATAATATTGAAATCTTTACATGTTTTTCGAGCTGTTACTTTTTTATGTATATTGGAATACAAGGATATTTAAGAATGAAAATATGTATTTGCATAAATATCCGCAGTCTAACTATGTCACATTTTATTTTACAGTTCCTATAGATAAAAATCTGAAGGTGTAAAGTCTGGTGACTTAGAAGGCTGAGGAACTGACTCTTGTCCTGTATCGCTCGCAAAACAAAACTATTATCATTTCCTTCACATTCTTATCACAACTCTTTCGCTATGCGTTTATGCACCTAACATGTCATTTTCATTTTCTTTTTCGACGTAGAATCTCTCTAGAAAACCTTTCAGATACTCTGTGATCAAATTAAATGTTCTTTATAAATCAGAAACTATCGACTTCCTACTCCATATTTACTGAAACTCTTTTACTCACTTTGTTACCTAAAGTTACGTACCAATTTTAACACGCCCCGTACACGCACACATGCGTTCTCTCGTGCGCAACTCATGGAGAATCGGGATAGTACCCGCTGCGAATCACTGTAGGTAATTCAAACGAGCCCTTTCGAGCTTCCACCAGCCTGCAGAACCCGATGACGGACCCTCTTTGCGATCAAACGCACGAACCACCTTCGACGATTAACAAGTCTGATCTTCGTCCTGGACGAGACGTAAGCTCTGCGTTCGACAGTTGCCACGATCGCGGCATTCAACTTCGAAACGCTCCGAAACAAAGCGACGGTTCATTTCAGCTCGTTTCCGATCAGCTGTCCTCTTGCTCGCAACATAAAGTCATGCTTATTGTCGGAGAAAGGGGTTAGAACGTTCGAGGCGGTAGCGGTGCAGATATTTGACTTTCCGGCGAAAAAAAATCCCGTCGTACGCGGGAGGAATTTAATTTCGTTCGGGGTTCGGCGTCGGACCAGTCCCTTTTTTCCATCCCCCGGCGAACCTGCGAACTTGTTCTTTAACTTGCGTCGAACGGACGTGAGAAAGAATTCAAACAGCGAATCCCCCGAGCTCCGCTTTAATTCCACGCTGCTCTCTGATATAATTTACCGTGTAATCAACTGAAGCATCGCAGTGGGTTACTCGAACCATTCCAGGCGTACCTCGAAGATTTTTCCAACCCCTCTCCCTCCGGTTATTTACGGTGATATCAGAAATAATACCGACGTTTCATCAACGTTCCCGATAACGCTGCATTCATGCCGCACGGCCGCGCCGCATATTCATTCTGGCGCTGACAAAAAAGGCAAGGCGATCGAAAACACGGAAGTACAAATTATTCACGATACCACCGTGCACAGCCACCGCGTCGGTGGAAATTTATTTGCTGCGTGAAAAAGTGATACGTGGTTCGCGCGAGATGAACGTCCATATTCGAGGGCTCGTATGCAGGCAGCGAAACATTCCTTTCAATGAGACCGCGGCGAATGAAACATTTTTTCCCTGTTACCCGTTGTTCGGCGTATTGCAAATCCAGGGATCCGCGAAACATTCAGAACACGCTGCCTTCCGATACGAAACACGATTTTATTCGTATACCCTCGAATCGCTTCTCCTCTGACGTCTGCGTGCAGCCTCCTGGTGGGCATCATCTCCGGCAAGCTCCAATGAGTACCATCCACCTTGCTGAATGAAACGAGACGTGTTTTCAGAAAGAACGACACCAATTGGAGCAAACATGAATATTGCTTACCATGTTTTCTCTGGGCTAATTTCAATCTTCCGTTAGGTGCACGCGCAGATTATGTACAGCGACGCGTGATAATAAATAATCCATATGACGATGCATATGAGGTACAGGGCTGCGTAGGTGATCAAGATCCGAAATATCCAGACGAGGAAATTGTTGTGAGGGCTGCCATCTCGAAACACCAGCTTCCAGTTCAGCGACTGTTTCATGCTCGTCCAGCAAAGAAGGATTCGGTGATGCGTCTCGTTATCAGAAGCCGTCTTATCGACGACGAGGTTATGAGGCGTGTACAACAGCCGGAAACAATTGCAGACGCGTTAATAATAAATTACTCGCAGACGTTGACGTCGTGTTCGGCGTCTTCGCTGGAGAACGGGCGAGTTCGCCAAAAGGACAGCGCCCTTTTGTCTGTTTGCTCCGGAGCGTTATACCAGTAAAATCTCGTTGTTGTTCGACATCGACAATTTCAGCGATAACTGCTTTCCGCGACCGGTGTGCAGAGAGAACGGAGCGCGACAAAACAGAGGAAACAAGCGACTGTAAACAAACGAGAATCTCGTCTCGGTCCCGTTTCGCCGAGCATACTTCGAATTTGTTTGCCCTGTCGTTCCTCCACCCGCGTCGCGCTGCGCGTCTCGTCGCCGTGATTTTATGACGTCGCACGCACCGGACGAGCGTCTTCGAAATTATCTTTCTCGCAGTGGAATGGAAACAGCGATTTTTCAGTGGATGAACGGTCGTCGAAAGTAAACGTTCCATAAATTTATTAGAGATGAAATAAAGAGAGTGTGAAGAAAAAGGTTCAGGACTTTAGAAATGGAGCAAAAAAGTCCTGACAAATATGGGTTGTAAAATTAATATTGTCGGAGTTACAAACGATTCTACGTTTTTTTTTAAAACTCAATAAATCTGTGACCACGGAAATATAAACAAATTGTGCAATATTAACCCTTTGCATTTTGATATGATCGGCTAACAACTCCAGCACACTTTTGTAGTGTAAAATTTTGAATACCATAATTTCTGATTTGAAAAGAAAAAATCGTAAATCCATGAATTTATTTACTTTGATTTTTATAGAATTCTGAAGTACCTTTAGAAGCAATTTCCAACGTGCATTCTTGACATGCTAAGCTGTGATGCAAATTACGAGTGTCCCTGTAGCGGAGCCAACGGAGTGTGTTTTATACAAAATAGCTTTAGTTGTTGAAATGTCCAGCTTATGTCAGGAACCTCTGAAAAATTGTTTACTTCATTAAAAATGGCGAGGAGGGAGGTGCTAGCATTGAGAACTCCAAATCGGAAGGACTTGGGTTTAAACTTCGCGTCATTGTTTTACTTTCAATTTCTATTTATTCTACTTTTTTATCACAATATAAAAAAGTCTAATCGTACACGTATGTATCAATGATTCTTGAAGAAGTCAAATGCAAAATCATCCTAATGAAATTCAAGGATTTTCAGAGGCGAACGAAGGTGCTCGTAACAGGGGCGAAAGTGTTGCAAAGAAGTGGCTCGGGATAGAATAATGAAAGAGACGTAAAAGTTCGTGAAAATAATTACTGTGCAACTACCGCTCTTACAGGGACCATTAGCAACGGAGGCAATATTTCAGACATCGTAATCGCATTTAAAATTGACAAATTTATCGCGTCCCGCTTTTCCCTTTACCTTCCGCGATCTCATCAAATTGTCTCTTCCGTATAATTTATCCCCGGGACCGGGTTTGTTAACGACGAGCAATTTGTTCGTCGTCGAGTGTTTATCGGAACGGGTCGTTTGAGGAAAAGGTAATGAGGTCTGAAAAAGGAGCTGCCGTAACAAAAGTATCGGACTCTTTAGCTACATCGAGAGACAAGGGACTCGTGAACCATTTTATTATTAATATGCATCTCGCGTCCCGACGATTCCTTGCCGATCAAACGCTAACGATTGCTATTTAACGAGCTGAAAACGAAGGCCGTGCAAAAGGTCATAGCGTCAAAAGTGTACGAGGCAGACTTCGAAAGGTAATAATAGACATTGAGTGATAAAGAGTCGCATGAACAGTTACAAAGAATTTTTTACGAGAACTGTTAGAGACAGTGACAAAGATCTGTTGTTCGGAACATACAGAATGACTGAAATTGCCTGGTCACCTGAACTGTACAATACTATGGCGGGGAAAATATAACGTTTAGTTAAGAAAGATATCGATAGCTTTGAAATCTCTAAATAATATAGCCTTGTGGAATTTTTTCTGTCGTTATAATTACCCCCACAAACTGCTCAATTGTTCTTGTATAATTTTTTGTGCCATTAAAAATAACAAACATATGTCAGGTGGCCAGATTATGTGAAACATTCTGTATATTTGGAAGACTCCTATGCATAAGTATACTTCTAGAGGTGTACGAGAAATTCTTCTTTTTCAAAATGATGTCCATTTACTTGCTAGTATTTATTAATTCCTCTAACAATATTATTTTGAATATTTCACACTACTGACATCATGAAAATATATTGTTAAACATCGCTACGCTAACAAATAAGTCGACGTCATGCTAAGCAGGAATTTAATGGAACAATTTCAACTATGAATCACACTACTGTATGCTTTATTTCCGCCACAGTATTCCTTTAGTAAGAAATCATTTTCGTTATATATTCTCAGTAGCACAAAATATGAAACAATTTTTTAAAAATACATTATACACCCAATTTTGTTTTTACACGAATTTGTTTTAGCACGAATTAGAAAAAAAATTTCATTCTCTTTTTACACGATTTGTTTTGATTTAACACGATCAACTCAAATTCTAAGAAAAAAAATTTGTTCGTATTACAGTGAATGCGGCGCTTGATTCGCATTATTCACCTCCGTGTTGTTTTTCGTTTCAATTGGAAAACAAATTTCTGGGGAATTCCTCTAATTATATATATATAACTTCAATATGGAATTTGTTTCGTCTCCATTTTGACTTTGGTGTTTAAAGTGAAAAGTACCTTTTTGATGTTTAATGGT
The DNA here is from genome assembly GCA_916610135.2 of Macropis europaea. Taxonomy (NCBI): domain Eukaryota; kingdom Metazoa; phylum Arthropoda; class Insecta; order Hymenoptera; family Melittidae; genus Macropis; species Macropis europaea. The sequence goes on along the minus strand of OU744350.1, from coordinate 10,105,400 downwards.
ATAAAAAATTGAATAAAGGTTAAAATAAAATTCATGCACAATATAGTGACAACGAATAAAATCTTGTCACGTGCAACTCATATTATTTTGCCTAATTTTTGTGTTTATGAATTAGTGACATGTTTTTTTCCCTTTCAAATGATAATTTACTATATAAAATACATTTTTATATACATGTGCAATCTTTATGAAATAAAAACTGCAAACACGTAAAAATGATAAGATTCTAACATGAATTTTCATATGGTTTATTCTATTATTTTTGCTGATTTTCTAAGTCTGGAACTAATCTTCTATTTGTCCCTAGATACAGTATATTTTTTTACACGCATTCTTCCGGGACGTATCTATCGTGTAAAAACACAATTGGGTGTACAAATTTACAAAAATTTGTATGTCATTCCATTTAAAAATATAGATCCCTTTACACCCTTGAGAGAGCCCGAGTTACAAAGTAGCAACTAAACGATATAAACCGAAAAACCTTTCGTACCACACTCTGCATATCACTAACAATCACCATCTACCATGTTCGTCATATTTCACGCGGTCCAAAGTACAAACAATTTCAAAGAAAATTATTTCTCCCCGAAAACGGGTACCATCGCGAATGCGGAACGAGCAGCGTTTTTAGTTTTTCAATGCAACCGTTTAGCGTCACGTACACGGGAATGTTTCCAGTAAATCGCAGCGCGGGAGTAACGTATGCGAGCGACGAGAATAATCGTTCCTCGGAGAAAAATACGGCAAATCCGCCACCGCCTCCTCCGCCTCCGCCGTTTCATTTCTCCGCGGCGGAAGTTCGCCGGCCGGGGTCGATTTAAGCGGAAGCGAACGCGAGAGAGTTCGAGTAACACAGATGCGTTCGCGGGAGCTGAACGAGTTAAAGCACAAACTCAATTGGACGTCAGAAAGAAACTCTGCAACAAATGGGCGAAGTCTGGTCCGGACAGAAGCCGGCCTTAGTCATTTGACGCCTCATTTCGGCTGCCGCAAAAACCGGGGTAACGACCACCGACTGTATACGACTCGCGTATCGACGCTGGAACTTGCTCCGGTCGTATGCTTTCGTCACTACCTAACGGATGTTCAGCCCCGAGTCAGCTCGAATCTTTCTCGAACTGCACAAAACCCCGTGCAAAAAGCCGCCTCGCCCTGCGAGCTTTCTTAGGGGTGAGTAGGGTTGGACGAGGTCACAGATAATGATTATCGCTCTGTGCTAGGATCACTGCAATCATGTGTTCATGATGCAACCGTCGAGAAGGCAAACTTCCAAGGAGAACTCCCGAAATCTTACATTTTAATGAGCTCTTGCATGTTGATTAGATCATGTTATTACGAGTCTCTCTACATATGGTGTTGGGCGTAGTGAATAGTTTAAAAAATATTTAAAGCGGAAAGAAACTCTGCGTAACAAGCTAGCGCCTAGAGTAGAGTAGATAGATTCTATAGGAATTTTAACATTAAATGTCTTTTAAAGTATTGTGCATCTATACAAAGTGGGAACACAGAGAGACTTGCACTAGAAGCAACTGGAGACATAGAAGCACACGCATACTCAAGAGACACCGTGTAACCAGTCAAGAAGGTATAGCACTGCAAGCTCCAGGATTAAAACTTGGTGTCGTATACAGAGTGGGATATCAAAAGCGTACACAGATACTCTTTACCGTACGTTCCATTTACGAAAACCGAAGTGACTTTGAAATCTAAGAAGCTACTCCATCCATATAAAATTTCAAATGCGTCGATCGACGTGACCCAAAATGCCATGAAAGTACCAGAAAGCCGTTTTTCGATGTCTCATAGATATATTATACAGTAGAGCCTCCCGTATCCGAACGTTCTATTATCCGAATGCTCTGTTATCCAAACAGCCGTTTCGTGAAAACTTATGTGATTTAGCAGGTAAAAAATATGGGATCCTTAAATACTGAAACAAACTGTCAATTTTGCTGATTTCTATTTGAATAAATGAAGTTTAATATAAAAAAAAAGTGATTGTTCTATCGTCCGAAGATTCTGTTATCCGGCCACATATGTCTCCCTGTTAGTTCGGATAGGGGAGGCTCTACTGTACTGAGATATTGACCTGTAACAGTTTACGTGAGTCGTCCTGTACATTATGTCCATCGACTTCTAATTCCCGCGAGGGTCTCAAGACGAGATAGAATTTACTCGAGAGCACTTTTCCACGGTGATCGAGAATATTAGATGCGCGACGAGCTAAAGAAGGGCACAAGTTCTGCCACTCGAAAATGTTAATATACGACCCTATCTCGCCGCGACCTTAATCTTAAACGATGTCACCGAACGAGCTTCCGTGTGCATCCGCTGCGGCGGACTCCTCAAGACGTTTAAAAATGCAGATTGCAGAAGGTGACCTGAGAACGTCACAGTCAGCTGAATCACAAGGAGTTCAACTTTATCTCGTTCGCTCGTTAGAGATGCTTCTAATGTCGATGGAACATTCATAGCGGCCGGAATGCCATTAGCTAATAAAACCGACCCGGTTCGACCAAACAGGCCTACCAACGTTTCTGCATTCACGCGGCTGCTCCGGTACCCGCAGGATAACCATGCTTGGCCTCCACCCAAAACCGTCCATAGACCGTTACAGGCCTTCGGGATAACCTACCATTCTCCCCTCTCTCCTTATCCCTTCTCATTTTGCACCGTTTCCCGTAAGTGCTGCATAAAGGATTCAAAGACAAAGTGAAGCGACTCCACATTGTACGGAGGTAAAATGTTAGGCTTCGAGTAACAGGGAGTATCATATTCGAGGGGAGAGCTTGATACATACCGACTAATTATTGTAGGAAGACCGAAACCAGACTGTTCAAGGTTGCTTCTAGGTCACTTAGACGCGTGAAGACATGACGAGCTGTTCCACTCTGAATTGCTCGTCAGTTTCAATGTTAGTGACAATTCAGACTTGGAAAGTCTGTAGAATAGCTAAAAATAGGAGATATATATTTTTATCGATTGAGATTCAAATTTGAGGATTGAAAGCAACTTATGGACAGCTTTGGGGTTGCTTGGTAATTAGGCAAATTTGCCTGGTTTGTTATGCATAATATCATGGTGGATGTAACATTTCCACAGATGCAAAGGCTTTCAAGAAAAGTTAAGTAGCTATCATTTGGATCATCACACCTGGATTGCGGATGTTTATGCAATTTGGAGCAACTGGCAAAATATAAGTATAAAATAAATACAAGTTCTAACAATAAGTAACATTCGTTGGACGATCTGTTTGATTCGTCACAAACTACACTCTTTTCATCAGCCAACGTTGAAATTTCCCTCCTCTCTCAATCAGTCCCGCATAAAAATCCATCATTTCTTAGATATAGTTTTGCTTCGGTACCATTCTACATTTGTAACACAAACTATGTACGTCGGAATAAACTTATTATTTAAAACTCAAAACTCAACGAGTTTCATCCTGGTCCACCTTCTGCAGTTTCCCAAAGAAGTGACCTTGAGCGGCCTACTTTCTACACTCTTACAGCACTCACGACTCTCATTGTTCTGCTCGCCAGTGTATCGTATCCGCTACACCCTCATTGAATACCCCATTGTTCTGCCTTAATTACGCTCTAATCGATAATTAAATAGACAATCGTCTCGATTTCTCCCAATCAACCTTATCTTCGATTAATTCGGAAATATTTCACGCAGCGCAAGCCACGGATCGATTACGTAAAATCGGTCGGCCGTGTAGTTAGCCGACGCCTGCTCCCGATTTAGATAATATCGTAATTTTCATAAGCATCTCCTCCCTTGCTGGATGAACCGCTCTATTGTTATATCTTGCACCTGCACTGCGATCCGATACATGCAACGTTGGTTCGCTCGCATGCGCGGAACGATATTGGTCGAAGCACTTTTATGGGCTATCCGTTGCGGGCTTTACGATCGAATTCAACGATCAAAAGGAACCGGAGCGGAAGGGTGCTGACAATGACACCCGGCCGACCTTCTTTCGTTAATTTATTTACTTGAAACCACGAGACAATAAGGCGCCCCGAAAGCTCCCACCTCTCCCTCGCGGATGCGAAAAATCGAAGGCGTACGCCCAGATCTTTCCACCCTTTCGATACGCAGGGTGACTGTAAGCATCCTCCATCGAGTACTCGCCGTGTGCTAAAAGCCGCTGAAAACGTCTAGTAAATAAATCGTTTATTATTAAAAGGGCGTGTATTCATATTTGGGGGTAAATGAAGTCATGCGTTTTTCTAACTGCACATGCCTAGCCCTGCTTAGAGTTCTGGAACTCAACAAAATATCGGAAGTGTCTTTTGACATCTCCTATCGATTCCGATTGAGAAAACCGAATAGACATTATTTCGAAGAAAATTAAATATAAACGGAAAAATTGCCCGTGTGTGTGCTACTATCGCCTGGACTCCACCGTACTGAAAGGGTTGAAATCAAGGATTTGTACTGTGTATATGTGATTGTTTTGAAATCTATCACACACAGTGTTACAATGGAACAGAAAAACGCATGAAATTGGAAGTGATCAGAGAAATTGTGCTCATATGTGTTACTTTTCGACTGAATCCTGCGGTACCGACAGTATTAAGAAAGGGTTCGTGAGCCGGAGAAAGGAAGCTGATCCCGAATACCCTGGCCGACTACTAATTAATCAAGCGAAAAGTGATTTAATTAACGGAAAGATACGATATCTAATTATACCGACCGTTCACTTCCAAGTGAGTCCTTTCGAAAGTGGCAGCTTAATGATCGCATTCTGGGACGAGTTTCCCAGAAATTCCACCACCACCACCGGACGATGCGTGTGTACGCAAGCACACGTGCACGCCCCGTGTCGCACACCGTGTTCGAGAATTATGCCGATCGATTCTCGAAGAGAAACGCGAAAGACCGTTCTCCGAGTGTGACAGTTTCGCATGCAATTTATTATGTGCATAATTAGAATAACGAATAACTTCGTTAACGAGGAAGTATCGAGAGCGTTATCAGCTTCAGATAGGAACGGTGAGAATGGTATTTCACTCTCGAGTTGTTGCGGAGAAAGCTCGAATAAAGGTCAGACTATGTTTTCTTCCTATGAAGATCGATCAACAAATGTGCGACAATAGTTTTGTTTTATTTTCGGCATAGTAATTTGCGTTTCGATCATAAAATGAGGGTAACGCACTGTAGAAGGTGAAAAAAAATCACTCATCTTATATTAATGCTTTTATTAACTAATGATTCTTGATGTTCTTATAAAAAAAGTATTCTGTATGATCCATTATTATCAGTTAAATATATTTCAGAAAACGACCTTATTGTCGAAATATGTTTTTGATGTACAGACATCGCGACAATAATAATTATAATAATGATGAAAATTTTCCAGAAAAGATTGTTATACTGCTCTCTGGAAGACTGAATGCGAGTTAGAAATTTTGATCTGAATAGACTTCATAATTAAGGGGTAAGGCCACCCTGTAGGTTCCAAAATGATGGGTAACTTCGACAGGGAATTTCTCGAAAAGTATAAAAGATACGAAAGATCTTTGTAGAAATATTTATGAAAGGAAGTTTTGTCTAGAATTTCGAATATAAATTAGAAAAAAAAATAAAATGGCAGCGCAGGAGCTAGAAAACGCACTTTTGCGGTGTGAACATTAAAAATTGTAGTTTCCATCTGAAACAAAATATGTTTGAATTTGCAATATCTACATTAAATTTTCTAAGGAAGTGCCTGTGCATTAAGAAAAATATGAATAACGGTGGAGATAGTGAACATGCGAAGGAAAAACTTTGTTCATCAGAACTATTTTGTCTTCATTGAACGTATATTAGGAAGTATGAAGTCTGATGAAAGTCTGAAACCATAATGTCTCTGCCATTACAAAATGCCGTACATATCCCTAAATTTTATCGATCAGATCAAAGAAGCCGTTAACAGGAATCTAATGAAACGCGCGTGTCAGATAGGAGCTTTCAAGCTGTTAATAAAAAACTTTTAGTTTTTCAACGTATGCCGTGACACGATTCGAATACTTTCGTACCCCGTAGGAGCGTCGATGAAACGATACGGGGTCCCATAAATTGAACTTCGCCCCTTGTTCCGTCCGTATGACTGATCGATATTAGAGCCCTGCGAAATATCTGCTACGAACTGTAAATGGTGAACGATGGAACATTTTAATGGCGCGTTTAAGCGAAGAGAACGATGTCGGCTCGCGACAGCGAGCATGTTGGGCCATATGCTGCTTCGGATTAGGTACACATATTACGTGCAAAGTGTTATTACGAACTGCTGGAAACGGCTTAATTACTACCATTATCGAGATAATAATAGGAATGTAGGAACGACACCTGGAATCTCGCGACGCCTTGTAATTGAGTGGTCCAGAGAGGCCATGGTATTTAAATCGTTGCTTTAATTAATTTCTACTCACGAGTATGATTGGTGACTCGACTTCCTTCTACCGCAAAGACTGAAGAAAAAAGATCGCAAAAGGTGATAAGTTATCCAGTGAGCAACGTCGTTTTTAACCCTTTAACTGCGGGCTGGTTGGAAATTAGGCAAAGGTTGCGTGCGGCCGAGCTATGGTAGTTCGTAATGAGCCATTGCCTCGAACGCCTATGGGCGTCGATAGTACACTGTGAGCAGCTCTGTCAAGCGCTTATAGAGTTAAAATTAACGTATGCATTACCAATTGTAATTACTTTTAATTATGGAGACATATACCATTACTTTAAATGACCTCGTTTCATAATTATAATAGTTCTTTAAACCGTTTTTCTAAACATACAATTCATTTTAAACTGACTTTTAACGGACAGTGTCACAGAATTTCATTAACAGTTACAAATTTTGTGAACAACCTGAGCAAATAATAATTTGGTTGGTGCAACAAGATTCGAAGTACGTGCTGATTATGTTACTCGTTCCTCATGTACCGGCAATATCGTCGGCTGTCAATATTTACTGTTACGCTTCGATTTTTATTGAAAATATTCATAACGTTGATTTCGTACGTTCCAGCATCGGCGCAGTCAAATCATTATCGAATGAAATTCTATAATATATTCGTGCTTAATTATCGTTTATTTGTTTAAATCAGTTCAAATATGTTTACCGTTTCCATGCTGACGATAAAAGATACCATGTGCGCCTAGTCACAAAATTGAACGTACACTGTGTGAAAACTATAATCATTTCAAGAATTAATATAATAACAAATAATGCTTGACAGCTCAAGCTTGAAACCGGAAGGGGTGGTATACAAAGAGTTTGATACAGTGACAAAGAATTACTGACAATATTAAACAATGAGAACGTACTAATTCTTTGTCACTATACAAAACTCTTTACTAGATAGTATCACTTTGTTTCAAACTATTTAAAAATTCGACAGGAAACTGCATCATCTATAGTGAAAGTCTGTTATTACCATTTGAAGGGAATTACCTGACAGTGACACCATCATTTACATATTGTAAAAAAATGTAATTTAATAAATTCCATATGCAAGCTTCTAATTGTGTGTTACTTTAATATCTTCATCTTCACAAATGCATACCGCAGAAAAGAATCATACAATAGCTTCATCATGTTCTTCCATAGAATGTATCCCAAGACAAGTGACTACACCTGTGCTTCAATCTTTGCTACTTTAGGGACTACAGGATCAATTCTGCAGGTGGCTGTATGTATTTTATTGTCAGACAAAATCAATAAATAAGACTGGAAATGGATACACGGAGACCGTCTTCAACCTCCCCTTCAGGCTCGATATAATGTACCTAGTCCACCCCTTTAGCTTCGCCCCTTTACTCCCTTGTGATGTAACGGGTGCATAAATTATACAGTCTGAAATATGCTAATGTTAGACTCGACTGGCATCGCTGTATCGGGGGATATGATCTAATAAAAGGAAAAAAGGACTCCCGGTGATCTAGGAGGAAAGCTTGAAAATCGCTATCGGTCGTGCAGTCGCTGTTCTCGAGCAGATAACGATAAAATCGCCGTGTAACACACGCGTTTTCCGTATCGCGATAATGTAACGATCGGCGCAATTAATTAGTATAAATAGGCCCGTGGTTCGTGGCACGTTAATATTAGCACGCGAACGAGTTGATATTTAAGAACGTAATACTGGTTCTTTTATAGACACCAAGAATGTGGAACAATTATTTAATCGTCCCCAGGGGTGCGCGACTATCCGGCAACCGGTTTACCGTAAAATATCGATACCGGGAGGACGCTCGAGAAATGAACGCGTTCATGAATATTTAAAGAGAAGCTTGCCTTAATGTTCGACAAACTATTCTTCAAAATGTCATGGGCCAGCGTTTCATCGTTTCCTTCATGACATAAATATACGTTGTCTTCTTCTTTTCTTTCACCTTTTTGTTCATTCATCGACGTTCATTTTTGTTGGTACAGCGAATGAAACACAAATGGCGGATTTCTCCGTGCACCGAGCCGGCCGATTCATTATACATCAGGAGGCTGCACTCACATTCCGGTTACACGTCTCGTCTTCTAGCCGGAGCATTTCTAATCACAATAGAAGCGAAATGTAAGGCGTGAATTCGCCCGAACGCAAATGCAGATGGAAACATTAATAATACAGATACCATCTAACGCAATCTCGAGAGCCTGGATGACGCTGCCATTGTACGAACACGGAATCTCCCACGAGCGGAGTGAATTTTATAAAATTTGCAGCACTGTGAGCCTGGAAATCAATTTTCTAAACTCTGTAAACAAGTCTTCATTAGTTTTAGTGGTTTACTGTGGAGTTTTGACAGATTGTATCGGTAGAACACGGCAGACGTCAATGTACAAGGTGTCCCAACTTTACCTCGTAGAGAGTTCCTCCTGTTTCAAACAATTAATATAATATTTTTTATAAAATTTGCATCACCGTGATTCCAGAAATCAGTTTTTCGACTTTCAATAAAAAGTTATTAATTTTAGCGATTTACCCTGGAATTTTACCAAATTGTATGGGTAGACCACGATAGACGTCATTAAACAAGATGTCCTAACTTAATTACTTGAAGTATTTTTTCTACTCCATACATTAAAAAAAATATTTTCTATAAAATTTACATAGTGTCAGTCAAGGCATCGTGTGATGAAATTATTTTTATTCTGCATAGTGGCGTCAATGAAAAATGCATGTTACATAAACTCCTATTAATATTGAGTCCTTTAAGCAGATAAATTCAGCAACTTGATATTAAAGTACTCAAGATCACTGAAAATCACACAACTCAAATTGCCAAACATAGGAGACGCATTGAATTTTATTTAATTAAATAATCACTGCTTTTATTAAAATTCTAAACAGAATTAATATTGCAATAAGGATAGAAGGTCCAGACTGTGCAATCGAATAGTTACACACTATTTTCATCGTGATTTCTGTTTGAAACGGGATATTTTGGTATGTCTGACCAGGTATGGGAGTTTTCACTGTGGCGCTAAATCTGCTACAACTTAGGAACAACGTTTTCACTTATTTTTCCCTGTACATCGAGCCCCCTGAGCGTTGGTGAAATACAGGCTAGCAAGAGGACCATGTTCAACCACCGAAAATCGAAGGAACCGTTGTTTCTTCGTCATCCACAGTTCATCTTCTCCACCCTCGCGCTTTTTTACGTCTTACCTCGCCGACGAGAGTCGTTAGTAAAGATAACAAATTACAGAAGCAACGACAGAGCGAACGTGGCAAAGGAGTGGATCCTGGGAAGGTACATTGCATTCACTTCGCCGGCAAACGACCGATATATCTAATCATTTGAAATCTGCATAATGGTCAGTTGGCGTGCCTCGTGCACCCTGTGCTCGTACCTATTCTTGAAACAACCGTTCCTACCTCTTTGCACGTTCAGAACTACACCGGGATAAAAAAGCTGCTGCCCGCTAACATCGATTGGTGTCGGGCTAAATTGCGGTAATTTGCCGTTTGCGACCGAGAAAAAAGGATGTTGAAAAATTGATGGTACGAAAGAGATATAGGGCTAATGAGCACTTCTTATTGTTGAGTTATCGAGTTGAATTAAGCCTTCGTACATGGTCTCCCATTCGGAGGGCTCGAGGTCTTTCAGAGGATCTCGAAGAAGAACAGCTACCGACACCTCTGAGCTTCTCGATGAACCATCTCGTCGATTCTTCAGGGTATTTCTTCGTGTCTGATGCTCAGGAAATAGATAAAACATACCGGTTAAAATAAGTGCAAGAGAACCTCGATTATCCGAAGATTAGTCATCCTACTTGAGCTACAAAGTAAAATTATTATTAATGGCACTGTGTACTTAATTTTATACCATTATGCGTCTTGTACTCTGAAATATAGTTATATCGTGAGTAATTCTGTGACTTATTACAGTTCGGATAATCGAGGTCTTACTGTGAAAGTTCACGCAGTTAATACAATGTATATGTTTTTCATTTTTAGAACTTGGTAGATTGTCCATAATCATCCAGAGAATTCACACCCTAAATGACTCGAATTTCTTAATTTTTCTTGAAATAGCTAGAACTCCTTAACCTACTCCACAAATGATTTATATTCTTCAGTCTTCACATTTGCAGTCTGTTCACTAAAAAAGTGTTTCTCCAAATGCTAACTTCCCCATTTTAGTAACTCCATCTAAGAATAAGGACACATCAGACATAAACACAGGAACACTTCTTACCTTTGTCACAGCAAAAACGAATAGAAGCTACCTCAGACGCGTGCATCATCTTGTTGCGACAGCCCTAAATAATCCTTGCAGCATTTACAGCGACTCAGGAAAAATGTCGTGTTCTCAACAAGAAATGGCAAGGGTCCCTAGACTCGCGGAAGGCGGTGTAACATCTCCGGGTCTCACCGTGCCGTTTTCACTTCATATCAATTCCCTTAATTAGTCTTCGGAACAAGGTATTGTTGATGGGGTCAGACAAGTTGCGGACGGTACCAGTATACTCGACACATCCTGCTTTACATATAATGGTAGCCCATAAGTTACAATGTACCGAGGCGGTAATACACAATACACGACAAGCACGGTTGGGTCGTTGTTGGCGCAATTGTACACGCGGATGAGACCGAAGGGGCCAGCCGAATTGAAAAATGAAAAAGAAGAAAGGAAGGGCGGGGAGAGGGCGGGGAGAGGTCGCTGTCGAAACATTTGGATCCCACTTACCGGGTCGGGCACAATGCATTGATTAATGAAGGACATCAAGACCGACACGCGGTACCCGCTAAGAATTTAATATGGACCAACGTGGCCGCACGGATGTTTTACTAGCGTATTAAGGCTGTCTAACGATGCTCCGGGTGAGAGACGGACATATTTTCGTGGCTGATATACGTCTCCTTGTCAGGTACGTCAGGTGGCGGAGCCGGTATGAATGATTGCTAATAAAGAAGAAATAATGATCCTATTTCTTCCCTGAGGTTACTTTTCGGTAAAAAATGCCAGCGATGGAAGTCGACCGATATCGCGGCGGAGAACTCGGTGCCCGATTCGACACGTCGACGGGGACCATGATGAAACGTTTCAAAGGGACTTGTATTTATTAACCCTGAAGGACGCTGTCTCGTTATTTATTCATTTATTTAATAATCTCCTATGTCAGCAAGGAGTGGTTGTTTGTGAATATACTGCGCGGGTCTTACCAGCAGCTACAGTTTGCAGGAATCGGAGACCAAAGGAAGATAATGAGCTGCAGTGGTGTGCAGGTTTCTGGAGAGTTCATTTCTTAGCTCCAATTTGGAGAACGGAAATTAAATCGAGGTTTAAAGGGCATTGGGTCCATCAGAAGATTTCTTATCCTTTTTATACTTTTTGAGATACAAATCAGAATGTGTCACAAAGTTTTCAAACTATAGTTACAACATGAAATTTTTAGTGCTGTAGGAAAACCTGTTAGTATAGAGCTATTTACATTAGGATACACAAGATCAGTTCTACATCTGCGGAAAGATCCTGTAGAAAGTTGAAAGTCCTAAAATTTGAATAGCACATCCAGAAATCAGACCCCTAATTTTTAATTGCTGATATCTCGAGGTCGAGGATTCAGATTGTAAAAAAATAAAGGACTTTTCGATTTATTCTGTCATGAGGAATATGCTATTTTCAGCTTTTAAGTTGGTTTGGGGCCATCCTGTACATCCTGAACAATGTTTTCTTCTCGTCGACAGTGGGTGTATACTTTATTTATCAAGTCATTACGGAGTACCCTTATACTTTACCCTTAAGATTTATACAACTTATACAAGTTATTGCCATTACCGTGGATGATCAAGGTATTGTTCGACCGATCTAGATGTATTTACGCGTACATAGGCGTACCCTGCGTGCCCGTAAGAATAAAGTCACAATGTCTAACGCTGAACGGGAGTAAGACACGCGGCCATTCGTTGTGGAATACAACGGTGAACGATGATGGACCATTAGTCACTGTTGCTCGCCAAGGAAAAAGCTCAGCTTAAAACTCTCAGCCATGATACATTGATAAAAATCGCCTTGAGAATCTGATTCTTCCACCTGCGGCGATCTGATTCATTTTCTCGCGGTAAATCGCTTCAAATAATTACGAACGATTCATTTACTCGATTCAAACCATTTGAAATTCCGACGTGCAATAAGATTCGTGTCACTGAAACTACTGGTAAATTTATACGATTTTCATTCAGAAGAAAATGTAAAAAGATTGAACGGTTTTAAACTCACCATCAAACGTGTAATAATCGAGAGTCCTTATAAATCCTTAGAATTCTTAGTCGAAAGAGTGTATTAATTTTTCTATTGGAAAATATCAATTTTCTATGCTCAATGAAAACGTACGCTGGATTACTTCTAAAAGTACGATTCTCTCTTCTCCAACGATTTAATTTATTTTTGTCGCAGTAGGTCGTGTCAGATATTTGCTCCCAATTAATTCACTCCAATTGTATGATTTTAAATTCGAACGTGCGATGAAATTGGTACGATCGAAAGTGCCGGTTCTTACGATTTTTAATCAAAAATATATAATCCGCTTTATATTGCTCTTTTTTCTCTGCGAACGATATAAATTTTCCAGCGTAATGAAAATGCACTGCATACGGAATAATGCTTGAAATCGACGCGGACATGCTCGCAGTCTCGTTACTTTTCAAATGGCCGGCCGGCTAATCATTTTGATCACGTTTCAACGCGTATACGTACGGGTACGCATGAAATTTCATTTGCTAAGTATTCGCGAGAGCAGGATCACGTACGGTAATCGGTCATATCCAACCCCGCTCGTCATTATCTATGCAAATGTCTGAAATATGTGACAATTAATTTTGTTGATCCTCTGACGGGAATTCGCATCAAACGCGCGCTTTATTCCGTGAATTTATACGTACGTTTCCCATTGAATTCGCCCAGATGCGAGCATTTGAAAGCATGGCACTTTTGAAAATTACCCGGCGAGAAACGAGCAACGATACCGCGTCAAAAAGGAGTCACGAGAATCGCGCAGCACCGCGCGGAACGCAATCACGTGGCCACAGTGTGCAACAATGAAAATCAACCGCGAAATGGAAAAAGGAGAACAGAACGAAGCCCTGGTTACGAAATGAACGCTGTGAAATTCAATTACACGAGAAGCATCGTGTGTTTGCATAAAATTTGCTAAACTTGATACTAGCAACTCTCATAACTCCTACGAATTACACGGGCTGTCGAAAAAAGGAAGGCGAAACAAAGTTTGGGGACCATTCATCGAAATAAAGAAAAATTTGGAACAAACGTGGGTCGAGAATGATCAAATTAAGGCATTATTTAAACATTGTTTTGTTTAAGAATTTTCAGGATATTGTTGTATGAAGCAAAGCTGTAGTACAGAGATGGCCATCCGGAGCAAGACCTGACTCCAGCCTACCCCACTCTGCGTCCATTCCCTTCACGTAGGTGGTTGACTGGATATGACGTCGAAAACATCGGTAATTGTCAGTAAATACGGCTTCTCAAGAAATATTTATATAATAAGAATAATTTTTTTTATACATGACCAGTTTTATCTAGAGATTACATCTCTACTTTGTTATTACGTGAGGGGAATGGATGCAGAGTGGGGGTAGGACGGAGTCAAGCGTTGCTCCGGATGGCCATCCCCGCTGTAGTACCTATAACAAATAACATTTGGAATACGCTTTCGAAATTTGAGACTAGTCGGTTGCACTGGAGGAAAAAACGTAATTATGGAGATATTTGAACAATTTTGAGAGTCACTGTACATACAAAAATAATTCTATAAATCAGATTTATGAAACATTTTCGACCAGCAGTCAGGTGTATTGGGTTGAGTCGTAAATAATTTCCGATGTGTAATAAATATTATTCTTCCTAAAAAATGAAATGGTTCGCCTAGACTATTAATTTGTATTCATGTTAGAATGTAATCAGCCCTGAAACTCAGATATGCTGCAGACGCAGCAAAAAATTATCCTTTAATAAATTAACTAATAAATTTAACAAGACAAAGTGGAAGTTACTCATGACCCAATAGAATAATGCCGTATATCAAATACGTATCTGAAATATATGAGAATAACACAAATACACAAACCAAAACACTATAATATAAGTGTTCAGAGTTAAACGTATAGTCTTTCAGTAACTACACACAAACATCTACTTAGTCCTTTATTCCTTTTGCTTTATTATTTCAATAATGGTTCATCCTTACAAGTGTTCCTAAAAAATCAGCTCTGTACAACGCAGCTTTTTGTAACAAATATAGACAATATTACCCCACGAAAAATCTGATAAATCTAAAAAGTAAAAGACGTTTTTCAACTCATATTCACGTCTCCATCTTTCTTCAACCGTGAACGTTTCAAGGACCCTTCGAGGGGTGTCGATCACGGAAAGTCATCGAGGAGAATATTAATTTCCATGGGGCAGGATTAAGTAATCTCACGGATCCGTTTCCGCGGGTGAATGTACGCGACTCGTGCGGGTGTTCGAGCGGCGATATTTTATTAAAATCGATCCGTTACGGCGAGGCCGCAACGGCGGTGGCGCGCGATAAATTACAATGTAATATCGGAATGTACGGCGAAACAACGAGAAAGGATCACATTGCAATAACACCGTTTGAATAAACTTCCCAGATACGTTCTGTTCTGTTCTGTTCGCAATGCGAATTCACGCAAGACTTACGCGCCGGGAGAAATATGAAAGCATTGCCCCTCTCTGTTGGCGAGCTTTTGTCGGCGTTCCGCGCGCCACGAAACGAAAGAATGAAATTCGCACTGTCCCGAACGGTATTGTCCGCCGAAGCACTGTAATCGATCGTCCCTCGATGAATGCCATCGAGTAGGTGGCACGAGGAAAGGAGAAACCCGTGGGGTGCAGAGGTAGAAGAGAGAAAGAGAGAGTGAGAGAGAGAGGAGACAGGGTGCGTGTACGAACAGATACGCAGAGCCGATTTTTATTACCAGGCCGCGCTTCGACGAGCTTTGTTGTAATTCAGACGATCCATATGATATCTCCCGACCACCTTTATCCTCCGCATAAAAGGAGAGCTTCATATCCAGCCTGATCGTTTAACGAGGCGACTTTTCGACGGGACGTGCAAACGAATTGTTAGAGTTTGCAGATGATAACTCTGGGTGCTTGCAACACCCGTACAAACATTATTTATTAACCCTCGCCCGAATAATACTGAGTCATTCGGACCTGTTTGTTGGTACGAATGACTGTCAGCAATCTGTTTTGTATCGTTTTGACATAAACAATGCACTGGGTGTAGTGCACGTTTTAGAACATACGGGGTGGACCACGGAAACCTGACGATTTTCAACATGAAATATCATTTAAATATTTAGATCTTGTTATGTAACAATAACATATAGAACGCCATTTGAGTACATTACATCGCCTCACTCATTTTGTAAACGGCACACCTGTCAAATGTCTTTCGTTATTTATCCTACACTGCTCCAGTCTGACACACAGATCGCTCTTTGCACCAGGTTGTCTGGTATAGCTGCAATTTCTTCCTGTACAGTAGCCTTCAATTAGTTAATGTTCCTAGGTTTCCTAACACGCTATAAGTTTCTGTAGCACGATTTAAAAAAACGAAGTTGTCCTTCATATCTCCTCTGCGCCTCCACCTACAAAAAAACTATTAAGATCAGATTATGTCCCTCTTGAAACCACGTAAAATTGGTCTCTATAAGTGAGTTATTCAGGTGGCTTGTTGTAGATGCTCCACCCTGTGTAGTGAGATTCGTAATAACACGATATATCAACATGCAAGAGCTCATTAAAATCTGAGATGATCACTTCGGGAGCACTCCTTGTCAGATTAACGAAGTTCAAGCTACTCCGTCAAAATCGTAGTAAACATCCCTCGAATTCACCCTTAACGACTATGGACGTTGAAACTTACGCAGCTACTATAGGAGGTCTCACAGACCGCTAATGTTTATTGCGTTATTACTTACATACAAGTTCCAAATAAAGATCAAATTCAATTGTTCTTGCTTTGTACATTAGTAATAAACAGGCCCAAGCCGGATTGAACATCAGACTCTAGTTGAAAGGTACATGGCGTGAGAAGATGATAAGTCACGCAGGAAGGGAAATAGGGGAATGAAAATTTGGAGCGGTCTCACGGACGTTCCATAGTAGTTAAGGATTAAATCAGTGATGGCCACCGGAGCTCTGGCCTTCCCCCACTCTAGGTCCGTTCTCCTCATACAAGCAGTGATCTCGGGCGACGATGGACCGAGGAGGAAGGAGAAGGAGGGAACTGAAACGAGGAGAATGAACCTAGAGTGAGGGAAGACCGCAGCTCGGGTGGCAATTAGTGATGGGATTGATACGATACGTGTTGAGGATACTTAAACAATTCGATACCTAAGTACTCAATGGGAAGTATCGATAGGGATCGAAATCTCAGATACTCGGTATCAATTTTCAATACCGATTCCTCTTGGAACGATACCTATCAAGACCAATCATATGGCGACCACATAGATATCGATACCATGAACCAGATTTGACCATCCGGAGCAAGGCCTGGCTTCAGCTTACCCCAATCTGCGTCCATTCCCCTTACGTAGGTTGAGGTCTGGGTATGACATCGAAAACATCAGTGATTATTAGTAAGTATACCTTCTCAAGAAACAGTGACGTAATAAGAATAATTTTTTTTATATATGACATCAGTTTTATCTAGAGTTTACATCTCTACTTCCTTAGTACCTGTGGGGAATGGATGCAGAGTACGGGGCTCAAATTACACTCTGCGAATATAAACATCAGTCTCGGAAAAAAGTATCAAATAGGTACCGATACTTTCGTAGAAGTATCGAACAGGTATCGATTCCTTCTGATACCCCCGTGTTTGATACCACTCGATACCAGATCGAAATTCGTAGACTGGTGTTGATAGTACCGATGCGGTATCAGTTCCAACACCACTGGCAATCACTGAATTAAATCATGAGAAGTTTGTTTGTTCATTCTTTCGTGATGGACGAATTAATAGTTGACGAAGTCCGGACGAGTGCGCGGAATATCGCACGGTGAAGCTACCATGAGTATAGTGGTCGAAGCGAAAGCCTCCCCGTTATATTTATGCGGCTCGAAACGTTGCTTTCCCACGCGAGGAGAATTACTCGCGTATCTCACGCACGCGCTTTTACAACAGAACGGCACGGCGATCGACGAAATATCAGATCGTTCCCGATAAAAATGTCGTAGGTTCGCGGTACGTATGTAGGTACGTTTGTTCTCTCGCGTAATGGAATTATCGTTCCGCAGGAACCCCGGCACGCGATACTTCGATTACGCCAAATGCTCCCTTTCGCGGCTCAACCCCTTTTTCTCCCGAGCCCACCTTTCCACCGGCGCCATTCTTCGATCCGTATAATTCGAACTTGCTCGTACGTACCTGGAAACTTACGCCGGCCAATTATGATCCACGCTTAAGAGAGATTAGCGTAGAGGTAGGAGAGAAAAATATAGGGAAGCATTAAAATGAACTCACATGTGAATTTATGTTGCAGGATGTTCGATATGCAAGGAGAATTTTGCTATAAACATTGTGCTCTTTGTCTATGGTGTAGTAGTGTTTTTATAAGATTCTTTATGCCTGTGGACTTTCAAGAGACGTCACTCAATCGACACGCGCCGATTTTTATGCAATTTTGATATAACATAGAATTCGACGAAATATTAGATAAGTGTCTTTTTTTTGACAAACATCTATATTGAAGGGGTGAAATCAGCCCTCAAATATGGAGCTGAAGAACCTATTTTATCAAATATCTCGTAAACTGTTAGGTGTAGGTTTGAATCAATAAATGAAGAATAAATGAAATAAGTTGTTTGACATGGATTAAAGAAATTCCTGTCCAGCTAAATATGTTGCACTGTTTACAGGGGCAAATACGATGATTCAAAAAGTACTTCTTCAAGGCCACCAAATAGGTCACGTTGAGGCCATTGATTTTTTTTTAAATAGGGCCATACATTTTTTACTTAGTAACGCTAAAAAAAACTTTTACATACAGACCTGCTTTATTCGGATTTCATCAAATGTTCAAAACAGAGTCCTTGAACATCGATACAGTTATTAAAATACACAATAATCGACTGTGACGTTTTTTCAATTATTTCCAAAGAAACGTGTACACATGCCCCAGTGATTCTGTCACAATCTCTGGACCTGCCCAAGTCTTACCGTTAATAAAAATATTCCAATATTCCTATAATTTCTTATACTTGACAGCGTGTCCCAAATGATCCGGAGACCTGGTAGCCCAAATATTCTGAACAGTACATTAAACACAGAGTATCTCTCATCCTTGGTACGTGACAGGCGATCCTAATTTATAGAATATCCGGAGATTCTAATAAAAAGAATTGTACAATAAAATCCACATCATTTATCGAACAGCCCCTGACAAATCTCACGTCACGATCTTTATTTTAAATGAACGACCGAGAGGGGGTAATAGACTGGTTCGAAAGGTAAATCGTCGTCGATTCACTTGGACGAGGAATGAATCGGAATGGGAACTCGCAGCTTGAATAGAACGTCGCCGGGAACTTGAATGACTCGACTATTCTCGGCTCGAAAAGGAATTTCGTTCGGAAATCTTTCGAGACGACGTACGGGCACGTGCAAATAGCAATGGCTCCTGGCGAGCACCAGAGACACGAGTATCGCCCGGAATCACGCTTTTTCCTATTTGCAAGGGACATTTATAGATCTCGACGTGCATGCGAGAATCGTCGCTCCGGCGATTCTTCTACATCGTGAGCGCCCGTTGAAACTTTATACCCTGGATGCTACGTAAAATGTAGACCAACATAGACTATTACGTATAATGAACCGTTTTTCGCGTTTTACGAGTCTCAGCCGCGAGCTCTAATGGCGCCGCTTCGGTACTGTTCGCGTTCGTTCAGCGAATTCTTTGACCTTTTAAGGTCCACGTTTCAACGGAAACGATTAACCGTCTAGACCGTGTTTCTTTTGCCCGAACTGCTTTTATTACTTCTGAATTGTGGATAGCCGTGGCATACACAGGGTGTCCCTGTTGTGTGATAATGGTCAGAAATTCTTGTTTCTCTCTGCCATCAGGCCATTTTATGATTATTATTATTCATTATCCGAGTGGATACTCCGTGGAAATTATACAAAAGTAGATGTAGATCGAGATATAAATGAGGGAGTACAAGTATAGTCGTGTAAGTCATCTAATCCTCATTTTAAGGAACAAAAGGTTTTATTAGACTGATTGTACTAAATTCCACGGTTACATGCTAATGATCGTAACGCATTGAATATTGCTATGAGGTCTTATTATAAGTAGTTGGAACTACTTTTTCTTTCAATGAACAGACATGTATGGCTTTTACTCCCTCAAATGTAGAAAACTAAGTACTGATAAATGTTACTTTAATGATTGGAATAAAACTTAAATTTGGACTTTGTTAACCCTTTCACATGACTTGACTTTGACTTTGTTTTTTCCTTGTTTAGTAAACCCTATATTTAATATTCATTTTGGTGTCCGCCTGGAGATATGTCGTAAGAATGAAAAGTGGAATACGAAGCCAATGAGACTAAATAGAATAAATAGAAACTGTAAGGAGAATAAGACTTGCTAGATCAGACGAGGAGAATGTGTCCTACAAATAAAGTAATTGTTATCTTTACCGGTGGACTGCCACTATGAAAAATTCCATATGTGGGACGATCCATTATAAAACCTGTTTCATACAAATTGTTAAGACTACAGAATACTTAATTATTTGATAGCACATTTGTTAGGCTGTATAATTAATAGTGTTAATACATCGATTATGCCTCGAGGTTAAGTAAATTGACGTACCAAATATTACAGAATTAAATAATCAGTAATTCTTACCAAATTCCGACTAATATCAGTGTCTAAATAATAGTAAGAAATGCTAACTACACCATCGAACAATATACTGTTTATTTGGTGAATTATGCATTAAATTCAATTGAAACAAATAACTACACCCTTCAGTTCAAATAATTGAACCATCATGCTTTCATTTTAATGCGAAATAGCGACATTGGAATCAAAATATCCTCTAAACTAGTGGTTTCTCAACGCAAACATCCTAATACTTTTTTACAGAAAATGTACAGCTGCGACCATCACTGTAATAAAAAATGTCAGTTCCATTAAAAAAACCGAAGATGACCTTCTTTCTCTGCTAGCAGTTTCAAAAACATTTTCATGGATCGTTTCGAACGGGACACCCTATATACGCGCATCTAAATCTCTGTTGTGTGTCTGACCAGGTGTGTCAATTTTCACTGTGTCAGTCGCAACGTCCAATCAGACGAAACTGTATGAAGTAACAGTTATGTGATCAAAAAAAATTGAATGCAATGGTCACCCTCATCGCGATCCATGTTTTAAGAACAATACACAGGGTGTTTATAAAACACCTAGCCAAGCCGACCAAAGACAAAAAAGTGTTAATATTTGCGTGAAAAATCGCATGTAGCGAGAGACGACGACGAAGAGCACGGAAAGTGTGAACGGCGTAGGAAGGGCGTGCTCCCCCGAAGGCAATTTATCGCGAAAACCTTGGCGCGCAATCCGAAAGCAAAACACAACGTCCAGGGCAACGTCCAACAAACGATGTATGCGGCCTTTTTGCGCCGGAACGTGGCCGCGCCTCTGTGTGCGTACGTACGTCTGCTCCGCGAAAATATTTCACATATTTTTGTTAGGAATTAATCCAGCCCGTAATACTCGTTGGCCAGCGTGTTCGCCGCTGAAAATTCTCTTGACAAACAACCCTCTCGCTGCATTCGCGCCCCCGGCTGGCTAAAGGGTGCTCGCTCGTGTGTTTGTACGCTTTTCACGTGAACCTACACAGCCGTCTGAACGTGGAAAACCCGACGGACGAAAATGGTCAACGGGTAACGTCCACCGCCTCGACGCCACCCCCTTCAGCAACCCCCTTGCTCCTCGCGTATTTCGCAGCCTAGAATTCTTCAAGTTTGCCCAGGGACGGAAATTAGTCGGAGCGACGTAATTGCTCGAATGTATGCGTTCACCCATTAACGTTATGGCACCTCTCATTACGGTTCCTAACGGCAGCTGACACGGCCAGAGGACCGGTTCATCCCCCTACTCCCGCGGACCGTTTAGGAGAAACAAAAATTTCATCGTTGCCTTGGGAAATCCTGGAAAAATTCAGCGATAAACTCACGACGCCAACATACGTACGTACACGTACGAGACCGCCCGAACGCGTTTGAATTCATTCGGTCTGATGTTCGTTTTCCACTTGACGCTGCAGGGATGTGATATTTAATTTCGAGAGACATCAAGATGCGACTGAGTGTTGGAAGGGTGTTTTAACAGAGATACAGAAGAGACCAGTGAATGGAAATGATAAATAACGAGGACAATTTTGAGATGTTCTTGACAATTCTTATTTATAACTTATACCTTATACCTTATACCTTAAACCTCACATCTTTTACCTGACACGTTTTTTCCAATATTGAAAGTAACAAGGTTTTAAGTACCTCATCCTGTATAATTGTATAGTGTTTATACCACATATGAATTGAAACAAATGTATAATGTAAATTAGGTTGTCAATACATTGTTAGATGAATCATACAACATCTTACACGACGAGTTGGATTCGTTGACTGACAGTTTGGGTACCACGTTCTCCGAGTATAGCACACTACTTAGACCGAATGGGTTAATTCTATTGTTCCAAACTGAAAAAAAGTTGAAGGAAAGAATGAGGGTGATACCGAAGAAGTTCTTACTTACACAGCAAGTTAAACTCGTCTTACAGATTCACAGTTTGGGTCGTACCATATTCCAAGAGTCTAGGTCCCTATTTCCGGCGAATGGGTTAATTCTATCGTTTCGATTGGAAAGAAATTTGATTCGTAGATTCACAGTTTGAGTTGCACCACGTTCTACGAGTCCAACAAATGTGTTGACTCTATTGTTTCAAGGTGAAAAAAAGTAGAAGAAGAGGATGAGGAAGATACCGAAAACGTTTGATAATTAACATAAGTTTGTAATGACCGTTTTACAGCGGTCCCAATTTCGTCGCGATCGTTATTCGAGATTGACGTGGCGAGTGAACTGCTGCAAATCATTGTCATTCCATTGGGTCATCCCGTTAGTCATGATTAAGCAAATTTCATACCCGTGCTATTAATATTATAGTGGTTGACCGCGTGATGTCCACAAAATTCCCTCGGCTAGTATAGAATGCATACACTGACCCGACAACTGCCGCTACTGGCGAACTTCCTGAAGTTGATTAAACCGGAAAGAGCTTCAACTACTTATGCCCGCGACGAGGCTGCTTCGTTTCGAACAATTAAACAATTATAATGTAACACAAGGGAGATGAACGCGTTCGACCAGTTCGTATAATACGAAAATCTACAGGGAGCCTGCAACCGAAAAGATCCTGTAGTCTGGAATTTGATAAGACACGCAATATCGATTGAAACTGTGATAAATCGTACGAAAATTGAGAAATTTAAATAGCGACATGTTTTTCTTTAAATATTTAGTTGGACCTTTTATACGTTTCTTAAATTTTAATCAAAGAACAAATTATTGGGTTGAGTTATAAATTACTTCCGGTTCGTTTTGTCAAATTTCTTAGTTACTTTATTAAAAGACAATGCTTTGCTGCTTCTGCAGCATATCTGAGTTTCAGAAATGATTACCTTGTAATAAGAAGACAGATTAATAGTCTAGGTGACCCATTTGATTTTTTTCGGAAAAATAACATTTATTATGCGTCTAAAGTTATTTATAACAAAACCCAATACTTTTGGAAAATTTTGTACATTTTCTTTGTTGAAGTATTTCGAAGAGCTTCGTTTAGAATATTTCTTGTAAATTCGTAACAGGACATATTTCACTAACAATGAAATGTTATCTTCGCCCTAATGAAACTGTCTATAAGCAGTTAACACGTATCGAATCCGTTATCCTTCATCAACCCCGAGGCTTTACATGCCTGTGAGCTTGTACTATTAATGTGCATTCATAGTTATCGATAAGTTTAGTAGCTTGTAGTTTCATGATCCATTTTAACTCCTCTCGAACGAGTCTGAGCAATATTAGCACCAAAATCGTGTTAATATTCAAACTATTGATTTTTACTCAGGGAGCACATACACCTGTTACAAGGCAAAGGAAAACAGTAATTATTTTCTTTGACCGAATTAAAAATTGACCGAAGTGGCCGGATAGAATTTAAATATCAATTAGAAATTAATTATATATTTAATATACACCCCTAACTGTGGCCTATCCTTGCAGATTCTTTTTGGAAAAACTGTAAGCACTATTGACATGTAATTTTTATTATTGAATTGTGCATGTCGAAGAGTGTGTATTGTAAATTTTTTCAAAAGGAAATAATAAAAAAATAACGAAAATTTAGAAGATTACGCTAAATTTGTTTTCAAGTGATCAGACGTTCGCGATTATTATGATTTTGTCTATAGGAATTAGTTGATAGTAGAAGATCCAAAATTATGTCTTAAAGCAGTCATATGTATATGTAGGCAATTATATGTTAACACATATTTTTTTTCGAAAAGCTAAAAAAAATCCGGACTCTCGCTAACAATATATGATCACGTAATATGACTCCTCAAATTTTTAACACAATTTAAAAAAAAGGCATTTCAAGCTTCGAATAAGCGCTTCTAATCGTATTCTGCTAAAATTACTCTCTTCATTAATTTGGAGAATTGCAACGTAAAATGTCGAACGAATATGTTCGAAAAATCATATTTTCCATAAATGTAACAAAAAGTGACATTTTTTACCCATGCAGGCGTATGTGCTCCATTAAAATTAAATCAATAAACCGTTAATTCCCAACAGTGTCCCAATTGTATGATGAATTCTGACGTAATCTCGTGGAAAAAGAATTACATATGACATACGTAGGTAAAGATAGGGCTGTCTACATGAACCGAGAGCCACGGGTATTTGGGTACTCGAAGTACCCGGGGACTTCCCACGTCTGATATGACCCGAGTAGACCGAGTAAACTCAAATATAGGTATTACTCGAGACATTTTCAATTCAAATTAAAAAAATGATTAATGTATACATAACAGAAAAGATTTGTATTTCTTATATTTGCCTGTGCACATAATAAAGTATACATTTATACATAAATAAAAAAGTTTTATATCCATTACCCCGGTAATAGTACGGGTAGAATACCCGGGTGAAGCGTACCCGGCTAATTCCCGTCTTTCCTGGTATATCCTGTGTACTCGGCTATCCGAGTTATGCAGGTATTAACAGATCTAATTAAAGTTATGTAATGCGTTTGCAAAAAAAAAAAAATAAGTGAGCTGTCACAGTATGAAATTATCATACGAAATTAGGCTCACTTGGGAACACGGATACTTGTAAACTGCCTTTAGAGACGGTGGAAAGCTAGATTCCTAAAACATCGACCGAGTGTAACATGCTAGAAAATACGAATATGAGCTTTTCGCGTACATCTGCCGAAAGCCTATGACCTGTTCAAAGTAATGGCATTTGCGACAAGGAGTTTACGGCATTTGTTCAAAATATACAATGGAAGTACGGCAGCTAGATATTCGATACATCGTCCACCGATCGTTCGGATATCCCTTGTTCAAGCAACACAAAAATATTATTACACCACAGAGAGTAAGTGAATCCGCGTAACATAACCTGTACACAACGAAAGCGATCGTGACCCACATGGTATTTACCGGAGGTCTCCGTAATTATTCCAGACGTACAAAGGAAACTATTATTGTTGATGACACGTTTCCGATTCTACTCGGTTCTCATGTACACAATTCAGTATGAACAGTCATTGTTTTCTTGCAGTTCATCGACCAAAAATAACAGGCAACTTAACGAATATACAGTCAACCGTAGGAACCGTTCAGTCCCTCGCACAGGATGGATTAGACAGTAAAAAGTCAGATGAAGAGGAAAGGGAAGATGCGGAGGAAAAGGAGAGACGTGAGAAGTCGCAAAGAGTTCTTAAATATAGTTTCGCATTCTTCGGCGTGTTCATTACTGTTGGACTCTCTTACATCATATATGATTTGACAAGAACACAATATGACGATCAAGGGAACATCATTGATGATGAATTTTCAAATTTGCCGCTCTACGAAAGAATATACAAAAGGCTCAAAAGAGAATTTAATTATTATTCCAAGGTATTTCCTGATATTGCTTGAATTTCAGAATTAAGCGCATAGATATTTGTAATGCTCATAAATTGTTATGTATTCTTCAGTTGGTTCAGGAACCTAGTCGAGATAAGTTGCTTCCAGACCCACTCAAATATCCGTACATTCAGCCGCCGTACACTTTAGTGCTGGAATTGACAGATCTTCTTGTACATCCAGATTGGACGGTGAGTTGCATGTTTATAAAAATGCATTCATATTCATTTAAGAAGGTTGCTTATTTTTACTTATTGATTATGTAGTATGAAACTGGTTGGAGGTTTAAAAAACGACCTGGAGTGGACCAATTTTTAGAAGCTGTAGCTCCACCACAATTTGAAATTGTAGTGTACACAGCAGAGCAAGGACTGGTAAGCATTAATTTAAAATTAATATATTATTATCAAAAAATAGTATATACGGTTTTAATATTTTAATTCTATAATTTTCAGACAGTGTTCCCTATTTTGGATATTTTGGATCCTAATGGGTATATCATGTACAGATTAGTAAGAGACACAACACGTTTTGTAGATGGTCATCATGTTAAAGATTTAGATGCTCTCAACCGTGATCTTAGTAAAGTAAGTACTTAATTCACATTCTTAATGCATAAATAAAAAATTGTGTAACACATTGTGGTTCACATTTTATCAGGTTATAGTAGTTGACTGGAATCCAAATAGTACAAAACTCCATCCTGAGAATACTTTAAGAATACCACAATGGACAGGCAATGACAATGACACAACATTGTATGATTTAGCTGCATTCCTAAAAAGTAAGTTTCTTTCTCGAATTTTGTAAGTACGTACACTTAACCGTTTATGCAGAATTAATTTCATATAATTATTATTTTACAGCAATATTAGCAACAAATGTAGAGGATGTACGAGATGTCCTAAATTATTACAGACAATTTGATAATCCATTAGAAGTTTTTAGAGAAAATCAACGGAAGTTATTGGTAACTAGATTACATAGCTTAAGATCTGCCTTAATATTGACTCCGTTTAATACTTATTATCTATGTAATTTTAGATGCAAATGGAGGAAGAAGAAAGTAAAGCTCAACAGGAAAACAATAAAGTACTCACATCAAGATGGAAACCATCATTTCTTCGAAATCGCTAAATCATAATAGAAACTGCACTGTTGTAAAATGTAAAAACTTTTAAACCGTCATTATCATATTTGTTTATTTTTTCAATGCGCATTACGTGTAATTATTGTATAATTTTTGCTATAAATAAATAAACAAGTAATTCATACGTCCAAATATTTTGCCATGTAATGTTCATTATACGTACTTTATACAAAAAAAAAAAGTTAAGCGTTCGTATAAAACTAGATTCGTTTCAACAAATTACACGTTTATTATTTTTTCAAATACTTTTTCTTTTTCCTAACTTGCGATGTTTTAACTTTTGGTAAAAGTAGTTCTTGCAGCACATTACTATCCTCTAAAGCACTTATGTCCAACTCTTGAGACACGCTTATTAATTCCTGAGTGTTAACTGGCGTTGGTAAATCATCTACTTCTTCTTGCGTTGAAGTGAGTGTCCGCGTGTCCGCAGATTCTAACCAACTCAATACTTTTTGATGAGGCGCCGCTGTTAATGGCAATGGGACCTCTTCACATATTTCCCAAACAGCTAACAATTCTGGCGCCAATATATCCATGTAAGAATTTAATTTGTCAAGAGATTGCTTCCAACTTGGTTCAAGCAAATCATCCGTTTCAGGTTTACTATACTTTAATCGTAATTTTTTGTTGGTAAAGCCTATAAAATTAACTCATGAATAATGTCTGTCATATTATTTAATATTTGCATAATGAACAGTTAATTTTATGTTTACATACTTTTGTAAACGTGTTCCATGCGTGATTTGTCAGAAATTGTAAGTGGTACTACAGTGTCCATTTGAGAACTTGCTGCGTTTTGCCAGGCATTCAATATGCAATATGATTTACAATTAATTGGGGAATATTTGTCTAACGCATTGTCATGTGTTATGCATTGATAATATATGTCACCTGAAAGTACATTTACATTAAAGCTTTTATGAAAGAAATTAAACACAAAACCAGAAATAATGTACATACCAACAGAATTCTGGAGGAACAAGAACAAATTTTCGGCTTCATTTTTAATTACTGTAGAACCAGTATTACATAACTCAAATCTATTTCTTAAATATGGATTCAAGCACATACCCTGCATTTGAGAATCATTCAGTGTCTGCATAATGTGAGGAGGATTAAATGGAAAATTAAACGAGTGTGAGGATTCACTACTTGTCCAAGTATTTAAAATTACTGTACTTTCACCAGCAATTTGACTGGATAGAACAACAAATTCCTTGTCTTCTCTGTAAAAATTATCTGTTACTATATGCTTGATGTATAATTACATAAATATAGGCACAATTTTTGTTAACCAAATTTCTTTACCTATCTACTGCACGAGCCATAAGTGGTGGACTCTTAAACTGGTGTGTCCATTTCTGCTGTACACACTCCTTTGGGGAACGGTTATCACACATTAAAACACTATGATAAGTTCCCACGTATCTACAGGAATGATGTCTACTGGCAACATCTAAAGAAAGATGTTCACATTTTTCTAAGTACGATTTTGGGCATAACGTTAGCGCTGGTCTATTAAAAGGAATCTGTAATAATGAATGAACTTATGAAGTTCGTTCAAATGTTCTTCACATCGAAAACGATTTACTTTCTAACATTTAAGACTTACTCTAACGTCAAGATAATGAAGACAGCATCTATCTACAAATAATAAAACATCTGGATCCATCAACTGAAATTTTATGCTCCCCCATGAATCATCGAATACTCTAGTTTCTAATATAGTATTACTAGTTATTGGCTTGCTATAAAAATAAAAATAAATATACATTCTTTACACAGTGAATAGTATACTTAATATTGTTTTGTACATACACTTTAGTTATATCCCATAATGATACAGATCTTCCTGTGGTTACCGTGCAATACTGATTTGTCTTAATTAAATTTAAATCTGCACTAACATAAGGTACTTGCGAGGATTGTCTATGAATTTCAGTAAGTCTAAACTTACTATCACGTTCAGATAATACATAAAAATTACAGTGATTCTTGTATCTACCCAAAATCATACCTACAATATTAATCAAAATTTAAAAACACCATCAATATTACTTCTTGTACTTATTATTTTTAAATTACAAATGTATGCTTACATCTATTGCCATTAATGTTGTGTTTTAATTCATATAATGTACCATCCAAATCACATTTAGCTGCCCTTTTTAATACTGGTTTACAGAAAACATCTTCTGCATTAACAATAGGTGCAGCAACTATAAATACACAATCAGTTTGTAGTTATATCAAAGTTAAAAGATAGTAATGGAAAATACTGTAATAACAATACCTAATTCTCCCATGAATGGAAAAAGTAATACATTTGAATTATTGAGTTGCACAGAATTCAATGTTCCACCACTATAATACCAATTGTAAACCTAAAACAAATTTACACTAATTTATTATATATTTTCACTCCAGATTGTTTTCTTAAATATTATTTATAATTTATGAATTTGTATTTGCTTTACCCCTTCAAACTGGGGATCTGGATCTTTGTCTATAATTTCTGCTATATCTGCTACATATTTAGGCACTTTGGCAGTAGTTGCATTTTCACTATGATTCCATTTTATGTCTTTCTTATGTATCATTCCCAACTCTGTAAAAATTATACACATTTAGAAGTGTCATAGAATCTTTTGAATTGACTTACTGAGAAAAATAAACATACCTTTCTCATGTTTAAAGTAATAATGTTTTATCCTTTGTACATCATTTTTAATATGATTTTTAATAGAGAGCAACTCTAAAGCAGGATCTTCTCCATCCAACACTAAATGAATTGTAAATAAATGTACTTGAGCATGTGTAACAAAAGAAATTCTTATTCAATTGAAGTGCTTACCACTCCTGGGTAATTTAGCTGGTGGCAACAAAGGCCTACATAGATCACAGAAATACGGATAATCTTGGTACTGTTCTATGACAGCATCTAAATCTTCATTGTCCACAGAGATGTTATTGTGTAAATTAAATCCAGGTACCAAATGGTGTGGATAATGTTTCAAAAGTGTTGGTTTCAATCTGTTTCTTAAATTTGTCTCAGCACGTTTGTATGCTTTCGACGTTAAAATATTTGGTTCCTCCATTACGTTTTAATTTATATCTTTGTATTCCTGTATGAATAAAAATAATTTCAGAGACGTATAGAATTTTTTGCCGTTACATTGATATGTAAACTATACTAACCTACTCTATGTTAAATTGTTTTTCCACAATAAAATGTACAAGACGCAGAAGTTTTTATTTTTTAATATCATTTTACTCCGCACAAACAATATCAATCGTAACAATAAATCGTTAGTACTAACAGTACCGATAAAACGATGTTTACAAAAGACACGTCCACTACTGCTTTCAGCACGTGTTCATCGTTTGAAACTGCCGTCAATGTCAGTGGCAGTTCATACCTCGTCTGTGGTTCTGAGTTTCTGTCAGGGATGGCGCTACTTGGAGAGCCGGTAGTTAATTCAGGGGTCCTGTCAGAGATGGCGCTGTAATACACGCCACAGAATTTCGCATCATAGATAAGAATGCCGTCTTTCATAGCGTCTCACGAGCGGCAGGAGTGGGGTTGGCAAGTATTGTGTTCAACGGTGTAAATCGATCGAACGTCATGGGAGTTCGTATGAGTAATTCAAGATGGAAGACGGTGACAATAAAGCGAACGTTGGGCTGGATAAAGAGAAAAAGTCGTATGCCGGAATACCGGAGGCGGATTTTGTAGTAAGTAAATTATCACGGAAGAAAATTCTTGAGCCATAATATCATAAAAATGTTATCGGTACGAGAATCGTACGTGTTTCGATTCTATCGTGTTCGGATGAATATTTTTACGAAGAAATCCTCATGGCTCCCAATAAAAATTTCTATATGAAAAAAATAAAAATAAAACCATTGTTCTTTTTTAATTCTTCCTTGTATCTCATGGAAATATATTTCTTGTTCCACCGTCTATCTATTTTATTAGCCGGTAATATTTTTAAAACCACGACACAGTATACTTTTTTCGAAACGCGAACCTTATATGGTCACAAAAGATATAGACACCATGATATTTAAATTCGTTCTAAGGTAATCGTATCGGTTTTGTCATGAACAATTTTTTACATTTAGGACGATGTCGATGCGTTTATGGTAAAGCCGGAAAATGAGTCGGTGGACAAAGTGCTGCAGATGCTGGACGAGAACCACGGAAAGTATAAATTCATGGAATATAACTTGGTTAATAAGAGGAGACGGCTGAAAGCGCAGATTCCGGATCTAGAGAGATCGTTGGAAATAATTAAGAAGTTTCAGTCACGGATTGACGACTGCAGACTTCTAGAGATTCAGTTTCTTTTATCGGAACAGGTTTATGCAAAAGCTGCCATACCATCCACTAACAAAGTATGTCTATGGTTAGGTGCTAATGTTATGTTAGAATATACCTTGGACGACGCACAAGAAATGTTAACCAAAAATATTGAAGCAGCAAGAAGAAATTTAGAATATGTTGAACATGATTTAGATTTTGTCAGAGATCAGTTTACGACGACAGAAGTGAATATGGCACGTATTTATAATTGGGAAGTGAAACGCAGGCAAGCTGCTAAACCGACATGAAAACCATTATGTTATAAAATCAATTTGCACGCAACGATTGCCTAAAACCCAAAGGGTAACTATTATAAAGAATTATAATAAATGCTGAATAAATTCATGTTTTGCTAATCATCTTGTTATTTTGTAATGTTAATTTTATTTTAAGTTACTCACACTGTCGCAAAAAAAATGCCTGTGAATAAAAGTGCTGTCAAAAAATGTCAATGGTATGAAGGACTCAAATACGTTTACATCATAAGCTAGATACACCAATATTTATGTATATTGCCACAAATACATCTGAATTCTAACTTAATGCGTTTTGTATACTTATAATATGACATCTTATGTCTATCATATTAAATTTAACTGAATCAGGTTTCATCATGCTTACAAAGGAAAGAAGTATACGCAACTTACATTAAAGAAATAATACAAATGTTCTATTGTAGAAAATATCACATAAAGCGAAATTTTATTTGAGCATTACTTTCTATTTTGTAATATCCTGTATTTGTATTCTGATTACAAACTATGTCCCATCTTTAAAGATACGTTAAATTTTGTTAAACAACAAATGTGAAAAGTATCGTCTAATACTTCTCTGAACATGATTACCAAGTAGGCTTATAATTAATGGAATTTGACAAGTGAAACTTAATTTAACTTATGTTCTAAATTGTCTTAGAAGTCATTTGCTAGGTCTATTGTAAGGCACATAGTCGGTTGACTTTCTGTGGAAATCAATGTCCAACAGGGACTAGTAGTGAGTTATAGCCTAAAACTTTATCAACTGCTTAATTATTCCGCTCCTTCGTCAACTTCATATTTCACCAATTTTGCCTTTAACTCGGTAATCTTAGTTTTTGCTTCCTCCAATTCTTTTTTCAACGTTTCCACCTCAACATCGACTTCTGTGATATCTCCGAGATTTTGACGAATATATCTATTATATGATTAAAGAAATACTCTGTGCACAGGACATAAATTATTACTGTTACATTAAAGTATTAATTTATTGTAAAAGGATACTCTAAAGCATCATCTGGTTTCTCCGGTTCCTCGTACAAAGATACAAGTACCTTTGTAAGGGCATCCATGACGCCAGCTCTTTCCAGGTACGTTCTAAATTCTTCCCTCTTTGAATCAGGTGGCTACACCAAACAAATAATGCATACTTATTAAAATTAAGACAATATTTAAAATATCAACCTAAAACGAAGTATTTACGTCAAATCTGACGTAAATTACATATTCACGAGTTTAAACAAATTTCATCATACATAATTATAAGAGAGAAAAAAAAATCACAATATGAAAGAAGTCGTTCAGAGCTCATGCGTTCGTTCATTCGTTAACGTAAGTTTGTCCCCGTAACATAATTATTACCTTGTAGTTTGACATTTTTGTTGCCGGGTTGTTAATTACGGGACTATTTTACCGCGATATTCTGTGAGTGCTAGTTTCACAAACGTTTCAACGAAATCCCGTACGCACGTGTTCCTCGTATCACGAAAATAACTAAGTCGCAACGACGACCGATCAGAACAAAAGCCATATCGTATACGCGACTTTCAAAACAACAAATGCAGGAAACAATTCTTGACTGAGAGAAAAACAATATTTACCATCGTGTGAAGCCAACGGGGCGTTCAATGATCAAAGAAAGTTATTTTCTCTCTTTCACCTCGTTCCGTCGAGAATGCTTCACGAAATCCGTACAATACTCGATGGTAAACTTCGAATGTCACGGTAGTTTATTTCGATTGACATCCGCGCAGTCAAAGAAGTTATCCCGCCTTAACTAACACAAATAAGGTTCGAAAAGTGTACGCATCTCATTAAAATCGAAATAATTACATCGTGAAACATATTGAGTGTAGACCAAGGAAAAAATGAATAGCAATCGAAGTAAATTTTCAATTAATGTAAAATTAATTTTCAAAAATTATAGAATTTACTGATTAAAGAGTTACCGGACACAGAGTATAGAACGGGTTGTACATATATAGGCGCACGTGGTACTTCGTGGCATTGGTAAATTCAAGATGGCGTGTCTTTGTTTATAGTCTATTTCTTGATGTACATAGCTCGCAGCAATAAGAATTTAACAAAAAGTTTGTAAGAACGGTTGACAAACTACTGTAATGTTTTTTGCGAAAAGAGAAGTTTTTCTGCGAGTGATATTGACCGGTACCATTGGCATTTGCTCGTTCGTCGGTGATCAGGGTTTGAAGCATGGAAAGAGCGCCTTGTCACGCGCGATTTTTGACAATGTCACTCACGCGATCGTCGGTGGTTTAACTTGGACAGTTATTTTAAATCTGTCGAAGAAGTCGCTGGTTCATAATTTTTCGAGCATCTTTTGGTCCTTTTGCTTGTCGTCCTTCATCGACGTCGATCATTTTATCGCTGCCTGCAGTTGGAAATTAAACGTAAGTGACATCATAACCTGTTATTGTTTTGACAGTTCATGTATCTCGTTCGTGGGTATGATAAAATATTGATCGTACATAAAGCTGATAAATCACATTGATAAATGGAGATGAATTTTCTGTTTTCTTTTTTGTAAATGATTTTATGTATGCTAATGTAAAAATAACTCTTCTAATTTATTTATTTATTTACTTTTTTATATGTATGATTATTAGACTGTGAATGTTTATGCAATATTTACTGTTTTCATTTAGCTCCAGAAGAAATTATATTTTGTGCTCTAAATATTATGCAATGTACTTTTTATTTTGTTTGCTTTTCAAATTTGCATCCTTTAGGCATTTGAATACATCAAATTGCATAAGGTGTTACAGTCTAATGATTATACACAAGGAGAGGTTCGGCAAGGTCACTGTTATCAAACCTAACCCAGACATAAAATCTAACTAAAACTAAACTAGAACTGTAGTTATAATTAATAACAGAATTTAGCTGTTATTTATGAATTCATTAATACAATATAACATGAGATTTTTTTTGCAGGATGCAACACATCTGGAAAAACGTCCCTTTCTGCATTGCACCACTGTTCCAATAGTGCTGTGGCTTATGCTCAACTTTTATGCCAATGTATATAATTGTCCAAAGCTTAGTTATTACTCTTGGATAATTTTAGCAAGCTTTCTGAGCCATCACATACGAGATGGCACAAGAAGAGGTCTATGGTTCTGTCCCATGGGTTCTACACAACCTATTCCATATCATTTATACTTGACTATGAGTATGATGCTTCCTCATGTGCTGCAATGGCTGATGACATCAGCCACGCATGAACCCAAGGCTCATGATAGTGTGACTTTAATCGATATTGTGTAAATAATGTAAAAATATTTATCAATTGTATACATGTACGTATACAGGAATTTTATGATGTATTTTTTACATCCATTTACTTGCATGGATATAAGGTATATCTTTTATAACATTTACATTTATTAAATATGAATACTAGATTGACAGAGATGGATCTGATTGATAGACATGACTGTTTATAACATTTTTGTAATTTTCAGAGAAAAAAAATAAAAATTTCAAACGCTATAGCATTTTTATTTCATGAATACAGTTGGTGTGTACATTGAAGAAACTTTAGGCCGTTCTAATTAGTGTCGAATCGGTAGAACCTCGAACGTGAAAAACTCGTCCAACGAAAAAGGCCTTCTTGCGTCCATAATATTTACACGGTTCTTTCCAGAGACGGTAGCGCTCAGTAGACGAACGTCATTCACCTCTGACAGTTCCTTTGTCGCTGGCGGCGGGTTTACGCGCGTTCGATTCTAATGCAAGAATTTAATGAGAACGCGTAAATGTGTGTACACGCAACGCGTCCGAGGATCATCGGTGAACGCGGAGGACGGATGCTCTTGGAAAGAAGTCAGCCGTACGCACACGTGTGTACACATACACCTTCCACGCTCTGGAGGGGTTTATCAGCATTCAACATTGCTTTGCTGGCACTGTTACACACTTTACTTCACTCTCGTCTGAACCTTACTTAGTGTTCATTTACCTAGCCACCTATTCCGTTGAAAGCCGATGCAAGTGTTCGACCAGAAACCTTTGGCCGGATGTTACAACCGTATCATTATCTCGCTACATCTTCCGTGTTTTCACCGCAACGTTACACGGCTCCTCGTCGAAGAATTTAGGAATTTATTTTCTGCTTAACGCTCTGCTGATCGATCATCATACGGTACAAGAAATACTGTGTCTCATATACGAATCACCGGTGGATCAAGAGTTATTGCACTGGATCCTGACGGCGGGAGGATCCGTTGCATCGCGCGATCCACCGTATCGCGTTTGAAAAATTCTGCAAGCTCGATTTCGCTGAATGCGAGCCGTACAATGCCGCCAGATTTACGCAGATATCAGGTCCGTGGCGATAACGCGCTGATACCGGTATCTTGATTGTGTACGCCAGCTCAGTATTGTCCCCGAAGCGGTCCCGTGCCACTCTTACTGCGGTATATTTACTATGGTGAGTACACACTCGATTCTTCTTCTTTTTTCATAGTACCATTCGAACCCATCACAAGGTCAAAATGTCGTAGACCACATAGTGTTCCTGAAATGTTTGGCCAAATGCACCGGTCCTGTTAAACGTGTGGATGGAAAGGAATGTTCCCTAAACTTGAGTCCTTAAATGCTTGGAGTTGTTGGTCTTGGATGACCATAGTCACTACAATTAAACAATCGAAAGATAATGATTTTTTAAATAATACAAGATCTAACGCGCTACTCTATTCTCTTCAGCTGTGTAATCAGTTAGCGACCGTGGAGAGGGATACCGCGTACATGAATCGTTCAGTCATCTTTGGGTTTTTTAAACCTTGTACTCTTGCACAAGTACCCACTTCTATATATCCAATTTGTAACCATTAAAGGGTTACGACTATGGATTATGTTTATATTTTTTTCAGACACACGATCAGTAGGATACTCTGTTAGAGTCAGGCCAAACATTTAGGGTCGTCGTTTGTCTCTGATCCACGCGCCAAACCCTTGGATTCTACTCACTCATTGACTCGTACCTAGCTTATTCGACTAATTGCGCTCGAGCATGAATCGTTATCCCGTGACACAACTTTGTTTCACGCGATTCGCGTGTAATGAATTGAATTGGACCTGGTCGTTAGGACGGCGTCGCACCTGTATAGGTGCTTTCACGAGAATCGAGGCTAATCATAGGG
Organism: Macropis europaea; assembly: GCA_916610135.2. Classification (NCBI taxonomy): domain Eukaryota; kingdom Metazoa; phylum Arthropoda; class Insecta; order Hymenoptera; family Melittidae; genus Macropis; species Macropis europaea. Next base: position 10,068,718 of record OU744350.1, on the reverse strand, counting down.
CCGCGATAAAGCTTGTTTTGTAACGCTAATTATAAGCAGCCCGAGCCGCTGCCTACTAGAGATGCAACTATGCACCGTCAAGGTTGCACTGGCGCAAGAAGAATCGCAGGAGTATGCGATTTACGGGACGCGAGTAAACGATTCGTGTAGGAATGAATGAAGTGATTAACCGGGATGTAAAAAAGCGTGGGACACGATTTGTGGAGCAGTGCAAAAAAAAGGAAATGTCTCTTCACTTCGAAGTAAATAGAAAATGTGAGATATGCACAATTTTTGTTGCAAGTATTTTTTTTCTTATCGTACGAGTTACGCTCCAGTTGCTACAGCTATTCCGTTGTACGTGATGTGTTCAGTAATTAATGAGAATTGTATTTATCATTGCCAATGTTCATCCATACAGTTATTTCACCTATAAAGAAGTTTTTTGCAGTTAATGTTCCGTTGCAAAAGTAAGATCTCAGCATTTTCAACTAATTACCTGTATGAAATTTGAATATGTGCAGCAAGGGTGTAGATATGGCATAGGCGGAGAATAAAGGTTTTATAATAAAATTCTCATAATTTATAAAACGTCCCATGTAACAATGATTCTGATAAATCGTTGAGTCATAAGAGAATAACTGAATCCCTTCAGGGAGATACAGTTCATCCGATAGGAGACTTTCACGTGTATTATTTTTTCATATGACTAATACTGATAATTTGCAGAACCTTCTTTCCAACTCTCGTTTGAATTTCAGCCCCTACTTCAACTTGAAAAAATTGCTGTATGCTTAGTAAAATTTACAGTTCGGAGGATCAAGTTTCTGGATAACGTTTAACATTGCCACATCTAATATTACAACATTTTCACTGAATTTCTAAAGTATCTAATGCTTTCTCATCAGTATGTCGTTTAACTATGGTGGAGTGCCTCGAACTATTTACAGTCTCCAAACAAAAGATTTCGACCAGGCTATCCGGCCTCAGAGTAGTTGCATCACAGAGCGGTGCGGTTTTGGAAGTTTTCACAACACGCTGAAGTATGTTTTCCAGTCGTCGCGGTGTGTTGACATCCGCGTTTAAACAGAGTTTGCGAAATGTCCGTTTGAGGAAGTGCAAAGCAGCCACGCGTGGCAAAGATTCTTTGCATTCTTGCATTCTCGTTGCCAGTATCGACATCCATCTTTCCGGACACCTCTGCCGTATCACACCGCGCTATCTTGCTTCTCCGTTGATGCGTTCGAGTCGCTCTCACGGAAGACGATAGCCCCCTTGAACAAATGGTCGCGTCATCGAGTAGATCATGAATGTTTTCAGATGGCCGAAAGTGAGCACAGGTGTGGAGAAGAATGAAACGAATTCCGTTTATCACGGATTTAACGACGGTTGTTGAACTTTTCAGGAAACCAGCGAGTTGGTGCTGTATTTTGCCATCGCATGCGGGATCGCTGGCGGTGCTTTGATAATACTGTTCGTATTGGTTTGCGTGCTGTTTATCAAAGTGAAACGATTGGCTGCGGACGGGTGAGTAAATGTCCACCATGGCTGCGCAAAGTATTTCTTTTCCTCCCTTTTTTTTTTGGTTTGGTGCACGCAGAATGTCGTCCCAATCGCCGCTTTCGGTTCCTTTAACGGCGACATAGCATTGTCTCGCTTCGCTTGCAAGCAAAACGCAGCGCACACCGCTTCTTTTTTTTTTTTCGAACGATTTACTTTCTGCAAAGCGAATTGTGTTGTTTGAAACGTTTTCTCACGAGTTTTCTGATTAAAAACATGCTGGATATCAGCGCCATAGCCGGCGTATCGTTTCGCTGGGACGGTCCACGTTTCCCTCGATGTAGGACGAGATGTGGGAAATAAGTCACGTAAGATTCACATTCTGACGAGCTAACGCGATCGTCGAACCGACGAGTTTTCGAAAGAGCGCGCCAGTAAAGATAAGAAAAGAAAAGATTCGTGTTAATTCGTGAGTCACCGCGGCCGTCATTGATATCGTATCTTTACCGCGAGCGACGCGATTGTTTGGCTTATCTCGATAAAAGAATCCGAGACGGCTACGGGAATCAAGAGATGCTTGCACGAGACCGTACATTTTTTTTCAGTATTTTTTATTCGATCTCAGGAAGCGTCTTCCTTAACCCTTTGCAGTACAATGTACAGTAGAGCCTCCAATATTCCAATTAATAGGGCAGACATAATTGTTTGGAGACTGAAATATTCACTTTCTTCATGTTGACTCAGCATCGATGATAAAAATGAAAACATAATATAAAGAAATTATCCTTCTGTTTAAATGAACACTTTTTCTTTTTTTAGTTGCTAAATTGCTCAAGTTTATTATCGTATTTATTTCTATAGAACATTCAGAAGTTCATTGCTCTTTTCGAATAAAATTAGAGTTGCATGTAGAGTGCAACTATTTTAATTTAATTCTAGTATGTTAACCACCGATGCTCGGCTGTTATTATACAAAATTGCTTGAAACATAACATTTTGAATACGTTTGTTTCCCAGTTGTAGATCCTGCTGACTGGGATAAAAAAACTCTAATATAATATTGCATTTACATATTCGCGTATTATAGGTTCTACTATACTTAATTTTTATTCCAAATTATTTTTGATAATATTTACATGGCTCCCAAAAAATATTACAGCACAGTACATTTTGTTATCCAACATAATGACTGCAAAGGGTTAAATTGAATTTCGTAGAAACGATTAGAATGATACTTCGAGCGCGTTCTGAACTGCTTTCGTAACTATTCTTTCCTTTGAATTATTTTACTAAATGGTGATATTATTCAGGTCCAATCAACTGAACAAACAAACCAGCATGATGTCGGACTTTTGTTACACGAATCCAACGATCGTGCCGGGAGAATTATTGTCTCGCCGTGGATTTTCGATGTACAGCGGCGCGGACTTTAACGATGACTTCGGAACGAAGAGCAAAGAGAATCATTATGGGACCTACCACGAAGCACGATCGAAATTCTGACAATGATTCATCGGTTCCGCAAAATTTCGTCCTACGCGTACAATTCACGTAACATCGAAACCATTCGAACAGTCGATCGATCGTTTTAGTATCAATTAATTATACTCCGTGCCGCTTTGTAATATATAAGACTCATTACTAAGATTAATCGTCATTTGCCATACAATTTATTTATATATAATTATTTATATGTATACACATGTAAGATGCGTCGTCTAACAATGAGCCAAAATAGCTTCGTTGTCCCTGACGACACGAAATAGTGCTTAAAAAACAGAATATTTGTTTCAAGGAGGAAAACAAGTTTTTTCAAGGTCACATTTTTGTGATTTTAAGATCGACAAGAGTGAATATGTATATTGATTTGTCTAAAAAAGAAGCGATCTTCAAGTCTCGAAAAATGTGACCTTAGGCGAATCTTTTTTAGAAACGTGTCTTCTACTTTGGAACAGGTGCCTTTTTGATTAGGCATTTTTTTTTTGTATTGTCAGAAGCAATGAAGATATTTTAGATTGTAATGTTAGGCGACTCTGTATAGTTTCATTGTAGTTATATCATAACATGTCTAAGCGCGTGAAGCAATAGGGAAGTATAGTTTATAAAGTAGGGATTAACGAAAGTTACACTATCATTATGGTATTCTTAATGAGCGAGAACGCTTCGTTCAATAGTGTATAGTATGACGATAGATGTCGCTATACACATCAGTTACTCAGGAAACATGTTAGGAATTCATGTGTTCATGCTAAAAGTCATTAATAAATTATGTTGACGGTACATAAGCACAGTATGTAACTCATTTGAACGAGTCATGAATATGCAATTAGTGGAAAAACAATCGATTATGCACTCGTGTATGTTTAACACGATTCCTAGTCTCTTTAATTATACATGAAGATTGTACAGACTCATCATAGGCCAGAGATCTCCATAAAGTAACATGTTTCGTTCAGAAGTAGTATAGTTTATACTAAATACTACTATGTTACATATTTCTCTGAATATTCATGTTCCACCATGAAAATTATAACAGCGCATTGAAAATCGTATACACGCAAAACGAAAGAAAAATAATACGATTGTTAGCATTCCTCATGCATTTACAGCACTCCAGCGAGCAGATTTTAAAATTCTGAGTACATAAATTGTAATTGTGAGATAACAGAAGAAAGAAATGTGCAGAGGTAACAGAAATCTTTTTATTTATACTCTTATTTACAAACTTGGGTACATGTGAGTACTTTATGCATTCTACAGTTTCTTATTATACTCTTACATTTTAACATTTTCACATTTTCTATGGAAAGTGTTGTACGTACAATTTACAATGCAGAAATGTATTTACATTGCACAGAATTACGAAGTTTTTTCCCCGTCGCTCACACGACAGCCTTCGTTTCTGGCGTCCTTGAACAATGCTTGTAAGTCTATAAATATTTACGACTTCGGTTGTATCAAAGAATTTAATAAAAGGTATTATGTTCCGAGGTCGTTCAAGGTTGCATGCACAGGTTCAACGTTATTTCAAGGTCTCGTGCACGTACACACAAATTTATTATGTAACTTTAGTGTGCGTTAATTTCACAATGTATAAACCTTTTTTACACACACTTGATTGTACGTTCAATCTGATTTTAGTCTGTCATCATATTGCTAGGATAAGCAGTTCATCGGAGATCGGAATGAAATCTGGCAGGACGGATTAAAGTATCAGGTCTTTTATTGCTTTTCTTTGTAAATATAGGTACACGCGTGTTCAGAACAAAATTTTAATACTGCAATGTCAGAAGGAGATATAACTTTTCATTTTTCGTTTCGTTCAGGGAGTGGTACATCATACGTTGCTCGACGTGATACATTTCGTGAAGAATCCAAGGAAGAAGATCAATGTGCACCACAGTACCGTCGGCCATGTTACCAAGTCTATGGGTATCCGTAAAGGCTCGGTTGTTATTTTACTAAAAAATTTATTTTATCTTTTTATTTAACTGTATTCGGTTTACGTGTTCGTATGATAAACTCAGTGGTTACCATAATTTTAATTGTTTCTCAACGGTCTTGGTCACGGTGGAGTCCAAGAAAGTCCGTTTATCAGTTAATCGATCATCGTCCTCGATGTCAGCGGTGCTGTCACGATTCGTGGTATCGATATCCTTGATTTGTTCGGTGCTCGAAGAGTTCGTGTCTTTCACCGAGTTTCTCCTGGTCGACTCAGACTGCTCGGATATGTCGCACAGTTCGCAGACACTGTTCGAGCTACTAAAATTCGAATGTATGTCAGTTTGCACGTTTTATGTCAGTTTAAATATACCACTACCATGCAACATGTAAAGGAAATAGTACAAACTCCGTCCGGTTTAATTTTTCGGTTTCCCATTTCTGCGACTCGGAACAGAACGACGGCCTCCTGATGGCTACTCTTCCGGAAACTGAATTACGTTGCCTCGGCCCCTCCTTAATATACACAATTACAATTTTAATCATTTAGAATAGAATATGCGAATGCTATTTAATAATAATGCAATGGTATATGATAAAAGGTGTTGCCTTTATGGTATCTTGCGATATCAAGGGTCGAGAAATTGTTGCAATGCTGGCTCTTCTTCTAGCTATCTAGAAGCAAAATTAACGAACAAATTTGTTAACAAATCAATAACTACGATCAGCGGGAATACAAGCTATGAGGAAGACGAGGTTGGAAAAAATGTACGAACCACTGTTCGATTATTGGACGGAAATCCGTTTCGGTATCGTATTTGAACTAAATCATCACCCATTTCTCCTGACCTATCTTCTATCACTATGTTGTTCTTCAACAGGAACTGTCTAAGAATTAACAAGGATAATAATCGACGGTAAGTACTTGATAAATGTTATGGGAAATGGAATATTTTAACACGTTGCGCGCCACAGTAGAAATAGCCAAACGTAGTAGGACATGTTCGAATGTCAAGAAGAAAATGAATATTTAATTGAATCGATGAGTTGAAGAACAGTACAAGTCCAAAATTAGCCATTTTCAAACAATCTCAAAACTAAATGTAAAATGTATAGAACTATATGTTGAGACCAAAAACAGTGCAAATATGTACCCCATACTTTTATCTGTCATGGACTTGCACTGTTCCAACAATCTGTTTAACAATCACTTTTCATGGAATAATTTCTACTTCAATTATGCTTAAAGCAAGTTAATAAATGTTCTTTTTAGTACTGTGTTATTTTTAAATTTCCTGACTAAACAGTGACTTCAGTTGAAAAACAGTACAAGTCCAATGGTTTTATTTTAATTATTAAAAATTAATGAATAAAGCTTAACCATAGTTAGACATATATGAATGTTCATGTCCGTTAGCGTAATTGTGTTTAAATCGGAACAGCACTATAAAATCAATGGTGTTGATGATACACGAAAAGTGACACTATTTTTTCAAATATATCCGAATGTGGTTTTTAGCCTTTTACTGTTCTTCAACTCACCGACTCAATTATTTCACTTGTGTTTAAAAATTATTATTGCAACGTTAATGTGACTCAGAATTTTGCCAGAATTTATAATTAAAATTAAATATAGAGTGCCAGTCTGCAATAATCTTATAACGGTCACCATATTAATATAAATAATTAAGAAAGAAAATATTGAATTACTGCAGCGTAAACTCGACGCTTCATATTATTATCTTCATTCAGAATTTTAGAAGGACATAGACGCGAGTGGATTAAATTCGAGGCGCCGCTTCCGTGGCAGTCAACGTGTTAATCTACGAATTCAGTTTCTTACTTGGTCTCAGCAATTTCCGTAGCCAAGTTTTCGCACCTCGTGCGCAGTATTTGAAGATACTTGTCGGCTATGGAAATCGCTTTGGAGATTCTGCGTTCTTGGTACACGGCGCCGAGCGTCTCAGCGGCGGATGAAACCTTACGAGCGCATTGTGCGATCATGTCTAACTGGTGACGAACCCTTTCTACTTTCTCTATCGACTCCCCGTCCGTGCACAACGGTAGCAGATCCTATTATCATTCACAACAAACCCTTGCAGTATCGCAAACGAAATTGAAGGCTTCATAACAAAAACGACCCTTGTCAAAGTTTACAATGACACCACAACTTCATCATTTAATTGGATACAGTTCTTCTGCGATATAATTATAGACAACGCCCGCAGCAATTGTGTAACATGATAAATATTTTGTTAAAAAAAATTGAAATCTATCGATAAAAAATTGCAGATACTACAATACTTTTTGCTCTTCTGAAAAAAGAAGAAAATTGACAAGGGTCGTTTTTGTTATGAACTCTTCCATTTCTTCGACTCTTAGCTTCATAATAACGGGTTATGCAAATTATGCTGCTTATTTTACAAACAAAATTCCACTCTGGTACGATTTCTGTCTACGAAAACTGTTTGTTTCAGCTTCAGTGTCTTTCAGAAAATTGTCAAAAGCAAATTGTACATAGACAGGTTTTCGTTCATTACTGTGCAAGCGAACTTGCACGATAGAGCCTCGCAGTGCCAGCGAAGTCGTAAAGCAAGTGTTCTTGCTGAATAATAATGTGAAAAACTATATTCTTAAAACAAACTTGCCTGTATGTGCATTTCCATCTTCTGAATTTCACACGTAAGATTTCGTTCGGCTAGATCTCGGTGTCGAAGCGACAACGTCACTCTTCTTTGCAACGTGATCCTGTCTGTACAGAGCCCTATCGAAAACGCGATATATTTCCTCTGTAATTGAAAATATCATTGTGAAACTTCGCTGCACGGATTCCCTAATAAATAACTAAGATGAACAACTATAGCGGATTTCTGAATGTTATAAAGCACTATGAAATACGAAACTCTGCGATGTCTATCATGTTCCGTGCCACGTGGGTCTCATACGCCCCATGGAATAAATTTAATCAAACAACTCTCAATCTTCATTATATACTGCTCAGAATTTTTAATAATTTTGAACAATCTGTCAAACATCAATAATGAATGTTTACTGTCACATAATATTTAGAAATGTCATACTATTTCACATCTCAACGGACAATACATTTAATATTTATAAATGTTGATTTCCGTATGACAGACTAGGTACGTATTTTTTACCGTGGCACGGATCGTGTTATTATTTACAATGTTTATTATTAAACGCAGTTATCAGTTTTTTTTTGTTCACGTAATAGTTTTAACGTAACAACTCGGTAGTCTGCTTACCTCGAGCTCACTTTCCGGCAGATTCTCCCTAAAACAGGCCACCGATAAATTCGTAAGCAAAGTGATCGTACTTTATATTATTTTCATTCTATAACTCGCCTGTAGTACAGCGTTTCTTCCGAATTCAACAATCCGGATGCGCGTAATCGATTGTCCGTGAAGCTTGGAAACGCTTTGATTCTCTCCTGTTCGTCGAACAATCCCCCGTCATCGATACACTTGCACCGACGTTTCGTACGGTGGTATCGTTCGCTATCTCCTTCCGACAATGACCTCCTCACGGCGAATGATCTCTGCATGGAGCCAACAACATCGATCATAATTTTCGTCAAGGTTTTTTCAACGATTCCACTCTATAAATATCCGATTGCGCGATCGCGATTCGAAGGAAATTTCAGCAGTCGAAGCTTTATTTCTAATTTCCCAGTAGTCCGAACGTTCGCCGGGATTCTAGAGCAAATATTATTTTTCCTATATCGAGCGGAATAGATCTCCGGATATAGTGGGACCATGTGGCGGAATGATGATTCAAGGCACACATAATATTTGGAGTGTCTGGCAATAACGAAGGTCTATACTGAAAATATGAACGCCTGCAGCATTTCCTTTTTTTTTCCGTCATCGATCATAGAAGAGACCGTTCGAACACACGAAACTCCTCATCGCTACAATCTCGGACGATCCTTCAGAAACTGTGATTAACCCTTTGACTACTATGAGTGTTTATTGACAAAGCCGTTTACCGTTTACTGCCGACGCCTGTAGGCGTTAGGTGCAATGGCTCGATACGTACTACCGCAGCTAGACCGTACGCAAGGTTGGTCTCGTTTTCAAGTAGCCAGCAATCAAAGGGTTAATGTTTGATCATTTTTCCAATCGTCTTGTAGATGGTAGAAATGAAGAATATTTTAACGATTACCAACATGTCGTTTCCCTTGTTTCACAGGAGGTTCCAAAACGTTCCCCGCTTTCTCTCCGTTGCAGAATTCGGGTTTCGTCGGGATGTCGGCGATGGAGGGAAGATTGGAGGGTGGTTCACCCTTTGGTGGCGATTCCTGCACGGTTCGATCGATCGAATCATCCTCACTGTCAGAACCGATCGAACTATCCTCGTGATTCGACATTCCCGGGCCGACTGATGCATATTTTCCGCGAGGACCAGCACTCGACTCGCTCGCAAACGAGCGGGGATATTCCGAATCTTTGATCTTAACCAGATCTGCAACCGGATAGATAGATTTCCAACAATATACATTTATTATATTTTTAGTTTTTCGAGGCGAGGTCCAGGAGAACTCACCGGTACACGTAGCCGCGTGCGGAACGTTCCGAAGCGCCGGTTGCGGATTTCTGGACGCTGAATCCGACACGTTCGCGGATCCGTTTGGCTTCTGAATTTCTCTGATTTCGACGATCGGTCTGGCGTTGGCCAGAGAGTAAAAGTTACTGGATTCCGTGGTCGCCTGCTTTTCGCGGAAATTAACAGCAACGTTCTTCTCATCGACGCCCTGATCAAAGAGAACAATCTTTATACAGGCGAGGAAATTATTTTTAGATCTTAACGATCCGTCGTTGGTTTTTAAATTTAGACTTCCTAGGTTCTATCAGTTTAACGACGTTTGATCAACAGGCTGCGACCGGTTTTCTTTTGCTGTATTCTATATATTGGATGATACGTGAGAGCGTTCAAATACTTTGGTAGTTGATTCTGCAGTAAAGTGGTAAAATGGCACATCGACGTATGTTGTCAGAATTGATATCCAATTCTGAAAGATATTTCTCGAGATTTATGTTCGGATTTTCGTACGTGGTATTAACAATACAGTAGAACCTCGATTATCCATACACTCGCTATTCGAAAATTAGTCATGCTATATTAGGTACAAGCTAAAATTATTGTGTGTAACCCTGTGTACTTAATTCTTTACCACTATGTATTTTAAATTCTACAAGAAAATTACCATTCTTATGCAAATTATAGTTGTAATGTGAGACAACCTGTTACAAATTACAGTTCAGATAATCGAGGTCCTACTTTATTGTGTGGATGTTTGTATGAATAGTGTTTAAGAGATATAATTTTTTTTTTACTTATAACTGTATTGAGGACATATTTGCTGACTTGATGTATTATATTGTAATTTAATTTTCACAAATACATGTGAACACTTTATTTTAAAAGTGGTATGAGTTACTTTTCCGGAAAAAATAAGTTAATGCTGTTTCGGTTACTAATAGGTATGATCTCTTTGCCTAGAAACAATTTATTGTCATCATCTCCCAAAAGTTTGTTATTGGGACAGTGAAAGTTTAATAAGACATAAGTCGTACACCCAGTTTACTATAATTATTTGGAAAATTTTAAGCCAACTGAAATATTGATTATAAGTACCTCATACAACAAATATAAAATAGTAAATTTCAGTACAACGAACAATAATATTTTTAGAAACATTAAATTGCAAAACTTTGAATATCACAAAATAATATAAACGTGACTAATGTTGCTCTGAAAATAAAAGGCTGAAATAACAGTCGAATATGGAGATGAAAGTCAATCATTTATGCAACTGAATAAAAAACAATTTTTAAAGCACAGTAAAATCCTCCAACCTGCACATAAACGTTCAAAAATGTCTGTACATGACTGACATTGAAAAAGTGGAAAAACGGAGTGTCTCTATCTTGAACTTCAGATTTTTGACAGAGGAATGTTACTGTACGATAAATATTCGTCACGCGAAAGTATACCTCGATTCGTATAATCGAGTGTCTTAAAACTTACTCTAAACTTGTCTTCTCCGGTACAGTTCAGTCTGAAATGTTTCCCGATCGTGTTTTCAGTTATCGTCGCGTATGTATCGATGATCGTGTCCTCTCGAACTCGAGGTAGCTTGAACTCTTTCGGCAGCCCAACTTTCGACACAGAGATTAGATTAGCGTTCGAATCACCGGCTGAATTGTTCAGTGTGATCCCGTTCTCGATCAGCGCGCGACAACTGTTCACGAAATCCTTCTGATGATTAATTTGCTGATAAACTTCATCCTTAGTCTCTGCCGGGTCCTGAGACTTTTCAATTCGAACGGAGGGACTGCTGGAGGTGCGTCGAAATTCAATCGTTTCTTTTTCCTTTTCTTGATTCATCGGTGTAATCACATCAAACGATCGATAAAACACGGACAGCTTTCGTTTGGGAATTTTTGGTAGATCGGTGTTTTCTGTTTCTAAGTAGTTAGCCACTTGCAAATAGGTCGTCTGTCGTTTGTCACACTGTAGGTCCGTGGATTGAAGCTTCTTTGCATCAGTTTTTTGCAGCATTTTAGCAGATTCGTCCATTAAACAATCCCTTGATCGTCACTTGGATACTCGAGCAACTTTCACCTACGTGGAGTTGATTTCTATTTATTTATTTATTGTTTTCCAAAGGCATAAACCCTACAATATACACTAACAGTCAAAGGTATAGGACCACCTCTCGGTAAAGACGTGAAGCTTAATTTTTTAAATCTTAATAGGAGTATTGAAATAATTTCAATTTTTACTTTTTGCACAAAAATTCTCCATACTTCCTTCAGACTGGCAGTGGAAAATTAAATCCGTTGCAATCATCTTTTATGAGTTATGCCATAAAATATAATTTCGGACCGGGTAGTCCTACATTTTTGGGCAGCAGTGTACGTACACAAAATTCGACCAACTATGGTTGATCACTATGTGTAGTCTTTACAACACGTTCAATTGTACTGATTTACTGAAAACGTATCTGAGCAGTCTCTATGGCTATCAATAAAACAACAAATTCTTGTGTAAGAATCTGTGTGGTCGAATCCGCTGACAAATAACTTATGCTGAAAATGAACAAAACACTTATACCCTTTATTGTGGTATATTTATATGAATTCATTTTAAAATATCTGGACACTTTATTATGCCGTTCAGAATTTACATAAGAATGCTATGTCAGACATCAACCACTTGTCTCACAAGAACGAATCACACTCGTGACACAAAATAAGATTGATATGTTACAAATACGAGACGCACTTGTGTACCAATTCTTTCGCATTACGTCTGACTTTCAGAGAACTGTCAGAATCGAATTGTACATGTTGATAGAATTGTTGGGCAAAATTTTATTCGGAAGACAGATAATGGATAAGAGTAACAAATAAAATTTTATTCGTCACTAACGAATAAGAATTTATCCGAATAAGAACTGATTCGTATGAGAATTTATTCGGATAAAAAGTTATTCATTTTTTTTTTTTCTTATGATACAGAAGGACATAGTCAAGAAATAAACATAGATACAATATCACCAGTAGAAGAAGTGGAAACGGAAACAGTCAACAATTATTCGTATTATTATTCGAATAATTTAGCAATCGTTATTCGAATAAATAATGATGAATGATTCGAATAAGTAGAGAGAATAATTTGTTACGAATAACGAATAATTATTATCTGGATAAAATACTCGACGAAAAAGAATTTATCGGATAATTATTTGAGATAATTATTTATTCGAAACAATTCGATTAATGCCCAACTCTGGTTGATAGACGCTCTCCATTTGTCAGAGCATTCTAGGACTTGAATATTGAAATCCATCACTCGAAATCGTTGGAAAAATCGTAAATCAAGGAATTAACCTGTTCATCTCCAAGGTGTTCATTTTCAGTCGGTTCAGAATTCGCGAGTACAGTAGAACCTCGATTATTCGTACTTTCCGAAATTCTTAACAAAATTACTCACCGTTTAACTATGTTTCGTCTAAAAATGACCGTTTTATTTTCGAATATAATACCCGCGGCGGTATAGACTCAAGTATACAGTGTATCTACTGATTAGACTGCGGATCTTTATGCAAATATACATTTTTAGACTTCAATAGTTTTTATTTTCATGTAGCCGGTGAAACATAACTATGGCAGAATTGCATTTTGGAATCGAAACGTTTAAAAGTGTATTTTTAGTTTCACTTACTCTATAAAATGTACATTCTCTATGAATCTGGATATGTTAGATTGCATAAAGGTCCGCAATCTACTAATGATAATTTTACCTCCTGACTGACACAAAATGACCAATCTTCCGATAGTCGAGACTCTGCCGTAATTGTAAAAATGTATGTTAAAGCGGTTCGAACGTTAAAACGCTACGGCGAGGAGATTATCCGGCGAATCCAATTGAAGCCTCGATACGTCGAAAGCAGCAAAAGTTTAGCGTCGTTCACGGTTAAAAAGATTATTATGTAACACGAACACACGAACGGCTCGATAACCCGTGCACGAACGACAGAACAGCGGGCGACATGGAATGAAGCAGAACGTTTTAATTAACAGACTGGATGCGCCGCGTTTTCCTCGGCCAGATAAACAATCTGAATGCATTACACCCGCGGTTAATTAGAACCACCAATGCACCCAATCTAGCACGGTGATCATATCATTGAAGCGATAAATTGGCTTGTCCTTGCTGCAAATAGTAAACGTTCACGGCACGCTGAACGTCCACATGTGTCCCGAAGCTGCGCGTTAATTCATTAACTCATAATACAAACGGTCGCACATCAATCAGATGGTCACGATTAATTAAAACTTTGTACATACTCTATGCATACTGCACAGGTACCAAAGGCTCACCTTGTCAAAAGCTTTAAATGATAATCGAAGCAATTCGTACAGTTTGCAATGTTTCGTGGAACTGATCGTTCAAGTGCCAAGGTGTGATGTGTACCTTTTATATATTTTTTTCCTGTGAAAGATTTCAAGGATAGTGTGGATTTTATTAGTCATCGGTGCAGTCCAATGTGTGACTAGTGTTGTATACGAATTTTATTAGGATTAGTTGAAAATTGACTGAATGTATAAATTTTGTTTTTCAACTGGGTATTTGGACTTGAAATTATTACAGGATTAATATATTCAATTTAATGTAACGTTTGTAGCCAATTTTTTGTGAAAGTTTTTAGGCTACTTTTAATTTTATTAACCACGAATGAAGTTCAACGTGTCATTAAAATAGTGTACACATTTCTTTAAAATTACACGAAAATTGACAAAAGCATAAACTTTTTCTTATCAAACTTTGAGTAAACTGTTTGAGGCCAGTCAGGTGTGACACTTTCTCACGTTCATCCACCACAATTTGTCTAACATACCGTCACATTGAAACGTAGAAGGAATCCAATTACGTGTAATAATATTACATTTTTCGTTCGCTTATAAGATTTCGCGAGCGCGCGAAAATCACCTGTGTGACGCACCTTCGACGGTGTCGATGCAAGTGCTAATGAGACCGCAGTTTTCAGTAATTTTCCAGGTTCGCGTGACGATTCGGTAACATACGTGAACACTGTTCAATAAAATCTTGCACAATTTTTCACTCATATCAATTGTTATTGGATATCAATGCGGAATCCCCGCATTCACGTATTCCAATTAATTAAGATTCTATCACTCTCGATTTAAAAGTACATACATACAAACATTTGACAATCTTTAAAAATGATGCTGTCTTACCTAACATCGAAGAGGATGACGGTATCTTAAAAGCACGATAACTTATAGTCGCGAGTGAGTTAAGTTGTGGGTCTTTCTATTCGGCGCGCTTTTTTCTTTCATTTTTTTCTCAGATTCACCAAGAAAAGGTAGAACGAAAAAGAGCAAGTAAAGGTGAAAGAAGGAACGGTATACGACTGGCACGAATGCCGTGGACAGACTGAATGCGAACTCATGTAAAACTGCTCTCTTTCTCGCTCTCTCGTTCTCTCTTCGTCCACTCTTCCCTCTCCCTCACTCCTTCAATGCGCGTTTCTTTCTTTCTTCCTCCGACGTTCTCCTTTGCACGCTGTCTCTTTCCCCGTTTCTGCTCTTTTGATCCAGACTGAAATGTTTTTACGAGCGAAATGTATTCGGCGGGAATATACATTAAGTGCGCGTCTAGAAGTTCTCGAAAAACCGCAAACTTACGTTCCTGGAACGAAAATTGTAAGAAGGACTCATGAATAATTAAATTAAAACTTTTCTTTTATTTGTTTTCATCGTACACAACAAGCCGACCTCTTACAACGCTATTTTATGAACTGCCAATGGTATGCATGGCGAGGAATTATTAATTATAATCATATTAAATATGCTCACATTTATTACCGTTTATATGTTAATTATGTATAATACCAGTATATTAACATTTTAGGCATAAATGTACCGTTCTTAAATCATTATTAATTTTGTCAGTGACTAATGGTCAAAATTCATACATTATGTTTTCAGGACATCTGAACACTCTGACGACCGCTGTCACATATAAGTGACTTCACTCAACTGTATATTATTCACATAAAATGAATAATTGAGTATCACTTTGGTCAATTTTCATAACTACAAATTACAAAATATTTTATATAAAAAGAATAATGTAGAATGATTATAGAGTTTTGCAAGGAATAGCAAACGGTAACTAATTTCCATTTCCAGAACAGATATCCACGGCCGTTAGAGCGTTCATATGCTGACAAGAGATACGATTGTCATTGAAATTTTTCATGTCCGACCAATTAAGATTTTAAGTGGCAGTATGTGTCGCATACGCTCCGACCGATCACATTCTTAAATATATCTCGAAGGAACTTAGTTATTTTTATGCGGATGCATTTTGAAGAAGGTATTCAGGTCAATGTCGTACAGCCATCAACCCTGAGGCGACTTCGAACACCTATTTTTATGAGAAACCATGCGTTGTGTTATTAAATCATTTTGCAAACAAGATTCCAATAAGCGTTTATCACTTTCCTCGCCACCAGGAAACTTTGGATTAGAGATATCTGGCGAGCTTCGGTTTCAGTCAAACAGGTTGCTGGAACGAACACCCATGTACGTGGCTTTTGTTATAAAAATAAATATTTATCGTTCACGGTCATCCGGCGATGACCCCACTTTCCATTTCGCGCGCCAGTTTCGCAGATTTTCTTGTTCAACGTCGATGACAGATATCTTATCAGATTCATAAAATCAAAGGACGTATAATTTCAGTCTCCCAAAAGATACTAACACGTGCATATACAGCATGTCAAAAGTTTGGGATCCCCATGCGGATGAAGAGAAACTGGATCTTTTTAACATGTTGAACGCCACAGTGAAAACGGCCATACCTGACCAGACATGGCGTGATTTACTATTTTTTATATAAATCGTAAAGAAAACATCATTGGAGTACTCAGGCGTGTTCTTCCATTCCTACATTATTGTTTCAGTACGAAGTTTGCACAGAAGTTTGCGACAATCAATAATTATTTAATTAAATTAAATTTGAGGTGTCGGTCACCGCTGTCCGCCACGCCACGTTCAACGTGTTAAGAACAAATGAACGCCTATAAAATAGACGCCGTTAAAATAAAATATATTTTTGTTAACATCTGATATATCAACGATGAGTCGGGACAAAATTTATCAGGACATTCGATTTTGGTAGAAATCAGCAAGTGATTCCAAACTTTTAGCAGGTAGTGTAGATCTTTGTTTAATTTTTTGAAAATTCAAATAGCATCGCAGATACGGTGAACATTATGTTGCCTAACGATCACTAATGTCAACGTTATTTTACTCTGAGATCTTTGAATCTTTTTCAATCGTTTTCTAGCAATTAGAAGAAGTTACGTCATTTCTTTCATCTTGAATTAATTCCTTCAAAATGTATTTGTAAACGAACTAAATATTTTTAACCAAAAGGACCGCCCCTTCTGAAACAATCGATGCAATAATATTTGTCTACTATTCTACAACAATCGCTCGACAGTTTAAAATATTCAATTCCGCCTGGCGTCTGCATCAACATCTATCGTAACATTTTCGTAATTTTCACTAAGTAACATATTATGTAAGAAACTTATCGGAGCGGAGATCAACTGCTGCGTGATCTAACGTTAACTTACGTCAATTATCGCAATTAACAGCCTCACAAGAGTCACCGTCAAATCATTATTAATCATTCTGCATCAATATTCCTCTTCAAACGACGGCCCGAACACATCGAATCGCAATTACAAGAAAAGACTCATGACAACGGAGCACCTCAAGAGGTCTCAAATCGTCTATGAATCGCAACAGAATTACATCCATCGAAACACTCTAAAATACTCTAAAATCACAATTCGAGAGTCGTGAAATTTTATCGGAGGCCTTGCTCAGCTTTCGTCAAAATCGATCGGTGAGTCAGCTGCGTTGTCCAGAAGGAAAATTCAATCCGACTGCTGTTGAAATCCGGTTTCTTGTAGCAGATACGTATTATAACGCATAAATATCGACGTCTGTGAGTAAAGAAGCGTGTCGTGGCAGCGGTTAGTGTGCACCGGCAAGATCTCACGGGGAATCCTGTATCATTTTCAAGCGGGAGAGATGAAAACCGGCAAGGATGGATCTTTCTACGAGGTTCTCCTTTCTATGTGATTCACCGCATCACTCTAGCCTGCTCACCATCGGTTTAGTCTTGAGCTGCACGCCACGCGGATTGCTTTATCGTGTCTCGTCGTTCGTCGCGTCATCGTCTCTGTGATCGTGGAAATGTGCAGCAACCGTCTGTTTACGATCTGCATCAATCTGTCGATGGCTCTGCTGGTGTTCGCGAATTTCAACGAGAACACTCAGCTGTACGGTGAGTACGGTCTCCTTGCAATTGTCCTGCGCCCAGCTTCTCGCGACCCGGCCGCTTCCTCGACGAAAACAATTGCACGGCTTGTTTTTTCGAGACGAAATTTTGATTGACCGTTTCATCTTTCATTCCGCGCGTGTCGGTGCATACGAATCTCAGAAGGAAGAACATCTTGGGCCGAATTTCGTATTCCGAGACGTGATTAGAAAAAAGAAGCGCATCTGCGTGCGCCCCCGTGACGTCGCAGCGAATTCGAGGTCTAAGGGGAATTTTGCCGGACGGATAAATCACTTTCGAATTTTATTCAATGCAGAAAGTTTATTTCCGCTCGCGCGAGCTTTTTCTGTGCGACGCTGCGCGCAGAATACACTCAGCCTCCGTTTTTCTTCGTGTTTCGCAGAAGGGAGCCAGTGCACGCTGGAAAATGGTAATCAGGGAATCTGCAAGAAGCTGCCGGACTGTCCGTCCAGGTTGCAGGAAGTGCAGAACGGGGAAAGGAACGCAGCATCCTCCGGCAGATGCGGATTCGATGACTTCACAGAGATCGTTTGTTGTCCCGTGAGCATCATCAAGAAAATTGCTCCCAGGCCGGCCGATGTCGGTACGTTTTCGTTTATTAAAAAGTTACACCGCGGTACAATATATTTTCGGGCGTGAAAATGAAACTGAAATGATTCTGCGAATACGGAATGAAATGTCGAGAGGGTCGAATCGATGATGAACCATTTCGGCATGCAATTTCCTCACGTTGTTCTCGTTGCCTTCGAATGTTGATCGTGAAACCTGTTTGCCAAATTGAAATATTCCTCAACAACGGGACCGTCGAAATATCCACGAAAATTTAAACGTTAGTGAAAGCGCGTAATCATTTGTGACATAATTGCGTTGATCGTGTGACGTAGAAAAATTTATGAACGTGCATGAGTCATCGAGGAAAACGGTACAGAAATACCGTGGAACATATGTAGTAAACTGAATGAGCAGAAAGTAAGGAATTAGTTATAGTAAATTAATCGTTATAGATTATGTGAAAAATTGTGGTTTTAGTAGAAATTAATTATTGGAGCAGCCGAGGCAGCCACAATGTTGTTAAAAACTGTCAATTAAATATCACAAGCGGTTAAATAAATAACGTACGATATTTAATTGTTACATTAACTTCATTTCGAACGTCGTAATCGAAACGAAAACATTTATCACGTCCATGCACGTCTATTGTCACAGCGCACCGTGTTTATGCGCATTCTTCTCACTGATAGTAGAATCTTCAGACGCTGGGACCTCAATTAATTAAGATAATGCCGTCAAATCGAGTACCGATTAATCGAGGATCCGCTGGCGTACGCTACGAGCATAAATATGTATAAATCGTTCGGAATGAATATTATCTGCATGCTCCACTTAAAATTGACATAACTGACCCCCTTGTACCAGCACATTGCATGCATGAAATGGTAAACTCGAGATTCTTTTAAATGTTCAGCAGCTCGTTGATTTTGTTACATCTTCTTGTACATTCGTTAGCAAAATTAGATTGCTCCACGATGAGATTAAAACAATGGGATTTTCAGCCTGTAAAGAAATATCGAAAGACGATCTGTCCCTTCACATAATCGGCGGCGACCTGGCCCAACCCGGTGAATTTCCATACATCGTTGCACTAGGATACAGAAACGACGACGTCGAGGAAGGAGCACCGCCTATTAAATACGACTGCGGAGGTAGCCTGATATCGTCTCGGCACGTGTTAACAGCGGCACATTGCGTGCATAACATAAACAAAAGAATCCCAATCGAGGTAATCGTGACCGAATCAATTTTTAATTCAAATTCGCCTCAATAACACGAGAATAATGAAAATTCTAACGCAAATAATTGTTTATAAAGAACATCGATCGTTTATCGCGTATCTCGTTGCAGGCACGAGTGGGAAACGTGGATATGAATAGTCTCGAGACCGTGCAACGTATCCCAATCAGCGACATCATTTCTCATCCTAATTACAAACTCAGCAGGGCCTACAACGATGTGGCCATTTTGAAGTTGAAGAAAGAAGTAGAACTTTCGAACTCGATCAAACCTGTTTGTCTTCAAACCAGATCTTTTGACACCACGATCGACACGCAAGCGAACGCATCTTTAGTTGTAATTGGATGGGGTGCTACGAGTTTGGACACCGACCGCTCCGACAAGCTGATGAAGACCCCTACCCTGCGGTACGGACATGATAATACATGCGTGATTAACACGTTGACTGTCCAATATGAGTTAACTCCGTTAATTAACAGTCAACGTGTTAATTAAATACTTACTAATATTATTAAAATTATGAAGAGAATTAATATTGTAATGCAAATAGAAGGCCAAGACTGTGTCTTGTAATCTAAACAATTACATATTTTTTTCCTTCGTGATTTGTGCTTGAAATGGAATATTATAGTATGTCTGACCACGTATGGGAGCTTTCACTGTGGCAGTCAACGTGTTAAAATATCGTATAATTAACATATTCACCGTCACAGGAAAAAGTTTCTATATCCAGTATCATACTGCGTTCCATCATATTCTAGAACAGATTTCAATTACGCTGATGTCTGAACACGTTGATTGTTTTAAATCCAGTTCAACACGTAGACTGCCACGGTGGCAACAGTCGTCGCTGGCCAGACGTTTGGTTTCAGAAAAAAATGTTTAAGTGTTCAGTAGTGTACACGCGTACCTATAGCAAGGAAGATAAAATTAGGTGGATTAGACCGGGTGTCGAACCCGGGACCTTCCACTTTCCGGACGAGTGCTATCTCATTAAGTATCCAACCTACTATAGATTCCATCTCCCTAAACGCAAGACACTAAACGGCTGTCGCCTACACTATATTAGCGTTGCAATGTTTAATTTGCTAAGAATGCAGTAAAAATCAAGAGGGATTTAATCAAGTAAATCTTAAGGCGTCGGTTATCGATGACCGCCATGGCAAGCAACTTGTTAATTATATACAAAATTTATAAAATTTTGAACAACATTATGTCTGTAATTATAATGTAAGTAAACATCTATACGATCATACAGTCAAATATTTTTTCTTTCGCCATTTAGGTATAAAACAGGATGTTGTAGCGTGTCTGACTAGATACGGTGTTTTTCACTTCGGCTGTTGATGTCTATGCCATGGCACGTTAACGTAAACTTATTTTGTAGAAAATATAATTAATTGTTCTATAATATAGGTCTGACTCTGCGTCATCATTGATCGATATCCTAAGATTCTCGTATTACAACTCCCATACAATTTGTACTTATAATGTAAAAGCAACGTTCTGTACGGAATATTTCTAATAATAATAATTATTTGTTCTTCTGAATTATAGAATGGTAGACAGGAAGGAATGTAACGAATTGTACACCGGTTTCCGGAAATTACCAGGTGGAATCGACGACAGTCTGATTTGTGCGATGGACACTAACGCGACCAGACAAGCAGATGCTTGCCAAGGAGACAGTGGGGGGCCATTAATATTGTTGACGGAAGACAGACATACTGTCATTGGAGTCACATCGTTCGGACAACTCTGCGGGGGACCTACTCCAGGTGTTTACACCTCCGTGTACTCTTACCTGGATTGGATCGAGGAGACCGTATGGATAAATAACGACACGAACTTTAACATAAACGTAGAAATTACTATAGGCACCAGGACACACACTTGACGTAATAACATTTCGCCTACACGTTCGCATACTTGAATGTGATGTGTAATAGCCGTGAAAGACAATTGCCGAGAGTATTAGGTGAAATTATGCGTAACACGTAAGCACGATGCATCGCGAATAAAAACAGATACGGAGGAAGTAAACATTAACAAAACCCCGTTTGTATTTATTCACATTCTGCACAAGTATGTTTTACAGAAAGTCGATCATCTCTGTACGCGCTGACTTGTTTATTGACCGCTAATTTATAACAAGCTCCGATTTGCATTCTCTTAGAACAAAGCTTTTGTTTGAATGTTTCGGACGTACTCTCAATGTAAGATACAAATAAAAGAATTTTCTCAAATGATCGGGAGTCATTCTGCGTTTAAGTTCATAAAATGCGTGCGCATATATTTTTATTGAACTACCTACATACGTTCCCATCACCAGCACGATTCTTCAGTTTCGCATCTTTCTAATGGTACAATAGAACCTGAATAAAACTTGAACGCAAGACAATCTGGTATTCGAATGAAGAATTCGGTTGTCCGAAAAGACGTCCCAGAATGAAGCACAAGGGTGGAAAATGGCAACGTTTGGCAGCCATCGGAAAAGAGGTACTTCAAAATATCTCATATCGTCTATGAATCAAAACAGAATCATATTCATTGAAATCGACGATATTCGAAAATCGCAGTTCAAGAATCATGAAACTTTATCAATGACCTTGCCCAGCTTTCGTAACAGTTTATCGGAGAACCTGCTGCGTTTTCCAGAATGATAATGCAAGTATCGTTGAAATCCGGTATCTGGTAGAAGAAGCGCGTTGTGGCAGATGTTAGAGTGCATCGGTAATTTCTAACGGGGATTTCCGTAGTTTTTTCAAACGGAAAAGCTGAACATCGGCGAGGGTAGATCTTTCTGGGAGACCCTATCCGATTTTTGTTGCATTTCTATGCGATTCATCGCGTCACTCCAGCCTGCTCACCATCAGTTTAGTTCTGATTGTGAGTAGTACGTCGCACGGATTACTTTATCTTGTTTCTCCTTTCGCCTCACCTCCTTCTCCGCGAGCGTAGAAATGTACAGCAACCGTTTGTTCACGATCTGCATCCATGTCTCGATGGCCCT
Organism: Macropis europaea; assembly: GCA_916610135.2. NCBI lineage: Eukaryota > Metazoa > Arthropoda > Insecta > Hymenoptera > Melittidae > Macropis > Macropis europaea. Next base: position 10,046,055 of record OU744350.1, on the reverse strand, counting down.
CTTGGTGTCAGCGTTTGTTATCCTGGACGATGACCTGTACGGTAAGTATGCTGTCTCCTTAATTGTCCTGTGTCAGTACCTTGAAACTGTAGTGCCTTCTTCAATGAGAACAATTGCACGTCACGTTTTCAAGATGAAATTTTGATCTATCGTTTAATCTTCCATTGCGGGCAAACGCACCTCGAAATGCGCGTATCTGTACATGTGTCCACAGGGACAAATCTACTGTTCCTTAGTATATACAGGCATACCTAGTGCTATAGCGCTTCGCAGATATTGCGACCTTTACCAATTGAAGGTTCGTATCAAGATATCAACGTCATCAGGAGTTTGAAAGAAGTTGATTCCAACCGTCACGGATGACTTTGAGGGGTTCAAGACTCGATAAAGGAAGTAACTGCAGAAGCTTTAATGGATGTGGAGTTGCGTTTTCTGAATGAGCAGAGAAAGTGGTTTCTTGAGATTGGCGAAGTGAGAACATAAGGTTTAGAATATTATACAAACTTAGCTGATGAAACCACGCCTGGGTTTGAGAGGTTTGACCCAAATTTAGAAAGAAGTTCTACTGTGCATCGCATGCTATAAAGAAATCTTTCGTTAAAGGAAGAGTCAAGCTACAGCAACCACTAACTTGATCAGTCAGCAGCCATAAACATCGAGGCGGGACCCTCAGAAGAGAGATTACGACTCGTCGAAGGTTCGGATGATGGTTAGTATTTTTTAATACCGGTATGTACATTGTTTTTTAAAACATACTGCTATTGCGCAGCTAGTAAACTACAGGATGGTGTAAGTATGACTTTTACATACAGTGAGAATTTCGCTTTATTTCGGTGGTTTGGAACCAAACCCGCAATATCTTCGAGGTATGCCTGTATTACAAGACAGAAGTACATACTCCGGGAATTTCGTATTCTGTGATGCGATTAAAGAAAATACTGCATTTGCATATGCCCTAATACGTCATGGTGAGTTTGACTAAGGGGAATCTTGCTGGATTTTCCGCTGTATTCTACCCCACTACTCGAGCGATAAATCATCTTCGTACTTTATTCAAGCTTGAACATTTTTTTTCTCGTGTATCGCAGAAGGGAAGACATGCACGTTGAAAAATGGCCGTTCCGGAACCTGTACAAGACCAAATGACTGCCCGTCCTGGTTTGCCAACCTGGATAACGAAAATAGGAGAGCAACATCCACTGGGAGATGCGGATTCGATGGTTCCACCGAAATTCTTTGTTGCTCCGATGACTTATCCGGGAAATTATTTTACACGCTTGAAGACTACGGTTCGTTTATATTTATGAAAACGTTATACCGCAGTGCAATATTTTTGGGCGTAAAAAGTGAACTGAAATGATTGTGCGATTATTGAATAAGTCTCGAGAGAGTTGAATCTTCGTATTTTATTTAAGCTTGAAAGTTTTTTTTCTCGTGTTTCGCAGAAGGGACCTCATGCATGCTGGAAAGTGGCCGTTACGGAACCTGTAAGAAACTGTCGGACTGCCCGTCCAGGTTGGAGGAAGTGCTGAAAGGAAATAGGAGCGCAATATCCTCCGGGAGATGCGGATTCGACGGCGCCATAGAAATTGTTTGTTGTCCCGTGATCTTTTCCAACAATCTACTTGTTAGACCTGCCGTGCGCGGTTCGTTTTTGTTTATTCAACGTTATACCGCAGTGCAATATTTTCGGGCGTGAAAAGTTAACCGAAATGATCGTGAGATCAATGAAGAACTCTCTCGAGAGAGAGGAATCATAGTAAACCGAATGAGCGGAAAATTCAAAATTAGTTATGTGAATATATCTGGAACTGTCATTGAAAGTTATTCGTTAGAGTTATTTAAAACTTAAATAAGTCTTAAAACTTAAATAAGTAATCTTCTTCTACCAGATGTTGTACAAATTTAAGATGTTCTTTAATATTCAGGAGCTCGTCGGTTTTCTTATATCTTCTTCTGAATTCGTTAACGAAGTCAAATTGTTCCACGCTGAGATTAAAAGAATGTAATTTTCAGCTTGCGTGGATTTTACAAACGGCGGTGGTATAGAGAAAGGAATCCCAGCGATTCCTGATGAATTTCCATATATTGTTGCACTCGGATATATAAACAACGACGTCGAGGATGGTGCACCGTCTATTAAATACAATTGCGGGGGCAGTTTAATATCGTATCAGCACGTGTTAACAGCGGCACATTGTGTGAATAACATACACGGACTGGTTCCTGTCGTGGTAATCGTGACTTGACCAATTTTTAATTCGGATGCGTCTCGATAACACAAGAATAATAATAACTCCAGCGTTTGTTTGTAAAGAACGTCAATTGTATACTGTGTACATCGTTGCAGGCGCTATTGGGAACCGTGGATGTAAACGCGGACACAAACAGTTCCGAGACCGTGCAACGTATTCCAATTAGCGAAATCATCTCTCATCCGAAATACAAACGTAGTACGATCTACAACGATGTGGCTATTTTGAAATTGGAGAAAAAAGTAGAACTTTCGGATTCAGTTTCTCCTGTCTGCATTCAAACCGAACCTATAAACGGCTTGCGTTTGATAACGCACGTATCCTTAGTTGTAATCGGATGGGGTGCTACGAGTTTTGGGGACGACGGCTCCGATAAGTTGATGAAGACTCCTAGCCTGGGGTACAGACATGATAATACACGCATGATTAAGATATCGAATAATGAACATATTTGCCACCACAGTAAACAGTTTCTATATCTAGTATCATATCGTATCCATCACATTCTAGAATAGATTTAAAGTACGTTGGTATCTGGACACGTTGACAGCATTAAATTGTGATTCAGAAAATATAAAATTCATAAAAGTTTGTGCAACAATACGTTCGTCATAATAATGTACGTTACCATGTATACGGTCAAACAGTCAAATATTTTTTCCTTCGTGATTTAGGTATAAAACAGGATATTGCAACACGTCTTACTGGGTATGGCAGTTTCCACTAGCGGCTGTTCATGTCTCTGCCACAGTGGAAACTGCCATACATGTCATGTCACGTTAAAATAAACTTAGTTTTTTGTTTCTTTCAATCAATTCTATCTGCCTATAAAATTTGTAGGTACAATGAACATCATGTATAATATATTTCTAATAGTAATAATAAGTGATTCTTCTGAATTATAGATTGATGGATAAGAAGGAATGTAACGAATGGTACACTGGCTTCCGGAGGCTACCGGATGGAATCGACGACAGTCTCATTTGTGCAGTGGACACTAATAAGACCAGACAAGCAAATGCTTGCCAAGGAGACAGTGGAGGGCCATTAACGTCCGTGACAAGTTTTCAGCAGACCGTTATTGGAGTTGCAGCGTTTGGACAATTCTGTGGTGGGCCTACTCCAGGTGTTTACACCTCCGTGTACTCTCACCTGGATTGGATCGAGGAAACCGTGTGGATGAACAACGATACGAACGTCAATAAAGATAGATGGAATAGTATAGATTAGAAATCGTGAATAAAAGTAGAAACGGAGAGAGTAAACATTAACAAAAACCCTTTTTTATTTATTCACATTCTGTACAAATGTATTTTACAGAAGGTCGATGATCTGTGTACGTGTTGACTTATGTATTGGGCGATAATTTATAACAATCACCGATTTGCATTTTCTCATAACAAACTTTTTGTTTAAAAGTTTCGGACGTGCTCTCAATGTAAGGTACGACTAAAAGAATTTTGACAAATATTCGTCGTGTATTCTGATAATCATATAAATTATGTTGTATGTTTACAAGGGTCTTGTCCCTCTTAAATTGTTACTTCTTAAATACTCAACACTAAGGAACATACCAACACCAAGGTTTAAAGCAATTTCACGCTATCTAAGTTATAGTTTAAGTAACCATGTTCAACAGAAGTTTCCACGTTCGTTCGTCGATAATCGAAAATCGCAGAACCGTGGACCGTTCGCGTACGTATAATTTATATCCCACGCGGGGATTTATTAGTGCTAAACATCGGAAATTCTTATTTATTCAACAATGGATGTACAACGATTATGATACAGTGTATTTGTACGTAATGCATAATACTGTTACGATCAGGTGCAACCACAGGTATGCAAGAACATGCAACCTAACGAACGAATTCCAAAAAATTTCATCATTCAGGTTTCTAAGATTTCACAGACGTTTCCGTTCGTCTGTAGCGCGCGGTATGAAATTAATCGGGAGTCGTTCTGCGTTTAAGTTCGTAAAATGCGTGCGCATATATTTTCATTGAACTATCTACGTTCCCATCACCCGTATGATTCATCAGTTTCGCGCCCTTCTAATTTTCGACAGAACCAGAGTAAAACTTGAACGCAAGACAATCTGATATTCGAATGAAGAAATGGCCGTTCCAAAAGACGCCCCAGAATAAAAGACAAGAGTAGAAAATGGCGAAGTTTGGTAGTCATCGAAAAAGAAGAATTCTCTCGCGTGATTCTGAAATTATTTAGAAAATTCACAGGTCAATCAATGAGGTGTCGATGTCGAGCAAATCGAAATATCATAAAATCATTGCCACATGAGAGAAACAATGTGCGTCGAATAAAATCATGAAACTCGTTTTTATTTTGAAATGATTAACACTGTTTCACTGGATCATGCAGAATCGTGCGGCGAAAGAATTTTTCTCTTCCACTGACTGCCAAAATTCGCCGTCGTCCTTTGAAGCCCGACACGAAACGTTCCTCGCCAGTTCCTTACACCCTACAACTTCAACCCCATTTCGTGGCTATCGTGTACAAAGATCTGAGCAGTTCCAGCGCTCTCCCGTCGGACGCGGTCGTCTCGCTTTCCTGCAGAAAATTATTCGATTCGGGCGCGGCCGTGATTTTCTCCGATCGTCTGACGATGTTCGCCGAATTTTCGGTGGTCGTTCGATACCTGCGATTCTTTCTGCTTCGATAGGTGGTTATCGACGGTTCCGTGAACACCGGGCTGGTCGACGTCGTTCTCACCTGCGTCGTCGACGAGACCGCGGGCAGATCGAGCCGATTGATCTCAGCGACGACGTTCTTCGATTCTTCGGACGCGAATTCGTTCACCGGCAGTCTGAGCAGAGCGTTCAACAATTCCTCCTTCTCGCGCTGCATGGTTTTGTTCACAGGGTCGCTGCAGTGTCGTATGAGCAGAAGGACCAATTGTCTCACGGTCTCGTTGTTATCCGCTTGCTTCATCACCCTCATCAGAGTGTTGCTGCTGGAGACGTTCAATTTACCGAACAGCTTTTCGGCTATCTCGTTCTCCGTGGCGTTCGCACGGCTCGTAGCCACCGTGTAAGGCAGCAACGAGGACACCAGGCTCTCCTGAGGCAACGAATTCGTGGACGTGATGGAAGAGGTTATCGTTGTGGTGATACTCGAACGAGTGGTGATCAATGGCTTGGGTGTCGCGGTGTTTTCTGGGGCGAACGAAGTTGGAAACAAGGAGAACGTCGTGGGCGCGTCTTTGTCTCTGGACGATCTGTGTCCTGAGGTCGGTAGTTCCGAGTCGTTGGCGAAGGACTCTTCAGAACTGCCGAAGGAGTCTTCGTGGAAAGATGACGTGTTTCCATCATCGAGCTCCTCGTGGCTGTCGGTGCCTGTAACCGATGAGACCGTCGTGCTGGGATCAGATTCCAGACCTTGGTTGATACGCTGAGGATCTACGAAGACGGAAGTCTCCCAGAGATGCGTAACTTCTGGTGACGATGTCCAGTGGTCGTTATTCAACAATCTCGCATCTTCCTTCTGACTGATGTGATCGAATGGACTGTGGTCCGTGTGAGTACAGGGAGTAGTCTCTACATTGCCTAACGTCGTTATCGATTCCGTGACCCTGGGTGTCGTTGTTGGCCTCTCAGTCGTCTCAATGTTATTGTAAGTATTCCTGAACTTCATGTAGCTGGTTCTAGCGGAGGAGCGAGGCGCACCACTGAGACTGTGTTCCGATGACAATGATTTGTGATGTTGAGCTCTGAACGGTTGATCGGTAGACGTTTCGAAGATTCTGTTGGGGAAACTGGGAGTGGTCGAACGGACATTTTGCCTAGTCAAAGGAGTGCTAGGATGGTTTTCAGGATTGAGAGACTCGTTTCTTCCGTTGTCTATTCGATTCGCCTCCGCGTAGCTCTCGTAAAACGGAGGAGTCAATTGTTGTTCCGGTTTCTTACTCGTGGGTCGTTTGTTCCAATTGTAAGTGGCCATGTGCGCGAACAGCGATGGCGGAGAGGGTGTCGGCAAGGCGACATAATTATTGTTCATGGGGGTGGTGATAAACGATTTCTCTGTGACAACGCTGTTATTTTGGAAACCTCCGACTCGGTTCCCTGTCTCGTCCGACGGAACATAATTATCTGTAACCTGTGACCGAATATTACCATTATTTAATTCATTCTGATTGTAAAACCCGGTCGTGTCGCTCGCGAATGGAGTGTTGCTTTGGTCGACAGGGAACGAGCTTCCTGTCGGTGGAGCAGATGTATCAAAGTACGCGTTTCCGGTCACGGAATTCGTCGACACCCCATTCGTGCTAGGATCGTACGTCACTTGTGCTTGAGGCGTGGTATAATAAGTACTTGGCAGCGTGCTGAATGTCTCATAAGCGTCTTCCGAAACCGTGGTGGGTGGTTCGAAGGTGGTTGGATAGGCAGTGGTCAATTTTTGCCTGAGATCGTTGCTGTCGTCGGAGAAATCAAGAACCTCGTCCTTCTCTCTGACCAACGAGGTGTGATCCTCATCCGTGACCGTGTAGGCTGTCGTGGTTTTCCAAGGTTCGGTTTCCATGGTCGTTTGGGACGGTTCGGTGGGCCTGATTTCCGTAAGAACCCTCTTGAAGGTGTCTGGGTCCAAAAGATAAGCAGACAGAGCGTGCGTGAACACCTGCGCCAGTTCGCGAAGCCTGGTGCTGTTCGATTTTCTCAGATCGTCCAACGATCCTCCGCTTTGCTGCAGCTCCAGGTCCTCGTTATAGTCCTCGTTGTACGTGCTGGCATTTTCTGTGCGTTCTTCATTCGTCACGTTGTTATTGTCAAATGCATCGTTCAGTTTGAACAGCTCAGCGTACGAATCGATGGTGTGTTTCGTAAGGAGGCTCGACGGTACCTGCACGGTTCCGTTGCTCTTCTTTGAAATGATCGATTGCTCTATGTCCTCCTCGGACTCCAGGCTGAGGGAGGAATCGGTGGTCTCGTTCGAGTCGAAATTTTCTGTAGCTGTGGAGAAATAGAGAGCCAGAGAATGCAGGGTCGACGGAGCTGGAGGAGCAGAAGCATTCGCTGCCCTCTCCTGAAGCGTGTCCGGTAAGTTAGGTACATTGCTCTCCAAATTTTTCAGCGAATGCAACATGCTCAACGCGTGCTCCCTTTCTGACAATTTAGCGACAGTTGGTTTGATTTTGCTGTACTGAGTCGGAGAAGGATACTTTAATTTTGGTATCAAAGTCTTGGGCGATGTATAAGCTGTAGTGTAAGTAGGCACTGTGGGGGTGTATGGGGTGGGTTTCGACGTGACGGTGTGAGCGTAATTTTTGGTGAACGGTATGTATGGACCCAAAGTGGACATCACTTTGCCTTGCTTGTAAGTGAAGCTCCTATCGTACGGACTTAAATCCTTTTCCGTCACAGTGTTCTGTTGATAAGCCAGAGTGGACCTGAACGGCTTTTCCGTGGTCGAACTGATGAAATTTGGCCGATAGCCTTGCGAGACTCCGGGATTCTTGTTGGAAACTTTAGAATCATAACCTCTGTTGTACTGGTCGTCAAAAGTGCTTCGTGTTACCGGTCTTTCGGTTCCACTGGACGCGAAATGATTAGTGGTGTGTCTCTGATGAATCGAATTCGGTGTTACAGTGTCTGGCCGGTAACTCTCCGTGGTTACGTATGAACGAGTAGTTGAACGAACATCCGCTTGCGAATTATTATTTACAATCTCTCCATTGCTATTCTGATTATTAATATTCTTATAATAGTTTGCATCCGGTAAAGCATTTCCTCGATTCCCTCGATAACTGCTGTCGGCCAGCAGGAGCGACTCCGCAGTTGGCGGGGTATCTGGAACTGTTACAATGCTGCTTTCCGTTGTAACCTCATCAGTGTTGCAAGGAGGTGTTACGGTGGTAGTCGCATACTGGGTCGTCGTTTCGTATGGATTGAATGTGGTTTCAGTAAACGAAAAATCATTCCTCTGGGTGGAGAAATCGTTATCACGTTCCAGTCTCTGTGTCGTCGGGATCGTCGATTCTTGGTTAGGACTTCTCGTGCTGGAGTCACGATTGAGGTACAGTTGATAGTAATACTGATGCGAATTGCCAGTGTTCTCATTGAACCGATTTCCTCGATTGCTAACGAAAGCCGCGCTCTCAGCGAATTGCTGTGACTCTTTTATCGGACTCGTGCTGCCCGCTCTGAATGTGGTAGACTCTGTGTAAGCTGGAGTGACCCGCTGCGACACGGTGGTGGTGCCATTGTTCCTCGTCAGACTCTTAAATTTCAGTCTCTTCAGCGCTCCTTTCTCATCCCGCTGAGCGTTCGAGTTTCTATTGGTCACGTGATAATTTTGTGCCTTCTTCGGGGTGCTATAAAAGTCCTGGCTCGTCGTGGGGTACCTATTGACGTTCCCTTCTTCAGTGTTCCTAGTGAACTGATTGAACTGCTTCGAAGTGGTGACCTGACCCGACTGGAATCCGTTGCTACCGAACAGCTGATTACCATCCCTCTGAGCATTGGACTCTTGACTGAAGCCGCTCGTATCGAAGTGTCGGGAGGACTTGATCCGTTCTTTGTTTGTTTGCAGCTGATTCTCCTGCGGAGGTTCCTCGTAGGCGTTTATCCTACCGTTCTGTTTGCCATCGTAGCTGAGATTCTGAACGTCGTAGTAGTCCTGCTGTCCGCTGTTCTCGATCGACTGCTGATACTCCAATTTCGATTTCCGGGCTTCCGCTCGTTTCCGTTCCTCCTCCAGCAGCTGTTCGCTGCTCTGCTCGTAGAGCTCCTCGGATTTACTGCAGTCCACCTTGAACCACCAATCGCAAATCAGCTGCGATTGCTGAAAGATGGTGCCGTTCGGACAGAGGAACGATATCTTCCGTCCATTGTCGCAGATGTGGAACACCTGAAAAAAGAGAAAAAGGGAAACCATCGTCGTGGTACTTGGCCGCTCGTAAATTCATGCCTCAACGTCGAGACCTTCCTCTTCCGCGCCTCGAACGCTCCACGTATCCCCTGATTCACTCGATTATGCCGTTCCAACGGATTACAATTTCGCAAACGCTAAATCTTGCGTTTGATTAAGGTAATTACCTCGCGGCCGAGATTGTATTAAGCCATTTATTACTCACTTGACAATTTGTCTCCAAGTCGGCGTAGTAACCGCCTTTCAGGCCACGGCAGCTGAACGAAGTCGCCGGGATCGTCGTGAGAGCTGGGAAGTCCACTCCAGGCTGCCCCGTCACGCCTACAAAAAATATTATACTCCGTTACGCGATGACGTGGATCGTTTTGAAATTCGCCCGGCATTTCCGTTTTCCTCCGAAAACTAGCACACGAATACCGCGTTCCTCATGCAAATCGAACGTAGTCTCGCTACAGTGCGTGCGTTTCGATTTCTCGGGATCAAAGGGAACAATCGATGAAGTATTCTTCTGAAACTCAGGATCATTTCAATTTGCACCGTGCAAAATGGCACTGGGAGCGCGTTCGAACCCATCGCTGATTCTCCGCAGCGTCTTTCTATCAATTTTGTTTTTCTAAATGGATATTCATTTCCTCGTGATCAGTGGGATCGGTTGTCACGACGATCGGTTTCAAAAGAATACAACTGGGTATGCATTATTTCTACGGGATAGCTAGCTGAAAGAGAAAGCGGTCGGTGCGGTACTTATGCAGTTTTATTAATAATACCCGCTCCTTTGAGCCATTCCTTGAGAAGATCCGCATTGCCGAAGAAGACTAGGAAAGAAACGCGAAGAAAGTAGTTTAGAGCAGAGACAGGAAGATGTTAGTGTGTGGTTACTATCGGCGTTAGTAAGTTTGCGACGGAACCTTGGAAAACTTGGTACTCGCCATTCTTCTCCGGCGCCATTCTTTTCATTATTTTTTTCAACGTTTCGGTGCTCTCCACCGATGATTCCTCGCCCGACAGATCCAGCTCCGACAGAAGCTTCAGGCTCGATTTTTTGGTACTGTTTTCTGACTGGAAAGAATAATTTCATTCGAATTGCGGATCTTGATGAAAACATTGACAAAATGGGTAATCTACTGATTTAATGAATAATTAATTAAATATTTTAACTTTTGTTTGTATGAGAATTATTTGTGATAAATAGAGATGGTATTTCATTGTATTTTCGTTTTAAATACTTCTGACATTTTGTGATAAGAAGTATTATGGATAGTCATGCTGCAATAGTCACCTCTGCACGACAGTAGCTGGGCATGAAAGCAACCATTGAACCTGAAAATCGTATGACACATGAGCATCGAATTTTAAGAAACGGTGACGCTTATATTTTGTAATAACATGAGATTGCTTAATTCTCTCTGACTTTAATGCGCGATCACGTTCGTCATCAAAAATTTTTTTTTGAGAAAGTTCATGTTTCGACAGATAAGAAACGAGTTTGTGTATAAATCTGTTCAATAATCAAAGATAAAAAAGATTAGAGATTCTTCGAAATATAGAACCGTAAATAAATTTAATTCCTGAGAGAACAGTGACGTGATTATGAAAAATAATATAAATACTCTGTTATTTGTACGTTTAGAGATAAAATATTTTAGTGTAATAAATATTTTAAAAAGAAAAATTTTGTTTCTTACTGTACTTACACAAAAATATGATCATTTCAAGGTAAACCATTTTTGATAAGTCCTTGTACATGTTTCTGCAACAAACATAAAATATGGAAAAATAATATTTAGGTTTATAAAGATGTGTATTATTTATTGTATGTTAAATTAAAATTAGTATATCAGTACATACAATATGGTGTGATTTATGAACAATAAATTGTTCACTATTTGTATTTACAAATCACAAATAAAATTGTAATTTATTCTAAAAAAATATAAATTCTAAGAAAGTTCAAATTAATTTCAATGTTAAAGTAATAATAGAAAATGTCAAATGTACCATGGAACGGTCAAATATTTTTATTCTTGACAATGTGTACTTAAAAAACATTTTATTACGTGTCCGATTAAAATGGCACTTTTTACTAATAGAATCAACGCGGTACAAAATATAAAATATTAAAAATTGGCCTAAAAAATTGCAGCAACGACAAATATATTATAAATTTTTAAAATGCGAAATAGAATTGTCGAAACCCGGACTCAAACCACAGGGAATTTAGATCTTCAGGCTAACGCTCTCCCAGCTGAGATACTTCGACTCCTGAAAGCCCTTCATCTCATCAATCCTTACTTCGCCTACTTATCCACCTTTAACAAGCATATGTACATAAATATTATTCAATAATATTCTTATTTTATGTACAATCTGCCCACAAATCGTGATATAATCGAAAAAAAAATATCTACATTCGTGTGAAAAAATGTAAAAAGTACAGAATGAAATGTTTTTAGTAGAATATCACATAGACGAGAAAAAAAAAACGAAAGAAAGAGCGCTCCAACAATCCTCAAATATAAATAAACTCGTTCAATAATCAGTAACAAACCATCATACACAGAAGGGTATTCAAAAAAATATATTCAGATCTTGCAGTATAGATATATCTCAAGAAATTAAAAAATATGTACAAACATGTATTAAAAACTCAACATATTGCAAGTTAAATAAACAAATTTTATAACAGCCTGTATAATACGAACAATCATGCAGACACAGGATAATTCACAGGGGACACAATTTTAAAACAATTTTTTCATAAACAGCATACGTTTGTCAGTACTGACATTTCATCCTACGTGACTCTCGTTTGTAAGAAAATCGCTGACCAGATGATTTTCAATCATTTATTTTATCATTGGAGGCTTTAATGGCTGTGAAGTATCGCCTCGGGGGGGTAGCATTGTCGAGGGCAAAGGAGCGTTGTGGAAGATGCAGATCCCGATAATGGACTGGCGGTATTCGCGCGGGAACTTCTACTCTATGATTAGCCGTGAAATCGATTATCCTATTCAAGTTCCACGGCGTGGTAATGGGGTTTCTGTTACCGGCGACGCGAGCGGGAACCAGAAACCGGCGTGTCACGAAGTGTCCGTGGCTCAGTGACATTCAATCGGACATCACGGCTGTCTCGATTGTCGGAAGAGCAAACAGCTTTATGTTGGAGCGTGGAGGATGACGCAACCGCGAAGACGGGTAGGTATATCTTGTTCATTCTCACGGTTCACCGATCCGCCGGACTTTCAAAATGATTACGGTAGTCATTAACTCGGCAGTTGGCATTTGATGCGACGCGCAATTTATGGCTAATCCTTTGGGCGAACCGCGATGAGTATTATAATGACGTACTTTCACCGGGCTCCGCTCAACGTCATCCGATATAATTCAACGATCGTTGTCGTTTGCTCTTCAATATTTACTTTCGACGATCGACGGGAGGCGATCGACCCTCCGCCCTTTCAACAAGAGTACCCGTGGTGTGTGCTGAGATTTTTTACCGTCGAACACTCATCAGATTGTACATTCCTTTGCTATAATCTAATGTAAATACATCTGCTGGCCGTCGAATCAGGATCACATGCAAAAATTTCACCTTTCTATGTATTAGGTTGTCCCATAAGTTCCTTTTGTAATTTGCATGCTCGGTAAATCACCTCAGTCAGTATTTTGCCAGTAACTCAAAGGAATTTTGGAATAATGGCATCATGAGGCTTCCGGAGAGATGGAGGAAGGTGATAGAACAGAATGGATACATACTTCAATAATATTGTTCTGTTCATGAAATTTTGTGCACTTAATATCTAGTAAGAAAACGAAACGAACTTTTGGGGCATTCTAATATAATGGCCAGACCCAGTCTACTTTGTTAAAGAAAGTATGGATGCAAGACAATACCAGGATGTTATAAAAACTGTGTTCTTCCTTACCACATGCCACAGAGCCAAATCCGTCACGGAGTTTCTTTTACCGAAAAACATCCCCGTACTCCCATGGCCAGGCAATTCACCCGACTTGAATGCCATCGAAAGTGTCTTGAGCCTACTCAAATTACTCGTCTACTCATCACCGGTCACCACATTACAGGATTCAAGAACAAAAATTGTAGATATTTAACAAAATAATGAAGACATAAAGGATATGATAAGACAGTGTATTAGAAGCATGCCAGAAAGAGTACGAGCTCTAATTAAGGCAAGGGGGAAACACAATATATTAACATGTATGTGTGTAACACTTTAATAGTTAATAAGCTTTGTTATTAAAGTTCAGTCAGGCTTTTCAGTGTTACTAAAAACAGAAAAAAATGTTGAAAGTTATGAGTGGTCCTAATTTGATGGCCAGAGGCCGTAATGTATGTACGAAATCAGGTGTTCATAGCGCATGATGAACATCTACGCTGGGACCACTACAGTGACCCGTAGCACACGGTGCACGATTTATTGGAATCCATATTTGCGTGCATAGTGTCGGTAGGATTAACAAACGTCCATGTTTACAGATTTTCCATTTCTCTGTGTATAAAGTCCTCTCTAACGAACGTGCGAATGTTTCCAACTGACGAACCTTTAGAAAAACATCCCATTGTCCAGGTGAATTTTTACAATTTCATCTCCATTGTTCGTGAGCTGCAGAACGTGTCAATAAATCTCACTAATCGCGATCGTAAAGTTAAATGAATTACACTGTCACCTTCACTAATAATACCTAGTTTATTGAACCCTAATAATGACTCGATTATTGCGAAAACCCACCCTATCAAGTCACAATCAATACCTTCCTGATCAACATTATTTCTCCGATAACTCGAGAACCTTGCTTCGAGCAATTCTAAAGAATACCAGGAGTATATCTTTCGCAATAAACGGGTCGCTGTTTCAAATTTTGCGCGCTCTGGGACGACTCGACGGTCCCTCAAGGATCTACGGGGCCTTTGGACAATTCGGAATTGTCATAATTTCGTGAAATTCGAAGGGAAATATTCTGCTGACGCTCGTGACAAGGGTATTTGAAGTTTCCAGTAATTGGTCCTGAAGTCTCCGTCGACGGAGAAGGGAAGCTTGCCGCACCGGGCCTGGCGGATAGCGATGTTGAAACAATAGCCGGCAGATAGCGAAACAAAACTTGGCGTCTTAACGAGCGCGTACTCGCATACGTACCGCCTTCCTCTTTTGTAATGCTAATTCAAAGGAGGCAATTATTTCAGGAGTAACCGGTAACCTTCCAGTTTCCCGAACGACACCTATCGTCCTTAGTAACCGAAGGATACGCGCGAAAGTCGGCCGCAAAATTCTCGGGTACCGACGATCCCGCGGATACCCGAGAAAATTCAGCAACGCGCAGGGAACAGAAAAGAAACGCTCTCGAAGAGGTACCGGAGGAGTTACATCAGTCTGTACGATTATTCTCAGATGCTGTTCGTGTCGGAGATCCCCTGGTGCCACCTCTGCTTAAGACAATCGAAGCCGTGAATTCGAAAACAGCGCGTGTCTACTCTTTAACACTACATCGTGGGTTCAGTACTGTATCTAGATAAGTCGAGTTTTAGTGGTAAAACTAGGTATCCCACAGTTTAGTTAATTGTAACTAATTGTTCTTAGAGATCCACTATGGTCTCTTTGACTAGATTTATTTAACAAATGAACTGTACAATACGAGGGTAATCCAGATAGTGAAGACCGTTTAGGTTTAAAAAATTAAGAAAACATTTTATTATTCAATTTTATATTTTTTTAAACACACAGTACCTTAAGCTAGGTACTTAATCTGCTTAAAGAGTTCCTGGGGGAAAACGTTTTAGAGGTGATGACAAATTGCAGCTTGCAGTAAACAATTGGTTAAGTGGACTGGCGGTGGACGACTGCAATAAGGGGATTTAAAGCTTGTGACCAGATATGATGAATGCTTAAATGTACGGGGTGATTACGTGTAAAAATAGATTAAGGTACTGTGTGTTTAACCCTCATACGGTCCTCGGGTGAAAATTCACCCATTTTCGGTTACTAAGTTTTTTAAAATGTTCGATTTTTTTGTGACGGTGTTGCAATTTGATATATTTGTCTAAAATATAAAATTATAAGTAAAACACAATTTGTTCACATTTCCTTTAACATATTAAAATATAGTAAAAAATGTGACGAAAGAGTCCCTCGGGTGAAATTTCACCCGAATACTGTACGCGTCTAAATGTATTGCATACCATCATCTAAAAATGCTTTAACGTTATTCACTTTGTTCATATGCTTGTTGTAATTCATTTGATAAGACTTTGTATTCTAAGAACTCATCACGATCACTCTTTTTCCTTTCGAAAGCTTCACTGCAATGTTTGTATGGGCGATACCCCAGATCTTGGAGACTGTTTTCTTATATTTCAAAATTTAAAAGGCAGAAATATTACATGCGATAATTTCTTCACAACATATACACTTGCAACAGAATTATTGATAAGAAAAAATACGATAGTAAGAACCTGTTCGTTCGAATAAAACTTTCGTTCCAGTTGTTGAAAAAGAAAGAAATTCGTTGAGTTTCTGTATGCTCCAGTAAATTTTATTTTTCCAATAAAGTAACTTTAGTGCAATATGTTCCAAAAAGATATGAAACTGTAACTCTTATGAGTACCTTGCATCATAACAAAAACACGTCCACAGCTAATAAGAAATTGCGTGAGATTGTTTCATATTCTAATAAAGACTAATGGCGGTGTCGACCCCTAGATTAATTAGTTGATATATATAGTGTCAATCGAAAAAGCAATCGTTGGCTATTTGTAATTTTTACAAACATCATCGATGTCTGAGGAGTAAACGCTTACGTACTGTAGACAGAAACTGATCCAAGCTGGAAGAAGAATAAACTGTATAGAAGTCGCTTGGTCTTAGAAGAACTTGGAGAATTGTTAGTGAGAGAAGAAATATCTAGAAGGCCAGTATTACCAAGAAGAGAAGCATTTCTCTTTAATCAAGGATTGCAGGACCGTCAAACGTTTTACCATCAATAAAAGAGAAATTTATAACGAGTATGTGTGTGGTGAACGCAAGAATGCGATTTATATATGTAATAATTCTAATAATTGTGAAATATAATAAATTATATAATAATATTTCATATAATAAGAAACATAATATAATATAATAAGATGAAAATATAATACAATACGATTAATTTAAGTGTAAAGCGAAAATGGATGAAATATCACTCGAGGATCTTATGTGTTACTATTTCTGAGGATCGTATGAGGGTTACAAAAAATATAAGATTGAATAGTAAAATGTTTTCTTAATTGTTTAAAGCTATACAGTCTTTACTTACTGGATTACTCTCGTATACTGCAAGAAACCAATTAACGTGATTATCTCAGAACAGTAGATTTTTAGTTACTCAATTATAGTACTGGACCCACGATTTCAGTTATTGTGTTTAAAACAGCAAAAAAGTGTATGCATAAACAATATTCACGAGGAAAATCAAAAAGATTGATGGAGAATTAGAGAATATAAAAAGAAAAATTGATTTTCTCAATGTTGATTGATGGACTTGGGTCTTGGAATTCATGGCTTCAATTTCGTTGCGACTATTCTGACACGTCGAGAATCCAATTTATCATCACGATCGAACGATCCTGCGTATCAGAGAAACTGATTCTTCCGTCATGGACGAACAGGAATGGAATTTGTTAAATATTAAAAAAGTTTATTCTATGCAAATATTCTAACTACAGATGCGGTACTGTTCTTAAGTATTCAAACAACCCTGCTGTAATCTTGGAAATAAATAGTGTTTTCGATGTGAAATACATGTTCATACGATGTGTATAATTTAAACAAAAAATTATATCATAAATTATGTGCGATTCTACAGGTATTGAAAAAATAAAATTACTCATAGTTATAATGTTTTCATCAGTAATAAATATGTAAATATGTGCTCTAAATAATAATCTTGAAATGGAGCTTTAAATAAATTTCATTTTATTTCAACTTCTTATTGTAGAAAAATAGTAAAAATTGTTTTCATTGAAAAATAATAAAGAAGAAAATGCAGTTTGGTCCAAGGCTGAGACAGTTCTCGAGCATCTTAAGAAATTCGAAAATAAAACGAATCTAAGCTGATCGAAGCTAAGAATGCAATCTTGAACTCATTCAATCAACTAAAAACAATTCAGTGCGTTACACTTCGACCGTTTCTTCTCACGTTTCCGGTTACTCGTACCTCTGTAGTGAGCAGGGTAACGATCCGATGAACCAGCGAGCAAACGAATCGAGTCATCCTCAGATATTATCGCCTGGAACAGTTGCGTGCCCTGAGTGCTTTTCCCAATGAAGTTGAATCGAGAAAGTGTGAACGTCGAGATCGTTCGACGATTGAAAAATCGAAACTCCCAGCCGAATAGAATCTTCTTCATCGTAGCATCCTGTGCGAGACAATCTCGAAGTAAAAACATCGAAGTCATTTCAGAGAAGCACGTCCACCTTTCTTTGGGTACCCGATACCTGAATCCGATCCACGAGAGCGTTCTATAACTATTATCCTCAGCTAAAAAGTTGCATTACGGGTAACAGCGTTTAAGCATGTCAGCTGAAAGACCGCGCTCGATTATCTTATCAAGATGTTGAAATCATTTAATGACTGTCTTGCAGCGAACTTGCACGAGCATTCGCTGTCTCGAAATTAGAGGAGACGGCTTTTGCGTTGCTCCCTTAATAATCGGATTAAGACACGAAAAGGCTTGCAAAATACTGTCGAATGTTGTTATCCAAATTTTGTAACGTTTTAGGTGATTATTGTTCGAATTATAAATAGTCATTTATATCTTTTAAGTGATCATTGATAATTAACCAACTTCCAGTCGATTAGTCGATTATATTCGTGAAATTATTTGTGAATCTGAAATGCGGAACAAAACCTTTTCGTTCTGTTCGTTCGTTCAGCCTCACTGATGCGCACAATGCCGAGGTTAATTACACGAACGAGCTGCGACACTTTTCAAAGCGTTTCGTTACAATTTCGAACAAGAAATTTTCCATTCCATCTTATAATTGCAGAAGGCAAAGTCGCCCGTTAACTCCGCTTCGTTCATTATTTCTCGTTAGTTTTTGTTTGCTGACGCGCTAACTTCTTACGCGACAGTTAATTTTCCTAGCAGTTCGTGAAGATCATTGTCTGCGAAAGTTTATAATTATATACTAATTTTCTTTACCTTTTAACGCTGAAATAATTTTTATTCGGGTCAAACACGTTGTATGGTTTCTAATCACTTTTTTTTCATATTATTCTGCTATTGAACGGAAAAATACAGAGCTTCGATGGCCAGTGATTATTCTACGAAAGATTAATTAAGAAATCGGTGATAATTTTGTTTACAGACGAAACTTCTTACGTGATTTTATTTTCAATGCTGTTCCACTGGCGTGGTTTACGTTGACACGAACTTCGCTGAAGAAACGTCGTGTTTTTTCGAAGTTTTTCCCATGTGTGAGTGTGCCATCTTACGTAAAGCATTGTATTCATTATGGGAGAGTTCTTGTAACTGGTTGTTCCTTTCGTGACTGAGTTTTGGTGCTATAATCCTTTCATACTGAATTATTTGGTCTCATGTATTTTTTTTTCATTTTATCTTGATAGAACACGTTTCTTCCGGTGATGTGGGACCTTACGAATGTAAATAGATGAAATTCATAAAAGGATGCTACGAGCAAGAATCTACGGTGAAATTTTTATCCTTGCCCTAT
Source organism: Macropis europaea (assembly GCA_916610135.2). Taxonomy (NCBI): domain Eukaryota; kingdom Metazoa; phylum Arthropoda; class Insecta; order Hymenoptera; family Melittidae; genus Macropis; species Macropis europaea. The sequence goes on along the minus strand of OU744350.1, from coordinate 10,027,187 downwards.
TTTCAGAACTAAAATCTCCGATCGCTTCCACATACGTACAAATGGTGGCGGGAAAAAAAGGGGTGACGTAAGATAACATTTAAATGACTCGATCGTGGCCGAATCAAATGATGAATGCTTAGAAAAAAAGTTATAGCTGCAATATTATATTCAACATTCTCTTATTGGAGGATACAAGTTTTATAATTTTTTTGGAAACATTGCCACTACGATGATTTATTGTCATTTAACGTGTTGACTACCATAGTGAGTGGCGATTTACATTTAATTTAACCCTTTGAACCATGTATGCGCTTCGAATAATCGTGCACCGTGTGCTACGAGCCATCGTACTGGTCCGAGCGTAGATGTTAATTATATGCCACAAACCTATGTTTTTGGACGAATTATTGAAATCTATATATTTTGCAAAGTATTTCACAGTATCGCAACATAGAAATAACTTAATAATAGACGTCGTATGCACAATAACAAAATATTTATTCGAACGCATACTCGCAGAAAAGCTCAGCTCACAGGACCAAAAAGATTAAATAACTAATAACTCTAATAAAGCCTTCAGCAGCAATAATATTACAATAATAACGTAACGGCTACACAATCAAAGAATGAAATATATTCCTTTCATTATTCATACCTGAAACAAGACATCACAGCCCATCTGATTAGCTCTACTACAAGATCCTCCAAGTACTCCTAAGTAGTATTTTACAAAAATTCTATACGAAGAATTTCTCCATTTCACATTTACAATTTCCATTCATTTGAAGACATTTCTCCCTTCCGAAACACAGCACAGTAGCACCTCCATTATCCAAACGCTGGCCATCCTGCGTCAGTTACAAGCTAAACTTCTCATTAACAGCACCGTGTTCCTAATTCTGTATCACTGTGTACTGTACATTCTAAAATGGAATTACTGTTTCTGTGCGAAACATAGTTACAGTGTAATCCATCCTGCTACTAATTACAGCTCGAATAATCGGGGGTACTACCGTGTTCATTTTCATGACAGCGACAAAGTCGTTCGAGTACATCCGAACCGTAGATCCGACGACCGCGTGAGAAAACGAAGACGCGGCGTATTTTCGGTTCAGGAAACGTTCAACGGGGGATCATTATGGAACAGCAGCTTATGAAACATCCTGTTCAGGAATATACATGTGCGACACGTAGCGAGCACGAAGACTTTCGGCCGCGGAGACGGGAAGACGAGCTCACGGAGGAGAGAAGCGGAAGCACCGGGCCTCCTACTGTCGTGTCGGCGTTGACCCTAAGCCAGAGAGAATCCGCCCGCGTTTAAGATCCCGACTGCAGAAGAAAGGTCATTTGGGGCCACTCACCGACGCCTTTACAGGGAACGAAGATCCCGCGATATCGCGCAGAACGAATCTGATTACCGTCCCCTGCAAAAAGATCTTAGAAAGCGGCAAACCGAACCCGCAGCCGATATTGAGACATACCTCTCATGAGGTGGATCGCACCTATCAAAAGCGAGAGAAGTTCCGCGGATGACGATCGAGGAAGTACCACGTCATCTCATAAGGTTCTCTATCTTATAAAACATATGGTAAATAAATATGAATGTAGAAGTCGATTTTGTTTGGGAGGAATTGTACTTTGCGTGTGGTGAAGCGTGAGGGATCTACTTTGTTTAGAATTCTTTTATGAAAAATTGGATTGGTACAGGGAAGACCTGTTGCTACGAATTTTGTAAATGAGATGCAGTTTTAGTGGAAAGTATTGATTATTGCTGCTACCAGTTTTGGGAGGTCGGTAGCTTCTTAGCTGACGAAAAGTTCAATGATACTGATTGGTTGACGTCAAGCTGAGACGAGTAGTCTAGAAACAATAAAATTTGTTGGAGATAGACTGAATCAAAGAACTGTTGAAGTAGTTGGAGACGGATAGTAAAATTAATATTCAGTATTCTGACAATTACAAGTAACTGCAGTTCTTTTTATTTCTCATGGGATCACCTGATAGTTGGACGGATTTTTGTATAGGCGAACTTGGAACATAATGGAGTTTTGAAAACTTTACTTGCAATAAAAAAATAATTGTCAGTATTATGGAGGTATTCTGAGAAATAAGGAAAATGAGAAATGCAATTTTTTATCGTTTATATTAAAATTTTCGCATCCGTTAATGTAACATTTCGTGTTAGTGGAAGCAATAATAGGTTCCTGATGACGTAGTACTAGGTCTTTTTATAATTGCAAGGAGCCAATGACGTAAAAATCTCATTCTGACTAAGCAGCCCTGGTCACCGACATTCGTCCTCATTAGTATTCGTTTTAATATTTCTAACAGGTAATTTTATTGCAGTTTCTAATAACAAATAGTTTCAAAGCGGATATTTTAAAATAGATTCTCTAGTTTTTCTTTTGCTTTAAGGGTAAAATAGCAGCAGCCAGCTTTATTTAAATTATTGGTACCGGTTACAAATGTATTAATATAAACTAAAATTAAAGAATTTGCCAAGACTTACCTCGTTAGTGAGATAAAACGGGTAAAGTTTATTAAGGCTTGGAATGAAGACAAACATGGGTTGCTTCATCATCCTTATCCTTCACACTTGTACAAGAACATTGTGTCCAAGTGTAACAAACATACCATAATGTCCAACACTCGTTGGAATCTAAATATAATTCAGTATCTCTTACTTCACTATGACAAGAAATTTTTTCTTAGTTCCCTCTGCCTGGTTTCAGGTAAAACAAATACATAGGTTCTATAAAACTTCTTTGAAGCGTAAAATTGTTTATTTATGAATAAGTATTAACGAAATGTCTTTCGAAAAGTCTCAACTACGACCTTGCACAATATTTGTGTGACTGTTTAAATTGAAAAATCTGAAAAGTTATACATAATATCTAGGAAGCATTATAAAAAGGAATTATGTAGATAAATTAATCGTCAAAGAAAGAGCAAAGACTTTCTTGGGTAAACAAATTCAAGCATTAATATTCAATTAATATTCACTTGTAATAGTAATAAATAATAAATGAATATTCACATCTCTTTTCATTAACTATTATTAATAAATGCTGCACTACAGTTAAAACAGATTTGTATGCATCATAACATTCGAAAATGGAAACGTACCTCTGTGACAGTGTTGCTTGATATTCCGCTCGGAGCTATTAAACTTATGAGCAGCACTGTATACACAGAAACGAGTCGTGATGAACGACTCCCCATCTCTGCGGGATGATTGTAGAGAAAAGTACGTTCTTAACATTACTTTCGTTGCAATCCAACGTTTAATCGTATTGCAGTCGGCTGGCAATACCTAACCGAAACAAATATTCGTGGAACTGTGGCTGGCTGTATAATTTTGGACGAAATTGGCGTTAGAAACGAAGAATGTCGACACAGAAACGCTGTGATTACCGTCGACGATAGTTGAACGAGCGGTTCCCCGCAGCGCTTTTTATTTTCACCGATAATAAATAGTTATAAATGGAAACCCGCGTTTCTTCAGATTACTTTACGCGGATTATTTGACGCTGTAATTGAACATTCAACCGAGTGCTTTCGCGAAGCTACTAATGATACTTTCGGTGAACAAACGTAGCGGCGATGAAATACCGCGATCTGGAAGTACCGAGAAAGTCGTCGAGGAGATTAACCCTTCGCCTTGTAACGAGTCACACTCGAGATGATAATTTTGCTTCGTTTGTCAGAAAGGCACGATGCAATACTAATTTTTATTCATTTATTTATCAGAGTACTGAGACAGTTAAATGGTTAACCACCGTGCGTCTGGTAATTAATGATTAATACACTGCTCAAAAGAATTAGAGGATCAGAATTATGTAATACAAGTATCAGCAATGCAACAGAAACGATTTGTACATATCTAATATAATAACGTTTTTATCAACTCTTTACTGTGTATAATATGTGCAGCTTTTATATCACCAGACGATATAATAAACAATAAATAATTGAAGCGTGTGATCTAATTCTTTTGAGCAGTATATTAAATTGATCGGAAAATACTGTCGCGCTGTTCTGTCGAAAATGATCAACTATTCTTTACTATAATTTTTAAAAATATAAGGAAGCAATCTGCAGTATGACAGATGGTCATAGAAAACCACAAAAAATGTATAGGAGATTAAGAAACAATTGAATTTTAATAGTAACAAACGAATCTTTTTCTACAAAATCCGACAGAGTTTCTCCTATAGACCTAAAGTGAATCGTCGGGGTTGACGTTATGCATCCGGACAGGATTTATCCCTCGAAAGGGAAAATGGTGCGGCGTTTTAGGATCGATTGAACGTATTCATTCGCGCGCATCATTACACGAGGCGGAAGCACGAGCGAACAGACTCGTACGATTTATTGAGCAGCCGTTGATCCGGAAGACGAGCCTACTTTCGCCGCCAGAACACAGCCAGAACCTGTGCACACGGTCGGACTACCTACGACCTCGCAGGACACTCGCCTCTCCTCGCACATGTGACTTCTACGACCTCTCTTTCGTACCTAGAGAAACGCCGATTGTCCTCCGGTTTCTCGCGTGTTGCAGGAGGGTGCCAGCGGAGGCTATGACATAAGTGAAATTACGAACAGGTACGTACGTGTCTACGTACGTATGTACATACGTACACGCGGAGACTTTCTGAAAGCACTTCTCCGCGAGATGCTATCGCCCTCGGATACCGCGATTATCCATTACGTACTCGATCATAAGGCAACGAGAATAATTGTCCAGGATGCTCGTGAAATATTATATTCACCGCGACGGTGAGTGACGAAAGAGGTGTAGACGGAACGAGGAACCTTGTTATTATTGCTTTTCTCTCCTGACTGCTTGCAGGATGCTTCAGAGAAATGTTAACGCATACAGGGGACGTTCGACTAATTCCGCAGTACTGACAGGAAAACGTGTTATATTTATTGCAAGATATTTGTTGGAAAGGAATACAAGTTAACTGGTATTGGGCAGTCAATGTGTTAATTAAATAATTATTGATTGTCGCACAATTCTGAGCAAACTTCGTACTGAAACGATAATATAGGAACAGAATAACATGATTGAGTATTCGAATCTTTTTTATCTGAACGATTTATACAGAAAATGGTAAATTATATCGTGTCTGATTAGGCACGGCTGTTTTCACTGCAGTCAACGTGTTAAGGTATGGAGATATAGATCAGACCTCCCTTTAGCAAATCGAATAAAAAAATGTGTTAAAATAGAAATATTTTAATTTGTTTGACAATTACAATAAAAAAGGAACTACTTGGATAAGAAACATATAGGCACTACTGCGGAATTAGCCGAATTTTCTCTGTAGAGAGTTGGTGCATGCAGAGGAGGATCTATAATATAGCCAGCAGGTTCTCCAGACCTCACGCCGTGTGATTTCTGATTGTGAGGTATGGTAAAATAATGTGTCTATGCCACGAAGCTACGTAATGTGCAATATCTCTGACAGAAAGTTGTAAACGTGATTGCAACCCAAAGAAATGTGCCTCAGGGCTCTAGGGGTCTCCTAGAGAAGATCCCAAGGATGCGTTGACAGTGATGGCGAACAAGCGAAGATTCTTTGAAGACAAAATATATTTCCAACTATGACATCTTGCGTTACCATTTCAGTCACTCTAAAAAAGTTACTTCCATATAAATGTTCACATTCTTTTAAGTATCCTGCAATTATATAATTATTTAAGCTTCCCGGCATCCTGACTTCTCTAATCTTCATCGATCGTTGCATCTCGAGCTATTGTACCGTGATTCGATATTTTACAGCCATAACGGTGTGGATATTGGAATTTTGCCGTGAGAAATATCTGTGACGAAGCTCAGGATTCTTCTTCACGGAAAATCGGAAGCGTAGGAACGTTCCTTTCTGTTCGGTTAAAAAATCTCGTTTTCCCAACGTGATACGATACTTTCTACGTAATCCGTGCGTAACAATTCCGCCGCATTTCTCAGGAACATAAAATGTTACGTCTTCGAATGCTAATTGAACGTATCTGCGGCGCGTACAGTGATGCATCTCGCGTTATTAATCTGCGACTATGGCTTTCTCCGTTGCGCCGCGTAAACGAATGCGACACGGGGAAAGAGAGAAAGAGACGGAAAAACGGATTTACTTGTTACACCGCGTGGAAACCGGAACTCGGAAGCGTATTTCGTGGATTTATAGGTTCTGACGTGCGTGACGTTAGACCGAGCCGCGAGTACCGGAGACGTGTGCTTCCATCGTGAGATTCAACGCAATGTCGACCATGGGAACCTCTTTCCTTTATGTTTAATTAATCATAGTCATAATTATATTGTTTGGACGAGTCTTATTGTTTTAGTATTTGAAATGATGTTTGCGTCACGGCAGCGGTGTCACAAAAATGGGTCACCGTCTTTTCGACTTACTAAACCGAGTTTCGAAAATGTGTGGATTCTTAGAAAACACTCTTGCACCGTTGTAGGAGCAAATAATGATGATGGTCTCGTTAAATTCTGATCGTAGAATAGGGATGTTATTCGTCTTTTGACGCGGGAAATCCGCCTTTTCATAGAATGAAGTCTATTGTTTTTACGTAACCGTAAGGACGAAAAAGTCTCATTATTACAGAAACGGTGAATTTATCAGAATTTGCATGCGAGTACATGTTGTGCAATCAGCGGAGAGTGTAGTGCATACTTCGAAGGGGATATTGCTCTAATTATGGATCGGAAGTTCGGTGGAACACCTTCACGAACACCTCGCCGTTCTAAGAAAGTTTCTTCTCGCTTCTCTTTTTTATGAGATCGAACTTTTTGGTCCGCGCCGCCTCTTGGAAGAATATTAATGTAATTAGAAAAACAAGGAGAAGACAATGAAACGAGAGCAATGATGAAATAGGAGTGGGATCGTTCTCGGTTTGAAACTTCAAATGATTTATTTTTAACATTATATATTCTTAATGTTTGGCGATACATCTTTTTCAATCTGCCTCCGTACCAATAATACGTTCGGTTTCAAATATCCAAGATTTTTGTGCGTTATGAAGGATTTTCGGCGTGACTCTCGATCACGCCGCGCTATTCGCTACTATTTCATCCGTTTTCAGTAACGTGTACGCAACGTTTCTTATCGTATCCACGAAACGGAGGAACACGTGGTTCGAGAGCATACGACCACAGAGATTCAACGAAAAAATTAAAAAAAAAAAATAGTTCGAATCGTCCGTCTACAAACGATTGTACACACATAAACTCTAAAAACAGCCTATTCGTATCAGGTATGATCGTTTATTCGTATCACTTGCTCTCACTCTGTTCTCCTGGCTCACAGGCGTGTAAACAGCGTGCGAAAGGGTAACAAAGTGTCTTATTCTAACATATCTTAAAAGAACACATAAAAGCTACGACGACGAAGGTATTGCTTACATCCCTTATTGCTAGTTTCAAATCCTCTAATCGTTTGAAAAAAAAAGACGCACACACGCGCACACACAATCTCCCATGATTGAAATCGAACGACGACCATGAGGATCAATGGATCAATCGAAATCAGGATAGTATACGTACGTGAGCGAAAAATATCCTGTCACCGGCTTCCTCGGTCGCTACGGAAACGATTTAACAATACGACAGTGCACACATCACCCGTGCCGGGACGCTGAAGCTTTCAACCCCTCGCGTCTGTCACTGAGAGGGTTAGAACTCGCTATCGGTACACACCGGCGCATCAGACGGTGTCGGAGGTCAAGCACGGAGGACAAGTCGAAGGGTCGCGTCGCGAACGAGACGTAGGACGATACTGAAGAGCCGAGGAGCCGTGCAAACCTCATAGCCGCGCAAGGATCGAGATTCTAGCCTCTCTGTCCGTCGGCTGTCACGGCTGGCCGTCTCTCTTCCTCCACCATTCACGTTTCCAACCATTATACCATCTCGCTTACGCTCGGTCCGCTCACTTCCTCGCTTTCTCGCTTCCTCGCTTCCTCGTTAGCCCGTGATCCTCCCCGATGGTGACCCGCTCGCTCTCTTCGTCCCCTAACCCCTTGCTGAGGTGTACCCGGCCCTCCTAGCTCGACCCGAGCGCACGCGCTTCACGCGCTGCTTACCTTTACCATCCTCTCGACATCCACTCCCTCACCTTCTGTTCCACCTCCAGCCGAGGAGCTGCTCTTCGTCTTCCTCGTCGTTCGCCTCGTATTTCCTGTAACCGTCTCTCTCTTTGTCTGCTTTTTTTCCCTGTTACCCTCCTACAACGATCTACCTGGTCATCTTCTTTCCATGCGACTCGATGCTATCTGCCGTGCTTTCTCTTTCATTCGTTACCGAGACAGTTTTACGCTTTGTACCATTTCATGCGATTACGGTTGGATTTGATAGTAGGAATGATTAAGGATGAGTTTGCATTGCTCGAGTAAGTTAGGGTTTGGGTTTGGGTTGAGGTTTTTCCCTTGGAGTCGCCCCAAAGGATGGCATTTCAGGAAGTGCTTTTTTCTTTATTGCTCAGTGAAGTATAGTCTTTTCTCTTTTTCTTTTCTTTCTTCTGTGTAACCCAAGATCGACTCCTACGGTCATGCGGTAGGAGGACCGACAGTTTTAGGTAGGTTCTGTGTCACTATGTGTCAACAGCAACACAGAAGCACTGAAGACGGTCATCCACCTTTGCGCTGGTCGTGGTTATCGTAGCTTAACTTTGTGATCTGATGATAACCGGTGTTTCTTACGCGGCTATTGTCGTTGACTCGGTACAGTGAGTAATGGTGGTTTGAAAGCTACTTAAAACTGTGAGTTCACCGACTGAATAAACAACGAGAAAGAAAAAAGAGTATAGTTAGTCTTATACAAACACTATCCTTCAAACTGACTCCAAGGAAAAAGCCTAAATCTAAAACCTGATGGGAGACTAAGTAAAGTTGGTAGCACAAACCCGTTTGCTATACTCATGTAAATGATTGAACAAGTGGTTGGTAGAGTACTGAAGCTAGTAGTTGGTATAGTAATTCTTATCATTTTATCCATTTTTTTACTTTACTACGCGCTCTACCGTCCCCATCACTCTTGTGTGAACGGGTTTGGTTCAGTAGAGTATAGTTGTCGGATGAAACACTATGTGTGATCAGAACACCGATTGGTGTTCATTATCCGTGCTGACTTCTGCACTATTCTATTTTCAATTTACGTGTAAACTGTCTCAATTTTTTTTAATTTGCCCTGTCTCCTTTACTCTACCAATATAAACTAAGCCTAACACTTTGATGATATGTGTCAGTGGAAAAATATAAAATAAAGACTGTAAACTGATTAATATAAAATAAATAGTGTGGAAGGTTCTGTTGCTTAACTGAAGCAAAAATGGACAAGGGGAAAAGCTTTTGCAGAATATTTGCGGCCGTCAAAGTGTTAATGATTTGTGAAATTACGTTACGTTGCGATTCTTAACACTTTGAGGTTGATATTGGTGTTGTTCGTTTAACCCTTTAGTTACTACGCGCCACTATACTGGCTTTCCACTAAGCGACCGTTCAGAAAGAAACATGGTAAAATTCTGAACAGCTCTACCCAGCAGTTTGTTTAACTTTTTCATGATGTCCAAAGAATTCTTTGGTAATATAAACAGAGACACTTTAGTATTTTGAAGAAAATTCTCTATATTATTAGTTTATATTGCAATCTGTGTCAAAGCTATGCGTGTAGGTCAGCTAAAGGGTTAATAAATGATAGAAAAATATGAAAAACATAAGTATTGTGTCATAAAACCGCACACAGTACCATGTAAGAAAACTACTGACAATAATATACAAAAGACATATATATTGCGTAATACGTAATCAGTCGTGAAAGTGTTAAGATAGTTTTATTACAACAATAATGTACAAATGTCAGGATTATAGATATAAAATATTCAGACAAAATGTGTTCGCATAAAGATTCGTTTTCTAGAAACACGATTTTAACGATCCGTATAGTTATTCAATAATTGAATTTTAATACTTCTTTTGGTCCACCGTGAGCACTTATTCTGTCTTGAAATTATTGCTGAATGTTGTTCCCTAAATTATTAATAGGAGTTTTCTATAGTATATTATTCGAAACTTTTGTACATCTTATGTCTCCGTAGATATTGTATCTTTTCAAAATCTATCTTTTGATCGTTTATCCTCCCTGGCGTTGATAATAGATGGACACATCTCATAAACTTGAACATAATATTACTTTTCGATTCCTACAATCGTTAACCAAGTTTTCGTTATTTTTCTGTACCAAGCACATCCCTCGGTCCTTTGTCTGCAACTTACAATTGGTATAGAATAAATCTGTTTCTTTTGTAACAATTATACATTCTCATTATCCGAGTTGCTTTTATCGTCTCAAGTTCGTAAAACTCTGTTCAAGTTTAACGCTTTCTGTGACGCAGTGAAAAATTCCACATCTGGTCAGACACGAATTCTTCGTTCTTTCATTGTATGTTCCATACTCTGTATATTCATTGCAAAATCAGTTCTGGTATAAAATTGAATGAATAGATCACCCATAGAGCACAGAAAGCGTTCAGACGTAGAACCCTGACATCTGCACATGTTATCAACCTAATCAAAGTATTTTAAGAATCGCGATGTGACCTCCTTCGTTTAATCATCAAACACTTTTGTCTCGAAAGTCTCAGTTTTGCTTCAAGTCCGCTTTTCCACCGTATTTTCTTCCTTGCTACTTCCACTCGAGCGGCAACAAGCGTTTTCCTCCCTTCCGAGCGTTTTTTAATTCATATTTCAGCGAATCACGGGACTTTCGCGCTGAAGGATTTTCACCTTCCCTTTTAATTACTCGTCGCTGCTTTTCTAACTCTTACGCTTCTTAATTGCTTCGTACAAACTTCTCGACATCGCGAAAGTTAATTTCACGCCGGCTTCTGTTTCGAGACTTTAAACGACTTTTTTTCTCCTCCTCTAAAACATATTACCACGTCGACTGCCACACTGTACAGACAGAAAGCGACACAACTTTTTAAATTTTTATACAACGTGAAAGTAAGCTCAAATTACGCTCCTTCTAATTAACAATGTCGGTAACTCTTTGTAGCTTTTTACTGGTTCTGCTAGAAGTTTCTACATGGTTCTACTAATACTGTTTCAAGGGTAAGGGGAAAGAACAGAGTATGTCCATTTTTATTCTGCAGTGTTCAACTTGAAAGAAAAATTAAAATAATGTAACACAGTTACAGTTTCGCTCATTTTTTTCTGTCGCCTAATTACAGTATAACTTCATGTTATGAACAATACAGTTACATTCACTGGGCCCTATTTCTTTACTGATGCACTAAAGTATTAAAAATTGATTTTCTGAATGAAGCTGTTTTGTGGCACTCCTTGTTTCTCCCCCTAACGCTTCATGCGTAGTCGGATAAACAAATGAATCTAAGTGTTCGACGTGGCAGTCAGTGTTAAATTCACGAGATTCTTTAAAAAAAATTGGGAATCGTTTCGAGGGCGTCGATTCGCGAGGCTCCAACGTCGACCGAACGAACTTCTCGTGGAGGAAATAAAATGCGATACAAGTTGCGCGATATGGGAACTTCTCGAATGACACAGAAAAGGAGAAAAGGATGAAGGAGAAAGTAAGCAAAAAAAATAGAGGATAGACTCAAAACCTCTCGCGTGCTATAGGAAAACTCCACCGAAGACAATACGCGTTCTCGCGCGATCCGAACGATAATAGTCGTTCGACAACCGTTTTTAATCGGCGGACCAACTTTTAACTCGTCTCGAGCCAGAAGCGTGAAGAAATCGGGGAGATTGCGCGGCTTTCTTGCGAAACGCCACACAATATCCAACTTCGCGTTCAGCTCGAGGATTCTGTGAAAAAAGAAAAAATAACAGACCGGCACGGGACAAAATGTACGAGGGTCGTCCGAAAAGTTCCTTTGACGCAGAGGTGCCGCAGATACTTCTAAACTTTTGGTAGCTTTCTTCTCGTTCATCCTTTCGAAGGTTAAGTGGTGTAGTTAGAGGTAATGATGGATATCGATACTGTTTATTGCAAGTTTTCAAACAATTCAATCATATTCGTGCTCGATGATTATTCGAAGTAAACAATTTTTGGAAATCTTGATAGTTTGGAGAGATTAATTGGTCTTAACGCGTTGAACGCCGCGTCGGTCACCGGTGATCGACGCCTCAAATTTAATTTAATTAAATAATTATTGACTGTCATAAAATTCTGAGCAAACGTCATACTGAAATAATAATGTAGGAACAGAAGAACATGATTCAGTACTCAAATTGTTTTTTTCTTTACGATTTCTATAAAAAATAGTAAATTATATCGTGTCTGGGTAGGTGTGGCTGTTTTCACTGCGGCGCTCAACGTGTTAATAAATGTAATAATTTTGACAGTCCTAAAGGTCCTGAAAGTCTTCAAATATTACTGATTCTCGACAGTGAAGAACATGCAATAGTGTCCAAACGTAGATATAATGTAAGCATTTCATGGAAGGTTTAGTTTTTCAAGATTTTTAGAGTACTGCACTCCTATGTTACTGTATAGCCTCTTAAAATTGTCAAGATTTTCAAGATTCTCAGACTTCGAATAAAATTCGAAATGATTCGATACTTTCGCTATATATCAAAGCTATTTGAAGTGATTACTAGCCCATCACTAGTTACAGGTGACTATAATTTAGCTTCCGTTTGACAGTTCGCCAAACTGAACGGTTCGAACACTTTCTACAGCAATAAAAAATTAGAGGTTTGCTAAAATTCATGAATCGAGATTCAAATTATTACACCATTCGCCTTATTCGCCAGATTTGGCTTCATCCGGCTGCCACCTGTTTCTAAATTCTAAAAAATAACTCAGAGGTCAGAAATTTTCGAAGGGCTCATCGATGCTGTGAACAGTTATTCTAAAGAGTTTCATGTTTCATCGTATAAAATCGATATAACCACTTTAGAGCATCGTTCAGCTAAAGGCATGAGCTAAAGGGGGATCATACTAAACAATAAAGATGATTTAACACCAAAATCATTGCGTTTCCTTGATCAGGCTCGGAACTTCTTCGGACAACCCCCGTACACGTCGAAAGAATCGCACAAAGACAATCATCATCACTCTTTATATATAATACGTTGAATATTTTCGTACAGTTGATGAAATCACAATCGCAGTTCGTAATGGTAGGTACGAAAGGAAATGAGAATCACGCCGGAATAACTCGATACATCGGGTGTACGGTCATTTTTCTTACGTGCATGAGAACCGTAATTCCATCCATCTAGAATTCATACAAGGGAAACTGTGTGTACAAATGAATAATTTTATTCATGTTCTCGTTATAAACTCTACATTGTGGGAACGAAATTCGCACAGGGATTGCGCAAGCTGCGGCGTACTCGAACGAAGGATTTCCGAGTCGAAAGGGAGACTCTTAATATGTTCGCATGATCATCGTTTAGAAACGGTTCAGGGACTGCTAATGACGATAAGCGTACAGTTGCCAGTTCGATCGTGAACGTTTAATAAATAGAAAAGTCGGCAAACAACCGTCACATGAAAATATTAAGAATTCGAGCGTCTTGTTTCTGACCTGAAAATCATTCATATCTTTCATACGACACATCTCACGGAACGCTGCAGCAGCTCTATCACTGTTATCAATTATTCTTCAACGCCATCGCGCGACTGGCCAGTTCTATCATTGAAAATTGTTCGTTCCATCAAATCAATTTCTGTCGTTCATAGAAAGACACGTAGAAAATAATCCTCTATGCTTATAATTGTTTGCTTTTGTTTGTTTTTTTCTCTGTCTTTTTCTTACCAACAGTCATGATACTCGAAGAGCCTTAAACGGACACGACGGCCGCGTGAAGTCTAAAGTATGTAACGCTACTTTTGCACGTAAGTATTGTCGAAAGGACAGCGATTAATTAGCTTTCATTGCGATGCTTGAGATGCATGTCATCGGGAGCGATCGTCGATAGGTTCGCAACGTAAAGGATTGATCGTTCCTCGGTCACCTCGGACAAATTCTGTTCAAATGTTCCGGTGGTATCATACGTTTTGTTACTCTTTTGTATATTGGCGATGCACGCAATTACGTCAGGCAAGGCAGTGATTATAGCATGTACTTTGTGGATCATTTCACGTCAAGTCGATCAACTGCTTCTAAAGTTCGTCTCATTCATGAAACAAGTTACTAAAAATATAATATTCTAATGAAGTTTCGGTTACAAAAATTCTACAGAGCAAACGGAACGAGCGTTCGTTACGAACATCTGTTTTCGATTAATTAACAGGCTTGACAGAACCAGTAAACCGACGATAAGACAATGTACGAAAGCAATGTTTCGTGATTTGTCGATTTAACGGTAAATGACCCTCACGTATCTCTCCCTACCTAAAAGTATTTATTTTATTAACATATTACACGGTCTAGCTCCCTGTTGCATAAACATTTATTATTCACGTCCACTGTTGACAACAGTATCGTTTCCTTCTTACGAGTAGCACGTTACAACGATACTAATTTATCTAATGACTTTATAACGTAATTCGGAAAATCGCGGATAATAAACTACGAATTCTACAGAGTCTACCTTAAATAGTTCAAATATCCGATCCTCGATTGGATTTCTCCGGCTATAGTACAATGTTACAAGCATGGTTCGTGTTGTTCTTGTTGTTATCGGTTATCGCCGCGGATCGACATCGATCCGCCCGATTACGAGATCTAACGGTACAGGTATTAATTCGTCTTAATGGTACGCGAAGTAAAATCAATCGATGAACAAGATCAGGGCACGCACGTTTCTTTCGTTGATTCAGAAACGTTGTTCATGGATCCCGCGTTGTGTAGTTCCAAAAACGCTACCCAAGCTTTCGTTTTCACGATACACAGGTTTTCAGACTTTCTTAAACTTTAATAATGCTTACGTTTCTCTCTCTCTCTCTCTTTTTTTTTTATTACCGGCTGTTAAATCAACGTGGCTTTGTCTGAAATCATATGCACGAGCTCCGTTTTGAATTCTGGCATACAGAAACGGGGAAATTCCGATTCATGGGGCACCCAACAAAACCGAGTGATAGAAATTCACTCGAAAAAATCTCCGTTGTTGTCGACGACATAGAGATCAAGGTCATCAACATTTTCCTCCCATCGCAGTCTAGTTTAGAAAGGAACGAACTTATAGCTTGACCTTCATGTAATCTTGAACAAAAAAAAATGACTAACATTGTCTAAAAATATTTTAGACAATAAAACACTCTTTTTATTGTTGTCAAGATTTGTAACAAGACATCAAGGTCATCGCCTTTTACTTCACAATCGTGACACGGTGTCGTCGCGCAACGGATATTTCTAAGAGCATCGAACGTCCACCAAAGGTCCTGTACAAATAAGGATGACTATGAAGTAATCTATGCTCAGGATGAAGTTCGCAGCTGAACAGAGATGCTGACTCTACGTCCCAAAAGAACTGAAATCGATGAAATATATTTTGATTCGCTTTGAGACGTAGCGTCATCCTTCTAGCACCGCGAACTTCCGTCCACTTCGTACAGACAGTTTTCTTGGGGACCCAATGAATCTTCTGAAGTCGGCAAAAGATGAAGGACAGAGCATTGTGATGAATGTGAATGGAAGGGAATGTTTAATGGCGACACGTGAAAGTGAAGTCACCCACGTTAACCCCTTAGCTGCGGAGATCGCCTTAACACGTTGACTACCACAGTGGAAACTCCACTACCTGGACAGACACACTATAATATGTCAATGAAATGTCAAAAGTCTCATTAACACGTTCGCTACCATGGTCGATTCTAGAAAAACGTCCAGTACAGACCACGCTTTATTTTTATCAATTATCTCTGTCACACATGTGTGACGTCGCGCTCTCAAAACAGAATCGACGCGTCACACATATGTGACGCTGGTAGGGGACGTGTTAACACGTGACTGCCGCAGTGTTAACAGTCATCGTTAGTCAGACACGATATAAATTTTTCTTTTCTATGTAAATCGTAAAGGAAAAATATGTTTAAGTATTTAGTATTGTACATGCATACCTATATTGGTGTTGGAATGTTAAATTTCCTCAGAATATGATAAAACGTAATAGTTATTTAATTAAATAAAATTTAAGCAGCCGATCACCGGTGACCACTATGGCAGTCAACGTGTTAAGATGCGATGAGATGTTACGTCCATTGTATAGAGATTTTCATTAACCCTTTGACTGTTATCAGCGCCTATAGGCACTTCACAAAGCCTATGGAAGGCTTTGCAGCAGCTCACCGCGTGCTGTTGACGCCCATAGGCGTTCGATGCAATGACTTGGTACGTACTACTGCAACTCGACCGCACGGAACGTTCACTTCGTTTACAAGTAGCCTGTAGTCAAAGGATTAAGAAGCGCTGCCTCTTTTGCCTGAGGAATTGGTTTCGTACGTTAGTTTGTGATCGTCTAAGCCTTGATTGATTAACATTCAGTAGGCGTTTCTTCCTGTTTTTCCCATCACCCTCAGTTTTTGAAAAATTAATTTAAAAGACACGCAAACATTTTAAAAATAATATAAACTATAACTACATCATAAAGACTTAAACATTTTTGCGGATATTTTTCAATTCATTTTAAAAACTAAGGGTCTAAGAAAAAAATCTAAGTACACCACGCGATAGAGCAGACATTACAAACTCGTAATTTTGCATAACGGTGTGCAGCAGCGGAGAAAGCGGAAACTTCTCCGCACTCTGTACACTCTTGTCCAAAAGTGTTAGGACACTTATTAAATTTCAACTAAATCTGAAAAGATTTATGAAATCATTGGAGGATTCGGAGATACATTGTCATACCGCTTGCTTCATACCACAAAGAAGAAGTACATTCAATATTATAACATAAATCTCACTACAGAAATGAATTAAAAATCAAATTTTGTTTTCGTTGATATAGCCCCCAGCTTCTAATTTACAACTTCCTTCAATTTTTACATTGTAGCTGAGAGTTTCTAAATAGTTTCTAAATAATGTTTCATCTCATCCCTGTTCCAAGTGACTCTAGAAGTCAAATTTTGATTTAGGGTAAATTCGTTACATTTTTAAGTCCAGTCCATTCCATACATTCCCCATTGGGTTCAAATCGGATGCTTGGAAGGGCCGATGCATATTTCTGTTTCATTATTCTCCTGTCCTCAACAATTTCTGCAGACATTTGCAGACAGGAATCCTGGAGAAGTAGCAAGTGTCGTAAGACTTATGAACGTGAGTGTGTGTAGCCGATTTCGGCGATCTTCTTCCGCAGCTAAGGGGTTAATCGGATGTGTTACAGAGAGAGGTGTTTACGTTACCACTGACCTCTTCGTCGGAGGCTTGAGTAAAGGCCGCTATTGCCTGCTGGACCTGCGGGGTGGCGGGTCCGGTCGCAGGATGCACCGCAGTCTGTTTAGATAGCTTTACGGCATCCTGTGTCGACTGTGACGACTCAGTCCTCCTAAGATAAGCGGCCTCCTTTTTCGGTGGTACCACCGGTTTATTTGGTGGTACTGGAGGCGGAACGCCGCGAGATATCGGTGGCTTTTTCGAGGGCAGCATGCCAGATGCTTGAGCCGCTGAACCAGAGCCAACATGAAAACCAAGTTTTCCTGTAGTTTGCGTCGACGGTATAAGTTTTACCGCGCCTCCAGGATTAACGGGAGCAGGTACAACCACACGTTTCTCTACAGCCTGAGGAATGAATACACACGAGAACCGATTTAACCATCGGGCTATCCCTTTGAAACACCCCACCGTAAGGGTTCGAGTAGATTTAATTCTGCGAGTACGGTAAACTAAGAGAGGAAAGAATTACACCAAGACACCAAGTCCAAAGCGAGTAAATAAGTCATACAGTCGAATGGGTTCAGAGCGACAGCGATTGAGGTGAAAACAAAGAGATCAGTGTATTGTTTGAACCCTTTGGCTCTGTCTGTGACATTGCTGGATAGCCCATGCTAATCAGCAGTTTCTTGATTATTCTTTTATGTAAGAAGAAATGCTGTATTCTTGAGATGCTGAGACGTGTGGAGAGCGATAGAGCTCTTCGCCTGGATCAGCCGTAGCCAAAGGGTTAAGCAAAAGTCTGATGTATAATTTTTGTTTCTTTTTTCATTGCGCTTGAGACATTGATTCCTGGCAACAATGAATAACTTATCAATACATGTATATACATACATATATCGTGGAGCGACTAGTGTGTGTTTTGATAATATAGCGGTGAAACAGATCGTTGAAAAGTAATGTACATCGTTCTTTAGCGAGCGAAAGATACTGACGATAGTAAACTGAATTCAGTTGTCTACTGTAGAGATTGCATGAGAATCTACTATCTTTGTTAGGATAATACATCACACAACTTGAAAAAAATAACAGGTAAACAACCAAACCATGTAAAGTTAGCAGTAGCAAATACAGGGTTGCAATTAGGAGGGCAAGCAGGGAAAATTTGTAAATAAGGCTCAAAAGTGAGTTGCATACAATTTTTAATTAAGGAAATAATCAATGTACATACTAAACGGTAATCTTATGTACAAAATAAGAATAGCATAATACAATTTAGACTTAAAATTTGTTGGTGTACTAACTTATATAGAACAATATAGTGTGTCATAATTAGTATGAATTAAATTTTACAAATAATGAAAACAGTGTGTGTATGTGTATAATCTGAAATAAAAAAGCGGGTTTTAATTACCTAAATAATAAAAGAATAATGGTAGCTGTAACTAACTGTACACTGTGATATAGATTCTATTATGTGCATGGTCACTGAATATAATACATAATCTTCGCGTAATATATGATGGATAAGAAACAATTGAAAACAATGTCATAGTCATTTAAAAATTGTATATTGGATTAGAGATGCATACATGCAACGCATCAACAAGATGTGTGCATGCAGCATTAATGTATGTACACAACATTGTTTTACGTTCGTAACATTCTTCTGTATTTTACAATTTATTATCATACTTTGTATCAAAATATAGGAAGTATCTAGTGATAGTAATGTAAAACTATTATTCTGAATATATACATCGATTTTTTTCTCTCTAGCTCAGTAATTATACTCATTGTTCTTTACGTATCATCATACTAAGTACAATCAGTAACATACCCGTGTGTTAGATGAAGAAATGATACCAGTTTTACCCCAAAGCAGTTTCTGTTTGTTACATTGATTCAGTAAAAATAATAAGAAACGTCAAAAAATACGCAAGAACTGTGCTTTCTAAAAAAAGGATGACAAGGCATATTTATAAACTTATCATTATTATCATGCAATAATTATACAATAAAAATATTATACGTAATGTAAGGGAGAAAAAATTGGGTGGACTAGACCGGGAATCGAACCCGGGACCTTCCGCTTTCCGGGCAGGTGCTATCCCAACTAAGCTATCCAACCCACTACCAATTTAATCTCCCTAAATTCAACACACTGAGCGGCTGCCGCCTACAGTAATGTTTATCTTTTGTAAAAGATAAAGACTAGAAAATCGTATGTGATTACAATGTGCATATAAAATAATATCAGATAGTATTACATTTAATAAGTTAATGTAATCATTCGTCTATTCAACGCAGAAGCGCTCTATTATCATAAATAATATGCAGTTTAAAATGGTATTTGTATAGTCATTTCTGCAGGTATACGTATTTATATGTTCGTTAAAAATTTACAATAAAAAATGTATATTATTCGCACATTCTTCTATTCAATGGTAAATTTTATCATCAACTATCAAAAAACTAATAACTTACTCATACTGATTTACAAAACAGTATGTTAACATATTGATTTCCTTGACATTTATATAATTTGTAATTTCTATTAATAATATTTTACTAGTTTTTATACTAAAATTTTGTTTCAATCTAAAACATGTTATTGAATATTATACTATTTTTTATATGTTCTTTAGAATTTTCACATAAGTTTAATGTATAAAAATATAATGACATGTGAAACCTGAACATAAAATATTGAAATAAAACATACAGAAAATTTTAATATTATAAAACCTATATTATTAAAAAATTTCTATTACAGTATGTGTATGCACAAGTATGTAATATTTAATATCCTCAGATTAAGGTAGAATGAGAAGGAAAATGAGGATAATTTACCTGGGTTTCAGAAGCTGTTGTCTCTCCAGTAGTAGGCGTTACATTGGATGTATACGTGACCCCACGTAGTGCTTGTCCAGGAGTTACTGATCTAGCAATCCCAGTAGCTATAAAAAATCACCATAGATATTACCACTTTATTTTTACTTTCAAATACTTATACTAGAGACAAAAACAACCTGGTATTGAACTTAAATAAGATACATAATTTCTGTTCTTAAGTAATCACTAAAGATTCAATTTAAATATGAATTATTATATTAAATCCGCACTTGTATGAACTAGCATTAATGATAAATTGCAAAAAAGTACATCGATATTATTTTTATAGAAATAACAGAGAATTGAATGCATTATGATACACTTATGAGCAAGATCTTCAATTACCATTTATTTGTCAATTAACTGTGAAAATGTAATTTGTTAATTCATCCTCTGTCATGCGACACAAATATTTTCTTAGAGAAGATGTATCCAAAATATTTTAATCGTTTATATCCTATTTCAAGCTTAGGGTAATGCGTGCTGTTCTTACTTGGACCGCTGACAGGAACACTAGATACCGTGGCAGTGGGCTGAACGACTTTACTACTAACCATTGGCGTCCCAGTGCCCAGTACTGTGCCTTTAACTGCACATAAAATGTATATCAATATGTAGAGAACTATTGTACACACAAATATCATTAAATACTACTGTACTACCGACACTTATCAAGTTAAAAGATGGCTTATTTTGTATGTTATTTTACTGTAATTACTGTACATTACATACTTGTTTGTGGAGCACTAGCAGGCCTAACAGTAGGCATAGCAACTAAATTAGCTGGTTTGGCTGGAGGTGGCGGTGGAGTTGTACCCACACCTCTGGGAGATCCTCGAGTCTGAGACTCTTTCCACACATCCATTTCACTCCTAAGTTTTTCTAATTCTAGTTCGAGATCTTTAGCTCTCTTTTCTTCCTTTGCTAAAGCTTGCCTATATTGCTGCCTTTCAATATCAAACTGCGCAAGCTGCTTCTCTAGTTCTGCCTCCATTTGCAGTGACTTTTTACTTTCTTCCTCGAGTCCTTCAGCCATAGAATCTATTCGTACTTTTTCCTCGCTTAATATCTGTGCTAAATCCTCTGATCTTTTTCTTTCTTCTATGTACTTCATAATTATTTTCTTACGTTCTGCAAGCAGAAGCAGTACTATTTGCTTTTGTCGAGTTTTTTCTTCCTCTAGAGTGTCAGCTGCTTTTTTTAATTCTAATTCCAGTCTTTTATTTTCTTGCTTCTCTAATTCTAATTCTTTTTTCAAGCGTGTTCTCTCTTTTTCCAGTCCATAGGTAATATCATCACCCTGAGCAGTATCATGTTCATGCTTTCGTTTTTCTTCTTCTAATTCCTTGACTACCTAAAATGAAGTATTTACAAACACAGTTATGCAATGTGTTTCTGCCACTGAAGACCCTTACATGTTAAATCAATACATACTGCTCTATGCCTAAGCTCAGCATCTTTCAGGACTTTGGTCATTCTAGACTGCATACGCCTTTGTTGCGTTACAAGTGCCTCTAAACTAGCAACTTGTTGACCTATTTGATTTGATTCATATCCAATTACACCACCTGACAATGCCACATCGCGAGCAAGCGCAGCATGAGGATCTGAGGTTCCAGTCAGATATCGAGAACTTAACAAGTGCTTGAATCTTTCCGACTACAAAACACGTACAAACCGAAACTGTTATAAAAATATCCTTTCTATTGTTAACAATACACATTGTCAAAGTCTCAGATATTATTTTAAAACCAATTGACATTGAATCTCATAAATCATAACAATCCTTTTTCTTAATCAAAACCCATAAATTACCTTTAATACTGCTATCACAATATCCCTTGCCTGTAACTCCCCTTCGAGGTGTCCCAATAGTTTCAACAAATCAGTTTTGTTCAATTCCATCTTCGGATTACGCTGCGAATCAAATTTCAAAGATCATCGTTAACGAACCATCCATACGATACACGTAAAGAACTACATGATCACAACTGAAGTACAGAATACGTTCAAGTGACAATTACTCTTTTTTTTTCAAGATCAGAGTGCCTGTATAAACGAACACATACTTTCAACGTGTTGGAGGAGTTCTTGTCCAGCGCCTCTACATTGTTAGGTTGTTGCAGAATTTGTTGATGCTGCTGTTGCTGCGGCATCGGCATCGGCATTGGCATCGGCATCGGCATCGGCATCGGCGACGGTGATGGTGACGGCGACGGCGATGGTGACGGTGACGGCGATGGTGACGGCGATGGTGACGGCGACGGCGACGGCGACGGTGACAAATGTTGTTGATAGGGTTGTGAGGATGGTGCGGATGTGAGCGACTGCATCTTCGCGGTGCAGACCGAGATGGTCGTCGATGCTCCGGATGATCCGTTCGCCGGCGAGCCAGTCGAATTCACGTTCGTGGCATTCTGACTCTGCGATGCCATATTTTCCGATCCGACGAATTATCGGGGCGGATCTACACCCGCTGAAGATGACGCGGTGCTCCAGGGAGAAAGTACTATAAAAGTACTCGGTGGAAAGTTGTTCCGTGGTTAAACCGTTTCAACCGTCGGCATTAATGCTTTCATTTGAACGAGGACGGCTCCGGCCCGGAGAGCCTGCTTCGGGACAAGCCACATCGTTCCTAGACTCCTCTTTTCCCTGTTCGAACTTACTTCAATCACGGCGAACCGATTAATCCGGCATTTAACTTTATCCCCGATTATTGACAAATCAACTACAAAGCGTAGTTCACAGATACGAGCCTATATCTCGTGAAAGGTGCTACGAGATCACGTATTATCGATTATCTCTTATCGAACACCTCTACGATCTCGGACTTCGACTTCGGGCGGCGGTAAACTTGAAATTCCGTTCGAATCGGGTGTCCACTTCATTTTCGAATGAAGTGAAATTTCATTTAAACAATCATGTTGCGCGATCTTCGGAAGCACGAAAAGCTGTTTGAGAATCGATAGGAGATGCTTTGCGTTATCCGGAGGTGTCTACTGATTTCTCGAACTTAAATCTTGGCAAACCGATTCATCCGACATTTAACTTTATCCTCGATTATTGGCAAATCGATTACAAAGCGTAGTTCACAGCAAGAGTCTATATCTCGTGAAAGGTGTTACGAGATCACGTATTATCGATTATCTGTTATCGAACACTTATGCGATCTTTGACTTCGACTTCGAACGGCGACAAACTTGAAATTTCTTTCGAATCATTCGAACTTTTGTATGTAGCCTTCGGGGGAAAAATGAAGTGGAATTTAATTTAAACAATCATATTATGCGACTTAAAGAAAAAACGAATTGCTGTTCAAGAATTAGTAGATGCTCAGTGTCACCCGCAGGTGTCTACTAATTTCTCGAACTTGAATCATGGCAAACCGATTAATCTGGCATTTAACTTCATCCTCGATTATTGACTAAGTAACTAGAAGCGTAGATCACAGATAGTGGCCAACCATCAGAGGCATATAGTACTTACAAATAGGAACGAAAAATGTCTAATCGGTACATGTCCTAAAATTAATCTTCTAAGAGATATGGGCCCTTAAATGCGCTCCATGTATTATTACGCCTCGTGCGTAAAACGCCCATGGGCGTTCAAGTGGAGTACTTATTTAATTACGTTGGCGATCTTTTGCACGTGATGTAGGGTTCGAAAAAAGTAACTTTTTTAGTTTAAAAGCTTGAACGATAACCGGTGTTAGACACTCTGTATACTTCTTTTAATCATTTAATATACTCCTTGTATATAAATAGTAGGGGCCTATTTTTAATCACACATCAGCATATTGATTAATGGATGTTCGTAATTGTTTCATGTTCATCGCAAGCTCTTCTAATTTTCTGTACTTGTTTGACCGCAGTCGACCCCGATAAAACAGAAACATTTTCCATGTTATTTGAAAGAATAATCGGAGACGTTAAAAACATGCTTTTCATGAAACGTATCGTCCATCCGATCCACATATTTTCTTACCTCCCTATTTCCTTTAAATCACAGATAAGTGCTGATAATTTTCGTCAATTTCCAAATCTTATCAGATCTATCGACGTTGATATGCCGATGAAATTTTCAGCGGTTTATGACGCACAAATGACGAATCTCAGTTATATGATTAATATTCTCCACGCAACATGTCAAAAGCGGAAAAGGAAACTAATTTTAATTCGCTCACTAATTTTGAAAACTATGTTGAGGATAATTTTTCGGAACTCGAAAGCGAGGATGACGCGGTTGAACAAGCGTAAGGGTTTTAATTCACTATCTTATAATGTTCAGTAATTTATTTTTATTCTGAATTAAATATGTATAAATATTGACAATACAATGAAGCTCATACCTTACTGGAATTAAAACATTATAATTTACTAATATTACTTTATTAATTAGATCGTAATTCAAGGAATTATTTGGATGAACTGATAATTCAACTTGATTTCAGAGAACCAAATGAAGCTCTCCCATGGGATGCATTTAAATATTTTCCAACAAAAAAGGAAAGTGAATCGATGCAGAATAAGAAATGGTTGGATGTTTCTATAAGTGTTATAAAACTATTTATGTATGGTATCATATTCTGTACAGTCCTGTGCTGTAGTTTAATTGCAAAATCCACAGTCCTGTTTGCAGTTGCTCAACTTGAAGAAGGGAATTCTGTGCAACTGTGTGATTACAATTCAGGTATCTTACAAGTGCAATTCATGTAATAAAAATAACTTTACACTCTCACAAAGGGATTTATGATTCGATATTTCTATTAAGATTACTTTGAGTTACTCATAATCTATTTATATCTACATGCAATATACAAATTAAAAGAAGACATTTTTTACTTCAGAGTTTCAGAATACTTTAATAATAAAAAACTCGAAATCAAGCAGAGTAATTTGGACGTGGTACATCATTTGTATGTTCCTTGTACCAGAGTTTTTTCGCATTTTGTATGCTATATGGTATTCTATGTTTAAGAAGAAACGAAAGACACCCAAGAAACGAAGTATTATAACCGTTTGTTTACTGGAAACACTTCATCCAATTGGTCTAGCACTTTTAGTTTTCTGCTGCCTTCCACAGATAAATTCTGTAGATGCTGCAGCGATTTGTAGTTGTATTTCTTTTATTCCTATTCTATTAAGTAAGTAAATTGACTTACAACTTAAATTTTTCAACGTGATTTATGTGATATTGCTTTAATTGCAGATTTACTTTCACAAAATCGAAGGTATAACACTTCAATCAAAGTATTTATATTAATCCTACTGTGCAACATTTTGGCATTACTTGCACAAGCTTCTGGAGTGTTTTTATATTTTTTTCCACAATATAATGCTCATATAATACAGATTTTCCCTATAGCTCTTCTACTGTCTTCCTGCCGTTGGTGGAACAATTATACTTCTCGTTACAGTTACTTTGGTAATAATCAATTTTTGTGTAACTTTGAGCATGTAATCAATGTGAATTCTGCTACATTACAACTGCTTCTTATTCTTTAAACAGGTTTTATCAAATATTTAGCAGGAATAAAAGCAGATCTGATGAATAATTATTATTTATTACATGGATATATGGCATTTTGGAGATCTCTCGTTTTTATTTTAAGTGCCATTGTGATTACAACTTTCAAAGGAATCCAATTTAATGAATTTTTTGAACTTACATGGCACAATAAATATAACATACAGGTAACTGAAGTTTTAAATTCCAGTATCACAACACATCCAGAAAAGGAAATAGGTACTTCAGCACCCTTGCATCTTTTTCTGGTGCAAGCTTTCTGTGCTTTCATCACGTATACAGCCGGTAAGATAACAAAATTTAGAATCATAAAAAAAGTAAAATAAAGTACTTTTATTTATTTAATTTCATTGCAGCAAAATTCGCATATAAAACACATATGCATAAGTTCGGTTTTGCTTTTCCAATAAACTTAATCACTCCAGGAACGATTTGTCTAATAACAATATTCTGTTTTGTGAGACAAGAGAATCCATGTGCCTTTCATAATTTCATACCAGATTTTTTGTTTTACAAAGAACCTGGCATTAACAATGTAAAGAGTTTTATTCTATCTTGGCGTATTTGGTGTTGGATAATATGGTGGTTGTCACAAATTTGGATCACAGTACACTTGTGGTTAAATGAAAATGAAGTACTAGCTCCTGTAGAACAAATTTTCTATAGTGTAACTTATGATTCTCTTATTATTGATCAATTCTTAGGTCTGAATAAGAGAAAACGAGATAATTGTAATATAATTCAAGAAGAACATTCAGATTCTAGCTTTGAATTTGAGGTATTATCTTCATCTTTTCTTTAAATAAAATTTGTGCATAAATGAGTAAAATTTTTAAATTAATGATCATTTTTAAAATAATATTTTTTCAGACTAATCATTCAGTAGAAGCACCAAATATGGATATTTATCATTCAGTATCTTCAACAACAAATAAAAATAATAAAATAAATGCCTCTGTTACTAGAATTTATGCTTGTGCAACTATGTGGCATGAAGTGAAAGAAGAAATGCACGAGTTGATTAAGAGTATTCTGCGATTAGACAGAGACCAGTGTGCCATAAAAGTTACACAAAAGTACTATAAAATTTTCATTGAAGATTATTACGAATTTGAAAGTAAATAACTGCAATATTTTACTTAACTACATTTGAATAACTTTTGAAGCATTAAATAACAATAAATTAATTATCTCAGCACATATATTCTTTGATGATGCGTTTTGCTGTATGCATGGTTGTTCTGGACATTGCAATCACAATCAAAATGAAACGCAAGTAAATCAGTATGTAAAAACATTTTTGGAAACTATAAAAGAAAATGTGGAAGATCTTGGTATTCGTTCATCACCACCAACTAAATATCCAACACCTTATGGTGGTCAACTAGTCTGGACTTTGCCTGGAAAAACACGTTTGACTGTACATCTTAAAGATAAAAATAAAATACGACATAGAAAGCGCTGGAGTCAGGTATATTTAATGATAATAATTTCAATGAACAATTACTTAGATGTTAATTTCTGCGTTGTTTCAGGTCATGTATATGTATTACCTCCTTGGTTATCGTTTAATGGATACATCACTAGATATTGATATTAAAGAACAAATAGCAGAAAATACTTATATTCTAACACTGGATGGAGATATTGATTTCCGTCCAGCAGCTGTTAAAACATTACTAGATTTAATGAAGAAAGACAAGGAATTAGGAGCAGCCTGTGGTCGAATACATCCAGTTGGAAAAGGTGTTTTCATATTTTATAAATGTACAGCATACAATAAATTACTGCTGCATCAAAATTATTTATCAGAAAGTAATAAAGTGAAGGATTTTTTAAATATAATATACTTTTATATAGGTGCCATGATTTGGTTCCAAAAATTTGAATATGCAATTGGACATTGGCTTCAAAAGTCAACAGAACATGTACTTGGGTCTGTTCTTTGTAGTCCAGGGTGTTTCTCACTTTTTAGAGCAAAGACTTTAATGCAACATAATGTCATAGCAAAGTATGCAACCAAATCGACTGAACCCAAACATTATATTCAGTACGATCAAGGAGAAGATCGATGGCTTTGCACATTGATCCTACAAATTGGTTGTAAAGTAAGGGAATATACATTTTAAAAAAAATAAAATATTCTTTCATTACTAATTTTTTTCTTTTTTTTTTAATTCAGGTAGAATATTGTGCAGCTGGTGATGCTTATACACATGCTCCAGAATCATTCAAGGAATTTTATATTCAGCGAAAACGATGGATTCCATCAACTATAGCTAATATTCTTGACTTATTAGGGACTGCAGAAGAAACTAGAAAACTAAACAATAATATTTCATGGCTGTACATAGTCTATCAGTGGATTTTAACAGGTGATTTATTCTGCATAATTAAAACTTTTACTCATAATAAATAATAAAAATTAATATACATTACCTTCAATTTCAAACATGATTATTTCTCTATTAACTTCTTAGTGTTTAAAAAAGATATATTTGTATATAAAAATTGAGTTAAGTATTTTACTATCTTTTTTGTAGGTAGTACTATAATAGGACCAGGTACTATCTTCTTAATGATGGTTGGTGCATTTGTTACTACTTTTCATATAGATAACTGGACAAGTTTTTGGTATAATCTTATTCCACTCACCATCTTTATAATAATTAGTTTCTTCTGTAAAGAACGTATTCAGGTACCTTTCATTTGTTCAAATATTTCCTTCTACTGTATCAATGAAAGCATTAAATACAAAAATAACTTACAATTACTAGCTGGAATGGAATAAACTAATGTATTGATCATTTGTTTTCACAGCTTATAGCAGCACAAATTATTACTGTTATCTATGGTATGGTGATGATGGTTGTATTCGTTGGAATAGTACTTCAGGTGGCAGATGGTGGGTGCTTTGCACCCAACACTCTCCTCTTTTTTATTATAATTGGTCAATTTGTATTAGCAGGACTTTCACACCCTTATGAATGGTCATGTTTAGCTTATGGAATCATTTATTATGTTACTGTACCATCAATGTATATGATACTCATCATGTTTTCAATTTTCAATGTTTATAATGTTACATGGGGTACCAGAGAGTCTATGGTCCAGGTAAAAATATAAACATCTTACAGTATATTATAAATTTATATAACACAATATGATCATTTTATACATTACTAATGTTCTGTTGTAGACTTCACAATCTGATAAAAATAAGAAGGCGTCTACAAATAAATGGATGAATTTTTCCTTAAACAATTTGTTCAAGTGTGTCTCGTCTGCAGATAACAATTCAGAGGAAGAAGAGAAACTCTTAATCTCTATTCACAACTCTGTGAATGAAATTAACATGCGTTTAGAACAAATGGAAAGGTATTAAGTTAATATAAGAATATAATGATGAAACAATATTGTACAGATTCGGAATTACTTAAAAATTAATTGAAATGTTCAGTAATTACAGAAATAACAGTACATCACAAGAGAAAGAAACAGACACAGAGGAAATGACTAAGAATCAAAACAAAGTATACGAAGAAATAAAATTGGAAGTTACTGGTGATGAAATATATAATGGTACAGATTCCGAAAGTGAAATTTCAACACAATCTATTTACTCTCACCTAAAACATTCCAATTACTTGATAAATCCTTACTGGATTCAAGATGAATGTATGAAAAGTGGAGATACAGATTTTCTGTCCACTATGGAGGAAGAATTTTGGAAGCAACTAATTCAAAAGTACTTATATCCTATTGAAAATGATGTGGAAAAACAAGTATGATATCAGCATTAGTATAATTAGTCATGGTGTAATATGAAATAAGTATTAACAGCTCAATTAATATATTTAAAAATATTGAATTCTGTTCTAGCAAAAGATTGCAGAAGGATTAATGAATATACGTAATGAATGTCTCTTAAAATTCTTTGTGCTAAACACTTTGTTTGTAGTAGCAATTTTTTTAATGCAACTTAATAAGGACACATTGCACCTTCCATGGCCTTTTGCTATTAATTATAACATTACTTATAACTCAGACACAACTGATGTAAGTATTACCTTTTCAATATGAAATAGCCTAGTAATATTATTTTCATTAATTATTAATATTAATAAAAAGTATATAATTTTCTTCAGATACATATATATAAGACATATATGAGTTTGGAACCTATTGGATGTCTCTTTATCCTCGCATTTGTTGTAATTCTGTTAATTCAATTATCAGCAATGATGGTTCATCGATTTAATACATTTACTCATGTACTTGCTCATGTAAAATTAAATCCATCCTGCTATGACAAAGTAATACAAGTAGAATTACTATTATTTAATTATTTTCTGTAAACCTCTAGTTTTTATTATCTTACACAACTGTGTTTATCTTTTTAGGAAGAATATTCATCAGATGTTTTAATTAGCAAACATATAGAAAATATAGCAGAAGGACTTCAAAGTGCAATAGAAACTGAAATGGAATTTAATTTAAAGAATAGTGTAATACGATCTTCAGGAAAACGAAACACTGTTCGAGAATTGATAGAAGATGCTGAGAATCACCCAACGATGTCCACCAATTTTGAAATATTATTTCATAGAAAACTCAAGGAAACCATTAAACTTGGTACTTTGAAATTTCTATATTTATATTTCACAAATTTTTTACATTACTGGTGAAATCCAATTAATATTTATGATATAAAAAATAATATGCTATATATCAGTTAAAAAAATCTTTGTGTATGTGTATACATATTGCTGAGAATCTATTTTTATTTCAGACAGTGGTAATTCTAAAACGTTTTCAAATATACCAAAAGGTACAATAAAAGCACTTCAAAATCGACGTTCTAAAATTTTAACAGAAGAGCGAAAATTTCCGCCACAAAATGACATGTATAATGATACAAAAGAAATTGAAAAAGCAAGCACTAGTTTCAGGGAAAACAGTGGAAATGTAAAGATGTACGAATATGATAATCCAACATTTTTACATGACAATAATTTTATTTAATGATATACTGAATATTTATTCAATATGTCCTAATTAATTAACTGAAAATATCTAATTTATAAAATTACTATTTTTTAATTAGCAAATCATCTTTTATATTTATAATATATTGACATGTATGCCAAACAAAATTATATTTAAATACAATAAAAATGAACTTGTTTTTTATTTTATTCATGCAGTTTTGTAAATTATTATTTAATGCACAAACTTCTATTAAATGTTTGGTTCACTGTTTTTGTAATATTTAATAAAAAATAAGTAGTTCGTTGTTTACAGAATAACAGAAAGTTAAGATGTATTGATTCCGTTTAATCTAGGAAGTTAATTTGATTGTAGAAACCTTAAGATTATTAGTGGAATTAAATTTTTATAATTCTTTTTGTCTGAGGAAAGTATTAAAATTATATTTTATTTGTTATTAATGTCCCATACCTTATAGCAAATGCCATCCTTACTGACATTGCATAAAAACAATACCACTTCAGCTGAATGAAGACAGAATGGAGGAAGCTTTCAGAGCCCCATTTGGTCTACAGTGATAGTTGATTGTCGATACACAAATGAATTATGCATACCTATAGCTTATATCATAAAGTTTATTCGCATCCTTAATATAAATTAGAAAATAGTAGACTTATCAGAAAAATTATTTTCCTGATGCTGTTGCCAATGGATTTCGTAGAACCAAGATAACAGAATCCCCACGCAGGAACATCTTTGAAATAAATCTGTCTTTGTTCACTGGTTTTGCCTAAACAAAGATAAGATTTATTATTTCTGATCACGCTTTTCAAAGTGGAATAAAATATTTCTAGTTGATACACTAATTATTTTACCTTCTTTTTGCCCTTGCCTGTGCGTGGAAGTTCAGTCCACATTTCCTTTACATTCTCTAACACCATGTTACAGTGTCTATCGAATGCTTTCACTCTGCCTAATAATTTTTTGTTATTTCTACAATTAATTAAAACCTGAGTGTTATTTTTAACAGACTGAGTCAATACTGAGAGTGGTCCAGTGTTGAATTCTTCTTCCTCTCGTTTTGCTAATTCCTCTGGAGTCATCTCAGATTTTGGTTTAGTTAAAGACCTATAATAAAAGTTATTTCAAAATTATTATTATAATTTCATATACAAAATTTTAAAAACGTTTCTGAAATTCATGTATGGTAATTTATATGCCTGTTCTGGGTGAAAAATCTAAAATTTCAACGGAAAGCCGAAAGTATAAACAATAAACAGAGGTTATCTTTTTGCGTTTAAGTACGCAAATGGATTGAAATGAATGAAAATGTTATTTAAATACTCACATTTTGAAGTTATCTTTCTGTAGATCGCTATAACAGTAAGTACTCTTCTACAGATCGAATATGATCACAATATTCACTGATTAAAGTTTGCAAACGTAGAACAACGTTTCCAGTGCTTTAAGAGCGGCTCACTCACTGAAGATCATTGTTATTTGTAGGTTATGTCTCGCGTGCTACAAGTGGGTAAAGAAATCTGCATATATGTTGTGAAATGTAATACGTACATTAAAATTGAATTTATTTTTTAATATATATTAAATAATTAAATGTCGGTAATTCAAATCGCGTCTGTGATGGTACATTGACTTTCTTCCCCGTGAAAATGATTAAAAGTTATTGGCGACTTGTCCAAGTCGATTGAATGCGGTTCAGTGGCTCAGTGTTCTCACGAAATTGAAAAAGATTCATTATATTCTTTGATTGTTTTGTCTAAGCATTGACCTTTGTCTTCTTTGTGTTTTAGGCAATAGATAAATCTGTCTTTGACTGTTGCGTTTTGCAAAATATATATAGCACAATGCAGTTGAAGTTTGTACTATGAAATCGTACGATCTTAGCCACAATTTCCGGCCGCTAAACAATACTACAGAAACTTAAGACTATATAAAACTTATTAATGAAGTACAATACGTAATATATGTTATCTATAGAATGTGTTAAAATTATATTTTATTTATAATAAAGACGCAAACGCCTATGAGCGTCAGTAGCAAATGATTCATGTCACCAGTTTGTATGAAAAAAGCGTAGTTGTAAAACAGTTCATTGCAATAACTGCTTGCAACCCCCAATGGAGGAAGACTGATTTTATTGTTTATTTTATTATCGCTTTTTATTGTTTATTCAACTATTTGTTTTGTTTATTTTGTATGAACCATTTTTCATTTTATTATTGTTGTCATTTATGCAATCAATTTTGTAATTATGGAAGTATATTAGTGTCTTTCTGTTTGCGGCATGAAATGCTGCAGCGCCATGATATTTGACAAAGCGCGCCCGCTGGAGAGTTAAACAGGTTTGAATTTTTTATTCTTTTCACGATGCATCAAAATATCTTGTAGTAATGGCATTTAAAAAACAACGAAGACAATCAGTAGCTTGTACTTGCTTCAATTTCTTGTCCAATGCTCAGCTTTTCTATTTAAATCTTTGTTCTCACACGTTTGTTCCATGTTTCTAAAAAGAAAATAATATGATTGATATAAAAATTCACTTAATTTCATTGTTTACTCAAAATGATTTCAAACAAATAATAGTAATATATTAATATTAGTAGAGTTTGGTGAGCCATATCAAAATACTAATAATAATAGCGTCTTGTATTCGACTTAATATGGTACGTATAATTAAATTAACAATACACATACATAAATACTACGAACATAAAATAAAATCGCACGAGATAAATAAATCACGAAATAACAAGAAAACTCACGTGCTATTGGTGAGTTGAAAAACGAATCATAACACAAAGGACGGCAAGGGGTGGCAGATGTAAGCGCTGTGCGTATACCGATTCCGCCATTCTTTTCCGTATACCGCTGAACCCTCCAATGCGTGAAAGCGAATTTCCACGCAGCGTTCACTCCAGGAAAACAACTCTGATTGGATTTCAAGTTTCCCCACTACACGACAGAACTGCTAAGCTCGCATATAAGTACGACACAGCGCAATGTTCAGAGTCAGTCTTCCGCTGGCTGCCGCCTGATCCTGTCCTCATCTTCCTTCGCCTGATCCTGACCCTCCTCTTCGTCGACCTCCTCCTCCTTCTCTCAATCCTGTACGTCCTTTTTCTCCTGATCCTGATCCTCTACCTCCTCCTTCTCGCGATCATCCTCCCCCTCTTCCTTCTCCTGATCCTCTACCCCCTCCTCCTCCTGATCATCCTCCACCTCTTCCTTCTCCTGATCATCCTATTCCTTCTCCTGATCATCCTATTCCGTCTCCTGATCCTCTACCTCCTCCTTCTCCTGATCATCCTCCCCCTCTTCCTTCTCCTGATCATCCTCCCCCTCTTTATTCTCCTAATCCTCCTCTTCCTTATCCAATACCTCCTCCTCCAACACATCCTTCCGACCTTCATCCTTATCCTAACCTTCCCCATCCACATTCTCGTCATCCTTATTTCTCCGATCCCTATCCTCAGCCTCCTGATTACCATCCTTATCCTTCCGAGCCCTATCCCTATACGTAGACATACCCTCCCAATCCGTTTCATCATCCTCCCCCTCGCTATCCCCAACCGTAGCCTTATCCTTCCGACCACCATCCTTACCCACATTCTCCCGATCCCCATCTTTACCTTTATCACTATCGTCACGATCTTCACCCTTACCGTCCAGATGCTGATCGTCGCCCTCATACTCTCAACTCCCTCATCCCAGCGAGGCACTTTACCCGCCACCCACCGACTCTCGAAGTTTCCTCTGTCAGCACCGTCTTCACGGTCTCTGGAATCCTCGGTCTCTCTGTCGCTCACTATCAGATTTCGATCTTTATCGATCTCTATCGGACTCTATCGCTCATATTTCTGTCCCCATTGTACTCTATCGTTCTGCATCGTTTATATTTCGATCTCTGTCGGTCTCGTTCGCTAGTATTTCAGTCTCCACCGTTCCCCGCCGGTATCCATGGCTCACATTTCTGTCCCCATTGGTCTTTATAGTTCTGCATCCCTAATATTTCTATCTCCCTCCGTCGCTATCGCTAATATTTCAATCTCTATTGGTCTGTGTCGTTAATATTTTGGTCTATATCGATCTCAAAGTGTTTCTGTCGCACATATTTCGGTCTCTATCGGTAATATTTCGAACTTTATTGGTCTTTATCGTTAAGATTTTGGTCTATATAGACTTATATCAGATTCTACCGCCAATATTTCGGCTTCTATCGTTCTGTACAGTACTCTGTCGATCTCTATCGGTATCTATGGCATATATTTCAGTTTCTATCACCCCATACAGTTTCTGTCGCTCAAATTCCAGTCTCTATCGGTATCTATCGTTAATATTTAAATCTCTATTGGTCTGTATCGTTAATATTTTTGCCTATATCGACATTTATCGGTCCCTACCGCTAATTTTTCGGTCTCCATCATTCTGTACCGTTCTCTGTCGACCTCTATTGGTATCTATGGCATATATATCAGTTTCTATCATCCCCAAACAGTTTCTGTCGCACAAATTTCAGTTTCTATCGGTATCTATCGTTAATATTTCAATCTCTATTGGTCTGTATCGTTAATATTTTTGCCTATATCGACATTTATCGGTCCCGACCGCTAATTTTTCGGTCTCCATCGTTCTGTACCGTTCTCTGTCGATCTCTGGCGGTATCTGTGGCACATACTTCAGTTTCTATCGTTCCCAAATAGTTTCTGTCGCTCATATTTCGGTGTCTATTGGCCTCTATCGCTAATATTTCAATCTCTATTGGCCTGTACAGTACTTTGTTGATCTCTAGCGGCGCCTACGGGGCATATTTCGGTTTCTATCGTTCCTAAACAGTTTCTGTCGCACATATTTCGGTCTCAATCGTTCTGTGCAGTACTCTGGCGATCTGTAGCGGTATCTACGGCACATATTTCGGTTTCTATCGTTCGCAAACAGTTTCTGTCGCTTAAATTCCGGTCTCTATTCATCTTCATCTATACTATTTTGGCCTCCATCATTCCATGTTGTCCTCTAACGGTCTCTATCGACCACTATTGCAAATAATTCTGTCTCCACGCACTCCTATCGATATCTATTGGGATAAGGTACTACCAAAAATGAATGTTTTCATTCAGGTACTCCCAAAATTGGAATATTTAGAAATCAGGTACTTACCAAGTGACTTTTTACATTCAGGTACTCCGAAATTGGTATATTAAAAAATCAGGTACTTCCAAAAGAGACTTTTTACATTCAGGTACCCCCAAAATTGGTACATTTGAAAATCAGGTACTTCAAAAAGTGATTTTTTTCATTCAGGTACTCCTACAATTGTTATATTTAAAAATCAGGTACTTCCAAATATGACTTTCTTCATTCAGGTACTCCCAAAATTGGTCTATTTAAAAAACAGGTACTTCCGATAGTGACCTTTTCTTTCAGGTACTCCCAAAATTGGTAAATTTGAAAATCAGGTACTTCCAAAAGCCTTTTTTCACACAGGTAATCCTAAAATTGGTGTATATAAAAATCAGGTACTTCCAATTAGATATATTTAAAAATCAGGTACTTACAAAAATGAACTTTTTTCATTCAGGTACTCCAAAATTGGTATATTTAAAAATCAGGTACTTCCAAAAATGGATTTTTTCATTCAGGTACTCCGAAAGATAAAGCGTCTGCGACTCAGGTATATCGGAAAATTAATTACCGCAGTACCTGAATGAAAAAATTCATTTTTAGAAGTACCTGATAAAAATCAAAATATAAAAATATGCACCAATTTTGGGAGTTCCTGAATGGAAAAACAGACTCTTGGAAGTACCTGATTTCTAAATCTACCAATTTTGGGAGTACCTGAATGAAAAAGGGCACTTGCGGAAGTACCTGATTTTTAAATATAATAATTGTAGGGGTACCTGAATGAAAAAATCACTTTTTGAAGTACCTGATTTTCAAATATACCGATTTTGGGGGTACCTGAATGTAAAAAGTCTCTTTTGGAAGTACCTGATTTTTAGATATACCAATTTTGGAATACCTGAATGAAAAAAGTTCATTTTTGGAAGTACCTGATTTTTAAATATATCTAATTGGAAGTACCTGATTTTTATATACACCAATTTTTGGATTACCTGTGGTAAAAAAGGCTTTTGGAAGTACCTGATTTTCAAATCTACCAATTTTGGGAGTACCTGAAAGAAAAAAGTCACTATCGGAAGTACCTGTTTTTTAAATAGACCAATTTTCAGAGTACCTGATGTGAAAAAGTCACTTTTGTAAGTACCTGATTTTTAGAAATTGTTTTTGGATTACCTGAATGAAAAAAATATTTTTCTGAAGTATCTGATCCCGATGGATATCGATAGAGGTACGTAGAGACCGAAATAATAGCAATAGTGGTCCATAGAGACCGTTCGAAGACAATATCGAACGATCGAGGCCAAAATAGTGTTGATGAGGATGAATAGAGACCGGCATTTTAGCGACAGAAACTGTTTGCGAACGATAGAAACCGAAATATATGCCATAGATGCCGCTAGAAATCTACAGAGGGCTGTACAGAACGATTGAGACCGAAATATGTGCCACAGATTGACAGAGAACGGTACAGAACGGTGGAGACCGAAAAATTAGCGGTAGAGACCGATAAATGTCGATATAGGCAGAAATATTAACGATACAGACGACTAGAGATTGAAATATTAACGATAGATACCGATAGAAACTGAAATTTGTGCGACAGAAACTGTTTGGGGATGATAGAAACTGACATATATGTTATGGATACCGCTAGAGATCGACAGAGAACGGTACAGAACGATGGAGACCAAAAAATTAGCGGTAGGGACCGATACATGACAATATAGGCAGAAATATTAACGATACAGACCAATAGAGATTGAAATATTAACGATATATACCGATAGAAACAGAAATTTGAGCGACAGAAACTGTTTGCGAACGATAGAAGCCGAAACATGTGCCATAGATGCCGCTAGAGATCGACAGAGAACTGTTCAGAATGATTGAGACCGAAATATGTGCGGCAGGAAGTGTTTTGGAACGATAGAAACCGAAATATGTGCCATAGATGCCGCTAGAGATCGACAGAATACTGTACAGAACGATAGAGACCGAAATATGTTCGACAGAAACTGTTTGAGAACGATAGAAACCGAAGTATGTGCCACAGATACCGCTACGGATTGACCGAGTACTGTACAGAACGATTGAGACCGAAATATGTGCAAGAGAAACTGTTTGGGAACAATAGGAACCGAAATATGTGCCATAGATACCGCTAGAGATCGACCGTGTACTGTACCGAACAATAGAGACCGAAATATGTGAGACAGGAACTGTTTGGGAACGGTAGAAACCGAAATATGTGCCATAGATGACGCTAGAGATCGACAGAGTAATGTACACGTGGATAGAAACTGAAATATTAGCGGTAGAGACCGATAAAAGTCAATCTAGACCAAAATATTAACGATACAGACTAATACAGTTCGAAATATTAGCAGTAGAGACCGAAATATGTGCGATAGAAACAGTTTGAGAACGATAGAGACCGAAATATGTGCGATAGAAACAGTTTGAGAACGATAGAGACCGAAATATGTGCGATAAATGTAGACAGGGACCGATACAAGTT
The DNA here is from genome assembly GCA_916610135.2 of Macropis europaea. Lineage (NCBI taxonomy): Eukaryota > Metazoa > Arthropoda > Insecta > Hymenoptera > Melittidae > Macropis > Macropis europaea. Next base: position 9,988,850 of record OU744350.1, on the reverse strand, counting down.
GAAATATGAGCGATTGAGATCAATAGAGACTGATAGGCAACGAATGTAACCGATAGGAATTGAAATAATGTGGGATCGGGACCTCCAGACCCAACATAAGAGGAATCGTGGAAATAAGGATGTCAGCGGACTGACGGTAGCGTAGTGGGTAAGGTGGCTGGCTACCAACGCAGAGGAACTGGGTTCGAGTCCCGGTGCCGCGGTCCCTATTTTTCACGATTTCCTACAATAATAGCGATGGAAACCGATAGAGATCGAAATATAAACGATGCAGAACGAGGGAGTCCAATGGGGACAGAAATATGGGCAATAGGTATCGATAGAAAACGATAGATACCGATAGCGAACAGTAGAGATGAATAGGGACCGAAATCTGAGAGACAGAGACGGATAGGGAACGATAGAGATCGATAAAGGACGACAAAAATCGTTATGAAACAGGAGAAACCGATAGAGAACGATAGGGCACGATGGGGAACGATAGGGATCGATAATAACCGATAGGGAATGATAGCAAACGAACGATAAGGAAACGATAATAACCGATAGGGAATGATAGCAAACGATAAGGAAACGATAAGGAAAGATGAAGAACGATAGGGGCCGAAAAGAACCATATATTAGCGATAGAGGTCGACGGAGATAGAAGTATAAGCGATGCAGAACGATAGAGACCAATGGAGACAAAAATATGAGTGATAGAAACCGGTAGAAAACGTTAAAAATTGATAAAGATCGAAATCTCATTGTGAGCGACAGAGACCGAGGATATGAAGAAACCGCGGAAGCCCTGCTGACAGAAGAGACTTAGAGAGTCGGTGGGCGGCGTGGAGAGAGTGTCGCGGAGATGAGGGAGAGTATGAGGATCAGGATGGTAAGGATAAGTATCGGAAGGGCGAGGGCAAGGATGGGTATCGAGAGGATAAGGATGGGGAGAACGAGGGTAAGGACGGGGATTGTGATTGAGAGGATCATGACAAGGATGGGCGTCGGGAGGATAAGGGTAAGGACGGGGATAGGGATTGGGTGGATCATGACAACGATGGGCGTCGGGAGGATGACGGTAAGGATGCGGATATGGATCGGGAGGATTAGGAGAAGGATCGGAAGGAGGTGTTGGAAGAGGATGATCAGGATAAGCAGGAGGGGGAGGTGGTGGTGGAGGATCAGGAGAAGGAAGAGGACGATCAGGAGAAGCAGGAGGAGGAGGTGTTGGTCGAGGATCAGGAGAAGGAACAGGACGATCAGTAGAAGCAGGAGGAGCAGGTGGTGGAGGTTCAGGAGAAGCGGGAGGAGGAGGCGGTATAGGATCATGAAAAGGAAGAGGATGAAGCGGAGGATCAGTTTAAGGAAGAGGATGAAGCGGCGAATCAGGATCAGGAGACAGCCGGCGGAAGACTGACTCTGGGCATTGCGTTGTGCCGTATTTATAGGCGAGCTTGGAGGTTCTTCGCGTAGTGAGGAAACTCGAAATCCAATCAGAGTTGTTTGCCTGGAGTAAACGCTGAGTGGAAATTCGGCCTCGCGCATTGGTGGGTTCACCTGTATACGCGCAGTGCCTACGTCTGCCACCATTTCGTTTTTCAACTCACCAATACCACGTGAGTTTTCTTGTTGTTTTGTAATTTATTTATCTCGTGTGGATTGTAGAAGAAATAATGAGAGCAGGAGGCGAGAATTGTTCCTTTTTGTTTTATTGTTCCTTCGGAAGTTATAGTTATAATTCTTCGCTTTTGTGTTGGTCGGCCGCTTAGATAGTTTTCCGACTGCACGGCCGACGATTTTCTAAAATCTTATTGGTTCAGGGCTACTGATTAAATCCTATTGGTTCGGAGCTGCGAACACTTTTTCGACTGGAGTTGCTCGCGGTCCTGCGAGCAGGGACGAAACAAAAGACGATGCACCGAGGAACGCAAGCCGTTTCGGCGCGTTTGTCGGCCTACAGGATTTATTTTATGGTTCGTAGTATTAATATACATGTATGTGTATTGTTAATTTAATTATAACTACCATATTAACTCGAATATAAGATGCTATTATTATTATTATTTTCATATGGCAGACCAGAATCTACTATTATTAATAAAATATATTACTATTATTTGTTTGAAATCATTTTGAATAAACAATTAAATTAAACGAATTTTCATATCAATCATATTATTTCCTTTTTAGAAACATGGAACAAACATGTGAGCACAAAGATTTAAATAGAAAAGGTGTGCATTGGACAAGAAATTTAAGTAAGCACAGGCTGCTGTCTGTCTGCTTTGTTTTTTAAATGACATGTCGCAAACTTAAATAAGAACAAATCTTTCAAAATGAGAATTGTTTGCTTAGTGATACTGTTTAACATAGTTTGGCTCTTTTACGCGAATCGTCGTTTTCTGGTCAATATCAGTCTTTATTAAAACTAACAACTAATAGACGTTACCTAATCTAACGCGGGGGAAGCAAATGTATCCGTTTGCTATAATCACAAAGGCGGAATTCGAATGATTCTCTATTTCTCCTAAACTTAACCTAATCCTTATAAACTACTATATACATATGTGTCTATTTAAAAAATTAACTCCGCACCTGTTGCGGAATAACATGTTAACCAGTAGTAAAAACGTTGTGCAGGGAAACGCGGATAATGATGCGAGGAGATATATTGTATATATAGGGAGACAGAAGGGTTATGCGAGCCCCCATATACACACATGCATGTGGTTGTATAAAGGCGAGGACGTAACAGTATCAAATATTAATGTGACACGAAGTCCCATAAAATGATAGATCTATTCTGTAGTTTGTCGTGGCATACGACGGTGAACGGTTTTCGACGTCGCAGATAGCGCCATCTCTGACTGAAGCATGGAATTAAGTAGCGGCGTTGCAACTCACGCCATCTCTGCCAGGGGCTCGGAATTAATTGACAGTAGAACGGGACAACTGGCGTCATCTCTGGCAGAAGCCGAGAACTAAATTGCAGTACTGCATGTGGCGCCATCTAGCGAGAAGGATCCGATTATTTAGAAAAAACTCCGCCAGAGGTGCGACGAGCATCACGAACTAACTTAGTTCCGTGCTTCTGCTAGAGATGGCGTCACCCGTCTTGGCGGGCTGCTACTTAGTTCCTGGCTTGTGACAGAGATGGCGCCAGTTGCACATTCTCTGCCTAGTTCCGGGTTTCTGACACAGATGGTGCTACTTGGAAAGCCAGTAGATAATTCCGGGTCCTGTCAGAGATGGCGCCACATCCGCCATGTGGCACTTTAAATATAAGCAGCGTGTTTAAATCTAACCATCAAAAATGTAAAAAAACATCTACTCGTATTATACTCAGGAATTTCGAATTACAATTATTTTGTCATCATTGTTAATAACATTTGTAGAATATAGTACTTTGCTTTATAACTTACCCTTAATTTATTAACGAAGTATATATGTTTCAGAGGTTAAGTTCGTGTAAATATGCATTGCAACATGTTATCTTGGCTGTAATAACAAAAAATGAAAGATGAAGACAGCCCGTCAGAAAAAAGCAAGGAAGAATTTGGGATTCTTTATTAACAATTTTAAATTTAGGCAACCGTTTCAAATTCTTATTGATGGGACATTTGCATTTGCCGCATTGGAGGTTTGTATGTACATATTCTACTAAAATTATCTTTGTTTTTATTTCTACAATGATAAGAATGCAGTTACATCTAATGTTTCTGACGTAGATTTACATATTACTAAAGTGTTACCATCTTTTCAGAATAAATTTAATATACAAGACCAATTATCAAAGTATTTTCAATCCGAGATTAAACTATTAACTACACCATGCATCATTTTGGAGACAGAAAAGCTTGGTTCATTTTCAAAGGCAGTCAGTGGTGCAATGCAAATAGTTAAACAGTATCCAATACACAAATGTGGACATGAGAAAAATTCAGTAACTGGTACAAAATGTTTGCAGTCAATGGTTGGAAAGAACAATTCATCTAGGTACTACAATTATGTTTTTCAATTTAGAACAATGTCCGTCATATGTAGCCTAACAGAATTATGTATAAGTAACACATATTTTAGGTATATTATTGCTACACAAGATAGAGAACTGCAAGATATTTTAAGAAAAATTCCAGGTATTCCAATAATGTATTTGCACGGTAAAGCACCAACTTTAGAAGCACCTTCTGAAGCTAGTCGTGAATATGCTGAAAGTGTCCGCAAAGGCTTAGGAATGAGTGAATGGGAAAAAGAAAATATGAAAACAATGAAAGAGGCTGCCGGTCTGGTTGAAAAAACAGAAACACAGTTAAAAAAGAAACGGAAGAAGGGTGGTCCGAATCCGCTCAGTTGTTTGAAGAAAAAAAAGAAACCAGAAACTGAAATCTCGAAGCGTTCTACTGGGAACAAATCTGGGAAAGTAAAGAAAAGGAAGAAAACGAAAATGGCAGCTCACATTAAAGAAGCATTAGTAACTGAGATGAAAAGTAAACATACAGATAAGGACACGAAAAGTTAACAAGTAAAAATGTATTTATAAAACGAAATTTATACATTGATCAAATATTAGACTTTATGCAAATAAAATTCATTTTTATTCGTAATACAATTGTTCCTTTTCGGTCCGCAAAATTATAGTAATGAGAATCATATTCGCGATTACAAAGAAACTTGCTAATGTTAGTAATAAGATCGTTAATCTTTGATACATAGATTACATACTTATTTCATCTATATTTGACAAAGAACACAGTGAAAGTTCGGACCCTTTACCGAACGATGAAGGATTCTCAAAGTTATGAAATGTACATTGCAAAGGCAATTAAAATTTTTGTATACATTATCGAGTTATTAAAAGATCTCGGAAGGTATTATTTTAGAACTGACTGAATTGTATAATTATTTATACATACATATCATGTCTCGAAATATTTTACTATTCATACATGCTTTTACATTATGAAAATAGTACTAATAATTACATTCAACGAGAGTAAGAAAAATAAGTAAATGGAATCACCAGTTTCAAGAAAGATATACAACGTCCATTAAATATATTACATTTTCGCTACAATACCTAATTGTACAATGAACACCACGTAAATCTGGAATTAGGAACTTTCACGTGTAGGAAGCATACAAAAACTTGAAGGGAATCTATGAGTGCATGTAAATTGTACATTGTTTACAGCTTTCCTTCAAGATTATTACGTACAATGGAAGTACCGCAACTATACGTGTCGTATGAAATAAAACAATACTTAAATAAAGGTCAAATTTCAGTTAAATAGGTTCACGTATCACATATTACATAATTAGTTCACGAGGTTTACAAAAAAGAACTTTCGACGTGTTAACATACACATCATAAAATTCGATATACAACTTATTAATTTTAAGAGTTTTATTTTTGTTTGAGTAAGAAATATAGAATATCTCGTTTCGTTACATATTATAGTTAGCAGAGCGTTGAGAAAGAAGACAATGTGGGAGAAACAGTGCGAAATGATACAACTAATAAAAATACTTGAAAATGTACTCTTAGTACTGAAACACAAAATTTAGGTGAGGAATCTCTCTTCGGGGAGTCGTTAAAGCTTACAACTTAAAGTCTAATTAAAAGTTTTAGCACTACTCAGTATTCACACGTATGAAAGGTTTAATGTGTATTATACAATATGTCATGAAATGCGATGCCGGTAGATTACTTGATACAAAAGTTAACGTTTAGGAGAGTTGGGAGAGAATACTATTTCGTTGAATATCCGTTTACACGTGAAAATTCTGTTTCGTTATTTCTTTTATATACGAGAGACTTATTTAGGTTCAAGTTTAATAGAAAATTATGTAAAAAGCGAGAAGTAACTAAAAAATTACTATTTTTCTTACGTACCTTAAAAATAATATTATTAAATTTGTCAATATTACATGTCAGTACGAAGTCAATAACTAATGTAAAGAATAAATTAGAACAATCAAATCGCTCGCACTTTAATGACTAAATTTCATTTGCATCACACTCATTGATTATATCATTATAATATTCGTTTAATATTAAGAAAATAATTCTCTGGTAAACTCTCTAATATCCCATAAACGTATGTACTTTGTAAACGATCAAATTACAGGAGTAAGTTTCGATGAATTGGATAAAACTGCTAATAGTAAATTCATATAATATTTCTTTCATATTCTTTGTAAATTACTGCCAGTCTTAGACATGACCAGTGTAGATATTGCTCTTGGATTAAAGTATTCTTTAAACAAAACGTATAAAACCTGATGTTATTTTATCAATGAGTTTTTTCTATTTCAGACGTATTTGTTATCAAGGATGTTGATTTAAAAGAGCACGAGCGGCCATAGCTAACATTTTCATGCGTCGGGCAGAACTGTGATTTGGATTAGCCGCTACGAATGCAGCCAACTGATTCTGTAAAGTCATTAGCACAGTACCCATATGTTCTCGAGTCACTGGATCGTTAGGATCCAAATTTAGTATTGCCTCTTCCAGCCACCTGTTAAAGAATGCAAACAATCAGACACGTTACAGAAAATAAAACTGAATAGCTTTTGAAGATACGAATCTTTTATTACCTATGTTTTAGTTCTGTTCTGTGTCCTAAGTCTGCAGACAACTGTTGCACGAGTGAAAGGATTACTGGCTGCTGTAAAATACATCTTGAACTTTGACCTTGCGGTCCTACAGGACAAGAAAATACTCTGACGGGTTCGGTTTTCTCACAAACTAACACTACCAAGCCTAAATCACTTGCACTCAGAGCTTGTTGGAAAGCAGCGTTTAACTGTCCTCTTTGGAGGAGGGACATGACCCGAGCTTGAGCATCGGCAACTGCAGGTACCGGTATTGCAGGAGTAGTAGCCCGTGACCTAAAATCAAACTTATTTAGTATCTTTTCGAATGAGCAAACGCTCATACAGGCCTCATTCGTATCTACGTACCGTGCATTTGTAATCTCAGTCAATTGTTGATTTAAATTATCTCTGATAGCATCACGAACTGTACGTATTGTTCCTTCTTGAAGAGTAGTCAATCCTCTATTCAATTCGGTTTGTAACTCTTCGCGAACTAATGCAGATAATGCTTCGCTCTGTTGTTCGTTTCGTTGTTGATACTGTTTGTCCGTAATTGAATCAACATTCTGAAGATCTGTAAAGGAAGAAGTATGTTATATATAACTGAACGTATTGTTCATACTTAAAGCACATGGAGTCAATAATTTCTTACATTCGTGAGTACCCCTAATAAAGGCGTCTTGTACTTGTCTAAACATCGTTTGACACGCTTTCTCCATTCCAGGTAAGAGAACATTCGTGAAGGCTTCCTTGAACGCAGTGTCCAACGCTGGTTTAGCTGCATTCGCTGCAGCCAAAGCGACCGTGTCTTTCATGTGATTGCTCTTTATCAGTTCCGTTAAATTTTCTTTCAACAGTTCGTCCATTCGATCAGAATCCAATCTAAGTTGATGCTTCAATGGTTCCACTGTATCTTCGATGACGCGGGGCAGGGTCGTCTCGATTTTATCTTTGATCGTTGTTTCAATGGTATTGAGAAACTCGTGTTGGCGAGCCATTTGACTGTACAATGTTTGTTCTAAAGTCGCATTCTGTTGTTGCGAAGCTCTCGCTAGAGCAGATTCTACTCGCGTCGATATAGGAGTCTCTTGCCTTAATCTAGTTACTTCCGTGCGTAATTCTCTTAGCTCTTGTCGTTGATCCTGAATCGTTTCTACAATAGACTCCAATTTATTCAATAATTCAAGGGTATTCAACTCGTTTGTCGTTTGCCAAGTGTTTTCGGCATCCTCTGCAGCATGCGTCGTCGGTTTCGGTTCATCTTTTATCTTCTTCCTTTTCTCCTCTTCGCCCGTGAATCCCTCGGCCTCTTGCATCGCGTGTCTGCTTACATCTTTCAATAAAACCATTGGAATATTAGGCCAATCTTCGTCAGCAGTGTTAGTAACTTCCGGCTTGTTCTCAGTTTCAGGTTCCTCATCCGGTTTCGTAAGAGATAGAATCTCTCTGACTTCTCTGGATGGACTGCTACCGCTACTGGCGGGTGCTTGTTCTTCTAATTCGCTGGTAGCGAGTGGAGGATCTGTTGCGTTCAGAGCTTGCACTGCTTGTGCGAGGGAGGGACTGGCAGATAACACTTTACCCAATTCTGGACTACCAGGACGGGAGTCTAATTCGTTATTTTCTTTTTTGGCGGGAGAACTGAAAGCATCAGGTGTCATAAGATTCAACCCAGCATTATGGTTCGATGCTGCTTCGATCGTAGCGGATAACGAACGATCTTCTTCATTTTCTCCTGAAATTCCATTGTGATTAACAGTCCCCATGTCTGGTAAGTCTTCGGAATAGTCCAATGAATCATGCGTCAGTGTGTCCATGAGGCAGTTACCACTCACTTGTGAAGCAGGCTTAAAAGCAATATGACACTCTTGCAGGGACTTTGGTTGGACTAGATACATCCGAATGACAAGCTGTTCTTCGGCTTCATCATCGGGACATAAATCTTCTAATGATTCTCCAGTGGGACGTATTTTGCGTAGACCAGCGTCCACGATTCCGAAACTCAGTATTGGATATGGCAGCAGGAACTCTGATATTGTACTTACGGATGCTATTGCTTCCCCACTGTCTTTTGTAAGGCTTAATATATACAGAACTTTATTATATATGTCTGACAATAAAAGATATCCAGCGCTGAGGTCTAAACCTGCTTTTAATACCGGTAGTTTGCCAGTGGAAGGTGTTGGAGCAAACTTAATAGTCTGTAAACAAGACCATAACTCACAAGACCATACTTTTAATTCAGTATTATTGTCGCATCCGGTTACAGCGAACCTCCAAAACTGAACGCTATAAAACAAAATGGTATACTACTTACATACTGTAACAATTATTTTTACCTCATTGACAAAATAAATTCAAGAAAAGTTTCTTCGTGCACTTACTCAGGATGACACGATTTATGATCGTCTAAAAAGAATAAACAAGAGATAGGCCGTCCGCCGTGTGGCCTCCAATGATGTAAACAACGTGGTTGTGCCTGACTTCCCTGAGAATTACCGTGTAAGTAAACTTGGAAAAACTTAACTTCCCCGTCAAAGCTAGCTGTTGCTAAAGCTGTGCCGTCAGGACTAAAAGCTGCTTCAATGATTGTGTCGGAATGTTGGTCAATTTCCAACATGCCTCCGCTTTCCCTTGCAGCTGGATCTGTTGCCTATCATTCAATGAAACTATTGAATATTTCTGTTCATCTTTTATGGATTTCGCGTTTAACAAAGGCACACATTCACCTCTATTGATCTGTACATTGATGTCATTGTATTAACCGACCATAACTCTACTTTAGAGCCACGGGTTAATATTAAAAGTTTGGAGACTTCGTCCCCATCAGACGGAACATCCTCAGGAATATATGGACACCATATCACACGGTGACTAGTGGCAGACACATCTTCTGCATCTACTTGCAGCAATAAATTACATGACAATTCCGTTGGCGTTGATTCAATAGTGTGTATAAAAAGATTTCCACAGTAGTCAACACATGCTAAAATTGCATTTGAGACATGTGCAAACGCTAGATCCTGTATTGCTGCACGCATTCCTCTCAGCAGTGCCCTTTGCTCCAATTCCTTATATACAACTCTCACCATACCTCCTCCGCTGCCAACTAAACAATTTCAATTTCTTCAATTTGGAAAAGGATGCAGTATTAACAATATGACATTAAAGTTACCTTTTATTCCATATGCTAAATATTTTCCAGACATATGAACAGCCAGTAACTGACCCTGATAAAAATTATGTTCCCATGTAAAATCAACAATATTTTTCAGTTTCACTTTTGAACTGCCATGATTGTGTCCTCCGGGTGAAGGAATCACAGTAACATTGTTACTGTATAATTCAACTGAATGCTGATCTTCTTGTCCACTGAATTTTCTATACATAATAACAAGCCCTTTAACATCTAAATAAGTGTACAGTAAACAGGAAATAATACAAAAATTAACAGAGCACTGTAAACATAAAACAATATAATATTCCAGTCTTGATTTACATTGCATTTACTTTATCTGATACAAAAACAAATGAGAATCTCATAAGTTAAAGGAACGTGTATTAACCTTTCGCATTCAAATGGTGTTTTTGAGACACCATAATATTTATATTTCGAATTTTCTATTTCATACAAACACCTTAAAATTATGTTCAGTTGCATAAGTTCTACAGTGTAGACATTTTACAAGCATATTACTACTGAAAGAAGTGAATCTGGAATAAAATAAATCCTCTTATTGGAGTCAATTATCCTTGCATTTCCAGGTTACGTATATCAGGTGTAAAAGATACCGAATGCAAAGGGTTAATACGCGAGAATGATCAATGAAAATAGCGATTCGCATCTAATAGAAAACGAAACTACTATTCGACGCTTACACTGTCTGCTGATAATGGAGATGCCCGAGGTTATCCTCTCCAGTTTTGATCATTTTGCCGATAGCCACTGCGTGTCCTGGAACATGGTACGGTTAAATACTTCGTGAGGAGAGACGTACCGGAATTCGCACGATTCTAACCCTAGCCGGTGGCATGCCCGATGTACATAAACGATCATTTTTGTCGGTCTCACCTTTCGCGCATATATCTGACGAATCGCTGTAGCGTTCCCCGACGATGCGTCTCTCGCTCGACCGAACAATGTGTGTATTATTGTTTCATCTATGGGAGTGAACAACGTGTCTCATGGACATAGCTCAATGAAATTAACAAAAGCGAAATGTCAGGCGGCCATCAGCCACTTGTCAGAAGAACAGACCGGAAGTACACCGACGATGTGGTTTCGTGTACACTCGCTGCGCGGCGCTCCGCGCCATCTTAATTTCCAGTGTCCACCGCCGCATGTACAGTACGATCGCTTAGTCAGGGAATGGGGGCGTGGCGTAAACATGGTTGTGGGATTTTTAGGGATATCGAAAAGCATTATAGGCTGACAACGGATTGCTAAACAATCTTGTTGCTAACCTTCCATCGACCAAAAGCGCTGTCAGGTTTTATTATTTCTCTTCTGCTATGTTTGAAACTTTTTTTCCTGACTCAAGTAATTGAACGGATTGTCGTGTTCCGAAACCACACAAGTATCATGTAAATTAGAATATGATAAACATAGTTGAAAATGCAAAATTGTGTAGTTAACTTTTATTCTGCGTATTAGTTTTATTGTACTGGGAAGAGTAGTTCTTCCTGGAATAAACGCTGAGCGGAAAGCTAGCTTCGCGCGTTGGTGGATTCACCTGTGTACGGATTCACTTTAGGACCTATGGTGATTAGATATCCTGTATATGTGTATGCTTTTCACTGTTGTAATAATTTTGGGACGCCTGATAGGCAGATCGTAAGGTTTTGTAACGAATTGTCAAGAAATTGCTGTTTATTGCGCATGATATATTAATTTTTCTATAACGATTAGAGAAGGCAATAAACTGATTCTATAAAAAAAAAGTCTTGTTGCTGGTGTTCTCCTATTTGGAATCAGTCGTAAATTTGGAGAAATGTATTGTCCGACAAACTCTGCTAAAAAGGTATAATGTAGTTACAGGTAGAATGAGACAGAGAGAGGATAGTCTCCTATAGTTTCTACAAGATTGAACAATAAGCGATTTGCATAAAGGAGATTTCTTTTATTTAGGAAGAAATTTGCAGGGAATATTATATCGTAATGTACACTTTATTTCGTATATTACACTATAATAGACAGGCTTTTCTTCCCATACGCGACTATCTTTTGGAAAATGGCAGTAGTGCTCAAACATACACGTAGACCCAGCAACAGTGGCAGTAGATTCATTTGATCTCGAATAGTTTTCAATATCGCTTCGTATCATTGCTCCAGTAGCCAACAATAATTAAGAAATATAAGTGATCACGATTCTTATGAGAGTAACTAAATAAACAGCAGCGGATCAAACGTAGAAACGAAGAAGAAAAATGAATGGGGCTTGGATTCGAGCGAGTGACCTTGAGTGAATCATGGTCGTCCAGACCAACTGTTCTCGTCATAATGTTTGTTGACGGAAATGCAAAAAGAAAATATGTTCATTGAGCGAACCGAATGTGACGAACGAAAATTGAAATTAAAACAATACAAGAGATCACCTCACCATCGATAAAGTCGTGATCGACATTACCTCTGAATTTTGATTCTGTTACGCCCCATTCACACTTCGCGTATGCACCCTCTTTCATATATTCACGATTTCTTCGTACCTAAACGATTTAGGCTAAAATATCCGAGGCACCATGACATTCTCCTGAAATTGCAAAGTATCGGTTGGAATTCTGACTTTCGAGATCATTTTCATCGTTAATGGGAAATATCCGTTTCCATGACACCTCTGTCTTCCTCGCCGAAAGTAACGATGCAACTGACGAAGAAGATAAAAGTATTCCCATCGAGTGGAGCAGGATATTTCGCGTTAACGCTCAAGTGATACCTGTTCGTTCTAATTAACTGCTTTACGATTTTTCACACTGCCGTGTCTTGGAAGTACGATGTATCTTTTTTTATTTTCTTTTTCTTTTTGGGTCTTTTCTTTATACCGTAACGTTATACAACGACAAGCACACTGAGACACTGCGCCAATCCAATAGAAAAACAATATTGTAATTATTGTGCCGATAGTAGTATTCACAGAGTCGAGACGAGGGGGCTCGACGATCGATCGATCGAATACGACGAACATGTATCGATCTCGTCGATCCACTTCGTCCGATTTCTCGCTAAATGGATAACGACTTAACGATTAAAGACCCTTGACGGTCGTATCATGGTTTTTTTTATATATACGTAAGCGTAATATTTCGATTCGTCTAACGAGAGCAACTATAATCGATCGTATAATCGCTAGGGGATGAAGGGGAGGGATGGTCGGGATGAATACGGGTGTATAACGATTGTAAATGGAAACGATATAATCGATTACGCGGCAAACATGCGGAAAAAATCGTATCGATTTCTACGCGAACGATTTGCGAATCACATGCTCGAAATATAATGGTGTTTCATTTGACTTGTACATTAGCAGAAATGCCCTGTTTCCTTGCTTTCGAAACGGTCTCGAGACATTGTTTTCGCAACGATCGCTCGCACGAACGAAGATTAGAAGGTCTAAGTTAACACTTTCACTGCGGTGTCACTTGCACACAGGTGACGAATGGGTTTAGTTATTATTTAATTGTTTATGAACGGTATAACTAAATACAATCGTTCACACAATTGATCATATACTCAAATATATCTCTCGTTTCGTCAAATTCAGGTGATACTGTCCGACAACTTAGTCTTGAGAACCGAGGGCGGGACTCATCGAATGAGTCACCTTCAGTGTAAATGATGCATTCCTCTGATGAATCATCGATTGATCCGGAAGAAAAAATACTATTTAGCATCAAGAATATGTAACCAGGACTCTCTGTGGTATGTTTTCAGGTCCCAGGACTAAGTTGTCGGACAATACTGATTTTGTATTCTTAAAAATGTGTCGTTTTCTGGTAACACGGCGCAGCAGTGAATGTGTTAAGGGCGACAGGGGGTGGAGGAATGGAGGGAGGTAAAAAAATCTACATTTTCTCCGCACGGTAAAATCTAACGAACTCTATAATGAAATACGTTTATCCTGCGTCGGTAAATTGAAATGTTACGCAAAGGCTAATTACAATGGTCATCTCTGCTAGAAGATAAAATTTAGGATCATTTTGTATCGTTATTACACGGATCCTGACGATGAGATGGTCCCTGCGGGATGTTAATCGGAATCGTACTCTTTCTTTTGTTTTAGTATATGTAAATTTTCATTTTTGTTTGTTTCTCGTGTATGTGTGTATATAAAAGCATGAGACACGCGAGCGAGATAGACGCATTTTTACTGGTACGAGCGGATTCACATTGACTTCAATATCCTCACGAAGTCGTTCCCAAGCATGCTACTCGAATATTGCTACGACGATTTGTCAAAATACATTATTACGATTCGTTTAATATCTCCCTTGAAAATTGACACTTCGTAAATGGAAACGGAAATAAGTAGGACTGACGAGTGCTCGGAAATGGTAACCGAATGAAAAGCAACGTATCACTATCGGACGGAAAATGTGACAAATGCTTCCGTAGGGTGCGAATACATTAAAAATGAATAACTATTACGATGAAAAAGTTTCGGAGCAGACGCAAGGAGCGTACGATCGTAAGACGGAAACTTCTAGAACGCGGAGAAGCGCTTATGCAAGTTAAAGATAAAATGCGTGCCGATAAAAACTATACGAAACTAATTTCGTTCATTGGGAATACTGGTTTTACATCTAACACACGTTGGCTGAATCGATTGTAATTGAACTCTGTAACATTGGTCTCCCTATCGTCTAACTATACAATATTTGGTATGCTCGCGACTTCTATGTCAGCCTCCTTAATGATACCGATATCGCGGAGAACGGCCAACGTGCCGAAGGCGGTCGGCAAATTACAAGAAAAAGAGAACTTATTGTTAGCGATTCTAAGAATTTCGAGAACGCGCGTTTATTGCACTGATTCGCACGGGCTACGTTGCACCAAACCGAAAATGTACGCATGATTCTGCGATCAACAGGAAGGACAAACAACGGGACAACTGAACTTGTCCGCTGATATGCTCACGTTATATTGCTGATGGCCCGAAAGTCATCCAATAAATAAATACATCGGACAAGTAAATAAATAAATAAATAAAATTCACGATTTACGTCTAAGCGGTTACGACTAAGCTTTCGTACAAAAATCCTAACGTTAAGAGAGGAAAGTAGATTTTTGATTGTTGGACGGAGTCGTGCAAAAAAGAGGAGTGACCAGAATTATTTCATGCACCGTTCGATGGACATTCATCTAAATGAAACGGTCACCGGGTAAAGTCGAGGGCATGCGAACCGTCGGGAGTAACGTAAAATAAATATTTAACATTCAATAAATACACGTTCAACGCTTAATAAAAAACTAACGTTCACGCTTTATCTTTACAACAAATATAGTGTTAATCTAAGGAGAACGGTTCGCTTATCCTCGAGTTATCTTATCGACATTGTTCATTCGAAGAAATTAAACCCTTTTACGATATCTATGCGTATCGTGCGAAGGAAAGGAATCCTTAAACAGAAGTGGATCGTTATCGTCAGCTAGGTAACGTTACCTACGAGATTATTCTCTTTTGCATGATACCGTCGTGTCGGCTTTTGCAATGGTACAACAGGCTTGTACGTGGCGGTAGACTCAAGCCGCGTCGCTCGAAAACGGAACATGTTCGTCGGCGTTTCCTCGAGAATACAAAACGATCAAAATTTTACCGCGATGCACCGGCGCGGCTTCGAGGCGAGCACGATGCACCGACGCGCCTACCGCTGGTCCTAACTCTACGATAAAAGATGCTTCTTCTTTTATTATTCTCAAAAATACTGTACACAAGAATACCTAAAGTTACGTTTGAAGCTCGTCCATCGCGCTCGAACGAGCATCGAAGCTTGTTAAGTACGTACGACGACCGAACCGATACGCTTCCATTTTGTTCTCCGTTCTCGTCTTTAATTCAGTAGAAGATGAAACACAGGCATGACAACGTCAAAGACTACGTTCGGATGGAGAACCGGGGTTACTCCATCCGATTAATTCTCGGTTTCGTCTTTGGAGAACGTTCGAGTTCACCTTTTCAGGAAACGGAAGAACCCTCGACCCTTCTCCGGCGGAGGCGCCATCAGCATTGGTACTTGATTTTTATGCGTTATGTGAATCTAAAATAGCGAAGAGAAAAATGAATAACAAGCGTTTAACGAAGTACAGAGTGATTATTCAATTTCCAGAGAACTCACTGTGCATGGACCCTGCATCCATGGTTCGCCATCGATCTGCATCGGGAACCGTTTGCTCGTGGTGATGGTGACGCTGCTACACTGAGCCAACCTTCTGCCGGAATGACGGAGTCCTGTCTTCACTTGACCCATGTGCAAGCAATTCTCTAAGCCGATCACCTCTATCAGATTGTCCCCGATATCTATAAACGATCAATTATCACAATTGTGTTATTCGCCGCGGTGATCAAGGAATAAATGAAAAGCGTTTGGAGTAAATATTTGCCTTGTATCGCGGCCGTGAGATCTACGGAGTTAAAGCTACTGGTGCTGAGTTCTTTGTCCGGTCGTTTTTTCCGTTTACCGAGACGATGCTTCGTGTTATGTTCACCCCAGAGATTCGAACCTCCGTGAGTGAAAGGAATGTTCAATAACGCGACTCCTTGAAGAGAAGGGCCGTGAGCTAAATCCAACGGAGTTCCGTCGCACTACAAATGAAAGAACAGTAAAGACCAGTTGCAGAACTAATTTGGAAATGTTCGCAATAAGGAGAAACAGAGGCGTACAATGATCTCGAGATCTTCGTGAAGATTTTTACAGCTGGCAGCAAATTGTTCGGTGGTCGCATACTCGAAGTACCAGAGTTTGTTCTTCATCCTGCTGTTGAATTTCTCTGGATTCTTCTCCCTTTCCATATGGAATTTTACACAGATCGCCGCGTCCACGCCCACGGAGAAGTAATTGTTAATGATGTTGTACGGTATGCAGTCCTGATTCGGCTTTTTCTCCTCCTTTTGGTCCAGTACCTCTATCTGCCAACGGTCCATCATCACTGGCGTCGCTTTCTCTATTTTCTAGAAATCATTACGTCAAATAATTTTGAGTACACATCGTTAACAGTGCTATCGAGATGCACGTACTTTTAAAACTTTGTGAATAGCCTCGCCCTCGTAACCACCACCCCATCTCAAACATCTTGCAAGGTCGTTGCCTGTACCCAGTGGTATGACACCTACAGCGGGTTGATGCTCGAACTGAACGCGGTCTAAAGATCAAGAACAAAGTATGTTAATTCTATGAACAGCACGAGTACAAACTTTGTTTCATTGGACCATTGTTCGTACCCATTGTTTCCAAAACCCAGCCGACGGTACCGTCGCCACCGCAGCAGATCACCTTGAAGTTTTCCACGTCTTTGAACATCTGCAAGCCCTGCATGGGTCCACCAACCGCCAAGTTATGAACTTGTCGAGGATTCAGGATGTACTGGAACTTTCTTAACATTCGTTCGCCCTGTCTGCCACCGGATTTCGGATTTATGAACACCAAAAGCGGTACCGTGCCGGGTGGTGGTGTGATCTGGAAGGACATCGCTGGCTGTTGATTCGAAGCATTGCCAGACGTTAAAAACCCACCCTGTAGACATAATATCGTTGCTTGAATTCCATATTACTTTTCGATTTTATTTTCAAATCTATCGCACTTACAGAGCTGACTGAAGACGTATCCTGTCCGTGCTTGCTTCCCCTTTTGCTGTCCCGTGACAAGGATCTCTGTCTGTCCAGGACAATCGGACAGATCGCCGTAGGAGGGAGGATGTGCACCGCGTATTCACCGAGCGTGCATTCCGTTCTCACTTGGGAGACGCATCTGTTATGCAACTGCAAAATTCCCGTTGCATGAATACGCGACTACAGTGTCCGTCTTCATGAAATTCTAACGTCTATTTCGTTCACTAAAGTCACACTTCGCGATTAATTTGATTCACGTACGAGTTGCGTACATTTTGACAAGGTGTGTAAACGGCAAGAGAATGAAGCCAGGCGTGTAATGTATCAAAGTGGGTCGATAAACTTTCTTTGCGTGATATTGTAATCAGTATCTGAAGTCGTGCTTCTGTCTTAGCCCTAGACTCCAGCTGTCGGTGATGAAAAAAAACGAGATGCTGTTACGAGAAACGTTACTCACAGTCAGTTGACACCATCTGCAGTGTAACCCCGTGATACCGTTATAACTCTTGATGGTCTTCCTGCACTTGGAACATTTTCCGTGACAATTTCCTTCGACCCAGTGGTGCGCCATCGTCTGCGACGTCTTCTTGCTCTTCACGTAGGTCGCTATGCAAGAGGCTGGCGCTCTTTGAACGCACCTCTCGTGCACCGTGTACTTGCAAACTAAAAAAAGGAAAAGAAAAAAGGAACGTTCGCTCGTTAGTTTCACGTCAGAAAGCAGACGTCCACGGAGTTGCTCTCCCTCCGTTCCAGATTGCTAATGGCGGGACAAAAAAAGGAGCGACTCATCGGATGAGAAGATTTCTTAACGAAAGCAGCCGAGGGAGAACAAAACAGGAGTGTACTCACAAACACAACAGAGCCCTTTTTTCCCGAGACCAACTAACATATTCAAACAAAGATTGCAGTAGGCGGGCTTGCTAAAGTGTTTTAGCCTCCAGAGATGATTCCCGTCCTCCTTCACGTGGGAATCCAGGCCCAGGAGAACCAACAATGGGATCGTTGTGAGGCCACCCCTTTTCCATTCTTCGAGGGACACCGTGCCATCCGCGTCGTAGTCTATCTCTATCATCATGTCTTGCAGTATCTGCAATACGATACATCAGCTTTTCGGCATTGTCATACGACCGACGTATTAGATCTTCAACCCACGGACTGTGTACAAAAGATGAGGTACTTCGACCACCTGAATGTTCTGTTATGAATGATCGAGAGTCTCATAAGATCAGCAACATTTTTTTAAGTGGAACACTATATTTCTTTGTTCACCCCATAACAGAGTTTTAAGAGGAAAACACTGGCTTATGATTCAAACGTTCGCCGAATTCAGCAATACACTGGTGTTGAAAAATGTTGAATCATTCAGAAATCAATGAATACATGATATGAGTCTTTTTTATTTGAGAATCTGCCACAGTCGAAGGGTTTTCGTTCAACAGAATTTCGTTCGTGCTGCGGTTCTTACAAAATGGAACGTTCGCTGTCGCAACTCACCGGTTTCAATTCCGAGACGTCCCATCCGAGATACTCGGCGACATTCATCATCTGATTGACAATGCAGTCCATCTCCTAGGGACACGTGATAATGATATTAAATGCAAGCCAGCGATAGATAACGCGTTCTCGCACATCGATTCTCACGCGGCACAGTTTCACGTTTGCAAGTCTCGCGACGAGACTTTGACGTATTGGCAGAATCGTGTATGGTTAATTTGTTCGTGAAACTTCGACCGTTCTCCCGCTGCATGAACTCGGGTAGAAATTACGATCTTAATGTTTAATACGAAACGCTGACGGATGATTAATCGAAGTATCGAGATTTCTAATTTCCTATCCCGTTAGCACGTCCACTGGTCTCACGGCACATTCGGAAAAGGAGCAAGAAAAGCGTTTTACAATACATTATTATAAAGATTGTTGTAAAGTTGCAGAACGCTTATTCAATTTGCTTTTGTTTGTGACGAACTATTATATTATTTATAGTTAATATTGTTTGCGAATTCCGGGTATAAGGCATGTCTAGAAGAAAAATACTCCCAACGTTTCGCTAGTATTGCAGGAGTTTGAGGATGCATTGGTGCTAATATCACTCAGGATGATTACTCCTTTTAGAGTACTATCTATAATATTACGTACTATGTTCAATACTTTTTAAAGTATTGACTAATTAATCATTTTTTAACTGGTCAGCTGATCAATTAAAAAAACGACAGGAGGATGTCCAGATAGGGTTAAGGTAATAACCTGTATCCTTGTTGATGTTGTTAGGGTTTTTCATTATTTCTACTGTTTCCCTGAATTTTAGAGAAAAGTAACCCGTGCATTTAGCTAAGTTCTCTGTTCAGTCGAACATTATTTTATACCTTGCAGTCAATTGGTGTTCAGGCACTGCTGATTTCATGTTTCATGCTCTTCCACATGTATGTGTGTACATGGTGTTTCGTAAACTCTCGATGTTCAGAGATGCAGATAAGGATCCCTGCGGGACCTCTAGGAGGTGAGGATTTGGACAATCTTAGTACGTGCTTTGAATACTGTTTTAATATTATACTACTCTTGTAACACAAAGCTGTGACAGAGGGAGATCTTACTACGAAGATAATAGTTTACTGACACATTCCGGTTGTTGAAGAGAAAACATCAGAGGGAGATGAAGATTAATACTACATTGTCAAATAATAATAAAATTCAACTAACGTCCAAGTTATAGTCAGTCCCAAATGTAATGTATCACTCCTGAATGACTGTATATAGTCAATATTTTTCGTCTTGCTGCACCAGAACACTGATTCACTCGTTGCCTAAACACCGTCATCCCTTGCCCTACGAACTATGCGTCATCCTAGCCAACGTGTCCTTCGCCACATCATCCTGAACAACGACGTTTCGTGTCATTTCTACTCCTTCCTTCAAATCCTTTAAGAACCCTGAGAAAAGACTCTTCCAGAGATTCCATTTCCAAAACTCACTCGGCGTCGACCACTGTGTTAATTGCGTGAACCAGCGTTATAATAAACTTGAAGTTCTCAAAACGTCTGTCCGTGTTGTTAATTTCGTGTAACCCATCCCTTACACAAATGTGGTTCATGAGACAGTGAACGTATTAAATTTCGTCAATTCTGTCTTGTTATCAATTACTACCAGCTTGATAGCGATGTTTGAAGGGGAAGTTGATACCAAAGCGGAAATGGCCCTTAAAACCTGAATCGCATGCCACTTTCCCACGTTTTCGCGTTTTACCCCGTTCGCCACGTCGCAATTTCATTTCGAAAAATTGCACCTCCGCCTTCAGCGTCTGTCGCTTCTACTTTGCGGAGTGTAACGCAGCCGGTTTGTTTCAGCTGGAAACTTTTTATCAGGCAATCGATTCTCCAGGTTTCTCCTTACACTGTGCCCCCGAACGATACTTCCCCGTCTCTCGAGGATCGTATACATATATTCATGAATATACGGGGTGTAATGTACACCGACGACGCCGCGATAGCTGGCAACCCAATTATGAATCTTTAAATATGTAACGACCACGCTGCTCGTGCCGCTCCTTACGATCGTGTCTCGCTTTTCCGTTAAATTTTATCCCTCAAGAGAAAAAACACGGTGCGTCTGTCAAGGTGAATTTAAAAATTGAACGGCTGATGTGTTGGTCGATAAATCGAGGGCCCGTTGCTCGAGCGGTATATTCATAAACAACATTTAAACATCGACGCTGCAACGTGTAGAAATAATCGAGAAATGGCACATTGTAATTCAGCTGAAAAATTACATATTCAATTCGACGAAATACGGCGTTGTTCAAACATTTGTTAAAATCGACAATACGAGCTGTATATTTTTCTTGTACAATGAACAAAATGAAATTTATGCAACAAATGTAGCCTGAAAGACATAACAGCTGACAAGCTTGCTTCTTTGAACGATTATAGTCAGCGTTAGTATCCACAGGTCGTTCTGTGGAGGACGAGTATAGTCGCTCTTAGGCCTAGTTTACATTAGTGGAGTAAGGGGAATAGAGAAGTAACACAAGTACTTGCCTATATACTCTATTATCTCAGTTTTGACGTAAGACAATTTGCAAGGCAAATTGAAAATAGAACAGCAGACAGGATAGTACAGAAGTGACTACGGTACAATGAGCATCAGTCTATGCTATGATCACACGTAATGTTTCGCCAGACAACTATACTCTATTGAACCAAACCTGTTAAAACAAGGCTAGTAGGAAATGCAGCACGTAGTAAAGTAAAAATATTCAGTGATAGAGTTACTCTATCACAGTGCTACCCACTCTACTAGCTTTAGTACTCTACTTATACTACTAGCTTTACTTACTCTCCCATTTACTCTACCAATGCAAACTAGGTTTATGCAGCGAAAGAGTTAATCTCGAGTTCTATCAAATTCATTCTGTTCACCGAAGGAATCCAATAAAAGACACATTGCAACGGTTAAATAAAAAGGGTGTGGGATTCGAGCGTCAACTCACGTTGGTATCAAGAACGCCATTCCCATCCGTATCGTACAGCCGGAACATGACTGAAAGGGAGGAAAAAAGGTAAATGAATTAATGCACGTCGAAATTGGCGTGCAACAAGTTGCAGTCGATGTGCAAGCTCAAGTGCACTATGTATACACGCGCAGTTGGCGAAGACGAGCGTCGAGAATGACTGGTGCCGGACACGCGAAACTAAATGTTTAAGAAGCTCCGACGTTTTCACGAGCTGCGTATCGATTAGCTCGGAGCTTGCACACGAACGCACGGTCAATAATAATTGAAATCGTTGCACATTAAATGGATAAATGGGTTCACGACCGCAGGAATTCGCATGACCGCGTTATTTCGAAGTAACAACATTTCATTTTAGGCAACCGCTGTGACGTGGAATTAGAGTTGAACGATCCTAGGAATTTAATTACTCACACTCTAATTTGTCTTCCGGTCTACCAGCTTCCAGGAGGGAAAGATAGCACACGATATCCTTCAGGCTCACTTTCACCGAATGAACGTCTATCGTGCTCTGCTTCCTGACGAGATGTCGCATTTCTGGAAATCGAAAAAACCGTGTGAATTATCGGATAACACATTTTCTGTCACTTCAGTGCGAAATAAAATGTTTGTATTACAGGTCGACAAACTCCGAAGTGCTGGTACCCATCAGCGACGATCGCCACTTCAAAAGATAGATGCGGACTTTACGACTGCTTCGCCGCTGGCATTCGACTAGAAGTTCTACGCGCGTGACATAATGCAAGCTCTCGTAAAATTACGAGCTTGTCCGACGTTTAAGAGACCTCGAAACAACGCCGAGTGGCCGAGTGTATTTTTGCATTTGATGTCAGAGGATGGATTAAAAATATCGCCAGACGATACTCTTAAAGCAACCAGGTAAATCACGAGACTGTCACCGCGGCGTTTTGTCTCGTTTGTACGCTGGTGTTAGAGCATGTACAGGGTGGCCCGGAATTCGTGGTGCCACCGAGAGCAGGATCACTCTGTGTCTTCAAATCAATCGAAATCATCGACTGTATTCCTTCGTAGGCTTCTAAGGAATTACGACTTCGGAAATCAATCAAATACGCGTGTACTTAAATATTTAAAAAATTAATTGTGTCATTAAATTGATGTTGTATCGTGTATAGAATTCTCCATTAACACTTAAACTGTAAGTTTTTTTCCGCTACTGTCAAACTGTAAACGTGTGTCTTTCATGTTGTGATGCAGTTTTCAATGGGTAATAGTTTTTAAAAAAATCTACAAAAATTCATATAACATCTTTGAACATTCGAAATTAAGGTTATCCTAAAAGTTAACATTTTTTAGGCGGGGGAAAAAAGATTTTCTACCTACTTACTAGCTTGCGAGAAACCCAAACGGTTCGAACCAGCTCAGACATGAAATACCCACGTTTACAGTTTAAGGGTTAATTTTCCTCGAAAACAAAGCTCCATAAAAAAAATGTATCAGTCATTTCGAGTTATTCAAAGTCACAGAATCATCAGTTTTACTCATTCGTTCCACGAACTACGGACCACCCTGTGCATTACCGTAAAGAAACACCGAGGAAAACGTCTAGTGGAACAGACGGTCTCGTAAACTTCGTCGCGTGTATAGTTGATCGCTGAAAAACTTTCTACAAATCGCATTTCCTCCGTGAAAATACGAGTCATCGTCGGCATCTCGAAATGTTACTCAGTGGCTGAAAATACTCCATTTAATATTATTCTAAACGTGTAGCATTCTCAGAACGCTTTCACATGTCAAGAGGCGAAGTGAAAAGTCCGATTCAGGGATTATTTTTGGACCGAGACACGGGTTTTCGTCACTCGCGTTCAAGAGACCCTCTGCGAAGAACCTGTTGCTTCTCTAGCGATTTTAGAGGCCGACTATCGATGCACGATCAGACGAGCGCAGGCTGCTCTAATTATAACGATCGAGCCGTTGCACGTGCGCTCGACAGACGACGAATATTCTTAGAAGGATATTTGTAAGCAGACAAGTTCGATGTGTACGTAACTTCGACTGTCGTGCATGCGAGATCGAGTTGTATCGTTGAACGTAACAAACGATCGTTCGATTTGCACGCTTTCTATAAGCATGCGGTACAGTGTCGATCATGCGATCGACCCGAGAGACACGTTGCTCGGATGATCGAGCGACTGCTTTTTTGTATCTTCTAACAAACGTGTTTCATAATTTAATTTGATTGATTTATTGTACTGTTAGCAGAGCTTTTAAGTGTCTGGACTTACTAATATATTCAGTATCTGCTGTTAGCGTAAAATTTTTAAATAGTGATTGAGATTGACCAAGTACTGCAGGGATGTAATGCAAAATTATTTCATAAGTAGCGACTATGCGTTGAATTTATTACAGGTTCAGGATTATCAGTAATTATAGGCTACTTATCAAATATCAGTAATGATAATATTGTGTATCTAATATTGCAATATTTTCACCTAAGAAATAGTAACTTAATAGTGACACTTTAATAATTATTTTGAGTAGTTTATTTTACTTATTCTGTGCTGTAGTAGAGACATTGAAACTGGGCCCTGCAAGGTAGTTTCTCGTTAAAATGAACCCAATGAATGCATTAGAAACCTGACAATTTCTCTTCATACGTTTACAAAGAGTACTAAATAATAATAATAAAAATAAATAATAAGATTTTGTATTATACTTCTAGCATATCTTATTTTTGTCTCTTATCTTGAATGTACTATCACAATTATAACACGCATTAGAAACTTGTTAATTTCTTTTTACACGTCGACCAAGGGTAATAAACAATAATAAAAGCAAAGAATAAGATTTTCCGCCATCCAGTTTCAGTGTTCGGGCGCAGTGAGGCAGCGTCTGCTAAGAAGGGTCTCGATTCAGAATCGAAGAGAAAATTCGCCGTATCGTCGTCGATGGTCTCCTTAAAATTTCCCCAGGAGTCTCGAGATGCGTCTTAGGTCCCCGAGAATAAAGAGAAAAAACGAGAAAACGGATAAAGCAGCCGGTCACGAGGGAAATAAACTCGGCTGATCAATCGTGGAAGGGGAACGATTTATCTCTGGTACGTGCAACAACGTTGAAACAAATTCACCGACTATTCTATTACTCTCCAGCGGTCTATTCGGACTCGTCCTGTGATTCTCCGATGACGATGTGTCGCGATAAATTTTTTGCGACCGATACAATCGACAGGGAACACTTCTGCAGGGATATTATTTCAATTATTATTATAAATATTGGGTTGAGTCGTACAAATTTGAAATAGTTTATCCAGGCTACTGATTTTGCTTCATATTTGAAGATAGGAGTTCCTAAAGCGTAGACATGCTACAGAAGTAACAGTAATCATCCTTTAATATTGAGTTGGCCAATAAGTAATGTCGGATTTTTCAGTAAGAAACAGAAATAATTTTGGTTCTCAACGCTGGATTTCGATATTCTTATCATTTCAGCGATCTCTCGTGTGGTATAACGTGGATTATTTTCAATTACACTGGACATTTGATCATTATCAATCTCAAAAGGTCTGCCAGAACGTTTATCATCGGTAAGACTAAAATCTCCATTACGAAATTTTTTGAACTGCCTTTGGACCATTCGTTTACTCACAACACCATCACCATGCACATCAGAAATCTTTTTTGCTGTTTCTGCCGCATTTTTACCTTTGCAAAAATAAAAAAGCATAATCGCACGAAAATACATCTTCTCCTTGTTTATCTTCAAATAAAATTAAATACTAAACAAATTTAACCAAATATAATGAACTTCTTTTTGAATTACACGTTAAAATCTCAGCTTTTAGACTACACATGCGTTTTGTAGCTTACGAATAGTCTTTTGTTTTAAAAACAGCAGAAACGATCTCTTACGGAAAAATCCGACATGACTTACTGGTCAACCCAATAAATCACGAATAAATTTAAGAATAGAAATCGAAAGTTATTTATCGGTCGGCCCAACAATTCAACGATATTATCTCGAGGATAACAGCGTCGATTGTTCTCCAGAGTTTTCCTTCGATTCCCCGGCTGTAATTTATTCCGCAGGGACGGAAAGCAACGGACGCGACTACACGCGAGTAATTTAATTGAAACCATCGTTGCTGGCGATTGATTGTTTCACCCCGACGATCGTACGTAATGAATATCGGATGAGGAACAAGCTGTCCCGCGTTGTTCCCGACGAAATTTCATCTCCCGTATGAATAGAATCATTTCGGCGTTTGCGCGCACCGTTTCCCCCCGTGGCAATTAATCCTGCAGCAATGAGCTCGCCGGACTTTTAGAAAAAACCATGCCACCCGCCGGTGTTGCATTTAAACGATAAACAATCGGACAGTCAGTTGCCGGTGAGCTCAAAGCGGTCACGAAACAGGAAATTTTTCTATAGGACCTTGCAGCATTTTGTTTAAAGCTAAAAACCGCAAAGGCCTGTTTCATGTATCCTTATCATTGAACGAGTCACTGTAGATTTCAAATTATTCATACATAGGCATTCAGAGTCAGTACAGAAATACAGAATTTAATCGAACACCTACAATTTCTCCTACAAGAATAAAAAAATGATACATTTACAAATTTTCGAAACGTACCTTTCTCACTCACCTTCTTTCAAAAGAACACCCGACACGTTCGGTAAAAACAGTCCATCATTTTTTAACACCATTTCGCCGACACTGTGCTAATTTAATCGAGGAATCGCGATTTAACACGTTTTTATAAAATTCTGAATGGCACTAACAGGAAGACAATAATTAGAAGTATAAATAATGCAGTCGAATAGGTAAAAACGTTTTTGTTTCAGGATTTACACTGAACACGGTGAATCGTGCGGTGTCTGACTAGATAAGGCTGTTTTCACTGCTACACTGAACGTGTTAAATGGAAAATCGAGCCGAGTCGATGGAACGGAAGCAACGATACAGCCGGTAGCGAAACGAACATGCGAACGTCGATGGTGTCGATCGCGATGGATGATCATGCGACGTGAACACGAGACTATGGCACTTGTTGCTTCCCGCGTGACTCGGGAGATACTGAGAAAGTGTATCGGGAGAGCTTTCCGCCAAGACGGACGTGATATACTCTCTAAACGTGACGTTATTTATACCGGATGATACCGGTTCGTGTTATTTCGGGGATCGAAGGAACCACGCAAGCTCATCGGCCAACAGCGGGACAATCAAATCGATGATCTGGTGTCACGAAACGACCAGGAAAAACCGCGGGGAATTTTCGATGATCAAGCTCTTCTTTCCAGTTCTAGAATCTTGTGGATGACCGTTTTAAGCAGTCATGAATATCACAATTATGATATTGTACGAGAAAATATTAAGGGAGAATTTTTACATTATCTGGAATAGATATTTTTCTATACATCAGAAAATAAGAAAATTTTTAGATCAACCCTTTGAACTCCTTTATCGAGTGTGACTCAACATCGGTTTTATTCACAGGTACTCCTATGTCGAGTCAGACTCGACATTTTTAAATTCCCAGATTAAATATGTATTATATTTCACAATATTTTTTTTACCACAAATCTCAGATCTTAGCAAAGTTCCGATGATATTTTCAATATGATTAGTAAAAAAATTGTTTAAATTGGTTCCTATTAACCAACTGTCTTCTGAAGTACATTTCAAATAAAACACTTAAAATAATAAGGAGTTATTGAAAAGAAAATTAAAAACAAATTAAGAGTTCAAAGGGTTAATATAGTGTGCGTTCAAGGGTTAGATGTTTGAAGATAGAAAATTCAAAAGAGCATTTTTCGACCTTTTTATTTCGATTATTTGACTGAGATAAAATGATTGCCATGAAGAAGAGATTTTCGAGGAATGAACCTACACCTGTTTGAACAGGTATTCGTGAATTTAAACGTATGATTGCTATTGTGAAGATTGAACTGGCACTTCTAGGGCACGCTAACTCATAAGAAGGTATTCTCCTTTATTGGCCTGTTTTGAGGGTATACTTTGGGAATTTTTTTGAAGGAAACTAAACAATATATCTTCATGAAATTTTGTAGACTTGTTCATATACCTTTATGCTAAATCTGTTAATTTTTGTTCATTCTCGTAATCTAAACTATAGTAATTATCACCGGGGAAGTAGATCCCTCTTTCTTCTCTATAATCCCCTTACACTTCACTCGCATGACTGTTTTCAAAATAAATTCATTTGCACTTCAACAATACATCTCGGAGAGAAGTGAACGCAGTAGAGATACGTTTGTGTTTTACCTTTAAAAACTGCGTGGCCTTGAAGTGCCAGGTCAATTCGTTTTCGAAATAATCAACATTTTTTTAAGTGTAATACTTTCCGTCTTCGAGCGAATACAGCAGATCCTCTGCCATTTTCGAGTTTCAAAAATATTCTCGAAGACGGTGAAATCGGTGAAGTTTTGATCTACGATTTCGTCATCGATGATGCACGTCTCCGTCGTCATCAAGATTAAACTTCAGCTTTTGAACATGTTTACGAATATCTAAATTTTCTCGAGTTTCTTCCGCGTGTCATGACATTTCGTAAAGATCAAGCTGTCATTTTAAAATGGAAATCTACGCGTTTCCTGGATCCACGAACCGGCGAAGGTTTAGTCTAGCCAATCTGATAAATGTTTCCTTTAAACTCTCCGCCTGTGAAATGCGCGATTTTAATAGTCTCGAAACATTAAACACAGCTTTTAATAAAGATTGGTTCCTCTTTGAAATTGCAAAGCTGGAAACGAAATTGGATACACGTTCATACGAATTTATACTTCATCCCATAGGTAATGTTGCTTTCAGAGCATTTCAGGAGACCAGAAAAATATACCACTACAGTTGGTACATTTTATATTGCTACAATAACAAAAAAAATTACACAAAACGTATTGCAAAAAATTGGTGGAAAGTCTTCTAATTTAAATAGTTTTTATCCCGATTAGCTACCTTTATTTTAAACTGACAATGAGTTAACGTCGTTCGAAGTTTCTCATAAAACTCGGACATGTATCGTGGAAAAACTTAATATTTTATTTCATGATTAATAAAGAAAAACTACAGTGAATTGTAAACGTCGGATATGTATACCGCAAGTCGCTGAATAAGTGAGCTATTCAGGACAGAGCCGTAAGAGTTGAATGTTTTACACGTTGACTGCCACAGTGGAAAATAGCGTACCTGGTCAGACGAACTATAAAACGCTTTTTCGAATACAGATACTTAAAAATAAAAATATAGAATTATACGAGCGTATACTTATCATATCCTACTAACATTTTAACATTGACCACAATTGGAATTTCATCAATTAATAATTATTTAATTCGACAATATTCGACGCGCCGCGGCAGTCAACATGTTCAAAGAAGATCCAGACGAAGAGAAAGAGTTTAGGGTCGCTTCGCGGAACGATAAATCCTGTAATAGGATCAAGTTCGGAAATTTTTATTAATGTATTTAATCGAAGACCCTCGAAATTCAATTCTCGATAAAAGTTTGACGAACCGGTGGCTCGTATCTTTTCGATTACGTCGAGTGTCGTTGTGGCATGGCGAAGTGCACTTCCGGAGGGAGATGATGTCCCGTCTGCCTCATAATTCAACAGCATTTGCGATCACGTACATGTTCTGCAGGATAATGCATCACCGTAAAATCGGCGCCGCCTAGAACGAATCCCTTATCATTTCGACCGTAATGCGATTCCCCCTGGCAAAGAAGATTCCACGGCATTCTCCGGCACACGCACATAAATTTTTCCAGCCCTGGAAAGGGTATTTCAGTGTCGCTAAAAGGGTATTTCGGCGTCTCGAATTCCGCGAATAATTTCGTCGTATTTTCGGTTTACTATAACGATATATCGATATTTCACCCGTCTATGGAACTTTCGTTCGAAAATTTTCGATGGACCGATGATAGTGCGCGTTTAATTCATTCGATGTTTTGGTCCATGTGATGTGAGATCAAGGTAAGGAGTACTGAACAATAGTTATATTATTATCGATCAATATTTTCATTAGTGAATATTGATAATCGCATAATTATACCATATAATCTACCTAGTCCAGTTGTTTATACTTTTTCAGATATTATTTATTCATGAACATGATTAGGTAGGTGAAAGTAGATTCTATTAAAGTAACAGATACTATATACGCTCCAAATATTATGTAGAATAAACATGTAATGACAATGACAAAATATAAGATATAGAATATGTCTTTCATTAATGATACCTGACAGATTGTTAACCCTCTGTACTCCAAACATTTTTTTATATGATCGACCAACAACTCCAGCACACTTTTGTAGTGTAAATTTTTGAAAACCATAAGTTTCGATTTGAAAAGAAAAAATCATAGACGTTTATGGATTTATTTACTTTGATTGTTATAGAATTCTGAAGTACCTTTAAAAGCAATTTCCAATCTGCATTCTCGACATGCTGAGCTGTGATGCAAATTACGAGTGTCAACGTAGCGGAGCCAACGGAGTGCAAAGGGTTAAACATTACTAAAACGTTTGTGTCTCTAATAGTTTTAGCAGTATATTTGGTTTTCGCCGGAGTATCTTTTGTGGTGAGTACTTAGAAATTTGTGGCATTAATCACAGATTTATACCTATCGTTCTTGAACTAACTAATATTCATTACTTTACGAACTGATTTAATTTAATATTTAATTCAATATTAATTACTTTTAATTTGAAGTAATTAATATTTTTTATTAATTTTATATGTTAAAATTCGTATTACAAAATTAAACAACTATTTATTGCTGATACAGGTGTTCTAAAATTGCTTTGTTCATCTCTGTGTTAGTAATAAATAGGAAAGGTATTTATCCAGAAGAGGTACATAAAATTTTGAAAAATCCAAGGTCAGGAAAGGTCTGCCAGTCAATTACGACGAATCCAGCTGCGAGAGGGTTAAAAAGAAAAATTGAGATCATGGAAGCGCGCAGAATTCATAAAAACGAGCAGCAAAGTGCTTCAAGCATGACACGACACGATGAAAAACACCGTCGCACCTCCTCGTGCGACGAAACTCGTACGTCAGCTCGCATGGAAAATAATTTTTTACCGGCTAGCGGATGTTCGTCTTGCGTCAAGAGTTTCTACGCAGCAGCGCAGAAAAATCGATCAAGACATCATTGAGCTACCGTTCGACGGGTTCATTAAGTCTCTACGTGTTTCCCGAACGGCTTTATGGTGGCGAGCCATTCATTTTATGGCATCGATTTGTTTGCCAACTTATATGTCACTGCTCATCATAAAGAATTCTACGACGATCGTAAAGGGAGTTATGTCGCGATCATTCCTGTGACGCTGTCGTTTAACTCGCGGACAATAAGGTATCGACCTGAAATTATTCGCTTTACTTCAACCTGCTCGGATACCGTTTTCGGCTTCCACATCATCTATTCCTTCGAGAAAGAGGCATTCGAACAAACATCTATCATTACTGTCGCCATCAGGTTGACCATCGATCGCTCAAAGTCATTTCCAGTTAGTTGTTGCACTGAGGGAATAATATATTGCACTGTTGGATGATACTTGGGTTTTAAAATCGTAATATTTGCTAAAAGGATAAGAAGCTAGTCAGGTTGGTCTCATGGCAGTGATCACTCTTATTCTCTACAGGATGAGATCCTTAAAACAGGCCATTCTAATAATTTCTCTAATTTTCGTGACAGAAGAAAACTATTTCAAATGAAAATTGCTTGGTATCGAGGGAAAAATGATTTACATATATCACTTAATATAAAAAAATACAGATTACCTTGAACTGATCTTGACCTTCAGACATGCAACGAAAACATTTATACTGGATTATTCTCCCTTCGAAACCAAGGAATTTTCATCTGAAGTATTTCTCACCCTCTACACAAGAAAAAAAAGAAGTCGAACATCACCTTGATTATATTTTGACGTCTTCGGCTAACTGACCTTCATGCATTTAATATATTTTGAAGTAATGAAATTATAAGAGACTCTGGTAGACGTCAACATTGAGGAAACTTAACTCATTGCCTTACGAGTTCCTTAACGATTTACGTGCGATAAAATTTACTATTCAATGCCTGAAGCGTGCTGATAACCGAAGATTGCCCAGCAGCATACACCATTCGCTTTTTACGACTCTCTGAATCTTAAAACTGCAGTAGTTCAAAGTTTTAAACAATTGGTACGCAAATGGAACTCGTATTTATAACATACTGTTGGATTCCCGAGGATTCAAAGCATAAAACATTATTTTAACCCTTTCATTGCAATTGGCGCCTAACGTCATTGGCGCTGCACGAGAACTACAATGGTTCCGTCTCGTTATTTATTCTCTTTTGTGCTGTCGGTGGTAAAGACGTGGAATTGAGCGTCGAGAAAATGTTTATGCGAGGTCTGCACTGTCCAGATGTCCAGCGTGCTCCAACAATATGGATCATATTCTGTGTGACTCGTTGTTGCAGGGCAAGAGGTTAAATAATAAAACCAAACTACCAAAACTGAAAGCAGAGAGTCGCTGAATGCGTCGCCGAGGCATCCGTTGGTCCAACCTACCTTCCAATTTCCCGTTGTTGACGAGCAGCGAATTGTTCGACTTCCTGGACGAGTTCCGCGACATTTGGCTGTGACTGGGGCTGCTGTCGGTGCTCTTCTTCTCGATCACATCGTGGCAGCTGTATGAGGTGTGCTGTATCGTCAGTATAGGATGGACGCTTCCTTGAACCCCGCAGTGAAACAAGAGGATATTGCCGAGTGAGTGAGCGAGTGAACGATCGGATGACTGAGAATGGATGACGAAGCCACCCTGATTTATCGCGTCCCGATTCTCGATTTACCGGCCAGAAAGCAACGTCTAATGGACGTTGCGGGTTCATCGGGTTTCGCGCCGCTTTTGTCCCCCGTGCCGATCTCGATCAATCAAACACACGAGAGCAGAGGTAAACCGATAACGCGATATCACCGCGCGTCTTGAATTTCGCGAAATTGGGATCGTCCGGGTCGAACTGGTCCGAAATGGTCGCGCGAACTGATACTACAGAACCGATCGATCTGACGTTGTATATTTATTTAACATCGGCATTTAATTGATTTAACAGTGGCGTTACACGCATCGATTTTAATTTGATCAAACAACTATCCATTTTTATGCAATTTTTAATAACATGTATGATACAATGGTAGTAGAAATGAGAAGTTAATATCTAATACAGAAATATTTGTACAGTTAACACGTTGGCTGCCACAGTGAAAACAGCCATACCTATCCAGACACGACATAAATTAATGTTTTGATTGTAAATCACAGAGAAAGAAAATGTTTACGTACTCAATCGTATACATGCTTCTCTATGCTAATCTTGCAATGTAAAATTCGCTGAGAATATTGTCATAATCAATAATTATTTAATTAACACGGTGGCTGCCCAATACGAGTTATTATTAAAAATAATACCAGATATATAACTCGTATTGGGCAGCCACCGTGTTAAGTATATGTACTAATAAAAAGCTACTTCCACGTGTCTGACTGATTAGGGAGTTTTCTACTGTGGCGCGGAACGCATTAAGAGGACGCCTTTCAAAATCGATGAAAATTCTTTCCGACGTATTTTATTTTAACTTTGTTTGTTAATTAATCTGTATCTGGGTTGATTTATTTCTAGTTGTTAATTTTTCGTATTTAAAAAGAACGAAAATGTATAAAAGTATATATTAATAGAAAGCTCTATCTTTTGTGATTTCTTCATACGAGTTTTATTTCTATTTCTTATTTCTGTTAAAACTATAGCCTTCGTTATACTTCCAAAAATCGTTACGTTCAACCCATCGCCTTCTCAACTCAAAGACTGGTAAAAAACTGAACAACAGTACTCGATGAACCCTACATAGATCTATTAACAAACAAAATTGAAGGAAACACAATTGGGAACAATTTTTATGGATTGTGAGTCCCCTTTATAGAGTACTGAAAGCTTGTACCTTTAGCTTTCAGGGTGTTAAAAGAAGGGCTCAGAACACCACATTTAAATTAACTATACCAAAAAGCAAAAGTCGTTTTTAATGCTAAAAAGGATCATCTGTCGATTCATCTTCACTAACAATTTTTTACTGCACCCCGTGACTACGGTCTAGCCTATAAATCCTGAAGCCTTGTTTTCTTTTTGTCTTTCGCTTCGACCCGCTCCGTTCGTGCTCGAACTTTCGCAAAGAATCGCGTGGAACTTATTTTAACGAACGACTGAACAATAGTCGGCTGCACGGTCGTTCGTTTTGTGCTTTTTCGACGTCCCGGCGATTACCATCCGCCAGCCATTGCCGGGGAACAATGGGATACTTTGACGCGTCGCGGGATAAAAATCGACAGCTCGAACGATTCGCGGCCCGATCAAATCACCCTGGGAAACCCAGTAATCATCCCCGCTGACCCATTTCGTATCGATCGATCTCTTTTTCTACGCCACCGAAAGCCAACGATCAAACGTTCGTTCGTGTAGCCGCCGCGACACCAGAGATTTTTTTCAGATCACGCATTCCATCCGACACGCGAGAACCAAACAATGACAAACAACCGATGATTGCTTGTAACGCTGTTATTCGAGGCGCTTGTCAGCATTCGAGAATGTACGGTCTGGTGAAAAAATTGACACCAGTAAAATCGATCTTTGTATCCGCACTGCAGTTCATAAGTGTTAGGACACTTGCAACTTTTGTAGAATACGATATTTTACCTGATTTTCATACTTCTGCTGTTTTATATTGGATTAAGCACATTGTAGCTTTAACACTTTGACTGCCATGTCACTCATATATGAGTGACAATTAGATTCAATCATTATTTATTTGATCATTTGTAGTATTCATAAATTTATTTACTAAAGTTTAATAGTACCAATAAAAAGATTGTGAATATTCCTAATATTTTTGATTAAAAAGAGTTTAACTTGAGATTATATTTCCTTTGTATAGAAATTTAGAAAGTTTGCCATTTTCAACCGATAGAGTGGGGCAGTCAAAGTGTTAATAAGTCGTTAAATAAGTGGATATATTAATGCGTTGACTGCCATGGGGGTCACCGGTGACCGGCGTCATAAATTTTATTTAATTAAATAACTATTGATTTTTACTATATTCTGAGAAAATTTAACATTGCAATATTAATACAGGGACGAATGTGCAATACTGAATGTTCAATCATTTTTTCCTTTACGATTTAGATAGAAAACAGAAATTTATATTGTGCCTGACCAGCGACGATTTTTTTCACTGTCGCTGTCAATACCTTTCAGTGTTTCTGTTCGTCAGGTTTATACAAGTATTTTATCTAATTACAGAAACATTAATAGGCAGAATGCAAAAATGAGTGAAAGCACTAATCATAGACCGAGGGTGGTATATCCACAAAGATATGATACGATTTTTAATTAATTTCCATAGTGAGTATTGTGAAGTAGAAATATGCATACATGACCCTGGCAGTCTAAAATATAGAAAAAAATAGTGTGTATTAAAATCCTCCAATGATCTCATAACTAGACTACGGATGTGTATGCAAATATATATTTTTAGAGTTCAATATTTTTGCGCTAATATAAGTTACAGAAATAGAACTTTGAGAAAACTGTACCTTCTTCTGTAAATGTTTAAAAAATGTACACTATATTTTTGCACGATTTTAAATGTGCGTTTTCTACCTATTTGGGTATGTTAAATTACTTAAACATCCGCAGTCTATTCATAATATTCTCAGACTTATCTGAAATTTGATAAGTGTCTAATACTTATGGACGGCAGTGTATGTACAAGCTAGAAAACTTTGAAACCAATCAGTTGGAGATAACTTGGGATACAGTCTTTCAATCAAAGGGTAAACTCATTTACTGCATGGTTAAATAACAAATGTCCTTTTCGACGGTTTAAATAGCACGAAATTGCAACGTCTCTTAATATCTGCTTTCTGACAGTGCCAGACGATATTAATGCCACAGGATCTCGAATGGGACATTAATGGTTTTGTATGCTCGAAACGCAGTCGGTTGCTGTAAACAATCCAGATGCTCCCACCCACTGCGAGCAACTTAATATTACATAATATTCCTGTAAACTCGTACTCATGAAAGACGAGTCACGTGTTACATGTACACAAGCGTATACCTTTATTAAAGATCTAAATTTACCGGCAAAGGAAACCCCGACAGTGATCCTCTGTGATTACGTTCCCGATATTAAAAGAGTGCAAACGATTCAAACAACAGCGTTTTTCCATGTTTGCGAAACTAAGGAATTCGAGATGAAATTAATTTGAAGCCTCCGTGTTCGTTCAGACTGTTATTCTATATTGTTCTATTATGGTACTACCGGACGATATTATTATTAGCTTGCAGTTGCAGCTCGTCGTTTATGATCAACTGTATACTTCCTCAATATCGAATTATGTCTATGCAGAATTCTGGAATAACCCCTTAACGTACAAGTTAATTCAAATTATGGTACTATGTTTCACAACAAAATACAGTAAAAATACTGCTTCCACTTATGTATCACAATACAAACTAACCCTGTTGAAATTTATTATAACATTTCTGTATGTGAAATCTAGTACCTCAGACGGTACGACGAGTGCAGCTCGTCATTTCATATTTTGGCATTAGGTCGCTATGGCGAGCCAGACTCGTGCAAAGGGTCCAAGAGGTTAAGAAGTTATATTAAATGATGAAACAGAGGCTAAAAATAATTTAGCTACCTGTACGTGCCCTGCTGGAAGCTTCGCTCTCTGTCCTATGGTGTCCCAAAGCCTGCAGCTTTTCCGTAAGACCATGAATTTTATCTGCTAACGAGGAACCACTGTGTCCATCTGTTGTTGTTCCCCCAGCCAACCCGGTGCTGTTCACGTTGCTGCTGGATGTTGTGTGCGACGTGATCGCCGCACAGGCTGTTGTTGACGATAAGACGGCCATTTCCTAACGCAGAAATGATTATCCACGTTCGACTAGACGAAACTTTGATTTCTGGCGGATTATTCGTCGATTCTGTTCAACACACGAGTCATCAATTTTCAATGTAAGTACAGTAGAACCTCGGTTATCCGAACTCCGATCATCCTAAAGTTGGTCGTCTTATGTTAATTACAAGTTAAAATTATCACTAGGGATACTGTGTAATTTTGTATAATTATGTGTTTTATATTCTAACATAACATTAAAATTTGTATCTGAAATATAGTCAGAATGTGAGTTATCTTATTACTACTTATAATTTGGATAATCGAGGTCTCACTGTATTGGGTTGAGTCTTATACAACCCCTGATTTGTCTTCTTAAATTTATTAATGTTTTATTACAGGATGATTATTGTAGCTACTGCAGCATGAATTGAGTCATATACAACGCCTGATTTGTCTTCTTAAATTTATTAATGATTTATTACAGGATGATTGTAGCTTCTGCAGCATGGGTTGAGTCATATACAACCCCAGATTTGTCTTCTTAAATTTATTAATGATTTATTACAAGATGATTATTGCAGCTTCAGCAACATGCCAACGTTTTAAGGACTCTTATCTTCACATACGAAGCAAAAATCAGTTGCCCAAATAAACTAGTGGAATTTTTAGAAAGAAAAAAAGTTGTTAGTTTTGACTCAACCCAATAGTAAAATGTATGGCTTGGATTAAATTCGCCAGCTATGAAGCTTCAAAGAACGTACCTTGAAAGCTTTTCCATCGACTCCACGATGCACCTTCTTGACGAACGAAAGGAAAAGATGGCGGGCGAGCTCGTCGGGCGCCGCGACTTCGAGATAAGTGTCCAGAAACTTGCGAAATCCGTCGTAATCGATGTCCTGAAACGAGTCGATTAATTCCAAGATCAATTCTCGATGGCAACTAATCCTGGCGAAATGACGCTCGGGGAAAATTCGAACGTAATCACGGCGACCGCCTTCATTCCGTTTTAATTCGCGGTGATCGATCGCTACGCAGCTGCTTTGAGTTCGTTTGAATATCGATTCCCTCCGAGCGAGGATGATCCACGACGAAATATATATCCGCCGATAAATACGGGGTAAATTGATTATTTACGGTAAGCTATTTGCGAGCTGCGTTTATTGCGCCGGCCGGATCGATGGGACTTAATTTAATTAGTCATACTCCCGGGTGTATATCTATTTTGGAAGTTTATTGCGTCGTGATTTACGTTCAAGACGTCTTCGAAGCGACGTAAATGAGACGACGAATCGAAATTGCTGGCGAAACTCAATTTTCAGGCCGACCGTTGAATATTCTCGAACCATTCTGATAGACGGTGAATTTTCATGCAGATATGCATTTTTAAACGAATATTTTTGATTTCCATGGGACTAATGAAACACAACTATGGCAGATCTGTATTTCGGGGTTGAAATGTTTGAAAGTATATATTTTGTTTCATTTACTTCAGAAAATGTGCATTCTTCATGAACTTGAATATGTTATATTGCATACAGATCCGTAGTCTGATGATAATAAAATTGTTATTGACATTTGTAATGTGTGTTAATTTTCTTTGAAAATAATATACAGATAATTACTGTTAAGTAATGAATGAAGTATTGGAGAAAAAATTTAGATGCTAATTACATCTGAAGGTCGCTTATAAACTTGAAAAAGAGTCGATAGCATGTTCAATATTATTCATGAGTCAGTAAGAATTGTTCTTTTCGAGGTGAGATTTTTTTAAACTTTCGAAAGTAACAATTTCGATAATAGTTTCATTCACTACGTGATAAAGTGTTTCACAATAGCAGTTCCTTATTGTTTACAGATGATCATTTGTTCCTACTTTGGTGTGAATAAATGCTACAATTATTAATGAATAAAATCTGCAATCTTGTGGTTCTGTTTCCCTCATTCCAGAGTTTCACAGAATAATACCATTGTACGTGTGAAACGAACTGTATGAAAACGGCTTAACGCATTGGTACCGCAGTGAAAGTCGCCATACGTAGTCAGACACTCCACAATACCTCATTTTAAATATAAATCACACAACAGAAAAGTATTTAACTATTTGATCGAAAAGTTGTTACCTTATCATATTACTACGATATTGATTCTGTTCAAAATTTTATAACAATTAATAGTTATTCAATTAAATTACCCTTTGAGTGCTACGAACGTACGAATATAATAAATATCTTCAACATCTATTTTTACAATTTCCAGGATAACTTCAGTAACCAAGATTCCACTTCCTTCACCTACTTTTCGTTTTTAAACTCATTAAAAAATTCCCAAACACAATGCAGCACGCAGTGTACCAAAAGAGCATTCCGTCCACGGAAATTGTTCAGGTTTGAAATATTCCACATTGAAAGATTTATAATAAATTTCAGGCGTAGCATGAAAGAACCATCTGCCCTGAATAAACATTTGATAATTATTATTGTCATTGCTTATCAAGCACGTCGTATCCTCGCCACCACCGGATACCCTAGATGTATTTTACTAAAATTTCTTCGGCAAGCAATCTCGCGGTTCTCGAAACGCGGTCTGAATACATTAACCCCGTAATAACAACAGCCATCTTGTAATCAGCATTGCCAAACAGTTTGCTCAGACAACCCGACCACATCAGCGCCCATTGTACACGGATTACGCGGTGATCTAAATCTTGTTAGCGCAGAAGCCTTCCGTACACAAAGGAGAAACGTTGTTCGCGGACGAGATGAGATTTCATCCGCCATTCCGAATCTCCAAACGCGGCACGCCTCCCCGAGGATATTAAAAATCCAATGAATGGGTTAACATTGCACGGAGGTGGCGTGCGAATACGTTCGAGATCAAAATTCGATGGAAAAGGTCAAACGTCGATTGTACTCGTCGAAAGGAAATTCCACGAGAGCTCAGTTGAAAGTTCCCCGAACACCTGTTTAATGAAATTATTCCCTTAATTCGATATTCCTCCGCGGTACCTGTTGATCGAAAAGCTTCGTTACATCTCGAACGTCGAGAGAAGTCGAACGGAGGATCGTTCGAAAAAATTCTGGAGAACATTTAAATTCGAGAATGATTGGTCATTATTATACTGCGGATGTTCATGGAAATATACATTTTTAGACTTCCATATTTCCTGTGTTAATGTAATTTTTATGTTGCTAAGTTACTAGGTGCCCATCATGCACCAATTTGCATATATTAAATTGTATAAACATCTACAGGCTGGTTATTACAAACACAATTTAAATTTGAATATTATTATTTTCGAATGAACGATGAATCTTACGTTCGATGTTTACTTCGTGTTTGCAAGCTCCTTCACGCTAATTAATTGAACTTCCTTGTGTGATATTTCCCTTTGCACGCACACGCGCAGGCGTTGTTGTTAATATAGTCGATAATTACGGTCGTCGTTAAATAAACTCGCACGAAATTAATTAGCATTCATTAGCTTGGCTTTCGTGAATACCAATTAAAACTCATCGAATGTTTGCTTCAACTTCCGCGAACAATCTCGAACAATATGTTTGCGATATTATGGCTTGTTTGTTACACAGGGATACTTTGGTTCGTTTTCAAACGTTCAATTACTGCTACTTACCGGGGAAATGGCTTCCTTATTTTACTTGACTACGTTCACCACGTTTATTGCTTCTCCTTAGAGTTCACCGAGTGCATTATGGTGCTTCCTGTATCAGTTATTCTTTCACGAAATATTCGATTGGACCGGTGCCAGGGGAACGTACATTCTAAGTGACTCGAGAGAACCGTTTGCAGGATACAGTATGCAACAATCGACTTAATACGTGTAGGATAGATCGATTCTAAATAAAGAGACAAACCGAATATGTAGAATAAAATTTAGTCGTTCGAGGCTTCGCCTATGAGAAAATTGGATTTAAAAGTTCACCTGGAAACTGGCTCGTGGGTCAGTGGTGACCCTTGCATCGATTATAATTTGATTATGTTAGTCTTAGGAGGGTTTAAGTATCATTGATGTTACAAATAGGTAAATATTGGTGTCTTCAGATATACGTATTTATTGAAAGCAATTTTATCGCGTCTGACTAGTTGCGGATTTTTCTACTGCGGTGCTTACTGTGCTGAATAATATGTGCTCACTTGTTTTATTGGTTTAATGCATTAAAACAGTATCGTAAGTTGCATTAAATTTCTAACAATATTAATAGTTAATATTTTTTGTACCTCTGACTATGATGTATACTAGGTGTGTTTGTACAATGCTTCTTCCTTAATCCAGTGTGTGTGTTTAGCCCCCCGGAGTATTGATATACGTTCAAACAACTCGAATACAGTAATATAATTACACGAAACAATTTAAAGGTATTTTCATGAACCAGAAAGCAAAATAAAAATAAAAACGCCATCACACAAGATTAGTTTCAAGATTGTTCTGAATTTTCGTATTAGTTTTTCATCTGGAACCACTTTCTGTCCCATTTCAAACTTCATCAAAAAATACAAAGCAAAAAACATTCACAGAAGATCAGCTTTAAAATTGCTCGGAACTACAATTGAATACGAAGCACCAAACAAAAAAGCGCATTCGACATTTTCGCATTGTTCTTCACCAAGAGT
This sequence comes from Macropis europaea, assembly GCA_916610135.2. Lineage (NCBI taxonomy): Eukaryota > Metazoa > Arthropoda > Insecta > Hymenoptera > Melittidae > Macropis > Macropis europaea. Next base: position 9,947,391 of record OU744350.1, on the reverse strand, counting down.
AATTATCGGTACAATGGTACCATTAATCCCGATACATCCTGTATAATCTTAGACAATGATGCATCTCGAACGGTTCAGAATCTTTTTGCAACGCTGAAAACGGTCACCAAGAGTCATTCTAATGGAGCGTGGACGTTAATGAGGAAATAAGCCGTCTGGCGGGTTGCTAACGACCAACCCAGTTTCGAGTTTTATTTGACGAGGGCCGTTTGAGAACGACATTTATCGATGTTCTCTCGGTACCCAAGGACGAAGGGCGTTGCCTTTCACCCTTTTCTTTTCCTCTTTCTCTCTCTCTCTCTCTCCCTCTCTTTCTCTTTCTTTAGCTTTCGTAACATCCCCGTTAAAGCCGAGCGCCACGGACGATAAACCTTTAGGGCGGGAAATGGTTACAAAGCGAAAGGGCGCAGTTGCCTCGCCACCGAGCGAACTGATAGCCGAATGTTCGTATCTTAAAGCGGCGGATTACCTCAAAAGAAGCAATTTCGACTTTATTGCCCGGACAACAGGCTCCGGTTTGCACACGCGTATCCTGCAAGCCCACCCACGAACCCTGAGAATTTTACAATTTTTCGAAAAACTTCACTATTGCTCCAAGCGCGTATAGTGCCCATTCTTGGCCTTCTGGACATCATACTAATTCACAATTTCGACGTGGCTATAACACATTAACCTCTTACGTTTTTATTAATCGCCAAGTGCGCTGTAGTTGACTGTCTAAGTGTCCTGGTGCTCTGATAAATAAAGATACATTACACCGTGCAATTTGCCTTTGACAATCAACGGATTGGTTGTTACCTAGTCTCTTAAGGAGTAGTCAATCTAAAATTAGTGCAAGACTGCGTCGGGTCTTTGTAATACCTAGAGAAAAATCTACATCACGAGAGGGACTCGTTACAAGGCAAGGCGTTAATTGTTTTTACAGATACAGTGAAACCTCGATTATGCGAACTATAATCAATAAAAGAATTTTTTAGATTGTAACTCTGTTCTTCATAAAAGTTATAATTTTCTTTTCCAATATAAAATACATAGCGATATAAAGTTAGGTACACGGTGTCACTAATGATAATTTTACATTTTAACTAACGTATGGTGGGTAATTTTCGGATGACCGGTGTACGGATAATCGAGGTCCTACTGTAATGCAATTGTTCGATAACAATCGTACTACAAAATCGTCCAACATACATTGTTCGTCGCAAGCTCAACGCGCCAGAAGATGGTTACAAGGAGAACGCAGGAAAAGGGTCAGAGAAATGAGAGATTGCATCTGGAGTACGAAGTTTCTTCGTTACCGCCGGAATTCATCGCAGCGGAATGTACAGAACGGTCCGGGAAGTGGCTGAATTTACTACTAGCCGGCGAAACGTCGATGCGTCCGCAGCAATCGTATTTTACATTCCGCTTTCATGACGCTAACGACTGACAGCGAGTGAACGTGGTCAATTACGGACATTCCCCAAGTAGAATAGCCGTGGCAACCCCGAGTCGTAACTTTAACCAACGATTGTGCCTGGCTAACCTCACGGTTTACGATTGGCCAGCCAGTTACAGGCGAGCCGAGTGAACTGCATTGTCATCGGTACATGAGCTCATTCAATTTTCTGAAAGTAGTACCGGAAATTCTTTATTTCTTGTTTTTTTACGAGTTTTATGTTACACAAGCTTGGCTTCTTTAGTGTGTTTATACATAATATACTACTTGTATGCACGCTGCTAATCGCACGTATCTTCATCACGTTCTCCTCTTAGATGATTTATTTTCTTTTTTCCATCACTTTCCTCATCCATTCGATTCCTTGTCCTGCAGAAATTCTTTATTATGCGACAGTGATCTATGAATCTAATGATATTTCACACAATAACTGTGTTTAACATGTTGAGCGCCGCGTGTACCACGGATGGTCCACGTATCAATTTTAATTTCCTCAAATAAGTAATTACCTCCATGAAAATTTGACTAACATCTATGATACAATCATAGTATAAAATATGAAGTATATTATGAAACAAATAAATATTTATATAATCATCGATACATGCTAATAAAAAAATTTTCCTGTGTCTGGCTAGTTCTAGGATTTTCCACTGCGGCGCTCAACGTGTTAAATTATACGACAGAATTTTCAAACATTTTTCATCAATTATGTTTCAAAGTCAATAGACTTTGAAGTTTCTCAAAGATGCTTGAGAGGAGGGTCCTATAACTTGAACACAATAATCAATATATGGATTATCATCATTCTGTAAAATTTTGTTGAAATCAGTGATCTCAAAGTCTCTTACTTCTCTCTTAGTTTGAATATTAAGAAATTCGTGAGAAAGCACCCCACACTGTAAAAATATTTCTTCTGTAACTGCGAGGTTTATCCCAACAAAAATTGTATGAAAATCGATGATGATTCAAACATTTACCATGTTGATCCAACCTGATAACCTATATTATTCGCATACATTTTCCTGGACACCGATCATCGACGGAGTAAAACACCGAAAGTGTCGAAAATGGACAGGAAGGACTCCACGAAAGAAGAGAAACGGCCAAAGTTAAGCGAACGAAGAATTTTTCCATCGGTCACGGATAAAGTATCGGCCATATCATCGTCGATATAGTCGCGGGATTGGGAACTGGGTCACGCTCGTTGGTCGAAGGAATATCCGCATGAATGAGACAGGACACGGCCATTAAGCTTTGGGAAGAGACAGAGACCGAGGGTCTCGTGAAGGGTAAGACGACGAACAGGGGTGGGCTCGAAGGGAGATAGAAACGGGGTCGTTCTGAATGGTCACGTAAGGGAGTGCTGGTGACGTCAGCGGGCCGATGACATCATCGTGAGGTCGTCATAACCTCGATAAGTCTGCCGGGTATATGGGTCAAAGAGGAAAACGACACCGCGCGAGGATCCTGCGCGGGCCTTGATATTTTCAAATGTCATCGTTATCGTTAAATTGACTCATTGCCTCGTTGATGTGTGCTCCAGACGGAATAAAAATGGTCGATCATGATTTTTGTTTCTCGAGACTGTCGTGTCCTTAACACTCGCCACGCTGTGTTTGCCAAACGTGCTGCTCAAATTTTCATGCAAAATGAACACAGACTGGGTCACTTAAATGCCACATAGATCGCGGGATATATCCTGTCGAAGAATAAAACAATCAAATATTGGGTTGAGTGGTAAATAACTTTCCATTTGTCTTCTTAAATTTGTTGACGATTTATTAAAGGCTGATTATTGTTGCTTTTGCAACATATCAACGTTTTAGGGATTTTTAGTTTCAAATATGAAACAGAATTCAGTAGGCCGGATGAACCATATGAATTTCTACACAGAAAAAGATCTGTTATGTATCGGAAGTTATTTATGGCTCAACCCAATTTGTTGTTATTGTTAATAGTTGGAAATGTGTGTACATAATTTTTAATTATATTGCTCAGCTTTTGTAATTCGAACTATTTTCAGCTCCTCTTGATGGACGAGTTTGAAAAAGTCTTGTGTAATACTTATTTTTTGTACAACCGTAATTGTTCCGTTTAGAAAAGATGATATGAACTGTAGATAAGGTTCATCTAAATTTAGGTGTGTCTGCGAGGTCCACCCGGTCCACGTCTCTGTGCATTGGTGCCTGGAAGGCACGTTTAAACCACCAAACTTTAATCAGTCCTCATAATCTTTATAGTTTTCATTTATAATCCTATATTCATAAGATATAATTGATAATCTAAATTATAATCTTTCGTTGTACCTTATCAAAAATATTTACTGACGTCACTTCTGATTGGATAAATAAGGTGACCTGTAGCAAAATGCACGTGTCACCTGCAATATGGGTGACACGGCAGTCAGAGTATTAAAGAACAAGTTCAAGTAGATATACTATAAATATGCACTCGTCTGTATTTCTCCACGTAAACAATATTTATACACTCACTCGTCATCTGAAATAAAAAATTATTGTTACCTATTTCTGAGTGGATGCAATTGACATAATGTGCAATCCAGAATATACGTATAAGGTCAAGCCCCGTTAGATTGGGATTAAAACCAGGACTTAAACCCGGCTTAACCTCATTAAACTGGATCACCATTTTAAATGTCTCTTGCTCTCCGCTTGTTTAAACAATCTCGTTAGCGGAATATGAAAATCTTAATCCGAATCTGGCGTCTTAAAGAGGAGAACCGTTTTCATTCACGCTGATGCGTACGTAAACGTGCTTGAAAAGCTCCCTTCGTGTGCGAATATATTACAGGACCTATACACACACACATATGAGCGTTCTATCGTACGATATGGGGGGGTGGAGCACAGAGTGTCAACAATTCAGGTGCCAAGAATAGCTCGTTTGCCCGTGTACCTGGCTATAAGAAGACCTTAAAGGTTGCCTGCTCCGAAGGTGGGTTGGTTTCAATTAAAGCTCTTACGGTGGGATCCACACCTTGCTCAAACATAATAAGCTTGTCAGCTTCATGGGGTAGGTTAGACCTCGTTACACCGGCGTTTTCTTGCTCTACAAAGCATCCTTTATAACCTGATCAAAGGATCAATTCGCAGGAAATTGAAAAACGATCGCGACTTTATCGATTTGAATTTTAAAATTCACAACCTAGAAAGTAAGCGAGCATTTTTCAAAACTCGGAGAAGCTACAGTCTGAATGTTCTCCGCCTCTCTTTCATTGCGCGCTCGTATTACGGAGTTACGTGCGACAAAGTGGAGGATCGGGAATGAAAGAAGTGTTCTCCGTAATTCAGTTCGACCTCATTTTCCATGAACACGTCTTTTATCCCGTGCATGGACCAGTTCCGGCTCGATGAGATTTATGCATCTTCCGTTTTACTTGGAAAATCGAAAAGTTCTGATCTCGCAGACATCGCTTCTGGGGCATTGTCTTAACCGGGCTCGATTTCAAAAGATCAGCCAGGTGAATGGCGTCTTCGTTAAACGACGTCAAAATGCTAGCCACCGGATCGAACTACCCTCGGAAACTTGACTCTCGTTCGAATTGAACGCTTTTAGGAAGTGCTTCTTTTTTAACCGCGAATTTAACGGGTTGGACGGAGTCGCTCTTATCATCATGCAACATCAGTTTCTGACTTTGTTGACAGAGACACGTTACTATACTCTGCTCTGGCATTTCAAGGATAAAATTCTACGAACGATAGGTTACTTCGGAAGTGCATGGAGACTTCAGCTTTGGAAATAATCAAACTTTTATTCGAGGTCTTGGGAGAGATCTGGTTGAATAATGTCAGACTTTCTCCCACAAATGTTCATTTTCTGCAATTCTTGGTACCGCTACATCATTTTATCTTCCATCAGAGCGCTGAGCATGAAATTCAACATAAGACAGGCTACTTAAAAAATTTGTGCAACTATCTTGTTTAAAATTTTAACAACGTACTAAAAATGGAATTCTATATAGCATGGACTGCTTCAACAGTTTGTAGTGGCTTATGCTTTGAAAACAATGCAAATTTTATTCGATGTCCTAGAAGACGTCTCGTTGACTGACATCGGATTTGGTTTCATCTTCAATTTTTCTATCTTCTAGTGTATTTACGTTATTATACCCCCCTCCAATACACTAAGAATAAAATTCTACAGTCGAAAAGTTATTGCAAATATTCCTAGCAACTTACGCTTTGAAAAGAATGCAACTTATATTTGAGGCCCTGGAAGACACCCCATCAGCGTCCCACTTTGTCTACCAAATTTCTAATAATGTCACTACGTTAGTGTAGCTTCCACCAGCATCTCGAATATGAAATTCTACGTGAGACAGTCTACTGCAGATGATCGTAGCGCCTTCAACTTTTTTTTCAGCATCTCTGACTTACAGAGTGCTGCCAAAAGTGAACTGTGTGCGTTGATAGACGTTCATTCATCAATTGGACTGGAAGACATGAATAGTAAACCGTATGTCATGAAACTGTTAGAGAAACCGTAAAGCAAGATTAAAATGTACAGTATCGATGTTGCTATTAAACGTTACTTGCTGCCGAGAACAGAAATTCCGATTCCGGTGGAACGTGTTTGTAGGGCAGCGTTTGAAGTTACCCGAGTGCTCGTAGAAGGCGAATAAGTATCACCGGATTTTTTTAAAGGCTGATAGCAGGTGGATTACGTCAAAGTAGCTCTCGCTGGGAGTGCTGTTCAGTCGAGGGGGCGTAAAGGAAGCTGAATTTCCTGCCTCTGAATCCGATATCGTCACGAATCGCGTGAAACGACCGAAAGCGCACGCGGCGAAGGGAAAGCATCGACACGCGACCCGTTATTACATTTCTAACTCGATTGTCCATGGAACTGCTGACGCGAAATAAAAATACATTCTTTGGCCCTCTGGGATTCGAACCGAAGGGAAATTCGACTCCTCGAAGAAGTAGTTAACCGTCGACTTCGCGAAATTCTGTTCAGAAGAGAAGCGGAGGCAGCGCAGGACGAAGCTTGAATTCTATCGACGAAAAGATTCGACAAGCTTGTCGCGAGATCTAAATCGAGAGAATATTTCTGTGCGTTGAACGGAACCGTGGAAAAACGTGCGTCGAAAGATCGATGCGTTGACAGATGGCAAACAGTGTAAACCATATTTTAGATTGATTAAAACAAATATAGACACCATTTGCGAGTGCTGCTCCCTTCCGTTTGGAAACGTTCAAATAAACTGAAATCGAAAGGGGTGGACCAAGTCGCTAAGAATAGGCCGTGGAACAGAATTTAAAAAGCTCTGTACGTAAAATTCCGTTGCGTGCCACTCGATCTGTCCACGAGGTTCGGGAGAGAATGTTATTCGAATGTTAGTAACAAACCTCTTGTGCCAGATATTAACGAACGAAACACGGTCTAACACCGTGTTATTATAAAATAAATCCACATAAATGAAATTATTTATAACGACTTATAAGAGCATTTGGACAACGTTTAGCATTAGACTAAATTCATACGACTAGTGGTATACCGAAAGATGATTCTACACTTACAAATTCATTCAACGTACGAAATGAAAGTTTTTCGTGTGAGGCTCCGTTTGCAAGGAAACTGATTTTGAAAATTTGTTTAATAGCTAACTTGTCTGTTCATTATCTACTATTTCTACTTGTGTTAAGATGGTCAGAATGAATGGATAGTTAGCAAAAATGATATTGCCTTAAGATACATCGGGGAGTACTTGATACAAGTAAAAACAGCCAACAATAGTCAGACAAGTTAGCCAAAGTGTACTCAACTTTCTTAAAAGCAAAACTTGATGAAAGCGATTTCCTTTCACATTTTCGATTTATTCTTACAAGAATTTTTCAGCCATCTCTTGGTCGTATCGTGTAGTACTCAACCTCTATTTAAACATACTGCTCAAAACTATTAGAGACTCAGAGGTTTTAGTAGATTTTAACGATCTGTCAAGTATCAGTAATGAAAGATATATTCTACATATATCTTATATTTTACCATTGTCATTCTTGGTTTATTGTATGTACTATTTGGATCGTTTGTAGTATCTGACACTTTAATGAACAATAAGTCATTTAAGTATATGATCCTCTTATTCTGAGCAGCGTAGTTACTTACTCCCACTCTGATTATATTGTTCAAGGTCACATTTTTCCTTTAAGTGTAAAACCTTTGCAACCGTGCAAAGATGAACACACGAACAAGGTATAGTAATTTAGGATAAAACTGAAAGATTATGTTGAAAGTGGAAATGCAACCTTGAACGGTCCAGTCTTGATGTCTTCTACAGTAACTCGTTTCTGTAAGTAATTATTAATTGTAACTCATGAAAATTCGTAGTAAATTTGGTGAAAAAGAATCAGCGATTGGCATTGCAGGTGTTGTGCATTGTTTATTGAGGAGGTCAGTGGCACCCTTACTCGAGTGCGTCACTCGAAAGGGAATAGTTGCGTAGGCATATGCGTCCATGACAGACGGCTACGTATCATCTAAATATACAGTGGACCGGCTGATGGTCTGAAAATAGCTGGCTTCTCTGTTTGTTTCTCTCATGACGGCTATATGCTCTAGTACGCACAATTCAGAGCAGTATCCGGGTTCTGTGATAAGATTCTGAACCGAATTTCTGACTCCCTACTCTGGTACAACCATGTGTGTACACATTCTAGATTCAAATTACTAAGCAACAGTTTCATTTGCGATCGATACATTGAACTTAAGAGATCAATCTTCACAAATCAGCAGACAATAAGCACTTTCTCAGCGTTCACCAATTTAACAATGTCTATCAGTATCAGCAGGGGAGTATGAACACTGTAAATAAAATCGATCTGACGGAATTTAAATTAAAATTTTATGGTTTTGCTATGAAAGTCCGAGAGGCGAACCACTTTGCGTGAACACCTGTTAAAGGATTTTTAAATAAGTGAAACCTGTTGGAGAACCGATTTTCGTTGACACTTTGACGGCCATACCGAAAACTTTCATACCTATTGTAAGTACGCAGAGAACTGGTACCTCAAGGTCACTTTCTCCTCTTCATTTTCTCAAATGTGTACTCCGCGTCACATTCATTTCAAGTTTCAAAATGATAAGGCCTTTATATTCCAGGTGCATTACATTTTAGTGCGATTAAATAAATGAGTCCTTGATGTGCTTACCGTTGTCGTCTATACTATAGTCAGACATATTCTATTATAAGTATAAACTACAAAAAAAACATTTACCTGTTTGTTCATACAGTTTTTACCACACATTATCATTAAAATATTGCTGTTGCTCAAAATTGTGTAAGAAGTAATAGTTATTTAATTAAATACAAACTGTCTGTCACCAGTGACTTCTATGACAGCCAGTCTGTCAATGCTCGATTCGGAGAATCAAAAAAAAAAATCGCCCGACTCTCCCACAAAAAATCACTTTGCGTTCCCTTTCGTACGATCTTGGAACCGCAAGAAGAATGTCCGTGATAATTTCCCTATGCGGACCCTAGCGTTCGTAGTTTAGGCGACCCTAACCGCTATCAGAGATCGGAGCGTAAGTCGCATATCATGCGATGTCAGATTGAAGGAGGTCGGTCGTTACGTGCAGGGTATACGATAATGATACGAAGGAACGTTTTCGTGGATAATATATTGGGTTCACGGTGAAGAAGGTATTTTTTCACCATCATCTTCATCCCTTTTTATATATGTTACCTTCTTAATGGAATACGCGAGTTTCCTCCGAGCTTAAACCATATTATAAATAGTCCTCCCTCCTCGTGAATGCTTCTATAAAATTCAGAATTTTTTATTTCTTTTTTTGTTTTATATTATCAGTTCGTTTGAGAATGAGAAGCTGAATGAAAACGATCGATATTGTCCGTTGAAAAACAGTCAGAGCTCGTCTTCAATGTGAATCGGTTCACCGACCCAAAAACGAACGCGCGTCACGGTCCGGAAAAGTACGACGTCACTGTTCCCATGGTAACGGAGGTGGGAAAACCGTGACGTCACCAGCCTGCAGTTCCCGGTGACGGAACAAAAGGTCGATGCACCCACCGCTGCATCTGGCGTGCATCTGTGGAATGACGTCACTGCATCATTTCTTACCGGCGCAGATGTTTACCCCTTTGATCGATAGTCGAAAACACTGACATTCTAAACTCGAGAAATTCTATCCGGATCTGTATAGAACACATTTGACAAAATTTCAGTTTATTTTCGAAATTGCTTATAAGAGGTAACCTCGAAGTTTTAGGAAGAACTTGATTCGTCTATTCTACTGGTGAAGAGTTACAGAAAAGTTTTAGAAAATTTCTTTCTGAGCGAGTAAAGGCTCAAAATTAATACAGAAAATAGAATGAATCCCTAGGTGCATAGACAAACATTTTATTTAATTTTGTCTCGAGTGATATAGATGTATTTGAAAAGTGAATAAATATAGTATAGTAATTAAAGTATTCAGGATAAAAGTGTGCAAACAGATACAAAACGAGCGGTAAATTAATGTTGAATTTGTTTTGTATCTGTTTGGACACGTTTATTCTGCATATTTTTCTCTGATTTCCGTGAAACGAAATCAAACAAGGTTTCCAACGAAAAGCAATCAGAGAAAAGACACCCAAGATCCTCCCCTATTTTAATTTCGCATCGTTCGGTGTATTTCAATCGAATTCATTTCGATTTTCATCGAAGGAAAATGGCAAAGGAAATGGCGCCTCGTAAAGAAAGAAATGAATTCGGTCAATTCTGATTAGCAGTTTGAAATGTCGCCTCTTTTCTCGGCCGACTGTTTTCAATTAGCGAGGAAGTCTTCCTCCAACTCCAGCTTTAAAATATTAAAGACTTCACTTCTATTTTCCAACAAACTCTATTACACCGTTGAAGGATATCAATTTATCTGAGAAAAAACTTGTTTAAATTTATACGTTTCCTGTCAAGCTGTTTTTAAGTGAGTGTCATTTTCAGGCTATTTTCGGTACACGTTATAGAGTGTGATGAATGTATAAAAATGATCTATTTCGTGGATTTTTGTGAGGTGCAAATTCATTTATTTTTAGAGTGAAAATTCAAAGAATAAAATACATGATATAACAAAATAAGTAAGTTTATTTCACGCATTAGTGAAAGGAAGAATTGTTTTACTGTATTTTATCTGTTAATGGCAAAAATATCACTTGGCCTGAACAGAAAGTTCAGTATGCACTGAAAACGACACACGTGGCAGGGAACTTGTTAATTTACTTGATGAATTTCACAGAAAAATGGAACCTTAATGGCTGCCCTATTTTCTATCACAATGTTTTCTTACTCGTTTAAGTCTTCGATTGTCGTTCGATACCTACCGGAGAAGAATACTTCGTTTCTCTTATTCCATGTAATCTCTGGACGTTCGAAAAAACGAACTCGGCATAAGAAGAGTGCTCGTGGAGGAAGAACAAAACCGGAAACTGAAGCGTTCCCTCGAGCCTTTTCAATCTCGATGCTCTCTAGTTGATCGAAAAAGTGCGATCGGCCGTAAGGATATCATTCAAAGGAAAGCTCATCAATTATTCCGCGAACGCTTGCAAAATCTCCCTATATAGGTATGTATCGTCCGTGAAAATGACTCGCGTTTCATTTCCGTTGAATTCGCTTTTTCCTCCTGTCTTCTGAGCACAGTGAATTACTCGAAGTAACAGGCAGATAAAATGATTCTACTACGTTTCATACTCTAATATTTCAATTTTACTATTTATTTCATAACTTTAATATTGCAAATATTGTCTTCTTCGATTTGTCTTCTTAAATTTATTGATCATTTATTAAAGGATGATTATTGTTGCTTTTGCAGCACGTCTACGATTTTGGGATTCTTCAGATGAACTATTTAAATTTTTAGAACGAAAAAAGTCTATTATGTGTCGAACGTTATTTACGACTCAACCCAACATATACGCACGTATAATACGGTGCCAATTTATGTATAATATGTATAATTATACAGGGTGTTCCAATTTTGATATCTATAATATTTTTCCTACGTCAATCGTTTCAAGAAATATTCATCACAAAATACTGTATTTTATCAAACACATCGTCTGATCAAATTTCATTCTACATGAAAACGTTACTAAAAAAAATTATTTATTTTTTTACATTCAGCCTTGTTCAAGGTCAACTACACTTGTTCTAGTAATAAATTTACACACGACACCCTGCATATAATTACTTTAACTTCTTCAGATCGAGTTTCTACCATAATCAAACCTGTCACCAGTCAAAAATCTCAAAAAACAGTTTCGTATACTCGTATGTAGCGAATTTCAGTCGTAATAAAGAGATTAGGTCGGCACACGGACTACACGAGACTTTGTCCCGAGGCATCGCTTTAATTTCACGCCTTCGCTTATTCCTTCAGCCTCTACTCAAAAAAATAAAAAGAGAAGAAGCATGCCTGGAGCGTCGGCGTCGGCGGTGCCGGTAAATATTTTCTTGCGACGGAAAACTCGGAAGAACGGATATAAGCAAACAGGGGACCAAAAGACTGAGAAAGATAAATAGCAGTTAGAAGAAGAAGAAGAGGAAAGGGGGGTAATAAGTAGTGCAGCTTGGTATTGCATAGTAAATTCAGCTACACTCTTTGAAATATCTTCTCTCCTTTTTCCACTTTTTCTTAGATTTCTTTCTACGACGTCGAAGAAAAATCCTCGTATCGTGAATTCTATACGACGTTTCTGCTATACGTCGGGTTTTGCACACACCGTCGATATTTCCGTGCACGAAATCTACTCTTAAGTTTCTATTTTTCTTACGACATGAAAAGATACGCCACTTCGTACGAGATTGTGGAACGCTTTGCAAGAAAGCCGGTTTGAATGAAATTTATTAATACTTTGACTGTCATGCAGGGTTGTACCTACTACGGCACAAAAATAAATTACAGCCATACCAGACAACGTAGTGCAAAAAACGATGAGAAGCCTGCACGATAGACTGGAGGAGTGTAGGATAAACGGCGGAGGATATTTGACAGAGGAGCCGTTTTCAAATGATTGAAATGATGTGATATACTCAAACGATGTTCTATTGTTACTGTTATATAATAAGAAATAAATACTTAAGTTATATTTCATCTGGTTAATTTCATTTTGAAAATCGTCAAGCTCCCTTGTCCCACCCTGTTAAATTATAGTATTCGTTGCTATCCGCAATTTCCATTTTTAAGTTTTTTAACACGTTGAACGCCACAGTGAAAACGGCCATACCTAATCTGACGCGATATAATTTACTATATTTTATATAAATCGTAAAGAAGAAAAAGATTTGCGTACTCAGTTGTGTTATTCTGTTCCTACATTATTGTGTCGGTATGAAGCTCGCTCACAATTTTTTGACAATCAATAATTATGTAATTAAATTAAAATTGAGGTGTCACCGGTGACCGCCACGGCGTTCAACGTCTTAACATATTACACACTGTAGCCTTGATTCAATTCACTTCAGTTCGCATGTTTGGTGTTCTGTACCGACAAGATCGGAATTACAATCTTGGTTCTCCGTAGCAATTTCGAGTTTTCAAGTCCGTCCACGAGGGAACGTAAATTAACGGGAACAACTCGAGCGGGATCATTGGAATCCTCTTCGCAGAACCTCGAATTACGCGGAGCTTTTTATTCGTAATTATCGTAATGCTCGCTCCGTGGCGTCCCGTTATTTTCATACTTCATATTTGCGAACCGTTGTCACTCGGTCGTGCAGCTTTTTATCGTTCCAGCCACCTGTCCTCCGCCGTTTACTCAGTTGGTTAGCGTAGAAATTCGCGTACGTGGTAATTTGCAGCCTAATGACGCATGCACCGCCGCTAGCGGAACGTAATATTTCCGTTCGACGGCGATTTCACCGTAAAAACCCGTGTTTTCTTTCCCCCGTGTGCGACGAAGCTCGCGTACATCGGTTTCAAACGTTTTTCCGTTCCGTGAGTCCGTGATTACAGCCGCGGATCGCTAATTACGAAGCTCCCGCGAATAAATAAACGCGAGCGAGGAATGGACCGTCTACGCGAGTTCTTGTTTATCCATCGAAGCGTTTCAATTATTCTTTCCGTTTTCAATCGACGTTCTCCATGCTTTATTTTCTAGGAGAGCGCCGGAAGCTTTTATCGATACAACGACGAGCTTGTTTGTCTCGAGTTTAATGAAAGACGCCGCAAAAGGAAGCGCGAAAACAGGGCGCTGGTTTCCCTGGCTGAGGTTCCGCGGCTTTTCAGACGGAGTGTGATTATTGTGTACCGTTGTACTGTTGTTGCTGAATCATGTGAACGAATTGCACGGGAGACTTTTGTTTTCATTGATATAGCCCATCTGCTTTCTAATTGCAATTTCCAGCAATTTTAGTGTTTTACCTGTGAACTTTTAAATAGTTTCTGATAATATTTTCTCCTATTCCTGTTGCAAGCGATTCCAGAAGCCAGATGTTGATTTTAGGCAAATGTATTATATTTTGGGGTCCATTCTATCCCATATTTTCCCAATTGCGTTCAAACCGCATGACTGAAAGGTCCAGTACAAGATTTTCATTTAATTAATCTCTTACCGTCCTTAGTGATTTCTGCAGACGTTTGCAGGAATCTTGGAAAACTTTCGTATTTTCAACAGAAATAGCAAGTGTCTTAAGACATATGAACGACAGAGTACACAGCTAACCATTTTCGTGAAGGAAAACGTACGAAACAAGAGGCAGTTTCCTCTCAGCTCGACCAATTTCCGTTGCATCGGAACAATGCTTTTCAAGGAGTTCGTACCCTTTGGGAATTCAGGCAGTAGCGTCCATTGAATCATTGCTTCCGTCTAATTAAATATTAGGAAAATGGTAGGGAGAAACGTTTCCTCTGCTCGAAAATAGAGCCACGAAACTCTGTGGTTCGCGTAAGAGAATTCTGAGGAGATTGTTCGCGGGGAACAGGGTATTGTTTTCTAATTTTATACGTTCACGCGGCGAGGAAGCCCACGGGAATAGAGCGTTTAAGAATGATTCAATAACGGCGCTGATACGCGTGTTCACGCGTGTTTACGGACGGTGGATTCCAAAGAAGATTGCCGGAGGAGCGTCTAACTTGAGCCGGCTCGTCTTTTTCATCATCGTTTCCAGAAGCAACACAAGGCACGGTGATGCGCTTCATCGAGCGTGAATAACTTGACATCAGCGACCATAATCGTTGCAAGGCGAGATGAGACGGGCCGGGGAGAATGTAATATCCGTCGGCTCGTTCCGCGTCACGTTGCCGAGGAGTTATCCTTGCGAGCGTGGGGATCGTTTTGCATGTTCGAACGTGACGGAAGACTGAAAACTTGGTAAATGTTCTGACTTCGTGATAAGACCATTATTTGCTCGTCTGCACATCGTGTCGATAGTGTGTCATGGTGTCTGTATCCTGGGAAAATACTGTTTGTGGATATTGATCATTTTTTCATTTATCCTCGATATGTTTGTTTGAGAATAAGTAAAATATTGTGCAATTCAAGGTCAATTTGTTAGTTCCAATTTTTTAATTGAAGCTATGTAAACGTAATGAGGTTTAAAGTAAGTGCGCTGGGAGTAATAATTCTTGGCATGTCTAGTCATGCATGGACTATACTACTTGAGGCAGTTCTATCGTAGAGTAGCCATTAGAAGTAATTATATGTCTGTTATTCTTGACGTTGTATAGTTATGAAAGGTAACCTTCACATGTCTGACTATGTGCGGAATTCTTCACTGTGCGTAATGTTACTTGTTCACAAGTAGTATGCATCAACGCACGGTCAGACTGACGTTTCTATACATTGAATAAAATTAATATTTGTGTCTTTCACATGCTATAATTATAATGAATAATTATTATGTGTCTGATTGGTTATGGAATTGTTCACAGTGCTACGTAACACGATTCACAAGAATAAAAATACTGACAAAATAATAAAATCATTGAAATTAAGTGTGGCTGTCAACGTCCTAATAGTCCCCAAGTAGTACACACCAATTCACGGTCAGACAGGCGTCCGATTATATTTATATCAAATAAATCTAATGTCGCGACGACAGTATAAAACAAAAGTACATCATGAAATCATTAAATATCATTAATCTTTAACACTGCATACATATAAAAATTCATTTTAATGTGTCCGATCAGAGGCAGTCAACATATTAAAATGTTCTATTCCACAGTGGAACATCCCTTCGCTGATCAGAAACACGAAAACCCTTTTCATTAATACATACGACTGAATATCATTCTGACATGAATATTCTCAAAATTTCATACGAGTTAGTAGTTATTCGAAATTAATATCGACGGCACAGAACACCGGTGAACCACGTGGCAGGTGTCAACAACCTGTCAGTAGTATGAACGAACGCAAGATCAGGCCAGGACCGTCCAAGCCGCGGTTACACGGTTTATCCAAGGGCCGATAAATCGTCGGCATACCGGAAGCGGAATATTTCTGGGGCTGTTAGAGCGTTTTGCGTCGCCGGTATTCACCTCTGACGAAATTAATCGCGGCGTAAAGGAACGATCCCCAAAAAGATACGCGTAATCCGGTCAATCCACCTTGCCAGGGTTCCTCCACTCCTCCGTGGATGATGACGCGGTGACCTCGCTCCCCGATCTCGCCCTCTTCGTCGTTTCCACGTCGGCCCTCTCTCGCTCGAGTGCGTCAGAGATGACGTCACGTAGCTAGGCAACCGCACCCCCTTGCGGTCCAACGAATACAGACCCGGTTTTTCCACCTTTCGTTTCTGTCCTCACGTGACGAAGGACGAACGAAAGGAAGGCCAGGTTAACGCGGCCGGATATTGCTACAGGGCTGCGACGTTTCTTTCGATCGAACGACGCACAGGGTGTCCCGTGACATCGGGGAACAGTTTCAAGAATAGATTCAGTACTTGAACATTGAGGCTGTGAATTCCAAAACAGCACAAGTCCATCAACGTTTGAGAGAAACAGTTTCCTCGGTTATCTTTCTTAACCCTCATCCGTCCCTCATTTTCCCAACTTAATTTGTACCTTGGTGTCAAATTGACAAAATGGTAAAACATCAATTTAACGAAAAGATAAATAGCTAAATTTGCAAATTCTTTTATTCGAAAGAAAAAAAAAATGTAATTTCTGTTCGTTCAGTACATTCAGGCATAAGATTATTCGCATCGTTCAGAAGTAATAAAGCCATGTACAAGGCATACTGCTTTTTTACATTTATCACATTTTTGAGACAAATACGTGTTAAATTTACACAAGGGACGAATTAGGATGAACCTGTTGACCGAGTTATTTCTCGACCGAAAGCCCCCCCCCCCCCCCCCTGTACAGTTAAAAACGAGTTAACACCCGCAATAAATGCAATAATGATTTAATTTGTCTTTAATGAATAAGTTAATAAATAATGATTGCTGCTTAGAGTACACTGGCCTGAAGAAAAGGAAATGAAAAATATGGGAAGACATAGTCCACTGTAATGAGAGTTAAAAATAAGTGGTACACTGACTCTTCCCATACGAGTGTAGTTATTGGAGTCCTGCGACGAGTTAACTCGTCATGCCCACTCCAGAGGCATTTGTGAATGACGAGTTGATTCATCTCCCCCGGTTAACAGGCTTAACATACATTTTTATATTATTTTGAATAGCACCCAATAGATCTGAATGAGCTGGAAGCACTCATACTAATAAGTCGTATAATGTCAAAACGTGGGCTTGTGCTGTTTTGGAATTCATGGCTTCAATTGCTGACGCTTGCCCAATCGACGTCAATATTAATCATTCAGTTTATAACAGTCATCCTTAATGCAAAATTCATTTGCCAGCAAAAATCTACCAGCTAGAGTGGATATCGCCAATAATTTGGGAATTCACAAACTCTGCAATAACTGTTAATAACAGACAGGGGGCCATCTTTGCCATCTGAAACGGTTCATCGCCAGAGTAACCACACTTTGACGGGTAGAATATATGTGACGTGTACATGGAGAATATAGTCAGTGCAAAAAAATTTCAAGTGAAGTTAGCTAATACGGATTTTCATTTAACTTCGACGACCTTCCTCTCTGATTGCTTCGATGAGACGATGCGTTTTTACTTTTTTAACATCGCGACCCGAGCTCCAGTTAATCTGGGTGCCGTTCATCCGCGTTTGCAACTCGTACAGACTCTACACTAATTAGCATAAGTTCCTACGAAGCCGAGAATATTCTGCTGTATCCCTCCGAGGCTTCACTTTCTCCAGATTTTCCAACTTTAAGCGTTCGACGGTGATCGTTTTTTTAACAGGTTCCTTTTTGCAGTGGAAAATTCTGTATCGAGTCGAATACGTGAAAACCGGTTTTTATGAATACATATCCCTGAATATGGGAATATTCAGTTTTTGCTGATCTACTTCTTATTCTATACTATTTTTGCAGCATTCATGTCACTCAAAATATTATCAGAACGTGTAGTTACTTGATTAAATGGAATTCGATGCATGGAACGCGTTGCATTAGTTTCGAGACTTCAGAATCACTTCTTGACTCTTAATATCGCGTCGATTGATAGCTACGATTTTCATGATTCATCGCATGATGTAACGTGAAATTGCCACTTCAGATGCGAGGTGAATGTAAGTTTAGACGATGTATAACCACAGCGATACTTTTCCAACCTCTGGGGAGAGTCGTTCTTCAGGATATTGCGTTCTTAGATGGCTATAGAACTCCTTTTTTTCATGGTCCATCTTTTTTCCCGTTGTTGTCATTCGAGACACTTTGTTCCTTTCATTCGTCGCTCATGAGACTGACGGAAAAAAGAGCTGGTGGAAACTCGATAAGATTTTTCTTACAGGCTGCCTTTATTAGGGTTTTACGTATAACAGAATACCTCCGTGGATACTTTGCTTGTCGACTCTTAGCATCACACAATGGCGGAATAGAAAACTATATATTAAGTATTTCTTGATCCACTACCGTAACACTCGCAAGGAATTACACATACTGTGTGCTTTAATAAGCAAACATTTCCTAAGGGGAGAGCAGAATGTACGCTTAATACATCGATGATTGTATAAAGCTGTAGAAGGGTAAAATGGCGTTTAATCCACGCAAGTGGAGACGAGAAATGGAGCAGAAGAAGGTCAGAGTAAGGGTCAAGAGCAGATATTTTTTCTTTGCAAAAATAGCTGTCCTGTAAAGAAGAATGCACGCATGTCTACCTCTCTTGTTGATCATACCGCGAAGTGTTCATGCAAAATCAGAAAGTGTAAGACAATAACCAGTGTAGCATATTACGATTCATCGTTATTGAAAGTGAAATCGCGAATGGACCACTCTTACATTCGAGTCTTTCTGGCAGGTCTTAACTCTGGGTGCCTTGACATTGGGAGGGTCCTAACTCTGCTAGGTGCCTTGACTTTGGGGGGCTTCAATTGTAAGTGCTTGGACTCTGGAAGTTTCAACTCTGAACGTATCGACGTTAGAGGATCCTAACACGAGGTGCCTTGATTTGAGAGGATCCTAACTTAGGATGCCCCGATTCTAGGGGATCCTAACACTAGTGCTTCCAGTTTATGTGTTCGTAACTCTGCTGGGTGCCTTGATTTTGGAGAGGTTCTAATTCTAAGTGTTTGGACTCTGGAAGTTGAATCCCTGGATATTCCGTCGCTAGAGGATCCTAATTCAAGCTGTCTTGAGTTTAAAAGATCTAAATTTAGGATGCTTCAATTGTGTCAACGTGTTCCTAACATTAGTGCCTCGAATTTACGGGTTTCTAACTTTGCTGGATGCCATTACTTTGGGGCGTCCTATGTCAGAATGCCTCGACCTTGGGAGGTCCTATTTCTGGATGTCCGGACTTTTAGTGGTCCTTATTCAAATGCTTTACTACAGGAAGTTCAAAATCTAATGCTTCGAGTTTATGAAGCCTTAACAAATCCTTGAATTCTGGAGAATTTCTATCTGAGATTCGGACTCTAAGGAGCCCCGAAACCGGTTCCTCGATATCGGGGAGTTCTATCCAGGATCCCTAGAATCTCAGGAAATTCCTAGAATTCCTCAATCCTCCTTATCACTCTAATTTGAAACACAGTAGTAGTTTTGAGCTGCAGCAATTGTTAATCACGATACAGAACAATTTAAGTGAATACAACGACGAAGCGCTGTAAAGTTCAGGTGTTACGTTTTTACATTTCTCAGCGCAGTGGAAGAATTCAAAGGGTCGTCCCTAGAAAGTTTACCCGAGGGAAATAATGCAGCATGCACTAAAGCTGCGGATGAATGTAACGAGAGGTATCCACTTAAATTCTAACTACATTTCGCGTGCAGTCGTGATCACTTGAAACGGGAGAAGCTATAAAAGACTCTAGAAAGATCTGCTTGTATGTGAAAACAGTGTGGAGTAAAATCAAAGGAAACGAAGCTCATTTTAAAACGCGAGATCTTTTCTGAAGCGTACTTGACGACTGAAAATCCCTTTCGTGGATTGAAAATGAAAATAGTGTTCCAGCAATTTCAACAAATATCTTTTATATAAAGATTCAAACGAGTGTAACCATTTATTTATCCACAACCGATTGCGTATCATTGTTCAAGAAAAGATGGGTTATCTTCCGGTTGTAAAATCTTTCTTACATATTTAAACCTTTTTTAAATATTTTACGAAAACACCTACAGCTGTAGTATCCGTAATACACAATTGCTATCATAAGATCGAACATAAACGACGTATTTTATCAAATAAGTGCCCTTAAGATCATGTGACAATATTGCCATTTGTTTCACGTAGACGCGGATACGACTATTTTCAAACGCGGTTATAAACTGAACGGAAAATCCATTTCCCGAGCGTACTGTGTACAGAACGCCTACGGTCAGGCAACCCGTGCTACATCGGCGTGTCACTTCGTTCAACGCGCTCGGTTTATTTTCAGAAACTAAGTAAAACAAATGATTTATTTTACTTAGAATCTCGAACGCAAACACCTCCGGGATGTGTTACTTTATCCCGTCACTCGATAATGGATCTGTTGAGATTATACTGAAAGCAGACTCGGATGACTTTGAAAATAATTATTGCATTACGCGTTACGCTATCCAATTAACGATAATTTAATTATTTTCGCAGATCCTTGGTAAATTTCATGAACGTAACGACAATACAAGGTTGCTAACAATTCTTGTTATGTTCGAGAAATAATTGAAAGGGTTCGTTCAAATAATAAAATATTGTATTCCTTTGTGATTTATATTATATTAAAATGCTGACTGCCATATTGTCTAGGGTGAAAACGAAGGGACTTTCTAGATTTCGATGCAGCATGAAAATAATCTGAAATCGTGCTCTTTTTAATTAACAATGTTAGCAATTATTTATAGTTTCTACTGGTCCTGTTAGATCTCCTTAAATGTTACACTAATAATATTCGTGTTCAGACAAATAACAACTGAAGTCAAGTTCGTTCATATCTGAGTGACATGGCAGTCAATGTGTTAAACAGAATATTCTAATGTGTCTGACAAAGGGTGGTTGTTTTCACTGTGTTATTCGAAATACTCATTGCTAAGTACCGAAATGTAATAACTTGAAGTAATAAGTTCTCGTAAATCTTCCTATTTTTTTCAAGTTGTTTAGAACACTTTCTAGACGAACGGGAATTTCAAAACATCCAATCAGAGGGTATAAACGAAGGAAAGCCTGCAAGGAGCTGTTGTATCACGCCAGGCGCGCGACGGACAGGGAACAAAGGTTGGCTTAATCACTCAATTACTTCACGCTTTCCGTTTTACACGGGCAATTTTCACCGGCGCGTGAAGCGATCGTTGCTGAAAACTCCTTTCGTTCAAGGGTGCGCGAAATTGTCGGAAATTAGCGCGATTTTGTGGTTCCGTTCTCGCGCAATTTTTCACGGCCGGATAGTTTGGCCCGTAGCCAAAGGGTGGCCAGCAACGTTTCACGACCGATTAGTTCAGATCCTTCCGATCCTCAGCGAATTATTGCTTCAGAATATTTCGCGACGACTCAATTTGCTAATCAAAGCCACGAACCTCCTCTGATTAACCCTTCGATTCCCTCTCCAATTGCTCCTCGATCGTTCAAGTACTTTCTGATTAAGAGTGCTAATCGTCTTGCATTAAACGAACCGTTTAATCGAAACCTTCTAATTAGATGATCCAACTGATGATCCTCCGAGATGCTTTCGACCGATTTCAGAAATTATTAACGTATTTGATTTAATCGTATGACTATCGATTTATAAAGAATTCTGATCTGATTTGACACTGTAACAATATGGTTGATAATAATTTCGACAGATAAAAAAAATTATTAGCAAATTTTATTTAATTATATTGCTGTGGATTTATGAAGAACTTTGATCAAATTTGACACTGTAACAATCTGGTTAGAAAAGGTTTTAACAGATATTAGGAATTATTACCACGGTTAATTTCGTTATATGACTATTGATTTATAGAGAATTTTTATAAAATTCGATACTGTAACAATCTGGTTGGAAATAGTTTTGACAGATTTTAGAAATTTAATTTAAAAACAGAACATTATGGCGTGTCTGCCTAGATATGACTGGATTCACTACGTTTCCCAACTCGTTACGCAACGACCGGACTTCCAAAAACCACTTGCATTTGCTTTCACTTTTGTACCTCTAAAAATTGATAAGTGTATTGATCTCAGACGTAATACTAACAACTTACAATGGAAACAATAGTAATCAACGCTCAAAGATAATTACTTAAACAATTTGAAAACAATTTTAACACGTCCACTGCTATAGCGAAATCAGTCATACTTGGTCAGACACGTTATAATATCCAGTCTTCCATTTTTATTATTACTATTACCTTATATCATTATTGCAATATTAATGTTTCTTCGACTTTCATAAGAATTAAACATAATTTTCCAAACCCTGAATCACAAAAAGCAATGAAAAACGTCTAGTTTTAATCACAGAACATTTAACAAGATTCGACATTTATCGAAGTACTATTTCGAAAGACGATTTACCCTCCTAATAAATAATAATAATTAGAGGCCGCCGGGCTCTGCCGAGGCTTGACACCATGCACACAATAGATTCTCCAAGCCTCTTTGTTCGAGAAAATTGGATTTCTACAGCGAGTACCGCTGTAATAAAAAGACAGAAGAGATATGTGACGACATACCATTGATCATCTACCTATCTATCTTTCATCTACCACCTCGCGTTTAACTCGATCGCTTTGCCTTTCATTCCCGCTTGTTTTTATGGATTCTTGTCGCATAAGTTGCACCAGGAAACCGTAAACTCTCGAAACGTTTCCCGAAGAAAATGTTTTCGCAGAATTTCTGCGAGTCTTTCGAAACTTCACATTGTTTTCGATACAAGGCGCGACAGAATTAAATTTAATTTATTACTATGAACGAGAAAACCCGTTTGTACAGAAATTTTAACAATACCATCGCATAACAAAACATACTGCTGCGCCGGGGATTATCATCGCACGACATGTTCACACTTATAACTTTATTATGAGGATTCTTTTACAATATACAGCTTATTGTTGTATTCTCCGATATGCAGAAGTTCTGAACTTATTTAACACGTTCCCAGCCACGCGTACCATTTATAGTAGACGCATCAATTTTAATTTGATCGCAAAACTACCAATCCTTATGAAATTTTGAGTTATATTCACGTGAAATTTGTAGTACAAATAGAAAGTGTAATATCAAATAGATAAATATTTGTACAATCAATCACGTGTGTTAATAAATAGCTATTTTCGCATGTCTGTCCTGTTACGGAATTTTCTACTATGCCAGGGAACGTGTTAACGCGTTGAATGTCGCAGTGAAAACAGCCATGTCTAGTCAGACACGGCACAATTCCTATTTTTAATATAAATCGTAAAGGCAAAAAATATTCTAGTATTTAGTCGCGTTTTTATGTTCCTAAATTAATGTTACAATATGTAAATTGCTCAGAGTTGTGTAATAATAAATAGTTATTTAACGCGTTGACTACCATAGTGAAAACAGCCATCTCTAGTCAGACACAATATAAATCCTTCTTTTCTGTATAAATCGTGAAGGAAAAAGATGTGTAATTACTCAATATTGTACATGCGCACCTATGTTAGTGTTGCAATGTTAAATATCCTCAGAATATAGTAAAAATCGGTAGATATTCAATTAAATAAAATCTGAAGCACCGGTCACCATGGCAATCAACATGTTAATTAAATTGAATTTGAAGTGCCGGTTATCGGTGACCCTCGCGGCATTCAACGTGTTAACCATAACAAGAAGAAGTCAATTTGGTTTCTAAATATGTTTATATTATGCTAAAATTGTTTTAATCGCGACAGGGAAGCGAAGACGGTCGCGTTACGATTTCCTCGAAATGTTCGGAAGCGTGTTAAGCGTTCGGAACGAGATGAAAGGCCCTGTTTCGAGAAAAGAATTTGATCGCGAAGGAGAAGCTGATTTAGCGTGTTCCACGGTGCGAAACGGTAAGCTGCTTTGCCAGGCGACCAAGTTTCGATAGATCCGGCGAACGTTTCCGCGGAGAGTCATTATCGATGTAGCAGTCGATACTCGATACGGTGTACACGGCCGTTTGATGCGAGGAATATGCGAACCAGCACAAACGGACTACGTGAAATCGAATTAATTCCCTTCTACCTAATTGCGAGTTCCTGATGAAGATCCTCGTTCACGCCCCACCCCATCCTGTTTTCCCATACCACGAGTTCGATTTTCCATTCTTCAGAACGACTCCGCTTCCGTCGACCCGATTTAACCGATGAAAAGTTTGCGGTTCGGAAAAGAGAGTCTGTTGAATTAGGGGGAACTTCTGAAATGAGCTTCGCGTTTACCGACGAGTTTCGAATTGTATTTAGGACATTCGATAAATGATTTTATTGTAAAATTTTTGTACTTATAAATACGCTCTTTAACACGTTGACTGCCACGGTAGAAACATTCATCCCTGGTCAGACGAAACATAAATTGCTGTTTTTACTATAAATCACAGAGGAAGAAAATGTTGAAGTATTCAGTCGTGTACATGAATCTCTATGTTAGTGTTGCCATGAAAGATTCACTCAAAATATTATCAAAATCAATAATTATTTAATTAAATAGAATTTAACGTGCCGGTCACCGATGACGCCCATGGCAGTGAACGTATTACTGTTCAGTTTGTAATTCATTAACGTCCTCTTCGAAATTTGGTTTCATCTTCTCTGCACACTTACAAGAAAAACGGAACTTAATCGAGCATAATAATTTCTATGTATACGGAGTTCCATTACTGCGTAAAATTTGATCGAAAGCGGTTACCTTATCACTTTGACCGTTGCTAATATTCTGCAGATACTATTTTTAGACATTTTTGCAAGAATTCTTAAGTAACTGAGCATTTTACATTATCGTCTGTGCGCTGAATATTATAAAATTTTCACTCTATTGGTACTAGAAATATTTATTTGTGTGACATGGGTGTTGCTCAAATGAATGAAATCTTCT
Organism: Macropis europaea; assembly: GCA_916610135.2. NCBI lineage: Eukaryota > Metazoa > Arthropoda > Insecta > Hymenoptera > Melittidae > Macropis > Macropis europaea. The sequence goes on along the minus strand of OU744350.1, from coordinate 9,922,443 downwards.
ATACGTGTTAGCGGCCGCCAAAATGATAAAAACTTGCGGTCCCTTTGTCAATCTTATTAAAGATACAGGGACTGAAAGTTTCATTAAACGCAGAAGGTCGAAAATAGTTACTACATTTTCGACTGTTTATTAGAAACTGTCTTCTAAATATTATTGCCTCGTAGCGGCTCGTGTTTTATATGTTCTTGAACCTTTCAGATCAACTGTCCTTGTTGACTAAAAATTCTTACCCTCGATCAAAGAAGAGAAGAATGATTTAAGGAGTAATTCCACGGACACGTTACAAAATACTATCTCCTTAAATACAATTTGTCTCACTTTTTCTCCGGGAACACTCGCTCGGTTGGTACAATGCGGATATAAATAGAAGATGAGATTCTTTGATCGCACGAAATTACTCCCGGCTTCATCCACGCGCGCTGTCGGAGTGAGAAAGGGGTCCATCAGGACCGGCTTGGCCTCAGAGGAAATAACATTCACCGCTTCTAAACGATCGACGATGTAACTCGAACCTTCCTCTTCGAGGTGTTTCAAGAGAAATCGCTGAATTCCCGATGAAAAGAAAGCTCGACGGCCAGAAGGCTAAAAACAATTTACAGCGATAAATCTTCTGAAAGCTGCACGGTGGCTTCGAACGACACAATGAAATTAATCTCCTGTGGTAGAAAACCAGCCAACGAGTTTCAGTCAATTTCTTACCGGAAGGATTTTTAGCTATCAAGAAGTTCTGTTGTAAAATCTGTCGTTGAATGAAAAGCGATAACGTGTTTTCGAACTAATATGAAGGATAAATTGCAGGTACTTCCGGCTGGAACGTCGACGGTTGGCATAATTCTGTGTAGAGGAGAGTTGCATCGTTTGTAACACGCTTTCGTCCTTTCGGTCGTGCAGGATCACCGACCGTGACTCATAATTGAACATGTCAGACACGGTTAACTATTCCGTGTTGGTTGCGATCGACCTCAAATCTCGACTCTGACCGTTACTGAGAGAATTCAATTTACCCTGTCACGCCTTCCTCTAATATGCACTATTAATTATGTTCACTCGAATTAGACTGCTCATCCGAATAGCCGTACTGGGCATTTGGACGTTGTTCGATTTGTGATCTGTCGAGAAACAGCATGGCAATGAAAGGTTTCGTGATGTGCCGAGCTCGAGAATGAAATGTCTGCTTGAGATTAATAAATTAAACGTAGTTTTAAGTTCATCAGAACTATTTTTGTTCACTTTATTGGGGACCACCTGAAGTTAAGAACTACAGTTCTGGGACTTCTTGTTTGTTTTTATACACGCCTAAGCACCTATCGTTCTATGTATTAAAAAATGTACGGTTCTATTTAAAGAAAACGATGTTGACCTTCATACTTTTCTATGTAACAATTATTCTATAATCTGCCAAGAAAGAGCGTGGTGATGAAAGCTTCCATGATGTACGAAGCCTCAAAATTAAATGTCTGCCTAAAATGATTAATCTAACTGTATTCTTAACTTCATCAAAATAGTTTTTCTTCACTTTTAATTTGTTCACTATCAATTTTAGAGTATCCTCTATTTTTTTACACAGTGTTAAGCACCTGTTATTATGACATTAAAAATATATCAATGTTTCCTTGAAATCATACAATTTTTCATGCAGCAGTTAATTTAGAAGTTTTTCAATCTGCTCACGTTGCGTTCCTCGACCTATATTAATGCATTGGTGTAATAATGTCCCTATAACAACAATATCACGAAGATATAAATCTGTTCGATGTTGCCAATATCAAGAACGATGTATCAGCTGTACGAAACGAAGCAACTCCGTCCACTGTTAATTAACAAAAAAGAGTGGGGGAAATTGGCAGCATTCGTGCAAGCTGTTGCGACGAGATCGTGGAAGAAGGGTAAATACAGCGAGGTGGTAGCTCGATACGAAGGATCGTTATCCTGGTTCTGGATAACGATGTATACTCGTCTTTCACGGGTTCTCCGATGCGCCGACAATCCATCAGCGATGGAACATTATCAGCCATCGTGTCAACCACGATAACGACCTCGTCGTTACACTTTTATACGCCAGAGAAATCATAAATTCTCGTAATAACCGATTATTATCGACAACGGTGTATCGAGAAAAATCACGTCCCACGCTATCGCTCAAAAGTTCGAGTACACTCTATTCATAAATTTGTATTATCGGATTGGTCGGAAAATTCATCACGAAATCGAATGTTAACTTCAAAGTAAAATTTTTGTATTTTATTAAATAAGTACCTTTGAAAACATTTTTATTTTTCTGAGTAGAAATTTTTTCCAAATCGCTTTTGCATGTCTTTAGATTATCGATTTATTCGTCCGTGGAAAATTATTTTCAGCATCGGAACAAATGGTACTCAGAAGGTGCCATATTTGATGAATATGGTGGATGCGGAAGGATATCTAATAAATTTCACAATTCAGCGTTACACTTCCTGCTATTTGTATTCGCAAGCTATCGATGTTATACTTATTTAATTCAAATAGCAATAAATATTGATATTCATCGTATCTACCATAGAATCTCACAGTTAGGCACAAGAGATTACGGGCCTCAAGATCATTTCCCTCTCCGAATTTCGTGAAACGCACCTTAATTTTTATCTTACTTATTAGCGCAGAATGTCCACTATCTTCCACATCCATTCTCATTTTCAAAATGATAATACCTTCAGAGTGCAACGTCACACGCACAGTATCTTACTGTGAGTAATAAGTTAAACTACAATGTTTATCCTATAATTTACGTCATATAATTCACTCAGATATAGATGATGTCGCACTCAAAATGTTAAATTCCTTACCCCGTAGAAGAACCTCGACCAATTTCATAATATGTAGTGCCTATACGATTTTTATCCGAGTTGTTCCTTTTAAACAATAACGTGTGTATCACTTAAAATATTTCTTTATTTAACCTTCTAAACAAAGGACTACCCTGACATTCCAGTAAAAATGTTGGCATAAACACCACACGCGTTTTCCTCTCATACCGCGGAGTTAGCCGAGATTCCCCTGCAATTTGTCGCACGTTCCGTCTTTATCTAACAGTCAACTAATATTTTCATGACTAATAAAACAAACATCGACGTTTAGGAGGGCTGTAAAATTCCACACGCGTAAAAGAGCAAATTCAGTGGTCAGAACCGAGACCGCGTTATGCGACACCGCGATACCTGAAACATCACCGCAAACTTGTGTGTTCCAGCGAACACAGTCGAGCACCACCCGTTTGCACCAACACGTTGTTAAACGTGTGCCAGAATGCACCGTGGAAACGCGTGTCCCATAAAATCCGGAACTATTCCTGCGGTTGTTACAGTGGGAACACGTCTGAGCCCACGTGAACAGGTGCGAGTTATTGCGAGTTTATATCGCGCCGCGTGCGTGTGTAAGCGCGCCCGTGTTGCCGTTCGTCCCTTGAATCGCACGGAAACTCGTCGAAAACGTCCGAAATTCGTTTAACTTCCGGCGAACGGGAATCGAACGAGCCGTTTACCGTTCGCCAGAAACGATTTACGGAAAATTTCGTGATACACGCTGCCGCCCGATAGCGTTGGACACTTTATGTTCGAGAGAACTTTTCACGCGTGCCAATGACAGTCGATATACAGGGAAATTGCTTCGAGCTGATTCAGAAGCAAGCAGATCAAACAGTGAACAGGAAATCGTGGGCTGAGTGAGTTGTTTCGACGGGCGATATTGAGCTCTGTAGATGGGCTCCGTCGCCCATCGTAGTACAGATTGTATACTATTATATTTTGATTGATGACTTTTTCTGTTCGTTAATATTTAGAGCTTGTTTCGTAGTTTACTGTTACGAGCCGTGAGTACAGATTAATCAACTTTGACTCCTGTGAATCTTCTCTGTAGATACGCTTCGTCGCCCTTCGTAGTATAGATTGTATACTATTATATTTTTATTGATGACTTTTTCTGTTCGTTAATATTTAGAGTTTGTTCCGTGGTTTATTGCAGTGGCTACGAGCTGTGACTACAGGTTTATCAACTGTGACTCCTGTGAATCTTGGAGAGGGAAGTTGAATCGCGGATGGGTTGTCTCTTTTTGTTGAACTCTGAAGATAGGTTTCGCCACTATTCGTAGTATCGTATAATCAGGTTTGGCGACTGTAGTATCTTTGGTCCAACTTAATGTACCACTGCCGAGTTGATAGAATTATGAGTTACGCATTCTACGATAAAACTGTTCGTACTGCCTTTCAGAATACTTCACGCGATAATACTTCTGTCTTTAACTCTTTATTTACTTCACACCAGTATAATTCATCCCGCTAAATGGCTATCTCGGACGAAGCGCCACTATAGTTGTTCATCACCCTAACACGTTCTTCAATTTTTACAATATCGCCCAAAAAATATTTACACTACCGCTCAAAAGTATGTGGACACTTGCCATTTTTAATGAGCCAATGTTATATGACATAAATTATTATTGTTAAACGATGTTTATTGCGAAATTCTGTTACGAACATTAAATGTACTCTAGTATTATTATATTGAATAATTTAATTATTTAAATCCTTTAAATAATTAAATGTTTATGCGGTGTGTCCATGCTGCATTATATTCTGTTGCGTGCGGACGGTTTCTACGGATTTCTTCTTTCATTTCACGATAACTGAATTGCTCTAGTGTGATCCTCTGTCTTCTTTAGACTAATATAAACATTTAGAATCATGATCCAATGTGGGGGAACTTCAAGTAAGAGCATAAGACTGTTCTGTCATTCTATCGAAATCATTGTTGTTTGAACACTTGTGACAGGACGATGGGTACACAAAGAACAGCATTAAGTATTCAAATGTGTTCTCGAATAGTTACGCTGTCAAAAGAAGGATATTCTGTAAGGAAAATCGCAAGAAAAGTGGGAGTTTCAAAATTGAGTGATTAACGATTTCAAAACTTCTCTCAGATAGTTATTACAATTAAGAAAGTGTCCACATACTTTTGAGCGGTAGTGTACGTGACACGGTTGCGAAATCCTGCTCTAGATTTCTTAACCCTTTCGCTACGGTAGCGTTTGGCCAAAAACTGACAATACGACAGTCGTACGTATATTTTTCCAGTATAGACAGCAAAGTGAAATTTAATTTAGGAAGCCATAACGCCTAACAAGCAATTTGGTGATTACGTGATTTTTCTTTTTTGAGAGATTATAGTCGGTAGTAGCTATAGATCACTTCGTGAACACGACTATTGTCGTTCTTCGTACCCAGAGATCACTTTTCGGTAGGCGACTACATCATTCTTATTATCTAAAGGGTTCATTGTTGCTTCGAATTTCCATTCTGTGGTACAACTGTGCGCCCAATGTTCAAAAAAACGTTCCCTCGCCGATTCTCCGCGTTCCATTGCCTTCTTGTCATTGACATTTCGTGCGAGAACTGGAAAAACCGGGATATACCGCTTCACGTGTCGTTGAACGTATAGCGGACGATCGATGCGGAATGCTTTCGGCGACTGTGCGCCAGCGGAAAAATGGTCACGAAATTACATCAACGTTCGGGAATTAGAGCTTTCAAGCATGCCGCCGCGTTATTACTCGATCGTCCGTCCACTGAATTTCACGCTCCTGCGATGACGTCGGGTTCCGTCCAATTAACGTTTTTTTTATTCCACTTTTTTTCAAAAGTCTGCAAAACGCGACCGCGCGGCACACCACGTGGAACACTCCGTCCGTATCGCGACGAGATGGGAATTTATAATATTCCGTCGCGACTCGGATTCCTGCCGCGAAACCAGCGGAAAATTAACGAGAGAATTCGACCGGCCACGGATTCATGCGAAATCGTTCGCGAACGAACGAGCGAACTCTGTAACTGTCTGCCGGTTTCAATTATCCTTCGCCGGGCCGCGTTTATGGTCGAAGAAACTTTTGTTCTCGATAAAAGTGGTTTCATTTGAACTTTTCGAATTACCGTAGCGCCGCGCTCCATGTATTTTGTTTTGGTAACGAGCTTCGAATGGATCGAAAGTCACTGTATTCGATATAAATGAAATTGTGTTTTAACGCCCTCACGGTCGCCTTTTTGAGAACACGCGGTTCTCTCAATCATTTCATGATTGCAGACAGCGTGTCGATGATACGAAACTCTCCTTGACTCGATACTTTGACAGGCAAGATGTTAAATAATAACTATGAATTTCTGTTCTACTTACTCCATCTGGGTGATACTTCGGCGCGCCGCTGGGCGTTGTGTTCGATCCGCAAAATTCGGTGAGGACATCCTGTAGCTTTCGCGTGGAATCTGAAACAACGGAACCACCAACCATCCTTAAAGACCCTCGTCATCATTCTACAGGCTTTAGAATTTAATTTGAAGAAAGTCTCAGTGCCTGAGAAACCGAAATGCACATTCGTTCCAGAAATTCTTCGTCCTCTGTTCATTCGGTTTCGATCAACGAATTCGAGGCATTTACGTCATCGTTCTACTGCCTTCAGAATTGAATTTAAAAGAAAACCATGCACCAGACACCGAGCTTCACCTTCGTTACAGAAATTCTTCGATTTCTGTCCATCTCATTCTAATTAACGAATTTAAGGCATTCACGTAATCATTCTACCGACTAACTTTAGGATTCAATTCGAAAGGAAATCAGAATGCACCATAAACCGAATTTCACCTTCGTTCCAGAAATTCTTCGATTTCTGTCCATCCCGGTCTAATTAACGAATTCGGGGCATTGAATACGAACGATTCGCGAAATAGCTCGGGGCAATAATTAAAGGGATCTCAGCGCGGTATTACTTTTCTTTTTGTTGAACAAGAACAGGGGAGAAAAAGGCTCGCTTTTATTGCCGGGCTGCCTATAAGGAAGAAAATGAGGGGGCCCGGGAGAACGATCGATCGGGCATCTGGGATTCGGTTGTTTGCAGAGGAAACAACGCCGATAAATTGACTAATAATAGGAGACCATTCGCCTAATCTACCACCGTCGACGTCATAATGCACTTAACGGATAAGATATTTTTGGTCGCGGACTATTTTCGGACCGATTGACGAGAACGATGATGGATCGCGTTCGAACCTGGCCAATGATTAAAATTCTCCGCAGATGTTCTTATTTCTATACAAAAATCGATCAGTCATCCTGGTAATCGTGAATTTTCCGTTGGTTTTCCTGAAAAATTAAGAAAAACGTTCGGAGTGAACTGTAAACCAAAGCGTTTTAATATTCGAATGAATGTCAGTCAACTAATTAATGCGTTCATGTTTCGAGCAATTTACCCCCACTGAGATGTTACTAATTAGTATTAATTGGAGCTTTGATAAATGGTCTGTGAACGTTACGATTCTTGGCGCGGAAAATATAGTAAAAACAGATGGCCATGGTCAGACTGCGAGTGAAATTGAACTGTTCAAACAGCTCGGTATTTTTTCGACAATGTTGTTACACATTTTAAGAAACTTGAAAAAATGCGTAACATTCACATGATCATGATTTTTATATTTAGTACCCTTCATGATTATTCGAATGAATATAATAATTGTGAAACATATTTACATTCATCAAGAATTGAGTGCAGTCATAATATTTTAAATGATTTTTATATTTTGAACTCTTCACGATTATTCGAATCAATATAATAATTGTAAAATATATCCAGATTCGTCAGAAATTATTGTTAGCAGTCATAATATTTTAAATAAGAGTGTAATTCTCTCTGGAGCCTTAATAAACTACGTTGAATTTCTGTGCAGATTACACAAGAATAATGCATTTCCAAAATTTCAAATTTGTCCCAGGGACGTGTCTCTGGTTTCGGCTAGAATAAATTTTAGGTCCTCTCATTCGAATTTCCATAATTCCATAAACAATGAGACATACCATGACTTTTAATATACGTCTTGAAAAGCCATCCTATTAGCCGCGCTGTTCATCGAAATCAATAAACAAATAAGACTTCTTGTTCAACGAGAACCTATCTTAAATACTCGAGTCTCTTATCGATTCATTAATTAGAAAGTTTTATATATAGGCTTGTAAAGTGTATTTTAAATGTCAAGTTTCTTCGAATCGATTCTTAAGGGTGTCGCGATTCCTGTAAAATTTTATTTATCGGCACCATGATAAATGAATGATAAGTTAGACGTAGCAAAATTTAGCGTTATTAATTTTCCTTCGAACATGCTGTTCTACAAAGTCTGAAACATGGAAGTCGTCAAGTAAATCCGTCGTTGTGATGGCGTAAACGTTAATTAGAAACAAGATAAAGAATTACACGAGCCAGAAACGAAGGTCAAACTTAAACGTCCATTAAATCCGTATAAAATCAGTAATGCTTCTTGAACGCCTAACGCTCCATTTCCATGATTCTAATAGTTCTCACATTCTGACCTGATTCATGAGTAGATTACAGATGTTTATGCAATTTGACGTATCCAAATATCAAAAACATGCAGAAATACATCTGGACAAATTTAAGGGACCAAGTATAATTCTGAAAAAGTCCCATCTCTATAACTATATCAACACAGAGCATACGAAACTCTAAAACTCTACATTTTCATAAACATCCGCAGTATATTTATGAATCACGTGACCCAGGATCTAGGTAATTTAAAAACTGAGACGAAGGAATTATGATGTAATTAGAAATTGTTGTTGCAGGCATTAGAATGCAGAAGATGCTTTGTTACGTGCTCGCGAAGCATAACTACGCCTCTCCGTATAAAAATGTATAGTGCATCGCCACGAAGTATCCCCCGTTCGACAGTTCTTTATTCCTATCGTTCCTCGGTGTCCTTTCTCTCCTTTTGCACCGTAACCGAGTTTGACTGCTGGACGTTTCAGTTTTTTTTACTCACAAGCTGCCAAGTCCTGAAGCTGTTGAAATTCTGCCGGTGAGAGCTTATCCCAGTGAAAGGCCATCCTTACTTCTGCTCTCTATCTCCCACAGGACGAACGCCCGGCCTCTGAACGCTGAAAGTCGTCACCTGTAGATAGAAAGATATCGCCAGATTAGAAAAAGCTTTTCCGTTCTGTTTGTCGATCGGAAGTACACGATGTAAGAGAAAATTCAACGACATCGACGTGTCAAATAATTTCAAAACGTTCGTTGTATAGTAAGTACATCTACGAAATGGGAAAAATGGTACTTCATAATAGACGATCTACTTTTTTGGAGGTTATTATAATATTTTGTATACTTTAGTTTCACTGCTCAAAATAATTAATCATACATTTAAATGATTCATTGTTCATTAACACGTTGACTGCCACATTATATAGGCTGAAAACCACACACCTTTCTAGACTTTGAAACAACATGAGAGTAATTTAAAATTATGCCATTTTGAATCATAGATGTTAATAAATCTTTACAGGCTTGTACTGGTTATTTGAGACGTTTTCAAATATTTTTACTAATACTACTTGTAGCCAGATAAATAACAACTACATTTAAGCTTCATCCACGTATGTGTGACATGGTAGTCAAAGTGTTAAGGTGTCAAATACTGTGAAAATTTCAAATATTGTACTGATGAAACCAGTGATGGCCACCGGAGCTGCTGCTTACCCCCACTGTAGGTCCATTCCCCTCATATAGGCTGTGATATGGGACGACGATGGACCGACGAGGGACGAGGAGTGAACGGGGGAGAACTGAAACGAGGGGAATGGACTTAAGTGGGGGAAGGCCGCAGCTACGGTGACCATCAATGGATTAAACTGTTGCAATATTGTTTTTTCAGCATTTGGATTGTGTAGGTTGTTCGAAGTTATTAAAATCCTGAGCATCTTGTTTTGGACAGATTACCATTATGTTAAACTTATTTATTGTTATTATTGTACTTATTTATTTAGTGAAGGAATGCCTGAGTCAGAATCAGGCTGACCCGCACGTGGTCTATGGCAACATGAACCTGTTACATAACATCCCAAAACGTTGTTTTCCATACTCATGAATAGTTTACATTTGTATCATCGAACACGCAGTTTCAGAGATTATTCAACAAATAACATTTACCCAGTAAATACGTTCATTAGCGCTTCAGTATTTGATGATATTAACCACATATTACATTGTGGTAAAACGTTTGACGTTTCTCTACAGAGCCCTATTGAAAATAAAACAATTTATTCTGCAGTGAATTAATATTTTTAATATTTACACTGTTATAAACGTTTGAAGAGCATAATAATAATCATAATAATAATACGTCTTTATTGGACATAAATTCAAGATAAAAACTTTATGTAAATGAATAGATAAAATTGAAAAGATAATCAGAATTACGACGCAATGGCAAGGTGCAGGAAATTGTTGTTATAATCTTAACCTGTAATCCCGTGTACGAACAAACTTTATGATAGTCGTCCACAAAGTTATTTTTGTGTACGAACGATCACTAAAGTAGATTTCTGCAGAGCTAACCCTGTATATGACCGGCCACTATACTGGATGTCTTTGAAAATATCCCGTGTACAACCGGCCCTTATAGTAGATTTCTAAAAATTTGTCCCTCTGAACGAATAGCCACTACAGTGGACATCCATAGAGCTATGCTAGTATACGAAGAACCACTATAATGTACAATCGACATCCAGTTCTTCCACAATGAAAATGTTAAAAATTTTGTAACTTTTCCGTCACCTCTAGCCAACCATTCTAACAAACTTTCCCTAGCGAAATAATAAACAGTGTCTCGAATAATAAATCGTGTAGCTTCCAAAGTTTCCAGCATCGAAAATAACCAATCAACATGGCGGAGGAATATGCTAGCCTGCAACAAAATCCCCCGAACAGAACAGCGCTCGAGTGAGATTCGTTCAAACAGAATTTCTTCCTCCGCGTTTTTATTTCCTCAGACCTTCGTACTTTTATTTTCGTCTGCCACGGAAGCTGGAGCGAAGCTTTGTCTACAATAGAGGCTCCCTAAATTCAAGAGTCGCCCGTCCATATGGGATTTCGTTGGATATCCGCTTTGCCGTTCCACCGAGCCTTTCTCCCGTCCTCCTCGTATCTGTTTGCCCGTGTTTGCATAAAACGGACCGTTCCACGGACGACTTTTGAGACGAAACAATGGCTCGAAAAATTCTTCGCGGAGGAGTACATGGTCTGTTCCAAAAGCAATGAGACTATACTTTAGAAAGTTTTTCTGTGTTACATTTTTGAGAACGAAAGCGATCGCGTTTGAAATAGCTCCCTTGGGAAGCGATGCACCGATGGTGACATTTTCCGACACCTTGAAACAATGTTGGGAGTGTTCATTCTTTAGAGCACTCACTCGGTCAATATTGAAACGATATGATAACCACTGGCCTGTAATAGGAATTTCTGGGCGGACTAATGATACGACGTTAAATAAGGATTGTAATTTTTGTCACTTTGGCGACTGTATTCCGAAAAGCTCAGGTTAAGCGCCTCAAGAATGTCGTGAACGATCAACGTGCCGCAATCTTATGGTCTTCTTGTCAGAGTAAAACGTATAGATAATCGAGCGCCATTTACTAGGAGAGCAACCGAAGTGACCGTCGCAGATTTTAATGAGTTCTTGAGGACCTGTTTATATTAGTATGAAGGGATAGCTAAACAAATGAAAACTGCTATTTCGTGGTACTTCGTCACAAATATCAGCAATTCTTCAAGAAATAGCCACGAATTTACGTATTTCTGCGTCAGTCGACAGCTACATAACTTAAGACTTCTGTAGATTTAATCTATAAAACTGTATACTTGCAGAAGATCCACAGCCTACTTATAACTATTGAAACACACGACGTGCTCTGAAAGCGGCGGCAGAGTCTCGAGAAGCGCATAATCTTCGAAAGCGAACGCGTTGCGGAGCTGAAGAAAATATGAACGATGTCCAGAGAACGGTTTCCGTGTTTCCGGAAAGACTTTCTTAAGATCCACAGGATACTGTTATTTCCTCTCGAAATCGGACCGAGCACGAGAGGAAGGGAAACATAAAGAAAATTTTAAATTATAAATATTCACGAGATATCGTGGGTTTTCACGGGAAACGCGGAAGTTTACCGGCGAAATTTAAGGAACGCCGGAATTCCGAGGGAGCTGTTTGTTATTCTTATCGCGAGCCTGTTCGCGTTCGATCGAATAACGCCGCGAAATAAAACGCAACAGCCGGCGAGATATTTCGACGAACGATACAACGGGGCGGCCGACGGGGAGCAAGTCGACTGCGAAACGGAAAAATTCGAACGAGAAGTCACGAAATTCCATCGACGCGCGAAGACACGCTCCGAAAACTAAAAATCTCTTTGCTATGCTACGCTCCCCCTGGTTCTTTGTCTCTCGGAGGACATTCGACCTCGAGAGCATTCGATTTCAGGCCACGTCACGCCGCAGGACCGTCGATGATAAGCTCGATCGTCGAAACCGGTGGAACGCGATCGTTTTAATTCTAATTGGACGCTTGCATACGATACTTCGATCGGAGAGGGAGCTCTAGTTGGGGACAGTTTAGCCGGATATTGTGTAATTCATAGAGGCGGAAATGCAAAGCATCCGTCAGATTGGCATGCGTATTGGCACATTAATGCGATAGTGCGTCAGACTGGCTTTTATTAAACGGTACTTGCTCTAGATACTGGGAAATCGTAAGGACGCGTTGAAACTCTGTACACTGAACGTCATAGCGAATAGAAATCCTTTCTCTTGATAATTATCAGCGGATCGAAAAGCATATTTGAAACGTAATGTAGTTTGACAGTTATATTTGACTGACACGTAGTAATACCTGCTGAGATCTTGATTAGGTAATATTAACTAATTAAGATCAAGATTAGATCTAAATGTATCATGTTACACTGTTAATTAAAACTTGCATAGCTACATACATAGTGATTATTATACTTTAAAATCTTTCCAAAGAATTGCTCGAAAGATAGAGAAAATGGATAAAATGCTTCACTTTTTTTGGGCCGACGTTTCTGTTTCAAATGAAGTAATGAAATTGTATATAAGAAGTATAAAGACACACAATATAGAGGAATTATTCTTTGTTTAATATAGAAGCACTACATGTTTTTAGTTGCCATATTCCACAAATTTATTAGAATATTCTGGAATATTATTATTCTTGTGCTTCGAAGTACTCAACAAAAGGCGGCCGCTCAAAGCAAACTCTGTAGCAATAAATTATCATTAGATAATAGTTCCCAGAAGTTCATCGAGAGATTCGTGGGATATAATATGATCTAGCATTAGCGTTTCAGAATAAAAACTTCCGAAATTGCTCGCCTTCCTGTCGATCGAAATAAAGTAGTGAAAAGTTTCGAGTTGAAAACGGGATGTAACGTTGATTAAACAATTTTCACTCGGTTCTCGAAGGCTTTCGATTAAGCAGTCGAAGTGTTTAATCGACGAATGTCAATTAACTCGGCAAACCGTGTTAACTGTTCCAACATCGCGAATATAGTGGAATCTAACGCTTTTATTTCGATTTTATTCCAGAGTTACCGTGACAATTAAAAAAAGCTACATCATGCTACAACGTTTAACAAAACATCACATAAAACACATGAATGGCTCACTTTTATATGAACAGTGCTTTAAGCAGGAATATCATTAAAAAGATTACATTTTTTATTGCAAATATTTTAGTAAATATCCACTTTGTACATATTATGCTGTAATACTTTTTTCTTATGGAAACACAGGATGTGCATAAAGTTCTGAACTATTTTAAAATGTGCACTATGAGCAAAGGATATGATATATTTCTTATAGCTAACAAACTTTGAAAAATTCATTTTTCTTATATATTCGTAAATATCCTGTGTTTTACATAAAAATATATAGTATGTACCACTTAAAAACCTCAAGTTTACCTAGAAATCTTAAGAATCCGTAACAAAAATATAACTCAACAGAGCATTATATAGTTCCTTTGGGACCTCATTAGTAGTTTAATATTAACAAAACAATATGGGAAGCAATTGAAAAATTATAAATATGTGAGTATTGTGTAGAAATGTGCATACAATTATGTCAATGTAATAATTATTTAAATTCTTCCCTATTTCACTAAAATAGATGGTGTCTCTAGGGACACTCTGTATTATATATAAATTATTTTCGTTTCATTAGTGGTATTTGATAAATTGTCTAAAATTATTAAAATTCCTGAGATTCCAATTGTTTCGAGCAGTGCATATGAATATATGAAATTGCATAAACATCCGCAGTCTACTGATAACCTCGGGCTGTAGTAAATTCGCTTAACCGCCCTGCCGTTTTTCGTGGTCCCATGGCCGTTGTGGAGCTTGCAAAGCTCGTCGCTGCACAAAAGCGACCGACGGCAAATTAAAGCCTGCGCCCGTGCCAGCCAATGAGGAAACTTTAAAACGCGTAATCTACCGTTTAATTTACGAAAATTCTCTCTTCCTACCCGCTCTTCGAATATTTCCACTTCGAATCACGTCATTTCGCGTACAAATGTCGTCCTTAAGTTATTTAAAGAATAAACCGATTGAAATTGCTAAAAATACTCCTTGAATTTTCTCTGTCCCAATTCGATCGCGAATCGATCGAGCGTTCTGTCAAATTTTCCAACAGTGAGTCCTTCGAAAAGTATCGGATGGAAAAATTAACAGAGTGCATGAATGGGGACTGTAAAAGTTTTGCAATTAATATATTAGTACTATATAAAATCTAGGTTAGTGACGGTCACTGGAGCTGCGGTTTTCCCCCACTCTAGGTCCATTCCCCTCGTTTCAGTTCCCTCCAGTTCGCTTCTCGTCCCCCCTCGATCAATCATCGTCCCAGATCACAGCCTGTGTGAGGGGAATAGACCTTAGAGTGGGGGAAGGCCGCAGCTCCAGTGACTATCGCTGGTTTAGGTAATCAAATATGCAGAGATCAAATTTTTAAGATCGTTAATTAGTAGAACTGTAAAGATTTACACAACATAGATGAACAGTAACTGCAAACATTTGTAATTGCTATGGTGATAAGACTTTTAATTTAGATTTTTCATTGTAGAAAAGTATTTTTCTTTTCATAAATACCAGCGGTTCAATCGCAACAATCTGTTAGATTAACTGGTTAATTAAATAAATCCTGGTATCGCGTTCTATGACCTAACTTATTGTTCTGCGATAATGCGATCGTGAGGGTGTTACAATTATGTTCACGCGATGTAAACCACGTATTCCTCTTACATAATGCATGATATAATATCTGAACGTATGCTAATTTCGAAAATTTCCAAGTAGTTCAAATTTCCAAATTTAGTCAAGATTCTCAACTACGTACACGAACTATTGTCAAACGAAAAAGTTGAATGAATACTTCAAACATCTGAATAGCACGTCAATTCAATTTAATTATACCACACAATTTGCACAATTAAAAATAGATTAACTATGAGTTGAGAAACAGGACGTAATTGCGTTCTGTAAATAAATGCACCGCGAGAAAGTGCAATTTAATTATTGTTTCCCTTAATGGAACTTACTCGATTCTCCGATAGAAAGTACAGTAATTATTTGCGACTGCGTGCACCGACATTGCCTCAATTATTTAAATTAGTAAAGTTAAGTGCTATCTAAACGTGCTCACCACTGTTCCGAGTATCACCTCGTATTTATGAAGTGAACTGAAAGAGGAGAGAAGCTTGAAATTATATTAATCAAAGCGTTTCTGACATCGTTTCCACAAATTCCGATGAACGAGGAATTTTTAACGCCGCAGGAGTGTCAGCTTGCACGCTGAATAGTGTGCCAACAATAAACTGTTATTAATTCAGTTAATGAAGCTGCAATTGCATTAAAGTGGCAAACAAATTTATCGATTCGAATTGCCGTGTCTTCGTTGCATCATAGATTCTTATCAGAGAGATCCGCGTAAATTAGTTTCCAAGGGACGCTTAATAAGATGTAACATTCAAATTACAATAACGCAGCGACACGAACATCTGGTTATATAAAACTTTTTCATTTGCATAACATCGTTTTCCAGCGGAACTTCTTTTATCGTTCGAGAGTCGTGTAAGACAATTAAACCTAACTGATGAATTGTAATTAATTGGAGTACAAGCAGATAACTGCGTGAAGCAACCATCGTAGTTTCTTTAATTGTACTGTCGGCGAATAATCGAACGCGTTGAATGCTACAGTGAAAACAGACGCGCATGGTCACACATGATATAATAGTCTGTTTTAAATATATATCGGGATGGAAAAATACGCTTAAACTATTTGATGATGTTTTTATTATCTTATTTTACTGTGGCAATATTAAAGCCATACAGAATTTCAGAAAAATCAGTAATTACTTAATGAATTTAAATTTTAGGCGTTGTTTATCGGTGACTCCACAATAGACAACGTGTCACAGGAAGTATTTCGTACTTTGCACAGGAATTGAACAACTGAGTGTAATAATCAGACTGCAGATGTTTATGTAATTTCAATTAACACTTATGCATTCAATAACATCAGAAACATAAAAACTACACTTTTGAATCATTGAAAGGAGACAAATTGATATTACAATTTTGTCAATATTTCACTCCCTCAATGATAATATCACAAAAAATATATATTTGTATAAACATCTGTAGTCTACTAATAACAAGCAGTTCAGTGTTGACTAATTTATTATTCAAGTAGTAAAATCAATTAGCAATAATTAAAAGAAGAAAATATACTACTGCAAAATATCCAGTTTCATTATCCTGTACGAACAATAAAATTCTAGGTATGTTCATTTAGATTCAATATGAATGGAACTTGTCTGTAAAGTTTAGTACACAGCAGAGATTGTGTTAGTGTATAACGAGTTTCTGAATCTGACTTTCAAATTTCAAGTAATTATCCGTCAAGTTCAAAATTACGGCGTAACTTGACGCGTTCCATGAAAAGCAAACGCTCGTTTCTCAGAACACCCTTGCACGATACTGTCGATCTTCGTCGTTCGAACGCGCCACAACCACTCAGGCCATTGAAGAGCAGTGCTCTATGCGGTAGGTAATGGCCGTTAATAAACTGCTATTAGTCGGATTAACGAAGATACGATAGCACCTAAGGCATCGCTCCGTGAGCACGACCCTGACAGAGTGATGTGCTTCGTGCTCCCCGCTTGATAACAAAGATTCGCAGTCCAACTACGTCACACGGAGTACAACAATGAAAACATCACTCTATTAATATACCTCCATAGAAGCTGAAGTATCATGCATAAGCTACTACCACCCAAAAAATAAAAGGTAATTTTAGTTGTATACAAGAGCACAGCCATTAACATAAAAAGACTATGACGTGGCGCTTTTGTACGGGTCCTGAGGATCGAGTAAGAAGTCAGGTGAAAGTGAGTGGGATGTTCAAACGAAATAAGTGGATAAAAACTTTGGGTGCCTCGACTCTCGGGGGTTCCAACTATAGATGCCTCGACTCTTGGGGGTTTGAACTATGAATGCCTCGATTAGGAAGGGCCCTAACTCTGAGTGCCTCGTCTTTGGGGGGCTCCAGCTCTGGACACCTCGATTCTGGGGATTGCAACTGTCGATGCGTCGACTGTTAGGGGTTCAACTATGACACCTCGAATTGGAGGGACCCCAACTCTGAGTGCCTCGATTCTGGGGAGTTTCAACTTTGCGTGCCTCGATTCTGGGGAGTTTCAACTCTGGATGCCTCGACTCTGGAGAGTTCCAATTCTGGACACCTCGACTCTGAGGAATTCCAACTGTAGATGCCTTAACTTTAGGGTACTCCAGCTGTGGATGCCTCGACTTCGGAGGGTCATAACTCAGAATCCCGGACCACAAAAACGCGCGACAGTAATAAACTATTCTCCACAACGTTTCCATTAAAGAAGATTGTGTTTATATATTACATTCAAATTGAAAATTTCACGAGATATAAGCGCGCACAGCTATTCAAACATGGTATGAATCGAAACGAAACGATATAAAGGCTCATTGTGGGTTTTCGATTACCGGGGCAATTATCGATGCGGAGATGAGGATTTAGTAAAATCTACCGCGGTTTGTTTGTCTTTAATTGATCCGTATTTGGTGGATGTTTTTCAGCAATCGCGTTAAAGCGCGGCGATTTCAATCGCCTCGATGTCGAAGAATTATCGAGGGGCGTATCTGTACTCGCCGAGATGGGAAGTTGTTTACGTGGCGGGAAATAAATTAGATTCAATCAGGGTCGACGGCTTTCGTGGCAGAACGATGAGGAACGAATAAATAGAATTCTATTTCGTCGGTTGATGAATGAGGCGAATTCGTAGATCCCATCAGAGGCGAGAGATTTGATAAAAATTTATTCGTTGATTATATCACGAGAACGGGCGCGACTCTTCCGCGTGCTATGATTAATAAACGGTACAGTGTCGACGGATAATCCGGAAATTTAAAGACATGCATTCGCAGCTGCACGAAAAGGCACGACAATGCCCATTTAAATGCAAAAGTCAAAACGAAATGGGCGAGTGCCTGCGCGTCCTGCGATACCCCGGACGAAATTAAAGTTTTCTCGATTACGAAGCTCTATTACAAACTTTTTATTCCCGCCTTTCAATCCCGTCTCGCCTTCGGACACCATCCTGCTACCGAGAAGAGTGAATAAAAGTTTAAAGCTTTAGCAACATACAAATTCAGCCAGCAGATTTATTACGAAAGCAATACTCGATTTCCCTTCACGAAAGATCCCGCTTAATGGAATAAATATAAATATTGGCGAAGGGTTTCAAATACTCTAGCATACTGGAGTTTTCCCGCGTCCAAACGATCAAACAGCAAAATATTTGGCTCTGAAAATGTTTGCGTCCTCGAGCACCGGCGAATCATAAAGTACTCCGAGAATATCGTAGTGAGAATAATAAATCAATATTTAGAAGTAAAACCGACGAATCCGGCCCGCGTATAAGCTCTTAAGCATCGAGACATTCTAGGCAATAAAATCTAAAAACCGTCCAATCTCGAAACATGTTCGAGCATCAAAAACAGATGCGTATCTCTCGTGATTGCCTCGATCTTCCAGAAACGCGATCGACGTTCCGTTCGTTTTCCAGTGAACCGGTCGACAGCTATTTCGAACTTCCGGTCCCGTTGATTATGCGATCGATAGAAAGAGAACAGCCGTACACACGAGGCAGGAGAAAAAAGTCCGCAAGCGGAGAGAGATGGATTGATAGGAGGGACGGAGAGGCAAAAAGAAGATATCGCGAAGGGGTAGGATAAAATACGAGAAAAAAATAATAATACAACGATATAAGGGGGGGGGGGGGGGGATGACACACATATATAGGGTGAAGTTAATGAATTATGGATGGAAAACCGCGATCGCTATGTGACAGCGGTAAATCGTACACACGATGGAACCAGACAGAAATCAGGGGTATAATAAAGCACCGGCTAAGAGGGACAAATGAGTTGCAAAATAATATAACATGGGAAGAAATAAACACCGAAGGTCGCGATACTGGGGAAAAAACAGACTCGCAGGGGAATGGGGTTGGCTGGTAGCGATGGGATCGAGTTGTCGCGTTATATAAGCAAGAATGTTCCAATCCTGTACAGGCTGTGCTTGTGACTTTAATATCGGATCCTGCAGTTGAAAAATATGCAGAAAAATATACTACGAAAAACACTTTGTCAGAAAATTCTAGTGAAATATATCGATCACTAGGAGTGCTTAAAAATTAAAGGTCAAGACGTTAGTGGCTAATAGAACTCAATAAAATGGACAATAATGTTCTAATGAACATAGCTTTGTAAGACAGTAATTTTTTAGATATTTAGCCTCACATTCTGTGAATGAAATGTTTTGATAAATATATGAAAAACTCATTGATGTTGGAGTTCGAAATATTAACTTTCATCGAGTTTTATACGTATCATTGTTGGTTCCACTTTCAGTAGAATATCCATTCAGAAATACTTCTATTTACCAGACTAGAATGAAATTAAGCACTTCTTGCTATAAATATCACAAGTGTCGGGAAGCACCATTTACTGTAGGAACTAATTAATAAACTCGTTCTTCATCTAAAATAAACTGATCCTAAATTACGTATTTAGATGACTCTTTGTAAAACGTTCAGTGTTTTATTTTTCTTATTAAAAGCATGTCCTTAGACACGACCTAAAAATCACCCAATTCGTCATGGACTGAACATACTCGGTGTTCAACAAACAAAACTTCGCCTTGCCTATCTTACATACTAATTAAAATATAATCTATTCGTCACGCTTATAAAACATCTGAGCTTACAGAAAAACAGATATTCCTATACCATTCAACACTTTCCTCTACAACTTTTTTTTATCTCGAACCAAATTTGGGTTATAAACCGTTTCATTTGCGTGACTCACCATGTATACCTATTATAGTGTATTTCAAAACTGATAATGAACTTCATAAAAAATAAACTGGTCCCAAGTTATTTACATGACTCTTTGGAAAACACTCAGTGTTTTATTTTACGCACTAAAAGCATGTCTTTAGACATGATCTAAAAATCGCCCAATTCGTAATGGACTGAACATACTCAGAGTTCAACAAACACAAGATCACCTTGCCCATCTTACGTATTAATTAAAATATAATCTGTAATATAATCCGTTCGCCTATCTTAGAACTAAATTAAAATATAATCCACCTTGCTTAACAAGTCAAACACTTAATATTTCTCTATTTACACATTCACGGGTGCATGAAATCGGAAATGCACTTTCACGAGTACTGCTCGACTCCAATTAAGTGAATGATATTCGTGAGTACACATTGAACTCGACGCCATCGCTATTTAGCGAAGAGGAAAGGAGACGGTCGGTCGGACTGAACGAGAGTGGAAAAAAGCGAGAGAAAGGACAGACTGGGCGGGGTAGCAAGCATTTAATTAAAAACGAAGGGTGTGGACCTCTCTCCCGTTGAATGTACGGGAACGAGTGGAATTTATTTTGCCACCATGAAAGCTCCGATGGACGTTCCCGATGCTCGGACAAATTTCGCCGGGACACTCTGAGCGTCTGAAGCAGCACGGCGTCGCCGAAACGCGTGCAAAGGACAGACCGGAAAATTTGAGTGAAAGGTATTTTTCGCGAAATGGCCGCCAGAAACAATCCGGTTCGATCACTGCTGAGAGAAAAAATCCTGCCACCGACCATAGAAAATGGACAGATGTAAAAATAATAGTAAAACCGATGACGGAGCTCGAAAGCTTTGACAACGCGAGTTGCGTAAAAAATATTGAAAGTTCTATGACTCCCGGCGATATAAATAAAAAATCCTGCTGGGCAGAGGAAAATGTAGTTGAAAAATATTCATATTGTTGCGAAAGTTTCAACGTGAGGTCCGTAACACGCTTCGGTTAATTATTTTTATGAAGCTTCATTATTATACTGTTAAGTCGTGATCCATTGCCCTGGAAATTTCATTTTCTGCGTAGGAAACCGTAATGGAGGCTCTAATTGCTACTTTAATTACTCCGCTCTTTTTCACCGTTCTCTTTCCAGGAAACAATGAAAGAATACTAATTCTCGCATGCAGGCTCACTCAGGCTTTATTTATTCGTTCGAAGTCAATTTTTCCAGGGTAACGGAGTACACTGAACTACATGAATCATTTTCGTTGAGCGATTTGTTCGTAGCAAATGATGCTCGTCAGACTGGTAAGCATCCTGCGAATGATCTCACATTTTCCATGGCGCTGAAACTGCTTTCATCGTCCAGCCGCTCTCGCTCAGAACAAAACTGGATATAACACACAATACAGCGCGGTATAACTAACGCGAATTTGAATTTCAAATTGTCTACGTGCTCGCAATGCAAACGTTATCGCTGTCACGTTAGAAATTTCTTGCATACAGCATTATCTCATCCATTGCCCGAAAAAATTACTATATTTTCAACGCGTTCTTGTCAGACATTTTTAAAATTGAAATTGAAATCTGTCATAACTTCTGTTTGTTCTATGATCGAAACGTGGAACGGTGTAAAATATTTATTATCATGTAATCAAAATTAGGTACCTGAAATGGAACTATAGAGGCGCCAAAGCCGTTTTTCTTCATTCTGTATTCGTGAACCATTATTAACGTTAAATATAGTTTATTTACGGATACGCCGCTGTAATATTGAAGAAAATTATTTGGTTAAACATTACGAAAAATTTAGAACAGCGTGGACAATTTTCGTGAATGTATTTATTAGTAGCGCCAGACAATGCCTAGTCAGACACCGTTCGGTACCACTTCTAATCACGTGCATACAACTCACAATACATCGAAGTTTTTTAATTCTTTACACTGACTAAACAACCACTGAATAGTTAAACACTTTCTTAATCAAAAACGTTTCCCGTCCCTTCAGTTAACAATTATTATACATAACTGTTAAATAAAATACCAACAGCAAGAACAGTGAATGGACCAGGGTTAGCATACGTCTTGATTGCAGTAAATGATAATTACGAACAGTAACGATGAAAAATAAAATATTAATTTTTTCCGTAGCGAATGCAATTATGGAGCCTTAGGACGAATGGACGCACGTCGTAACAGGCTTTTATAATCGGAAACAGTTCGAAGACAACATCGGAGGACAAACAAGCTTACATAACGTCGTCCCCGTGGTCCAAGAATCGTTTATACCGTCGGAAGAAAATATTGCAACGTCTCGCGGTGTCTGAGCGAACGAAAATCTTTTTAACCCACTGGCTGCCGGAAGTCTCGTTACGTATACAGACGACAAGATCAAAGGAAGTTTGCCGGCAAGGGTGCGGAGGGTTTAAGGAAGATCCGAGAGGGTGGATGCTTTTCCAGAGAGGGTGGGCGAGGATGCCAGGAAGGAATCAATACGTACTAACCGGCTGGAACACGTTTCAACTGGCATCTCGACGTGACAAAATCAAGGACCCGCTTTTGCAGGCGACAGTTCCTTTGCAGTCGCCTGAAATTGCTCTCAATCATGCTGAAGATGTCAAACACAAGGAAAAGAAACTGTAGTGTGCATATAAGTATGAAAATATCCTGAAATTGCTTGACCAGGGATGTGGCGTTTAGCACAAAGGAGAGGGGACGTGTGAAGCAATATATTGGCTGTTAATTGTTTGGTAACTTTCGAGCACAGTGGAATATTCAGTGTTTAATCAGACACTTAAGGTAGAGGTCAGGCGAAACAGATTGATTAAGATGAAGACAGTATATAGAGAGTGTTAAAAAAAATGGTTAAGGACTTTAAGGTTTAACAGATGTCACGTGTGAGTACCAGAAGTGAGTCACTTGGTTTATAGAACACGGGGAACTGTTTATAACTCCGACAATATTCATTTATCGACCCATGTTTATTAGGTCCACATTCCTCTATTTCATGAGCACTATCTGCCACTAAAGTCCTGGTCCCTTTTTTTGAATATCCTGTATATTTCTGACTATCTTAGTCTACGTGTCTATACACTATTTTGAAGAAATGTAGTATTATTTCTGAAGGATCTGGCATCAATGGTTATAAAAAACACTTGCTCCAGAATTCTGAAGAGATTCAGCCAATTTTAATTCAAAATCTCTAATTTTCGGTACGTCCACTGATGATCAGACGATAGAGAAAATGAGTGGACGCGGTTGGCAACGTCCCCTAAAAAATTGATAATACCAGCGAGCTCCCAGAGGCCGACAAATTGACACTTCCGTCGTCCGCGGAGCGTTCCAAAAATTTTGATGAAATTCTCGACGCAGAGCGTCGCAGGCACGCGACGCCCGCGAACAATGCACAATCGAAGGTACTGGAAAAGGTTAAAGGACAACATTCGGGCCTTGAAATATAACCGAACAATTTTTCGACGATTTTTCTATTCGGACGTCATCGTCCTAATGGATGATACTATTTTCGTACACAGGGTGTCTCAGAAGTTAACGAAATAACTTTACCAGCGAGTTTGGTAGGTCATTCGGGATCATAAAAGTTATACACACTATGTGTCCTGGTTCATTCTTTTGTTAGAAAAGCGTTGTTTCCTCTGTGCATCAAGTTTCGCAGTTTAGCTGCCGAAGCTGCACACTGTTCATGACGCTTACAAGGAAAGCTATCGAAGTGGTCGCCTCAGATTTTAAGGTGCTTTTGACGGTGATAGCTTATGTTATTACGCGTCTCTCTATATATAATTTTGAGCGTAGACGGTCAATAGTCTAAAAGTTATTTTATGCAAAACGATACTCTGCGTAGCAACCTAGCGCCTTGCCGATTGCTCTACGCTCTTGTACTTAAAAACACCTTTCACAGTAGAGTAGGTAAACCCTATCTGAACCTTAAGATTAAGTATTTTTTAAACTACTGACCGTCTGCGCCCAAAACCATATATAGGGTGATTCGTAACAACATGATCTATCAGCGTACAAAAGTTTATTAAAATCTGAGACAACCTCTTCGGTAGCTTTCCTTGTCAGTCTGAGATCAAAGATTTACAGAAATGGTAATTTAGAGGCACGCAAAGAATTGGTACAATCTATACTCAATGCAAGTGACACCAAAAATGAAATGTTTCCAATGCAGTGGAAACGTTCGTTAACACGTTCGCTACCAGCGTCACATATGTGACGCATCGCTTGTGTTTTAAGAGTTCGACGTCACACATGTATGACAGAGATAACTGATAAAACTAAAGCATGGTCTGTGGTGGACATTTTTCTCGACGTTTTTACATTTTATTGACATGTTATAGTGAGACTTTCCACTGTGGTAGTCAACATGTTAAAACGTCGAATAAATTCATGTTTACGGGTGGAGGGCAGTCAATTTGAACACCTCCTTTACAATGTAAGTGAAAAGGAAAAGAAATACGCGAAAAATATAAAACTATCGTTCCGCTGCAGTTACGTGCTTATATAATCTTTTTTTTTAAATAAAACAATAACGAATGAACCGAGACTTACCATGCTGGAAAAGTTGTCCACTAAACTCCTGGGACCACCCTGTGTATTGCTAGCTCACAGAATTTTGATTCGAAACCCGTGTTTCAGAACGGCCTATCATGCTCATTTTTAAGCCTAAAATCGATCCGGGAATTAGACCACGGAAGATGGGAACGTTCCTCGGTAATATTCCGGGAACTTCGGACCGCTCTGCCGGAATGCGTTATCCCTTAATCCATCAAGGATCCACGATACTGTAGTTGCGCTCGAACCTCGTAATTTCTTCATGTTCCCGTAACAGGAACGGGAACGACGTATTTACAACGTCGAAATTTCGAAACCCTTTGTCGTTGCAGAAAATCCGGGATAAATTGAACGTCGCCGAAAAAAAAAAGCGGCGTGCCGGATTTATTATCCGTGCAGAGCTTGAAAAAGCTTCGCGTTTGAAAAACGGGACGCGTCCCGAAACTGTGGACGCCCGATATTTGGTGCCGCGATATTATGCACGGCTGTTCTAGCATCATACTACGCGCGCGTTCTTACATATTTATGGGAGACAGTAAATGCTTCGACAGAGGAAATTAAATTTATTGAGTGCAGCGAGAAAACTTTGTTACGTTAGTGATACGTGCCTATATGTGCTTCACATTGAAAAGCTTGAAATATCTCTCGAAATATTGATGTTTTTAACATTGTACCCTAATACTTTTTTATGCAGAATATTCGAAAAAATCGATTCCTGTAAAAAAAATATGCATTTCCATTTAAAAGAACAATGCATTTGCATTTTTTAGTTGCATCGTTGGGCTTATAAAAAATGTGGGCTCGCAGAAAAATAGGAATTCTTGTACCATTCAACTTTTTCCTCTACAATTTTTTTTGTCTCGAAACAAAATCGAGTTATAAACCGTTTCATTTGCGTGACTCACCCTATGCACAGCACCGTTCATAAGTCATGGAACACTTACTAATTTCAGCTTTACGTTTAAATTAAAATTAATGAACACCCACTAGATTGAATCAAACGATTATTTACAGGTTATTTACACTGAATACAGTTTCATAATGTTAAAATATATTGAAAATTTTATGTATCAAGTTTAAAATTTGTTCACTAATGTATGCTCCCCGTTTCGAAATGATAACTCGAATTAGCAATGGCAGTCTTGCGGTCATTTTTCTCGGTGTTTCTTGTTGAATTTCTGTTCAGAATCGCTGCAAATGTTTCTACAAATCATAAGAATACTAACCGTATTATTAAAAATATGTTATGTAAACATAAATGTTTTTAAAAGAACCGTTCATATCGAAATAAGTACCCAGATCTACTGTATCGTAATCCAGGTTTATTCAGAAATAGCAAGGTGTCCCATGACTTATGCACGGGGGTGTATCTATTACAGTATATTTCAAAACTGATAATAAATCATGGCGTGTACACCATAAGAACATTCGGGAGTTCAATTCTTCGACAGCCTATCGGCTGTCGCTGGACGAATGACGAATCAACGCCGGTGAATTTACGGTCGGACGGCCGTAAAACGATTTAACGTCTCCGGAACGGTGTTCCTTTTTTTTTTTTTACTAAGAGAAGGTCGAAGGTGGAATTAGGTGGAACATATAGCCGACGAGGATGGTTCTCGTCGTGCTGCTATAATCACGAGAAACGACAGGGGTTCGATATGGGTCGACCGCCGACGGAAAAGCCTCTTCGAGAGTTACGCTCTCTTCGACAGTCCGCTTCCATGGAAGTCTACGGACTTCCGAAAGCACACCGCGGCTATAAATTCTGTTTTGCTACCGATTTTCTGTCAGTCGCAACGTCCAGGGATTTAATACGGTTATTGTTCCCCCGGGAAGATGCCTGCCGTTTAATTAATGGCGCCGGAAATATCATTTAATTAAACAGCCGGGACACGCGAAAAATTCGGAATTTAATATTAGAACTGTGATGTAAAATCATGAGTACGCGACTGAAAGACTAAATATGTTTTACCTTTATGGTTCATTATTAACATAAGAGAAAACGATGTAATTTTTCTATCAACTATATTTATTCAATATGGGAAAAAATAAAGAATTAAAAATTGGGAAATATTTGTTTAGTATAATATTCCTTACCTCTTTGTCAGCAGTACTTAAGTATAGAAAAATACTAAATGTATTGATATGTTGCCAAAACCCCTGCATGAGTTAAAAAGAGGAAATTGTGGTGTGTCTGGTTAGGTAGGCTGTTTTCACTGCGACGCGTCAGTTCCTAACACTCTGACAATGAGTCCGACTATCTTAGCATTACCACGGCATTTAAATCAAAAGAAAATACATATTTTTTCTTGCTACACACATAACGATCTTTTTCCTTGATATCCTCAAAATTGGAACATTCTATCTAGAAAATTGGCGGAGATATAAATCTTTTTCTTGACCCTTGAAAATACACCGGCAGTGGGACACCGGAACGTTTAAATGCCACCAGTCTCAGAGTATTAACTCCTTAATTAGACTTTCTAAAGGTGCCATATATACCTCACTATCCACCAATTTGCTTCAGAACTTGTAAGACTCAAATTTATAGTCTAGAAAATCCTCAGCGTGACATGAATTATATATAAATATCGTTTTATATTGTATACTGCATAACATTATGAATTTCTTAAATAACAGATGTGTTTCACCTCCTTGAAAGTGCACAGAGTGATGAAAAACTCAACCTCTGCAAACACGTGGCGCGTGTAAAAATAAACAGAAGAGTGTTGCACAGTAAACATAGATTCCAAAGTTCTCCATTTCCCAATTATCAAACAAAATTTCACACTTCAGATCCTCAGGCCAGATGTTCCGAGATCAAGTGAAACGCACGCATAACTCGAACCCTTCGCTATCGTCTTAAATTATTCCACATCTGCACTGATTTATTCGTACTCTAATCTAAAAACTTTCTGCAATATCCGTCGCAGCAAGAATCAGGGATACATCAGCCGCGGTAGCCGTGTTATCCGATTTGCTTATCCCCGGCTTCTCAGTTTCAATCTTCGGCAGGCGAATGGGAGATCGCGACGTGTCCCCGGGAAATCGGGGAAAAATCACGGTGTCGCCTGGGAAAAATTCGTGCGAGGAAAGGCGACGATTTCTTAAGTATGAACAGCGTCCCTATCGGGGACGATGAGGGGACGGAGATAAAGGATGTTCCGAAAGGAAGCAGATATTCGAGAAGGTACGTTGTTATCGCGCGAGGGAAACTTCTTTTCTCACCCTTCTTCCCTCGTGTTCGGTTAAACCAGGCACGTTCGATCTATGTTTTCCATCTTTCGCCGTCTTCTCACTGGCCTTCGCTGGAAAATCGACGCCTCCAGCACGCCGACTGCGGAAAGCAGGGTAACGCCAACTTCTGCCACCCTCAAATTTCGAAGGATATTCGATATCTGTTTCCGCTAACGATTGCTACTTTTTCTGTATTAAATGACGGCTGTATTTATGTAACTCTATAGAGTCTGTATGTAGGAATGTGTGATCTTGCAAGTAATATTTAGAAATTTGTTGGTTTTCCTGGTCCAATGCAGTTGTATGCTTATTGTAATGATTCACATGTCATTCATTCATTGTTTAGTATTTGTTTCTTCTTTTTGCAAATATTCTGCCCAACGTTATTCTCTGAATTGAATTAAATTGTCTACTTTAATCCTAGGAACAACTATATTGTTATATTGATACAGAAGTCTTACTTGAACTATGTAATTTTCGTAGAAACAAGTTTTCAATCAAATATGCAATCCTGATGAAATTACTGTCAAAACATTGAACTAGATCTATTAGATCCGATAAACGACGTATCAAACATAAAAAACTAGGAAACTATAACTAAACTAAAGCTTCTATAGTACCTGACACCTCGATGAGGAATAAACAATTCAAATACAGTTCCCTTAATTACGTTCAGCAGTATATACGTGCACCCTTCTATCATTTTTCATCCTGTATCGTATTTTCATCAACTTCCAACCCTTATGAAGTATCGAAAATCCATTTCGATTATCATCAATAACGAGAAAATGTACCCATCCGTCGATTCGTAAAATTTGAGGTACATTTCAATTTGAATCCGAGTTGCTGAAACGAAGTCGATGTTAACACTTTGCCCGCCAGGTCACCCATACATGGGTGACACTTAAATTCAGTTATTCTTTATTTCATAATTTCTACTATTCATAAATGTATTTACTATGTTTAATAGTACCAATAAAAAAATGATTAATATTCCTAATACTCTTGATTAACAAGATTTTAACTTGAGATTATATTTTCTTTGTACAGAAATTTAGAAAGATGACCATTTTGAACCAATACAGTGTGTCAGTCAACGTGTTAATGCGTTCAACGCCACAGTGGAAACTGCCATACTTACCCAGACACAGTATAACGTCTTATTTTACATATAAATCACGAAGGAAAAGATATTTTACTCTTTGTACAGATAGGTATCACTTTATATCATTATTACAATCTTTGGATCATCCCAAAATTTTACAAGAATTATTAGTTATTCAATGAAATAAAATTTGAGGGGCACCGGTGACCTACAGCAGTCAACGTGTACACTTTTTGCACTCTATTCTAAACTCAACATCTCTTCCCAACAACTCAATAAGAAACTAAAAACTGCTCGATTACGAAAACTACAGATGACATCGTATTTTATTATTACATGTTAATGTACTTCCACATTAATTCAGATTAATAAATTAACATTTCTATCAATTTTAAACACTTTTTTAACCTTCTCTTCAGCTGCTGGATTGAGACATTACGTCGATTGCGGTTCGTTATTCAAGCGCAAAGGGTAAACAATGATAGGTTGCAGAGAGTTCGCGAGGCAGAAACATCATTTCAGAAAAGTAGTTCTGCGTCATCCGGCCGCGATCGGAATCTTCCGTTTCGTTAGATCCAAAAATATTTCGCCGGTCTATTTACCCTCGATTTACTGTTTCACGTCGATCGTTAGTCGTGCACGTAAGTAAACGGGGAGACTCTTCTGTGTACAATCGGTCTGGCAGGTCTTGCGTGAACATTGCCATTGTTTGTACACCATTGTTCCGTGTGTACGCGGAGTGGCGCGTGTGCAGGCTACACAGGAAACCGCACGCGAAAACGGTATTGTATTCTAATCGAATGGCCCGTGTCTCGATATTCGATATTCTACAACAAGATTTGATTTAAGCCGCACGGGATCGCCCGAATGAAATCTACGAGCATTTTCGAAAACCATTATCTACCGATATCTCGAACATCGAACAAACGAGTCGATCTATAAAAGGAACGCGCAACGGAGATCTATTTTTGTAATGGAGTCCGAAATGATTTTCTTGATAAAAAACATGGCTATCGGAATTCTCATTGAACTCGTTCGAGTGTAGCGTTTCTTTTTGTTTGTCAGAGTGACAGGGGTAGTGCTGATATTTTGTTGGATTTCGGATATTGATACGGTTATGATTCAGAAAATCATCCGTACGGATGAACAGAAGGCAACCAGCCGCCTTGTGCATCGAAAATAGTATCCGAGAACTTGCGTCCGACATAGGCCCTCGTGCGAAAATTCGTGCTATTTTCACGTGGCGAAAATACGCGGGAAGGACGCGAAAATCCACGCGGCGAGTCGCGTGTTTCGTTAGACGCATCACACGCGTTACATCGTATGAAAATTTTTTCTAAACATTTAGCAGCTGTTTGGATAACAAATAGATTCTTTTTTAAATGCTCTGGAATAGCAATAACAATTATTAATACGTTGACTGCCATATGGTCACCGGTGACAGGCGCCTCAAATTCTATTTAATTAAATAACTATTGATTTTTACTATGTTCTGAGCAAATTCAACATTGCAACGTTAATGTATGTACGCATGCACAATACTGTATACTTAAACATTTTTTTCTTTACGATTTATAGATAAAAAAAAGTTGATGTTATGTGTGGTCAGGTATGGCTGCTTTCACTGTACCAGTCAACGTGTTAACTCTCATCCGTCCCTCATTTTTCCAACTTAATTTGTTCCTTGGTGTCAAATTGACACAACGGCAAAAAGTTAGTTTAATGGTAGGTAAATAATTAAATTACAAATTCTAGTATTGAAAATAAAAAACGAAATATATGTACTTACATTCAGCACATTCAATTATAAGATGGTTCGCATCGTTTACAAATAATAAAGCAATGTGCAAAATATACTGCTTATTCACATTTATCGTATTTTAGTGAGAATAATGTGAAAAAATTGACACGAGGGACGGATAAGGGTTAACACGCAGTGAAATTAAAAGTAAATTTAAAGACAGACTGCAGAGGCAATGCCGATTCAAAAGTCTCGGAATAAACTTTAGTAATATAGTACTTTGTCTGCTGTTTACTGGAATATTTCACTTAATTAGGTACTATAACAGAAAGTAACCTTGGAAGTTCCTCTTAATTAGAAGAATGAAATAAAGATACTGCGAGCCCTTGAAATTAACATATTCACCGTACTCTGAACCACATGATGTTGTTCATAAAGATAATTTTTAACCTAAATCTAATGTACTTTTCTTTAAGTTTTTATTTAATGGTAATGAACGATAGTAATCTTTAAATTATTACATACAGTTATAATGTATATTAACACGAACATTCATAATATTATTAACTAAAAGAAGTTAAAATGTTCGATGGGGAAAATTTTATGGACAAATTATTTTTTTTTTAAGTAAGTTGTTAACGCTTAAAAAGACGACTGTAAGAATAGTTCGTTTCTAATACTGAGGAACACGTAACAGAATTCTGGTGACTACTTTTTGAACAATAACATGTTCTTGTAGCTATTTTCAAAGGTGTGAACTCTGGCATCACTCTTTGATAATTCTACATTAATGTCGAGGTGTCCAATAGTCGCTCAGGCTATTAGTACATTATAAAAAAATCGATCGGTAAGTGCATCGTTTACTCAGCGAAACGTCTGAATGCATGCAGTCAACAAGATTCATACTTTTGTCTGAAAACTGTTTACCACAATCTACGAATAGAATGATATAAAGCTTGGCTCCTTTCCTTCATCTAATGGGACAGCCTTGATGTCCATCGTGCACACACACGATCTCAAAAACAATCGCATTTTCGTTTAATTGTAAGCCTACACTGTGTTTAAATTCGAGTTCGTACGGCGGCGCAGAGAACGTAAAACCGTCCGTCGAATCTTCTTGTAAATAATCACTGTTCAACGATCGCAAAAAACCCATCAGGTATCACTTTATCGCAGGATCTACTGCTCCCAAACGGTCCAGTAGGTGTCTGCGATCTAAATAATCACTCGACAAACTGCAATCTCTGTGTCCAAAGCTCGTAAAAAGGCTATCGGTCAGTCTGATCAACTATCTAAACGTGGCCACAATGTGCACGGGGTGCCGTTTCGATTTACAAATTCACACACTGTGGAACCTCGATTATCCGAACCGTAATTGGCGACAAGATGACTCACATTGTAACTAGATTTCGCACAACAATGATCCTTTAGGTTTAGAACAGAAAAATACTAAGTGGAATAAAATTAACCCTTTGCGATCAGATGCCGCCACAGTGGCTGCATTTAAAATTTATCTTCAAAGTCGGATGTCGCCAGTATGACGGCATGATCTTTTTCTGTTAGTACATGTGTTATTACCATACTTTGCAAAATTACAACAATTAAAATTTTTTTATTTTTATACACTAAGTAATATGCAACAAAATATATTTGTCTTAAAATAATTTTTTTTTAATATCTGTATATCCACTTATATATCATCATATGCAAAAATAACTTTAAATATAAACTAGCTTCGACTAGTTGGTTGTGCCACCAGAAAAATGTGGCGATCGCAACGGGTTAAGTACACAGTGACACTAACAATAATTTTAGTTTGTAAAAATGATACTATTGGTTTAGAATAGAAAAATACTTGGTGGAATAAAATTAAGTACCTACACAGTGGCATTAATAATAAGTTTACTTTGTAAAAATGATACTTTTGGTTTAGAATAGAAAAATACTCGGTGTAATAAAATTAAGTATACAGTGACACTAATGACAATTTTAATTTCTAAAAATGATACTTTTGGTTCAGAATAGAAATCGAGGCTCCACTAAACTTCTGAATGAACTTGAACGGAGGTAGTCGAAGGTATTTCATGGTGACGAACTTTTTTTTCGGACCTAACGATATATTTTTACGCATAGATCTCAGAATAACCTTCGTGATGCGATAATTAATCTGATTATCAGTAGCTCTTCTTCTGTAGATTTCGAGATTATGTTGCCACAGAGAAAAAGTTGATCGAGCTTGAAATCCTGAAAAAGTGACCTTCCGAGTAAACTCGTCGGCCGTGGTGTTTGTTCTTTCGAATCGAATCACTTTTTGCTTTGCCTTTTTGTCTCTCGTCATTAAAAGTAACGAGAATATTTCAGCTGACTAAACCGTAACGTTTTACCAAATGTCGTCGGAAGGTCAGCATACCACACATCAATGAATTTATGCTTTCATAGACTGTGTTACTCTGATAATGAAACAATGAACAAATATTTCTCGTACGTTAAAAATGCGACATTTATCTTCACGACGCGCGTCGATAGATAGAATAATTTTGTTTGCGAACTGTATTATACATTCTCTGAAATGTATAATGAAAAGTCAATGAATAAAATATATGAAGGTTATGTTTCATAACAGTAAAGTATGCTAATCCTTATCTATTTATCATGGTTGTTACTAACAGTTCGTACATATTATTTTATTATCTGTTAGTGTAAAGCATGGTGCAATAAAATCTATATAACATATAAATGAAATTATGAGTTATACTATACGCGAAGAAAAATTCATACCGTTACAAACAAATCTTTCTAAAATACCTGTCTGTAAAAAGATCAAGTTTTGTCCTTAAAATAATAATAACCACTCCACTTAGGGAAAAAAAACCAGTAAAAGCGACAATGCATCTCAGAATCGGTTATCTGAAAACAGAATCGAAGCTCGTTGCAAGTGAACTCAACCGGATCCTAAAACGGCGTGAATCAATGTGGATGGAGAGTCAGCAAACTTCAAGAAAGTGTTTGAGAAATCGCAGGCTGCACGACGTTCACAGGAGAAATGCATTTCTGCATATCGACAGAAACGTACGGGTCCGCGTGCATACGTAAACGCATGTGACAAGTGCAATGGACCGTCTTTGGAGCTTGCGCTCCACGTCGATCGCCCAATTTCCCTTCGATTTCGATACAACGAATTTCTCCACGGCGTAACGCGATTCCGCGTCACCGGTTGTTTACTCCAGGGGAAATTCCCCCGTGGAGGACAATAAAAAGTTTTTGCGAACCAACAGGAGATCTAGCTGCGTAGGGCGCTCGCCGGAGCCATGAAAAAGCAAACGTAGAAGTTGTTTAGTACTTGGCGAACCTCCAAAATGAATTTTCATTGGTTATTCAGCGGACTGCTTGAAAATGACGGCGGAAGAAGGATTCGAGTAACTGTTCAGGATTGAGACTTCAATTTATGATCTGGTCTTTATGCTATTCTTGGGGTTTATGCGTCCTTTGAAGGGAGACCAGACTGCATGGCAGCGTGAAGGGTTGACGAAATTTGCTGTTTCCTGACACGGATAGATTCGATTTATCCAATGACTCGTCAATGAGGAGGGTAGGGTTTTTTCAAGATAATCTCACCGAGACCATCATCTACACTGGGCGCTTCTATCGCGGGAATTTTGATAGACAGTGCAACATCTTGCAAACAACCCTTGCAGGAAAAAGCCAATTTAGGGGTAATCCGTAGGTGTGGTGCGTCGTTCACACCGATAAACATCGCCACATTAACTGTCCTCAGGGTTTAGAACTGTAGGATCGAATGACTTATCGAATGACTCACTCGTGACCGGCACTTGTCTTCTCAGTGGGTCCCTGGTGGTCATCCGTGACCGGCGTTACTACATTTTTTAGAATGATTAAAATAAGACGGATATCACCGATTAAAAAATTTTGAACGACGTAAATAACTAGAGAACATTGTGACCATTATAACCAGCGAGATAAACAGACTATTGATAAGGATATGATCTTATTTAACCATATTACTTAATATCTTATCATTATATTTGTTAGAATTATGAAAATTCTGTTGTGGCCCCCAGGGCAAAATATATAAAACTTGCGTGGCAGTCACCGTGTTAAGGGAGAAGAAGCTGGCAACTTTGTACCTTTGTTTTATGTGGAGTCGCACAAGTTCGTGTCTTCGAAGAGACTTATGAGGTAGACCTAGCTAGTCATTAGAGAAGCAGTTCAAAGGCATTTGAATGCAGAAAGCGCTTCTCCTGATTACATACCTCCCTCGCAAGTAACCACTCTAAAAACTCATCAGTGAAACTCACAATCAACTATGAATTCGTCTGTGTTTTGACGTATCGACGTCGACTTGGCGACACGTTTCAGCTGATACGAAGTTCCCCGTCCTTATTGTTTCATCAAAGTCACCGGTCCATTTCGTTGGCTCTGGGGCGTCGCATTGTTTCGCCCGACAAAAGCGACACGACCGGTCGAAATGAAAAGAAGGAAAATGGCCGGCGAGCAAAGTCGACGGGAATCATCTTGAAATCGGTGAAATCGTCTCAACCACCCTCGAACCGAATCTTTTCCTTTTCTTTTCTTCTCAGCACGGCCCGAGTTGCACCGCCCGCTAATTACACCTCGTTCCCTTTGTGTGGGTACCTTTTAATTAATTTCTCCGCGGTGCATTGTTCCTTCGCGCAACCCGCTACGATTAATCATTCATTCGACCGCGAACAGCACGGCTCACCGTGGTTTCCGGTTAAATATTAATCGAGTTTGTTGCGCGCCGAGGATTATGAGGCATGATGTTTGAACTTTCTGTTGGCCGTACGCAAGAACGGCCGTTCTGTTTGCGGGCCGTACGAGCTCGGAGCCGGCCTTTAAAGCACTCGAGCGTTAAATATGCAGCTGGTCGCCGTTGGAACTTTCGAAAAAATAACGAGCCACCGTAGTTTCCTGGAGACTGTTTGCGAGCGTGCAAGAATTTTCTTAACGCGTTGAATACCGCAGTAGAAACAGGCGTACTCGGTCAGACACACTATAATTCGCTGTTTTTAATATGAATTACAGAGGGGAAGAGAATTTAAGTATCCTGTCGTATACACGTGCTTCCACGTTATTCGTCCTATGTTACATTTACTTAGAATTATGTAAGAATCTGTAGTTACTTAATTAAACTAAATGTGAGGTGCCACTGATCCCACGCAGTCAACTTGCTAACCCCTTGACGTATAATTTAATTCAGATTGTGGTGCTATATTTTACAATAAAATACACTCAAAATACTGTTTTATTTTACGTATCGTAACAGTAACTGACCCTGTTTATAGCTATTATAAAATTTTCAAGTATTATGACGAGTGTTCGTCAGTGTATTAGGTTACTATAAGGAGCCAGACTCATCAATTGAGCCCAAAAGATTAATGCTCTTCTGGCTTTCTTTGTTATAATAATTTTAAATAATATCTCTTACATACCGTATTTATTAGATTTTTGTATTTTATTACAGAGCTCAGATTCATATTTAAAATGACAATTTTTTAACCACCGTCGAAACTAAGAAGCTCCTGTTCATAAGTCATTGGACACTTGCTCAGTATGAGCAAAATGATTATTTGAAAGTGGATACAATTTTTTTGCTTGATTTTATTATTTTATGTTGCTATATTTCTATATTTTATTAATACAATGCTTGAATATGATATTAATAATATGCTCGTATAATTTAATTAAATATTTAAAAAACGAAACTGAACGCTTAAGTATGTATCTCCAACTCGGTCAGACCATAGTCTCTACACACTGTTTGTTTGCTTTGAAAGTTTCGCCAAAAGTCAAAGAAAGAATTATGGAAAAAATTATAAGAAGGTTGGATAGAAATTAGTCCCGAAATATTAAAACATTTAACCAAAAAATTGCCACTATTATTTAGAACAGTCATATCATACATACATACATTGAGAAGAAGAAAATGTCAGATTAATTACTCATTTTTGTTACGGTCTTTAACACATTGATTGCCATGGTGGCCACCGGTGACCGACACCTCAAATTTAATTTAATTAAATAATTATTGGCTGTCACAAAATTCTGAGCAAACTTCGTATTCAAACAATAATGTAGGAACAGAAGAACACGACTGAATATTCAAATATTTTTTCCTTTACGATTTATATAAAAAATAGTAAATTATAACGTCTCAGATTAGGCATGTCTGCTTTCACTGTGGCGTTCAACGTGTTAATATATGATTTGAATTACATATTCTCTACATTATAAATAATTAATAAGTGCTAACTTTATTTCATTATGAAAGTCATTTGATATTGTAAAATCAGACATCTCCTAATTTTACTAATTGTAAGTGCCCAGTGTCCTATGGACGGGATTGTAAATGTTCTCCAGAATAGAACCGGTTAGGACGGTTTCAATGAAAATTAGGTAACTCCGATTACGTTGATACGCAGTGGTCGACGGTACAGGGATTAAGAAAGTTTCTGTGTTTTCGAGTACTCGAAACAACGCGTTATAACTTTACCAAACGCGAGGCAGGTTTTTCGAAAATCCCGAGCTCGTGACTTTTGCCACTCTAATTGGACGCATCTTAACAGTAAATCCTCGTAACGAGATTTTCATGGGAGTTGTTCCGGAGTCTCGCGCCATACCATGATAGTAAAAATTCTCGTGGCCGTTTCATACTAGTTT
This sequence comes from Macropis europaea, assembly GCA_916610135.2. Classification (NCBI taxonomy): domain Eukaryota; kingdom Metazoa; phylum Arthropoda; class Insecta; order Hymenoptera; family Melittidae; genus Macropis; species Macropis europaea. The sequence goes on along the minus strand of OU744350.1, from coordinate 9,884,769 downwards.
TCAACAACCGTTTCATCGTTATTATTATTATTTAGTATACGGCTAAAGACTGTTGCGGCTCTATGAACGCTTAAGGTGGTCCGAAATTTTCACCGTGCCGAGGGTTCTTCGAAACAGTCTGTACTTTGTCTTTTAACGAAAGGACTTAGCCCTCTCGAGTACCCTATTTATTTTCAGATTTTCTGGAATCTCAAACAAAGGATCGTCGAACGTTTTTCATGGTTACGGGAGCATTTACACAGTACGGAAGCTTTTAAAAAACCGATAGAACTCATCCTGTAATCGAACCGTGCGGACAGAACGTTTTAAAACTCGAATCAACATTGAATCCTGTTTAATCATATCACAGGTTTATATAAAATACAATAGTGTAAATGAGGTTGTTCTAAAATTATTTACATCATCATCTAGTAGTTCCTCCATGAAAAATTAATTTATCGCAAGTGCAGCGAACTTGTAGGGATAGGACAAACTTAATTCTCAATCCTAGCCTTAATTATTCAAAGACTTTGGTAACAGCGCATGCACGTTCAGACAAGTATAAAATATTAAATCTAAAGATCAGGGTACAGGGATAAAGTAGGAGCTAATTTTCTTCAAGTCTAAACGAACTCATCAGTTTTCTACATTTCGTTTGCTAAACTCAAATATTCAAAGAATTTCTTAGAATTTGTCCAGTGAAATCTGAAAATCTCAACGGGTTCGACTCGCTAGAATCGCTGGAAACTCGATTCGCATCGATCCACGTCGCGAGAAATACATTTCGACGATGAAATTGAAGCGACGAACGAAAGATGGAACGTGGAAAAACAGAGCAACACCAGGGACGAAGAATTGTTGAAGACTTCAGCGCGTTAAATCGGACGAATCTCGGGACACTTTACAGGAAACGTCCGACAGCGTCGAAACTTTTCGAACTATAGTTTGCCCTCGTGAAACGGCGAAGTGGCGGAAGCATGATTACGTGCATATTGCGCTGGTTCGAGTTATGAACTTCTATGATGTCTGTAATATTTGTGTAACAAATTATCCAGGCAATAATGCGAAAAGGTGGACATAATTTCGAACTACTGACGCTTGACTTTGGATAATATTCTCATAGAATGAATGTAATTTTAAATTGCTTTTCAATCGAATTATGAATACGTCAAACATTTCCAAGCTATGTACAAGGATCAAGGTGTATATTCTACTGTAACTGCTTCAGCAATCATGGCAATCTACGTTCATATTTATTACACAGAGCCAGTTGCCTAGATTTGAAGTGTAGATTGTGTCTGCAAACTTTATCATACAAAAGACAGTATACTGCTCAACAGAATTAGAGGCTCAAGATTTTCAATAATTTTAGGCAATTTATTAAATATCAGCAATGCAACAAAAATAATTTGTATTTAATGTAATAATATTTTTATTGAATGTTTAATGTGTACAATGTATGAAGCTTTTATATCACTAGATACCTTAAGGAAAAATAAATCATTTAAATGTGTGATCCTGTAATTTTTTTGAACCGTGTAGTTTCAAGAGCCACATTTACCACATTTCTATTATTTTTGAAGTGTAAAATGCCTCTGCAAATTTTATTATTTTTTAACTGTAGAATACCTCTGCAAATTTTATTATTTTTCAAGTGATAGAATGCCTCAGCAAATTTTATTATTTTTGTAGTATAGAATACCTCTTCAAATTTCACTATTTTTGAAGTCTAGTATTACCTCTGTGAATTTTATTATTCTTGAAATGGAATACCTCTTCAAATTTTATTATTTTTGAAGTGCAACATACCTCTTCAAGTTTTATTATTTTTTAAACGTAGCATACCTCTTCAAATTTCATGACTTTTTAAACGTAGAATAATCAGCTCTTCGAACTCACCTTGTATGTTCATCACCAGTTAATTTATTTATGTTAACATACAGCAATGACCACGGTGAAAAATAAATCTAAATTTCCACATTTTCGTCTCTAAACCGGATGAAGTTACGGCAGTAACAGACGAATAATATAAGTTTCGTAAATGAAATTTCGAGAGGAACGAGAGGTCATTTTTCCTCCATTCGATCAGAAACGAGATATTCACGCGGAACGTGTCGTTCGATTTCGTTGTTGGGCTAACGCGAATCGGCGAACAAACGTTTCACGTCGATATCGTGCCGAGTGCTTTCCTTTCACGCTTACTTTTCCCGGGTTATTTGTCACGTACGCTGTGGAAGCACTTTATTTTCATTGGCCCGTGCCTGAAGTTCGCACCGAGAAGAATGGGGCGAGGTACGTTGCTCGTTGGACCCTATTAACAATCGAAAGGCGTTTCTTCGCGCGAAAACTTCCCCTTTGCCACTGCACTCTCTTCGAAATTTATTAAACGTATCACTCTTCTTGCATTATTCTTTTAAAGTGTACCATTTTGAAGGTAACGTACCTAACAATATTTCAAATTAACTTCAGGGCACAATTCTCAATTTTCTGTTGTTGAACACTCGCGTGGACGTGAGTAGATGGTCTAACACTCTGAGTCCGACCACGATGGCATTTAAATTAAAAGTAAGTACACAATAAATACGTATTTTTTCTTATTAGACATAATGATCTTTGTCCTCGATATCCTCAAAGTTTGAACACTTTATTCAAAAAATTGTCAGAATTATAATTTTTTTTCTTAACTCTCAAAAATATGTCGGAAATGGGACATCGGAGCGTTTAAATACAAAAAAATTATAGTTTGTAGGAGAAAATCGATGTGCGATGGTACATCGATTATGAAATGTATCATTGTATACGATGTTAGTTAACCGTGTTCAGATATTGATTTTGATAAACGAAAGTAGCTGGTTATGTAATGGACGTGAAATTGTCAAGACGTGTAAAACGAAGAACACGTTTCTTTATTAAAATATTTGACTTTTGTTGTGTTCTATATTTTATTTAGTATGATTTCATAGACGTCTACCCCTCCAATCACAAGTTCGTCGAAGTCAAATTAAAATTATAAAGATAAATTCATGAGTATTAAACGGTAAAGGAAAATGTAAAAGAAAATAAAAATTATGTTTCTCATTTAGAAAGAACTGGCTTCATGGAGCAATACTCTCTACCGTAGAAACACTCCAATTAAGCCGCTGAAGGTCATTTAAAAACTACACAGCGTTCCGCCAGACTACTCTACACTAGGAAAAAATTAATAATTCATGAGTACACTCATCATGTTATATTACTGTTTGAACATTGGTACTCGGAATATCAGAGAAATTAACACGTGCCGTGTCGCAGTAGAAACTTCCGTGACTAGCCAGACACGCGAGAACAGCTTCTTATTAACATATATGATTGAACATGCAATATTTATCTATCTGATAACTTTTTCATACCATCATTGTAACGTAAATATTACACAAAGTTTCATAGACCTTGTCAGTTATTTGATGAAATTAAAATTGTCAAGCGGGCTGCCGTAGTTAACAATTACCTAACTAAACGAGATTCAGATTAATCACAATTGATCCTCAGCTCGGTGAACGCGTTAATAAAACGAAAATTTCGTCCGTATTGTTGACTGAATCGATCACAGATATTTCTGCAGGAAATAGGAGCGAGCGGATCGATTATGCACGACCCCGAAATCGTGATATATCATGCATCGTATTTATCGTTCGCGTTAAGCTCTGTATACTTAGCGGATTCGACTCACAAATTTCTGCTGCGGCAGAATAATGCAGTACGTAGTTGACTGTAGTCGGTGCAGAGCCAGAAATGCATGAATGCGACATGCAAATTTAAAGAAACCTACACACACACACACGTGGGTATAATGGCAGGGCAGTTTAAGGGTCCAACTGAAATCCCGGATGAAGTCTGGCGAGTTAGACGAGGCCGGCTGAAGCGGTGCTCGAGCAAGTGGACGGAAAAATAAAAATGGCCAAGAAACGCTCGAGGACTTATAATTCTCGCTGGCTAACGACCACCGGGAATTACCAACACTGGCGCAGGTGAAATTTCAAAAGCGTAAACTCGTGATAAGGCCAGATGCACCGGAACATCATGGTTCCTTCCGGAAACTCGCCGCCAATTTGCATTCGAACGCGAGGCGAATGTAAATATCCGGAGACGTTCGAAAGTTTCGCACTGTTTCCACGGGACTCTCGATCGATTCGCGAGACATCAAAATTGAGACACATTTTTTTTTCTTTTTTTTCTGAGGAGGAGGGATCGATTTAATAAGAGGGATCGAGAAAAACTTCGACGTTTGATCTATTGCAACTCCTTGTGCAAAGTACGTTCACCGAACTTTCGAAGCAATTAAACAGCGCGAAAAAAGCAGCTCTAAACGCGACGCTAACAAGTTGCTAACGAGTTATAACTCATGATATTACACTCCAAGATTATTCGTTAACGCGGCCCGGCCACGGCCGCCGAAGCGGTGGCACGGGCTTTTATAAACTGTAGCTGGTCGCTGTTTGTATTTTATGTTCGAGTTAATCGAAAAGAGTTTTAGCAAAGTTGAAATTAGTTTTAACCTAAGAATCAAACGAATTTGTTTACGTATTTTCGGCGAAAAAATAGAAGTTTAAATTGAAATTTCTTTTTTAAATTTCAATATTCACTGCGTTTATAATTGATGTTTTCTGCGTTTAAATTTGTAACCAGCAGATTTCCATTAATTTGAAACGTCAGGTATTTCCTATTCGGCCGAATTTCTGCCGTTGAAAATCAGTAAATTTGCAAGCAAAATATTTCGAAAGCCACTAAAAATCGGGTGTATACATTGAAGATCAGTGAATTCGTCTTGAAAAGCACTATTAAATGATCTGAACAAAAATACATAGTTACATTTGAAAAAACGAACTTGACCTTCATATCTCTTAAAATAATAATGTAAAAAAAATTCGCCTTCGCTAAAAGATGTGCCCCCTTGTACCATGCCACTTCCATACGAAACATTTTCTCTATCTTTAATAAATTAGGAAATATAAGCTTGTAACAGATAAGCTAGGACACCCTGTATGTAAATTCGTTTAAATAAATAGGTTTAGCCTTAAACTAGCATTAACTAATTACAATACTGAAAGCAAGTTTTATTCATTAGACTTATTACAAATAATTTCATTTTGCGAATGTTATGAAGTTATGTTAAAAAAATATGTTGTGAGGTACACCTGTACTCCATATGATCCTATGCGGGATAATTATCAGAGAAGCTTCACATCAATATTTTTATCAACTCTACGTATTCTAGTTATTGAGAGGATAAGAATTTTTGAAAGAACCATGTGCTGCAAATGAATAATTCTATAAAAAAAAAATATTAAAATCTTGAAACAGATTAACTATCCAACAATGTAATTCGCGCTATTCTAGAGCTCCAGTTCCATACAAACATTAAGAGGTTCAATCTGAAAGAAACGCACTGCTTTAATACTTAAAAATCCTAAGTGCTAGATATCGAAAGCACGACAATCATTTTTGTCATATCCTGAGCAATGACAACCGATATCTTTCGATGGTATTTAATTTTAAACCTTAAAAAGAATAAACATCGTAAATTTCAGGCTTTATATAGTGTGCAAAGGTGGTCACAGAGGGATTACAAAATGTTGGAGCACAAGTAATCGAGATGAAAGTAACAGCAATATTTTCTTTCCCCTGGATACTACGTTCGATCGTGTAATCTTTCGCGGTGTAACGTGTCGAGGATCGACGGCAAGTCCCGAAGCGATCGGAACACGGTGTCAAGCGATACGAAATGTGACATCGGAACCGCGTTATTAGCACGAGGTTACATCCTCAAACCGAATTCCCATGGAAGTTTCGTTACTCGGCGCTGGAAACTCGTTAAAGCGACGCGACCTTTCGTTCGATGAGTCTGTGGAGATCAGATCACCCACACAGACAGGGTGTCTCGCGATGAAGACTACACAGATGAGGTAATTCTACACGGTGTTCCAAAGATAACATAAAATCCGAAAGCTGCATGTTACTCGTGACATGACAAATCAGAATTTTTGTAATCAGAAGCCTCGGTTTTGAGATAGGTGCAATAAAAAATTAGGAATTTGGATTCCTAAAGAAAGCCATAAGAGTGGATATTATTTTGATTTAAAACAAAGATGGCCATCCGGAGCAACGCCTGGCTCCGCCTTACCCACGCTCTGCGCCCATTCCCCTCACGTAATAAGAAAATTGAGATGTAATCTCTAGATGAAACTGAAATTAGTGTTATATATAAACAAATTATTCTTTACTACTATTATTCTTCTTATTACGTCACTGTTTTTTGAGAAACCGTATTTATCAACAGCTACCGATATTTTCAATATCACACCCAGACCACAACATACGAGAGGGGAATAGACGCAGAGTGGGGGTGAGCTAGAGCCAGGCCTTGCTCCGGATGGCCATCTCTGGTTTAATATGCGATTGTTTTGATATTTGGCTGCTTATTCGAACACAATTCTCGTTCTAAATATGACAGACACCACATCGTCGTGTTCAGCCGATCAAATTATATCGTTACACCTCGATTGCCTCGAATCTCTAGGGAGAATTAACGCGTTGGCGAATTTTCAACGACGGTTCCTTTAGCATGAAAACTTTCTGCTACTTATCGCGAAGTCACGCCTCGATGAAAATTTTCGAATTAACATTCGGAAGGAGGCACGCAACACGAGAAACATAGTTCTTCGGAGATTGGGATACGCTTCCGAACAAGTTGCTGTCTGGAACTAGTACAGAATTCCGTCCGATATTTTTCTTTTTCGGAGTTGGAGATTCTCTGTCGAAAGTTCGGGATTCGCAACGAAAAGTCAGTGAAACGTCTCTGAATTCTCAGAAGTCGATTCGAGCTGTTATAAACAGACTGTGAATGTTTATGCAAATATGCACATTTATTCTTTAATATTTTTTTATATTGATAGACATAGGTAAATAAGTGGAACTTCGAGAACATTTTGTTTGTCTCATAAAAATTCCAGAATTATATCTGTAACTTCTGTGACTTCTCAAAATGACTATATTTTACACACTTGAATATGTTGAATTGTATAAGCATCCGCAGTCTAGTTAAAACAAGTTATATCATCAAAAATGTCAAAATTAATGACTGAAACGGTGAATGCAATGGACAATAAATTTTAGAACGACTGAAAAACCTTTTCACCTAACTTGTAGAGTGATCTCATAATTTAGTCGCTTTAAAAATAATACTGCTATACAATAATAATTTCTTTCGAAAAATTCACCATTTTCCACAATGAAGTATCAACGAGTGTCTCCTACACCCTCGAATAAATGAATATTTTTTTAATGATACGACCATATTTCTGAACGCTCGAACTCTCCTGAACTCTCCGAGAGTCTCAGAAAATTACAGATATTTTTCTTTTTCGAAGTAGGGAGAACTGGCAGGTGAAATTCGCGAGAACTTCATCGCGAGGACGTAATTACAGTGCGCAGCGTCGATAAAAATTTCAAGACTCCGGCGTCCGGTTATCCACGCTGGATTTTCCACGTGAATTCCATTAAACTTCCGCGAGAGCTCTGCCGAGAAACGGCGGTTCATTAATCTCCGGAAGTTTTCCATAAACGCCGTTTCGAACAACGCGACTTATTACAAGAAACTCGAAACGGGGACAACGTATCGATAAGCCTCGACACAAACCGCCGACACGACACGTTAATTATTGCACAGTGATTAATTACGGCCGACATAATCTTACCGGGAGGTTGCGGTTCAGCATCATACACTCAGCTGAAAATCGAGAATTCCGTTCGAGAAGTTCACGCGTCCCTGCACTCTGATCCAAGGTACGATATTAGCTGGTTAATCTCGAAACGTTCTATATCGATATCGTGGACCACAGACGGTATAATTATGAATTTTGATGTGATTATACACACCGATGGCGCGACCGCTTCGATACCTCTAGAGATACAGACGTGAATTAATCGAAATCAGGAATTAAATATTCGTAGTTCTTACTTTTCTAATGATAAATGTACGGAGATTCACGAAATTGATCACACGAATGCGTTATTTCAATTGTCTTGTATTTAATATATTTTCGGGGCATTGTTACTTGAAGCAAAGGTACTATATCTGTAACAAATTACACTTTCAGTATGCATCTGAAATTAGTAAGTAAATACTCGGCTATGGTAGCATTAAGAAAAAAAGTTATTATGGAAATATTTGATCAATTTCTGGAATCACTGGATATATTTGGGTTGGTGGGAAAGTAATGTCGGTTTTTATCCGTGTTTTACATACACAAAACCGACATTACTTTCTCAGCAATCGAATATCTTGGCAGGAAAATATAATTAAAAATATTGTTCTATGTGGTTCTTGATTATTATAACATCACAGTATAACTAGTCTAAATTTTTGTCGAAAAAGAGCTTCAAGCGACATTCAAATCAAAGTATCTTGTAAACTATGATTTTTGATAGAATCACCCTAATAATTTCTATAGCGAAGAAAGTGCATCGATTGGCGCATTATAAAAATTGATGGTTTCATTAAAAAAAATTCTCTATATTGAGAGTCACGGGTAGTGTCTTACAACATTAAAATCATTATAGTTTCTAATGTAATAATTTCTGGATGCAGACACTCTAATATTTTCTTATAGAGCACTGCTGAGAGAAGCTGTAAAGAATCTGTGCGACCCATTTTAATCAGCTAAAGTGAAAAATCGTCTGCATTTTACCGCTATATATTCATTTATTTTATTTACAAATATGTGTTTATATTATTTATTGTCTCATCTATCCATTCTGTACATCAACAATTTTGAAGGTAATAAATTAGCTTCCTCTGTGGATGTGGCCCGTGCGGATTATTGGGTTTTCAATTTTGGCGCGCTACAGAAAAAGGTTACTCATCACTATTGCAGAGTATGAGAAGCTGCATCGAAATCATGCAACTTTTGTCTGAAATATATTTGAATGTCACTAATAATTTCGCAGACATTCGCATGGATCAATTTAAAGAGAGCACCCAGGACGCTTGGTCTCACGAAATATCATCTCCAATAGCAATACTAAATCGAAAATCGAAAGTTTCTTTAATTTCTCAGCCAATCGAGCCTAATCGCGTTCACCGAGAGTCCATCACTTAACAAATTTACGGTCGAGTCTTAAATGGCGAGTTATAACATCGTTTGTAAAGGATGCGCGGCCCTGTTAAATCGAATTTACAGCTTAATCGAATGGCGAATTTAAAATGCTCTGAGATGGGGAATTCCTGCAGACACGAGCCAGGGCTATTACGCGATTAGCATAACCGGTGAGAATCGTACAGGGGATTAACATTTTCAAGCGGCGCCGACAGGATGCACTTAAACAGTTTACGATTAGCACGGCCATCTATAAGATTACGTAAGGTCATCGGAGAGTTTCCAATAACTATTAATTGGAGTTTCCAATAACCAACTCTGTAACATCGTTGACCTCGGCTCGCTGTTATCTACTTTCGTTCAATTTTTCCTGGAAGAGTCCTGCGGAAGTTCGCCGAATTGCAATCCACGGAAACAGAGTGGCGCAGCTATTGCACTTCGAGACAATCACAGGGGCCAAAGTGGATTTTTTAAATGATTGTCAATCTTACTGTTAGTACTGAACGCTGTTTAACATTCGAATCAAAGTTGCTGATCTTGAAAGAAGAATTACTAAAATTGCGAACTGTCGTGACAAGTATAGCTAGAGCACAGACATCTAAATGGGGATGTTCATTTGCTTGTCTCGTGTGAAAATTTGTGTCAAGTCTATATATGTCTCAAAATTAGTCGTTTAGAAAACTTGTAAAAGAATTTCTGAAATAAAATTATAGAAAATTCATCCGCGTGCAGTAAAACGAATGAATAGTACCATGGACTGACCATAAAGCGACTCTTAACCTCTTGCTTCATAAGAACGAGTCACACTCGTGATATAGACTGTGTGTGTATTTGAAACAGGCGACAGTTTCATATTAACACGTTAACTGTCATTAGAATTTTGTACGTCTTACCCTGAGGAACACAGTAGAATTTTCATTATTATAAACCGATCATCGGTGATCACTGTGACAATCAATGTGTTAGTTTTTACAAATTAGACTAAAAACCAGTCCTCTGATCGTCAGAAGATTGTTAATAGCAAACCACACATTTTAGTATATGCTTTTCGCCTATCAGATCACTGAACATGAAACACGTAAACAGATATTCGCAGATTCCTTAGCAATAAATAAAATCGTAAGACGAGGGGTTACATCGATATCTAATTCTGCAAAAAACCCTACAAATTTATCAACACGATTCACGTGTAATTAAAATACCTCAATTAAGCTTCAAGTGTATCTTAAAACATACTGTAATTTGTCACAAACTTTTTTACACTCGAACGAGACCCTCTGTGTCCCAATGAGGAAGAAACACGAATATGATGCAATAAGAAAAGAATAAAAGACTGTGTTAACCAGCCCAACGACAATTGAATTTCTCTCTTCTAATTTCTTTTCTAATTACTGTTCTAATTGCATTCTTAAAAAGCACAAGTGTGACGCAATAAGACTAGAATAAAACACTGTGTTAACCAGTCCAACGACAATTAAATTTCTCTCTTCTAATTTCTTTTCTAATTACTTTTCCAGTTGCATTAATTCATAATCTGTTTAAAGCTTATATTTATATTGTATTGCATTAATGTATTTTACTTGTTCAACTATTCATGAGAATTAATGCGCATTTCACGATCAGGAAATGGTGGGTTCTCTACCAGGGTTTAAAGTTGCGAGTCTCGCTGGCGGGAATGACCTTGAAAAGTCCAGTCCATATGGCTGCGCTACGGCAATCCTCCGATTGCGCCATTAGTAGATTACAGGAGATTCAGAGCGGAGTGGAGATTAGAAAAATGCGAAAATACGAAGTCACCGGAAGTGTTAGGCGCGGTAAACAGGCCCATAACAGTAAGCCAACGATTTCCTTCCATCAGCGTAACACGAGTTCGGTCGTATCGAGCAGATATCTCGTAACTCTGGCGAACGTAACACTCTTCCGGGAAGTTTCCTCCTCGCGAGCGGTCTCGCAGCCATTTCCTCGTATTCCCGGGTCGAATGCAAAACAATCGATCGAGATTTCCCTCGTATCTCGACTGAAAAAATGCGCACATACACTCCCGTCCATAAGTCACCGGACACTTGTGATATAATAATCATACAACAATGATCATTATAGGATTTAACACATCTCAATTTTTATTTCCGGAGTCATATAAAATTGTTTGACGATTCAGAGGCTGTACAGAGTATAACATGGTTAAGAACGACAAATATTTCAACACTTGAAAGTCTGAAACGCAAACTCACGTTGAAAATGTTGAGGGGCACCTGTACTTGGCAATTTTCAAACTCGAATTTCTTGAAACCGAAGCTTTATTAAAAGAAATATTATTCTAGATTTTCGATTTATTTTCACATGTAAAATTACTTCCGACTCGACCGTACACATCCACTGAGATACTCTATATATATTCAGAATATTCTGTCCCAATTAATTTAATTTACCCTCTATTATAATTTACCAAAGAGTTTCCTTTCCACTAAATAAATAAATTATTAATCCATACATGGTTCCTACACACACAATAAACTGAAGTTCATCGAGATTCAAAATTCAAGTTACATTTGTCGTAACATAATCTAAATAAACAAAATAAAAGAATCAATTTCAAGTGATAAGCATATACACCTCCGTCCATAAGTCACCGGACACTTGCTCATTATGAGGAAAATGATTATTAGACCGTAGATACAATTTTTTGACTTCATTTTATTATTTTATGTTGTTATAATTATCTGTTTTACGTAAATATAATACCTGAATATGATATTAATAATACGCACGTATAATTTGAATAAATATTTAAAAAACAAGACTATATGCGTAATTATCTTTCTAATACATCCTCAATTCTGTCAGACGATAGTTTATACACACTTTTCGTTTGCTTTGGAAATTTTGCCCAAAGTTAAAAGAAGACTTATGGGAGATAGTAAAAGAAGGTTGGAAAGAAATTAGTCTCGAAATATGAAAACCTTTAACATTCGCACACCGAATACCGGGTAAATTTTGACCCGTCCTGAAGCTCGCCTGCTGCAACAGTCGACTATCGTCTTATCGTTCTAACAGAAACAATGACGAATCGACACTGTTGCGGCGGGTGGAAGCTCAATGGATGTTGCGTGTCAGTATGCAGTATAGCAGCAAAGAAGAAGTGTATCTAGCATAGTTTTATCGAATAAAGTTCTAGCAAATAACAAAATAATGCTAAAAAATGATGACAGCAAAATTTATTATAAAACCTTCCTTCAAAATGAACAAATATGTCTCAACTTTCACTATGGGCCAAATGACTTTCGGACTCCGTGTCGTTGCTCGAGCATTCGGTGTCCGAGGGTTAATCGATAGAATGTCGCTATTAGTTCAAACGAGAACGATATTGCTCACAGGATGATCTGGCAGAACGAACACGAATTCCGGAAGCCGTGGGAATTGTACTTGAAATGAGAAGTTCGGGCTGTTTAGCGAGGGTGTAGGTCTCCTGTTCCCGTGGCATCTGCATAAAGGCGAAGAGCCTTGGAATCGACGTTGAAACGTCGCCGACGTAAAGTGCAGGTCTGAGTGGCCACTTAAAATCTTACGGTGACGGGAGCCCCCGTGTGCCGGCTTCGCAAATCGAATAAAATTATGCCTTCGAGTGCTCGCGTCTGCGAGAGTTTTTTCCCGAAAGGGCAGCTGACTCGACGCGATCCTAACCCTCGTGGAGAACAGATCGAAGATCGAGTGCGTGGCTGTCTTTTATGGACGAGTGCCGTAGGTTAAAGGAGCGTGAAATACGAACTATTTGTAAAAACGCGATCGAATAAAAATACGGTGACACTGCGTGGAAAAATGAAGAGAAATTATGGAACAAAATTTTGTTGCACGGCTCGTCGTTTTGGAAATAGTCGATTTTGAGAGCTGTGGCGCGCGTGAGGTACGACCCACTCACCCTACGATTTTTTAAAGAGCTATCTGCACTAAAGTTTATTATTTTTGCTATAGGTAATCCTCTAAAAATCAAGAGTACAGTAATACGAAATTTTTAAAAATTCATGTTCCAGTGAAACTCATATTTATATACAGTGATGGCCACGGAAGCTCCGGCCTTCCCCTACTCTAGGTCCATTCCCCTCATATAGGCTGAGATCTGGGACAACGATGGACCGAGGAGAACGAGGAGGAAACTAATATGAGGGGAATGGACCTAGAGTGGGGGAAGGTCCTCCCGTGGCTATCACTGATATAGACCATTTGCATCATGAGTGTGACTCGTCATTACAAAACAAGAGATTAATTTTCTCCGTCGATTGCCTTTTAGTATTAACAGAGAATTGATATCGATTTATTCCATATGCCTATTTGATAGCGTATAATCGATTATATTTCCTCTATAACGCATAATTTGAATATCTTCATTGTCAATCCAACGCGAGTCAGACGGTTCAGGTTTGATTTACAATCGGGTTCGACCACTGTGCAGTCGTGGTTCGATTATAGTACCGCCTTGATCCAGGCGTGAGCATCCTATGATTAACTCGTTCGAAAGGTGCCGGACAATATTTAACCGTGATTGCAGCGTGCTTGTATAAATCACACCTTATTGTACCGTAACAGCCATATTTCGTGGCTGAAGGATCATGCGCGTGTGGCGCGCGGATTGATTGGCTTGACCGATCGACGATGTATCAACAATAGTAATGTGTGTTTACGCGATAAATGTTGGACCGTTATGAGGACAGTTGATTGTCACGATTATTTTAATTGCACCACCCTTTAGAAATTTAAAATTAGAGTGTACACAGTAGTACTTCAATTGCTTTATATATTTTACATTCACTTTCTTCTTCTGACCGTTACTTAAACTTTTTCTATTTTTCATTTCTCTCAATATATCTCTGCTACTTTATTGTACATCACTGTAAATTAAATTAAAATTGAGGCAGTGAAGACGCTCCATGGGTATTTTTTAATTAATATCTTAGTGTAGATATTTTTAATTGAACTTTAATAGAATCGTGTTATCAGACCGATCTTCGCACGAGCTTTCGAACCAATTCAGCCGAAACACCTGTAATAAATAAAAATTGCACTAAATTCAAACTTTTCGAGGCAAACTCTCTCATCACCTAATAAAAAGATTCGTTACTCGAAGTGAAATAAGTGTTGACTCCACCCCAACAGAGTTTCATAGTTTTATCCACTTGTGTTACGCCTTCTTAAAACTGTCGGTCGCGGATCGAAATAAACTTGGAGATATTTAATAAAGTCTAAATTTATTCAAAGAATCAGACAGGGAAATATTGAATTCGGTTTGACTTGGCTCTCGCGGAGAATCATACGCTCAAAATTTTGGCAACCTCGTGCGTCGAACGACACGTGTTCGATCCGATCGAAAATTCGGTTGTTCGCGCGCGCGCAACCGAAACGAAGTAAGAAAATTCAGAGCGATCGATTTCGAATAGACGCACACGCGTTTAGTGCGCGATCAAACAATGCGTTTGGCAAATTTTCAAGGAAAAATCTACACCGTACGATGCAAACATTCTTGTTTACGCGGAGAGATCGAAATCCAGGTAAACTATGTTTAGACAGGAATTTATTGTTAAATGGCGAAACAAAGGAAAGGAAGATTTTCACCGTGAGTTTCTAATAAATTATAAATATACCCCTTTAAAATACAATTTTCCCCGGAGGCAACGGAGAAGAATAATCGGAGAATGAATAAAAACGCTGCATCATGAAGAAAATTAGGTAAAAAGCGCAGAAAGTGTATAATGGATATTGTCTGACCAACAACGAGCATATACTACTGGTTACAGAGAAAATTAAGACGAGAGAAGAAGTAAGCATCAATTTTCATTTAGAAACAGCTTGCACCATTATGAATTACATTGCAAAATAATACCGCGAAAACAATATATTTTCATGAGAATGTGAAGAGAGGTTAATGGATTTATGGCATATAATGCGATTAATTATCCATAGTAGAAATTTCTGGGGCATCGATATTAACTTTAAGCGGCATTAATATTAATCAAAGCTTCATGTTCGCGTGATCAATGACGCTGATAAAGGGACAGATATACAGTCGGCGATACAATTGGTATCGTTTCGATGAATAACACTGTCAGCATTGATTTACGCAGCGAACTCGATGAGCACTCCCGAGATAAATTTAAGAACATGAAATCATGTCACTAAAACGTCGCCCGTTTTACGATAGCGATGAAACGATGTTTGATCACAGACGGGGATATATCACTAACAGCGAGTCTCGTAAAAGCGCGCGCTCCTTCTTATTTTTCTGCGCTTTCAACCGGTCGGACATCAAAAATAGCGCTGCAAGCCCAACGCGTGATCGTAAATTACAATTTTATCTTGAACCCGACCGTTTCATCGCTTAATTAACATGAATGCGCCAACGAGCGAACGGCGAATAAATCATCCACACGGTTAAATGATTAATCGCAAAATAGCAAAAATAATATCAAAGACACATAGATTGGTTCAGGTTGTAAAGCACAACCGTGTCGTGAATTAATTAACATAAATAAATCGATGAGGAAAGAGGATATAAATTATTCACTCGGCTAAATGAATAAAAGCAAATTGATGTTACATTCACCCACCATACCAGAAATATAGATTTAGGTTGGAAATTACAATTGTATCTCGAAGTAATTAACATATATAAATTATTCACAGAGTTCAATCATTGAAACTCAATTTGCACCAATTTCACGCGACGACAATTGGTACCACAAACGTCGGGTTAGATATTTCTGCAGTACAGTCACAGGAATAGTAAGTGAAAATAAGCAGACCGTTTGAATTATAATCGACAAACGTGTGTCTGTGTTGTTGCAAGGATTTACTTTAATTTTCCTGCGACGGATCCGCGTTGACATCGTATGTACACGGAAGAAATCCAAAGTTAGCACGGCGAAACGGCGACGACAGTCGCTTGGCTTGAACGTTCGTTTCCACAGGTGGTCGGTTGGCATTCTCGATGTCAATGGCACTTGCTCGGAATATGCACGACAGCGGCCCGTTACGAAACTCTTGGCAAAGATCGCGCGAAATCTGAAAGACCGCGAGAATTTCCGTGGCGCCGCGCTAACGAGTCCGATAAAAATGGCCCCGTAACTCACGACGCCGAATTTCCAGGATGTTATCGGCTCCCCGGGTAACGCGTGACGCGTGTAAAAGGAACCTGTATCGCTGACGGTAACAATTTCCTAAAGATTTCTGAGCAACGAGTTTGCGATTTTGTGCAACGATTTAGAACGCGGCAGAAATTCAAGTTTTGAGGAAAGGAAAGCGTGAGTGTTCCGGTTAAGTTATGATTTAATTGTTTACTTAAAAAATTTTTTCTTTTGCTGATGCTCTGAGTTTCTTGTTTTACCCGTAGCATTCAATCTATCTTGCATAAAGAAGTTTGGGTTTGGGTTGAAAATACTGCAACATTAGTGTTTGAAATATTTTTTCTTGAGCATAAATTTAATGTGTTTGATATCACTGTACTCCACCGTGGTATAAAAGCTGTAGAATGATTCTATTTTTATACAATCTTCAGAAAAGTTAATACAAAATTGACAACTGAAACACAGGTCGAGGTAAGTATTTTTAATGAATGGGAACTGTGATTAATGTAAAAGACACGACAGAAAACGCACAGGAATATATGAACTGACCTGATGACATAAATAAATACTAAATGTGTATATGAAATGATCATCTGTATTAGAATTAATTATTTGTAATGTATTCTCTAGATCGCTAAAGACAGTATCAGTGTTTGTGCCTAATATCTTTCGTCAGTTAATACACAAAAGATGTTAATAGTCTTCAATACTGTTAGATTGTGCTTTTAAAATCAAAATATATTTAGTTACGCAGATCGAAAGCATTAAAAAGTTATCGTTAGATTATTATGTCCCTGTGCCAGTAGAAAATTCCATAATTGGCCAGACGCGTTCAAATATGTTCTCATAAGCATGAATGGTCGGGGACTCGAACCTTTTATTATTCATAAATTTAATGAGACACCTCTTATTTTGTACTGTCAATGTAATGCATAAATTAAAGCTCATGAATTTTAAGCAACGTGTACTGCTAACACGTTTGCTGTCGTGGGGATCATGAGTGATTAATGTTTCAAATTTTATTCAAATTAACTAGTAACTGCTAATTCGTATAAAACCCTGCGTAACACTGATACTGTAATAACAATACAAAGTAAATACTAAAATATTGGGAAAACCACATAATTCAATAATTTATAACTCTTTAAAATGTAAAATACGTACAAAAATAAAATATTAAAATACAAAATACACAGTACTTCATCCAAGTTTAATATTTCCCGAATTATTCGAAAATCTGATTACTGTGCGCAGCTTATTTTTTCTTTCGCTATATGTATTTAAAGCAGATTATTACGTCTGACTAGGTACACCAGTTTTCACTGCAGCATTCAACACATTAATTTCCTCCAAAATTCGTTCAACCATCATCAATAAATGATCGAATCTTTTAACACGTTGACTGCTATGGGGGTCACCGGTGATCAGCACACTGAATTCTATTTAATTGAATAATTATTGATGTTGATCATATTCTGAGCGAATCTTACATTGCAGCACTAACATAGAAAGGCATGTACTCGTTTTAACACGTTCCCTGCCACAGTAGGAAATTCTGTAACTAAACAGACACGCGAAAATGATTATTTATTAATACACGTGATTGATTGTACAAATATTTCTCTATTTGATACTGCACTTTCTGTTTCTACTGTCATTTTAAGATAAATGTTACTCAAAATTTCATAAGGGTTGGTAGTTATGTGGTCAAATTAAAATTAATACGTGTACCGTAAGCGGTACACGTGGCAAGGAACGTGTTAATACTTAACACTTTCTTCCGCTGTGAGTTACGATAAAAACAGCAACATATATTGTGTCTGATTAGGGATGGTTGCTTTCACTGTAGCAGTCAACTTGTAAATCAACAAAAATTTACTTTCAGGCCTGCGAAAGACGAACAAGGGAGCCGAGAAAACTGGAACAATACATCGAAGTAATTATCGTCTCGTGGCGTATTTCGCATCTGGTCTACACACATTTTCGCGGCGTAGTTCAACGGAACGCAAACAAATTGCATTTCGTAATGGGGAATATTCCAGCGTTAAGCGTTGAACGATCGACGAGTGGTCGACGCGTAACAATGGCTGATTATTAAACGCGAAAAGCCGTGGGACACGCGAGCTGCTCGATGGGACGACAGCGTTCGCAAATTACACGGTTAGGGTAGACGTTACGATAATTCCGTGTTGTAACGCCGCAACCGCCGCAAACCCATTACAGAACGCGGCAGGGATACGGGAAGGTTGACACACGCGTGTACACATCGTCCTGTGAGCGACCGAGTCCGTCAAATTGGAACGACGATCAAATATTTTTCAGAGGATCGTGTTTCAGAGTACACCCGCCACGGATAGACACGCCGTGTACATACATGTAAAAGTGGACATGTTTTTTCTGCTTTCTGTGACTTCGACGTCGCATTTCGATCGCCGTACGGACAGAAATAGGCTGTGTTTGCTCTACAACGTACGATGGATCCATGATACTTCTTAAACTGACTGCTCTAGATAGCAGAGTAGTAATTTCTACGTGTGGCGATCTTAGGATTCTACAGGGTTAAATAGCTGATTAACCCCTTGTCTTAGGCTGCGTTTACATTGGTAAACTGGTAAAACAGTAACTGGTACAAGTAGTTAGACAGGCCCCAACCTCGGGGCAATCGGGTGCTTACGTACATTGGTAACTTGTACCAGTAACTCGAATGTGGACTACCCAGGCTAGCTACTGGTACAAGTAACTTATCAATGCAAACGCAAGCTTGGGATTTTTCTAACGGCTATTTGATGCTGGAATTCATTATTCAAGTGGTATAAGGGAAGAATATTTGAGGGCCATTTTCGTCAGACAGTACCGTGAAAGTCAAGGTTACTGTAATATATAATTTCTAGTAATTCGTATTCAAGTGACACTTATATTTGTAATGTGGTAGACTGCAACACGAATGTGACTCGATAATTACATATCATCTATATATAAGAACGAAGCTAACTATAGGAAACTTTGCCGACGGACCGGTCCTTTGATCTTCTAAGTCGTCAGGATTATCAACGAGTCTCCAAGGTTCACGAACTTGTTTCTCCAACATGCACAGAGTCTACTCGTCGTTCGACATTGGAGAACGAGTATGAAATACAGTGGACCAGTGACAAAAAGTTAATAAACTTTAATAAACCTACACGTTACATATTAACCACCTACAGCATTTCTTTTTACATGAGACTTGCTCGACACCTATGATTGGGTTAGTCTGTGTTAGGTTCACAGAGTCTATTCATTGTTCGACATTGGAGAACAAATAAAAAATACGATGGATCAGTGGCAGCAAGTTAATAAACTTTAATAAGACTACACATTAACGATTTACAGCATTTCTTTTTACATGAGACTAGCTCGACATGTATGATTGGGGTAGGCTCAGTTCGGTTCACAGCGTCTATTCATCGATTGACACTGCGGAACAAATAACAAATACAATGGACCAGTGACAGCAAGTTAACAAACTTTAATAAAACCACACATTAACGATCTACAGTGTGTTTCTCTTTGTATGACACCAGCACGACACATACGGTTGAACAAATATTCGCAACCACTTCTCTAAACACACGTACACAAGGTTGGCTGTAATCAAAGGGATGCTTTCAAAGGAGTATTGTAAGGGACAACAGAACGGATGAAAATTATACATGGTTCCTGGTTCGCGGAACGTGCGAAAACGCATTTAGCACGCGGAAAAGGGATGAAAACGGGGGACACGTCAACCTGAACGTCGCTATGGTAACGTAACCTCCGTTGCTTGACCTTGGCGAGGGGAAAACATAGGGAAAAAGGTTACAGGGGAAAGATGAAGAGGGGAGAGAAGTCGAGGGTAATGTTAAAAAAAAAGTTCTTTATGGCTCCAACAGGAAATTTTCAACTACCCCTCGATGGTGGAGGGTTCGGTAACTACCGTTGATGGTAGGCGTAAAAAATAATTGCTTCGAGATTCGAAAGTTCGGGATCGCTTTGAAAGCTGAAGACTCTTCGAACGGGATTAAAAGACTGAAGGGTCCCGGTTTATTATTGAAAACGTGAAAAACGATTTAACACGTTGACTGCCGCGAGGGTCACCGGTACATTAAATTTTATTTAATTAAATAATCGCAACTTTTATTAACCCTTAGAGTATGGCGTAAGATTCAGCTGAGCACTTTATATGGCCGATGCTTACTTACTACCAGGCTGCGTATGTTTACGCAAATATACAATTTTAGACTTCCATCTTTTCTATGTTAACGCAGTTAAATAAATGAAATTTCCACAAGAGTGCATCTGCTCCTGGAAATGTTCAAAGTATGTAATTCTTATTTTGCTAAGTTATTAAATGTCCATCGTGGACCAATTTGGGTATATTATATCGCATAAACATCCGCAGTCTACTTATTACTAACAAGCGTGGTGGTATGATATATTTGCAAAAGTTTATTGTTTCGTAAAGAACTAAAAAGGTGTACGAATTTAATTTCTAATAGAATATTCAGTCAAATTAAAATTCTCTTTTTGTAGGATATGTATCAATATTAGGCCACGGCAAACGTATCATTCTGAGCGGATAAATGCGCTAGGGTTAAAATTGTAAATAGAAATATATTATAATAAGAATAGAAGGTGAGGACTGTGCAACTGAATAGTTATATTTTTTCTTCGTCCTGATCTGTGTTTGATATGGGATATTATAACATGTCTGATAAAGTATGGGAGTTTTCACTGCGGCAGTCAACGTGCGCGATCCTGTAAACGTGCAAAAATAACATACACAGTCATACGAGTGAAAGTGTCAAAACTAAAAAAAATATGATTTGGACGAATGTACTCCAGATTCAAGATACATTTAAAAATTGCTTCAAAAGACAACAGTTCAAAGGATTAAAAGCCCTGAAAGAGTACGTAAAATCTTTTTACGCGACGTTCGCTGCGTTTTTACGCACTTTCGCCGGGCTTTGATCTTTTTCCTTGGAATTTCAGCATTTTGATTAATCGCGCCGCTCGTACAGTTGAAGGAAAACTCTGCTTCGCCTCGAATGTTTGAGCTGCACAGTGTCTGGCGTCTATTCTAGTAAACGATTCGAAAATTCTTCGAGTCGACGAAAGATCTCGCCGTGAGATCGCGCGTATCGAGACTCGTAACGTGTTCAGAAATTGAAGAGAAAAAAAAACAAGAAACGACACGGACGAGACGAACGAAAAGCTGGAGGTTCGTTACAACGCGACGTCGACGAAGGAACAGGATAATTTACTGCAAACAAGCGAACGAACGCACGCAGTACCGAAGAAGCAGTCGTCAACTTCGTTTCCCATGAATTTTCGTTTTATCGCAAAAGGATCGTAAACTCGCTAAAATTAGACGGGGTTGTAACAGGCTCCTTTCCAGCGTGCATTTATTCCTGTTCATGGTAGAGTTGTATTATGACTGCATCGATTCCAGAATAGAAACAATATTGGAGGGGTTCGTGCTCTCTTGTGATGATTTAGGGGAAGAAAAATAGTCCAGCGAATCAACAACCTGTTGAAACTTGCTCCATGACGTGTATAAAGAATGATTCTCTTAGTATAGTGTTCAGAACACTCCATTATATGTACAATTCGTATGGTTCTATAAGGGTTGGAAAGTTATATTGAGAAAAATTGTTAGGGGGCTGCCATGCTGATATGTACTGCAAGAGAGTCTGATAAATATTTTTAAAATAAGCCTTTATTGTTGAGAGATTTCGCTGTTTACAACGTATGAATAATGTGGAATTTATCATAATGCTAAAAGGCATTATTATGGCTCAGACGTGTTGTGGAGCTGAGAACTGTGTACCTTAGTGACAAAGCTGTTTCAGGATTTTACTGGCTATCTTTATTTTAGTAATAAACCTGAGACTATCGATCACACGTGAGTTTACGAACTATTGTACTTTTATTTCCTTAGAATAATTTAAAAACTTCGCCTTCAAGTAAACCATTTTTTCCATTCCACGCTGTTTCATTTTCTTACGAATAGCTGTACTCGACGTTCCATTATTAAAATAACGAGGAAGTCAGAATAATATAAAGAAAAAGCGTCACAACAAAATTGTCAAATAAGAAATACTATGGAGACCACAGCTGCAGTATGCCTAAGAGAATTCACCGTTGAGTCATTTATTGAATTCTACAGTCAAACGGGATCTCCAAATGAACTTCGAAGGGTCCCAAATATCAAGATCAGGACCTTGAAATACAGAAGAAGAACGTTGGGCAGTTTTCTGAGGAACCAGACCATCTTATTTTAAACAGAACCGTAGATTTTCGAGACACAACAAAACGTGAAACCAATACCTATTTGCAAACGGAAAGCAGAGGTTGGTCTTGAAGCAATGCCAACGTGGAATTGACGGTCACTCGTACAGGAAGACGACCCCAAGGGCGTCTCACTAGCTAACCGTTCTGGGACATCGGTTTCGATTAAACTCGCTTATTTGCTCCCGGTATCCTGCGTCCGGTCTCTGAAATTACGCGTTCAAGAATATTCTGCGACGTACGGAGAATCCGTGTCGTTCGAAAGGGTATTCCCAAGTTTCCGCTCCAAACGCAAGCCCTTCGAACTTTTGAATATTTATAAAACGTCACGGTTGAACTTATGCAATTTTTAAGCGTCACGCGAAAGTTAGATGGTTCGTTAAGAGTTTCGAACGGGAAAGAAATACTGAGTTTTGCAACTGCACGGGATGTTCTGCTGTTTCTGACAGAAACGGATTGTTGTAAGCATTTTATGTTCATTTAAATGTTAAAGACCGACGGTAAATTCAGCAGAGTTCTATTCCGAAAATGAGTTTGATCAAGCCGCTTATATCGCATGAGAGAAATTCAAGTTTCATTTTTACGGAGCAACGTTTTCCGCGTTTTTGACGCACAAGAAATTTCGGCGGCCGCGCGTCTCGGTGTTTAAATTTAAATTTCGAAGCAGCGCGCGAAATCGATTCACCTTGAGACCGCGTCACGCCTAGAAAACCGTACATCTGTTCGCCAAAGGTCAGCGTTTTATGCGATTGTCAACAAAACTCCATGCAACGCAACAGTTCGCTCGTGCACGCAGACATCGGCGAAATTGTTCAAGAAATTAATAATCGAGGCTACGACCGCGCGTCGTTTAGCACTTGAAATTAACCCTAAATTCACATTTCCTCTCGAATCACCTCATGTATAACAGAACTTAAAATTGCTTGTAAAGAGACTCTGGGGACTGTGTAAAAAGTTTCACAAGCGTTAAAATTACTTTGAGGAGAAGACAGTAAGAAGTTTCGAACAAAGTTACAGAAAGAAAACGCGGATACAAAGAGGACACGATACTTTTCCCGGTGGAAGACACCGAACTGCTAATAACCAGTATACTGGCTCAGGCTTGTCCTGCTGCCTCTGCTAAGATCCAATTTACTCATAAACTTTTTTTCATGCTTTATCACCACTTTACGTAGTTAACTACTTTATTGCAAATAGTTTCATTTAATGTTTCGATACACAAATAAAATCAGTACAACGAATAACCAATAATGGAAGAAAGCTATCGAAGGTCCAAATTCACGAAAACTCAATCCAGAAGGGTGTATGAAATCTGCAGTTATAAAATGTTTAAAAAAACTGCATGTTCATGAACTAAATTCAGCAGGAAAGCATCGTTAAAAATTCCTCCGAGTAAACTTCTGCAGGAAGTAATTTTAAACAGTCACAAAACTGAAACACGGATGCAGAGAGGACACAATATTTTTCCCGGGGGAAGGCACCAAACTGCTGATAGCCACTCCCGTGCTAAGAGCCACTTCAGTGATAAACATTTTCATAATTGCACTGCTCATCTTCACTTTATACAATTAGTCTCCCTTAACGTTTCGTTATGAAAACAGACAACTGATAAATAATAAAAAACTATGAAACCTTCAAATTCTCGAAGATTCGATCCAAAAGGGTGCATCAGATCTACATTCACAGAATGTCCAACATGAAAAAGCCGGACGTTGGAAACGCGAACTGAATTAAACCGGAAAAAAGATTCCGACATCGTTGAAAATTCCCCTGAGCAGAAGGCGGCAGGAAGTAGTTTCGAACAAAGTTACCGCGAAGCGGAAACGCGGCTGCAAAGAGAAGACGCCGCTTTTCCCGGGGATAATGCATTCGAAACCGCAGGATCCTGTCTTTCGGGGTGAAACGAGGACATCGCGCCGCGACTGGTCTACACACAGATCCATCCACGCCTATACGCGACATGCATGCTCTCTGTACGAAGGTTGAAGGTCAAAAGGATCGCGCCCAAAGGATAAGGGATGAAACGTGTGACCCCGATACGCCTCAAGACGCGTACTACAGACGAGTATCTCCTGACAAAGCCGACGATTTATCAAACTGTCCGATTCGGAGGCACCGAGAGCCATCGATACAAGAAAGATCGACATTCTCGAGTGAACCCTACGAATTTACTGATCCACACACGATTCAACGTTCTTCTACATGCCATGCCTGAACTTGAAAATCGATTCACATCTGATCCGTCATCGATTAACCAAACGATAGATGAAACCAATTACATCGATTTCATCATTTGCGTCGATTCGAATGACTCGCGCAAATAAACTCGTTTAGACTGTAACCGGCGTGTTAACCGATCGGTACTACGATCGAGTATTAAAGTACGTAAAGTCTCGGATGTGTTATCGGGCAGCATAGTATGCTTTGGAGTAAAGAAACAGAAGTATTCGAACTTGCCATTTCTGCATCATCCCCATAGCAGACGCTCCTAAGCGTCCCCTACGTTTCCGGCATCGCCGCGGACCGGCGTCGCTCCTTGATGTATGTCGCTGGAGGTTTCACGATCGAACAGAAAAACGTGTGTCGCGGTGAATTGGTTGACAGTCCCTTTGAAAACGTATACGTGAAACACGATACTTCGAAACGACGAGCAAATGTAAGACGAAACACGCACACGCGTGAGGCGCGAGACCGACTGACTGCCTCTCGCGATCTCGCTCGTGGCTCCACCACTAGCGCCACCTGTTCCACCCGACCGATTCTGTGTATCGCTGTTCGCTCTACTGCGTGCGCACCGTACTTTAATAACTTTCTTTCAATCATTTCGATTTTCGTTTTTTTTTTGAAGATGTTTAAACGGTTCGGAAGCTTCAGGACCTTGCACAAAGCCGATAGAACAGTTTGGTGTCATTCAGACGGGACACTCGGTGAGCTAGTTTTTAAGTGTGATGCATGGAATGAAGTTAGCGTTTGTTGTAGAACGATTATAAGTGCCGATCTTCTGTGCCGTTGGTGGCTTTAATATATACGCATGATAATTTAATAACTTTCTTTCAACCGTTTCGATTTTCGTTGTTTTTCGGAGACGTTTAAGTGGCTAGAAAGCTTCAGGACCTTGCACAAGGCCGATAGAATAATTCGGTGTCATTCAGATGGAAAGTAAGATCTCCAGTTTTTAAGTTTGATGCATAGAATGAAGTTAGTGTTTGTTGTAGAGCAATTGTAAGTGCTGATTGTCTATATCGTTGTTGGCTCTAATGCATACGCACCGCAATTTAATCATTTTCAACCGTTTCATAGTGTACTGACAAGTACTGTGGAGACTATAGGTTTTATTATTACTGATTTACGGGAATCAAAATATACAGTATATGACAATAAGATGAGAAATATTATTGAAAGTTAAATGATGATTTTTGTACAGATTTATTTGTCATGATGTATGTCGTGCAGCGTGGACTAATCATTCAATTTAAGTAATCTGTCAGTTGGGTTATTTATCGATCACAAACGCCCCCTGTGTATCAGATCCTCCCATAAACAAATGTCGTTCCCTAGCTCATGAAACATACTTTAAATAAGTACGAATATATTATTCGATTTTATGTAATAAATACTTGACAGTGCACGTATACTGTTTTGTATTTTTTAATTAAAATTTGGACTATCGCAGTAAGCACCTGTAGCCTACAATTTTGTGAATTAGACGGAATTTTGGCGGAAAATATGTCGTATTAGCATTTGAGTAAGTGAAAACTCTGAGTGACTCGAGAATTTTTTACTTAACAAACAATTCAAGGATACTAATCGGTTACAATGGATTTGAAATGAATTGTTTTAAACCTACAGAAATTTGTTGAAAATCGAGTTGAAGAACTATTATAGTAATGGAGCAAGGGTACCGAAATTAATATTAAATGTATGGACACTTAAAAATGAGTGGGATTGTTGAATTATTTACGCTTGAAGTCATATTTGAAAACGGCGGTACTTATGGGTAGATCTGATAGTTGTAAATGAGAAGAAACGAGTTAACTAGTCTTGCCAGAGTAAATAACTATAGACTCACATAAAATTTTGACTGGTGCCGACATGAGTAACAATATTAGGATAGTATATCGGCAGATAATACGGTATTTGTATGCTAACGATATGCAATTAGAAAAGCTTATTTTCGGGCGCCACGCTAGGTTCCATTTTAAATTATGGCGCGAAAGATGTTCATATAATGAATTTTCTAATGACACAACTTCTAGTACATCTCTTTGCTCTGTTGGAAATACTATTGTCAAACGTTCTTTCAAAAATTTCAATTTTCATGTAATCGATGTTTTATTGTGTGATTGTTGCGTAAACTCGAAAGTTACAATATAAAGTATTTAGAATATTTGTTTAAAATGTACAAGTAACCCTTTGCGAAACACTTCCAATTAAAACCATCTACTGTATACAGGGGAATAATGACCGGAAGACTGACGATTAATTTCTTTTATTCATTCATCGTTATATGCTTCATTCTTCTTTCTTAATAAGTATTTGACTTAATATTTATTGTTAAACTATCAAGAAAACCTCCCTAATGTAGGGTAGTTAATATTAATTCAACCCCAGATATTTGTGAATCATTCTTAACTAACAACTACTTCTGGGTTCGCTATAGTGGTCGTCCGCGCACAGGACATCATTTTTCAAACCGTATCATACACTATACCTTTAATTTTCAACTTTGTACAGCATTGAATGTTAGTGTATCACATATCGCTAAATCTGTGAATATTTAAAAAAATATAGAATCCCATGAAAAGGAATTGTCACCTTCATATTGTAAAATCTATTGCAAACATCAACAATTTATGTATGCTTGTCTGTATTATACAAAAATTTTGTCTGCTTCTGTTTAAATAATTATCTATTACATATACTTAAATCATTAATGTGAATACTAATATCCCGGACACCCTGTATATATGCCTTCCACAGTTCACGCATTGCAAAACCCAATTCCATCCGTAACGCTAATCATCATGTATAATAAAGAATGACAAATTCTTTTATCGTCAATAAAAACCGCAGAATAAGAACAAAATATATTTAAATAAATGCTGTTCTATTATAGTGGATATTTTAATGGGTGTCTAGAAGAAGGGCGTATGTTACAAACTTTTCGAAAGGGGTTTTCCTTAGAACAAGGGCCAAAAACAATGATTTTTATTCCCAATTTTTTGTTTGCTGTTAATAAATTACTGTCTCATTATTGAATTACTATTTATTTTTCAAAGTGAAAGAAGGACGTATATCACACCAGCTGCTTCTTTAATTGCTACAGTGAGCAATGAGTTGTTTTTGCGTTTTTCTGTAAATTTCATGAAATGTAACAATACGCCCTTCTTTTAGACAGACATGCATTTATTTCTTGTAATTGAGTCGTGTCGATACGGACTCAAGTGATTCGTTGAAACGGCTCGAATTCACGGGTGCACCAGGCGTGTTATCGTAACACGAGCACCCTGCACGGAACAGTTAACAAACAAATGCTTAAGCGATCGAATTTGGCGTTAACCACGCGACTCCGTTGAAATCGCCGTAGGCTGCAGTGCAGTCGCATCACGGCACGTTTTGCAAGGCGATATGCGCAGGTTCGTGCACGAAGATGCAGCGAATACGTGCCAGGAATCATGCAACGAATTAACATGTAGCAATTCATCATGTTGTCCACCCTAACATCTATGTTACGGTCCTGTATCGCACATACGCACGGTACTTGCAACCGCAATCGCGTGGTAACAGGCATGAATACGAAATTCTCGGGGCTACTCAAGCCTCTTCAAAAATGAAATAAAAATGATACTTATTCGATTTAGGGATTCCACGTGCGGGTATGAATTTGTGAAAATGGATTGGTCGCTGCGGATTCTTGTGAATTGAAATTTCGAGACCGTGGGCGCGCGAGAGCTTACTAATTAACGCATATTCATTCGCGGAGATTAGTCGGAATTACTGCTGCATGTGATTATAGTAATCTGACCGCCCTCAAATGCACGCATTGTCACCATTGATATGCGTGATGCACCTCACAGCAATTATCATTCGTCGAGATTTTTTATTATACAAAAAATCCCATTCAATGCTAATCAAACGATGTTTTTATATTAATTATTGAACAATGCTGATATTTTTTTTATATTCGGATAATCCGTTTCATTTGATGGAACTTACATACTTTCCCCAAGCGATAATGTAAAATGAAATATACACCAGCTACTAGGAAGGTTTAGTTTCCTTCATGTTTATTATCTTTACATAATTAACATCAATTCGTACAAGCAACGTTGTTCTGTTTAGGCCTGTTTTATAAAATTAGACATATCATTGGAGTCGACTTTCAATAGATACATAAATTTAATCGTTGTTCATTCAAAATTGCAATTTATTTATATCTTCTGTTGAATTAAACACTAATTGCACAATCAGTTTCTATCTAATTGGCAAACGTGAAACGAAAATGTGACTAGCGAATCATGCACTGATACGTACGTGCATACAGAGACGCACACGGTAAAAATAAAAAAATTTTAAACAAATGTTTACATCTGGTCTTGAGACGAGTATAAAAAGAACTTGAAATATGTATTCTGAGCAATGTATAGATTAAATGTATTCAACCGAGTTATGTAGGTAACGTTAACATAAGTTTAATTATATTGTAAACGCATTTCTGGCTTCATCGGCGTATATCGTGTTAAACGCTCTCTTGAACTCATGCATCATTCGGTGGGCAATCTAAGAAAACCTTTGCTAGTAACGAAGAACATTCCCTATACAACTATCTGAAATAAAAAGGAATTGTCCTAACGAGGGAATTGTTTCAATATACATTAGGAAATACATCAGCACTTGGTACATGTAAAAGATGTGGTGTGCTTGCCAATTACACCTGAACTTATTATTTTATTTTTTTTCTCCAAGAAAAATTAAGACATATTTCTCTTTTCTTTTAATTACTTAGTACGTTTCATGATACAGCGCACCTTTTGTTCACACTTTCATGATATCATAACAATAATTATCATGAAAGTAAGCGACGCTAATCGCATTCCTATATGAATTATGATTAAACGCGTACCATGAATGCGTCAATTAAATTTCGTGAAATATGCAGACGTGTAACAATTCGTGCTAAACACGAAGGATTTATGCGCTTATACATATGTGTATTTGCATATGTACACAGCAATTTAATGGAAGTCGCCTAAATGTACAATGCTCAATTGAATGATTACTTTAAAACAATATGGATACAGGAAAAATCATTTTACCTAATATTTTACACTCACATTTGAACGTTCTCGGCGTAAGAACAGAGATTACAGAGAATTAAACATGAATGCATATACGTATAACAAAGCTACATTGAAGAATAAAATATCTAAATGCCACGATTACTATAGACGCTTCGTACGAACAGCAATGGAAAAATATATCCAGCTTTGTTATATTAAAATTAACTATAAATGATACATAAACAAGCAATAAAAAAATTTGTTCTCTATCTACGACAAGGTGATTACAAAACATGGTTCATCCACCAAATTGTACTTCACCTTCGCTAAAAAGATTACAAGGTATGTATTGTTTTAGTACGTAGTTTCATCGAAAGGAAATGTGAATTATTTTTACAGAGTTTATACATAGCGCGTGCCTCTTAATGTTACGAATTCCTGATTAAGAGAAATGCAAAGCGTGTAAAAAAAGTCCCTCGCCATTCTTCTGTCAGTCTGTCAGCTCTCCAACGAAAAAAAAAAAAACATTCACAGACTCTTCCTACATTTGTCACTTAGGTTACACTAACGGTCATAATATATGGAAAACATTGGAGAGACACTGTGTTTGATTTAAAATGGGACTTGAATTATTATCACCAAACATCAGAAATGCTATAAAAAAATTGAAATCTCTTTCGATCCCTCAAACACGACGGATGATCGTGAAAGTCCTCGGTTCTTCGATCGCCGATCGAAGTAAACGTTGCGCTAAGCGGACAGTTCTTGAAATTCGTCCGCATATTTCCTTACATAAGACATGAAATCGGCTAAAGCAGTAGACATTGATTTATCTACGATCTTCTGTGGTATCCAACCTTTTAAATTCGTATTAAGAATCCACGTGAATCGGCATCTGTTCTCGTCGTCAGGCAGTCTTTCCGCAGCCCAACAGCTCACACTATTTTCAGCCCTTTAAGAAAATTACGGAGCAAAGAGTGAAGCTATACTTATATTTCGCTTATAACCAGGTGTAATTGAATTTTTTGTTTTAGTACTTTACCTAACAACATTACTGCGACTTGGTAACGATGAAAAAGGCACTGACGTGCCACTGTTCAGATAATAATTGCCATACTGAACCCGATGTCTTAAAATAACGAAATCTCGAGCGCCAATGATACCACCGCCTTGTGGACTCGTGGCTTGGTAAACAATATCCGTGTTCTCATCGATATGCTAATGAGGAAATTAGTAACAATGAATTATTGCGATTAATGTTATTTAAAGTTACAAATTTACTACCTGTATCTTTCTCGATTCCGTGACAAGTTTATTCCACATTGGTGTTATTTCAATATCTTCGAATAATTGATTGACGAGTACATCAGCAGGGGCGTCGACGATCCCCTGCAAAATAATTTGATTGTTTTAACGACACAATATCGAAAAATCATAACATTCAATGGGTTAACAACTACCTACCACAATCTTCAGTATTTTCCCTTCCGGTTTAGGACGGTCCATGTAAAAGATAATATCACCATTTGGCATTATACTTTCAATTTGCCAGTCATCGCACTGCAGTAAATCGTGGCAGTTTTGCACCAGAACGGACGCTTTCCTCTTGTAATCATTTATCTATCAATCGATAAATTACTTATAAAAAAACTTTGATAAACATACTGATATATTTTTATTAATAGTATGCTATTAAACAGGAAACAATCCTCACCATTTCTAACGTGAGTTTTGGTAGTGATTTGGACGCTAACACGTCGTTCGCCTTTAAAAAATTTCTGGAACCTCCTTGCCTTCTCGAGATCTCATCTTCATAATCAGAATGATCAGGCGAATCCATAGGCGTGAAAAATGTACCGGTAGGCTCGTTAGAAGGGTGCTGTCGCGGTTCTGATGTGACCCCACGAAGAAGCGGTTCTCTTTCGCTTCCTGCATAATCTATAAAAAATCCATATCCTCGAATCGCTTCTGAAATCTTCAGATTTCGTTACAAGATCGTACCAATGAAATCACATACTTCTAAACCAATTCCTAGCTTGTGTTTCCTGAGGTGTCACACGAATGTCGAAGAACCAAGCTTCCACCCAAGGCAGCACAAAAGATGTAAGAATGAGAAGGACCTGAAATACTGGTTGATTGCACGTTGACCACTGAAAATGAAAACAATCATCTATTAATATCCTTGCCAACGTACAGTCATGCAATAGATACAAACTTCCAAGTACTCACATCGAAAAGAAATACTTTAACGATTAAGAAGGCACACGTTATGGCTGTCGTCAACTGCAACAAAACGATACATTTTCTCCATATTTCTTTTTTCATTTCATAAATGATAGCGTAATTACGTTTCACGATTAACGTTATCGGAAAGCCTTAACAAAAGCGCGACTCTTACCGCCACGATGATCCAGTGGTCCAAATAAAGCAGCGCATAAAAGAGCAACAAGACCGTAAACCTGCAAATCGCTGCCATCTGAGAAGATGAAATCCGTAAAATCTCTGTGCCCGACGAACGATGAAAAATTATCACGTACTGAATGCCAACTTCGACATTTTCCGCGTAAACGTACGATCGCCGCGCGTATACTTACCACAATGTCGAACAGCGAGGTTTTAATGTGATAGTGGACCACTTGATTCATGAAGGCCGACTCCAGACTCTCGCCAGCGATCTGCAAGCAATTTATTCATCGTAAGTTGATGCGTGCGAACGTTTCTATCGGTGCGAAAGGAACGAGCTGACAGATGTTAATGAACTGTGTCTGCGTCGGAACAATGAGAGATTTACCATCGTGCAGATCAGCCACATGAGAAAAGTGAGCAGAAGGTCGAAGGTGACGAAGAGGCAAAAGAAACGCCTGATGTTCGACATCCTCCCGTTTTGCATAGCACCCGCGATAAGATCCTCGCTCAGAATGATATCCGGGGTCCGCGTTACACTCTGCTGAGTGTACGAACTCCTCTGGGAGTTTATGGATCCGCTCAGCAAGGTCTCCGCGGCCGCTCTAATTTGCCTCTCATCCTCTGCCATCCTTCCAGTCCACCGTTGATACCCGCGACGATGGCCTGAAAAATCGTACACGGGTTAGTAGTGCTCCGACGATTACTATAACAACGTGCACGCAATGACGGGAGTAACATTCACGGCCGACGATACGCACCGAAAACATAATAGTTATCGCAGAGCTTTTCGAAGCCGGAACGCGTGATTAACGATTCATTTTCTAAATCGCAGAAGAAATGTCGCGTTTCTCCAGTATAATAACGCGTTTCGATTGTGTACCGCTAACTCGTTCCCCTGTGTGATCTTTTTCTGTTTTTCTTTTTCTAAAATAGTTTTTCAAACGTCTGAATTATTATGTACGGTTGTAAGGGGTAAGTTACTGTAACGTGGTACACTCAATGTGTGCTATAGTTTTGAAACTTCGAATCATTTGCGAATTCTTTAAGATTTCAAGATGACTTGAACTCTTCTAATGGGGTTTGTCAAACTGAAAAAAAAGTGACTAATAATCGTGGGTTGAAAAATTGATATTATCGGACAATAGTGAGTTCTGGCCCATGTCAAAATATAGATGTATATAAGTATTTTTTTATTCGGTTCATTGAGTCTACCCTGTAAATTACGAGTATGTTTTTTTAACACCCTATATATAGTTTGCACATGTACTTGTATCGGTGGAGGTTCTTCGTCAAATTTGTTCTCGATCACATGTGTGTGGACAACGAACATGTTTGTTTATAAAATATGTTTGTTACGGAATGGGCCGTAACGATTGAGACCGTCGAGTCTCGGGTTTCAAAAATCAATTTTGAGAGTGTTTTCTGTCGTTTTCTTTATTTCTAAACTGTTCAGTTGCTCGAGTAGAAGTGTGCGAGTAGTCGGAAAACATTAATTACCAGAACTCACAGTGGAAGGGAGGGGTAGCTACGGTCATATGGTGGGAGAAAAGGGTCTTAGGACTGACATGGGTCCTTCCGACTCACGCAATGAGAACGGTGATTGTGATGCTCGCAGTTACAATAATATCAATAGTAACAATTCTTATGATGATAACAATAATAATCGAAATAATAATAACAATTATAATAATAGTAATGATAATAATACGAACGGAAATATTGATAATAGTAGCACCAATGGTACTTGTAATAGTGACAGTGAGGTAGTCTTACACAATAATACCATCGTATTGTAATTAATGTACAGGTTCACACGTGTAGAAAGGAGCAGTGAGTTCGTAACAATGGTTTAGTAAAAAATTGAAGTTTTTATGAAAGTTGCAAGTTCACACTAACGTTCTGCACTAATTCTGTTGCGAAGAATCTTGCGATGCCTTATCGCTCGGTTCACAAGTGCTGTTGTGATACCAGGAATGCAAGATAGTGCAATTTACAATAGCCTTTATTATTGTACACTCACGTTATACAGATTACAAGTTGAAAATGAATAAGAAAAATTACAAAAACGCTTTTCATAGATACAGAGCGTTGTTGTTTGTGATAATCAAGAAAAAATAAGTTCCGTGCTATGTTTATAAATGTTGCTTTTTTTGCAACGAAATGCTCTGTTTTCAATATAATTTTTTTGTTTCATTCACATTAACGAAAATATTACACTTTCTTTTGAGATTATAATCAAGAACTTGTGCTTCATATTGACGCTGACGATTTTGTATTGATATGTATCAAGTACGTTGTGATAAATGATAAATGCGTCAATTCGTAAGTAGACCAAATTCACGATGATGCTAACAAAAAACGCGTATAGCGATTAATCGCGAGTATTTCTTAATTGCAACGAAATGCTTCGATAAGTCAATGTGAGAAAAATGAGTTTTTGATACCCAAGGGAGATAGGGAACATCTGAATGAACACCAGTTAACGTGAATTCACGTTCGTGATCGAGTATACTCTAATTATATGCATTGAAATTTATTTAAAACGTATAATGACAAAAGTAATACAGCTTTAGTAGTCATTAACACTACACACGATAATTCGAGTATTTTTTCCATTAAATGGGTGTTTCAGCCTGTTAACTGGGGAAGGCGAGTTAACCCGTTCTTTAAAAATGGCGCCGCCATTACTCATAAAACGAGTTTCTCAGAGGACTTTTAACAATAGCAGAGTACATACTTACTTGTTGTCGAGTACTTTAACCCATTAATCTAAACAGACGATTTAACTCGTCATTCGACACATGAAAATCCATATCTGCGATAGTGCAATCAACATCATGTTAACGACACACAGTGGACGTTTCTAAATAAAAAAATGGGCCCGCTAAAATAAAAATAGTGTAGAAGTATTCATGGATTCGGGGGTACACGATATGCAACAGCTGACACGGTCGATGGCCTTACCAACACAAAGGAAACGTCTCCTCGAAGCATCATATGTTTCATCGAAATTGTTCAAAGTCTGCCGTGTCGAATTTCTCATATCGATGTTTATATTGATGGTTCAACGTGAGCGAGAAAAATGATCGATAATGCCTCGACAACGGAAGAGCTCGTACGAGTTACTCAACTTAATTGACATTAACGACATAACCTAACCTCAAATTGGTCTGCGAAACTTTCAGTCTACTCGATTCGGGAGACTGTCAATTTTTTTCTTAACGATTCCATCTATTTTACAGAACAAAACATCGAGCAAAGGGATGCGCACGTTATCGATAAATGAAAAATCGGATTACGGTGTTTCAAAAAGCGTACTAAAGAATTGTCATGATCAATGGCTTTTGTTTACCGTTCAGATCCTGTGAATCCTCATAAATTCAATTGCGTCGGTGATGGGCCGACCAGTGTCATCACACGCTCGCACATCATCCCGTGGGTCGTAATTTTTCGACGAACTTTTTAATTTGAAGAAAAAACACACCAATGTCACGGTTCCTTTGTGGCACGGGTAAACACAAGCAAATGTAGCAATTTATCTATGGGCACGAGTTGTGTAAATTTTTTTACACGGATGACGGCGGCGCCATGTGATGGAAGTCTGCTGCCATCTTGCGGTCCTTCTACCAACTATTGTTATCTCTAACACAAATCGTATGTACTGCAAAAATCTTATTTATTATGAAACAAACTTATTACAAGGTTTAAATTATAGATTCAAAAACATCACTTGAGACAATAATATTTATCCTAATAATCATTGTTTTAGAAAAAACGTGTTCTGCATAAAATTATATAAAACAAGATTAAGGTACTATTAAGAAATTGATAGTTTTAATTATTAAGGACTCTTGTGCCATGTCATTCTCGTGTCGTGATTAACATTACCCAGCATCACCAAAACAGGATGTCTTACAGCATTAGACAGATGTAACATAAAAATAACACTCTTGCATCTTTATTCTCCCCACATACATTTTCATAAAATTTGATTTATATATATATATATATAACTATTACAATGGTTCTGTTACTGTCCTTGATTGAAATGCGGTGCTTACTATGCATATATTAAACTAAATGCTCATTTTGAATAAAAAAATGCTCGTCTTTTCTCCTTTCTATCGCTGTAAAACTTCAAGTGCAAGGTACAAAAGTAGAATTGCATAGTTTGGTTTTGGTGGATTCTGAGATTTAACACGCGATATCACCGGTATCGCGATACCTTAACTACCCTCTGACAAGTTAAACTAATCTATTACTCATGATAATAAATGTTCAATCATTGAGAACAAGGGTTCGTAGGGAATCTTTGGCATCGATCTCTAATATTGCTGTAACTCCAAAATTAAACGGTATCGCTATGCCACCATCGAGAACTAAACCGGCGTCGTAACATTGTGACCTTACGGTTACTTTGTGACAAAATCCACGGGGATGTAGAGACTTTGGTACAGGCCAAACATCAGTAACTATCATGTCCCTTATAGCGTAACACATTCTTGAATCCTCTGAAATACAATCAATCAATAACTACCTATTTTTCAGCGATTCCATGATATTGTATACATACCAGCAGGAAAACGCAGACTCTTGTTAAAAATTGTGCAAATTTCTTCGATTTCCTTGGGATCATAATTTCGCTTATACTTCTTATCTACAAGACTGAGTATATCTTGCACTGCCTGTGGATCGACACTGTTTATTGACTTATACCACGATGTCGATCCTGTTCCAGTGCTGACACATAATCCAGAGCTCTTCACCATATGGAAGTTGTCTTGTTCATCAAACTTTATAAGTAAATCGCTTGTTCTAGCTGACAGTGATTCTGCCATAAAAACCTAGTTAACGCGAAGGACTTTAATTCAACTAATACTTAATTGTTTATACGCTACTTGCAATCAATGAATACAAATGAAATTTACTTCATTCAATGCTAACCAGGGTAAACGCCTTTCCTTTGGTAACGCACCTCCCGCCATCTCTTGTATATAAAATCTGAAAGCAATAAAAAGATATTGTAATACATAACACATCTTCATTTAAATCATATAGAAGATTTATTCAGGTTTATTACTTTTCGCCACCTGCAACACGACCTTTTTCATGCGTGTGGAAAGGGGGTTCCCAAATACTATCCCCCTTCAATGTTGTCCGAATCCTTCTTCTCATCAGCACACTATAGTGGCCCGCTTTTAACATTTCGAAAATCTCGGGTATCCTCTCGGTGTATTTCGCCGGCAGCATAAGAAATCCCTCCGACTTTTTCGGATACGAATTAATTCCTATTATCGGTTTCTGGTTATCGAATATAAAATTTGAAGCCAATAGAAAAGTGCCATCACCGCCGATCGGAAGAATCAGGTCCGCCCATGTGAAGTTCGAATAATCAAGGCTTTTCCTGTAACATATAAATTGTTAACTTTATGTTTAACATTTCGACTGCGGGCCACATGGGAACGAGACGAACTCTGCGTGCGGCTGAACTGTAGCATTACATAGTGAGTCATTGCACTAAACGCCTATGGGCGTCAACAGTACGCGCTGACCGGCTTTGGACACCGATAGCAGTCAAGGGTTTAAAAACAGATTCATATCTTCAAAAATATGCACAATTACCTGTCTATTACTCGATATTCTATATTCAGTTTCTTTAACATCTCGGTTACTTGTTTCTCCACATTTTTGGTTGCAGTGTGACTGGCCAACATCGCATCATAATTCGAACCCCTTTCAATTAATTTCG
The DNA here is from genome assembly GCA_916610135.2 of Macropis europaea. Classification (NCBI taxonomy): domain Eukaryota; kingdom Metazoa; phylum Arthropoda; class Insecta; order Hymenoptera; family Melittidae; genus Macropis; species Macropis europaea. Next base: position 9,846,803 of record OU744350.1, on the reverse strand, counting down.
TTTTCAGCTGCGTCTCGGTCAGGTCTGGTTCCCGCAATTTTTCAAAATAGTATCGCGACAACTTCGCCACGATGAGCACGCGCTTCGGTACGAAGCTCGATTCATGCCGTAAGAATAATCGTAGGCTGCTACGAACATTGTACTTGCACGGTTGCAAAAGTTGCAATGCTCCTAAAAATACGAGAAATACACACAACTATGTAAATGATAACGACATCGCTGTTCAATATCACCGCGCACAGCATTCATTACGCTTCAATAACTCCATTCATTCCATAAATAGTATTTATCATTATATACTGATGCGAATCTAGCACAAGGTGAACCTCTTTTCACAATATGCAATTACTAGTACCAAATGGCATTGCATCACTACAATGAAATTCGAAGTAAACCTTTATTCCGGATCCGGTTTCAATTATACAAACATTCTTCTCAATGTCTTCGGTGTTTTTTGTTTTCGAAGAAAAACGTTTGCGTTTTCAGGGATCTATAATTTGTTTACAAGTTATAAACCACTGTGATTAAAACCTCAACGTTACAAACGTGCAACATTTGTTGATTGAGGGATCAGTATTATGTGGACAATCTAATCGGACGAAAATACTCGGTGAAGTTGTATCGATAAATTGTCGTTTGTTTTGCGAATTTTCATTGGAGCTTGGTGACATTGTGTGCGGTTGCCAATCGGATGAAACGATAATGAAAAATCCACTTACTGGCGGATCTTCTTCGAAGATGGCCGAGCGCCGTCATCGCATGCTGTTCGTCGGGTTTACGTGCGAATTGCGTGCAAACGAAAACGCGATAAAAGGAACATTAAATCTAATCGTTTCTAACCTCTTCGCCGGCTCGAATAAACCTAGTCTCACACAAACGACACCGCTGAACACTACTTGTCAACCCCACTTTTGCCTCCCGGGAGACACTCCGAAAAACGGCATTCCCATCTATGATGCGAGGTTCTATGGCGCAGACAACAGCGCCACTGGGTGCAAGTAGCGCCATCTCTGGCAGTACTCCGGAATTAAATACCGAAATTCTAAATGGCGCCATCTTTGACAGAAGCGCGGAACTAAATATTGAAATTTCATGTGGCGCATCTAGCAAAAGGAACCAGATTATTTACAGAAAAATCCGCTAGATGTGCCCCGAGCGCACGTCGTCGTTTAGTTTCTGATCCTGTCAGAAGATAGCGCGGGAGACGCTTCTTTCAGTTCATAAATGCATCGCCAAATTGCGCCTGTAACGAGTCACCAGCGCTATCTTCTGCCAGAATCTGGAACTAATCAACGACGTGACGATCGAGGCGCCCCTAGCGGATTTTTTTGTAAATAATCGGGTCCCTTCCGCTAGATGGCGCCACTTGGAATTTCGCTATTGAGTTCACGGTTTCTGTCAAAGATGGCACCACTTGGAATGTCGGTAGTTAATTCCGGGGACCCATCAGAGATAGCGCAATTAGATAGACAGAATCACAATGGCGGCCGCGGAAAATTTGAGCGCGTCTAATTTTTGTTTTCGTTGGCAGAAGAATAACTCAAAACATTAACCGCGCCATGCATCTAGATTGACCAAAGGTATCGATTTCTTTACATTTTACGATGAATACTCCTGAACATGCAGAACTGAATTGGAAAGAGTCCCATATCAATATTGTGATTAATTAAAAAAAAATACTCAAAGATAGACTACATTTTGAACGTTCGAGGTGCACGCGGTCTCTGCAGCTATTGAAGTTGTCTCTGAAGAATTGAAATAGTAAAAAATAATGGAATATAAAGCAAAAATGGATCACGAAGTTAACTGTAATTTCTTGTTAAAAAAAAATCATCCAAATAACTAAGAGAAAAGATTTCACTGTACAGATACACGCTTCGCTTACACTTTATTAATTCATTTGCAATACATTAATTAAGTCTGTTTAAATAGCATCGAGGCTACCTAACGTATGCCTTCGTTTTATACTATAGACAATCATCTAGCTTAAACACACGCTCTCTGTCTCTTTCGTTAATATTTCTTTCTCTCGCTCTCTTTCTCTCTCACACGCATTCTTACCGTTCTCTCGCACGTACACACTCTCTCCCTCACTCTCCTACTTTCTCTCGATCTTCCTCATTTACACATTTGCTCCGGTTTCTCTTTTTAATCTGTTCCATTATCGATAATCATTTTTTATCGTTATTGTTATTACCATTGTCATTATCATTATACCATATAATATATCAATAAGATCGACGTTAAAAACTAAAATTCGTATAAAAAGCGTCGTTATTCATACTAACAATGTAACTGTACTATTTAAATTAATAATTGAATCTTAAAAAATTATTTGTTCTTGTTGTTGTTGTTGTTGTGGATTGTGGTGGTGGTGGTGTGTTTGAATGTAACGAGATGTCTAAACGCATCGGCTATTATTTAAATACGAGGGGTGCAAGGCGTGCATTGAAATGGCGTACACGATGTACACGTCGACGTGGATCCTAAGAACGATCGATAAGATCGAGAAATGCCCCCGATAATTGCGCTCGCGGATCAATGATCCACGCAAAGCTTCTCTCTCCCTCTGTCGCACCTTACCCAACGCTACAAAGACAACGCTACGATTATCTCGAAAATAGAAAAGCAAGGCGTTCTTCGATGATCGTTTACTCCCACAGAGAAATAATGCAAAGAAATCTATATATGTACTCTTGTTGCATTCGCGAACGGATAGATTAAAAATGATTTTTAGTCGAGAAACGCGCGTACAACTCGTGACGATCTTACCGACGCGAACGGTTCTTAGGATACGTCAGAACGACGATACGTCCCGTTTTGTCACGTGTCCAGCCGCACCCCGCACACTCGTTTTTTTTTTAATCTTATTCAATCATCTCTTTCTTCTTTTATTTCACGTAGTCGTTTCGCACGGCATTTTCTTTTTATAATCTAGCTAATACTTTTACATACTACGAATGTTTAGCACATCACTACGGCCGACCCAACCACTTCTCTCCCGTCCTCCTCCGTGAATCCTCCTTATTACACGACTATCCGCTATATACGAGCAATAATGTACATCAATTACATAAAAAACAAGATATCGTTAACGTTCCCGTCGATCGTTTAACGGCGCGCGATGGTCACACTTACGAAAGGTACCGCGTGGGTTAATTGTAAATCCGAGAATCACTACCGACACCATAGTCTCTCGTCCTGTCTGTACTTAGCATGCTTCTTACAACGCCCTGGCGCACGATAATTTATTTTCGGCCGTTCATTTTTCCTCTTTTTTTTTTCATTTCTTTCGAACGTGTCTAGTCACTCGTCACCTCGAGCAAACTGTGCGTGAGGCCGCGTCGTTAGATCCTGACGAGATCGAACGTCGTCTCAGAAACTCCACGCGAGGATGATCGGCGTTCGAACGAGGTCCTCGAGGTCCAACTCGACGCGGATAAAACACGATAACGCTCGCCGTTACCGCTTGATTTTCGGGTAAACGAAATGTCGCCTTGGCTGTGAATCCGTGAATTCCTCGTTCACCAAGCGATTGCCATTCAACGTACGCAATGATCCATCGCCACGATGATTTGAATTTAACAGTATTGCTTTCGAACGCGATATTGAACCCCAATGTGTTAGCTTAGAATCAGCTTCGTCGATGTACAATCATGACAGAACAAACAAATTTGGGAAATGCTCACTGAATATTCTAAAGTGTATCGTTTATAAATTTCCAGGAATGATTTTCAACGATATCGAACACAGACAATCGTTACAAGTTACCGACGAATAAAACTAAACAGCAGGGGACGTTATGCTCGGGCAAAGAATCACAAGAACTTGCGTTGCACACTGTTTCTTTCGTTAATATTCATATGCGAACAAGAAAATTCATAGCGATCATTCTCCTCGATCGATGAGCATATCGTATTTCCGTTCGCTCATGATTCTAGTACAAACGTAGACAGAGGAAAGGCAAACTGAACGAAAAACAATAGGGTAAAGAATCCGTGGAATGGCATTAACTCCGTCCTTAATTGGAAGATTGACTTCGTTCGTCGTCCGGTTGTATCTTACACTACAGCGAATGTTACTCTTATCGTGCTGACGTTTATCATGGGCAAAGGTGTTATGCGTGAGTGTTGCATGTTCCTTGTGTGACGTGACTATCTACGTAGTATACATATACACTATATTCATATTTATACATTTATGTGTATATACAGAATGGTCCGCTGGAGACAAGCTACCTTAACATCTTTCGTCCGCATAATGACACAAAAAGACGTATTGAATTAAATAATCTCGAAGGACAATTACTATGTGGCTAAAAGTCTTATCTACAATTTCTTTCACTCGTTCCGCCTTTACTTATGTGCATAAAGAAAAAATATGAAGATCACTGCGGTCGAAAAACTATATCGTCCAGTGTGAAAAGATACAAATAAAACAGTTGCTCGAAACACTTCTCATAGCATTAAAATATTTTGTATAGCATTATCGTACCAGAAGTTATTAAGGCGGCTCGTTCCCGATGGACTGCTCTGTACATATTTATATATACCTCTGTTTCTCACATTCATTACTTTGCAAAATATTTCTTTTGCCGACGCGTCGGCACTAAGCCTGTATAATACAATCGCAAATTACATCTTACTCGCTTAGGCAAAAAATTTACTCGTTAACTCGGTGTAAGTACAGTGACCATCTGTAATTCGTCTGTTCTTTTCCCTACTCTGCGGCAGCTCCGAGGCTGCGGAACGATCGGCTCCGTTCCGTCGTTAAAATCGCGTCGATCTCGAGAAGCTCCCCAATCGCAAACGTTAATCTACACGAGTAAAATCTCATTCCGAGCGGCTTCGGTGCCTCGCTCCGTGAATCCTTTACAATTACAAATCGTTACAAGATTCGTGTGAAACGGAATTCGTGTATCCGTTCGGCAGGAGCGCACGTTCGACGAGCACGGGGTTAACGTGTGTGCCGGACGCTCGTCGCTGATGCCACGAAGAAAACAAAGAAGTACGTGCCGTTAAAAGCGTTCGCCGCCGTTGTGGGTTTATCGAGTATTGTTAAGGTGTGTTTCTTTGTTAGTGTGCGAGAAACGCCCACGCGAGCGTCGATTACGGCGAGAAACGAACGAACGATCGGAGGTTGTCGAACGATTAGAAGAGGCGGATGTGTTGTGTGTGATCACGCACGTAACGACGCGCACGCAGATATATACCCGCGTTGTTCAACGGACTTTCTATGTAATGAACAACAACGTGATGTGTTGTTTGTTGGTCGACCGCTAGAACGAGGCCGACGCGCACGGAAAACGGGTCTCGTCTTTCAGTCTCTTCGTCGACTCTCCAGGCGAGATTTTTGTCTCCGAGGACAAGCTACCTTTCTCTCTCTGTCTTTCTCTAATAATAGAAGTGGGCGAAACTGTTGCAGGTGTTGCGAGAACGGACCGATCCTCAGCTATGGGTTTGCGGGTGCGGTGGCGGGACCCCAGTGATCTCGGTCCAACGCATTTCGAAGAAACTGCGCATCCCGTGTCCTGCCTTGCCCACGGGACTGTCGTCCTCGTTGAATACCTCGCAGTTGATGAACATCTGTCTGACATCGGCGCAAAACTCATCGCGAGACTTGTACCTGCATCGAGAAGCACTCGTTGGAACATTTTTTGTTTTTCGTGACCTTCCCGGATCGGGGTTCGGCTCGATCAAGCCCGCTTGTTACAGCTTGCTTGAACCGATTATCTGTTTTTTTACTTTTTTTTTAGCTGTTTGCTCTCTAAACGTAACTGGCTTAGAAAAGGCACTTAGAGAAATACTGTAACGGTTCAATTAAGTTAGCCGTTGGGTTTACAGCGTGCAACTTACACGGAGTCCTGCAACTTCTTCTTGATCGTACTGAGATCCATGGGCGTTTTAATGATTTTCTTGTAGGTCGGGAACTGTTTGGTGTTCACCGGCAAGAGGAACGGCCAGGCCTCGTCCTGTTGCTCCAACTGTTCAAGTAGCACCTTACAAGGAGCCAACTCTCGTTGCTGTTTCTTCGTGAGCGTCCTATTGTTTCCCTCCTTCCTTGGCGAGGCTGTCGGGGTTGCCGGTTCCGACGAACTGACGTCCTCTACGTGCGTGTTCGATGCCGTTGACGGCGTTGGACTGCGACGCAAAACAACAGAGAAATTATTTGCACGATTAGCACTCTCTCTTTTTGCAGGAGGTTTTGTCCGTCATAAAAGCTTCTGGACGAATGCATAAGATTCGAGCGTGTTTTTTTTTTATTTTTATACGTTTTTATGTTATTCTAGATCCTGCTTGAGACGGGTATACGTTGCTCTCGATGGAATATTTTCGTCTCCTTGACTCTTTGTCCTTTGCGTGTACATTTTTTGTCTCGCTTGTCTTCTCTCTCGCCCTCTGTTCGCTTAGTTAGTTATTTACATTATATATTTTTTTTTTTTTTCGAGTAATCGTAGAGCCCGATGGCAGCTCTACAGTTACGACGAATTTTCTGAGAAGATACCCATCCCACTGTCGACGATCGTAAGAGCAACACGCTGTACGAGATGTACAGGGTGTCCCGACGAAGGGACCTGACAAGATTATTACTCACAGGGCGTACATGTGCAAGCGCATTTCGCCTGAACGAGGGAAAATCTATTTATCGACGACTGCGTTTACGTGGAAGCGTATTTTACAGCTAAGCCTATCGCGGAACACCCTGCATGAAGTGAATACTTCCTTACATCAATGATTTTCGACGAGTGTACGACACGGGCGGAGGATAGAAGTCGATACAATCGCATGAGACCAGCGTATTTCTTATGCTCGTTCGTTATAAAGCGCTATTTTTTTGTTATTTCTAGTCAATCGGAAATACTTTTGTTCATCGTTTGCGTTCGCTGAATATATGTATATGTGTGTATGTTATTGAATCATGGGTTTCGTAGCTTTTTTATTATCTTTCTACTGTACTTCGTATGAAGCGTTGTTAAGCCAGCGAGTTGACAATGTTTGTTTGTTTTTAACGTAATCACCTAGCTGGCGGATGATCAGAACTTTCACTTTCTCTGGTGCCTCCCCCTTTGGTATGACTCCTTCGACTACTATTTCTCTTCTTTGGTTGTTTACTGTGGCAATTAGAACAATACCATTTTCCCCTTGGCATCTGAAAATACGAATCGTCTAAGTAAATCAAGCACCTAAGCATTATCGTTGTTCAGTGAAACGAACAGACGACCGATCATACGACTGGCTGATAGAAGCAACTCACTTTTGGCATGACAGGATTGTGGCAGTCGGTATGATAAGCCCGTGGGCAGAGTTCGCACAACACTAAGTTTTTACCAACCCTCTTTCCACACACCAAACAGTTTCTTTCTCCTGTTGCTTTGTTCATGCATTCGTGACAATACCTAAATAGACAGAATATGCAATGTTTTACTTGAAATTGGTACAGAACGTAAGATGTCGAAGGTACGATCACTCACCAGTCACCATCAGGAATGTTTTCCATTTTTGGACGGAAACAGTAAGTATGGTAGCCGCGGTCACAGCCGTCACAAAGTAGCAGCTTGTCTTCGTTGTCTCCGCTGTGACAGAACTGACAGTTCTGTAACAAAGAAAAGGCACAAACTTTCCAATTTAGTGTTCGAAGATGTGTCTCCCGTTAAACCAAAGAGGTTTTAGCATTTCAGCGTTATCCAGCAAGCGTTTGAAAAATAAAAACCACATTGAAGCAATATTGTGCAAAAAAATAATACGTCAATTCAATTAATCGAACACAATTAACTGGGACAAGCTGAGATCGAGGCACATTTAATCAAAGGAATCATCAGGGCAAGGCATTTCGGATTTTATTTGATCGTATCGTGCACACTGATCCTTAATTTCATCTAAAATTAAATCTTGGCGTATTAAGGCTGGCTCGAATAAATGAAAATTCATACAAAGTGACACTGGGGTAACGAGATTATGGTAACTAAACTTGGAAGCAGAAATTCTACGAAAGGAAAAACATGAAGCGATAAAGGAAAATAGCAGACGATAAGCGGCATATTTCTTTGCATGCTACCGTTACGTTAGACTCTAACCACCATTAAATCACACTTCTGTATTCCCAAGTATGTCCACAGTTTTGAACAAGACTGTATGGACTGGTAAATCAAATCAGATATCAATTACCATAAACTGTATCCAAATCAAAGATTTCATTAATTGCCGCATTATTCGCACTCGCAAGAAATGACACGATACATTTATACAAATTCATTAGAGCGTTGGATGTGAACATATTGTGGAGAGTGCCACGCGAAGAGCATTTCATTTGACACATATAACACCAATTATTTACCAATTATTAGTAAAAGCGATATTGTTCTCTGTGGTTCACCGGGTGAGGGAGGGAGAGAGTGTTAGGCAGAGAAGTTAAAAGATAATTCGGTTAGTAAGTTAGTGCGAATACCCACAGAGGCCTGAGAAGTAGTCAATAGCTGATTGTACTGAGTGGTAGCTTTGAGTGAGACGCAGCGGTTTCGTAGCTTGACGCAGACCGAGTTTCTAGCTGGTGTTAGACTCACAGCCTTCATGATGCTCTTGTCCCAGGCGATGCTGGCCTCCAGCATGTACAACGCCATAGCCAGTTGAGCGGACGTGTGCGCTCTGGCTGTAGCTTCTCGCCAGTTGTTCAGCCCTCTCGGTGTTGTTTCTTCTTGAGGTACCGGTGTCTGATTGCTCTGATCTGAATTATTCGAGTTCGCATTTGCAGCTGCCGCCTGTTCCGCCTTCAAGGCTGCCAAGTTAGGATCTCCCGTGCTGCAATACAAATTCATCCATAAACCCATCTTTATTTCGCCAGACACCTTAACTATCTGCAATTCAGCTAACTGCACTGTTCTTACCAAACGCCTAATGGCGGCTTCAAGTATCTCCTCTCTATGGCGGCCTCCAAGGACAGTAACCTTTGTCGCGCCTGCTCCACTGCGCTGATCTTCTCCATTTCATTCAGCTTCTCAATTTCCTCGGCCTCCTCGGTTCCTGCCCGCGGAGGAAGCTTCCAGCCTTTGACCTGCATGCTGGCATTGGCCACCTTGTCTTCCAGAGCCTCGACCTGTTCCAACAGCTGAGCGTCGACGCGCAATGCGACCTGTTCGCTCCAATTCTCCGGGTTATCCGGTGTTGGAATCGGTGTATCCGGTTCGTCGGGTGTCGCTTGGAGTTCCGTTGCAGTGAGGTTGCCAGGATCGACGTTGATCCTGCCTGTGACAGCTAGGAAAGACTCCATCGTCGCCCACGTTGTACGTTTCAGTTCTTTCTCGCGAACGCCCCGAGAATGAAGGTGTTCCAGCAGTTCTTGAAACGTGTCGACGTCCGTTATTCTCCACCAACCGTATCGTAAATCTACAAATGAACAGTGAATCGCGTTAGCAAAGTCCTGAGAATTTTCATGGAGATACGACTGGTACGATCGTTTACCTTTTGGTACTGGCTTGGCTTCGCCAGGAGGCGGGAGACCGTGCACTTTCAGATACTCCAGTTGAACTGCTTCATCTTGCGTTAAAATCAACGGCGCAGGGCTGTCACACCTGTCGTAATTTGGACTAGCCGGAGGAGGGAAAACTGGTATTCTCAACTCGGTTGGTTCAGCTATTCCAAAGATCTGTTTGGTACTGGGACCCGGAATGTCGCATGTTTCTCGAGGCAGAATCGAAAACCAATTGAACTCGCTGCTGTTATCTGAAATTGTCAATACAAATTATTAATAAAGTTTCTAAGACTCATGAATTGACAATGAGTACAGGTCAACTTACGGGAAATAAATGTGCCGTTTAACTCCTTGCCGTTATGAAGATTATTAACATGATTGTATTTGTCCCCGTTGGGAATCGCCTCCACAACTTTATCCTCCATCTTCACTCCCAGTTTCATGTCCTCGTCCATGTCTTCGTTTTCTTTCTTCGTGTCTTCAACCTTCACGTCCACGTCCATGCTGATCACTTCTGTTTCTTGTTTAATCTCTTCGGATGTGACGTTGGTCTTGGCGTCGGCCATCCCGTCGATATCATTCTTCTTTTCCTCCTTCATGTTCGTAGAATTCTCAGAGCCACAGTTCAGTATAGGTTCTTTCTTGCAGTTAACATCCTCCATTTCAGACTTCGTTTTATCCATCACCAACGATTTCATGTCCTCGTCTTGCTCGTTTGAATTGAACTTCTTCTCCAGTTTCACATCATTCGGTGCATCGTTCTCTCTGTTCTCCATCGCTTTGGTGTCTTCCTGCTTTGTCTCGAGTTTTTCCTCCACCGGCATGTCTTTGTACTTCTCGTCCAGCTCAGCTTGCATCTCCAGGATCTCAGGTTCTGCGCTCTCCATGGCTTCCACGAAGATGCCTCCCGCGCATGCCAATTCCCAATATCTTCTCCAGAACCTGTCTTGTCCGAATATGTGCGCCCGCAGCTGCTTGGAAGAACTGTTCAGCTTCTGCAGTTGCTCCTCAGACTGCTTCAACAGTTTGTCCAATTTCTTTCCAAGTTCTTCGCCTGACAGGTTCTTGTCCTCCTCCTGAATCAAGCACAAGCAATTGTAGACCGTGTATGAAACTAAAGAAGCATTTGATATAAAATTGTATGAAATCGTTGTACCTCTTCAGGCTGAGTCCCTTCGCTCTCGTTCTCCGACATGTCCTCCACTTCGTCCTCGTGATGAATTTCATCTGGAGTCGGAGTCGTCCCCACCGCTGTAGACGTTGTGTTGCCTTCCTCGTCGACTTCCTTCTTCTCGATGGTAATAGTGTCTCCTGTTTTGTTCACGATCACACCAACTGCCTCCATTCGAACCTTTCGACTGTGCAACTGCCTGAGCCTGCAAACACACGAAACAATCAGTCGTTAGTTCATGAAAAACTGCTAGTATAGGGTCGCAGAGATTAGGCAGCACAAGACCACATAAATCTTCTTAATTTTGTTAAATGTTCATTATACGCCCTAGTACACAATGTCCATTACTTTCCACTTCTATTATAATTTTTAAAATGGTAAAATCTTTAAAACATAATTTTGCAAGAATTCTATTTCACTGATAAGATTTCTCTTTTTCTAAAAATTGAAATAATTTATCTGGATTACTGATTTTTACTTCATACTTGAAGGTAAGATACCCTAAAACGTAGACACGCTGTAGAGGGAACAATAACCATCCTTTAATAAATCATCAACAAACATAAGAAGATAAATTTGAAATAATTGATGACTGATCCCAATAGTAGTGAATTGTTCTTGACAAGTATTCTCTGGATCTCTTTAAAACAAAGGCTTCTGAAAGAGGTACTCACTTCCTGATCTTAGTGTCCAGGACGAATCTCTCTTTCCTGAGTTGAGCCACCGTTTCCAAGCTACCCTCGATTTGCCTGATCACAGCCTTGTTCTGCAACAGCTCGTTGCAGAGGAACGCGAGCATCTGCGCCTTGTGTGTCGGGTTCAGCGCCAGGAACGGCTTGTCCCTCAGCCTCTCGGACATCTTCCACGTCTCGTTGTTGTGCAGATGCTCGTAGAATTGTGCATTCTTCCCTGAACACGTCGAAGCGTAATCTCCGCCGTTCTGATGGTGATCCGCGAACTTCTTGTCGCGTTCGCGTTCCAGACAGACTCCGGTCAGAGCTTTCACTTCTCCGGTCGCGTTCGCGTACAGATAGATTCGCAACACTTCGCTGATGTTCGCGTGCGTTATGTCAGCCTGTCGAAGGCTCTGCCCCAGGCCCGTCGTGTGTCTCGCTGGTTGTGGGATGCCTGGGTCCTCGATGGCGCACACCAGGAGGTGGGTCATCACCGACAGCATCTCCTCTTCGGCCTCCTCGTCGTTCAGGAGAGCCAGCTGAAGACTCTTCAAGCTGGGCAGCGATTCCATGTCTGTGGAATTGAATTGGAATTATTATTCAGTGTTATCAGTTCGGTTGTTCTTGTTTCATCTCGAAGCAACTTTGAAATGACCTAAGGCAACTTCGAATGACTTTGAACCGATCTCAGTGAACTTGAAATGAAACAAAACATTTTCAAATCGCCTAGAGTGACCTTAGTTCCTTTGCGTTGATCTCAGAAGGAGCTCAGGGATCTTGAAATATCTCTAGTCACTATAAAATGACCTTAAAACGACTCTGAGGTAACCTAAGTCACTGTAAAACGACTTTAAAGTGTCCCAGATGATCTAGACAAGAGCTTGAAGTATTCTGACAGATCTTGCAATTAATTCAAAGCTGTCTTATCAGGGATACAAATGAAATTGAAATGAACACTCACCAAAGCCCAAAGTTTCGCCGAAATTATGCAGAAACTCGAACACCATGACGATATCCGAGAACGCCTGTCCGGACAGCTTCAGTCCAGGTAATCGCTTCAATTCTGGCAGTGGTCTGTGATCTGAAATCGAAGGAACAACAGTTCAGAAAAATCCTATCGTTTATGAAAGTGCGTGTTCGAAACGTACCAGTCAGTTCCATGTCTTCCACCGGTTTCCTGATCTGTTCGATCAATTCCATCTCCTGCTTCCTCTGTTCAGCCCGTTTCTCCTTCGAAGCTATTCTCTCAGCCCTGGCCTCGAGTCTCCTCTTCTCTCTTTCCTCCATCTTTCGGCGATTCTCCAGCGCTCGTACCAGCGCCATGTGCTGTCTCCTTCTCTCCCTCTCCTGCGGTGACCCAAACAGACGGTTCAAGAGGACGAAACAACGCGGGAGGAGCGTTCATGCAGGATCAACGCAAGGAAAATCTCGTAAGTCTCAGTCGAAAGCACAATATCGGCACGCACGGGCTACAACAAACTCTACAACCGTCCCAAATACTCTTCAGAGAAGCTACACACGATCATGATGAACACGGATGCAACGCAAGGATCATTTGTAAATCGATCTCCTTCATTTCGAACACCGTGCAACTGTTTTACCCAACCATACCGTTCAAAACACGAGTAAGCTACACCAACGGGTCCGGTGCTCTCAGAATGACTTCTCAACAGGCGTATATAACGCGGCTTGGCACGTCGTTAGCTTTCTTTCCGATGTCGAAGCGAACGAAGCGAGGAAAAAGCGCCTACGATGCGAATGACTGATCGCGAACGTGTTACCGCGTTGTCAAACGGGCGACTGGTTAGTGAACGTGGATTTCTTGGGAAGCATTCGTTTGCGAACGACTCGATCTCTCGTGGATCATCGACGAGAGATCGAATCTCAGTGGTGATTAGTCTCAGATACACGGTTAATCGTGAGAAATTAGAACTGGATAACTTTAAACTCGTCGTCAGATCGAATCCTGTCGTAATCGATTTTCAGATCGCCGGTCAGTCGATCTGCTGGCACCCGAAGATGCGATCGTATGATTTTTAGGGAAGCGAACTTTTTTAGTCGATCGATGGTGGATCGATTACGACCGTTGGCTGCTGACGAGGAGTTTAAAACGGATGAAACTCGATTCCGTTTAGTGAGGTCGTTTTATTAAACTAGATTGGGTATGAGACATACCAGCTCGACGGTGTAGAGCATCTCGCGCTGCTTGGTGAGCTCCTGCATGTACATCTGCGGCACAAAACACATCCACAGTCCACCAGTGCTCTCAACAACTACTTCTACGATCAAAGTAACTAGTGTTTCTCGCTCTGACGCGCGAATTTTCGCTTTTTCTAGCGCGTCGACTGCGAGCCTCGCGAAGAAACATTGAAACATTAGGTGGAACCATTGTCCCTCTCTCTGGAGGACACTCTTCAATCGACTTCAATCATTTGAATAGGTAGAACAGTTTACAGTCAGATCTCAATAATAAAATGACAATTGATAAAATGTGCGATAACTGTTCGAGTCTGACAGAAATTCATAAAGTTTGTAAGAATTGAAATGAGAGAGAAATTTTCTATTTCACTGTTTAACATCAAGATCAAACTCACACTTGCAATAGTAATTATAATCAAGATAAACATAGGTAATCTTTCGAACCACTTTCATTCGAGGAACGCAACACGTTGCCACGGAATCTACAATTAAATCAAAATTACTGTACACTACGATCAAAATGTTACCACAAACTATCGGAAGTAATAAAGCGATGTTGAAAGACGTACACGTAATCTCCTCACCGTCGTCGTGTAGGTTAATTTTTCCGAGAACATTTACGTTCGTACTGATTCGGGAAAAAATAGATACGATGGTCGGAAGTCAATATGTAATCGATTCAAGAACGACAGCGGTTAATGACCGTTTAACCCTTTCGCTACGGTGGCGTCCGGTCAGAAATCGACGATTTTTCCGTTTACAATTCGGACATTTTTCCAGCATAAAGGACACAGTGAAATTTAACTTAAAAAGCTAGAAAGACCAATCAGAAATCAGGTGATTATGCGATTTAGTGTCTTCGAGCGACTACATCCGGTGCTAGTAAGCACGTACATATAATTTTCTGGAGGATGACTATACTCTTACTATAGACATCCCTCAATTGACACACGCCGATATTTATGCAATTTTGATTTGATATAGAACTCGAAAAAATATTGGATACTGTTTCTTTTTAACGACAAACATCAATGTTTGAACAATGAAACTTGTCATTTAAAAAGACACAATTTACATTTTGAATTTTTGATAAAATAGCTTTTCCAACCCCAAATTTGAGGGCTGTTTTCACCTCTTTAACGTGGATGTTTGTCGATAAAAAAAAACAACGAATATTTTTTCGAGTTCCATGTTGTATAAAAATTGTATAAAAATCTGCGTGTGACAACTGAGGGATATCCCTCGTTAATATTCATTGATGATGACTATAGTCGGTCTCTGTAGCGAAAGGGTTGAGAAAGAACGATGAATCCGTACCGTAAGAGGCGAATGAAGGTAATCGGCTGAAATTCATGGTAATCGCGCGGATTAGTACCGGAAACGATGAACGAAAGCGATGGGGAGGATAATGTAAGACGAAGCTAATTTCTACGGTAACAAACACACGCACACCTTTTTCTAATTTCTACTACGGTCACGGTCACGTGAACGAGATGGATCATCGACTCACCTGTTCCTTCAACATCACCGCCTGTTGCCGTTTCAATTCGCGTTCCTGGGGAATCAGAAAGAACAAAGCTCATGTAACATTTCCTGTTCGTCGTCTGATGGCGAAGTTATTCGTGCAGTGGAAAATGGTATTCATCGGGGATGGTTTTAAAGAGTCAAAGGAGCAATTAACACGTCCACGGTCCTGTGAGACATCTGTCAGCGTATGCTAGAGACTGGTCAAGGTCATAAGTTTGTCTGCTAATTGCTCATTTAATGGAATCTTGATGTTTCAAGCGACTTTTTAACAGGTTCCCTGCTACGCATGCCGAAAACGGTATAAACATCAATTTTAATTTGATCACATAGTTACCAACCCTTATAAAATTTTGAGTAACATTCACATTAAAATCATAGTAGAAATAAAAAATGAAATAGCAAATAGATAAATATTTGTACGATCAACCACGTGTATTAATAAACAGCCATTTTCGCGTGTCTGTTTAGGTACGGAATTTTCTCTTGCGGCGGGGAACGTGTTGATATTTCTAATTCACTTGTATATTTATTTGTATTCTCGAATTAAAAAAGCAGAAGTTGTATTTTTCCCGAAGCAATGATCTTGAGAGAGCCAATTTAAGTATCTGTATAATAGTTTTGATTCAGGTATTCACTGAGTGGATAAATAATAAATAATTGAAAAAGACAATACGTACAACTCCTTCTTTTATGACTGTGCTGAATGGACAGTGAACGTGTTAGTTGACTGCGAATATTTATACAAATAGGCGTTTCTAGACTTAGTTCTTCTGTGTTTTAACCTCTTCAGGGGCACTGACACATTTGCCTGCGTTCAGTTTCTTTTAATGATTCAAGTGTTAATAACAACGAAACTGATCAAATGAAGGGTTAAGGAAAAAGACAAGGAATATCGCAAAACAGATTCATTACGTAAATCAATTTTTAATACTATAGTGCATCAGTAAAGAAACAAGGTCCAATAAATGTAACTGTACTGTTCATGACATGAAGTTATACTCTAATTATGCGACAGAGAAAAAATAAGTGAAAATATAATTGTTTTACATTATTTTAACTTTTCTTTCAAGTTGAACACTGCAGCATAAAAATGGACATACCCTGTTCTTTCCCCTTACCCTTCAAATATTTCCATAATTAGTTTGGTTCCTTCATTCAAGTACAACCGAATACAAAAATTGTGTTACTACTACTTTTAGTACTAAATTTTAGAGGCGTATTTGAACTGTAATTTGTTGCAAACCTTGTTTCAAATAACGTTAAGCAAAAGAAAATTGAAATAACGTATTCATTTGATCAATTTCATGAGACACTGCAAAATTTGTACATCTCAAAGATTTTGAATTTTTACCATTTCTCATTTTATTAGCTCGATAGCTATGAATTCATACTGAATCTAGTATTTTCTAACATCGCAAAAGTCGTCTCTGAAGAAGCCAACACAGTCAAAGAAATGAAACATTCAAAATTAAATTTGACATCTACATAAAAATCATATTTCTCATTTCATTTACTTTTCGAAATATCATCCACTTGGAACTGTTAAATCGCATGATCTACTGGCGAAATTGATCGAATTCGTTTAAGGATACATCTCTTAACAAAAAGAAAAAACCGAGAGAATTTGTACGAACAACCGGAGGAGAGTTGATTTGTTCGTTAAACAACGTTTGCAAAACAGGGTCATTCTATGTGAATTTTTACTCGAATGTAGGCCAACGAAGGGGGAGTAATGCAAAACGGTGCAGAGACAGAGAGGGTGTAAGGGGGGTGTAACAACGATTTTAGGATTACCTGTTGCTTCCGTTGTTGCTCTTCCAGTCGTATCTTCTCCACCTCTTCCTGTCGTTTTTTCCGAGCCTGCGCACATGCCATACACACGTCACTCGCATCCGTCATTATTCTCGTAACAAAGCTTACACAATGATTTTTCTTTTCTATTCTTTTTTTTTCGATTCTTGGTATAACAATCACCCGACAGAGAAAGGGAAATTCGCGGAGATTTCACCGTCTGATCTCGACTCATCTCGCGAGCGATCGAATATCAATTTGAACCGACTGATTGGAAAAAAAAAATAAATAAAAAAATATGCGGAAAATTCTGTGGAGTTTTGTAAATTGTTCTCGACACCGTGTGAAATGTGTGGACTCCTGTGACATTTTTTTTATTCATATAGGCCGACGATATTCTGATTAGAGGCTGACGGTATCCTGATCTGAATTTACTGAAAGATCGACTTCTTCGTGTTGTGATTCGAAGGCTACGTGTTAACAAGCAGACGCGTCTACGTA
This sequence comes from Macropis europaea, assembly GCA_916610135.2. Lineage (NCBI taxonomy): Eukaryota > Metazoa > Arthropoda > Insecta > Hymenoptera > Melittidae > Macropis > Macropis europaea. Next base: position 9,829,475 of record OU744350.1, on the reverse strand, counting down.
GCAGAGTCGGTGACAGGGGTAAGCACTACTCTCTAAGATCTAATTGTAAGCCTAATTTCGCGTACCAGTGTCGTTTTGTTCTTCGATTTCAGATCGCGTGATCAACCATTGTTCATTTTTCTACCCCTTATACATCGATTAGAATTTTTCGAACTCTACTGTTCCCTGTTTTGTTGAGATGCTGAACCGACAGTGAAAGAACTCGAAACTCCTCTCATCCGACAGTCAATAAAATTTCACACCGTGGAGAGTTAAAGTTAATCGACAGGCAACGACATAAGATTCTACTTAAAATTCTTTTTACTTGCAAATCGATACGGTCGTCAGAAAAAAAAAACATATCGATCGGTACTCGACAACGGAGAGACCTGTTGATAGTAATTCGATTGAACGACACAACAAGATCTGAACGGAAAACTTCCCATGACCCAACCGAAGAGAAATACTCAAGTTCGCATGCTGTCGTAAAAAAACGTCTCGTGAAAAAACATCAGATACATATTAATGTTTAATCAAAGAAAAAGAACAGCAGCCAAGCAGTAGAGTGGACCGAACGGTCCGTGGAAAATCGACGGCTTCGCGGAATCGACGAAACACAAAAGAAAAACTAGAAACCTGAAATCTTGAAAGAAAAAGCTTCTCACCAACTACCAGTAAGAGAGAAATATTTATGTACGAAATATATATATATATAGAGAGGGAAAGAGAGATAAATAGATAAATATATGTATATATATATATAAATATATAAATATGTATAAACCACCACCACTTTATACAAGAAAATATGAAAAAGATCGAATAATTTACGTATAAGAAGAGAGTAAGTGATCAGACGTGTAGAATAGAGAAACAGATAGTAGAACTGGAAAAGAGTGAAGTAGAATCAGAGAGCGCATGCAGGAGCCAGGCAAATATACTCGCCTTATGCACATTATTTATTACTAATCGCTGAAGCTGATATTGTTCTTGTTAATCATATATAATACAGCCTGTGTTCAAAAAAGAAATTATTTTAAACAGACGTGTTTGATTCTTTTCAGGAAGTAAATTAACGATCGCCAGAGCGACAATAATAGTAAGTTACAATCGCAAATATATACGTATAGCGTCTGATTGATTACGTCACATGTTTCGCGAGGCAGAGTGTTTCATCGGCGCTCAGACAGAAAATAATAAATGAGTAGAAATGTGGTAAAATAAATAAATAAATAAATAAATAAGAGAAAGCGCTTGATGGGTCAGCGGTACTCGACGGAGATCGATAGAACACGTAATATTTCGAAAAATATGGCATGCTGGATAATCATGTAGCTAGCTGTTATTTTTGTATAGTGACAGGAGAAGCTAGGCACAGGATAGCATTGCGACAGTCGGTATTATAATTATCATTATCCTTGTAGATACGATTTTCTATAGAAACGTGGACGGTGAGGCCGCAATGTCGACGTCGGCGCTCCGTTTCTCGATTCTTCGTGCTCAAAAACAGCGACAGAACCGAGAAACCTCGAAAATGTTCGCTCGAACTTGGCCTCATCTTGGTGGCGTTTCGTTCGAGCCCGACTATCTTTTTCAAAACGCAAACCATTGCATTTGTAAGAATTTTTCAGTCTCGATCTTACGCTGCAAAGTTCAAATATTCCAAAATGATGATCGTCATCGGTTATCCGATACAATTTTCATCTATTTTACTAGAATCGATCACTCATGTATCAGGCTCAGCAGCGTTCGTTGCGTTTCGAAAAAGGTACACCGAATTTAGCAAGCGCCGAGGATGTCGATATTGTTGTCACTCGCAGCGTCTGGCCCTACGAAAGCACCGTGTGTGCGTCTAAATATGCGTGTACGTGTGTGTTCGTGTACAATTGTGTCCTCCTTCGCATCGAGTTGATTATGTGATGCGCTACTGGTGCTCCGGTGTCGCGATTTTACCATCGTCGCGTCGCCGAAGAAAAACGAAGAAGGTCAGACAAATAATGAATCGTGAGAATCTCTCGAGAACTCCTTGTCATGCGTGAAATTGCGCCCGCGAAAGAACGAGATCTCGATTAAAAAAAGAAGAAAAAGATCGGGGGCGACGCGCAGCGACAAAGGAACGTGTAAATCATAATCCCGTATCGTGTTTGGGGGGAATAGATGAAAAAGAATAAGATGGCTGATGTAGAATGACGTGACGATCGAGAACAAAAATGTTACGTGGTGACATACATGAAACACGTGTTAAAAAACGAGTAATATCTTACCTCTGATTGCCACGGTTCTTATAAACTTAATCTATTTATGATGATGGAGGAAGGAGGCAGGAGTTTGGACGAAGAGAGACGTGAGGACGACACGGAGTACCAGGCGATCTTACCTCGAAGGTTCCTTCGTATCCTCGTGAAATCAGAAGAAAAGAGAAGTCGAGAAGAGAGAACAGAGGGGGACCAACGTATCACAAGGATGGTACGGTTAAATATTAATTGGTGAACATGAAGTCGATGAGAGCTTAATGAGAAGATGTAAGGTTGCGGTCCGCGAACTTCGGGGATCGATCGTGGAGTATCAGGGATGGAGTAAATTCCTCGAAGGCAGTCAATCGAAATGGCGACTGAGAGACGAAGGATTCGTAGAAGGTATAGCAGCTTCTCTGGGGAACGCTGTCGATGCAGAAAATTCTTAAACGGTTGGACAGTTTCGGAGATAATGGTTCTCAGAGAACGATAGTCCTGAAGATTCGACGCTGTCTTCTACGAATCCTGTGATATGGCAAAGGGCAGTCGAAAACGGTTCTGGTACAGTAAGAAACATAACTTATATTTGTAAAGAACAAATTCTACTTAAACAGTAGAAAGTCCACTATGCAGTCACTAGAAACTGCTGTCTAAAATAACTCCCAACTCGGGGATGTCAGACAAAAATTGTTGAATGAAAGATGTATTTGAAAGGTTTAATATGATACACACATTCAATCTATTATGCAGTTAATATTTCTGAAGATTTCATGGTGACCTTATAATTGCAGTATGCACCATTGCATGCTATCTGTTCTGCATTCATAGTGCATAGTGCAGCATACTGGAACTACGAGCTGCATGGAAAATTACATTTTATTATAAGAAGTCCTCCAAACACAACAGGCTTCATTCAACAATCTTTTTCCAACTTCAACTAATCAAAATTTATTTCAGATGGCAGTTGCTAGTGACTCACCCTGAATACAAACAACTTCACTCTGTGTGCTGATCCACACATACCATCTCAAACAGAAACCGTCCTCGACTGACCCATCCACGGGTGTGCCACGTGGTCCAGTGACCGTACTCTGAACCAAAGAATCATCAAAAACCAGAAGGACCGAGCGTTCGCCGGGTGAAGGAGGGAGAACAGGGTCGTTTTCGGGAGGCGTCATCGTTACGACAGCTTACCTCCAGAAGCTCCTGACTTTGCGTCTGGGTCTGGGCCTGCTGGGTATTGTCCAGGCTGGCGTTGGTGGTTGTGGTGCCGGTGGACGATGCGCTGGACGCGGGTGTGGTTGTCTGCATCGGTTGGGGCGACGGGACGAGATTCGCCGAGGTCGTCGGCAATGGAAGCGGCGGCGGTGGGGGCGGTACCACCTGGACGATCGGTGGTACCGCTTGCGGCGGCACCACTGTCGCCACGGAAGGCGTGGTGGTGCCGGTGGTACTTCCGGTGGTGAGCACCGTGGATGGCAAAGGGGCGACGGGCAAGCTCGAGGACTTTTTGCCGACCGTGTCCTCCGGGTCGGTGTGCTGCATCATGTCCCTGTTCCTCCAGCTCTCCGCGATGCTCTCCCTGTTCTTCCAGATGGTGGCCACCGTGCTGCTAGCCAGACCCAGCTCGCGCGCCACGTCGCTCTTGCTCTTACCGCGTTCGATCTCTTGGATGATCTTCATTTTCTGCTTGATCGTGAACGCTAGCCGCTTTCGACCCTGCGTTTGTAGGTTTAGGGATGCCCAATAATCGATCGTGTTAATCGACGCGTGATCAACGTAACGCGCGGCGGACGACGCGGCGTGATCGCGGGACGCGATCGATGCCCGTCGAGCCTTTTTTCGGTAGCTCGTCCTTTGCCGGAGGACGTTCGACCGGTGGTATTGTTTAGAGCTCGGGTGAGTAGTAGGTTTGGTTCGTGGCGTGGTCTCTCTGTGAAGAGGATAGGCTGAGCCTTTTTCGAGCTTCGCAACGAACTGAAAGTTGCAAGACAAACAACTAAGGGGCTCGGAAGCTCCGTGGATACGTCTGATCCGTGTTGTGCGTGATCGAACACTATCTCATTTCATTCTGTTTCCAAATTTCAAATTACATTGACTCGAATGTTCATTGAAAGAATTGTTGAATAAACTCGATTAGGATCGATTATAAGTGAACTGGGCATCCCTGCGTCGCGTCCCAGGCATTGTCAACCGAATCATATCTACATTTTAGTGTTGTCACTCTACTATCGGCCGACGATCGTCCCTCTAACTCTGCTCGGCCTGTGTTGCGTGTATGTTTTCTGGGCAGGGTTCGTGATGTGCGTGTGAAGGTGGATGCAAGTGAATGCGAAGGGATGAATGAGCGAATGAGTGAGAGTGATCTTGAGAAGGTTAGGATGGTGTGTCTCGCTCGAAGGGATTTCGATTGGGTGCGTTCTTTTTTCTTTTTTTTTCTTTTTTTTGGACAACTATAACAGTGGATGGACTATTAAAGTATCTACACTCGCGCATCTACATCGAAAAATTCTCGTTCCACCGCGTATGCTTTCTTTCGATCGTGCGAGACTGTCGAACGATTTTCCCTTTCGCGGTGAACGGGAGAAACTACGTGCGTGGAACGAGAAGCTTTCCGGACAAAGCGCGTTCTCCTTTCGTGCTTTCGAGACCGTGTACTCCGATTCGTTCGATTCCGATCGTTCACAGAACACACGTGCAAGCTCGAGTTTGATATCTCCTCGAAAAATCGGACGGTACTCGGTGGAAAGCGAGGTTCTTCTAAAATTTCGTTCTAATCGGTTCGTCTAAACTTCTCACACGATCATTCGCCTTTGTCTATGCAATCGGGTGAGGAAAATATGCCACGACAAGACCGATCACTCCGAGACTGTCTACAGAGCGCACATAAAAAGCACCGGGGACTATGCATCGAGTTCACACGACTAAACATCATTCGAGCAACAAATTTCGACTCGTTAGTGAACGCTATATCATTTCTTGAGAACTTCGAAACTGCAGGCACCATCGACGTTTCAATTATAACTCTTCTGAACGATCTTCGACTACCGACAATACGTACAAAACTGCTCCCATTTGAAAAAAATTGACGGCGCGTTGCAGTCTCGATTTTCTCAATCCTTTTTTCCTTCTTCTATGGAAGCCGCGCGGTTCGTCCGGTCGGTGGAAAAAAAAAATAGAAAAATCGTTGGGTCCTCGCTCGGTCGCGTCGGTTCTCGCCGAGTGGAGGACCCGGAAGCGAGATGCAGCCACAAAACGACTTCCGTTAACACGACTATTAAAAAAAAAACGTTCGACTCACTGAGGAAAAACGAAAATAACCAGGTGAAGAATACTAAAGTCGGGTTGGGTCAAGGGTTTGGTATCACAGGGGTGGTGTCGATCGGATCAGACTGTGGGAGGACATGCTGGGTTCTCCTGTCACTATTGCTAGCGATTCTTGGTTGTCTATGGGGGTGGTCTTCGTGTGTCCTGGGACGTTTTCAAGGGTCTCGGATCGTAATGGGTTTCAAGGGTTATATATGCGAGTATATATATATAAAAGTATTTCGTTACAGAGATCCATTGGAGGAATATATATATATATATAATATACAAATAGCTGTATATATATATACGTATATATAGATAATATATATAATGTATGTATATAATATGTATATATATATATAAATACGACACACACAGAGAGCATGCGACACGCACGACAGGTGGACAAAAATACAAAAAACGTAGGTATCCCAAATAGAGTTAAGAGAACAGATTCCTTGTGAATGAAACAACGAGAATCGAGACAAAAAACGTGAAAAGGAAGACACGACATGTTATTGAAGAAGAGTCAACTTACCTCGAGCAACTGTTGATTTCGGATCTCCCGCTCCCGCCTGACCGCCTCCTGTCGTTCCGATTTCTCTTGCTCCTTGAGCAGCCTGCAGACACAATTACTCCTTTAACTATCAAACGCTTTCGCAGCTGATCGGTTTATCACCTTTCTAAAGGTGGAAGCCGATTACCATAAACTGAAATCTCTGTAGAACCTACAATTTGCTTCCAAGTATCATGTTTGTGACTACTTGGTGTTTGAGATTGAAGGGAATTTACGTGTTACAAATGGAAACACAGGAAATGTTAAATTATAAAGGCAATGGCAACCAGCTATAGATTTTAAAGAGACGTAGGAGTACGTCAACGGTAATCAGATACAATTTATAAAATGGCGTACTACTACGTCAGCGACAGCGAATGTGTTAAGACATGTACACTGCCAGTCAAAGGTCTAGAATCATTTTCAGAGTTATGCTAATATCAAATTTGCTAATTCTCTGGTTGCTTGATTTAATGATGCGAGTCTAAATAGTAATATACTCTGCTCTGTACCCTCTACAGGACACAACTTGAAGTTATCCACTGCACTGAATTTATTATTAATCCAATATAATCTGACTGTATTTACCATCAAACAAATATACTAAAAATCTTTGTCTATCACAATCAAAATTCATATAGTAACATATAAGAAGTACACAGCAACATAGCTGACAATTGTTCTGGTAAATTACAGCCTTTTGTTTTACGTCAGTTCAAGTACAAAAACATTTGACCGACCACTTAGACCTGGAGTGATTCCAAACTTTTGGACGGTAGTGTACATTTCACTCAGCCTCCGTCGCGCAAAAAAAGCGTTGTAGCCGTAAGTAAAGCACAGGTTACGAGTGCACGCTGCAATTTATTATCTTTGCATGTAACCAGCGCTTGACCTCTGCTCCGTGGACATGCATCCAAGCTTTTTTGCCTCGTCCCGCGTCACTGCGTTCGGAAAACACGCTCGAGCGACTGTTTCATTGGAAGGGCTTTTTTTTAGGAAGCAGAGTATCGACTCGGCGTTTAAAACGACGTCGGTTGACATGTTTGACTTGCCTAGCCTGCTCCTTGTGCCGCTGCGCCTCCTCCTTCGCGAGCTTCTTCGCGTACGCGAGCTTCTCCCTCTCGTACTGATTGTTTGCTCGCACATCTCTGAAACCACCCGCGGCTCTCAGCTCCTCCAATCTTCTCGCCACTTCCTGAGCACCCAGCCTAACGAATTCCGCCTCCGCCAGGCCCATCGTCGGCTGCAGAAACTCGCCCACCAGCGGACGAGACGAGAACGAGAAGTTCGCTGTCGTCAATTCCGGCGGATTTTGTTGCTCCAAGAACTGAAAGACGTTCGACGATTCAATTTCTCAACCTGGCTGCGATACACGGGACACTTCAGGTCTCTAAGTACAGTGTCACAAGCTCCTTGGACCGGGAGTATTGAAGAGAGAGCTTGTAACACTTTACATGAGATTCCATGTGTAATTGACTCTATCAGCAGTGATCGGATTGATATTCAGGAAGTTTTATTATAGATTCAATTAATCGCTATCTATCGATCTTTAATAGAGTCTTTTACACAGGATATCTCTGTCGATGACCTCCTTAAGGGAGGTGGGCGTGGAGGTTAAATGGAGTAAAAAAATATGCTATCAATATATTGTCACAAATGCATATTTAGTTAGATAAATGTTACTCAGGAAACTATCAATATATTGGTACTGCCCGACAACTTAGTCCTGGGACCTGAGGTAGGACTCACTGAATTTTTGGATGTCTTAAAACAATAGAATATCAGGGACAAGAGTAACGCGTCTCAAGACTTTTACTCCACTTTGCCTCCTCTATCACCTTACTCAAGCATCTTCTTCACAGACACCCGACGCATTAAAATTAATGTGCACAGTCTCGGTTTGCTAACCTTGGCGAGATCAGGACTGCTCCTGAACGTTTTTCCGCAAGGACTGTAATAAGACACGTCACCCTTTATCACTCCGGACTTCCCTAATCCCTTGATCACGGTCTCCCGTTTCCATCCGCGTTCCAGAGGAACCTGAAGATCCCTTTCGCTGGGCTTCACCTTTCTCCTCTTCGCACTGGACACACCGTCGGCGTTGTCGTCGTCCGTGTCCGTCACCACGTCCGTGTTGCTGCCGCTCTCGCTCGTCACGTCCATGTTGCTCTCCTCGCCCGACGCCTCCAGCAGTTTGTTCTTCATCTTCTCCTGTAAAGACCGCTATATAGGGAGCATGGTTTTAGTGCGAAATCATAAATGAAAAAAACAAAGCAATCCGCTCTCCCTCGGGCCGCCGGTCGTCTCTTCTTTCTTGCCTTGTTGCGACGCGTTCCGAGTCAAGTGAAATGAAATTAATTCACAGCGCTGTACTGAGTTATGGGATGCTACTGCACGCATGGGCTACTGAGAAATATTCTTGTTGGATTTTCAGGGCATTTTGAAGAATATTCTGAATAGGAGCGGGAGATCTGAAGATTCTGTTTTCATTCTGGTTGTTGTTTCGTGTACGTAACCAAGCATCGATTGCTATGGCCACTTAGCCGGGATCCACAGTTTTAGGTGTTCTGAACCACCAAAGTGTCGATAGCAACGCGGAAATACTGAAAATGGCCACCCATCTTAGCTCTGTCAGTGCCAAGCATAATTTAACTTTGGCGATCGGATAAGAACCAGAGTCATGCAATAAAATATTTTTCTGTTATAGAGTGTCAACTGACTGTTAGAGAACACAGCTTTCTGTTATACAAGTTTCTTTCAAGAACCCTGAGATAATCATCTAATAAACAAATCTTGAGAACATGTCTCTTTTTTAACAAATGAACCTTTCAACCTTCAATCCCTGCGTCAGCTACTTTGATCGCCTTTGCTCAGAAGATATTCTTCTCTCTCACAAAAACAGTCCAGCACACACAGAACATCCCAACCTAACTCAGTAAGCAAATAGAACTGAACGAACGCCAGACGAATGCGCAAACGAAAGAAAAATTCAAAAGAGAAAAGTGGTGGACAGTTCAAAGATGCAATCAGAAACTGTACCTGGTTCTTGTCATCGCCCTGGCCTGTGGCGTGTAACTGAGCGGCGAGGATGTTCGACCTGAGCAACGAGACCTGATGAGACAATGGCACGCTTGGATCCAACGTGGGCGTTGGTTTGATCCCCAAGGCTCTGCTTTGAGCCAGAAGAGACGCCACGGTGTTTTTCTTCGGTTTGGAGACACCGCGACCCAGGTTTCTCGGTCGACCGTCTTTGTGGTGGGTGGTACTGGCGCTCTCGCTTTCCTCGCTTCCGCTGCTTGGCCGCTGCGGAGAGTCCGCAGCGGCGAAAAGCTGTGCCAGTGAAGGACTAGGCGAAGCTGGCACCGGGACCGAGTTCTGCGGCACTCTTCGCGGCTTGGGTCCAGGCTTTCGTCTCGCTGAAATTCGACAATCGTCTTTGCTTCATTGATATTTCTGTTTGGAGGCTTCGGTATCCAGCTTCTTTACATTTCCGAAGCTCGATAAGTGTGATAAATGTTCTTGGTGATAAAAAATAAGCGTCGAAGGAGAAGAAGTGTTTAACCCTTTCGCTACGGCGGAGTTTGCCGCTGTGTGGGATAGTTGAGTCTACACTTTGCCGCAAACAGGGTGTACTATCTGCCACTTTGCAGACAGGCTTATTATTTGTCATTTAAAATTATTATATAATGAATTCTAAACAAATACATGTCAGAATAATCGAATGTTCAAAATTGTATAATAATATAGTTTAGTGTGAAAAATTTGACACATATAATGGCATTGTCGTAATACATCGTTTTCTGAACAAACAACACAATACATAGTTGTCATAGCGATTGAACAAACCAATGTTGGTTAGCCTGGGGATATCAATCTGTGCTATGCTCAAGCAGAGTTGTTAACTGATGCAAAATTTCGACGAGTCGCTAGTCACCCCTAGTATACAGCGAACGCTCCACGTTGGTGACTATAGTCATCTTTAGTAACGAAAGGGTTAATTTGAAAACATAAAGACACTGAGGAGGATTGCACGGCGTATCAGAAGTTTAAGTGGACTTACAGGTTCGATCGGACGCAAGTAACGACTGGCTTAAATTACTGAGCTGAGTGAGCGGCTGACTACCAGAAATCGGCGAGCTACTGCTCGATGTGGCGGGTTTCAGGGAGAGATTCAGCGGTGCATCCGAATCGTTCGAATTGTTCGCGTTCGTGGTTGTGTACGACGTGGGTGCCGGCAAAACGGACCCGTTGGTCGAATGTGCCGGCAGCTTGATCACCTCCACACGATCCACTGACTCCCTGTAGTCGTTCGACTCGGTCTGAAACAAAATCCACCGACAGCGTTAGCAAAAACAATACAGAACTACTTTGTACATCCCATTTTACCATCTGCATTCATCATCAAAAGTACAACCTTTCATATCTATCAAGAGGATGTTGATTACTAGACTGCGGATGTTTATGCAATTTAATATATCCAAATTGGTGAATGATGGACATCTAATAACTTAGCAAAATAAAAATGACATATTTTAAACATTTCAAGGAGCGAAAGCAGTCTTGTTGAAGTTCATGTGTTTATCTACATTAACATAGCAAATATGAAAACCTAAAAAAGTATATTCGCATAAACATTCGCAGTCTATTGATTACAATACACTCCAATTTTTCGGAACCTGTTAACTGACAGACTTGTGGCTTCAGACACTATCAGTTTTAGAGACAGCAAGAGGTGTTAGGCTATTCAAGAACACATTGCCCTACATGTATATCCACCCATCAGATGTATTTATTTCCACGATACTAATTCTTCGTTCTACCAGACACACCACAATGGTGTATCCACTTATCATATCAATTCAAAATGGAACATAATTTACCAGACTGAAAATGGTCTAGATACGAAGCAAACTCCTAGGCTATCAGCGTAATAGTGGCGCAACCCCAAAAACGTGTGTTTTAAGGTTACAGCTATTGAAATTATTGATCTCTTAAAATATCAACAGAATGCTCAGTGCAAAAACAAGTTTCTGAGCTGCCATCACGTGAATGTTTGTAAAAAATTGCTTAAGACCCTACAGAATGAAAGTATTGCTACACATCTAGGAGACGGTTTAGGTTGAAATATTGATTCACCCCACATTGTGAATCAGGCCATTGCGCTAATAGCCTCATATAAGGTAGATCTCTGTCTGGATCGTGTATGCAGAGGGGATATGACCTTGAACGGTCTAATCCCAGTGTGCCTGGTACAACCGAACTCTCCCTCTCGTTCACTGATTCTATTTTCCTAAATCTATTAGCAGAGGCGTGCGTTCTGATGCGTTTGAAACTCAAAGGGTTGCATGAAGCGGATAATTACCCCTGTACGGTTGTACTTTCTCGGTTCCATCATCAACGACGCGGTCGTGGTGTTGGTCTGATGAGCAGAGAGAGCAGGTACCGGTGGTGGATGCACGCTGACGCTCGGCGTGTCCAGCGATATAGTCTTCTTTCTACCACGGTTCGTTGTTCCAGGAACCTTTGGACCGACTATACTCGACGTGTACTTGATGATCTCCGTGTCGGGAGGCAGCCGTACACCGCCCAATATACTGCTAGGATCGCTGAATAAATGAAAATTTCATTCATTTCACTGTGAAACTCGAATCATCTCGGAACTCGATGTCCTCGGAAGCTACTGTGTACTTTCGAATCGTTTCAGAAGCTCCTTGGAGAACCTAGTTCCGAGTCTGGAAGCTAACTCTTCGGGAGCACCGTCCTCGAAATTACAGTGTTCCCAAAGAAATACGTTCGACGACCATGTTTCAACGCGACGAGTATGAGCATTTCTAAAACGAGCAACCAGTTAAGAGAGAGAATTGTTTAAACCGTGCTCGACGAAGGACCATCGAGCAATTATAACGACGAAATTGCGCATTTACGAGGGCCGTGTTAAAGTTAAATGAACGCCGGTAGCGAAGTTCATGAGAAAATTGTTTGAAAATACGAAGCACGAAAATCGACCGTCACGAGCATCTCTTTCGACAACGTTTTTTCTATTGTGTGTGCGCGCGCGCGGGCGGATGTGTGCTGTTTTTTTTAATTTTTTTTTATTCGTTCTTAACGATCTCTCACCTGCCCTCTTTCGCTGAACTGTAGGCGTATCGGCAAGCGTGGAAAAATAATTAATGGGAAAGGTAAGTGCGCTGCGGAACGCGTCCGTTGAAAATAATGGAATAAAAATCGATTTAACGAGCAGACGCACACGCACGGACGATGCACACATACCTGACGACGTTCGTTTGCGAATTTGGCGTGCTGCTGGCCGAGGTATTGTGATGAGAGGACGTGACCGGTGCTTGAGTCGAAACCGGCAAACTGCTGCTCGTCATGCTCGGCGCCGTCGAACTGCTACTGCTCGCTGACGTCTTGTGACTCTTGCTTGACTTAGCTTTAATTTTATTACGTAACAAATCATTATAGACACTCCTGTCGCGCGTGTGAGAAAGGGTGTAAAAAGGGTGAAGTTATGGCCTTCAGGAATGAATTTACGACATTCGTAAAGACAACCGGGACGCAAAATTCCTTCTTAATTCCTTTTTCAGACTCCATATTCTATTTGTTAAAAAAAAATAAAAAGTCCTAAAGTGAACATGTGTCGCCAGAAGGTACTCTCAAAAAATAATATTGACGTTCTGGCATAAATTACGTGGTTCTCATTCATAGGGTCAGACAGCGACAAATTTTCTGATTCCTTTAAAATAAACTGTTGCACATCTGATAATATTTATTATGTAACCCTTTGCACTACAAGTATGCCTGTCAGGTCAAGCGTTCCATTCCAAGCATGCCTCTCAGGCACTCCGTTGTTTTGTCAATTGTATACCATGTCAAAAATTAAAAATAACTTAATACGCAAAACTAAGTAAAGTGCAAATATCTTATCTTGATGAAGTTTTCTTGGAGTATGAATCATTGAAAATTAACATTTGCTTGCAGTAACTCGCAACCAAATTGGTTGCATCGTCACATTAGTTATGTTGGAGTTGCTGGTCTATCGTATCAAAAGATGCTTGGAGTGCAAAGAGTTAATAATCAATATTATTTGTAATACTCAGTTGACTTTGAGGCATATTGCTCATCCTCTTATTATCCGGTTAATCTTCACCCATGTCTAACTTTAAACTGTTTCATGGAATTCCTTGGAGAATGATCACATGACAGATACAGGTATTTGACAATTGAAAATTAATCGACAATCAATGCATACAGGGTCTACGGTAATCAGTGAAACGTTTGATATAGGTTTTGGTGGATCATAGGAAAACAAGAAAAGCTGTGATACTTACACTTACTGGACTTGTGTGACGTGTGGGACGGGGGATTAAGTAGAGAGGCAGGATAGGGTGGCAGGAGGCTTTCGGCGCCAGGAGGAAATCCTGGGAGTCCTGCCGCTCCTTGTAACCTCGCGAGGTAGTCCTGTGCCGCTAGGTGTGAGGCCATCGTCCACCATGCTGCACTAGCAGAATTGATACCTAAACCCATTAAGAAATTTCTTATTTCTCCGTCTATCTCACCTGTTCTTTAATTTATTCAAATAGACGCACATACTACATCTGCTCTAAGCTTCAAGACTATTATGTAAATTATTACTAATTTATTTACATTCTCCTTAACATAAATAGCCAGTAAAGGTTCTTGAATCGATGCAACATATAAACGTCAGACTCGAAGAATTAATTGATCGGACTAATATGAAACTGGCTATTGTTTCGGTAATGGCTAATTTCTGCTGTTTCTGCCTAGTTGAACCATTCTCTGAGGACTCACTCAACTGTTCAGCTCAGGAATGAAATTACTGATCAGTGATCTGTAAAATAAACTCAACAATGTCATCAGTGAGTCCTCAGACCCTGACGAAGCTAGCTGCAATCTTAATAAAACAGCCAAGTAAAATTTCCAAAGGACACAGCCAGTGTCCAAGAATCATCGAACCTTGCTCCAGAGAACCCAGCTCTGCAGATCCCAAACATTTCGGTATTGATCTAAATGGAAAGAATTGATGAGCTTACCTAAACTCGCAGCCTGGCTGGCAGCCACGCTGAGGGTACCAAGACTGCTATGCGAGTAGGGGGGTGGTGGGGGCGCGGAGGCAGGCGTGTGGCCCCCGAAACCGGGTGCAGAGCCACCTCGACCCAAAATGGCGTAAGCCGATGGCAAATGATGGGCCCCCAATCCATATCCACCTGGCATTCCACCGAACAACGACGAAGCTGCGCTGTCGCCTCGAGGCCAATACGCTGCAATCAAAATCAAAACGGCCGAAGTTCAATTATCCGTTCGAATGCGGCGGAAACTTGTGTTTCAGGTTTGAAAATATACTCTGACCGCAGAACGCTTTCTTCGCGGTGAACTGCATGGAATGCGGTAAAATTCGTGGTACAACCGAGAAAGGGATGATTCCTCGGGTAAAAATGAATCGAAATTATGGAATAAATTTTTTTATTATTATTTTTGTTCTCTCATCACGAACAAATAGATCGCTATTTGTATTTGTGATTATAAATCTTCGGTATGGTATTATCTGTTTCTCAGCTACGCTTATGAGGTTTTGTATAATCTCTAATTTATGCTATGAACAGCTTGAATTTTGTTCAGTTGATTATAAACATTTATGAGTCGTTCATTCGAAGAGCAGAAAATTGTGTATTTAAACATATGGATATTTCCAACAGTTCCTTAATTAGTGCAGTGAAAGAAATTAAATAAAAATTTCCAGCTCACCTAGCAGATATATACGCTAGATCGATTTTCGTATTTTGTAAAATAGCAACTGATCGAAATCAGTATTGATTACAGGTGTAGTTTCCTTCGATCAGATACGGTCTAATTAAGCTTTGTTTTCTAGGTAGCCAGCTGATTATTCATCGTGGCCGTTTCTCAAACTCACCATGAAAGATTTATTAGCGTCTCATTGTTATATCGAGATCTGATATAGATAGGATGAACTACATTGCCTTCGACAGAGTCTAAATTATACCTCGTATCGAAATGCTTTATACAAAGTTGCTCGGTTCTCATGAATTTTTAAGGTCGTCTCGAATTTTCTACGTACGAATAATTGAATTTCCAGCGTTATTGAAACGACGAATCGAGTGCTCGAGAACTGGAGCAACACAGGCTTGGTTAAATAATTTTTTTAATCAGGCGAACGGAGCAGCCAGTGAAATGACTCGAGTCACCTTGCCGGTATGAAAAAAAAAGTTGATTCGTTAACATCTGCAGAAAAACAATTAAAATGAGGATAATTGCAAGTACTGGAGACAGGAGATATCCAATAAATATCTCCATGGCAAGCGGTATAATGATTTTCGAAACATTAAAGTAGTATCTGCAGACAGTAAAAAGGCGACTTGTGACTCAAAATAAAGGGCGCATATAATAGTGTTCCAGGCAACGTATTGTCGTGCACGGTGATTGGTGCCGGTTCAGCGTTACGCGGACCTCCGACGGTAATTCGAATTAATTAACCAATTATCCTGGAGCGTCATACGCGATTGATTTACCTGTCGGAATTAAATATAGTCCGTGCAGTAATGATAATTCAGTGTATTCGAGCGGACCGGACGTTGCGTCGCGGATGGAGCGACGGCAGAAAAATATTTGTAAATTCGACAAACGAACGGGGACGATTCTCGGCGAAATATCATTTCGCTCTCATTACGTAACAATGTTAAAATGTTGAAAACCGAGTGAAAAAGTTCACCGTGGCTGGAAAAACGCGGCCGAAACACGTGGAAACGAAACGTCGGCGAACGAACGACTAATGGGACGACGCGAAAAACGGAGCGTTTAAATAATAGCAATCGTCGGACGAGAATGAATCGTTGCGTTTATTATTCCGCGGACGAAATCATTTAATCGTTCGACTGAAAAGCCGAGAAGCACGAACGAGGGAAGAGAACGTGGTCGAAAATAAAATTCACAGATCCCCGTGAGATATCGTTTTCCCACAATAACAATTACCTTCTCCGTTAACGTCAGTCGGCTGCTGGCTAATTAAATCGTCTTTGTTACGCCGTTAATTAGGATTATCAAGAGAGAACGTTATCCTATCACGAGCAGCCAATAATTAACGTATTAAGTAGCAACGGCGATCATAATGATTAAGCTGGACGGTCGCGCGTACGAACGCTTTGACTGGCGTGTACATGCACGAGCAAGTCGCTCGAGAACAGGAAGTAAGGAATTGCAGAAGCTGGAAACACGTCACGGTAATACGTAGACGCTGGCTAACTGCGAATGCCAGTGAACTGGTACCATCAGATTTCAGAAACACAATTTTATTATTCTGTTATCTTTGAGATTAATAACGATAGATCGACATAGATGTCCCTTTCTAATTTGTATTTAGTCGAGTTCGGACACCTAAAGATAGAACAGAGGTCCCCTTTGTGTTATGAGACTCTAATCAGGACTTCCTGTTCGAAGGAATCCTGATCAGGATTATTCCAACGTTGTGAGGCCTAAAATGAAATCCCTCTGGTATCGAAGGATTAGGCTTTGAACCCCTCAAACTCGAAGGATCTCAATGGAATCATGACAGACTTAGGAGATCAAAGTCAGGTTTCAAAATCGAAGAACTCCAGTTGAAAAGATCT
Source organism: Macropis europaea (assembly GCA_916610135.2). Lineage (NCBI taxonomy): Eukaryota > Metazoa > Arthropoda > Insecta > Hymenoptera > Melittidae > Macropis > Macropis europaea. The sequence goes on along the minus strand of OU744350.1, from coordinate 9,812,754 downwards.
CACACTCAGTGGATGAAGGAAACCTTGCGAACTTGTGGAATCTCAGTTGGAGCCATATCAGACTTAAGAAACCCAAGTCAGAACCTTGAAACTTGAAGGACTTGTGAGTCTTAGGGATTTCTGGATCCTGGACCCAAAGCTCCTAGTTCGAAAACAGGTTCCTGAAGTTGGACAGAGTCTCTTAAGTGTTGATTTGAGTTCTATGCTTGTATGAAGTCCTGTCTTGTATCCTTCGAATCTGAGCGGTCCTAGCTAGGGTCTTTGGGATGGTCCCAACTTGGGCTCTCCAAGATAAAAATGGTTCCAAGTGCTGGGTCTCGATTTCTAGGCTTCGAAATTCATATCTACATCTCTACGAACTTCAAAATGGAACTCTATCGATTCAGAGTGGTTTCAGTTCGTATTCCGATAGTCCGTTGTGGTCCACTGATTTCAGATTGACCTAATTCGTGTCTAACAATCCTATTTAGTCTACTATTGACCACTGACCCAGTACTTCGTTTTAAAACAATTTTAGAAGTCACATACCTACTCCATATTGGTACATCAAAAATATTCACAAGTCCAAAATAAAAAAAAATTCTAAACAATGATCGATTACCAATTATTAATTTCAAAGTCTATATAAAACTCATAAAAGAAACTAATTTCCATACAATGTCACGATCAATCACAAATGCTTCCTCGTCTGAACACCTAACTCCACGCTACCTCTTCAAACTATAAAACTTTCTCGTTCACCAATGAAAGAAAGAAACAATGCTTATTCAAAAACAGTGATTCCAATGAATAAAAAAAGAATCATTCGAATCTTGAAGAAAGGATAACTGAACGCGTAAACAGAAGTCAATCGTGCCAGCTTTAATCCGAGTCGGCACACGGGTACGCTTTCTCTTCGGCTCGTGGAACGAGATCGATGAAAGTTCCTACGAAAATTCGTGCTTCTGAAATATTCTGAATGCACGATTTCCTCGTTCACGCAACTGTTCCGGCCGTGTGTGTTTGTACAATTTATTGTTACAAACGTCGGCGGCCGCGGTGTGTACCGTTGATTTTCTACGAGTACCGTGGCCTTGAGCAAGGCCGTGGCATTGAAATCCAAGCGCCGCTTTAATTTATACCGGTCGTTGAACCCCCGACTGGCTTATACGACTACTTCACCGGCTGAGCAGCTGCATAATGCTCTAGCTGCACATATATACATGCGTGTGCGCACATATGCACACGCGCGTGTTGTAAAGCGCAACATAGAAACATTACGCGGCGCGAGATTGAAATTTTATCAGGCCAGATTTCGCCTCCACCGTCATCCTCTTCTCTCTTTTCTCTGTTCCTTTTGTCAGCAACATTCTTCTTCATTCTCTCGTTCATTACATTTCGGCTCGTTTTTCCAACGCGGTTTTAACCTCCTCAAGGTGCTGACACTCGAATTTACCCTGTTTCATCCAGCTCCTTTTTTCATTCAATAATTTGTATTTAATTTTAACACGTTGATCGCCACGGTAGCCACCGGTGACCGACACCTCAAATTTAATTTAATTACATAATTATTGATTGTCGCAAAGTTCGGAGCAAACTTCATACTGAAACAATAATGTAGGAAGAGAAGAATACGACTGAGTACTCAAATCTTTTTCTTCTTTACGATTTATGTAAGCAATAGTAAATGATATCGTGTCTGATCGGGTATGGCCGTTTCCACTGTGGCGTTAAACGTGTTCATTTTATTTAATACTTCGACTGCGGCACAGTTCTAATGAAAATCGTTCGCTGTGTATGGGATAATAATGCTTGAGAAAGAACGTTTGGTTTTTATTATTTGTTAATTTTGTTATGTTGTTTTGTCTCTGTATATGATTGAATTCACATTTAGTTTTATACTTTAATTTAGTCATTTATTACTTTATTAGACGTTCTAATTTACCTGTGGATTTTTGTACATTATTCTGAACTAATGTCCAGTTATCGAAGCCACTGCATGTGGTTTCTAGCACATAAGAAACTACTTTTAAGCCAAGGGGCTAAAGACTGTTTGTAGACAACTCTGACGCCTTTCAAAGACCAAATTGGTCAACTACGAAAAAATAAAGAGTAAAGAAAATTGATTGTGTATTGTTCTATTGTGATCTGAACTATAAAATTGTGAAACTTATTTGTGGTTTCTCTTTCTTTGAGATTTCTCACTTTTCTCGATTTCTTTTGTTCAATACCTATGAATTTTTACTGAATACTCTCTGTATGTATTGTATAACGCTGAAAATAATCGCTTTGGCCAGTCCTTTTTATTTCAGAAATTTATCTACTCAGAACATTGTAATTTTTAGATTCTGATTACCCAGGTGAATGATCCACGGCACTCCATTCTATATTCAATTTTTACAACCCCATTATGAGGATATAATAACGTTTTATCGCCTCGTAAAGATTCCACTTTTTCCTATAAAAAAATGTACCAATAAAACGTTTATATCTGCGTTTTTAGATTTTTATAGATTTTTATTAACTTTCCGCTGGATGTGGCATAAAATAAACGCCTACAGTTTTGATATTTATCTGCTTTCCCATAATTTCACGCACAGATCAAAAAGACAAAAAAATTCACAATTTATTGTGGTCGATCGACATACAAAAATCTGATCTGATAAATAATTTCGAAAATTGTCCATACAGATAGAGTTTCGGGTTCGATCATTCATTTTTATATCGACTGGAACGAGTTTCCTATAAATCATGACAATTTTTCGAATTTTAACTCTAACTTATATTCCTTCCCTTAACGAGTGACGAGCATTGAACAAGCTGTTTGGCGCTTTCCTCTTTAATTTAGAATGCTTTAATGGCAATCCATTGTTCGGGTAACCGACAGACCAGCGAGCATTAAGCCAGTCTGCCATTTTCGGGGACTCTGTGTCGTCGTAATGATTCTCAATAAACGAAAAGACTGTAGTACAGACACGATAAACAGCCGCTTCAGGGGCACTTTTCATCTACTTATTCACACTAAAATATAGGAAGCTTAAAGCCCCGCTTTGAAGTTCGTCTCATCTCGAAATTTGAAATAACAGTGTAAAATAATGGATATCGTACCCTAGGACCCAAAGCGAATAGCGTTTAAAAAAATCAGGAAACAGCTCAGTCTCTCATTCTGAAATTTAAAATAAAAGTAAATAATGGATAGTGCACGTTAGGACAACGACGTTCAGCTCTCTACAGGATCATCATCTCACAGCACATCACGAAAATTACATCCTTTTAACGATTTTCACGCGAGAACCGGAAGTTGCACGTATCCGCTTAACGAAAAGAAACGAAACGCTGATCCCGTTTCGATGTCTGATTTTATCCATAGTTTCTCGTTCTCGATCGCTGGTTTCGAGTTTACAAAACACACACCTAATCGAGTAACAATCGCGCCGCAAACGAAACGGGATAACTCGCTCGTGTTCGATATTCAAGTGGACGACTCGCGAGTTTGTTGCGTTTGCGTCGAGCTCGGAAATTCGATGAAACGAATGGTTCCATCAACAGAGAATCGAAAACTATCGAATGTTCGCAATCTGGATACTTACTGCGATTCAGATCGAGGATAATTCTTCAGGATTCAATGAGTGCAGTTTGTCAGAGTTTTTGATAATTCCTGCGAAATTGTTGCTTGGAACAATTATCGTCCCAGGACCGAGACGACGCGGCAGCATCGAGAAGCATGTATCTCGATATGCGTCACGCGTATCGATTTATGATTAAGCTTTTGACGAAGTCGAACAATGGAGGGGGCTAGGAGAACTAGGGTGAACGGGACTACGGTGACGGTTTCAAGATTTTTCAGCTGGTGATGAAACGAATGATGAAATGCTTGAAATATTATCCGATTGTGCAAATGTTTAATTAATAATAAATAAATAACTAAACTATTAACACGTTGACTGCTATGAAGCTGACCGGTGCTTCAAATTTTATTTAATCAATTAAGTATTGATTTTTACTGTATCCTGAACAAATTTAACATTGCAACATTAATATAGGTACTCACGTACAGTACTAAATATTTAAACATTTTTTTCTTTCATGATTTATATAGAAAAGAGAAATTTATATTGCGTTTGGCCAGCGATGGCTGCTTTCACTGTAGCCGTTTGCACTCGAATGACGGCTTAGAGGTATCATAATATTAATTCGAACTTCCTATTTTGTTTAAACATTTGTTTCAAGAGTTTGTCAACAGATTCCGTACCACAGTAGAAAACTCCGTGACTAGCCAGACACGTGAAAATAGCTTTGCATCACTACATCTGGTTAAACATGCATCTATTCGATATCATAATACTAAACTGTGAATATTTATGCAAACGTATATTCTTAGAGTTTAACATTATTTTGTATTAATGCAGTTGACAAAACTAAGCTTCGACGTATCTCTATTTTGTGCTCTATATGTTTAAAGAATGTACTTCTTTTTTTCTCTTAGGTTATTAAATGTGCTTCTTTCAACTATTTGAATATGTCAAATCGCATGAACATCCGCAATCTAGATATTACACTTCGTAATTATACCCTCACTGTAACGTAAGTGTAACACAAAATTTCCTAAGGGTTTATAATTATTCGACCAAATTGAAACTGTTGCATGTGCCATCGTTAGCGCATGCAGCATGGAATGTATCAAAAAAACTTCGTCCATAATAATATATTTTGTGAATTATGAATTTTAGTATCGTGTTATTTGCGAGATGCCTGTGCTCGAGTTTATTTTCCCCTGGCACGCGCACGTTTGGATCGCAAAACGTTAAACTTCAGAAGCCGAGGGATGAAATATTTTTCAGTTTATTGTATTCGTTTTACATGTGTACAGGCGACGATATTTATCGTCGTTTGTTGCTGGAAAAAATGTTTTACTGACGAGATCGCAGGGCTAATGGCTAATGCGTTAAATGAAAATCGCTTGTACCCGCTACGCTCGGAATTAGTGCGATCGTTTAAAGCATCCGCATACAGCAACGTCGTTTATTTACGCAGCAACTCTTTTTCCCCCTTCGTTTCAATGTGTATATGTTTTTTTTTTCATTTCTTTTTATCCCGTTTTAATGCTTTTAATCTGTTTTGTAACGACTCTATTATATTACGTATCCCGGTGGATGTTCCCGGTTGCACACTGTAAAAGCAACGCACTTAATATGGCAGGATTGCAGTCCTACGCGTTTTAATATAATTTTGTTCGAATTTGTGTAATTTAATCATTTCATTCGGACAGCAACGTATATTTGCAACCGTGCAAACATTCGGGTCCACAGAATGTAATTTTAATGTACATTCATTGCCCGGGGGTTTGTCGATTATTTTTATCATTTTGAAGGATTTACTGATATGTTCAATTTTTCGAGTATCTTGGAGGATTTAATAAAATTGATAAATATATTAGAAAGGGAATATTCTGGGTTATTGGTAGAATTGTCATCTTCCAATCTTAATCAAACGAGATTTTGTAAGAGGAAAATTACGCAAGGTACATAATATAAATGTCTTCGCTATAATAAAAATCTATTTTCGCGTGTCTGACTAGACACGGAACATTTCACTGTTGAGCAGAAAGAATCTGGAACGTGTGTCCATCAAGATTTTAAACACAGTAGAAGCTCGATTATCCGAACTGTAATTACTAGACTGCGGATCTTTATGCAATTAAATATACCCAAGTTCGTGAAGAATGCACATTTTATAAAGTAAGTGAAACAAGAAATTTCCATTCAAACATTTCAACCCAAAAATGGCAATTCAGCCATCAGCTACATGGAAATCACAAATATTGAAGTGTAAAAATATATATCTACATAAACATTCACAGTCTATTAATGATAACCATAGCTTGCAACTGATACAAGCTGAACAATTTTCGGATGATCTAAGCTCGACTGTACAAATAAATCGAAGCAAATTGTAACGAAGATTTAACAGCAATTTTGGACGATTCAAAAAATGGATTCGAGCCGAATGGGTTTGGCAATCAGCAAAATCTGTCTTGGAATAAATCTGCAGGCACCGTTTTGCAATAACGGAACACCTTTCCGTGGCGTTCGACGTTTATTGCACGGATTTTAACGAATTTGAACGGCGGACGGGTTTTCGGCGTGGCCATCGATTAGCGGAAAAACAATGCACGCCCTAGTGGGGTGGGTCCTTTATTAACGTGCTCGGAAAAACAGGAAATTAGCGACGCGGCGCGACTGTCGTTTCCAGTCGACGCCGACGATGATGACGTCCTGGAATGGACGACGATGACCCCAACCGGGTTTCTCTGCTTCTCTCCCTTTCCACACGATTTTCTCCTATCCCCCTTGACTGACGGGGTGGACTCGATTCACCCTGACACACGCGCTTTCGAATATACTGCCTGCTCAGGCAATCGTCGGACAACTACAAGGGGCTGACTCCTGACACGGAAAATATTACTATTATTTATTACCCATTTATAAGAGGATTTTTTTTTATTCTGGCGAGAAAATGATATCCATCGGGGGACACAAATATAGGAACGGTATTATTTAGACATTAGGTTGATGATAAGTGATGATTTTGAACATTGTGATATTAACTACCTAGGAGTTGCGCACTGGGTAGAAACCTCGTGATACAGAAATAAGTGTATCAGGGCGTATTACCAGTACGTTATGGTCTACTGAAAAATTGTGTAGAGTATAAAGGGTTAATATTCAAGGTTACTCATCATCATCAGAGATAGGTGTTAATAATCTTCGAACATATCAGTCTGTTTCAAATTTTTCAAATAATTGCTTCGCCAACTCGGCTGGGACGTACCAAAATTCTACTGCATAAAATAAAATGTTTGCAAAGTCGGCTTACGCCTGGTTAATATCTAAACCTCTATCGACACAACTGCAAAGTTTTCTAGCTTTAATATCCAGGATAAATCGTTTCTAAATAAACAGATATCCATTTGTAACCAAAACAGCCTTGACTCGTTCTCTCCAGAAAGCTGACTGATCTCGCTTGCAAAAGAAAGGGTTAGCTATGATATAGAATGCAGCTCTTTCAATTTTTTCGATCGTCAGGTAAGACGGCCGATTAGGAAACGACCAGGCCGCATCGAAACGCTCTCGATTTTCGCGACGAACACGCAAGAACCATTCGTAACTCCCTTTCCATCGCGTTCTCATCATCCCCGTGCTCGCCTATATACACCGTTTCTCTCCCTCTCGGAACCCCCTGGCCTAGCTCCAACCCCCACTGGCCAGAGCGGCCGATCGATTTAATAACACGGCCATTTTCCTGGCTCACGGACCGAACACATTCTCTTCGAACCTCTCCTCCATCCGCGTTCTAGTCTCTCTCCTCCAGAGCTTGTTTGGTTCCTGTTAGCTCTAGTCTGGTTCGCCTAACATCGACCACAGATTTGCTCTACCCCGATCTCTGTCGCGGATCGAGCATCTCCGTGAGGTTTCCCTGTTTCGAGCCGGTTTTTTGAGTCTGGAGTGGATGGAGGCTACTTTCTTAGACTGAGAGAAGAAGCTGAGACTTTACGAATCTAAGAATTACGATGTTCTTAACGCGATGAATGTCGCAGAGGAAACAGCCATTCCTGGCCAGACACAATATAAACTCTTAGTTTTATTATAAATCACAAAGGAAGAAAATGTTTGACCCTCTGTAAACGGAATTCTTTTGCGTATGACGAGAATGATACATCAGCTAAATGATACAGATAAATGATAAAATTTGTATCGCGGGGTATAAACATAAATAAATATAATAATAAATGAACAGATTTCTTGGTGACAGAATAGTCGTAGAATATAATTGTATACAGTGATGAATAAACGAAATGAGATTTAAAAAATATAAATACATAGATACACTCATCCCTCCATTTACGCGGATTGTCGGTTCCACGTGGATTTTTTTTACGCGGATGAATATCGCGTAGATAGAGTCTGCTGGCACGAAAAAAAAACATTGATAAGAAAAACCGGTATAAGTTATGTAGCGGCACTTCCCGACCTCGCCAGCAGAGGGTTCAGCGGCGCACAGACTTTCCCGCAAGTCCACGACCATCCTGCGCTTTGTATATATACTCCTACGACCTGACCCTCACTATCCCGCGTCTAAGGCACGGGCCTGCTAGGTAGCCTTACTGACGAGTCCACTAGCAGGCCCCGGACGAAACGCTCTATCCTCTTTCCTCCTTCCTTTCTTTCCGGAATTCCCGGCGCAGTTCAACCGCCTCAATTGGTGACCCCGAGTTTGAACAACAACGCAGCCGAACAACGAGGAGGAACAACAGAAGCAGAGCGGAGCCAACAAGCGTCATCAGGCAGCATCTCGAACGACGAGACTTTCATCGGGGACATTAGATTTCGTAACCCCTCTCCTAGGGTGGCCATCCGACGACAAGACGACCGCACGATCCCTTCCGATCGCAACGACCGACGCCTGCAGCACAGCACGGTCACGTTGGGATACAGCGGCACGCAGCTAAAAGACGAAGCTGCCTCGTGGCCATTCTAGGACAGCAGAGTATACGGCTGCATCTCGGCTTGAGCACGCGCTCGCCACGAGATATAAGCAGTTTCACGGTCCCACCGAAACGCCTGAGAACAACGACGACGACGCTCCACGAAGAAGACGCACGGGACGGACTCCACATCTTTGAATATCGTTCATCACTGGCAGGGGGGTGATGTAGCGGCACTTCCCGACCTCGCCAGCAGAGGGTTCAGCGGCGCACAGACTTTCCCGCAAGTCCACGACCATCCTGCGCTTTGTATATATACTCCTACGACCTGACCCTCACTATCCCGCGTCTAAGGCACGGGCCTGCTAGGTAGCCTTACTGACGAGTCCACTAGCAGGCCCCGGACGAAACGCTCTATCCTCTTTCCTCCTTCCTTTCTTTTCTGAAATCCCTGCGCAGCTCCACCGCTTCAGTTATACAAATATTTATTTCGTATAGGTTAACAAAAACATAATGATATTTCAGAAAACCAAAATAAGTTTTATGCGTGTCAGAATCTGTACTATAATTCAAAGCAATCAACCTTCTCAAGGTCAGAGTTATGTAATTAGTACGTTTGAGTAAGTATTTGCGTCTCTCTGATATGTAATAAATTCAATGAAAGATTATAGAAAAACATATTCTCTGACCGCGTAAAATGAGATCGCGCAAATTAATACCGCGTATAAAAAGTACCGCGCAAATAGAGGGATAATTTACGGCGTAAAAAGAAACTCGTCTAAAAGAAGTACCGCGTAAATGGACGGATGGGGGTATGTAACTTCCAAGTCACATGGCACTATAGAGGGATAGGTATTCAGTCGTGTACATGCGTCTCTATGTTGACATTGGAATGTAAAATCTGTTCAGAATATTGTAAAAATCAATAGTTATTCAATTGAATAAAGTTGAACATGCCGGATATCGGTAACTCTTACGGCAGTCGCGTGTTAAGACGAGGTTACCGGTATATTAACGTCTGACAATAAACTATCAGCCTATGAAGGAGAAATTATAGAGTACCGTTAAAGAAATGCGGTGGACCGTGGAATCTTAGCACCTCCACTTACAAGATGTCCCCCTTCGAACAGAATATTTCTCATACGAACAGTTTCTCCGCATCTGTTTCAGTTTCAATGTCAATCACCTTGCTAGAGTCACTCTGTATATAGGCTCCAACAAAACCATAGCTGCTTTTACACAAAACTGATTCACTTTGTAACTCGATGACTTTGTGCTCCAGATTCTCAATCGTTGGTTACACAGGGCAATTAATTTATGCCCCCGTCCTCAAAGCATTAGAATCCCAATAATCTTCTTGCATTTTGTGAATTCCACGGTATTCTCGAAAGCTCGATAATTGCAATTCGAAAAGAGATTTCGAGTTTTTCGAACCAGCGCCGCGTTCATCCCCCATAAAGTCTAATTTCCGGTTCTTTGAAGTCGTCCGTGTCTCGCAGCTCCTCTTCATCCGGATGATGGAAACGAGTCTCTCGGAACGAACGTAACCCGAGGAATTTCGCTGAAATCTTACGATCGGGCAATTCGTAGAGACGAGCTATTGCGGAACAGGCTAACGTAACTTCTCGCCGCTATTTTAGGGATACAGAATATACGGGCGGGATCTTTTATTTCTCCTTCCTTCCTTCTTCGTCTACTTCTGCTCCTCCTTTTTTCTCGTTTTATCTCCGGTGCAGTCTCGGCGGAGAAGAGAGGAACGTGCCGGGAAGAAAATAGCTCGGACCAACGGCGTGGCACGAAACGACGCGAATCTTACGGCCTGGAAAGGCGACGGAATGAAAGACTCGAGATTTAACGCGGCTGGTATATTCATTCAGCGTGTTCGCCATGCGATACGAATAAAACTCGCGTAATCACGAGCGGCCCCTGTCGTATCGCCTTTCACTTTCTCAATGTAACCCCTTTTCTCAACCCTTCGCCGCCCCTTCCTCGACCATTTGAATTACTGCTGCGTTGTTTCTGCGCGTGAAAACGCTCGGATGTTGCGACGAAAATTTATGCCCCCTCGGTGGGAAACTGGGCCTGCGTTCATATGTTGGTGTTCATGGAAAACTTGTACCATGCAAGGAATGGTGTTCGTTGCAGGAAAGTTTAGAAAAGGGTTTTATTGCGAGGTTTATACAGTTTCGATTCAACGTCGAAGGTGTTGGGGACAATTTTATTTTGAACGTTGGAGAAGTGATTTATGTGGCATTTCTGTAACTTGAGCGTAGTTTTGGGAACTTGAAATTTTAGTTAGAGTCTGATACGCTGTTTGAAACTAATTTAAATTAGATTTTGTTTACTAAGGTGTGAAATATTGTCAGGGATTCGAGTGCTACGCACAGTGAAAGATCGACTGAACATATTATTTTATCTGATTGATTGTACAAAGTAATTGAAAATCCTGTAACTCTGTTTCAAGAAATATATAATAATATTAAAAGTAATTACTCGTTGAGATATTCTTTCACACCGCATTTTTCATCGCGTTAAATTACATCGTTCTGAGGGCTTTCAGTGCTTTCAACGATTGTGAAAACATTGTTTGAAAGTTCCTAGTCGGTGGATGCGATATTCCTTTTACTGCGACTGCGTATAAGACATTTATACTTTTAATGAAAACAGGTTATTCCTCTGACGCTTGTTGTTGTCATGAAGAACAAAAGAGTGATATTTAATTAACGCCAGGGTAAATGGAACACTCTATGAGGCCATTTAATTAAAATACCGTACATGCTCTTTTTTTATTCGCACAACAACTTCATAAAATTATTTCTTCAACTGGACTGCTCAGTGTTGCACGGTTAGAATATTTTTCATTTAGGGTGGTTGTAAAATAGAAAATATAGAAATTCTGGAACAAAGAAACTATATGTGACAAGAAAATTGCGTGAAATATCACGCACACAGCAATTAGCCAAGAAATTGACCATAGTTCTCTAATTTTGCCTCTTGCATTCAGTCCAGACCAGTGTTTCCCAACGTGGGACGTATGCCCCACAGGGGAGCAATTTTGAATATTTTAAGGGCAATAAAAAAATTATGTTGTATTCGTCACCTTCATCACCGATATAGTCAAAAAATTACCATTGTTTTTTAAGCTACCAGGCGTTCTTTTTTATTTAACGTACCTATTTATATAGTACTTTTCAGAACTTGGTTGAGTATTATGTTAGGGGGGCATCAAATTCTTTGAAGCGTCGAGGTGGAGCATAATCCAAAAAAGGTTAGGAGACACTGGCCTAGACCAATAAAAGATTATACAATTCCAAAAAACAGAGAATCAACGTGCGGGAATAAAATTCTTCTAAACACCGTATATGCAACTCCGCTACCCAACAAAATGCGCATTATTCAGATAACCAAAACACTTCTGTCCCTGATTCTGCATCTATACATGCACAGACCTATAGAAATAAAAACAAAGAAACTCTAAAAGCTGAAAAACAATTGGAGAGGACAAAATTACTCCAACCACCCTGTATACATCTCCCCAGTACCCAAGGAAATGCGAATAACCAAAACACCCAAGTACCCAGCAACATCGACGACGCTCCATCCCAAATTTTGCATCTGAAAGATTACAAACCGGTCAGAAAACGAAACAGACAAAATTCTAACAGCATAGAAAGCTCGTACAGGATAAAATTCTTCGAGATAGTGCGTGTACAACGCAATTACCGAAGGAGGCGCGTATTATTTAAACCGGCTGGCCAGCGACAGACACGGATATCCAATATATCGACGATGCCCCTCTACCACCGTCTCTCTCTCCGGTTTTACACCTTAACGTCGGCGTTTCCGCTTATAACCGTCCAATCGCGATTCAGCCTCGAGACCGGAGCGTACGTGTGTATCCTGTCCCTCGAGGAAGAGGATCGATCGAGGGATCGGAATGCCGAGAGGGGTGGCGCGCGCGCGACCGTCGCCGCGATGGCTGGCTCGCCTCCAAATCGCTTTAATTTCGTTTACGCGACGGGAACAGCCGGAGAAAGGGAGATGGAGCCAACGGGACCAACCGGGGCAGAGACAGAGTTGCCCTGCCGCGACGGTGCACCTCTTTTTCCTGATCGATTCTCCAGGCGAAATTATCGTTAAAGGATATCGAGTGAACGGCGTTGCCACGTAGGAAGCGCCGGGTATCGTTCGATCTTTCAAGTTGAGCCACGTTGGCCATGGCCGGCGCTAAGATGGTGAACGTTCTCAGTGCTGAGTTGTTGAAACATGGTGGTTCGAAGAGCACTTAAATCGTTTTCAAATATTCTTACGTATACATGTTTTATTGGTTTCATTATGCAAGGTGTGTCGGAAATCGTGGTGCAACCGAAAAAGATGTGATTCCTGAGGTGAAAATGACTCGAAAATACAGAATAAAATTTGTTCGTATGAGGCTTTGCTTTCGAGAAAATTAAGTTTAAAAGTTTACTGAATACTTCCTTACGCCCCGTGCGGGCAATCGACAATCTTATTACTGAGTACGATGTTTGAACGCCCATGGGCGTTCTCCGCACGGACCGCAGTAATATTACGAGAGTGTATTAAATTGTATTCACATTACATTTCGCTTCTTCATTGGCGGAGGCAGTTAGCATCCAGCTAAACGCAAAGAGTGATTAAGGATCACCATTACGTATGATATTAATGCCATTTGTAAGCGAGATATGGTTTGTATCGAGATACGTTCAACCACGACATAGTAATATTTTCTTGACAACAAAGCTTCATATGAACAAATTTTCTTGTATATTTTCAACTTATTTTGACCTCAAGAATCACCTACTCTACAGTAATGCCACGATTTCCGAAACACCCTGTATAATAGGATAGATCTAACAAACTGAAGTGGAAAGCATTTTTTGTTTATGCTAGTAACTCACGATAGCGTTTCCAGTTGCCATGGAGAGTATAACTACGTTTCTCCACTTCGTATCGGAGACTCGTACATAAAGCTTGAGTCTTTATGCACTGCAGGTGGTAGAAATATAGTTTGGTTATAAGCTAGGCAAACTGTGAGACAATCACATGTATTGAGTATCGAAACCAGCAGTAAGTACAGAGTCAATGGCGTTGTCACGTGGGATACACTTGACAAATACTCCTGAAACTTTAATATTACACGAGATGCTCAATCAACGATGATTCGTAACTGAAGCAACGAGAAACAGTCATGTAGAACTCTATATCGCATTCGAAATATTTGTATAACTTAGAAATGCTTCTCAGTAGGCCAGTACATTTCAGTATTATTGTAACGGCTTATTGTTGCGTTTCTTATGTAAAAATGTACGGTTGTTATGTACATACATACTGCAATAAACGAGTTAGAAAAAGAAACATCGACTCTCGTTCAATCACCTAAGTTAAGCTACGTTGGCTATAGTCAACGCTGAGATAGCTGACCGTTTCCAAGGCTTCCGTGTCTCTGTTGACACATGGTGACTCAGAACCCATCTAAAACTATGAGTCTCCGGCTAAATGACTATAACAGCCGATAGTGGGTCCTATGGAAAGAAGAAGAAGAAGGATATCGACGAGTCGAAAACGGGTTGAGCCGTGTTTGTCCGACCCATCGCTCGGTCGGCTTCGCGCTAATTAATTTCCCGTTAACGAAGTCACGCCGTCGAGTTCGTTCTTTAAATATAATCGAGCCAAGACTTCAGCCGGCTAAAGTTCGTTATAAATATAGGATAAGCCTGACGAAGTAATAAAGGGTCGACTTGGTAATTGTGGATTCATCCCGCGGCGGGCAACCAGGGGGCAAACTTGTAAATTATGTTTAACGCCGGTAATGGGAATCGTTTGTGTAAACATAATGTTCCACGAAGCCAGACGGATGCGTGTTAATAATTGCCACGGAGAGAGAGAGAGAGAGAGAGAGAGAGAGAGAGAGAGAGAGAGAAAGAGAGAGCACCGGTTGAATAATGCGCCGGCGGATCAAACGATCGACCGGCTGCCTACGAGAAAACCAGTGGACGATGTTACCATTGATTTGCGACCATTCGACTTCGATTTACGCTCACTGTACTCAAACCAATGCACACCGAACGATTTAACGCTTTGCTATAGCGGAAACGTCGAAACTAGGGCTTGTCAAGGTCACTCCTCGGTCGTTCGTTCATTTTTCTAATGATTCAAGTCGCGTGACTGTACAGTCGCAGATGGCTCAAAGTTTTCGGGCACTTGTCATTTTTATACTAACAGTGTTCCTGAACGTACAACAACATGGTGAATTCGGAGCCTGAAGAAAACCCCGGAATACAAGTTGCGGGTACATAAATTTGATATTAGATTTGAATAAAACTGGAGAAGTGTTCGATTTGCTATCTGGGAAGAAGACTGACTGAAGATTGTGAAAAATTGAGAAATCAGCTTAGCTGTAGGGGAAGTTTAACCAGTTGTGGGGTGTTTTTGAATTTGATTGTTTATGAGGAATATTATTTAAGCATTTAACAGTTTTTGGGGAATCAAGGAAAGCTCTACTTGTCCCCTTTGTAGATTGCTTCAGACTCTGCACAGTACAACTTAAAAATACGAATTATTCCCTACGGAGCAGCGAGAATAAAAGTTCTGCTCCTATTACGTTATTAAGTAACGTATACAAAAACTCTAAGATAAATTAGACCAACCAATAAGAACAGTTTGTCCAAAATCACGAGCACATTAGCAAACACCTTTGCTCGAGACCATACTACTACGACACAGACGATCCAAAAATGAATTACTAGAATGCCAAAATTATTACAGAACCCAACACAGGTAGTACATCGACAGAACGGACACCTCAGTGTTTTATAACATCTGCGACGATATGTTCAGCTTCTTAAGAAGACCACGTCGATTCAGGACCTCGGAAAACCTTCCACGGAGAATCGATAGCCCGATTCAGGCCTGTTCGACGTCCAAAACCTCATAACGGAGAACATATTCAAAGCACAGTATCGTGAGAATCGCTGATACGTATGATCTCCCAAAGAAACGTCCCCATCGCTGGCATGATGCAACGGCTGAATGTTCAAACAGGAGGACGGTGTGCACGACGGCAGAGATTCGATTGATATTTTTTTCCCGATCCCGGTGTGCACGTAGCTTCCGTGGCTGCTCCTTTATTATTGCACCGAGTGTCTTTTCTTATCGAGCATCTTCGGCCGCGGCATATCGAATTCGAGGCACGCGGCGCGCATTTATCAGCCGACGCACGTTGCTCCCGAGGCGGAGGGGTAAAAACGGAGCTGGGAAAATGTTTCGAGAGGGGGTGGGCTGAAAAAAATGCGAAAAGCCGGGGCACGGAGGGGTGGAGAAGAATCGAGGAGACCGCAATTGGAACGCGAGAAAGTGAAAGAAAGGAAAAAGCAAACAAAGTGGCCGGAGAGGAGGGCGAGCGGAGAGGAAAGATAGAAAATAAAGGATCGGAGGTGAAATGAGGAGAGAAGGTTGCACGAAGCTGTGTACGTGCCCGTGTGTGTGTGCGGCCACGCGTGCTCGAACGATCACGTACGTGACTTCGCATAAGCGTGTCCCTAGGCGCGCTAGCCGAATGTCACGTTTGATTCTGTGTACTTTAGTTTGCTCGCGCCCACGCTCGGACACACTTTTAGCCGAGAATTTTCGGCGATACCGCGGCTCGTACGGGAGCTTACGGACGCTTGCGAGCTCGAGAAATTTCGTGCGACCGTTCCGCGGAACTTCCACGATGAGACGGTCGTGGGTGCTGGAAACGACGCAGTGAAAACCACTCTGTTCGTTGAAAGACGGAGAAGAGAGAGGGAGAAGGGAGACTGATGACAGAAAATTTGTAATTGAAGGATATAAATGTTCCATTATTTATTGTACAATTGGAACATTATTTTTGGTTTATATTTAACGAGTTATGGGCGACCCACACGGCCTGGAAAGTGTTAACACGTTGAACGGCGTGGCGATCACCGGTGACCCATACCTCAAATTTAATTTAATTAAGTAATTATTGATTCTCGCAAAATTCTGAACAAACTTCATACTGAAACAATAATGCAGGAACAGAAAAACACGATTGTGTACTCAAATCTTCTTTTTCTTTACGATTCATATGAAAAACAGTAAATTATATAATGTCTGGCTAGGTATGGTCGTTTACACTGTGGCGTTCAACGTGTTATATACACAGATAACAAAATTGACACGTGTAAGCTAAATGTTGAAAAGAAGAAAAAAGTACCGATAAACATGTCATTTTCCTTGCATGTGTCACTGGCGTGTCTGACCAGGTACGGAATTTTTCACTGTTCCATACTCTCCACAGAGTTAAACCGATCAACTGCATAAACGAAAAACTAGAGAAAACTGATTATACAGTCGAGCACTCTGACTGCCAGAAGGCTAAACTATAATATTTCTGTCTTTAAAAATGATCACTTTATAGACCGTATTATCTCCTGTCTGACTACGTGCGTCTTTTTTCACTGTGACTTCACAGTGAAAAAGGAACAGTCTCCAGACATACACGATAATCTCCATGAAAATAATTCAATTTAACCTGAAGATCCATAGCCCTTGTCCTTAATGAGAGTTTCAATTAAAAATCATATGTAGAATACGACCATCCGACAGACTCCAGTTGCTCGAAGAAAGGGACGATCGCGCGCAGAAATCTCGAGACGGTGGGCAGTTCGCGTAACACTTTCCTATCTATTTCGATCGCAAGGGTCCGTTTCTAAGCGGCGATGGCTCATCCGGTTCCACGAACGCGGTCGTCGCGATTCTTTAACCATAACGCGTGACGACGAGGAGCAGGACGGGGCATCGGAAGACGGGGAACGTGGGAGGCGGCGAGTCAGCGGGGACACTTTGAAACGAAAACTCTGGCGCATCCAGAGCGAGGGGGAGTTTCCATCGATCGGCGGAGATAAAAGCGGCGTATCGGAGTGCAGTGGAATTAGAAACCGTGGAACAGGCAGAGGAGAGGAGAGGCGAGGAGGTAGAAAAAGAAAGGCATTTCTTTCTCCGCTCGGATCCGGCGTTCGTTTTTTCGACGCTAACAGGATTTCATCCGCGGGAGCTACCCTGGAAACCCGTTGCCGCTCCCCGGGTTCCGTCACACCGCGGTTAATGACGACGACACGGATGACGTTTGACGAGGAAAAGGAAAACCGAGGGAACTTCAAACGAACGAGGGAGCGAGCGGTCCCTCGGTGAGGCGGCTCCGTTCGCGAATGAAATAGAACCGCGACTTCGCGGAGGGTCAACGCACACCCTGGCTATAAACGAGAGCCGAGAATGCACCGGGAAGCACGGATATCTCGTCTTCGTTCGAGGTTTCTGACTCCTACACGACTTTGAATATCCCTTACCGCGGAAGCGACGATCAAACCGTCCATGGGAGGAACGCATCGACGACCAACCTTCTTTTCTGCATCCCTTTCTGTTTGAAAGGTGGACGGAAAACTCGGCAGACTGTCGTTCAAAGTACACTGCTCAAAGCTGTTCAAGATTCTGGGGTTTTAGTAGTTTTGAACGATCTGGCATTCCGTGTTTATTGTATATAATATTCGAAGCGTTTGTAGTGTCTGACATTTTAAGACGTCGAGTGTCACAGTGGAAATAGCCATACCTAATCAGACACGATATAATTTACTACTTTTTATATAAATTGTAAAGGAAAAAAAGATTTGAGTACTCGATCATGTTCTTCTGTTCCTACATTATTGTTTCGGTATGAAGTTTGCGCAGAATTTCGTGACAATCAATAATTATTCAATTAAATTAAATTTGAGGTGCTGGTCACCGGTGACCCCCACGGCATTCAACGTGTTAATAAACAATGAGTCATTTAGGTATATGATCCTCTAATTGTTTAGAGCAGTGTATAATGTAATTTCAAAGGAATGTGAGATCGACTTTTGCGATCTTATGTATAATTTTGGTCTAAATGATGAGAATAGAATTTTGGAAAATGAAGACGTTGAGTGCTGTGGGGATTTCCAATGACCCGCTCCATAGACTGAATTTAATTAAATAACTATTAATCTTTTTAAAATTCTGAAAGATATTAATACTGAAGTAGTAATAAAACACAAATGACATAAGTTAAGGACACCTAAATCTTCTGTTAGGATACTCATAAAAGCCTAACTTCGAATTGCTACTATTTGCTCAAATTTAAATTTACTTGACATACACTTGATCCCAGTCCTAGTGCAAAGGGTACCGGTGGAAACTTTCTGTTGCTACACGAAATTATTTGAACATTTTGACACAGAAAATATGATATAGACCACAAATTATAAGATTAAATATAATTAGGAAATTATAGTATGTCTGAATAGGTATGACTGTCTGCACTGTGGATGAACACGACTCAATCGTCTTCTGATTCAGATTGTTTGACCACTTTCACGAAACAGTCGACATTCCTTCATTACAATTCTGACGTCCTCAGTAGACAATAAGGACATTGTAGTAATTGTGAACCGAGTATTCGCAATTATATTAAATTGTATTACATTCCTGAGTCGGTGTCTTCTTCCCTTGCCTAGGACAGAATAATAATGTAATTACAAATTTCACTTATTTGTTATATTCATGGTTTTTCAGTACATCTGCTGGTCCCTGTGAAAAATATTTACTCATACTACTTATGATCGAGAAAATACTGCCACTCATGGTGGAGTACTCTTCGAACCTAAACCTTCAAAGACGGATTACGATTATAATACCAAAGGTATGTGAAAAGCTGTCTGAAATTCGTACAAAGTCCTCCAAATCACGATTAACTAGGTGCATGCTGATTCAAATGAGAATCAGTGACTTTTCTAGACCGAAATGATATGCATATGGTTCAGTTGAATTCACCTTGATCAGAAATCGATGGAATCGTTCCCATAATCTCTTCAGCCCCTCAATCAGCCTCTATACTGATTCTAAAATATCAAGATATCTGGCTCACGTGCTTAAGGTGTAACAAAACAAATTTCGAAGGCCTTAAATCAATTATCTTTGGGAATCTGATATGTTTAGACTGTGGATGCTTTTGCAAATACATATATTCTGGAAATGAATTTGTTTTGTATGTATGGCTATTGTAAACGGAATAGCTTTTCTGAGTTATAAACACTGACAAAGCTACTGGAACTATGATGTAGCAAGACCTCAATTCTCAGGACACCGATTGTTCCAGTCTTCCGTTTTCCCAACAATGTCTCGTGGTAAAGGAAGCCGAATATTCTAGGTAACGTTATATCAGGCATAATCTAAAATTATTTCTGGCTTATTGTCTCAAATTAATGAAGTTAGATACGTACCAACATATCGGTATAAACTTGATCTTGAAGGGATAATCAATCTTCAGCTGTCTTTGTATAGACGACCAACTGAACCCTCTACAGTTTATGCAAGTGACACAGTGATTTTACAAATAAATAATGCAGTGGTATTATAAGTTCTTCGAATCTCTTTTAATCTTTCCAGATCGTAAATAGAGATATTCTCGACACGTTGGCTGAAAGTGTTTAGGTATTCTAGATTGTTTGAAATAAACATCGTGTTAGGAGACATTGCATGATACAATTAATTGCTAAAATTAGTAAACGGTATCTTTCTGTATAAGTAATCAACAGTTCACAAGAGTAGAGCAGAGCTCACAAATTTGACAAGTTCATATCTTGATTGAATGCATACGAAATTCTCCGACCGAAAATAGTTAATAGGAAACTATCTGACATCTGTGTCGTCGAAGTAAATAACACAGTGGAGTTATCAATTACTGGATGTAGTTATCAATTTATCTACATGGATACACAGATTACCTACACAGATTGAACTACCAATACAGATTCCATAAATATATCAAGTCATAAAGGACAGGGCTCAAAGGTCCAGAAAATTTTAAATTTACATTTTCACTGCCACAGTGAAAACTCTCATACCTAGTCAGACATACCGTAATACCCCAAATCGCACAGAAAAAGATATATGCAATTGCCCAGCCTTGACTCTTTCTTCTTATTACAGTAGAAATTTGAAAGAAGAACAAAATTTCTATTTGAAGTTGTATTCAAATTAGTATTATTTAATTAAATAAAATTTGATGCATCGGTCATCGGTGACCTCCACGGTCTGAAATGACTCCAAAACACCCTATTCCAGACCTTCAACCTCTCGAAAACGCCTCAGTGAATATTATATCCCCACAAAACCCGTAAAAAGCTTCCAATACCCTCTCCTGATCGATTCGAAATTGAACGCTCCGTAGGAAACCGAGGTCTAGGTCCTCTCCACCGCTCTCGAGCACGTGTCACTTTGACACCTCGCCAAATTAACATTTCATTGTGCCTCCACCAGCTACCCCCTCAGCCTTAGCCTCAGCCTCGGCTCTCGGACCAGAAAGAAAGGAGAGCAAGGCGACAGGAAGCGTCGTGTCTGTGTCCCGGCGGGTAGCTTCAAACGAAAACTCCGTCGCGTCCAACGAGAGTTTGTATCGAGCGTAGGAGGTAAAAGCGCGAGAGGGTCGAACGTAGAAAAGCGTGAGAGCGCGCGTTGGTAGTGGACGAAGAAGAACACGACGAAGACGACGAAGAAGAAGAAGAAGAAGAAGGTGGGGACCAGGCTAACAGCGGACGAAGACAGGGAGTTAGTCAGGCTGGAAGGAAGCGAAACGAAAGTTGTAAGGGGTGAGAAAGAGAGGAAAACGGGGGTGAAAAGAGAGGAAAAGGGTGGTGGAGAGAGTGAGAGAGAGAGACAGAGAGGGATCTCGTGGTGGTAGCAGAGCGCGATGCTGCTGCAGAACGAGCCTGGGACGAGGGACTTTGCCGAAGGGAGGGGAAACTGCCGCAGACCGAGGCCATGGTAGGCGAGGTGAGGTGGCAATCAATAAATATACAGAACCAGCCGGAGAGAGAGAGAGAGAGAGAGAGAGAGAGAGAGAGAGAGAGAGAGAAAGAGAGAGAGGAACAGAAAAAGACAGCCACGAGCAGAGGGTCAGAGAGAGACGGAGAAGCGTTCGTCGCGTCTGTCCGTCCGTTCTTGCGTCCCCAAAGCCCGCACGAATCTAACCGACGTACAGAGAGAGACGGAGGAAAGAAAACGGGACAGGGGAGGGAGAGAGAGAGGTGGACCCGGAGAGGCTTTGGCTGAAAAGACAGCGGGAGAGGGACGCAGGGGTCCAGAAAACGCGAGGAGGGTCGGAGGTGAGGCAACGAAATAAACGAAATCCCATCCTGCGCGATGGAACGGCCCGAGAACCGTGTGCTCTGCTAGGGGACCAGCCTCTAACCCGACTTCAGCGTCGTTTCTTTCGCTGAATGCCTCGTCCAGCCGTCTATCTGCTTCCCTTTCGATTCGCGAGTTTTTCGGGAGCACAGGATGATTCTGAAGTGGATGTACCTGGCCTGATGAACGTTTTGCAGTCGAGTGGTGCCTCTCTGGCTGGACCATCTTGAAGTTTCGTGAAAGATATTTAGCCATTATCATTTTAGATAAATTATATATTATTGGCACCTGTAGTTATATGATTATAGTTAGGCATCTTTTAACTTGGATTTGATCTGCTAGAAGACCAGCCTCTGACTCTGTGCTTCCCTTTCGATTCGCGAATTTTTCGGAAGCACAGAATGATTCTGAAGTGAATGTTCCTGTGCTGATGAACTTTTTGCAGTTGAGTGCTGCCTCTCGGACAGGACGATCTTGAAGTTTCGTGAAAGATATTTAGCCATTGTCATTTGAGATAAATTATATGGTATTGGCATGTATAGTTGGTCATCCCTTAACTTTGATTTGATCTGCTAGAGGACCAGCCTCTGACTCCGTGCTTCCCTTTCGATTCGCGAATTGTTCGGAAGTACAAGATGATTCTGAAGTGGATGTATCTGTGCTGATGAACTTTTCGCAGTCGAGTGGTGCCACCCAAACAGGACGACCTTCAAGTTTCGGGATTCAGTTAGGGAATTAAATAGTATTGGCCCGTATAGATAGACACCCTCTGACTTCGATTTTCACTAATAACCTCAAAAACGCCTTGGTCATAGTTAGACACAGTTACCTATATATAGTTCTACGCCGTTCCATAATAACATTATGTGCACGAACTCTTCAGAATAAATTATCGAAGTACCTGCGTGCATCTTACATGCTGAATTAACTTTATGCATGTAATTTAGATACAGGTTGATAGAATCGACAGTTGTTTTACTTCGAATAACAGGTTAAGATATTCGTTAATATACAATCTACGGGTAATTACAACTCGTCGCGTTTAAGGTAGAACAATTTTTACACGACGCAACTCGTTTTGTCCGGTTAACAAATTCAAGTGACCAGGTTTGAGCTGAATCCAGATATTGCAATGTGATTTTACTATCTTAGTAACTCAGTATTACCTATGTAAAGAGGTATTATTATACTGTTAAATAATACATTTCTTACCATATGAGTCATCAATAATCGGCGCCCCAAATTTAATTTAATTAAATAATTATCGATTCTAACAAAATTCTAGACAAATTTAATACTGCAATACTACCATAAAAACGCAACTAGACTGCTCAATACTTAATCATTTTCTCTATTATGATGTATTTAAAGAACATATATTGTTTGACCAGGTACGACTGTTTTCACTATTGCCCCAAATACATTAACCATCTTGTAATTAGTACCCTAGAGCCAATATATCGGCTCCGGGATTTTTTCAAGAATTACCTTGAACCAATATTTCGGCTTTTCATTTCTTTTTTTTTTCAAATTTTCTTTTCACTATTGATTACAAGCTTTAATTTATGGTAAATAATTTGTTTCGTTTCCTTATGTAAAACTACATACACTTTACAATGAAATACAAAAAAAGCGTGAAGATAACTTTATTTTTAAGAAAAATATATTAATTTTAATAAATGTCTTCAAAAATGCATGTTTTCCAAGGTATTTCCGGGCGGTACATGAAATCTTGTAAGGTACTAAAAGGTTAAATCTACGCTTCAGGAACAAAGAATTCCGAAGAGCCACGTTCGTCAGAACTACCTTGGAGCATGCAAATTTTAGGATCACCCTGTATGGTCGAAAGGAAACCGGTGCTCGAAGAAACCGCGAAGTTCGCTATTACCGGCAGCGAGAGTCCTGGTTAAAGTCGATGCCTGAACGATTGTATCGAAGAGCTCCCGTCTGCAATTTAGATTACCAGGCTGATAAGTAATTAACGTATCGACTACCGTGAAGGATGCACCCGTGCCTCTGGAACCAGTTCAATCGGAGATCGATTTGATTCGAGTTATTCGAGCGGACGAGAAAACGTGGTCGTCGGTATCGATTGCTGCCGTACGAAAACCTGCAGAGCTCCTCTTCATGAGCACCGTTCACGTGATTTCCGGTCTCAGAGATGTTCTTCGAATTCCCCACGGATGAAAAATCCGTCAGAAAGACAAACCTTGCGGTAAAAAAACTGTGCAGACAACACAGCTCGAAGAACGAACTGATAATAGATAAATAACCCAAAATCATAGAAATTAAAAAAAATATGGATTATTTATTAACGCTCATTCTCAAATTCCTGGGGACACGATCTTCCGTCAGATCGATACGAACCGCGGAAAAAATCGTGTCGAGGCACTCGACGTCGAATTTAATTCCAAGCCGAGGGCAAACGAACGAACAATACGGATTCGAGTTGACATTGTCAAGTTAAATATCGTTAATGAAGACGGTGTGTCTCGCGACGGTGACACCGGTAACTTTAATTAGTTAATAGCACGGGGCGAAGGGACGAGAAGCCTACGAGACGTCGTCGAGCGCTCTCTGAAATCGCTCAAAGTAAATACTCGAATAAGACAGCGTTTTAACGTGGACGTGGTGTCGGGATCGCGTACATGTGTGTCGCGTGTCCTCATGGAAAAAGGAGAAAGACGTTAGGAGGGTCCTCGAATCGTGGGAGGAAAAGGCTAACCGACTGAGAGGGCTCGATTGCGAACGTGCAAGTAGTGCTAATTAAAGTAAGTGGCCGAACAGTGCTCATCTTGGAGCACCCTGAGCACGTATATATATATATTATGAAAGCGTGGCTACAAGGTCTTTGAAAAAAATAGCGTTAGAAGGGGTGTAAAGAGCGCCTTTGATACGAGAAAGAACGCCGCGAGTCATACGCAAACATAGGATAATTCTAATGAAATGAACGACCATGTCTTACGGACCAAGTCGCTTCTTCGAAGATTGAACCTCCAGTCAGCCTGCTTCGAGAAGTTCGCTTCATCTTACAGTTTCGAAGTTTGATGAAGAGCAAACGTTCCTGAACCATGCCACAGGTTTCTTGTTTTATTTTACATCGTCTACGGTGATTTTATTGGAGCAATAGGAATGTATCTGTTGCAGACATCCGATGATCGCCGCAGAAATGAAAGGGAATATCTGTGTCCCCCCCTTGCTATTTCGCGCCGGTGAAAACAGTTTGATTAATGAACCGCGAGGATTTAGCGGCGGATAAAAGGGATTGCTTCGATAATCTCATTCGATATCCAACGCTTTTGTACATCGATCATGGTATTATTAATCACCGAGATACAATCCTTTAAACTTCCAGTGAAAAGCATGGCGAAACTGAGCAGGAAAGAGGCAACAGTCCGCTGAAAGCTGTTAAGACACCTCCAACGGGGTGTGATATAATTTTTTAAGAAAAATCAATTAACATTCAGAAGATCGAGGGGACCGTTCAGTTCCAGAAACTCGATTTTTCGTTATAGACCGTGCTGGGCGATTTCTGTTATCGATTTCCGATTATCCCACCTCTTCAAATTTCCATCAATGATCCCGGAGAACCTACTTTTATGGAGTTCCTCGTAATCGTAACGAAGAATCTTCATTCAGTTTTAGTTCGAGCGTTCTTCCTCGATTTCCTGCTCTTCCATCGTGCTGAGAATTTTATTAGACTCCAAGTTTTCAGACAAACGGAGTGAAGTGTACCGAGTTAGCTGGCTAATGGAACGCACAGAAGTAAACAAATGAGATTGAATAAACGTGGGTCAGTAATTGTGAATCGCTTTTGAGACATTCAACCTTTTATTTCGTAAAGTAAATTTTCTGACTTCGACGCGTTAATTGTCACGGGAGTCTCAAATTTTATTTAGTTAACTACAGATTCTTTTAAAATTTGAAACAGAATTAATACTGTAATAACAGTATAAGGTAACCTAAATATTTCTTTATTATTATATCGCTCATCTGCTGCAACGACGACACAACTAAAAATTTTCCATTTTTAAGTTATTCGTATAGAAATAACTATTTTTTATTGTAGTTTCTATTGGTAGAACGATATAACTGATCTTCTAACACTCACCACGAGAGGACGGTTGTCGGTTGACAGATGTTCTTATAAAATTGCAGTGATTCGATCCATTCGAACTCGTTTTCTCTAAAATCCTTCTTTTTGAGTTGTGTCGTTGCAGTAAATGAGCGATATGTAGAACAATCATAATAATATTGACCAACATCACTGATAGTTTCACAGTACCTTGCATTTGTTTTTATATTACAGACTGAACACCTATCTAGTTTAATCAAAACATTAATAATAACAATAAGGTTAGATCATCAAGTTGACCTCGGTGTGATGGCAAATGTGTAACACATTGAGGCATAAGAAAAACAATCAGAAAGAAATATAGAAATTAGGGGAGAAAAGAAAATACATTAAAAACTTTTTACATTTTCACGAAATAGTACATAGTATGTGTATATTCTAAGAAAATATACTATATTTTTACTGAATGTTCGCCATCCGCTCTTAAAAAAAAAAACCAACATGCATACATATGGTAATAGCGGAATCCCGCAATATCGCGGGACCGGTGGTCAAGCGATAGCCTGAAAATCTCGTAATATCGCGGGATCGGCGTACAATGTGTTAATATACATTTAACCCTTAACAGTTGAAAGGCTCCGCTATGGGCACATCACACTTATATCACAGGAAACGAAAGGCTCCGCTACGGGGACATGTAAAGAATTTCGTTTTCCTTTTTATTTAATTATCATTGCTATAGTTTGGAATACTATTTTGCGTCTTATTATATTAAGTCGTAATATAATCGCGCACTGAGAAGAAATATCAACATTTACGTAAGTCTTTAAGACGTAATTATTATGCATTTGCAGTTCACTTTTGTCACATTGATATTCATTGTTCTAGTATAGTTTCAGGATTTGAAAGTTACAAAGTGTGAATTCTCCTAACTTTTGAATGTTTGCGATATTACAGTCGTTCAATTCAGTCTCAGTTAAAAAATAAAAATATACAAATTTCTCGAATTATAAACCATGGAAGAAATGAATAAAGACGATAATGATGAAATTAAAAAATACCACACCCTCAAGAATTATAAAAATTAATTTTGTGCATAGAATTATATATCAATCAAATCTTTTGTATTTTCATGCAAATAAACCAGTTTCATAAGTGTTACTTTCGTTTTCATTCCTATCAATGTTTTCTACAAATTTAGCCAATATTCTGTCGTTGTAGAGATGAGTGCTATAAAAAAAATTGTCGACCGTTAAGGGTTAAAAATACGTACGCAGCTCTCAACCTCAATAAAGACACGAACAATAACAATAACAATAACAATAATAGTAGAGTATTTGACGATCATGAAAGAACAGGTCTATCCATCAATTGGCACCGCGTCAAAGTTCGATCACCCATCAAGCTGACCTCGCGCGGTGGCAAATGCGTGACATATCGAGGCGCAGGAAGAACGAACGTAAAGAAATATAGAAAAGGGATGATAAAAATTGGCTTACCACCGAAGAGCGCACTCGGATCGAGCAACGGATTGGCCTGGTCCGCCTGTAGTTTCTCGGAGGCGGAGGTGGCGCCCGGAGTCGCCGTGGCCGCCGCTTCGCCTCCGCCACCTCCGCCACCTCCGCCCGATGCGGAGTTCTCCTTCTCCATGCCAGTCCCCTGAAAACGTGCATCAGCGTTTCGTTAGACCCCGTTAGACTTCGCGGACTTTCTTCTCCTCTTCCACCCTGCTGCCGCCGCCACCCTCCGCCTACCTCCGCCCCTCCGCAGCCGCTGGTTCGGCCGGCGAAAACGGGAAGGGAGGAGGAACACGGAGCACGGTGGACGGAGCATTTTTGCTCAGGGAAAACTGATGGCTGCTCGTGACAGCCCGGGAACTCCCGGGAAAAAACGAAATAATGGAGTTGACCGGTGTAAATTTCTTCCCGGAGAAGACGATCGAGCTGCCGCGCGTACCCGACTGGAAGTAAGTTATGATCACGGACACGGGAGACGCGTTCCAG
The DNA here is from genome assembly GCA_916610135.2 of Macropis europaea. NCBI lineage: Eukaryota > Metazoa > Arthropoda > Insecta > Hymenoptera > Melittidae > Macropis > Macropis europaea. Next base: position 9,784,988 of record OU744350.1, on the reverse strand, counting down.
GGATCGTCGAAACGTATCGAGGGTCACGATAGGTTTATAAAAGAGACGGCAAGGTGGTCTGTTATGTAAGGTAATCTTCTGCTGTGCACGCGTGCCTCCCGGTACGTAAGAATCGGCACAGCCCATCCGTTGAATAAGAGGGTAGTAGGATCGCACGAAGTCGAGAGTGTCATGATAGGCGGTCTCCGAAATATGTTGTTGTTTCTAAGGTTTCCTACGTGAATCTAAAGTGTTCGGTTGCATGGTTTTCAATAATATGGGATGTAACCGCCGAAATTGTATGGATCCTGAGTATCGAATTACACTGTCTTGAATAGCACGCAGCGCAATCTCCAAGATATGTTATTTGAAAGTTTTTTATTAATAAATCTGCAGAACCAATTGTGCAATTTTATGTGGATCTGTAGAGACATTGTATGAGTACACATTATATTACCTTATCTGAAGTGTCACAATCATTGTCTCGCAAGAGAAGGAGTATTTAAAAAGTAACTTGTTACAGAAAAAGAAACTAATTGTAAAAGTGTTAAATAAAAGAAAGTTAAAATAACGTATACATGTGATCAATTTCATGAGTCACTGTATCTCAGTACGTTAAATTGCATAAAGTTCCGCAGGTGAGTAACAGCTCTGCCACAATTCTGTTGTTCAATAAACAGGATCCCAGGAGAAAAATGTTACAGCATCTGTACCGGCATCTTCGGTTAATACAATGGAATTTCGATGTGGGAAAAACATCGCGGACGTTAGAATAAAAAAAGAAAAGCGTGGTCGTCTGGGAAACGTCTGGATTCCAGTTAATTATGTTAATACGCCGACGCGATGTCTCGAAAGCCACTGTCCTCCCACCCCGTTGCGGACGTAGCAAGCATAAAAATTCTTGCACGCACACAACGAAAGTACGCACACATACACACACATACACACACACACAGACACGTTAATATTTCAGTCACGCGCATACGTAAGCGCATCGGTGTCTCGCATGTTCATTCGATGACTGTTTACCAGTCGAAGAAAGGCTTCCTCGAGCGCTTTAAATAAAGGTCGTTCTCCCCTCCACCGATTTCCCCTCCAGCGCTTCAATCAGCTGACTGCCACACTCCCCTCCCTCGCCCGCCAGCTGTTGTATAAATATACATCGTTACAACGTTGAGTCAGGTTAGGCTGGTGCTAGGCTAGACACCGGCACAGCCACCGGCACCGTTATTATCATACGCACACCGCGACAACGAACTAATGAGACCGCTTCGAATAAGAACTGTGCTGGATAACGCATTTTTACTTATTTTCTGTTTTTTCTTTTATCACGGATCAACAGGTTTGACCTATTTTATAATCGAGAGTGACTAATAATAGACGCTGCTTGACGAAATATTGCATACGGAAGAAGACTAACGCGTTGATTATCACAGTGAAACCAGTCGTTCATAATCAGACACGAAGTACGTTAGTGTTTCTAATACAGATGATAAAGGAAGAAGTATTGAAGCAGAAAAACATGTACACGTGTTTCTAGATTGCTGTTACAATGTTAATTTCTTCAGAATGCTAACCAAGTCAATAGTGAATTGGTTAATCAAATTTGTGGTGGTGAAGACTTGGAGGATTTTAAGCAATCTTATATTACAACATCGTCACATAGCAGTTGGATTTTTCTATAGTATTTTAAATGAGAAATACCCCATTCATATGTGTGATCCTTTAATTACTTTGAACAGCGTAATTTCATTCTAAATGTAGGTACAGATTCTTGAAAATGAAGTCAGAAGATTTTTGTTCGTTTCCTTCGAATCTCAACGAACTGGATACATCTTTATAATATAATTTCTGTCTAGAACGTTTAAGCTTTTTATTGCTGTTGGCGCTTATTGATGCTTGGCAGAATCTCTCATGCTGCAGACGCTTATAGGCGTTCGACAAAATCTGCTCCTCGTATGCTTCTTAACACGTTCAACCCGGCGTGACACATCGGTGGGTCACAATCTGCGTTTCTATCTGGCAGCGCGACCCACCGGTGTGTCAAACCTAATTTACACCATCAGGCGTCGTGACCCACCGGTGAGCCCCACCTACTTTACATTCACTGCTCATAATAAGCTAAACTAACAGCAAATCGCTGATAATGAAAATAAGGAGTGAAGCAGACAAGTGCCGCCAGAAGAACAACACACATAACTACACGCTGGCCCATTATGCAAAGTATAAAAAACGCGCCGGGTTGAACGTGTTAAAGAACTTTCTGCCTGAATAAATGAATTTTTACTTTTAGTGCGTGGGAAAGTTTTCTGTCTCCAGTCGTCATAACAAAAGGGTTAAATAAATTCGATCTCATTATATCCTTGCCGTACAGTACTTGAAACTGCTTACTGTCGCCACTGCCATAGTCTTACGAACGGTCAACAAAGATCGCATCCGTAACTTGTAAATATTTGTCTCGTCGAAATTGCAATCGACATCTCGAACTACCTAACCAAACTCCAAATTCGAAAGTCTCGCTCAACAAAACCTACTGCCCCTGTTCGAAGCTATGCAACTACCTTCGATCCACCTAAACGCTTCTCGATCGACAACCCCACGTTCTTCGTATCGATACACTTCGGAGGCGCACTGCAATCATAACATTTCGTAGACACAGGCACAGCAGTTAAAACAAGAAATCGACGGCCAACCGTACGTTTGCTCTTCAAACACAAGATTATACCTTCAGGATGGCGAGCGTTCAGCGAGATTCTCCGGTCGGTTGGCAAAAATTCGCCGTTCGCAGTCACGATATTCCCCGGATACTCGTTCCATGCAGGGAATACCAAAAGTCCCGTGTACGAGCGTCGAATTCTCGGTAGCCGGAATATCGAGAGGAAGAGAAAGAGAAAGACAGAGAGCGAGAGAGAGAGGGGATAGGGGGGAGGGAGAGAGAGAAAGAGAAAGAGAAAGAGAGGAGGGTCCGCAAAGCTACCCGGTTTTCAGCCGCGCGAGCACTTCGAGGTGCTCGTAAATTGGCGAGAGAGGAGAGAGAGACACGACGAATAAGAAGGAAGCCTTCGGTCAGCGAGAGAGAATCAAGAAGAGGGGAACGCCGAGGGGTGGAGGAAGAGAAAGAGAGATCGCGAGAGCAAAAGGAAGAGAAGGAAACGTGGGCCGGCCATCGATTTCTCGACCGGTGTGTTAAGCTCCGGGAAAAACTTGCCGCTCGAGGATCGGGCTACGCGCGAGAAAAACGCGATTTATACGGCCGCTCGAATATTTTCGTATTCGCGCGTCGTACCGAATACCCTTGCTGCATTACGCTCTGAACGGTTATCGATACACGAATGGGATCGAGTATATTCTCCAAGAATTCGTATCTAGGCTCGACGGGAACGTTCGGGCACAGACGCTGGAAGAGATAGGTGCCGTTTATTTTCAGATTGGCAGAAGTCGCTTGTTTGCTGTTGCAGAGAAACCATCTTGAACGAAACCGGATACAGTAGAACCTCGATTATCCGAACAGCGGTCATCCTACGTCAGTTACAAACTGTTATATAATTATCGTTGGTGACACTGTGCACTTAATTTTATACCACAGCGTATTTTATGTTCTAAAAGAAAATTATCATATTTCCATGAAACGGATGGAAAATGTGAGTAATCTTGTTACTAACTACAATTTGGATAATCGAGATTCTACTGCATTTCGAACGCTCTCGTGGGAAAATAATTGCGCTACGAGAATTTGTTGTACTAACGCACTTAGAAAGTCTCTAACATACAATGAGTCTCTAATACAAATTCCTGCGATAGAGCCGTGTTAAAATTGTGAGCCACGTGGGCAAAAAGAACACTTCAATTTTGGAAGATAGGTTTTATGTATCTACTGAAAGTAGGAGTGTTGGTCCTTCGAACGTGAGTTTCGAGTTAAATTTTAAGTTAAAATTCAATATTGGTATATCAATCGTTGAAATATTCAGAGGTGCTGACAATCAACTGTTCCTAAATAAAAAGATCGTGTCCGTTTATAACCGAAGCAGCTTTAACTTATTTTTTCTGGAAAGATAATTTCTGCTACTCTCAAAGTAAAGGGCTCATGTAGTGCAATTGTACGTTTCAAGGATTGTCAACAAACACGTGTTTTAAACGCTACTGTTTTTTTTGTATTATTATATTTTCTCCAGGATTGTAAATGTTAAGATTATTATAACAATTATTGTCAGAATACCTTAAAGAAATACATGTTAATGTTAAGCGTGAATGGCAAGCGGAGCTACAAGAGCCCCTGGAACATCTATAATCATATTATTGTAAATCTGTGTACGTATACCGTTAAGGTTTAATAAACAATCATTATTATTAAGCACATGTTTTGAGTATAAGAACCGTGGTGGCAAGAGGCAATCCAATAGCCTGAAACCCAATTCCCACTGCTGTGCATGATTATTTAATGAAATTAAATAACTAATAAACAACCTTAATATTGTAATAATCATATAAAGTAACACCTGTGCGATCAAATAATTGGATATTTGATACTTCGTGATTTCTAGTTAAAGCATAATATTATAACGTGTCTGACCAGGTATGGAAGTTTTCACTGTGTCATTCAATATAGTAGCTGGCGCCAAGCCGACTGATACATTCAAAAAGCTTATAAACAATTGAATTCAAAGCAGGAGAGATCATTAAAACCATCTATAAATAGAAGAAACCGTGCACTTTATGATCAAATAATTACGAACCTACTTCTTGAAAGTTACATCAGAAAAAATTGGCCGAGCCGATTGAAATTTAAAACATGTCAATCGAATCAGCATCATCTTGTATTAAGTGCAGTAGAACCCCGATTATCCGAACACCGGTCATCCAAAAATTCCCCTTTCAGGTTAATTACAAATTAAAATTATCACCAATGACACTGTGTACTTAATTTTATTCCACTGTGTACTTTTATGTTATAAACCAAAATTATAATTTTTATGCGAAATATAGTCATAATTTGAGTCAGCTAGGTACCGGTTACAGTTCGAATAATCGAGGTTTTGCTGTATATCCATAGAAGAATTTATAGTAGTGACTTACTGAATCTTAGAAAGCTTCAGTGCTTTTCGAATTTTGTAGATTTTTGTTCTGAGCTTCGAAGCCGATTGAACACAGCGAACGAATTACACGTTAATTTTTCTGCACCGTATTAGTTACGAAAATTCTCACGATCTGTTAACTCCGCGTACTGAACAATTTAATAATGCTAATTCGCTGTGAAACATTTTTCAACGGAGATCGAATGGACGAAAGTGAAACTCCAGCTTTCCAAACGAATACGCAAATTGAAACTGAGCGCATAAAACCTTTATATGTTTCGAAATTTTAATATCGTCGACAACGGGCGTGTAAGTGATTACATTTGAATATTCATACATTACACCGCTGGCCAGGAAATGAATACTTTCACTTCGGTACACTGGATTACCAGTCGATTATGATATTTTAATTTAATCCGTGCAATTTCAGCTAACTGTACAATAACTACAAAAATTTATAACTTTATCCGATACCACAGCACGTTCAAGTTCTCGAGTTATCGACCGGAGAATCTTCCGCTCCAACAAGATTAGGAGAAACCATAGATCACCTAGACGAGAGACACCCTAACCCAGAATCGCATACTCTCCAAAACTCGTAACCTTGAGCTGTCGTTAACTCGTCCCGTAACTTGCGCTCAGATTTTCCTCGAAGCTTCGACGTTTAAAGCGACCGTTCGAGCAAGAATTAATACACAGCTTCTCCGCTCTGCGTCCAAAGGCTAATATTTTCATCGAAACATTTTCCTGAGGCCGACAAAAATGTATATGCAGAGAAGAAAAATGGAAGTAGCGGCGAATGTGGCCGAGGCGACGTGTAACAATAACATGGAAATAGATACGGTGGCAGGCGAGACGTATATGTTGCTGAACACATCGGAAAGGGGCCCTTTTCTTTTTCACTGGTGCATGGTGAAAAGTTTATCGGTTATTGCGAACCGAGCATAGTGACCCATACACACCGCTATGAAAGTTTTCCCAGCGTGCGCCGATGGAAAACTTCGCCCTTTTACGATTGACTGTGCCACGCGATCTCTGACCGTTTCCACGGAACAGCAGAATATTTTCCAAAGGGAATTATCGAACGGCATTTCCCCTCGAACAGGCTTATCGGGAGCTCTCTGTCCTCATAAATCCCCGGATCAAAATTCGAGAGGATATTGCAGACCGAATTCGTTTTTACAGGTCAATTTGGAATAACGAAAATATTTGGAGTGCATACAAGTAATGGTCATCGTGTTTAGACTGATATTAACGCTATGAAGAGTGTTTTGCTCGGAAGTACGCGATTTCCCGGGATATTCTGTGACTTCAGGGAAACTTAGAGTTCACTGAAGATATGAACATGTTATACAAGATGACTCACTAGTAACTGCCGTCTGAAATAACTACTGACTCGTTTATGTTAAATAGGAATTGTCGAATGAAATAAGTTGTGCTCAGAGGGCCTCGTATGATAAAAGATTTAATTTCTTATGTGGTTCATACTGATAAGTTTAGTTTGCACTATGCATTATGAATTGTATACTTTACAAAGCAAATAAAAATATCTAATAAACACTGGTCGAAAAATCAGTATTAACCGGGGCGTGAATATGTAATTTAGTCTTGCAAATAATTATTTATATAACTCAAATATTATTAATGTTTCGACGCATATTTGTTAGGAAGTTTTCATTCAATTTTATGAGCAATATCTGCCCTTAAACTTTAAACTGTTGTAAACGACAATAAGGCGTCTCATCAACTTGTCAAGGTATATTGTTTATAAAACATCCTCGAGTGATTGTAATTTACGCGTCGGCAGTCTCAGAATCGATTCTTACATGGAGTAAATTAGTCGAAAGTAAATTGGACACGCGCTGTCCTCCATGAACAGGAAACATTATTTTCATTAAAATTTTCCTCGCTCGACACAATGAAAGCTTCATCGGGCTGCGCGAGAAACGTTAAACAACGCGAGAATTATTTACCGCTCAACGTGCACGATAAACTCCACCGTTGGTTATTTGCATAATGATTTATACTTTATTTGGCGATCGCAGGCGTTTAACGAAGACCGCGTACATGTTTATCAGCTTCTATTTCCTGTTATAAATACCACCGGTGAACGTTTTAAAGAAGCTGTTTCCGAGCAGATGATTTTTCCTGGTTAAAATTTCTGTAATACATCATTTTTCTCGTGACAGACTTTTTGCGAATCTTCTTTATTCGTAGGCGTTAATGAAATTGGGTCACTGAAACTTTCACAATTTTGTTAGACACTATTACTGTTATATAAATTCTTTATAATCTTTAACTTGCTTTGAATGTACACATGATTTTTTCTGTCGTCAGACTATTGTCGTCTCACGTGTTTTCTCTAAAACTTGTTTAACCCTTTGCACTACAAGCATCTTTTGATACGATCGACCAGCAACTGCAACATGCTTTTGTAGTGACAATTTTTGAAAAGCATAAGTTTTGATTTAAGAAGCAGAAATTAGAAATGTTTATGAATTTATTTACATTGATTCTGATAGAATTTTAAAGAACCTTTAGAAGCAATTTCCAATGTGCATTCTTAACATGTTGGGCTGTGATAGAAATTACGAATGTCCCCCTCACAGAGCCAATGGAGTGTAAATGGTTAACAAATATGGAAGTTAATATATTGATTTACAGTTGGTTTGTAATAATTACTCTCATTACATTTATCTGTTGTACTAGCTTTACCATTTTTATTATACAAATTACACCTACAGAATAAATGTAATTGTATACAGAATGAGGTTCAGTGAAGGTTCTATTATCAAATCTAATACATAATTATATTAACTTCCATTGAGACGCTAAAATGAATCAATCAATGAAATAAAACATAGACAACCATACTGTGAACCCTGCCAAAGACAGTTAACCACCAAACACATTCTATTGGACTGTAAGAACACAGAAGACACCAAAAACCAGCTCCAAATACCTAATAGTATAAAAGAAATATTTAAAACAGAAGAAAACCTCAAGAAAACCATAGAACTTATCCATAGAATCAACTTTTATAATGAAGTGTAGAGTAACCATCAACTATGGTCGCTGCTAACCAAGATGTTGATGCGACCTTTGATTAAAAATAAAAGAAAGATGTAGACAAAAATCGATTATGATACACACAGAACAATTGTCACGATTGTATAACAATGTCGACTATAGTTAGAACTTTCAAAGTCCTGAAGCATCGGATAAAAATGACTCCCTTCAGATTTAGATGTCGACAAAAATCGAAACGTCGCACAAAATTTCCCACAATTCTGCGTCGAATCGTCGGAAGAGACGGTAATTGACGAAGGTAAAACGGCATGCACATAATTTCAACGTCGCAGATACGTCTAGAAAACTCCCACCCCAGCTACGTTTCCATGAGACATCGATATCCTTCCATCTCGACCGACCGTCGTCCCACGACATTTCATACCGATGTTACGAGAACAAAAATGCTTAGCCTAATTGCTAAAAAAAATCTGTTGCTAACGAGGGGTATCGACATCCAGGATCATCGATGTGATACGCAGCTCGAATATGCTCCACTGAGCAAGTATCGATGATACGTGTCACCGTGGAGGCGACTGTTGTCAAGAAATGTCACCTTCGAGGTAAACTACGATCTTGCTGTCCTGATTAAACATGAGGCGTTTAACAATTTCAAACATTATCCCTCCATAGGCAATCTGGATTGTTAACGACAAAAGCAACATTCCCATTTTTCCCGGCCTTTCCTCTGAATTTTGAAAAAAGTTTTAAACATTCGACGTAACGAACGATTGTGTAACGCAGTAGAGACTTTGACAAGTATCCCAGAATTTTTTCCGACTTTTTGAAAGCCCAGAACAGTACAAAAATTAGGCTCGGACATGAACGACCCAGTTTGCTTGCGGAGTGCGAAAAAGTGTTTGCCTGCGGGGGGTTAATTAAAAAGAGTATAATTACACACAACTTTTATGACGTATTAAAGTCTACAAAATCGTATCGTTTTCAAGCTACACGGTATCGCAATCGACGTGTTAAAGTAATGAAACAGTAACTATAACGAACACGACTTTCAAAGCGTCTTACTGGAAACAGGAGTTTGCTACATACTCCACTGCTATTCTAGACGCCTCATAGTAGGTCATTAAACCCACAGAACTGCAGGTGATGTTCAAGGAAAATAAAACTTGGACAGGAGCTTTTCCACTGAACTATCCAACCTCGAACGATTTCCTCTTTCTAAACGCAAGACGCTAAATGGCTTTCGTTAAATTCAAAAGCTTCATTAGCGAATCGACTATTTATCTGCAGCTTCCTGATAGACCCAGGCACTCCTCTGAACCGACGACGATTGATAAAACCGGACCGGCGACGACCAGAGCGCAAGCTCTGTCTCTAGAAAAACAACGACAGTGTCGCGGCGCAGTACCAACCCGTACTCTGTGTTCGACCGAAAAACCCGATCAGGGCGATTCTACGTGGATCCACACGCGTGTGCACGCGCGATCGGTCATAATCGCAGGTAACCTGAGAGCTACGGTGTCGACAAGACCGGATCGTGGCTGTACACAAGTATCTACCTCCTTCTTTCTCTCCCTTTCTTTTTGCAAGCGTACGAAAGTCCCTGTTAGCGACGCTCTATGCCCCATAGCATCCATATAACCGTCGTATTCGTGGCTGTTAGGGGTGGTCGCAGAGGCGAACGGAGAAAGACGGGGTCCAGGATAGAAAAGGTAGAGAGAGAGAGAGAGGGAGAGAGAGAGAGAAGTCGAGGGATGGTTTTGCTCTGGTGGCTCTGTATTGATTGCTACTCCTCCTCCGTTTCCACCGCCTCCTGCGACCATATCTCTCGTTCTCTCTTTTTCTCCCTGGATCTCTGCCTTCTCTCTCCGTTAGCCTCTATATTTCTCCTTCTACGCGTACCTGTCTCTTTTTCCCTCTTTTTCTACGTTATCCCTGCTCAACCTGACCTCTTCGTTCAATCTTCCCGCGTTACCTCCCCTCTCGCGGTCTCCTCTCGGCTAGATCGCACACAGCAACCCTGTAACGTCGGCCAGCATCAAGATCCTTCGAGATCCTCGTTGCATCCTCCCGCAGGAGTACGAGTGTAATTGACGCGGATGCGAAGGACAGAGTACTCGGTGACAACCGACTTCATCCTGATTCCGCAGTCGGTATTCCTTTTCATTCGATTCGGAGACTCGTCGACTATATTGCCAACTGGTCTAGGGGTCTAGATTCTTGATGTTCTGGTGCTGGTGTTTTTGGCAGAGGAAAACGCATAGGGAGGCTACTCTGGAGTGTGTCATCTTAATCATTACATTGCGGAACTTCATGCAATTTGACAAAAAGAAGAAATACAAAGAACAATGCATGATATTTAAATCACGAAATATAATTTCGACAAAGTTCTGTTTCTTCAACTTCATTAAAATAGAAAATATTGTAGTGTAAAAATATGTATTTGTATAAACAAGCTTACTGTTCGAGTCGTTTCAAGTGATCAAATAATTTTGTTCCCAAAAGTAGGCTGTTAATAGCATAAGTAGCTTCTCCGAGACGTTGATTGCCACGTGCGGAAGTACAAAAATTTGTATGAAGAAGTATTCGATCGTGGATCTAGTAACTTTATATTATTATGTGGTATTACTGTAATTTAGGATTTTATAATTAACAGCTACTTGGATAAAGTTCGAGAAGGATTCTAGTCAACTCCCAAGACAGTCGTTCTTATTAACCAGATAGCAAGTGCGGATGACTGTGGCAGGTCACTAGGAAAGGGTTAATAGTGATGAAATCTTCACATAGCAGTAATCGAAGGTATTGTCTTCGAGTGAGAAACTTCATTCAGACAGCCTTAAAATCCTGAACTGTTGTCGAATTTTAAACTCTGTATCAAGCAGCCAGGACATCATGTTCATGAACGTCTAACGTCATTATTAGATTGCGGATGTTTGTGCAATTTAATATATCGAAATTGGTCAATGATGGACGTTCAATAAGTTAACAAAATAAAATCTACACCTTTTAAAGATCTCAAGCGGCACATGCAGTCTTGCAAAAGTTTCATTTATTTACATTAACATAGGAAACATGTATATTTGCATAAACATCCGCAGTCTGGTCATTCTAATACATGAGACAGTGAAAACAGCCACACGTGGCCAGATACGCCGTAATTTGCTCTCTCTAATAAAAATTAGAATTATGTTTTCATACCGTCGTTACCGTGTCAATATCGTACCAAATTTCCTAACGGTAATCAGTAGTTATTTAACTGAACCAAATTTGCAGCAACAAGACGTTAAGGATCTCTGATTTGAGATCGCTCGAACTGTTCAATTCGACAGAAACGCGTGTCTCCTACATGTGCGAGAATCCCACCCGACGAAGCGACACAGCTGGACGGGACAAGCTGTATTGTTCAAACAACACCGCGTTCTTGAACCGATAATTACGCGAATAGTTCAATGCTACATAATTCAAGGATAAAGAGAAAGGTTGTTCGGTTGTACGTTCGCGATCCATGTGAACTTGGATCTCTGGGAGACCGTGGACCTTGACACTCTCCGCGTGCTGAGCCTTTTGTAATGAATCGAACGTTCAACGCCTTGCGATTACGTAAAATCCCATTTCCATGAACGAGCATTTTACAAATAGACGAGCAAACGTAGAACCGTTCGAACTTGAGAATTAAAATACATCTGCTCCCGTAACGAAATATAATTACTCTCGCGACGATTACGTGATCGGACCAGGGGTTATTCGGCGCTGTTCGTATCGGACCGGCGAAAGGAAGACTTACGATTAATTACGAGGCCTCAGCTCATAGTAAAAGCCGGCTCCACGAGGCTCCATCACACCTGAAACATATAAATACACGCGTCCATTAATAATTTCGTCGTTGAATGGTCTCCGGAGTTCCTATATCAGCGTCCCGGGCTATTAAGATGCAAACACGAGGCCATTAGGAAATCTCCGGCGCATTTGCATATAAACTAGACTGTTTTCCACTCGTTCATTACGCTACTCTTGCCGCGGAACTTATCCCATGAATCGTTATGCAACGATTTCGTTTCACGAAAAGAAAAAAATAATGATCCCGCCGGTTGTTAATGAACACGAATTCCTCGTGTAAAGACGACGCTCGATTCGCCGACAGAGAAATCAATGAACGAGGTCGACACGGCGCGCGCTATTTAAGTCAAACAAACTATAATAGTGTACACAATTAGCGTCATTCATATTCATAGGCTATCCGCTTCACAGAGGGAATTACACAAGTGCTCGCGATAAATATTTATACGCGCTGCTCGACTTAACCGCGTACAATATGCACACGGGGTAAATGTTTCATTTCAATGTATCAAGATGCTCGGAACGTCATGGAGTTTCTCGTCTGGGACTGTTTAGTGAAACGATGTCAGAAGATCTGATTTGGGCGAAATTTGGAAAGGGTTAACGGTGGCTGTTTTGTTTTATTTCTCTCGTGTTCTGAGGGTTATGGTTATTCGAAAGTCATAAAGTGGATTGACTTTAGAAAATTTCGTATTGAAGAAAATGAAGAATATTTCATTTTCGAGGGTCAAAATAATTAGAATGTCGAATTTCTGTGATGAGCAATGTTTCTGTACTTACTGAAACAATGTGAAAAGATATTTAACACCTTGTATAGCACAGTGAAAACCGCTATTCCTAGTCAGACATGATGTATTAACCTGTTTGAAATATAAATCGAAAAGAAAAAAAATATGTTATGCTTTGAACGTATAGTAGTTAGCCTTCATTATTGTTAGAATATTAATGCTGTTGAAAATTTTACAAATTTCTAGTTACTTAATTAAATACAGTTTGTGCTTCTAGTGACCCCCACGATAGTGAATGTGTTAAGGGACGAATAGTACTACTCATACATTTCCTTCATGTTTTCAAGATGTAGATCATACAATAATACATCAGTGGATTGCATTTAAAAAATTTCATATTGAAGATAATTAAGAATATTAAATTTTCAAGATTGAAAATAATTAAGAACGTCTTCCTGATAGGTTTAAACAAATTTCTATCTGGAATCATTTTCACACTTGCTGAAGCAATATCAAAATGTATTCAACCGACAAATACTATTCACATATTTTCTTCAGACACTGAGGGTGAAGATCACTCGAAGATAATGTAGTGATACATCGGTGAATTCTACTAAAAGAAGAATTCCTTTCAAAACCCAAAGTATACAAAAGAATAAAAACTTTTACATGAATTAGCCTAGGTAATTACCCCTTCACTAAATACAATAAATTTTTTATTCTTTTTCAAACATGAACGAGTCGGAAATTACTTCAGATGATGGTTTCCAGTGGTTGGATCGAACGTACCGAAAACCAAAATTTCTGATAACCCCCCTTCTCTCGTGTCTCCATGGCTGAAAGTAATACCGCGAACGAGTAAATTGATTTCGAAGTGGAAACGAGGGAAGGTAATATTTGTCGAAGCCGAGGGAAAACGTCTGTATCGGCGTCCTGTTAATACGAAATCAATATTATCGCCTGTATCCGTCTCCGTTTCGGCAGCCATTCAAATTTCCGCCACAGGCGGACCATTTTCTCCGACTCGAATGGCTCACGTAAGGTTCCCGTCGAATTAATTCCTGAAACCAGGCTGACTGTAATTGCAACGTTCATTTGAAGGCTGAGGGGAAAATAGGGGATGTCCATTTTTAATCTGCAGCGTTCGATTTGAAAAGAAATTAAAATAATGTAAAACAATCATTTTTTTTCTGACGTCTAATTAGAGTATAAATTTCATACTATGAACAATACAGTTAAATTCATTGAACCTTGTTTATTAACTGGTAAATTGTAATTAAATACTGGTTTCCTCAATAAAGCTATTTCGTGACATACTTTGTCTTTTCCATTTGCCTTTCATTTTACTCCGCTTTGTAGTACGATATCGTTGCCGAATTTCGTTAATTTTCAAGGAAATTAAACCTACAAACAAAAACTGCATCGAATCTATTATCGAAACTCAATTCGATATCGTGAAAATTCACAACCTTGCGTTACATTTAAAACCGAACAGATTTATTTTAACTTTACAATGAGTCACGCACGTGACAAAATAACGATCCATATATTACAAATACGACTCTCGCTCGAGCACCATTTTTTCGAAAGCTTGAATTATGAGAACTTTGACTTTCAGAGGGTTGTTAAAACCGGAATTATATACACTGATAGACGTTTCACATTTATCAGGCCATTCGATAGAACTTCTCATACGCTGTATCGCACGAGATCAGAAAAATCGAAGAAACGGGGATTTGATACAATACGATCGTTTCCGAATAAATGATGAAATTACGGCGGGACGACCGTGAATTGAAAAGCGACGAGAAAGTTGAACAATCGTCGCACAGATAATAATTAGCCGAGCGTGAGCGTAAAGCGTGAATGGATGAGGCGATGTGTCGGCTGGAGGCAGCATAAAAATGTGTATAGGCGTCGAAAAGAACGGGAAGACGAAAATTGAATGGCCTGGGTAGATAAATAGCTGTTTTATAAATAGCTCGGTTCTGGCGCATTACGCACCGTCGAATGGCTAATAAATACTCCGGGAATTTAATGGCCACGCGATTTGCATCGTTCGCGCATTAAACGCAATCGAGTCGTCGACATTTCTTTCTGCGAGAAACCTATCACCGGATCGTCCTCGTTACTCAACGAGATGAAGACGTTATTCAGAGGAACGGGATGCACGGTTTTTATAACAATGTCCACGGGACAAATGGACGACCAGGGAAGCACGGTAATACGCTCCCCGTGAAGAATGGTAACTTCTTTCGCTACACGTAAATGGAAGGAAAAATTAACCTCGATCTCTGAATAGAGGATCCTTGTAACTCGACGAAAATATAGCACGGTTTTGCTTTGTTCGACGGAGATCGTAAAGGGACGTTCGTTCAGAGATTTTAACGGAGCCGATTGTTGTTAATAATTCGTGTCAGAACGATGCGGAGAAGCAAAAGGTCCTTTTACCGCACGACGGAGTTAATAAGAGGAACCAGAGGGGGATTTGAACTCGATCCTCACTCGAACAATGTGTTATACAATTTATAATGCGATGAAACTTATTATTCATGTCGAATAGAGAATTCATTTTCGCACATTGTCACGGTAGTCTTGAAATGTAAGTCGATTTGCCTGACAATGTTTCTTCGTTGATATGTGAAACTTTTTTTTAGGACAGTTAATAATAGTAGAAATATGTATTCCATCAGTGAATGTTCAAGAGGAAGGGTGACACAACCCTCTGAAAATGAAAACCTACGGTTTCACACTCACGATGATACTAGTTTCAAGGATGCAACAGTTTTCCTAAAAATAGGTTCACTACCGCCCATATGTATATATATGGGGACGACTGTTTGTTTCCAGTAAATTATATATTTTCATTATATCCAGTAAATTACAAATGTTTATTACTTTATGACTAGACTGCGGATGTTTATGCAAATATACATTTTTAAACTTTCGTATTTCCTATGTTGATGCAATTAAATAAATGAAGCTTCAGCAAGGCTGCGTTTGCTCCTTGAAATGATCAAACTAAGTAATTTTTATTTTGCTAAGTTATTGAATATCCATCATGCACCAATTTGAATATGTTAAATTGCATGAACATCCGCAGTCTAATTTATGACTTTCGGTCAAAACAGTTACATTTCCTATACAGGTAACGTGCCAGCTTTAACCCTTATAAGGGTCATATAGAAATTCGGAACTATAAAATCAGAATTCAAGAATTTGTAGTCGTCCCCATATACATGGCCAGTAGTGTATATCTACCGTTCCACTGAAAAAAATACTCTATATCAGATTCTAAATTCTACTGCCAATTTTTAGGGTTTCATTTGAGCCCTGAAACTGAAACTTTTTAAATAAATATATACCCTTATTTTTTCCTGTTCCATAAATCTGCAGAATTTCTCGTCAGAAGTGAAAGCGTGTCGAAGGGACCGAGCCGTGTTCGGGAACCGCGATCTGGATATCATCCAAATTTTGTCGCATCAAGTAAATTAGCGACTCGAGGCTCGGAGATTGGGACGCGATGTACCGTCACGTAACGGTATTATGCGAAGGGCCTCTAATTTCTCGCGAGACGCGAACCAGCAAGAAATCCCGTGGAATTTCGCGAACACGTGCCCCGATTCGAGAAACTTCATCAGGGATCACGATGGATGTTCGTTCTGATCCGAGAACTGAATGTTCACCAGCCACGATCGAGCTGAAATCAAATTCCCTTAACCATAAGTTCATTCTTTATCGACATTGTCAAGAAGGTATTCTCCATTCTCAACCAATTTGGAGGATACACTTTGAAATTTTTTTTTGAAAAACTATATCGTAATGTCTTTATGAAACTTCGTAGATTCATTTACGTATATTTATACTACGCTCATGAATTTTTCTACATTGTTCTCATGTAAACTATAGTAATTATTCACCACGAAAGGAGACTGCTTGATAAAATTTTGCTCAGACCTTGAAACCACTCTTGATATACACTACCGATGATAATTATTCGAACGAAGCTAAGTGTAAGTTTGTGTTCAATTCAAGGGTAAACGTATACACGAAATTCGTTTGAAGTAATCTTAAAAAATGTTACTTGACAAGCAATATTAAATAATAAAAGAACCATTTGAAAAAATAAATATATTTTACAGTGACTGTAACGATGACTTTTCGTGATGGACCAAAACGTTCGAATACTTACGAACGGCACTGTATTTAATTTTCCGCAGTTCAATTTGGATGACGACAGTGTACAAAAATTCATGAATATAATAATTTCACAGAGTTCCATAGGAGCTCGAGGATTCTCTAGAATCGAATAGCGGACAGATTCGCGGTAATTGGAACGAGAATCCAGGACGGAGAGGGGCACACACGTTCGACTCTATCGAACGGCGGAATAAAAAGAGAGAAGACAAAGAGAATCGTGTGCGTTTGTTTAATTAATTGGCCCCCTCTTAATCCGACTTCCGAGCGGGGAAAACAATTTGCCCGTGTCACGGGGATTAAGGATTTTGACGACGGCCCCGACCTCGACCGGTTATCTGGCGTCGTTAATTCATTAATTAACGAGGGATGCTCTTATCTGTCGACGAGAGTCGCCGATAACGACGCGGATATCCCGACCTAGCGTAACTCGCCTCGTACGTTCTCTACGCGTTTCACTAGACGAACGAAATACAAGATGAAAAAGAGCCCGTTGATCGAGAAAACGAGCTTCGTCGAAAACGAACGAATCTGTCGGACAATCGATTCGAAAGTTCGCCATTAGCATGTTCCAAATTTACGCTACGATACGCACCTGGTCAGATGTATAAAACTTGTTTGCAATACAGATTCTTAAGAACATAAATGTTAGTATAGTTGAAATTTTGGGAAAATTAGTAATTATTTAATACGATACTATTTGTTGTTGATACGATACTGGCGACATGTAAAATTAGTTTGCATTACAGATTCTTAAGAATGTAAATACTAGTGTAGTTGGAATTTCTGAAAATTAATAATTATTTGACACGGTACTATTTGATTTTACACGATATTACTCTCATATAAAATTAGTTTGCAACGCAGATTCTTAAAAATAACAATATTGAGCACGCATACACTAGTAGTTTTTTGTTTTTTTTTTATGAATACTAGTACTGGCTGGAATTGTATGAAAATTAGTAATTGTTTAACAGGATACTGTTTGTTGCGTTCGCTCACAGAACTCGGTATACCAGTCACCGCGTTAATAACTCTTCTAATATTTCATTAAATAACCTTAACCCTTTCAGGGATATTGACACACATGCTTAAAGTATCAGTGATAAAGATATAACCAACATTATGGTAAAATCACAGCGAAATTCCCCTATAAAAAAAGGAAAATGTTGTCATATGCCATGTGTCTTCATTATTAAATAAACATAAAAGGAAAGTAACTTCTTCCAAATTTAATAAATTCCTGAGAAGTTTAATGCTACAATAATATTGTAAAAGAAGAAGTGTATCAGCAAACAATTCTATATTTTTTTCAGGTATTTTCATGTGTCTGATTAATCACAGAATTTTCTACTGCAGTATGAAATGAATTAAGCGTTGTTGCTTGGCTGTCTACAGGATCAAGAAGATCAAGAAACACCTGTCGTCCACGCAAGCCGACCCATGTATCTGAATAAATACCAATAACATTATTTATATGTGATTTATGCAGGATACGACAGCGTGAAGCATTCATTAAAATAATGGCCGTGTAGGAAGAGATAATTGGAAAAAACAAAAACCGAGAGATTTTCAATGTCAACGAGACAACGATGATTGGCAGACTCGATTATTATCAAAAAACCGAAAGAGAATGTACGTGTAGTTAATTCTGAAATAAATTCACATTGATTTATTAATTGATAAATTACATTCATTCAACTTTTCCTTCTGTTTTTCTCGCAAACTTTCCGCCTTGCTCTTCCCACCATGTTCAAATTTTACGGTAACTTGCGTGAAACTTAATACAAGAGTCACTAGTGTTTCAGTGCACTTCTGTAATACAATAGACTGTGTAACGTTTCACCAATGAAACACGAGTTTATGCGTGCGTGAATGAACAATGCGTTAACGTTCGTAGTAACGCTTCGAAACGAAGGAGCGATTAATTATTATTAGTATTAGTTATCCAGTGTGTCCGGTTTGTTACGGTAATTTTAAGCGTTTGTCACTGCACGATAGTGCATGCATTATTCATACGATATGCAAATTCGAATCGGCGCGTTTCTGCCGCATGAACGCGTTACGCGAAAAATACGATAACGCGTGCGGAGATATTCTCGTCGAGAATGAACCGTATTCGTTCCTTCTGCAACGCGATATCAACGTGTTTAACGTGTTTCTGCAACTGGACTATGGTAATCATCAGACACGTTCGAGACAGATGACCCAGCATATGAGTCAGTCAATATCTTACCCGTGTTGTCGATGATTCAGCACGTGGGTCATGGCGTGATAAAAATGGTCTAAAACATGTTTTCCCATAGCTGCAAAAACGTTGATGGTTTCCGATGATAGTCTTGTGATAATACGTCGGACTCGGATGCGTTAATCCTCGCGTTGCTACGTTTTTCCATCATTTTTTCTCTGCGAACGACACGAAGGAGAAACGAAAATTTGATAAATCACACGGTACGTTCTGTCACGGAAAACCGTGCGCGAATTATTCAGGGTCTGCGTGGTATTAAAATTAAACGACGAAGATATAAAAGTCGTCGGGCAACGTTGAAATGTTATTCGAGTCGATTGTCCATGGAACGCAGAAAACGGGTCGCTATATTATCCCTGGCTGACCTCCTCAATCCTTTTCTACTGAAATCCTCCGGCAACGGGCAATACGTCATACGTAACGAGATTCATACGTCGTATTTTACATATGAAAATCCCCTTTCAAAGAGAGAGGAGCGTATCGCGTGACTCTCGGCGATGCAACGGCGCATCTTAAGCAAAAATAATAAACAAAGTCGCTCCGTTCTAATCCTGAAACTGTTCAAATTCAAATACAACGGGAAGATGTAGCTAATAATTATTCGCTCTAATGGCAGACAGAAATTTTATTGTAGAAGTATTCAGATTAGGCTGATTCAGATCGTGAATCCATTCCTAGAAAATTACATCTGACTGTTAACATATTGATGATCGACTTGCATTGAATTTAATTAAACAAAGGTAATCGACACAAGGATACGATAATTTATATCAACCCCTTGCCGTACGATTTTTTCAACAACTATCGGTCGCTGAAATTTATTATTCACGCTCTATAAGGGGAGATGCCGGACAAATACAGTTTCTTTTAAACGATTCTTTAAAATTCAAGAGTGCTATGATATAAATGTTTTTTAACAATTCATATTCAAGTGAAGCTCCTATGTACAACGTACAGACCACCAACTGTACCACGAATGCGACTCGTCATTATAAAGCAAGGCATTAAACAGCAAACTATATGAGGTCTGACTAAGTATGCCCGTTTTCACTTCATAGGTCAACGAGCATCCACTGACTATCACAGTGAAAACCGCCACACCTAATCAGCCACTATACAATTTACTTTTTTCTATAAATCATTAAGAAAAACAAGATTAGACGACTTTGCTTTGAGAAGTATGCTCATAATTGTGCGACAATAATTGTTTAATTAAATTAAATTTGAGCTGCCTGTGACGGGTGTGCTCCACGGCGTTCAACGTGTAAATAATTTAAAAAGAAACTCAGAAAGCGGAGCATCGAGTTCAGCAGCGTCCACTTGAAAATGGAAGACGTCCAGCGCGAATTTTTAAAAACAAAGGATGGAGGTGTCTCTCTCTCTCTCTCTGTTGCAATGAAATGAAAACAAAAATGAACGATGAAGAAGGGGAGGTTCAACGTTCGCGGGCGTAATATATCGCGAGTGCAACGAGAGACGGAGGCTGAGTCATCAATATAACTTTACGCACGTACGTACGTACGCACGCATGGCCGTCACCACCACAATTCCATTCATAAACGTAAACAGCCGACTTACGCACACCGAGGGCGCGCATAAAGCACGTGCGCTTATTAAAGGACCGTATGTAAATGCGCACGCGTACCTGAGCCCGCCAACTTTTCGAATCGACAGCGCTTTCGATCATGAACTCGCGGAAATCTCCGAGGTCAAAGTTCCGGTACTCGAGAGTCTCGTGAGTTTCGGTAGATCGATGGTCTCGAGAAATCGAAATTTTGTAACCTCGAACAGAAGAGGAACAGTCTTGTATTGTTTGTCTGTGTAAGTTTAGTGTCAACGTGCTAATTAAATAGTTATTGATTTTTACAATATTCTGAGCGAATTTTACATTGCAAGATTAACACAGAAAGGCATGTGAACGATTGAGTGCTTCACATTTTCTGTCTCTGTGATTTACAATCAAAACAGCAATTTATGCCGTGTCTGATTAGGAATGGTTGTTTCCACTGTAGCAGCCAACCTGTTAAGTCAAGGTTATCTAAGTCGATGTTTGTGCTTTTTATTTGAACTAGTTCTTCATTTTAATAAGTTAATGATTAATTAAATTCAATAGAAACAACTGTGAGTGCATTATTTAATCAAATATAAATCCTATAAATCTCGATTCTCCGAACGTGGATCTGAAAATCTGAAAATTGGTTATTTTACATCAAATACAAGCTACCATTAACATTAGTGACGCTGTGTATTTAATTTCACACCACCATTCGAAAATAAAATTATCTGTTACTAATTGCAGTTCGAACAATCGAGGTCCTACTGTACCTTGAAATTTTTAATCAACATCCCTACGAACCTTCCGAACAATCCAAAATTATTCCAAAAGTCGAGTTACTGCTGCTCTGTTATTATTAATCTAATTTTGATTGATCAATGAAATTCAAATTACTGTGTATACAGAACGAGCTCATTTAGTATTACATTCGTTTGAAAATTATGTGTGCCTAACAAACAGCCCTATATAAACCTGAATAACAAATCTAACCTAACATTTCCCTCGCTATGGTCCCTTCGATCGACCAATCATACCCTCGAATCTCTCGATATTCCAATAATCAACCTTCCACCGCGATAATACAATTTTTGCAAGGTCGTGAGCTTGTGATGAAACAGCCACAACGCGGACACGTGTGTGTGTGTGTGTGCGTGTGCACGAGGAAATCGTTGAAGAGGGGAAACAGAAGCACCCACTCACACAGTGAAATGGAAACGCACGATGCAGGTAAGAGGCAAGCAAATGGGCTCTCGTGAGCGAGAGACCGAAGAAAATACATAACCCTCTATTTTATGTGTCTGGCTATTGTGTGGGTGCGGACGCATACTCGCACCCCCTGCACGCGCGTGCGACGGTGTGCGTTCGAGCCTGTGTGCATACGTGTGGATACACGTGCCGTCGGTACGTTATTCATCGGAGCGAATGTATGAGTGCATACAGGCCCGGTGCGTGTACGTGTGTGTTTACACACGACCTTCCCCATGTATACGGGTATCTGGGTCAGTGTCTTCCTCGAGAGTGGCTTTTCGAGGCTCGATTCGATGCTCCCACCTCGATTTTCCTCCATTTTCTAAACCTACCCTTTTGTTTTTCGCTACCAAGGTCAACATAGAAATCGAGAACTTCGCTTCAATTAGATCAAATTTGGCGAATTTTTCTCTTCCGTTTGTTCACACTGTAAACGTCTATTCTTTTTATTTCATGAGCACACGAGAGTCTTTTTTATGGAGAGTAACGGAAATTCTGAAACTGCCGTTTACGCAAAATCGTACCCCTTGAATTAACTCTGAGTTCGCTAAAAATTCATTTGTTATTGAGTCGAGTCATAGATAATTTTCTACACATAACAGATTTTTCTCTTTCTAAAAAGTCAAATAGTTTGCCCGAGGTACTGATTTTTGTTTCACACTTGACGGTAAGAATCCCTAAAATGTAGACATGCTGCAGAAGCAAACCTTCTATTTTGATATATTATACATTTCTGCTTTTTTTGTATGTTTAAGGGATTGCGTAGTGAGTGAGGGAGTATATTAAACAATTCTTGTTTCCACGGTGAACAAGGTAACTCGTGCACGTGGACCAATTATTTCACAGCATCGATCCCGTCCGACAATCGGTTCTTCCGAATACGATGGGGTCGAGGCGATTGTGCAATTACGGCGATAAGCATGAATTAATTCTTAGAGCAACACCTCTTGGTATGTCAGTCGGCGATTGGACGTAATCGTCGTCGAGTTGCTCGCGATCGAGCAATGTGGGTGAAGGCTAATGGCCGACCTGAAACTTTTAATCGACGATTTTCGCGAAACACTGCGATGCCGCGCAGCCTCCCTTTTCTTCTGCATCTTCTCCTTCTCCCGTGGCTCTTTGTGGGGCAACTTTGTTTCGAAGTTGTCCGGCGAAACAGAAAGAAAAATCAATAGTTACCCTAGCGACAGTTTTCTATTCGGTTTCACGTTTCACTTTGAATATTCCTGAAAATTAATTGTATGGCCACTCTGGAACGATAACATTTAGACAGATGCGCGAACTTTGGATTCAGCGTTGACACCGTCTCGTACTGGAAATGCAGGAGAGAGATTGACTGTGTCGAGTGAACGCCTATGAGCGTCTTCCGCAGCCACTGATTCATCAATTTTCTCGAATTATATACTTACAAGCTTCAAGAGCTCTACGGGGACGAATTTATTAAATAATAAGCTAGAAAACATAATTTAGTTTCATTTTCAATGATGAATCCCCGACAAACAAATTGGAGGAAGTAAAAATTCTCAGAAAAACGAGTCAACAATATTTCAATTTAGACAAACTAAAACCTGGCGTGTCTGTCAGCGTCGCAGAGTTGAAATTAAAATTCGTCGGAGCAGAAGAGAAGAAAAAGAGTGTAGGACGAAGCTTCGCTGGAACACAAGGAGAGCGAGATTCGGTAGCGAAGGCAGGTGGAATCAGCGTGCAGCAATTAAAAATAATTATCGTTTGGTACCGAGGGAACGATACTAAAGATGGTGAAGGCAGCGGGGCTTGAAATTCATCGGATCGATTAAAACGAGACGGATTCGAAGGAAAGCCCGTGGCTGCGGATTTAACGCCGCGAGGTTTCGCACCTGTACGCACGTTCCAGTTCTCAGAGACTCGCACGGCCCACATTTCGCTTCCATCGCGAACGGAACGATCCACGTACTTACCAGTACGTACACACGTTGTTTCTCTGCAACGGCCGGACCTTGCGCGTTTAACTTCTTGTCCCGTCGTTTTTCTCCGACGAACGGACCGTTCTTCATCGTTAGTCGGCCGTTTTTTGCGACCCGAACACCGAATCGATATCCTTGACGAGTTCCCGTTCTCAGCTCGTACGCGAAATGTCGCGCTCGTCAGCTTGTTTCTCTCCGCGTTTTGCTACAGCCTGAATATTTACACAATCGTACGATTTCAGAGGGACATGCTTCGAAACTTCTAGAGGGCGACTATTACACTGCAATTAGTATTTCTGCAGGTAAAAATTGAAGTTTATTGATCAGACAAATAACCAGTGTTTTCCTTGAGAGAAGACTAGTCATTATGTATTTATGTAGAGTGAGTTTCACGCGATGCCAATTTGCAGACGCTTTTTAGATCCCAGAAGTAGTAAAACAGCCCTAATTAGCATGGATCTGAAAATAGTAATATAGTAATCTGAGATATTGTCGACTGAATTCGTAGCGTTGTACTCCATTAGCAAGGTTCTTATTACGACGTGTACATTTTGGAAGCTTACCTGCAATTGACAATGACTGTATTTCAAAAATTAATGGTCTTGGAACTAGCGTTTCGTTAATCTTTTTCACAGTTATATACGCCATCCTGAGCTGAGTTAACAGCAATAACAATAGCAGCGCAACTTCGCTTCAACAATCGGACGAGAATGAATGTTTCTTTTAGACCTCGTTTACTGTACAATCAATACATAGCCATTGCAAACCTTGTATGCAATCAAACAAAACAATAATTTCTTGAACAGGTGGCTATATCCAGGCTCAGAATCAGCCATATAAAAATCAACCACTCTTATATACTATCTAGGAACCCAGCACCCACTTGTACCGACTGTGGCTCAATAGTAACAGTAGAATATCTGCTCCTTTACTGCTCGAAATACAGAAAGCATCGTGACCACTTCAAGATCCGCCCATCGCTAAAGGACACCTTCAACTAGGACTAGACAAAGAACCAAGTTCTCAAGGGGAACAAATTTATTAACAAAAATAGTATAATAGACCCTGTTGTCGCTAATAACCAGAGCAGTCGATGCGACTTTAAAAAAAAGAAAATAATTTCTTAACAATACTATTGTTTCTTCTACAATAGTATTCTTCCTAAACTTGTTGGTTTGCTCGCAATCTACTCAGAGCCACATAACATATTTTCTTATTTTTCATATAATATTTTACATGATCCTATTTGGCGCATTATAGATCACAGGCTAGTGTGAAGGCAATGCCTCAGAAATTCGTTTTTGAAATCTGAGAATAAAAAGCTGATGTGTTAACGAGAACCGGTGTTTCCTAGGTGACATCGTCGTTGACGAGCCGGTGTCTAAGTTATCGAAACCAGCTGCGAGCATGAAAAATCGAGTGTATGTCGCGAGAATATCGTTGAATTTAATCGTGCCTCGACCAATCGGATCGTCGGGAATCCAGCGATTCTTCCGTATACCGCATTTTCTAGAAACGCGTCTGCAGCGATGCAACCCTTTCCGGCGCATGCAGCGGTGGGATGCAACGCGCGCGCAAGCAACGAGGACAGGTCCGTGTGATCGTTTCGACCGGTCGATCGATCGTTCGTTCTCTTTCTCCTTCTCGCCGGAGAATGTGGGACGGCGGCACGTTTGCGGCGAAAAAGAGAGGAGAACGTTTCGTACAAAGGGAGAGGAGAAAGGACGGCGAAGACGCAGGAGAGAGGAGGGCAATGGCGGCCTGATTTATAGGCAATACCGTTCAGCCGTTTTCACTGCGTAACTTCCGCCGGTTTCGTTCCATCTTGACTCGATAGAACCGCCGTTTCCGCCTTTTAATCGACTCATCGATCCCTCATAGCGCGAGGATCCCTCGAAAACCTTCGAACGAGGGAATTTTTCATTAACACGTTCAACGCCGTGACGGTCACCGCGAATTTCATTTAATTGAATCACTATCGATTTTGTGACGGAATTCCGAGCAAATTTCATATTGCAACAATAGGTCCGTGGCACTATCTGATAGGAATCAAATATGTTCTTCCTTTGGGGATTAAGTCTTTCGTCCCTGAATTTAAAAAATCGATAGGATTGTACAAAGCAGTATGATTTTGTTAATTTGGTAACAACTAATAAGATTTTATTAGTAGAACTTACATTTTATAGGGGGGTGGTCGGTGGTGATGGGGGGTAATAAACATGCGTACCAACAGGATCTTAAAATACTTATTTCAAATTTCAGGTGTTTTAAAACATACGTGGTACACATGTGTACCGATAGGGACGAAAGGGTTAAATTTAAAAAAGGAAATTGTGCAGTGTCTGACTGCATATGGCTGTTTTCGCTGTGGCATTAACGCATTCACGGATTCAGTGCCACAGTGAAAACAGTCGCACTTGGCCAGACACTATACAATTTACCTTTTTTAATATAATTTATAAAAGAAAAGAGTATTTAAATGTCTAATTGTGCAGTCATGTGATATCAAATTTCCATAGAATTACAGAAGAATCCGTAGTTATTTAATTAAACTGAATGTACGGTGCCGGACACCGGTGACCCCCATGGCAGTCAGTGTGTTAATTTGTTGCAAATTCGACTCTGAAAAGGATCATTCTTGAGACTATTCTGTGTGTATCGATGCTGGAGGTGCTTGGACCACCTTGTTCGAAAAGAAAAGGATTTTTTACGCTTTCACAGCCACTGACGTAATGATACGTGCATTCGTGAGATGTAGCTGGTTACTGACGATGCAGTATTCCGCCTCTTCAGAGCTGTGAGGAGCTGATGACGTAAATCGTCATTTTGGATGTATGATCCAGGCTACACGATGTCTGCTCTCATTAATGTTTAATGTCAAATACACGATTCATAACTGTTAAGAGCTCTTCGATTTTTAATATTTTTCCAGTGTGTAGATTCTGCAATTTCTCTGTTTGCTTTGTAATCTGCGCTTATTACAATTTTTAATTATAGGTATAGTACAGCCTCACGTATCCGAATATTCTAGTATCCAAACGTTCTATTATCCAAACAGCCGTTAACTTACGTTAACATAAAATGTATGCAATTTAACAGCCAAAAAAATATGGGATCCTTAAATATTGGAACAAACTATCAATTTGTTGATTTCTGCTTGAATAAATGAAGTTTAAAATACAAAAAAAAGTGATTGTTCTATCATCCGAAAATTCTGTTATCCGGCTACATTTGTCTGCCTATTAGTTCGGATATAGGAGGCTCTACTGTGGTTACAAATTAGGTATTTTAAAAGTAGCTGCATAAATTATGTTGTTTCAATGACAGAACTCTGAGGCAACCAGCTTCAGATTTAGTCGCTGGCACCAACTCCGAAATTGTTAATATTCAACCAGCAGTTCACGCGATCGCCTGACATTTTTCCACGTATCTCAGGGTGAAGTTGCAACAATCATTTCGAAAGAACCCGTGCAGGAGACTATCGAAAACTCATCGAACATGACGAATCAGTGCGGAGAATCGATTCGTCAGCGAGGCGAAGTTTTTCCCGGCGCACTGACTCTCGTAAATTTTCTGTGTAATCCCCGGCGCACAGTGTGGAATTCCATTCGTCGCGATACGTTTTAATTCCGACGTGCCTGCGACACGGTCCCTTCCCGTTACTTCATTATTATTAATTTGCGTGATTTTTCGTATCGGATTACGGGAGTGGGAGGAGCGCGAAATTCGCGAACGCTGGGAAAATCCGTGGCAATCGGATAACTCTGCGTACGTAACACATTTCCATCGGTGATGAAGCACGCACACAACGGCACAGGCTGCACGCACACGCCCGTGCTCGCGAGTCATTAATTTAATTACGCAGTAATTCGTGAAATACGGACAGCTTCTTTCGCCCACTATTTCATCGTGTTTTTTCACGCAGCTTTTTCTCGCGATGCATAATCACGGAACATTCGGAAATCGGATGAGTCCCGTGTTTGCGTCCGCGTCACGCGTCAGAGGAGAAAAATATCAATTTGAAATACGGTATCGCGCGTAATCGTTTGAACGATTATTATTACCGTGAAATTTGTGATCGTCGCTTGTCATCGGTCGCCGCCCCCCTCGGGCTAAAACTTGTTAAAATTGTTGAACACATGAATTCATTCATTTTGAAATAAAATTAGTAATATTCTGTGGCTACAGTGTTGCGCAAACTTAATCATGAGTTAACTCTAATATATTTTCCATGGGGAAAGTAATACTGATGGCTCCCACGTGTTCAGAGAGTCGAATATTTGTCAAATTCAAAAAATGTAGCGTCACTGGGATTATTTATTCTGAATTAAAATGAACTGCGTAGCATAATAATATTTCGACCGACTGCGATACAGTGTCAAATAAATTATAATTTGCTTAGCGCTTGCTACGATTACATGGGTTTTTCTTGTCAACGTCGAAGTCACTTGCTTTGAGCAAAACGGAGAACAACTTCTAACTCCGACGATATTAATTTTTATTACTTGTATGTTCCATTCTGCGAGTACCATCTGCCCTCAAAGTCCTGGATCCTTTTTCTAACACCCCCTACAGTCTTCTAAACGCAATCCCTCAAACTCGAACTGAACTACCGGCACAAGGTTAATTCAACGCGCAAGAAGCAGAAGCTTCGATCATTTATTTCGAAGTGTACGTGTATGCAACACGATAGCATCAATTTTATCTTCCTTTCTTAATGAGATTGCGCGTATAAAATTCGGAATGCTTCACGGCTCACGATTGAATTCACGTCGAAGATCGAAGCGATACTCGAAACGTATCCGCGATTCGGTACGCTGCTAGGGATTCGTCTTCGATCGTCTCGAAGCAGGTAACCGATTGCGTCACGATGCTTGAAATACATTCAGCCGATTACATGGAAGTCGAGTGGAATCCACCGCCAGCCGGAAGACAAAGAAGACTTGACTGATCTCTGAAAACCCGAGACCCCCTCTCAAGGCCACCAAGCATTCGCGAGCTACGGAAATCATGTTCTGAACTTCCTAGAAATGTTAACAAAGCGCGAGCTTCGAATTATATGAATTCATTGGAGGACTGCTGCTCGAAAGATTCTCGGGGTAAAAATAGAAATTTACGTTGACTCAAAAACAATACAGTTTTCAAAGTTTAATTAGAAAATGAATGTAATTTCATATTGTACTTTGTTAACACGTTGGCTGCCAAGGTGGTCACCGGTGACATGCAGCTGAAATTTTGTTTAATTAAATAACTGGCAATTCTTATGCAATTTTTGACGATACTGATATTGTAGTAATAATGCAAGGCCTTTACATGTCAATAGTAAATGTTTCTGTTCATTCTTGATTTATATTGAAAGCGGGACGTTACAATATATCTGATTAGATGTGGCAGTTTCCATTGTGGCATTCAACGTGTTAATTAACAATACTAGCAATCTTCTGTCAAACGTCATCACAAATATTTTCTAATATTATTAGCGATGAAATAAAATAGGATTGAATTTATGTGCCTGACATGGCAGTAAAAATGTTTAAAAATTTCTGGTATTATTAAGTAGCTTCCTTGTAAATGAATATATACAAATCGTGTAAAATGTTAACTCAATATGAATTCAGAGCTGTGAAACAAAGAAAAAAAGTAACATTTACGTACGTGGTAATTAATCGACATATTCATCGCTATTGCTTTGTCCATATCTGGAAATACGATAATTGATTGTATTTGAGCTGAATATTGCGCTTAATAGAAGAAGTACATGCTACAAATTCAAAAATTGTAGGAATGTTCTATGAAAGAATGAATATTAACATGTTGACCGCCTCAGTAGAAATGACCATACGCGGTCAGACATACTGTAATAGCCTGTTTTACATATAAATCACAAAGGAAAAATATATCAAATTACCTTATCGAATACTTGTTACCTTATATTAACCCTCTGAGTGCTATTGACGCATGTATGCGCCACATATTTCTTTCTCTTATATGTGTTTTCGACGCTAGCAAATTCGTCAGACCTTCTAAATATATGCAAATGTAACTGCAATAATCGAGCTCCCAATTATTCTGTTTTTCGGTTGTTTTCCGATTCATCCTAACCATCTAAAACACAGTATGATATGCAGCATGACAACAAAATTCCATCCACAGAAAGTGTTTAACATTGAAGTACTCCACGCTCAAAATCATCACAATGTTAACACTACCTCAAATTTTACAGAAGTTAATGGTTATTAAATGAGATAGAATTTAAGAGTCCCCGCTTTTGATATTACTTCATGAATAATTTATTCGAGTCTCTATTTGATCGGTGTGCTCGAAGTTTTTTCAAAGATGAAATCTGAAATCCCGGCGAACGTGCCGAGCGAACTCGCATACATTCAGTGGCAGAAGTTTCGGCGTTAGTTTGACCAAGTTCATATTATGTACCGCGTACATAGGGTAACAAGTTCGCGGGAAACGCTTAGGCAACTAACAGTTCTCGAAGAAATTGTAAGAATAAAGTGCAGTTGCCGCGGAACTCTGCCCTTTTCGTTTTCATTCACTCTCTCTTTCACGATCATTCGCTTTTCCCGCTAGAGCCGACTTCATTCGCGTACTCTCGTCTCGGTGTGACGATAAAATAACAAATACTCCGGTTCTACCGTTGTACACTTTGCGATAAAATAATCGCAAGTAGCTTGTTTTGGTATTCTACCGTTCTGCCCATTTCAATGCGTCAGCTTTAACTTTTCTCTCTTTAAAGTACACTGTTTTAAGCTGCCATTACGCTTTATGATTATACAATGTTTCTGACACGCTGAGGTATAAAATATATCGTGTAGATGGTTCTGATAATTGTTGAGAAATTAATTAGAATTTCGTTGTATCAACAGTGAAAATTAAAAGTTGGTTTAGAGTGCAGACGGGTGAAATGAATGGTAGGGCCTGGAAACCTTGGGACGGAGGTTCTGTATTTTTTCACAAAGTAGATTTAACGCGTTCCGGAGATAAAAAGCTCTTCAATTACAGCTCCTGCAGGGATGCACACATACCCTTACTTAAAACGGAGCGTGATAAACGGAGCTACTGAACTTTCGCGTGAAACCGGAACGCGAAATGCCACGCGTGCACGTATTTATTTATTACCGGTCTTCGCATAAAGAAGGTTCACGCAATGGACTCAGAAATACCAATCAGTTATACAATCGCATCAAAAAGTATTACAATCTCGAAGATGTTTATCTATTTATTCCGTTGCCTCGAGTCTGCGAGACTCATGCGAATTTTACAGAGGCTTAACCATTTCAAAAATCTTCGAACGTCTTGATCGATTACAAATTTTCCAATTTTCGATAATCGAACAATTTTGAAAGAATATAAAGACCAATATACAATAACGTGAGCTACATACGCACACAATACAAAGGTGTTCATATTTTCTTTCAAATCGTTAGGATATTCCACTTTTTCAATATTGCATAATATAGACTTTACAGTAAATTTTATGTACATGTAGGAAGTGAAGTATGCAAAGGTGCGAAATGTGCTGAAGTATGAATGAAGCGCAAGAAGTATAAGTGTGAAGCTGGCATCTGATGAGTAATGAGTAGAATCGAATGAGACCGAATTAGAAAAAAAGAAGAACGGATGAGAAACGACGAAGAAAAGATCAGAGAGTCGCGGATAAGAATCGGAAGAGTGAGGATGTGTAACAAAATATAGATTATAAAAGCGGTGTACCTTTACTGTTTCAATTGATTTTCAAACTTTCAAATAAATCGTATTTTTCCTAAGGAACCTTTCCAATATATTTTCACCATCTTCCTACGTACATACAAAAATACATATTTCAGATTATACCCACAAAGATGAAATTTCATGATTCTTTCTTTGATGTCCTGCAATACGCTCTCTTTCTAATAAAAAGAAACTCGACCCAATTCAAAACCCAGAATATCAAGACGTTCTTGTCTCCTTCAGGCTTTCAAAACTCACTGAGATTCAAATAGAATTCGTTGAAAACGACAATTGATAGAAATTTCAGAAGATGGACGATCGAGCGACCATTATCGAACGACAGTGTCTGCGAATCGATTGTTCACGATGCTCCATCGGCCGTGTCACGTGTTTCCTAGACGCGTGTGCGTGGGTGGAAGCGTTCACAAGTGATACACGTGTTTGTCTGTGAAAGTCGATTCCATAACGCGAATCCTAGGTGTACACCAGGAAGCTCTCTCTCTCTCTCTCCTCCTCTCGTCACGGAGAATCGCAGCTGTCGGCTTTACTCGCTGTCTCAGCCTCGGGTGATTACGTTTCAATGGTTTCGATGCTTTCAATGATTTCAATCATTGCACCCGCGGTAAGGCCATCCGCCGTCCCCTCGAACCACTCGATCGCTAAATAACCCTGCTGTCTGCGTTCCGAACGCACCAGTAATTTATCGGTGGAATTTCGTTGGCATATTGGGATTGTAACATCAGGTCGTCCCATAAGTGGCGCCGTTTTTCGATACGACTTCGTCAAACGGAAAGAAATTAGCAACTGCAGTTATTTTTAATTCTACGCGAATGATGGACCGACATATGCGTAAAGCATCAGCGTAGCTGATACTCAGATACGCGGTAGGCAAATTTTTAGCTTACGCTTTGGCGCAAGCTGAGATTGTAGATGTCTGCGACAGACGTACACTGCCGTCCATAAGTTTTAGGACACTTGCCATTTCTGTTGAAGAAATTACGATAGTTTACCTCTATTACTG
This sequence comes from Macropis europaea, assembly GCA_916610135.2. NCBI lineage: Eukaryota > Metazoa > Arthropoda > Insecta > Hymenoptera > Melittidae > Macropis > Macropis europaea. Next base: position 9,752,411 of record OU744350.1, on the reverse strand, counting down.
CAGGAGTTTGCAGAAAATATTGAACACAGTTACAAGAGAGTAATAGAATAAAAATCGTGAACTGGCCTTCCCAATCTTCCGACTTGAATCGGATTGAGAAAACCTGGAATGAGGTGGATCGAGAAATACGATAAAGCGACTCAATGTTGAAATCTTCCTTGTGGAGCCACTTGCAAGTGAAATGAGACAGACTATAATACTACCAGAAACTCACAAGTAGAATGTCAAAGTTGGTGAAAACTGTAATGAAGGCGTGAGGGGCTGTATCAGCGTAATGATTTGATTTGTAATTAATTTACGTGGTGAGATTTGTGATGTGGTGTTGAACATACCACATATGAATATAATATTCAGATTTATTTAATATTTAATAAATTTCTTAATACTTGTGGGCACAACAACTGGATTTTCTTCGTTTCGACAAATGAATCTGCAGTGTTCAGAATGACATTTCATTCGTGCTAGTAGGCGAGAAAAAGATCATTTGGAAGACTATCGTAGCGATCCAACTCCACAGAGTGTTTAGCTTCGAACTGCTCCGTCCGTAAAAGGTTCATTATCAAGATACTGAATATTAATTTTAGAATTCTTGCTCGGCTACTTCAACGGTTCTTTCACTTCATCTTTAAGAAGTTTCTATTGTTTTAAAACAATTCCTTTCAAGACGTAAGAAAATTACGGAGTTAACTTCAGGAGCTACTTCTTAGGATCGAAGTGTAGAATTGCTTCGTAAATTTTCATCACCTCTTTTGAAACATCCTCTATAATATTAAATCGCCAGAATTTTTCGTACTGCTCGATTGAAATCGATAAAAAAATTACAGAGTTTCGAGGTAATCCTGATCAAAGAGAAACAACGACAAAAATGAACGAAATCACGCTGTATCTCTTCAGCAACTGAGGCACGCTCGTTTCATTCAAAATGCTACTTTACAGTAAACAGATAAATCCATTGCATCGACCTAATAACTCAAACAACTTAACATCGCTTAAGACGATCAAGGTACAACCAAAAGACCTACACTCTAGACCAAAAGTTTCGAATCACTTGCTGATTTCTACCGACATCGAATGTCCTGATAAATTTTATAGTAAGCCACAAGAATAAAACACCTAAAATGACCTACACTACCGATCAATAGTTTGGAACCACTTGCTGGTTTCCTCCGATATCGAACGTCCTAATAAATTGTATACTGGCCCATCGTTAATATACCAGACGTTACCAAGAATATATTCTATTTAACCCCTTGCCGTACGATTTTTCCAACGATTTCGTGCGACAAATTTTGCTATTCCAGTCTTAGAGTGCCGTGATAAATGAGGAGCGTCTATCAGCATATGCAGTTCGCTTTTAACAACCCTTCGAAGGTCAATGTATGCTGTAGTGAAAAGCTTTAAAGAATTTGCACAAAAGTTGGACTCGTATTTGTAACGTATCAATCATATTCTGTGTCACGAGTGTGACTCGTTATTGTACGGCAAGGGGTTAAAAGCGTGTATTTTGAAATCGTCCATTTTCCTTAAAAAGATCCTGTGTCTCTAAATTCACGCAGTGATTCAAACTTTCGATCCGCAGTGTACATCCGAGATCGTCCAGCCTAAAATCGACCTCGATCCCGCAGCAAATCACCGAAGATCGTACGCCCGAGGCCCAAGAAGAAAAAACGCAATTCAATTATCGTGTGGAAAAGAAGGTCGGAGAAAAATAATTACCAGTTTGTATCCACGCCGGTGTTTCGAGCGATCGAACAGCAGAGAGTCCCGGTGGAAGGCGATCGGCGATGGCACGCGAACGATCGGGTTTCTCGTGGACGATTCCGGCGTCGCGTCTCCTCGCGCACGAGGATCACGCACCAGAAGACAAGGACGCGTGGCAGAGGGTGCCGAAGGAGCGACGGGGACCCACGACGGATAGAGAACGGAATATAATTCAGGCTTATCCGTCCAGCTGATACTTTCAGGCCGGTATCTCGACTTTCGTTGCGACAGATCGATACGAGAGACCGGGGTGGGGCATTGTCGTGGCCCCCAACTCCCTGAGCAACCTCCCCCGGTTGCTGACGACCGCGATGAGGGTCCTGCCGCCGGGACACGTAGATCGTTCGTCCTCGAACCTACTACCTTCTCTCTGTCTCTCTCTCTCTCTGCGTGTGTTGCTTCGCGTGCCTGTGTCCGTGTCCGTGCGAGCGAGGCGAGGGTTTCAGCGTGCAACGCGCGAACAAAAACAACCGGCGTTTGGCAAACTCGATCGGGGTGGGGTTTAAGGCTTCTAAACGACGTTTTGAGCACGTCCAACCACCGTTTTCCCTTCGCCCTGTACAGCCGGCCGCCTTTCTATCTGCCTTTGGTATCGCGTGAAATTCGAGGCCGCGGCCGGCGTGCGATCGATACCGTACACGCCGACGAATACGACCGAACGATTCTTTCGTGGACGAGAGATGTATACTGCGGGGATTCAATTAGACTCGGGATGGACGCTCGCGTGTCTGCTGAAATCGTTTGGTCTTCGATGCGAGGATTTCCTGTGTTCTGTGCAGGAGGGGATTATAGCAGAAGGCCTAGATTTTGAAGGTGTTTGTGGAGCTGGTGTTTGATCGTTCTAGGTCTGCAGAAGGACTCCGGGTCGGCTGGTAGTTTTCCTCAAGTTCTTTAAGGGTGCATAATATTTAGGATTCTTGTGGAGTTTCAATATTGAATCACGCTTTGAGAGAATCTTTCAGAGTTCGCTGTATACAGGGTTTGGATATCGAGTGTGTCTGTGTATTTAATATGTTCGATCGTTGTAGATCTGCAAAAGGATTCCAAGTCGATCGTTGATGTCCATGGAATTTTGTAAGGGCTGTATCATTTAGGATTCTTATGGAGTTTTAATACTGAATCATGCTTTGAGAGAATCTTTCAGAGTTCGCTGTATACAGGGTTTAGATATCGAGTGTGTCTGTGTATTTAATATGTTCGATCGTTGTAGATCTGCAAAAGGATTCCAAGTCGATCGTTGATGTCCATGGAATTTTGTAAGGGCTGTATCATTTAGGATTTTTCTGGAGTTTTAATACTGAATCATGCTTTGAGAGAATCTTTCAGAGTTCGCTGTATACAGGGTTTAGATTCCAAAGGTGTTTGTGTATTTAATATGTTTGATCGTTCTGTGCCTGCAGAAGGATTCTAAGTCGATTGTTGATGTCCATGGAGTTCTGTAAGGACTGTATCATTTAGAACCTTTCCGGAGTTTCAATATTGAATCACGCTTTGCGAGAATTTATCAAAGTCCACTATATTGGGTCTGCACTGCTATTTAGATATGATATCCTGATGTCATCGTAGCAATACAGCCTGCATTTCAAATAGAAATAGACATCCTAAACACGAGTAGATAGTAAAATAGAGCTTGTAACGTTTCACAGAATATCTCTGACAATCTTCAAGAATTTAATTCGGTTAATTCTGTGAATTATTGAGTAGGTATTAAAATGATTAAAACGTGAATCTAATGTAGTTCTACGGAAAATGTCTGACAGTCTTCAAGAACTGAATTTCGTTAGTTCTCTATGGCCGTGTAGAAAGAGTCTGACAATTTTGAAGAACTTAATTCCGTTGATCTCGACGGTTATTGAATGTCTGTGAAAACGACGACAGGTTCGATGTAATATTTTAACGACAACGGAGTATAAAAAGCTCACGGTGGTCGGGGGAATAAATAATAAAATAAGTCGTAGGACGTGGCAGATCGCCGTACGGTGAAGTCATAACGCAAGAAGTCAATATAGCTCTGCGAAGTACAGTTAATCCTATGCACAATTAGACCGGACGTTGCGAAACAATTCTTGATGCGCTCTGACAGCGATCGATTCAGCTTCTGATCGATGCATAAAACGTCTTGAAAATTACACGAATACCATGCTCAAGATATAAAAAAAGAAAAAAAAATCGTTGAGCATATTGGTATTTTCGAATTTTTACATAGCACACATTTTTAAAAACAAAATTAAAAATTAGTAATGACATCTGCGGATTACCTGTTAAGACGTACCAATGTTGAGTTGGCTTCAACCGCATCAATGAATTCTTCATAAACTAAGTAACGCGGTGATTGCGTAATTTAAACCTTTCATGGAGCTTCTCCTAAGATTGCACCCAATTCACAAAATTGTAGCTGCACGTTTCTGTTACGATAATCCAAAACGAAGTGCACGAGTGTCCCGTGATCCACATGTACCGTTAAATCTGTATTAACACTTCGCCTGCCACACTCTACCGGTTGAAAATGGCAAACTTTCTAAATTTCTATACAAAGGAAATATAATCTCAACTTAAAATCTTTTTAATCAAAAATATTAGGAATATTCATAATCTTTTTATTGGTGCTATTAAACTTTAGTAAATAAATTTATGAATACTGCAAACGATCAAATAATGATCGTACCTAACTGTCACCCATACATGGCAGTCAAAGTGTTAAACAAAATTAGCTACTACATTTTCATTTATTGAACGCGTGTTAAACAAGGCGATGAAGAACATTGCTTATGAAACGTCCTGATACTGAAAGCAGCACGACGATCGAAAAGATCAGCAACGAAATAACTCCGCAGAAGCTCGAGGAGGGAATCTCTCTGACGGATCCCCGCTATCGGAAATCGATGCACGAGCGCACGTAGAAACGCAGACGGGCCCGGATGCAATTATCCGGTGCGCGGCGGATCACGCGACCGTCTTGACGTGCAAAAACGCGAAATTGTCACAGCAGGCTGCACGGCAGCGAGTTTACGGTGCAGCTGAAATTACCGCGTGCAGCGCGACGTGCAGCCTGCGCTCCGAGTCTCGTGACGAGCGAGCGCCCGCCCAATTGTTATCCCCACCTCTGGTACGCGTCGAAAAGAAAAAAATCGCGAAACTGTTCGAACGAGCCGCCTTGAAATTTCTCGTTACGAGCTTGAACGGCGAATCGAAGATCTCTCGGGACGATGCCGATCGGCCGGACGGATGCGACTGCGTTCTCGGATGCGCCGGGAGGTCTTTGACCCCGAGAATGTTTCCGTGGCGGGTCCAGCGACGCGGTAACTTCCAGGTGCGCGTTGCGAATATTCCTCGTATCGTTCTGTCAACCTGCCACTCGAGAGGAAAAAGTATTTCCAGGCTGGCCGGATCGATGCTCTTTGCCCGATTCGTCCGCGTTACTCGCTCAGCCGCCGACTAATTCGTCGTCGTCGAGATGCCTCGGACGGAAATACCGGGAATAAATTAAGATTCAACCGTTTCGCCCTCCGGTGGATCGCGTCGGATCCACCGGGCAGAGATCGCACCAAGAGGAGCGGAGAGGAGAGGAGAAGAGTGTAGAGGAGAGGAGAGCAGAGCGGAGCGGAGCGGACAGAATTGGAAAAAGAAGGTTTTCATCGACGGGAAGCCGGGAGTTCTCGGGATCCAGAATCGCGCGACAATGATCCGGTCGCATCGAGGCGATGGGACGGCGAAAAAAAGAGCTGCGATACGTCGTAAAACGAGCGTGGACTGAACGAGTGCATTCCCCTCGTGGTACTAAAGGTGCTTAAGCACGGCCCTGTTCTCCGTCTTCGTCCGTTTCCTCGTACGTCCCTTTCGCGCGCGGTTAGCCTACCTACGTACCGGTTCGCAGTTAGTAAAGCGGCGCAGTCGTATAAAGAGAGTCTCCGGCAGAAAACGAACCGCCGGTTAATCGTGTTCGCCTGTGACTACACGCCGGGAGATACCAACCGAACTATACAGGGTGATCCCGCAGGAAGGCGGGAGGAGTCATTCGATTTTCTCCGAAAATTTATAGGAGCATTCGGTAATTTAAATATAGGGAAAAGGTCCTGATGAACGCGGTCTCGCCTGTGTCTATCTATCGAGAGATTAAACAGATCTATACAGGGTGATTCCACAAGAAGGTAAGAGTCACTCGATTTTCTCAGGAAATTTGTAGGAGCATTCGGTAATTTAAATATAGGGAAAAGGTCCTGATGAACGTGGACTCGCCTGTGTCTACATATCGAAAGATTCCAAGAGATCTATACAGGGTGATCCCACAGGAAGGCGGGAGTCACTCGATTTTCTCAGGAAATTTGTAGGAGCATTCGGTAATTTAAATATAGGGAAAAGGTCCTAATGAACGTGGACTCGCCTGTGTCTACATATCGAAAGATTCCAAGAGATCTATACAGGGTGATTCCTCATGAAAACAAGAGTCAGATTTTCTTACAAAATTTGTAAGAGTAGGATTATCTGAGAAGATAGACCCGATAGACATGGGCCTGCAAACATTTTCCTCGAACTATAAATCGATTTTCGCTTACTATAGACGTTCACTGTATTGCACAAGTAATAACAACCAAAACAATAATTTTGGTTTAAGACATATTTGGTGTGAACCGAGTGTTATCTAATTAAAATACACGGTTATTTTTTTATGTGCTTGCAAAGTACTTAATATCACTAAGTTAGCGTTGAAACCCAGAATGGTTACCTACTCGATTCAATGGAATATAAGCAATGAATATCTTGCAAAAATTCCTACCAAATATTGTACAGATCTATCAGGCTCCTGCCATAAGATACTGGCCCATCAATGTATCTCCCAGGATGCCATTATACACATACATATATCCGCGCCCGCGCGTTGAAGTTTAACATCGATTCATCCCCTAAACAACTTCTCGGATCATTGTCTATTAGAACTTTCATCTCAGATTCGAGATATAAAATGCCTCAGCGGTAAACTTTCTGCCGTTCCTTCAGGATCGCCCTGTAGATTCTCGTATCCGTTCACGCGTACTGCGCGTCCGCCTCTATCGTGCGTTTTACTCTTCCTGTTCCTCTCTTTTTATCTTATCCTCTGCTCTCTCCCTCCGTCCGGAGCTCCTCTGGTTCGCCCTCTTCGTCTTATATCCATTCGCGAACGTTCGTACGGGAAGGGTTTACGTTCTCCGCGTCGGATCATTTTTATTCTCGCGTTAAGGGGGCTCGTTTTTCCAGCGACGACAGTCGACTCGTGGTCGATCCGAGAGCGATATTAGAGGCGCCTAGCAGTCGCATCTAATATGGACAGCGTCGTTGAACGATATAAAACGCGCGCCACGAACCCGCCAGAATTACGGCGTATCGAGAATAAAATTAAACCGCTTACTCAGCGGCTCACCGTGACGCCGGAATCACGCTCGTTTTGTGCATTGACACCTATTACCGGCGAGAGAGAGAGAGAGAGAGAGAGAGAGAGAGAGAGAGAGCGAGCGAGAGAGAGAGAGAGACTTATCGGGTTCCGGCTAACGAGCTGCGTTTTCGCCGACGAGTCCGCAGATATAGGTATGCGATCGTTCCACGGCACACGGTCGATCGACGATCAAGGATTACCGGGATTCAGGGATCCTGCAGTTATTTAGCTGTCGATCGCTGAACGTTCCGATGTGGGTCGGTATGCGTTTCATTATGTTTTTTCTAGCAGCCGTGGTAACTGCGTGATGAGGCTTCAGAATATTAACAGTGCGGTGGAGATGGGCGAATGTAATTTTATACAGAATGCTTGGTGAAGAGGAGAGAACAGATCGAAGGTGAATTCAGTCGTCGTGATTATTTGTAATTGGCTGGGAAGTTTTGTTGATGTGAATTAAGGAGTTAGCGTATTGTTGCATTGATAATAACACGTATAAAGTCATAGGTTCAGGACTTTCAATGGTTTCGGACCATCTACCGAATATCAGGAATGAAGATAATACTTTTTATTTAACACGTTGAACGCCACAGTGAAAACGGCCATACCTAATCAGACACGATATAATTTACTATTTCTTATATGAATCGTAAAGAAAAAAAAGGTTTGAGTATCCAGTCGCGCTCTTCTGTCCCTACGTTATTGTTTCAGTATGAAGTTTGCTCAGAATTTTGCGACAATCAATAATTATTGAATTAAATTAAGTTTGAGGTGACCGCCAAGGCGTGCAACGTGTTAACATCATAATATTCTCACTTAATACTTCTTACGCATAGTATTCGGCACTTGTATGAAGGTATCCGATCCGCCAATTATTTTGACCAGTGCAAATACTCAATACCTACTATAAAAATTGTCAGTGTCATATACATAGAGTGTTCTGTTTCTGGCACAGAGTGAACGACGAGACCCTGTCACAAAATTGGCTCTTAGCTCAAAGTGAACGACAGGGACCTGACAGAAAAGTGTCTCTCTGTACATATTGAACGACAAGCCTCTGTCACAAAAATGACTCGACGCAGAGTGAACGACAAGGCCTTGTCACAAAATTGTCTCTGGGTACAAAGCGAATGATAAGCGCCTGTCACAAAAGTGGCTCTTGGCACTGAACTAATGGAAAACATCTGTCAGCCCTACCATAGTTGTCACACCATGGATAAACGAGCCTCTCGGGAAACTGATCAACTTCATAAAATACAAAATAGAAAAACTTACAATATGTTAAATTTTATTTAAACAAACAGGTAGTGCACAGTAGGTATACGCGTGTCTGGTGGTTATAAAGATATTAAAGAAAGTAATAAAGTATATAATGCACTGTGAGAAGAAAGTAACTATACAAACTATATTGAAGTGTATAAACGAACCGTATAAATATCTGTATATAACTCGCGTGACTTTTGGCTACGTCTGTGCGCTGTGAAGGCTCTGCTCGAACTGACACAGTCCCTTTTTGACCCTGGGAAGTGTCCTGGAAAAAACTGGAGATCAAAAGTCCCAACACTTTCCCGCTGCACCCTGTCTATGTGCGTGCTGCGCGTATGTGGCTCTGCATGGATATCGTTGTACTCCAACGCAACATTATACATCATAAATCAAACATCGGAACTTCAAGAAACTCTGATCGATTAGTCTGTCACCTGAAGTTACTTCGCCGAAACTCGGCGAAATATGCTGAAATATTTAAAGTAAAGTATCTCCGATGCCCTTCTACGTCTTTGCACGCAACCCAGCATCGATTGCTACGACCACTTGGCCGGAGGAGCTACGGGTTTTAGGTGGATCCGAACCACCGTTCTCCGATATCTCTCGGAGACGCTGGTATGAACGAGGCTTTAATCGCGAGCACGTCTGCACGCGCGTGCACAAAGCAGCGTGATATCTCCCGGCCAAGCCCAGCGTCCAAGGTGCGTCACGCTCGGAAATATGCGTGCCTTCCGCCTCACCCTTCGCCGTGTGCTGCAGTTGCAGTTGCAGTTGCAGTTGCACCGCGGCCAATTCCGTGGCGGACGCGCGACCGCCGGCTGACCCTCGAATTAAGGATGCGATAAAGGAGCGAAAGCCTGGAAATGGGAAAAACGGAATGACGAATCGTGACATCTGGCCCCGACTCGTCCTTATCTTCGATGCGGGTTCCTATCTTTCCTGCACGTGTGTCTCACGGAATTTTACATATCCATCCGGGGTGACTCTTTTCCGGCAATAGCAACGTTTACATACGGCCATGAAAATCTACGGGAGATTGCAGTAACGCGTCGATATCTGTTTTTAAAAGCGAAATCAATGTTCAAGATTCGCAGGCTATGGAACTGATAGACGTTCATGGTGTGCATAAATATGTCTAAACGTGCAATCAAATGATGATGTGTGACTGGAAGTTTCTGTCATACTTCCATTGGAAACCTCTCTCGTGTCTGCCTTAAACACGACCCCTCGAATAGTTAACTAAACCGAACTCAAGGCTTAATGAAACTCGATAGAAGGATCTGAGCGAGAGTATATTCCCCTTCGAATGCACAGTGACTTTCAACTCACTTCCTTCCCGGATCTTCGAGTATGAAAGCAGTTTTTCACGTACCAGGTGCGCGGCAAGGGTCTAAATTTCGCGACACCGTTTCAGAGCCACCCTGTACGATCAGGGGTGTGTATCGCGGCGGTCGTTCGTTGCTCGAGGTAGAAACAAAGCCCGTTTCCCCGTCTGATCGTCGATCTCGGTACAGATGCAACGCGCAGTCAGGCGACACAGCAGCATCCACACGGTTCTAAAATTGCAAGAAGGGTGGAGAGAGAGGGAGAGAGGGGGGGAGAGAGAGAGGCACGTGCAAGGAAAGGGGCCCTCTCGGTCGCAACCGAGCGAGATACGTCGATACTTCCTCCGGCGCATTAGTCGTCCGACATCATCGACTAACTATCCGACGTGCCGGCAAATACAGAGACACGCTGCTGCAGGCGATCCGGGATACAACTGCCGTAGAATACGAATTACAGAGAGGGAAAGAGGGAGGAGGAAAGAGAGAGAGAGCAGAGAGGAGGAGCAGGGAGAGAGCAGAAGAAAAGATCGATCAGCCTCCACGCTGGATAACGTTTGTTCGTCGTCATCGGGCTGGCTGGAGAGCGTTCGACGAAGAATTCGCGAAATCGTTTCAACGAAAATACAATCGACGATGGAAGGCTAGACCAGATAATACTATGAAATCTCACTTTTTGAAAGGAATTTAGAGATCTGCAGGTGTGTGTATGTGGGGATTTCTGCAGTCAGACCCATGTTGATGGATCGACTTAACACTCGGCAGACTCCTGCTTGCTCTGCCTATTCGCACGGACCAAATTTCGAATTCTCAGTAGGCACACGGGCTGAAGTTTCTTTGCCACACTCGAGAAACCTGATTCGGACGGTCGACAGTGAAATAAAAATTCATGCAATTCCGTCTGTCGGTATATCGTCCACGTTCGAACATCTTTCATTGTCAGAGTTTGGAAGTCATCAGCCGCCGGCGCCTAATTCGATGAAACTTTTTAGAGCGGATTTATAGCCCCGGGGGTACGTAAAACACGCGATTCGAGGGTTTACGAAAGCAGCTGTTTCGCCGATTTATTCGGTTCGAGCTCGTTTCAGAGGCGAACGTTCCGACCTCGCCAGCTAATCGATACTCGCGTTACCGAAAGATTCGAAAGAGATAGCGGAAAGCCCGGCTCCGGCTCTCGCATAGGTCCCCGTCGGCAGGTGCGAGAGCGACGAATTAATTAACGGTTGGCTGACCGTAATTAAGCTTAATTAGTCTGACCGTTGCTAGCTGTGTTTATAGAGTGCCGAAGTATCGAGCGACCGCCGCGCTGAAAGACACCATTATCCGTTCGGCATATCGATGGGTCGCCGCCGATTTCTCGTGTCGGACGTCCAGAAGAGTCGAAACACACGACGCAACGTTCACCGGAATGATCTGGTTAACCCACTGAGTGAGCGGAACGAATTAACTCGTCGCTTTAATGATGGCTTCTGAGTGGGTAAGACGAGTTAACTCGTTGCTTGGGAACGTTCGAACAGTAGGCAGGTCGACTGTACTCGTTATTTGAAAATATCTCTTGTAAACGCACGACGAGTTAACTCGTCGTGAATTTTATATAAGTGTTACTCGTACTTTTGTCGAATCGCTTCAGATAACAGATACTTATTTACGAATTATAAATAAATTGAGACGTAGTAAAATTTGTGATGGACGAGACGAGTTAACTTGCCAGGTATTAAAACAGCTGTATAGTTAAATCTCATCTAAGTCACCTTTCAGCGTTTCTATGTCTCATAGTGTTTTAAGGAACTCTCAGTGAATAATTATGTGTGCATACTGTAATAATCACAATGAAATTATGTCAGACACTGGAAAAGACATTTCGAGACTGCTTCTAAATGAGTAAGAATTAAAAACAAAACAATATCTCTTGTGCATTCGGTCTTCATGATCGATCACGTCCGAAATGAGGAAAACAATTTTTTTTCTCCGTCTATCTCGCCGAACGTTCATCCTTTAGGATGAAAACGGAGTCGATCAACATTTTGGAATTCTCGAACGATTCGACTCGAGGCGGATCGAGGTAAACCGCTTCCCAAAAATAATTCTCGACGTTCTCGCGAAAACCCCGCTGTTTCCGCTCTGTTACATAACGATCTCGCATCTCAAACAATCGATTACCATCCTCTCTCCCTCGCATTCTCTCTCCTGTTCTCTCTCGGGGCTGTGTTTAACGCCTGGAGCCGCGGCAGCGTATAGCCGTGTCTAAAAAAGCGTACTCCAGAAACGGAACGCGGTTGAACGAGGACAGAGAGCTCGTTTGGAAATTGAACGGAAGACGGACGGGTGGCGCTTCCAGATCGTCAATCATTCATTTCTAGAGGCCAACCAAACCGACCGGCGCGGCGGTCGAATAAAATCGTCTCTAATGGTCGAACGATGCAAAAGCCTCGATCGACGTTCTAATCCGGAGTTTCCATTCGATTAGAGGATCGTCAAATGCCATTCAACCGACATTCTATTTCTATTACGGATGGACCAGATAGTATTCGGCGTCGAGCCGCGAATAGAATAGACAACATCGATGGAGAATCGAGATGCCTTAAATAAGTTAGAAGGGTTCGTTCGACCGATCGATAACGGCTAGAGAGAGTCAACAACGCGACCGTAGACTCCGCTTCGTCCACCAAAAATCATTGCGGTCCTTTTCGATGCATACATCGGCTAGAGGGACCTAACAACGCGACTGGAGACTCTATTTGGTTCAACAAAAATCATTGCAATCTTCTTCGACGCGTATAACGGCTAGAGGGATTTAATAACGTGACTCTAGAGATCCCATTTAGTCCACTAAAAATCATTGAAGGTCTTTCTGGATACATATAACAGCTAGAAAGACACAACAAAGAGACTGCAAACCCTATTTAGTCCACCAAAAATCATTGCAATCCTCTTCGATGCGTATAATGGCTACAGAGAACCAACAATACGACTAGAGACCCTATTTAGTTTCCTAGAAATCATTGAAGGTCTTTCTGGATACGTATAATAGCTAGAAAGACACAACAAAGAGACTGCAAACCCTATTTAGTCCACCAAAAATCATTGCAATCCTTTTCGATGCGTATAATAGCTACAGAGACCCAACAATACGACTAGAGACCCTATTTAGTTTCCTAGAAATCATTGAAGGTCTCTCTCGATGCGTATAACACCTAAAGAGACCCAAGAACGCTACTAAGTTCCACTTGGTCCACCAAAAATCACTGCAATTCTTTTCGATGCATATAACGTCTAGAGGGACCCAATAACGCGACCAGAGACCCCATATGGTCCACCAAAGATCACTGCGGTCCTCTTCGGTGCGTAATCTTCGTGGTATAAAATCCTGCGGTACCATTGAGAGGACTGAAACGATCTCTTGGTCCTGGTGTAGCGACCCCGTTTATCAGGAAATTTAGTGAATGCTGTGGAGAAAAAATTTGGCAGCAGCCGGTCAGCCTCGTCCCAAATATCGAACCAACTGGATCGATAGACCGACGCGGTTTTTCCTTGCCAGAACTTCGGGCCTGCGAGAAAGACTTTCCAAACGCAAGACCTTGCGGAGGCTTTTTCGTACCTTGACGGCTGAAGAAAGCGTGCCTTGTAGGAGGCTTGAAGTATCGAGAAACATGATATACATGTTGACTTTTTTTGCTTCTTTAGATTGATAATATAAAACGTAAAACTTGTTATCACCTGCCTTGAACACCTATAGTTTTGACGCCATACGTGTTTGAGGCTATATCAAATAACAAGACGAGGATGTTTGATAAATACGTGCCAATACTTCATAAACTGAACATACAGTGACTCACGAAATTGATCAAATGGATACGTTACTTCAACTATTTTTGTATTTAACACTGTTAATTTGTAATTAGACAGGTATACCTGTATTAAGATACTAAAGTAATTATGGACAGAACCAAAAGTTGTATTCTTTTGCACAGTAGTTGCATTATAATAAGATTCGCCTCCCTCCTAAAAAAGTTTGGTTTCTCTGTCTCCAAATGTATGGTCGAGAACGACAGAGAATCAGGGACTATTGCTGTGGTCTAGACTAAATAATAATTTAACTGATACAGAGTGTTGATGCAGTGTACAGAGTGGGGACGATGATTGACAGTTCTCTTTTGAAGAACGTTTCTTGCAGAAAGATTCTGCAACACGTTTTCGGGGTTAATTATTTATTGGAAGCTACAGAGGCTGAATCGTCGTGTTTCTACACGTAACGTTAGCCGCGTCGACTGGTTAGTGCGCCTTGCGGCAGCGTTCTCGTGAAATCGACGCTCGTTCACGTTCCCACGTAGAGAGTTGCTCTCTGAAATCCGATCGTACGTCGAATGGATGCTGCGACGATGGAAATCCAACGTCGAAGACCCCTGTCGCCAACGCGTTCGAACCTTTCGCTGAAGAATTCCCATATTTTCCCTTGAAACTGTGGCAGGATTGAAAGCTGAAAACCGAGTGGTTCGTCAACGTGGAAGATTGAATAAATTGCTTTCGATGCACCTACAGTTTTAAATGGATTTCGAACCACCGCGTGTCAACAGCAACGCAGGACCACTGAAAACGGCCACCCATCTTGGCTCTGGCTGTACCTAAAGTTGTTTAGCTTCAACAATCTAACTACTGGAGAACTAGCTTTTCTTCTCTTTTTTTTCTATGTAATCCTATATCGATTGCTATGGTTATTTTGAAGGACCTAGACTTTCAGATGGATTTCGAACCACCGCGTGTCAACAGCAACGCAGGACCACTGAAAACAGCCAACCATCTTGGCTCTGGCTGTACCTAAAGTTGTTTAGCTTCAACAATCTAACTACTAGAGGACTGGTGTTCCTTCTCCTTTCCTCCTATGTAATCCTATATCGATTGCTATGGTTATTTTGAAGGTCCTAGACTTTCAGATGGATTTCGAACCACCGCGTGTCAACAGCAACGCAGGACCACTGAAAACAGCCAACCATCTTGGCTCTGGCTGTACCTAAAGTTGTTTAGCTTCAACAATCTAACTACTGGAGAACTAGCTTTTCTTCTCTTTTTTTTCTATGTAATCCTATATCGATTGCTATGGTTATTTTGAAGGACCTAGACTTTTAGATAGATTTCAAACCACTGCGTGTCAACAGCAACGCAGGACCACTGAAGACGGCCACCCACCTCATTTCTCCGTGCCTAGACCGCCTTAACTTGAACGATGCGACGAGAACCAGTATGTTCTACGTGGCAACGTCGTCGACGGAGCTGGTCTCGATGGAGAACTTCCGCGTTGGAAGATGGTAGCGCGTGTAATGGCCGGTGGTCGGTAATGCACGTAGTTAGAGCGGCGCGAAAACCGTGCCACCGGTCGTTGGATCGCAAAAACTGGTTGCATCCGCGAGATGCGAGTCGATGATGGCCGTCGTCTTCGATAAAGATCCGATGATGCACGCACGCGGTTCGCGGGCCGGTCATCGAGCATGCAAATTGCTCCCGCGGACGATCGATCGGATGATGCTTTTCTTTTTCGTCCGGCGAGAACCTTCGACGAAATACTTTCCGATAAGGCCGATAACGCCGCCGACAACGGAGTCGCACCGACACACGCGTTCGACGACGAAAAGGCCGCTTACGACGTGTAATACTTTGTTGTAATATATTCTAATTTATTACGCGTGCGGCAGGTTGATTTAAGTGCATAATGATACGGCGCGGCGACTTTGTAATTACGGGCTCGGGAAGGTTTCATGGGCCCCCGTGTATTGTGTGCAGAGGATATCACGGTTTTATCGACTTCCTCCTCCTTCTCCGAGGCCGCCTGGAAAAAAGACTCCGAAGCAATTATTCAAAATGCAACCACGAACGACCAAGAGGAGGCAACGTCGTCGTGGCACGCCGTGCCACCGCTCGCTCTCTCGCTCTCTCCGCCTCTGTCTCCGTTTCTCTCTCTGTATCGCGCTAAATCATCGGTTCGTACACGGAGAACGTGGCTCCGAGTTTCACGTGCTAATTTCTTCCTGGTGCACGCGCATAATCATATCGTTCGACGCTATCAATTATCCTGCTCCTGCCTCCCCCGTGCACTCGCGAGTCGAAACGATGAAATCGACCGAGGAATATAACGCGTTCTTTTATTTCGTCAAATTTTCGGTATGAAACATAGAAACTGATCGACTCGTTAGTCGATGTCATTGCTGACGACTTTATTCGAATGTTCATACATCTTATCACACGGGCATGGATTACGAAATGTAGTGGCTCATTTGACTAGTTTAACGGTTAAATTACTTCTGTATGAGCCGACCGTATTCTTTTTGCGAATACATGTGCACACGTTCTTGTCTTTCTATTATATCAGAGTTGAATACCCGCGAATTTGTGAAATCTCGAACATTTCATAGAATTATATAAATACATTCCACAATTTATTTTTCTTTAACTTATTTATGATTTCCTCCACAAGCTCTAACAATTACGGAATAATTCTACAAATGGCATAATAAAGATATTAATAGCACCGATGATACTGACCCGCAGTTTCTAACCTATCGGATCCAACCTTACCGTATCTCGATTCTACATTCCCTGTCGCGTTTTCTCACTTACAAAAGGGAAACCGAACACTTGCGATATAGATGAGGAAGTAACCTTGTGCGGCCTGATTTGGGTGTGACTCACCTATCTGTCAATTTCCTCGTCGCCTCGTACACAGCACAGCTGCTCGTAGACAGTATTTTTCCTCGTCCCATCGGTTGGTCTAGACCGCGCAACGGAGCGACTTCGTCCGAAAAGGAATTCCTCGTTCGGCAAATTAGAAAGTAGGCTGGCGACAAACGATGCCCAGAATTCGCAGGGACGATCGGCATCGACACTTTTATCCCGGTTTTCGCCTCGTACGGCCACACGGGATGCGCTCGAGTAAATTCGTTGCGGCGCACCGTGTCGCGTTCTCTCTCGGCTGGTTCCCGTAGAAAGTCGACAGGGGCTATATGAAAAATGTCCAGACCGGAGGAAAGATCGTTATATGGAAAGGATCGCGAGGCGACAGCTGCCCGGAGGCTTTGCCAGTCCTCGTTCCACGATCGAACGACGGAGAGAGAGAGAGAGAGAGAGAGAGAGAGAGTGCGAGAGACAGAGGGACAGAGAGAGCGAGAAGGAGAGAAAGAGAGCGGCCCACGCTGGATCACTGACGTCATGCCCTTTTAAAATCGAGACCGCTACGATTCGACTGCGACAAAAGAGGCGCATTTTCCACCGAGACATCCTCGGAGACGGCGATCGATCGATCATCCGGAAGGATCGAGGGACGAACGAACGAACCGAGCCGGAATCGCGAAATGTTCCGAGCGTGCAACGTCGATCTCTGAATAATTGCGCGATTGCACAATACGCTGGAAATGCGTGGTATCTGAACTATAGTGATCGCGGTGAAACGACAGAGCTGGAGCCCACGTAGCTCGTGCGAATCAATATGCTCCTGAACTTCCACGAATAAATCGACGGCACTGGTCGATTCAAGAGTGGCGGACGCGTGACTCGAGGAGAGATCTTGATCCCTTCGAGAGAGACAGTTTTTACTATCCTTTTTTAATTACACGATTGTGGATCTCTCAGCGATCGAGGTCTTATATCATTGGGGTATATTCTCAAAGACTCAAGGTGACCGAGAATGTAACAAAAAAATAAATACAGCAGGACACCCGTATCCGCGGGGGTTAGGTACCAAGCCATATCGCGGATACCCGAAACTGCGAATAGCGAACACTATATTTACATATATTATACACGTTGTACATATCTATGGTGAAGTTTAATGTATCAATTAGACACAATAAGACATTAACGATAATAACTAACAACAAAATACAATTATCATATTAAACAATATGCGAATGCCTCGAACGTGATAGCACGAGATTGCAGCACGTTACTCAGAACTACACACAAGTTTTGTTGAACTATAAATTATGCAGTATAAATTGTGTAGTATATGTATATAAATTATGCATCAATTTAAATTCTGAATGTATACTGTATTTTTGGAATTTTCTATGCAGATTTTCTGGACTGTGAGCAACCGCGGATAATTGAAATAGAGAATAGGGGGGCTTCACTGTATGTCCAAATTCAGTATTTTCTTAAATGAAAGGCTTCTGAACGAGATGGTGTTGGATTCTGAGTCATGGAACTGAGTACAACGCTTTCAAAATCGAAAAAGAGGTTTATTCTGCTATACGTTATGACGTTGCGCAAGAATCTGGCTCGATTCGCAAATTCCTAGGCAGATATATAGTATCGTAGGGAACGGGAAGGTGTGGATGACCAGCCATGACAAGCTCGACCCTTGATGACTAAGGGTAGAGTTCGTTTGGACACAGTGTTAGATTTCAAAAGTTTCGCGTAAACATGTTGACTCGACGTGGGCGGAGTTGGACATAGTCATAGATAAGTGGTTGATTATCCAACAGTGGTTCCATTTCCTTTTCTCCGGTGAACGCGAATCGACATCGATACTTAGCAAAAAATGTACCATTAAACATGTCGTAAACTATAAACCGTCCGCACCTGCGGTAGCTTCGACATCTCAATATCCACCAGCGTGTAAAAGCTCATCGATTAGCTCGTGCTACACTCACAGGCTTCTCTTTTCGAGATGCAGCATTCGAAATGATTCGTCGTCGAGGATCACGGGGCGTGACGCGAGAGAACTCGCCGGAGCGAGTCGTCCTGTCCTCCGCGAACGAAAGAACCCATCGGTCGAACAGAAACAAAAAAAAAACAGAAAGAAAAGAAAGCAAGGTCCGTCACTTCCGTCCGATCGTTTCTCTCCGAACGGCGTCCGCGGCGAAACCGGTCGACGAACGCGGCGGTTAATAATCGCGAGCGTGCGGGTAAAAAGGCGGAGAAATTTCCGCGCAATTCCGAGCGGCTACGAATTTCTACGCTCCCTCGAGTGTCATAATTTCTACGCTTTTGAACCGTACGACACTCGAAGACTCAGTTTTTTTAATTACGCGCGACTCTCGAGCGGCGGCTCGCGCGAGAACACGCGCCCGAGCACAATCGCTCTCCGCGTCCTCGTGCCGCGCGCGCTCCATCGCGAAAGAACGCGGAAACGCGTGCGATGCCGCTTCAATTAAAATAAAAAAAAAATACAATAAACAAATACACGAGCGAGAACAAAGGAAAATATTTTCTACGCGATACCCGCTGGTGAAGCGACAATGAAAACACGGCTGCCGGATCGATCCATTTCGAATTACAATATCTCCATTACCGGTGTACACGGGAGCGTGCACACCTCGAAAATTCTTCGACATACCGGCCGTTCATTAATACTCGCAATAAAACAGTCGGGTGAGCGCGGATTCGAAGGTAAATATTAATATGCAGATACGACCGGGAGAATATATATTCGATATTAAATAAATGTAAATTTACGGAGGACCACCCCCGTATTTGTACAACTTATATAAATCTCTCTGTTCCCGCCTCTCCGCGGCTCCCCGGCCACGATTTATACGCGTACACCTGTTGTCATCGGCGCGCGAATAAACAAATTAAACAAACGTAAACGTTTCGCGCGAACACGTCGCACGTTTTGGTTAACGATTACCCGCGCGGAGACGGGTGGGTTTCACTATAAAAATCGGCGTTCCGCTGGATAGTCTCCGCGATATAATTCACACAGGCAGCATTATCCCGGTTTAATCCATAAATAAGCGTCGTTTGCGCGAATAAATTTCGGCTTTATCGTCGATCGCACCTGCCGCGCCTCCGACACCGCCGCCACCGCCGAGCGCGCGGTGCGAGCGAAAAATTACGTGAAAATCGTTGGAAATCGTTCTCGAAGAAATAACCGAACCCATAAATCCGCCCCGGTGAAACGTTGGATTTTGGATGAATTTCAAGCAGAAACGCGCCTACGAGTTCGGGCTCGATAGACGCGCGGCACCTATAGACGGGCCGCGGTGAATAATGTGCGACAACGAGAGTTTCTAGCCGAGAATAGCATTGTCTTCGTTCCGTCGAGGTTAAGTATAGTTGACAGGCTGAAGAGCGTCGACTATAATCGACGAGTTATAGTCCCATGCAGGACGGCTCCCCCGATAAATCTTGCCTGCCACCATCGAGATTCAGTCGGTTGTAATAATTTTATTTACGATACGTATTACACGCTAGGGCGAGCAAAATGTCCATCATATCTAATATAAAAGAAAGAATGGAAAATGTTATCGTGGCTGAGCACGAATCGATATGTACGCGTCGATGTTTGCGAGCCGAACGAAGATCGAGAGGCCTGGCCAAGAATGTTGCGCGCACAGGGTGCAAGGTTAAATCAGAAGATCGAAGGTGGTAGCGTCGAAGAAAAGTCTCCGAGGCACGGAACGGTGATACGAATTTGACAAGAATTCAAAGTATGCTCGAGAACGTGGGACCATAGTGACTCACGCGACATAAGCGGAAAGCCACGTGGTACAGGCGTGCAAGGAGCGTGTTAAACCTGATCCAAACTGGATGCTCAGGGTACGGTTGCAGCCTGATTTCCTCGATACCCGAGTGAATTCCTCCGTTAGGGACTGCCGTTGTTTACGGTTCAACCACGATTTTTGTTCGAACGCGTGGTAAGGTGTCGCAAGAATCAATTTTGTGTTGGTGTTTGCATATGCTTATGCGAGATGTACCTAAAGGGGTGTCAAAAAATGCGTGGGGGTATTCTGTGTTTCAAAAGTAAGAAAAGGTCTCCCGTCGAGTAGAATTCAGGCTCTCGTATATAGAACTCAAGCACTCCAGCAAAATGAAAGCTCTCGACTAGAATTCAAATACTCGTGTACAACGCAAGCTCTCGAATAAAATTCAGGTACTCGACTAGAATTCAGATACTTGTGTAAAACGCAAGCTCTCGAATAAAATTCAGGTACTCTGCCAGAATTCAGATTCCCCGGTGGAGCTCAAACTCTCGAGTCAAATTCAGGCTCTCGAATAAAATTCAGGCACTATAGTAGAAGTCAGACTCTCGTATTGAGTTCAGGCATTGGAGTAAAATGAAAGCTCTCGAGTAGAATTCAGAATCTCGAATAGAATTGAGACACTCGTGAAAAACGCAAGCTCTCGAGTAAAATTCAGGTACTCGAGTAGAATTCAGAGTCTCGAGTAGAATCCAAGCTCTGAAGTGGAATTAAGGCTCTCCGGTAGAATCGTTGAACCGCGGAGTCGAGGGGACGATACACCGGGTGAACGAGCGTACAGGCGAGCAAGAAACGAAGAATTTCAACGCGTGTGCATGCAAGAACGCACGCGGTTCTCTTATCTCGCGAAAGAACGATCGCGGTGGCTTCACGAGTATCATGAATCCACGGCGATCGAGGTTAAGTCGGACTTTCCGTGACGGGAGCGCGTCATCGTGGCAACGACGACGACGACAACGACGACGACGAAGAGGAAAGACGACGACGGGGAATAGGAGGAGGAGGACGACAACGACGATATTTCAACGTGGCCGTATGCGTGCGTTCGCACGCTTTACCCCACGTTTTCTCTGCCTTGCTCGACACGTCTACCTACGCTCTTTCCACGAACGCTCGCGTAGAGGGGAAACGCGCAGCAGGAGAGAGAGAGGATAGCTAACGGAATCATTTTGCACGATTCCATCGTCGGCCTACGTCCCTCCGGGCGTTCCCTTCTACAGCCTCTCGCAAAAATCGCGCCGAGTCGCTCGTTCATTCGAAAACCATACCGTTCACCTCGATTTCGAACGATATCGACCGGAGCTCTGATGTCTGACTTTAGATCAGGTTCAGACTCTTATCTACGGAGTTTTTTTTAACTCTTCGCGATCGAAAGTCTGATATGCCTGTCAGGCTGGTTGATCATTAGACTGCGGATGTTTATGCGATTTAACACCTCGAAATACTGGAAGATGCACCTTCAATAACGCAGGGAAATAAAAAGTAGACTTTCTGAACATTTAGGGAACACCATACGGTTTGGTCAATTTTTTGTTTAACAAATATTGGAGAGTAAAAATATATATTTGCGTAGACATTCGCAGTCTAGTGAGCATACAATGAAAAACTGTCAGGCGGGCTTTTTCTTTACAAGCAGGTAAAAGTTGATGAAGATGCAGCAAGCGTTGAAATATTGCGGGACTGTCTAGCGTAGACTCACAGGGTACGTCGTTCGAAATCAAAGTTTCTGAACGGGTTAATCGTCGCTTGCACCAGGCGTTTATTATTGGAATGTTCCAACATGATAGTGGCTGAAGAACGTCGAACGATGCGTACAATTTCTTATATCGCTCGTTTGTTGGAGTATTTGAGTGGCGCAGTGGAAACAGCCATACCTGGTCAGACGCTGTGTAATTAAATTGTAAAGAAGAAAAATATTGAAATATTCGATTATGTTCTTGTATTCCTATATTACCGATGAATTGTTAAGTTTCTTCAGAAGTTTGTAACAGAGTCAATAATTATTTAATTGAACTACTTTCGAGGTGCCCGTCACCGGAAACGCCCACAACGGTCAATGCGTTAAAATAGGAGGTTTCATTAAAACAATTTCTCATTTTAAATCTGTTTTTAGAGATACATAAAAAAATTCACTGCACTCTTGAGAACCGTTAAGTCTGTAATGTCACCTAATAGTAAAAAAATCGTATAGCTTGAGAACTTGAAGGTCAACTCTGAAAGCCACACATCCACGATCGACGATAGAGCTCCCATAATTCAGTTATCGAACCATACGATTTTTCTGATTTTATTAAAACCTTCTATCAAGACATTATTCTGATGAATTAATTTTATTTCTATTAACACATCGCACATTAGCTGCAGCAACGACACTACTCAAAAAGAACGATATTAGGGAAAACAAGTTTAAATGTTACGGATCACTGCAATTTTATAAGATCATCTGTCCTCAGCAACTGTCCCCTCATCGTGAGTTTTAGAAGCTCAGTTATATCGTTCTACCAGTAGAAACTACAAACAAAAACAGTTATTTCTATACCGATAACTCGAAAATGGCAAATTTTTAGTTGTCTCGTTGTTACAGAAATTGAGCGATACGCCTTCTGAACCCTAAAAATTCCAAATATCGAGAACAGTTGCCTAAGAACACGAACTCTAATTTTAAGGAGCTTCAGGCTACGAACTCTCAGTTACTCACTATTTATTATCACACGAACCGCATAGATCATTCGAATTTTCCGGAAGGATCGATCGATGGACTCGTTAGCGGTGCCGTTACGTAAGAATCCGCGGAGTTTCGATCGCACCGAGCTCCGCGAGAATTAATAGACGGTAATAACGTACACCTTTCGGATAATTCATTGAAATACGTTCGAGTGGATAATAAATCGTTAGAACGAAGCCCTGGGTTGTTCGTAGTAACCGGGGAGTTCATAAACACGCTTAACTCGTTGGAAACAACCCTCGTAAAAATAACCTCGCCCCTTTCGTAGACTCTCCAGCGAGAATTAATGCGAACGTTGAAGCCTCGAGAGAAAGAGAGAAAGAGAAAGAGAGAGAGAGAGAGAGAGAGAGAGAGAGAGAAATAGAGAAAAGAGGCCGTCTTGACACCGATTCCGATTACTCAAAACGGAGCAAACACGTCGATGATAATGTCACTCGGACTCGAACGCGTTGACTCATTCCTCTTTTCCACGAAGCCAGGGTGATGTCAAGTCGGTAAACCAACGTGAATTCTGCCGTTGGAACAAAGACAGAAGGAGATTCGTATCAGAAACTTTCAAACTGGTCGAAGGAATTTGTTGAATAACGATACTCGCGATTTTTCACGGAATCGCTACGCAATAGGGGAAATACAATTTCCAATTGTAACTATGTTCGTTTCTGCCTCAAATTTTCATTTATCGTCCTGACGATGTCTATTGTAACACGTTTTCGATTTTCAATGGAGTGAAGACTGTAATACAACAGGAGTAGCATGTTTTACTGAATCTACAGAATTATAAAACGTTTTAAGAAGTATCTTTCAGATCTGACTTATCTGTTCAGAATTATTAAGGGAGAAATTTCTAGCCCTCCAATTTCATCAATAATTAATTTTAATGCTCCACCTGAAAACTCAAGAACTGTTCTCTATGTCTTTAGGATCTGCATAAACATCTGTATAGAAATCAATATAATGCATTGTTTCGTTTATTTAAACATTATGTTCTGTTTCGTCAAATGCTCTGTACTGTCAATCGTACGTAATTACTCGCTTGTCTTATAATAATTTCTTTAACGATAACATGTGTCTAAGTAGAGTTAACTATTTCAGTGCTCCAGCAACCTAATATACGAAAGCCATGTGCCAAAGTACTGGTATACAGTTTATTTCTGGCAATCTGAAAGTGGAAGTAGCTATGGTACAAAATTTTCAAGAATAAACATTCAATGGACACTATTACAAGAAAAGAGATTAATCTTAGCCATGTCTTATCCTTATTCTCTGTATCGTATATAAATTTTACCATTATTATTACGGTAGAACCTAGATTATCCGAACACTGGTCACCTGAAAATTCCTCTTGTAATTTTGTATGTAAATTACAAACTACAATCATCATCAGTAACACAGTGTACTTAATTTTATTCCACCATGTATTTTTATTTTCTAAATTAAAAGTACCACTTTTATGCGAAGTATAGGTAAACTATGATTGATCTTGTTACCAGTTACAGGTCGGATAATCAAGGTTCTACTGTACTTATTAAATTGTATTCGGTCCTTATCTTATCTCCACTCCTGGAATATCAAAGAATTTTGAAAACGCCTAATTTGCATCCGACCGCAGTGCTTCGAGCGAAGTCGACACGAATCATCGACGTTCGATCGTTCCCCCGGTAGCTGGGAAGAATTTGCAAACTGTCGTCGGGTGAAAAATTCGCGTTAATTAATCGCGCGGCGGGTTGGGACGTTTCCCTCGTGCAAGAAATCGTAAATACCGCGCATGCGAGCATAAAACTCGCGCCGCTATGCGATTACCGTTGTAACTTTTCTTCCAGTGCAAAACGCAGATATTCGAGAGATTACATGGTAGACGGGCACGCTACCATGAAACGGGCTTTCCCGCGGTGGCGTAACTTTTCCTTCGAGTCTGGAAAACGATGACAACGAGCGCCAACGAAACGTCGGGCTCGCATGCGAATCTCAGACACCGTTTTCGAAAATTTCTGTAACGGAAATGGTCTTGCTATCGATGCATTGACATTTTCACTGCCAGACTATTTTATTCTCAAGGTCAATCTGTTCTTTGAATTTTCTTCAGCGTTTCGCACATTCATTTCAATTTTCGAAATACAAAACCTTCAGATTGAAGTTACACCATATGTTACACTCTGGTGTTACTAATTGTAAGTACGTGACAAGTGTTTCTCAACAGCCTTCGATGTCTATGCGACAGGTGAAAATTAGATCTTATTAGATTTTTTTTAATATATGCATAGTCAAATAAACAATGAACGAATCTAATTGCAAGGGTAGCTCAATAATAGATGACATGGCAGTCAAAGTGTTAATTCTTTGAGCATGGAACACCAGAGCTGAACGCTTTCTGCTGACCGAACACTTATTGATATACTCCATATCATACTGTATTCACCATGTTTAAATGACTCTTTGAAAAATAAATGGGATCTTGATTACTTTTGTTACAATGAAAATGATAGAATCGTAAGTAGAACTGTAAAGCACAACGATTAATGATTCTGCTGGAATCGAAAGAGCAAGTCGAAGAAGTTTGTCAAACACCTACATGTCCATAATACTCAAGAAATCAAAGGTCGAGATGGTTTTGATTTTTATAGTATACGCGCCTTTTATTCTGAGAGCAGAATAACTCGGCTTCGACTCATTTTTTCAAAATAAAGGGCTCACACTTCGATCGACGAAGATCTTCCGCAGAATGAATGCGACGATCGTAATTATGCTATTGTTGCGTCACTGCGTGAAACGTTACACGCGATGCACGTGATCGTAATATCGCGTGATACTAAACAAAGCGTGCGAGTTATTTTCGAGCTTGCAATCCAGTCTACAGACAGTATTCTCAGAATTTTGCACATCTCTTCTTATTCGTACGCATTTGCAGCGAAGGTACTGGTGTTAGAGTTATTACCCATTTATAATCCGTGCGAATAGTACCGATAGTACAATACGTTGCTAAAGTTTCGCCAGAGATTTCAGAAACACCCTGTAGTAATCACATATATAAAAATGATTGTATGTCGAAAATAACTGGTTTTAGAATCTATGTTAACTGGAAATTTTCTGTTCGTTTCGAGTTATAGAATACGTCAGTAAATTTTAAAAATACTGCTACCAATGCACAAATAACACGTTGAGCGCCACGTGTACCATCGGCGACCCACGTACCAATTTTAATTTCGTCTAATAACTGATTACCCTAATGAAATTTTGAGTTACATCTATGATACAATGATAGTACAAATTCAGAAGTATATTATCAAATAAATAAATTCAACCATACATGTTAATGAGAAGGTATTTTTGCGTGTCTGACTAGTTACGGGATTTTTCTCTGCGACGCTCAACGTGCAAAGAATAATAATAATTTGAAAACTATATGTATCACCGAAGAGCTAAAAAGAATAAAAAAAGGAATCGCACAATGTTCATTGTAAAAACTGCCCTAAATTTTAGATAATCTGTCAAACATCCATCAATGTTTACTGTATTTGGCACCCGCAGGCCTGCTACTATTTCACATCGACATGAACGATAATAATAAATTATTGAAAGATGCAATTCTCCAATAATCGGGTACAGTGCATTTAGCGTTACAGATGCGGACAAAAAAAGCGCGGCGCATTCGTTCGTTCGGAAAATCTGTATTTCCGTGACAATGGCGACGAGGGATCAGCGATCGAGCGAGCGACGAAAAAAAAAAGGAGGAACGATGAAAGAATGGCAGACAATGCGGAAATGCAACGCGGGCTTAAGTGCAGCTGCAGTTGAACGGCGAGTCGAGCCGAGAAACGAGCTGCGCTCTCGTAATCGCGTACGTGGACGGATCGGAGAACGCCAACCATCTTGCATGTTCTTGCAATGACCTTTTCCCGCGTTTCGAAGAAACCGCGTCGATGACGCGTATCCTTCCACGACATCGAGCAACCCTCCCTACTGTTGCGTATACGTACTTTTCGGAATGAATGATCGAAGTCTCTGCGTGTACCTCGCACGATGAATCGATCCAAACACAGGCAAAATGTGTGTTGGCAAGAGTGACAGTGGATCAGTTTGAGTCTACAGTAGACTGTTGCATAAATAGGTAAGGACCAAAAGAGGCACTGCATTATCACAGTGTGGTTGACCCGGGATGAACCACAATGCTGTCGAAACGTTGGTCTACACCTGGACAGCTCTATCAGTAATTAATGTTGCGAATATATACTCTATGAAATAAATGATCAAGCTCTCTGCGTGTACCTCACATGTTGAATCGATCCAAACACAGGCAAAATGTGTGTTGGTAAGAGTGACAGTAGATCAGTTTGAGTCTACAGTAGACTCTTGCATAAATAGATAAGGACCAAAAGAGGCACTGCATTATCACAGTGTGGTTGACCCGGGATAAACCACAATGCTGTCGAAACGTTGGTCTACACCTGGACAGCTCTATCAGTAATTAATGTTGCGAATATATACTCTATTAAATAAATGATCAAGCTCTCTGCGTGTACCTCACAAGTTGAATCGATCCAAACACAGACAAAATGTGTGTTGGCAAGAGTAACAGTGGATCAGTTTGAGTCTACAGTAGACTCTTGCATAAATAGATAAGGACCAAAACAGGCACTGCATTATCACAGTGTGGTTGACCCGAAATGAACCGCAGTGCTGTCGAAACGTTGGTCTACAGCTGAACACCTCTATCAGTAGTTAATGTTGCGAATATATACTCTATTAAATAAATGATCAAGCTCTCTGCGTGTACCTCACATGTTGAATCGAACCAAACACAGGCAAAATGTGTGTTGGTAAGAGGGATAGTGGATCAGTTTGAGTCTACAGTAGACTCTTGCATAAATAGATAAGGACCAAAACAGGCACTGCATTATCACAGTGTGGTTGACCCGAGATGAACCGCAATGCTGTCGAAACGTTGGTCTACACCTGGACAGCTCTATCATTAATTAATGTTGCGAATATATACTCTTAGAAATGAATGATCAAAGTCTCCACGCATACCTCATACATTGAATTAACTGAAACACAAGCAAAATGTGCGTACCGCGGAGGATTACAGTTCCGCGTTTCGCTCGGTTCTGTTCGAATCTACAGAAACAGTCAAACTTTATAGAATTTTTGGATGGTACGTGTGACAGTATGTAATTAATCATCGTTCAGGGATGATCACCTTATTGGTGACCACAGTGTTGTACCATGAACCTCTCATATAAATAGACAACAGTAAAAAGACGGATTGCATTATCACCAAGTATTTGACCCAGGATGAGCTGCAGTGCTGTCGAAACGTTGGTCTACACCTGGACAGCACTATCAGTAATTAGTATCGCATCTACCTACACTCCGAAAAAAATGATCGAAGTCTCTATATCTACCTCACACATCGAATTTGCCCAAACACAAACAAAATATGTACGTGTCTACAATTAGTCTCGTGGCTCATTTGGTTCTGTTTAAATCCACAATTAAATTTTCGGATTCTAAGCGCCAGGAATGTAACCAATGGTCACACCGATGATCACTGACCCATAACATGAACATCTCCCATAAAAAATTATCCCAAGGCCCAACATATAGGCAACGAACTTTGCAAGACGCTTGCACATGGTTATAACCCGTGTCGATGACTTCTGAAAGTCGCCTACACGCGTTCATAGCAGTCAAAGGGTTGATATTCCCTAAATATCGTCCGAAAGGACCCCATTTATCGTTTCCCGGATATAAAACGAATGCTCGGCCAGGCAAAACGCGTGCGTCGTCGCGTTAACCAGCTGACGTTTCGAAAGAATCGAAACATCCTGCGTACGTGTCCGCGGAGAGAGAGAGAGAGAGACGGAGAACGCAGAACGGGGAGAAGGAAAGAGAAAGTCTGTCTCGAAGAAAACGGCAGATGTAAACGAGAAGCTTTTGCCTTTAATGGATTCGGCCGGGGGCCATCGAGATCTTCGGGGTTGAAAATACTCGGCAGTAACGAAGTTTCGTAACGAGCAATTGCGCTAACCGTGTGCACTCCACTGCGTCAATTTTCAATTCGATTCGCACTCCGATCGAGCCGCTACTCGAACTTCTTTTTCGACTTTTTCCTCCACGTAAATCCGATCGATCGTCTTGTTCTGAAAATCTGTTTCTTCCCTGACACGTGGCGATCATTTGCACGGTTAATTTAAATTTGCAATATCGACTGTGAGTTGTCGATAACGCTTCATTTAATTCTGCGCCTTGACACAAAATGAATATCAGGTATCTCCAATTAGATTGATTTTAATTAGTATCGGTAGCGATTCCTATGGTTTTCGCACTACCTTTCTACTGATTTTCATTATGCATTTATCTTTTTACTTTCTCCTTTCTTTTCTTCTTTATACTATGGGTTTGTAGATATTTACCAGTAATGTACTGTCGATACAATTTTTGTAAACAACGTGAATTCCAGTAAATTGAATAAATAAATGTAATGCTATTCATGGTAAAGTAAACAATGATTTGATCTACATGGCATGCATGTATGTATAGATGACGTGGCAGTCAAAGTGCTAAACGATGTGATGGGGACCATGTGTACTATACACCGCAGATCCATCACTTGTCACACAGAATTGTCAATTGTCGATATCACTGAGGTACCTGCAGCTGTCCAAATGCTATTCTCCTCCGGCTTCCACCTCCACACACCGCGTTGCTTATAAATATTTTTAAAATCGTGAATTACACTAAACTTGTCTACTATTTCATCGTCTAAACACTGAATACGATGCGTACAGAAAATTCTGGGTTCGGTAATACACGTAGTTGACACATTGCAGATGATGCAAATGGGTGAACACGTACTCGAACATCCAAGAATCACTCGCAAGGTATCACATCGCGCACTACATGTGGAACGAGCATGTAAAATCACCGGACGGACGATACAAATGAAAAAATAAGAACGTTGGACAGCTGGAAACTGAAAATATGGTAGTCGATTCGCAATACGTACTTCACCTATGCATGAGGATCAAGAGAACGTGCTGTACGAGGAAATATGATAATCATTTCACTGCTCTGAAGCACTGATTCTGAATAACCTCATAAATCACAGCCTTGGAATTCTAATAAAACACACAAATCCCTAAAACATGAAGTCATTAAAGAATAAGACAAATCGCTGAATACGTACCAAAATATCCAAGAGTCTCACTCGCGGTGTATCACATCACAGACACTAACGAAAAACGATCAATACACACAACACACGCAGGATCACCGAACGAAAGAACGACTCGACTCGAAAAATAAGAACACCGGGTTTTCTGGGAGCACAGAGAGTATGATCATCGATGTCCGCGAGGTGCTGCACCCAGTGCACGAGGATCGACAAAAAACCGTGCAGCAAAGTATAATTATTTCACCTGAGGACACAAAATTCTCATTATGACATATCACTGAACCAAAAGACACAACCTTGAACTCCTAAGAAAACACGCGAATCCCTATAACGTAAAACTACCAAAGACCAGCGCAACCGTCTGAATACGTACCCAGAATATCCAAGAATCTCACTCGCGGCGTATCACATCACAGGCACTGCACGAAGAACAATCGGGACGCACGACACACGGTTCGGATCGGAGAGCGATACGAACATCAGGTTCGGGTTTTCTGGGAGTACCGGGAGTGCGATCGTCGATGTTCGCGAGCCGTACTGCACCCAGCGCATCGGGCCGCGGATTAAGAAAACCGTGCCGCACGCGATTAAACGCGCTGTACAAGGAAGTATAATAATTGCGTAGGTACCGAGCGACGTTAATGGAACGTCTTGCCAGCGGCTGTAGCGCGATCCAAGGGACAGCGTGTAATAAACGTGTACGGTTTCTCGTTCCCTCCTCTGCCTCACCGTCTCTCTCTGTCACTCTTTCTCTCTCACTCTCTCCGCACCTTGCATCTCCTCCGTCCTCTCGCCATCTCTCTCCGCTGCTCTGTCACCGGTAGTCTCCCTCTCTCGTTCGCTCTCGCAAGAAGCATATGCCTGCACGTGTATACACACAAACACGACACGTAGTACGGTTAAAAGGCGCAGAGACGAGAAATCGCCTGCGACTGGATTCCACGAGCCGGCCAACAGGCCACAAAACTTGGCCGAGGCTCAAAAAGAATCGTCTTCTCTTTCTCTCGCCGCGTACGTCGGTCTCGCTCCCCCTCGGACGGGCTACGATCTTTTTCCTTTTCGATCCTCGTCGCCTTCTTCTTTTATACCGTCTACTCTGTCTCTCCCTTTCTCTCTCTTTCTCTTTCTCTCGATCCTCCGGCCACGCCGTGACTCGTCTTTTGCATTCTGCACCGCCGAATTACCGCTTAAGGCTGCTTCCTTTCCACCGACATTTCGACCGGTCCGCCGATGTCCAGAGGAACTGCACCGGAGTCGATGGCAGGACAACCCGGCTGAGAATTCGTGTAAGTATTGAAATGCGCTTAATCGGATGCATGACAAATCCTAGCGTATGTTTCCTTTTTGACTGGTCTCCCGATGTCCGGGGAACTGCGGCGAAGCCTCGATAGCAGGACAACCTGGCTGAAAGTTCGTGCAAGGATTGAGGTATCTACTCAAATGCGTGAGAAATCCTTGCATATGTCCCATTTTCGAATGGTCTGCTGATGTCCAGAGGAACTGCACGAGTGCTTACATTCCAGGACAACCTAGCTGAGAATTCATGCAAATATAGAGGTGTATATCAGATACATGAGAAATCCTGGCGCATATCCCCTTTTTGATTGGACTGCTGATGTCTAGAAAAAATTCTACTGCGGTAGAACCTTGATACCAAGACAATCCACCTGAGAATTGCCAAGTACAACGCTGATATTCAACACTTTGACTGCCACTTTGGTTCCATTGGGTGTTGTTTGACATGTTTATTGATAGTACGCATGATCAAATAAATAATGACTGAATCCAAGTCTCATCCATACACGTGTAACTGGCAGTCAAACTGGTAAATGAACTTTCGCATCCTGATAGAGCTTGATATTTCGAAGCTTCCTATATATGGTATTGAGTGCAGATAGTTTAGAAGATACTTAGTTTCGATAGCGTCTGTCTGTGTAGTATACCGACTACTGCTTATAAGTGAGATAGCGTAGAGCGGTTCTGTTGCTCCATTTCGCTGAAAATTAAACAATTCAAACACTAAAAGCTTCATGGACACCTAAGGGGTCCATTTTTCACTAATCTTATATAATTTTCGATCGAAGAAGTGCCCTTGAACGGCCAACACCCAGTGCGTGTCCTGCTGCATACGCGCGGCAATAAGATATTATTTTCCTGAACGACTTATGTGAAAAATAGCACATTACAAGAGCACTATAATTACACGTTAAGCAGAGGGTATCGGTGGTAATCGTCGACGAGCGGATTCGTAATGGAACGCGCGGAAAATTCAACGTGTCCGAGAGCGCACGGCTGTAAATTCATATGACCGTGCGTTTACATTAAACGCGGCCATGTAATTTCTGCCAGTCGTTAACGGTAATTCCCTCATGAGAATTTTAAGAATCAAAATTTAAACTGACTTTTAAGCTCGCGCGTTGTGTTCCCTAATGAACGAAATAAAAACGGATTCATCGAAGCCGCGCTCGTGTCCCAATAATTTCCAATTAATAGGACGGCTCCGGAACGACAGCAATTTCAAGCTAATTTATTACTCGTCCGAGGCGGGCAAAAATTCGTAGAACGACATAAATGGGATAATTCTACACTTCAAAATGAGTCTGAATTATGGAATATATTTTCCTCCAACAATAAGTCTGAAAACCAGTGGTGTACATGTGCAAATTGCACTCGCCTCACTGAAATTCAGAAATGGATATTGTTCCAGACTCCACTCATGCTTTTTTTCTGTACATAATACGGTATCATATTCTGTTTACTATCTGGGAGTCTCTACGTATTTATTTCACTAAATATGGATTTTCGACAATATGCTGGTAGAACATTTATCCCCCATTTTACATCCCCTAACGACTCTCTCAATACTTCGACAAAGAATTTAATGCAGATTATTTTTTAAAATGGATGCTATTTCATTTCCACGCGCCTCTCGGTGCAAATATTGGTAGCCAGAAAAACATGTTTCAGTTTTTAATATAAGCATTTGAATAAAATGAAAGGTATGTTTTTGCACGCGGCTTACTAAAAAACATGATAGGACATTAAAATTCATTGCCTTGCTGTAACGAGCCAGACTCGTCACTTGAATCCGAACAGTTATAAAGATCATCTTCTTCCAGTCTTCTTACACATTCTACAATTTCAATTTGCTTTCAGACAGAGAAAATATTATTTTCTCGATTGTGGTACGCATCTGGATCCTGCATAATACACGGAT
This sequence comes from Macropis europaea, assembly GCA_916610135.2. Classification (NCBI taxonomy): domain Eukaryota; kingdom Metazoa; phylum Arthropoda; class Insecta; order Hymenoptera; family Melittidae; genus Macropis; species Macropis europaea. Next base: position 9,719,073 of record OU744350.1, on the reverse strand, counting down.
AAAATAAAGAATACGATGGTCAGGACGGAATTACACGCAGGAAGCAATGAAATGTTTTGCGCGTGCAGATTTAATAATGTTTCTTGCGAGCGGCGGTGATTAAACCGCCGACAAAACGCGGTTAATACGTCGTCTCGTAATTCATAATAGATGCGTCAACCTACGCGGAGCCGGAGCGTTTTCCACGTTAAGAAGCTATAAAACCCGCGTGCACTCGGATCCGGCTTTCCTCCGCGCGTATCCGCTAGCTACGAAGGCGGAAAATTATCCCTCGAAACTTCTCGACCGTTGTTTTTCTTCCCTCTTTTCCAGCGGCATCTAATTTTCTCCGAGTTCCCATCCCGCCTCGTCTCACCCCCGCGTTCATCCCCCGCGAACTTCGTAGCCGTGTACACGCGTGGACGTGACCGCGACGTTTAAAATGTTACTGATTTCGGATCTGCCGCGCGCCGTGGCGACAAAAGCACAGGCAAGCTGTCTATACAGGGTGTTGAAAGAACAGGGTTCAAGACTTTGAGGGTGGATAATACTCTCGAAACGGAGGAAAAAACTGTTGGTAAACTTGTTCGAGCATGCAATTCTATGGTACAGTATCCTAATATCCAAACGTTCTACTATCCGAATGTTGTTATCCAAACAGCCGTTTCGTGAAAGCATGTCATTTGGCAGCCAAAAAAATAAGGGATTCTTAAATATTGAAACAAACTGTAAATTTTGCTGATTTCTATTTGAATAAATGAAGTTTAATATAAAAAAAAGTGATTGTTCTATTATCTATTATAGTATGAAGATGCGAAGCGTGTGTGGAAACGGGAGGACGACATGCTTCTGTAAATTTTGGAGTTTACAGAATTCTTCCGTTGGAAGAAGAAATAGTAAAATAATCCGTTGTTTCCATGCCAGGCGAGAGCACACATGCGAGCGTCATCAGACGTGTCAGGCCGCACTCATACTGATGCGTGTTAGGATGTTAACTCTTTTTAAAGTACCTATATTCATATTCTGGATCACTGATCAGTCTCTGAGTTTTTAATTCATCAACTGACCAATTAAAACTAGAAATCAGTATCAGTGCATCCTCAGACGTCTGATGAAGCTGAAATGCTGGTGATACGTTAGAAGAATTTTCCTTTTAGACACGGGTTTCATACGGAATCCTCGAACGGTATTAAGTGAAACACTCGAATCAGACTGGACAAGGTCAGTTGCTTGTCTGCAGTACGACTTCGTGTTTACTTGTTCACCTGAGCGAAAATGAATACACGAATGAAGGAGGAAGACGAACCATGGAGAATGAGAACTCTAAGTCATTACGCGGGCGAAGTGAATGAACGGCCAATTTTGTGCGCCTCTATCGCAGCATCTCACCGCTTTCACGCCTTCGAGAACTATCCTGCATAAATCAGAGCGATCGGTTAAACTTTGTGCGCATCGACCAAGGAACGTTTCAATGACGCTCCGCGTCAGAAGCTCCGCGTCCGGTCGAGTCTCACGGAAGGGTTGAAACGCACCCGACACATGGACGGGGCTGCGTTTCATATCGTTTCCCTGAGCCGCTGACTACCCTGTCGTCGGATTAAAACGTAGTTTTCGACTCCCCTACGAAAACGAGGAAGCGTATTCCTGGTCGAGATTCTCCCTGAGCGAATGGGGGGGGTCGGTCACAGGGAGGATGGAAAATTATCCCTCGAAAGCTGTCTCGACCCGTCCTCGTCCGACCACCGATCTCGCGTTTCTCCCCGTCGAACCTGTCCGATTGCCTGTTTCCTTCTCGTTTTCGTCCCGTGGCCGGGTTCTCTCCTTCCCACCCCGGACAGTCGGGTCGGGTTCTCTCCATCGTTTTCGCGTGTGTACGTGGGCAAAGGCGCTCGATATTTCAGGCCGTCGCCCACGAGAAACGCAGTTCCTGGGGGCGTGTTCCGCACTGGCATGGTCGACGGTGGCCGCCCGGCGTTACCTCGGTTCGTTTACACCGAACGTAGAAACGGAGAGCTGGCATAATTTCCGGCGGAGACGGTGGCGTGCGCAGCTAACGCCGTTTCATGCGTCCGCAACGATTCCGCCGCGCTACCTTCCCTCTCTCTCCCTCCCTCCCTCTCTCCGTCTCGCTTCCTCCGCAGAGAAGCGCGGAGAGAGAAAGAGAGACAGCGACGGAGAGGGAGCTTTTAAGGTAGTCCTATTCGCGCTAGCTGCTCGTTCCCAATTAACCCTTTGGTGACACCGGCGAGCTCAGATTAACTCGACCAGCCGCGCGTGTGCTCTGTCCACCCCACCGCGGCGTACAGAAATTCCCGCCGTTCGGGTATATTTGAATTTCATTTCCGGAATTAAACGCCCTATACCAAGCCTGCTGCTAGAGCTGAGGTCGTACTTGGGTATAGGAGGATGTGGCGAGGGCCGTTTACGGGTCTTTGTTGCGAGTCGCTGATTGTGAGAGGCGGTTAGGAATCGATGATAAGGTATCTTTCAATGACGTCGCGCTGGATTTATGGGGATCTTGATTGAATGCATAGGGTGATGTTTGGATTTTTATAGTTGGTTCGTCGGTTTGGCATTGCTGGTCACCTTTGTGACAATGATTGTCGTGACAGCTTTGCTGAGAGACACTTTAGATTGTTTAGAACTCGGTCACCGTGCCACATGTGGTTCCAGGCGATTTTTTTGCTATTTCTTGGGTTTGATGTGATACTTCGGGGGATTTTAGTACTTATGATAGCTTGTAAATGATCCTTAATAATATTTATTGTATCAGATCAACAGATTAACGCAATAACCATTGAATCTACCCTTTGCGGTCGGAGAGTTTAGCGCTGAGTGGCCTGGTGCGTGCATCTGCTTACAATCGTTTTATAAAGTTCGTAAATTTTGTTCCACTCTCATCAACTTTTGACTACTTGTTAACGAAGCTGTCCTTCACTAGTTTTACGAAACAGCCGCACCTTGCAGTCCTGCTTTAACATGCACCTAAACCAATCTGGAGCAACTAAACAATGTCGGGTAGCCTGCGGGGAACTTCTCGGCTTGCCACCGCAAAAGGTTAATAATACCTGAGTGATATAATAAAAATTCCAAGTGTCATAATTTTAATAAACGTGTCTATATCTTTCGGAGGAAATGTAAAAAAAAGCGCATGATGAGACGTACATAAAACGCCTGATAACAAAATACCGAAGTTCGTATCATACGTGCTTGCATATCTTCACCCTGAGGCTTTCCACAAAAATTCTTTCAATCCTCGTATTAGTCAAAGTACCGTAAGACGTTAAACATCGTCAAGAATTCGGCACTCACAAGACTCACCTACCGTCTACAGTCTCAGCATAACTCAATTATCAATTTCCTTAACTCTCCTTAACCCTTAAGTGGATTATTGGGGCCGTAGCGGCCCTGTACAACTTCAAACTAACAATTGTTTAATATTTACCGAATGGATACATAGAAATCAATTCTCCTTACAGCATTAGAAGCATAATGAGATAACAGAAGATTAAATGAATCTTCAAATAGTTATATCAACACATGTGAAACACTTATTAATTTGAAGTTGCACAGGGATGCTAAGACCCCAATAATCCACTTAAGAATTAAACACCCTATGACGTTCTCAATAATACAAGTCACCAAATTTAAAAATCTCCTGGAATTTCGAATCTGCCTCGAATCCACAGAATCACACTGAAATTTCGTAATCGTAGAGTATAAGCTTGCAATAAACCACACGACGGCGAACCAACAAACTAACGCTCGGATTTCCGGCGCAGGGGCTCGGGTTCACGCGGGGGCGCACGACATTCGATTAACTCGCGGGTCGAAAGAAGTATGTGAGTCACGAATTCGGGAGTCGCTCAGCGATTCCGGTGTTTTTCGAAAAGACACGACCCGCGGCGGATGATGCATTCCGGCCGCGTGTGCCGGCGACGGTGACACGCGCGAGGCGCGAATTTTAAAATCTATTCTCCGGGCTCGCCGTAAGAGACACGGCCGCGGGGAAACAAAGGGTAGAAATAATGGGATTTGCATGGATACAGAGTAAATCGCGTCGCGGAATAAAAGTTCCGCGGTAACGCCGGCGTCCAGCGCAGAGATCTGCACCGAACTGTTTCTACGGTCACGCGTGCGTACCGGGTGCTTTATAAATCAAACTGATGACACTACGAAATATATCAAATTTCATCGGATACCCGGACTCGTTCGAAACCCATTAATCATTAGACGGTGAGAAGGTAAATAGGAAGGAGATCTTTTGCATTTCTACTTACAGACACTCTCGATTCAATGTGTCGCATTATGGCCTCTCCGCCTGATTTGATGCGTGGGGCGCATACGACCCACGGGGCACGGAACCTGTGAAAGAAACGATAGCACTGAGTTTTACATTTGATGGAAAATAATAAATCATGTATATCGTCTTACAGATTATGAACCTGAAGAGTGTACTTAAAATAATTTCCAGGTTTGCAGTTTGAGGATTTTCCTCGATTTATATCTCAAAAGTTATAACATATTTTTTTTTTTTGTTAGAGCGTGTAGCTTCAGTTTGCGAAGCACCGGCGTTTATAGAATACCCTGCACATCGGATCGCGTTAAATGTAAATTTTTCGAATGCCCTGGACACGCGCGCGCGCGTGCGCTCGCGCAGCGAAATAATCGAATACAGCAATTCGGACGATAAATCGAACGTTGCAATTTAAAAGCGACCGACACGTTTAATAAAACCATTCGAACGATTTATTAATCGTCGTATCGCGGAAACGAGTGGCGGGGACCCGTTCATTAAAATACCGCGTCGCAGTCGACCGAATCGCGCAGTCTCCCCGCGGATCACCTTATTAATACGGCTAACGGAGTCCAGATATAAACCGATAAAATTTACTGGAACCATAAAATATTTTACGCCCCTGCGAGTTCGTACTTAGCCCGAGTTATCTCCTCCATAAATTCGGTCCGCGAACGGAAGAGCGAAAAATCTTCTCCCTCCGCCGCCTTCTCCGTTCCGTCGAAAACGTTCCGAGGAGAATGGACGTGGAAAGGCACAGTGTCGCGAGGTTATTTTCTTGCGGGAGAATTGCATTAGATTTGAAGAAAACGCGGACTGGAGGAGGATTAAAAAAATAGTAAACCGATGGCTGTTTACGAGGACACTGAATGGTTGGACTAATATTTAACCCATAAACGCACACTTTTTTCTCTAGATTGGCCTTAGTAAGATACTTCTTTTCTTGAAATGTTCCTTCGTTGCTACAAGATGACTGCTATAGCCTTCATTCGAGAGCACATCGACAAAAATCTGACGGCCATAGCCGTCATTTGCGGCAGTGGGTTAAGAATAAGTATTCCGTTTATAAGCGAATAAAACAGGGTTGCGGCCATGATTGTTGGAATAGGTTTTACTTGAAATGTTAATTCTGTTGAATTTTTCTGTTTGAACTAACTTATCCGATTGGGTTATATTAGGAGAATGTATACAGAACCGTTGACTGGAAAATATTGAGTAAAACTATTGGAAAGAAAGGGTATGTTGGTTTAACACTTACGATTACGAACTACGCGCCACTATAGTCCCTTTAAGCGACATTTAGGAACGAAAGGCCTAGAAAGGCCAATATAGTTGCACTCGTCGCTAACTTACGTTAACCCATTCGAAGGCAACGACGCACCAGGTGCGACTTGGAAACTGTTTCGATATAAAAAGAAAAAATTCTGGCCCTTGGGGAGCATTTTATGATAAGAACCCCAGCTTAGAATGTGTTAAGTGCCGCTGAATATTTCGAACAACATGCCAAAAAGAAGTCCGAGTCGCTGAAAGACTTCCTCGGGAAAAAGTCCCAGTGCAAAGAGTATAATTGAATCGGTGAGTTGGAGAACAGTACAAGTCGAAAAACCACATTTTGAGATATTTGAAAAAATAGTGTCACTGTTCGTGCATCATCAACGCCATTGATTTTATAGTGCTGCTCCAATTTAAACACGGTTATGCTAACGCAGATGAACGTTCATACGTGTCTAACTATGGTTAAACTATGTTCATTAATTTTCAATAATTAAAATAAAACCATTGGACTTGTACTGTTTTTCAACTGAAGTCACTGTTTAGTGAGGAAACTTCAAAAATAACACAGTACTGAAAACAACATTTATTAACTTGCTTTACACATAATTGATGTACAAATTATTTCATGAAAAGTAATTGTTAAACATATTGTTGAAACGGCACAAATCCATGACAGATACTGTCTTTACACTCATTAAACTCAAGGGATTACTGAAACACGAGTATAGGGTATATTTTTTGCAATCTTTCTGGTTCCACATATAGTTTTATGCATTTTACATTTATATTGAGATTGTTTGAAAATAGGTAATTTTGGACTTGTACTGTTCTTCAATTCATCGATTCGATTGAAGGGCTGGTATTTAGTATCCACCGTTTAGGGAGAGGAAATCAGTATTAGACAGCTCAGGAAAAACTCTCATCTCCCTTATAATTTCTCAAAAGCTGAAAACGATGAGATTCAACGTGGAACGGCTCCGTCCCGTACAGCAACAGCACAGTGTCGACTGTGTCGTAGCGAAAGGGTTAAAATTTATTCTACATGCTAATTACAGAAGTAATTAGCATTTCGATGCGCAGCGACGCTCCCCTGATTTTCGTTCGAATTAAAACGGGAAAAATGTGGAATGCAGGCTCCGATGCGGCGGGTATTACGTTGAACGGGCACGTCGAACTCCCGCGAGTCGAATAAATTGTCACGATGACGTCAACGGACAGTTCTGTCTCATACGCGGCCGCGAGTGCACACGGTGATTACAGTATGCGCATGCTGCACCTTGCGCATGGAAATGCAGCTCGTCGGAATGAGTCAACGCGACGCGTTTACTTCGACGATTCTGGTTCCTATCGAACCGACACCCACGCCATCGCATTCACTTTGTGTCCCTTGTGTCTCTCATGGCCCCAACAACGAGGCCGCATGAAGCGCTAAAGCGTCGAAGGGACGTGCTTGCATTGAACAACCGTGTTATATGAATTTTCTCAAAACTAAAAGGTGGAGTTCAACCCTTAAGTTGCACGGCTGAGCTGAACAGCTCAACTTGGTCGCGAAACGCGAATTGATGATGTTAGTACAGTCTGGACACCGAAAGCGGGCATTTTGTGACATTCTGGTTCCTATCGACCCGACACCCACGCGATCGCGTTCACGTTATGCTTCTCAAGTGTCTCATGGCCTCAACAACGAGGTGTTATAGCGTTCAAGGGGCGTCCTTGCATGGAACAACCTTGTCATATGAATTTACTTGAAATTAAAAGATGGAGTCCAACCCTTCATTACACGGCTGATGTTGCTATCGTATAGACACCCACAGTGGGCACTTTGTGACTTTTTAGTGTCAAGAAATTCCCATTTTGAAAATTGCAACGAATATAAAGAATAATAAATATCGTACGCTATGATGAAACACATTCATGAATTTGCAGCCAGTTCTAGTAACCTTAAACTAAAGCTGGTTGCCTCAGGGTGTTGTCGTTCAAACTAGGTCAAACAGTGAAGAATTTCTCTTAAATATACAGTTTGTAACTGACGATGAATTCAGTTGATATTCGTACTGATCATATAAAACACAAAGCGCCCGTGCAACGCTAATTGCACGACGGACAAAAACGATCCTGAGGCTAATCCTCTTTCACTGAACTCCCTCCTTGTCAACTCTGTGTTCGATGATCGATCTGAAATCCGTCTGTGCGTGAAACGACATCAATCGGTCTTTCTCGTACAGATAACGAGGCCTGGAGACCGAAGAAGGGGTGGCTCGCGAACGATGAAGCGGTAGTAGTCATATAGAAAGGGTTGCTCGAGTGTGTAACGTACAAATTATACGCGGCCACGGAACATGGCTGATTTACACGCAACAAACGGACCATGGAAAACCGTTATCGCAAGAGTCGAACGCGGTTAACGTGCTAAGTATCCATCCAGGAGTATCTGATAAACTAATCCGATCGTCTTGCCGCCGCTGTAATAAACGCTAAGTATACGGCACCGGGAACGACAGAAAAGGTCGAGAAACGCCAGTAAGATCACGTTAAAGTCGAACACGCATCAACCCTTTCGATGTTAGGCGCTACGGATCGCTGCACACTTTTCGAACGCTGAAATTTGGAATTAATACAGGGTAATGAAAGAAGTCTTTCAGACGGTACTATGGAACTTCGATTATCTGTCTAATCGAGTATAATAGTTACTGTCAGAGCGAGTACAGAACATGGGGTATTATCGGGACTGTCAGCGCTGACAAGGAGAGCTCCCGAAGTGATCGTCTCAGATTTCAATGAGCTCTTGCATGTTGATAGACCATGTTATTGCGAATCTCAGAATAGATGAACTCTATCAGAACATAAACATTAAATATCTTTTAATGCTGACCCTCTACACCCAAAACCGTGTATGGGGTTATTCGTAACATCCTGATGTATCAACACGCAAGCTGATCAAAATCTGAGACGACCACTTCGGAAGGTCTCCCGGTGAGGTCTCAAAATTCCTGTTCCCCGGTATTCCTACGTCCCAGAGTTAAAAAACCTCTCGAATCTCTCGATAGAAAGAATAATTCCCGCAATTACCCTCGGCTGCATTTGCATCCGTATTTACAACCACCGTCGCATTTAAACGTTTCGCAAAGTACCGTTCGGTGTCGAGCTCGCATAATGTTCCCCAGTGGCGTTCCCCGCGCGATTATCAGCGGTCTCCGCGGCTAACTAAGCCATCGCTCGGCGCCGCTTCGAAAAATTCGTTCAGCCATGAATCTCGTTTGCCGAGCGCTGCATCGGCCTCGAGGCTCGGCGAACCGTCGATTCCACCATCTCTCCCTCTCTCTCCCACTCTCTCTGTCTTTCTCTCTCTCCGTATATACCCGACAGCGTTTTACTTTTGTATCGAGCTACGCGACCGCGTAACGCGCCTACACACCAACACACGCGCGAATAATTGCAACCTTCTAGGAACGGGGTAGCCGACGCGGCGGAGGAGAAGTTGGCGGAGGCGGAGTAGGGGAGGCAGGACGAGAGGAGAAGGAGGACCAAACGAGCGCCACAGTTTCAAAAAGCATCCCACCGATAATACCCATATTCCCGCGGCCATCGAGACCCGCAGAGCTGCGCAAAATTCCAGACTCGCCGCGTTTCTCTCCTCATCCCTCTCTGCCCCTTCTCGCTTCCTCTCTCTCACTCTTGCGCTCTCTCGATTCCTCTCCTTCTCTGTCCGCGACGAAGAGCGGGCCGCTACTGGTTCCCGTGGTACGCGGCTGGATCGCCGGGAGCGACGATAATATAAAGCTCGTCGGTTCTAGCCGTCGCGGCGCTACACAGCGACGCGGATAGAACCGTACGAAGAAGACAGAGAAGGGCAAAACGAGCATGTGTATCGCGCGCTGTGTGCTCGCGCTTTCATCCGACGCGCGCTCGCGTTCACACAAACAAGCCCAACGGCAGCGGCGAACACACGCACGGTACGATCGGACAAAAGATAATCGCGGAGAGCCGGGCTGTCGTGTCGGCCGGCTCTGGTCGCGCGGCTTCGTAGCCGAACGGTGACACGGAGAGAGGTCGTGCTGAGAGAGAGAGGGAGGGGGGAGGTAGGGGGAGAGAGAGAGAAAGGGTGAGAGTGGAACGAGGAAGAGGCTCTCTCGCGGAGAAAGATGCGGGATGGAAAGGGCGAGAGACGAGCGGGTATTGGGGAAAGGTGGGTAATAGGGAGAGAAGCCATGGGGTGAGTCGGGGGCGAGGGAACGAGCGGTTTCGTGGGTCGGTGGGTGGACCGGGAGAACCGTAGCGGACCGGGATAGAGAGAACGGGGTGGTGAGAGGGGTATGAGGTTGGTTAGGCGAACGGCGGGCGTAGTAGAGCACACGTACACGCGCACACACAGAGAGCGACGGGGGTAGAGACGCACGCTGCGAGAGGCGCTGGCTGAGTTTGTGAGCACGCGCTACTACTCTTCGCTTCTATCTGGCCGTGTCCCCTCGTTTCTGTGTGCTTCTTTCTCCGTCGTCCTGCGCCTCTAGCTCTTTCTCTTTTCTTCGCCGCGGCACACTCGATCAGACCCTCTCTCTCTCGCTCGCGATTCGCTCGGCTCTCTCTCTCCCTCTCTCTCCCTCCGACGTTCCGCGAATCCGTCCTTGTCGTTCTAACGGGACGTCCGCCGGGTTCGTTCTCCGTCCTCGTCCCTCTGGGTTCGTTCCTGACACTCCAACCTTCCCTACCCCCGTCCACTCTTCTTCCTCGCGACAGCCGCATCGGTTCTCGTTCTGCGTTCTTCTGTGTGAGTCGCCGAGCGTGTGCGACCGTGTGTCGGTACGTCTCTTTCTCGCGTGCACGACCCGGTTGCCCGACGCGCGTTTCCCTGCTCTCGTCGTCTCTCTCTCCTCTCCGGGCCGATCCACGGCTCGTTCCGCTCGGCGTGTATGAGACACGAGAAAGGCTCCGAGGCGAGTTCACGTTCCATCGCAAAGCGCTCGCTGGAATTGGTATATATCGGGGGATGGAACGGAACGCGCGGCCGGCTCGGCTCGGCTCGGCGCGGCGCGGCGCGGCACGACGCAGAGGGGATTAAGGGGAACGAGACACGGTCGTAACGTACCGACGCGTTCAAGACGGACGTTGTATGCGGATGGGGTCGAAGGCGTTCCGGCTTGTTGCACCGGAAGAACGGTGCCGAAAACTTTCCACGGTTGAAAGGAGGGCCCGATAATTAATACGAGAAAATGATGGACGGCTATGGGAATATCCGAAACTGCCTCTGGATAGAACGTCGATCCGCTTCGGGGTGGAACGTCGAGTGGATATCGATTTCGATCGAATTAATTACCCGGCTTATTAACGTTCCTCGATGAGGAAGAGTCGGAGGATTTCAAGTTACCAGGGGAATTAGGAAACGTTTTTTATGAATTCGATAAGAAGAAGCTCGGCTGTTTTTATCAGCGGAGGAGAAACGAGGAAACTGCTAACGAGATTCGTGATGCTCCAGGTTTTTTAAATTACTATTCGATAATTGGTCTGAGATTATGAATACGTCGGCAAACGGTGATGAAAACGTTTGTGCGGAATGCATTTCCAGGTTCCGTGTAAAAGATGAATTGATACTTTGGCTACCACGCTGTGGTAGCTGAAGCCTCAGAAGCTTTCTACATTTTTATAAGGGATGAATATATTCCAAACTGATACTCTCCATAATCAATAATATTAGTTAATTTCATAGTTTTTCCATTAGTCCCATTAGACCTGTATAATTAAATAAATAATGACTGAATGTATATGTATAAGTGTCAACCATGTATGGGTAATATGGCAGCACCTGCATCTTCCTACAATTTATTACTGATATCCACTTTTGGTGATGCAAACGTCATGTACTATAAACGATTGTGTATACACTGAATATATACGACCAACTATACCAACATGATATCGATCTGTCACCAAAAAAATCGTGAAGAATCGCAGAGGGTGAACTTACGTCGTCGAAGCGTAACGGGCGCTGCAATTTCCGTGAACAAGAGCAGCGATAAGGCCACCAGAGAACCGGAAGCCAGTGAACCGCTGAGAGAAGAAACGATAAACCTACGTTGTGCCGCGGAAGTTCGAGAATTAATCGAATCGTAATGGCCCCCGTTACCGGACCTTAATACCCCGATACATCATCCCGCGTGCAAAGCCAATGAAAAAAACAAACTGTCGAAAGTTGGACAGAGCGGTGGTGTATCGATTGTGTTCACGTTGTGTACGCGTGCTCGTGTATCGTCACGAGGCCGCGACTTATGAATGGATACTCGTGTAATCATAGTTATGCTGCGCACTCGTACTGTAATATCGGTTGAATCAGTTTGTTGCTCAGTTAGTGCAATCAGGTTTTGCAGGCCCATAAACACCGCATGCAGATCACTTTCATCAGCATGCAATCACACACATCGATTTGTTTTCAGATCGCCGATGCAGCATATCGATGCACGATAATGTCCGGTAGCAAATTGTAGTCCACTTAACGCACCGACGGCCTCGACGTATTTTTTGTCAAATCAGCCCGCGTGTCAGACTTTCGCATAAAATATTATTTTAAATTACACCGTTCATTACTAAACTATTTTCCAATATTATTCTTGGCGAAGCAAGCAATAGCGGTGCATGATAAAATACGCCCGTCACCATATAGTCCAAGCGTTGAAACATTCAACCTCCGAACTGGCCGGTACAGCGAAACGCTAAAAGTTTGATTCGCAAAAGCGCGCACACACGTGCTGGCGCATAGTGGCTGCATACATCAAAAGCTGCCAAACATTTCACGCGCGGTATAAATACAAATTTATGGGGGATCTTTCTCGTTTCGGTGGCTCGTTGTTTTTAATACTCGCCCATTGATTTGCTCGAGTGACATGGAAACGAAATATACGACGACGGGGGCAATAAAGAATTTGTAACAGGAGAAATCCACCCCCGCGACGTATAATGTCGCCGCGGAGAAGATGAAAGAGAGACAGAGAGAACGGGGAAGAATTATTGCGTAATTTATTTTTATCGTGCCGCGTCCGGCGACCCTGTGCATCAAGGCAGTCTGAAAGAAATCCCAATTTAAAGGTTTAACCGCATCCTGGCACACTTTCTACCCCCCTTTTTACCAACCCCTTGCGACAGCTGTTAATTACGGAACAATGTACGCGATGCGTCGGATACGATGCGCCTTGAAAATTTCGCGTTCCCGCGATATTCGATGGGAAATATTCATGCAGGCCGTTTGCTCCTATTATTATCGTTACGGACAGAGTTTTCGACTCGCGCGCTGTTGTGAACGGAATAAAACACTCGGATAATTGTGCGCACTCGCGTTTGCATAAACGGTGCAAAAAGAACGGCCACCGAGAGCTTTGTTTTACCCGCGACAATTGCTTTCCAATATGAAACTGCTCGCGGATAAATAATTCATTCGTAATGAGCGCAAGCTGTCGCACGTAATTCCCGTGAATTACAAAGAAATCTCACACGTTCTGCTGAATTTATTCTACGGGGCATTTCAACAAATATCCATGACTTACAATGTGGATAATGCTCATCGGACTGAATAAAAAACGTCCGGGAAACGCGAGTCGAAATGTTAATATTATTCGAGCCGCGGATAATTGTTTTATTCGGTCTGTCGAGTACTGTTTATCCTGCAAGTGCGGAATACTTTTTTACATGCTCTCTATAAATAAAAGAATGGAAACACCTTGAATAAATGTGGGTCACAAATTCTTTTAAAAATTTCGTATCGACTCATGTTAAGTCACGCTGACAAATAATCACGATTATAGATTGGTTAATAATAATAATCAAGTACAAGACATTGCATAAAATATCCTATAAACTGTACGTATTAACGAATGCCCTTATTTCTGTGGTCGGGAACAAATTCGTTGAAGTTAGAAGCAAAGATTTAATTAATTTTCTTCGGTTACCTATTCCTGAAAGACTTCGTAGTGTATTCGCCATAATGTTTCTTACATCCTCAACAACTAAAAGAACATAACAGACATTTCATCGGTGTGCTTCAAGAGTCGCTGCTGCTTGTGCAACGCAACGTCGATGCATAAGATAGCGGTGATTCTGAGTCATCGAGATGATACGTTTCTCGAATGGTGTCAGGATTGTTTCCAAGCCTACGACACCTCTTTTGCTCGATGGTTGCGTACGTGATACCGTATATCATAGCACAGACGCTGAAAGTAGCCGCTTCGAGGTCACTGTCCACTTACTTGACCATACCAACACGCGTGAAGCCTCAATTTCAACGTCTTGTCATTTTGAAAATTGAAATGAAAGTGAAAGATAATGGACACTGTTCGCCCAGAACGCAAACTAAAGAACACTGGCGAAGATTGGAAGGAAGAAGCGACCTTGAAGCGCCTAATCTCTGCGTCACTGCAACAGCGTTCGCAGAGTCTGACGAGCTGTGTCTTTGACCCTCGTAAGCTCTGGCCATGACACGATATAAACGAGCCGACAGTCACCGCTTATTATCGTGTCATGAAGGTTCGCGTAGCGTGCTGGAACTGTGTCGATGTCGCCACTCCCTCTAAACACCGCCCAAATCCACCATAAATTAGCGCAACGAGAATATATCAAGAGTTCGTGGAACATTCGGCTTCTTCGAATCGCGAATAGGCAGCGCAACGATACAGAATTTCCGTCGCCTATGCCCCCGGTTTGCGTGTTGTTGTGAGCACGTTATCGAGAAATAGATATCGAATAGATTAGCGCTGATAAATCTCGCGCTGTCTTTTCCGCGATATCGAGCCGGCGACGGAAAGCACGAAAATAAGTTTTTGTAACACCGACACGAAGCTAGGCTGCTGAACGTGTCAGAAATATTCCGAAGGAAATTCAATAGTCTATCATATTTTTCATGATATAGTTCAAGTATCGATATTGCCAAATTGCAGCCATTTATACTCTTCTGCATAAACACGGTTCTGTTCCTAATTTCTCCATAATAAGGACGACGAAAAACTGAAATCTTCTAATTACTTTAAACGGTGCATTCCATCAACGACACTAATATTTCTACCTGCAGCGAAGTAAATTGGGCATCATAACACGGCGTAATTATGCGAACGCGGCACGAATGTTTCCATTGTGATACTCCGTGTATCAGCGACGCGTTTCTTGCCCGCACGTGACACGGTTGCGAAATTCGTGCGAGCAGTTTTTGCTCGAAGTACGCCGCGTAATTCGTCCCACGACGATCTGCCTTAAGAACTCCCATCCGTTGCACCGCGTAGAACGAGCTTCTTCCGACTGTCGAGCAAAAATTGCAAACGGCAGCTAAATTTCTGCCGGACGTTTTTAAACCGCGGATGAAAATTGGATCGGTGGAATGGCTGGAGAAGGAGAGAAACGTGGAAAAAAGAGAATGATCGTGCGGACCGATGTGTAGCATAAAAATGAGCGAAGATTGTATAGAAGACGGGTGATAAGAAAGTAATAGAAAACGGTTTCGGTATCAGAGGCATCGATGGTGGTGGTGTTAAAACGACGGGCCAACCAGCTTCGCGCGTTCGTCTACGAGATCGTTGCGGCTAACCACGAATGATGCAAATGCTAGTATTTACAGAAACGGTTCCTTCGTAATGGCCTCCAATCAACTCTCGAGCAGAACGTAGGCTGATTTAATACGAACTCGATCGAAATTCGCAGCCGTGAAACGGCGACTCGACGCCGCGTTAACAAGCCATCGCGATACGTAATAAGACGCTCGGCGGTCTATCGCGCGGCTGAATTCGCATCTGAGCCCGAAACTATCGATTCTCACGACCAGCTGCGACGTTTTCTGAACGTTTTTAGGTAAAAGACCTCGGTCAGAATGAGTGATAGTCTGAGTACAGGCTACTTGGAAACGAGGCGAACGGTGCGTGCGGCTGAGGTGCAGTACGACGTAGCGAGCCATTGAACCGAACGCCTATGGGCGTCGATAGTGCACGGTACTTTGTCAAGGCGCCGTTCACAGTCACAGGGTTAACAGGATGACACGATTGGTACGTCTCGATCGATATCGCACATATCGAGTGAGACAACTATCGATTAATAAATTAAATTTGGACCCTGAAGAGATTCATACGTCTTTCTTTAACTCTTCAGGGACAATTTGATAATAGTCGAAAAGAAATTTTTTAAATTCTTGATGTTATTTCCTAGACACATGCATATACGTCATCCTTCTCAGAGATATCTGAAACTTTCTCAATCTTTATTTCCTGTTTAATAGGTATTTACAATTTTAATAAGTCTGCCCATGGAATGGCTTGAAGAAACCTTTTTGTATCCCCACCGCTATCCCACCTCTATGTACACCACGTCCATAGACCCCAAGACTAAGTAGTCAAGCTGTACTTTCTATAAGATTCTGCCGAATGATCGAAATAAGCAGATTACAATACACTTATCGACCGTCTTGGTGAATAATAAAATCTCTCCTACCGATCATGAATTATTGCTCGCATTTCGAAAGCAAATCCATCCTCGAGCGATCGTGTGCACTTCTGCAAGGTACCTGAGTGCACAGGACGCTCGACACCGACCCTGAACGGATCTAGAGCATGCGTACGATCGATATGGATCATCGGTAAAATAAAACGCGACAACCTCTTCCAGCAGCTCTGGTTACCCGAATATATCAAGAATGGAGACGATAAGGATGATCAATGGGCGATATCTGGCAATGCCGCGAAAAGTTCGTTAGAATTATCATACTCGGGTATCGATAAATAAGCCAAGCACACGATCGAGTCGGAGATCGATGAAATCGCGATCAAAGATCTGTACTGTCCGCGAACGGATCGAAGGCCGGTTCGACGAGGAGCGTCGTCATTATCCAACAAGTATTCACCGGTGAAGCATCAGATGCAGGGTGTGTCTGAAGAACTCCCCTTATTCAGAGTTATAGTGCACGGGGACTATATCGGTATCCTAGCGTGCGTTCAAACTGAGATCAATAAAGCGCTCCTTTATAGACTTCACTACACACGCTGTACAAGCTTGGCCAACTCTCACCCTCTTACACACACGTACGTACATACGTATCGGTCTCTTTCTCGATGTTTTGCGTGCACACACGTAAAGAGTCAGCCAGCCTCTGTGCCACCTCCCTGAAATCGCCAACTACCCCTACGGAAAGCTGCCCTCGCGGCGACCCCTCACCCGGTATCCTTCGAACCCCGCGCGCTGCCAACTACCAGACCATAAACAACCGAATGACCCACCGCGAATAACCTACCGACTATTCGGTCACCCGTTACATCACGGTCGCGAGAGCTTGACGCTTCGGTATGCGATTAGCGGGGATATCGATGCTAGCCGGTAGAGTAGATACAGGCAGTGGTCCAGTTAACGGCCAGACTCGGGACCAACAGTAGTCTGATCATCGAACAATATGGGTTATCAGTGAAATGGGTTAAACTTCTGCGTAAGCAGCTTATGGTGAAAGAAAAAACAAGATATTAAAGTGGAATACAGTTTTCCACGGGTGGCTGGAAGAGGAGCATTTGGGTCCGGGAACTTCCAGCCAACCGTGGAACACTGTATTTTGAGTCGTGTAATTTTCATATTGCTCATTTGCTGCAACAATGACGCAACTCAAAATTTTATATTTCTGAGATATTGATACAGAAATAACTGTTTTTGTTTGTAGTTTCTATTGGTAGGATGATATAACTGAGCTTTTAAAACTCACCAAAAGGGGACGGTTGTGGAGAACAGATGTTCTTATAAAATTGCAGTGATTCGAAACATTCAAACACGTTTTCTCTAAAATCGTTCGTTTTGAGTAGTGTCGTTGTTGCAGCAAATGAGCGATATGGTAATGATCATATGAAGGGCTATTTTACTTAAAAAGAATTTTGATTGTTTAAAGATCGAAATAGGTGTATTTTCGAACTTTGCGAGCATTTTGTCTATACTTTAATACCAGATGGTGCAGATAGCAGTACTTTGGAAATAAAACAAATTGAGAATTCTTCATAAACAGTAGACGGTACCTGGTCCGGAACCTGGTGTCATCTCTATTGGCAGATACAAATGGAATTTCGAAAATTTCTCTTTGTGAATACATCGATGCAAATCGGCGCGAACACAAATTAATTACAACGCGCTTTCGCACGGAATACTCTGCAACGAACATAAAACAGTACCACGCTCATTCAAATATGTTATTTCTCTGGCTGAAAGTATTCGATGTATAGAATATATTTCACAATAACGAGATTAAAGAAATACCGTGCGAACGTTTGTACGCCTTTCGCGTATAATGCGTGTATGAAAGACGGTAATCCTGATTGTAGTCGCGGATTAACCGTAATTCGATCTGAATGAATTCCGCGAGCCAGCGAGAATTAATAAAATATTTTTCAAGACTTTCCGTCGGCGCACGGGCTTGTTCCATCGATGCCGAGGTAATGGAACTCGCAATTAATACGGTTGTCGTATCAATCATTGCGTACCGTTAGCACGATGATGGTAAAAATTTCCTAGCACCGCAGGTGCGGAATCATAAATAACCGACCTTAACCGCCCGTAATGTATGGCACCGGGCGTTACTCGTGATCTAGTCACTCGTTACACGCGAAACGAAACGTATCGAAACGGCCATACTTCGTTAACTATTTCGTTCGATCGCCTACAGTGTCTGGCGAGCGTGCAATCGATACTCAAGGTGTCCATTGGTCGTCGAAACGTTAACGTCGAACATACAGGAACCATGAGCGCTCCGATTCCGCACAGCGACGAGTTTACTCGTCATTTGGAAACGGCCCTGTCATAGGCAAAGAACTTCAGTTGGTAACTGTTTGGTGTTGATTTTGTCCCGCTAATTTTTAATAAAATGTCTCTGCGATAGGCAATACCTTTCAACGATTTTTTAGATAATTAAAAACGTATCGTTAGGGTGATAAAATTGGGGAGTATATTGATAAAAGAATGATCGAAATCTTCATTCATTTTTTCGTGAGGGCAATAATAATGTATTATTGATTGCGTTCGCAATATATATACATTCTCTTCTTTTTAATAGTTTATAAATGCTCCATGCTTGGTTGGGCTCCGTATTAAATTTAAGTTAATCTTTAGTAAGATTGCACAATCTAGTAATAGGATGTAAATATACAGAATCGTGGTTTGGACAAAGGAATCTTTCTACCCCTTCTAAAAGGAGCATTCAAATTGAATTTACGTAATAGAGGGCTTCTCGTAATACCGTCTTTGGACACTTGTCCAAAGAGCAGTCCAGAAATAATTCTCCACTTTTCTAAGGCGTCCGTTCTAACAATAAGTTGCAACAGAGTATCATCATACCTGTGATCATTACACGGTATTAGTTGGACCTTTTTCTATCATATTCCTATATTTAACGCACAATAGAAAAATACGTTCTGCGGAGTGTAGGATCTTTAAAGTTTCCTGAAAATCGATATAAAGATCCCACAAGATCGAATGCATTCTTCCAAACCCATTTATGATCATTAGACTGCGGATGATTGTGCAATTTAACGTATGTATACACTCGAAACAAATACATTCAATAACACAGCAGACCCAGAAGGTACATTTTTAAAGCACACGAAGCACAAAACACAGTTATGTCATGATTTAATTTCTTCCACTGTGTTAACATAAAAACTGTTGAACTCTAAAAATGTATATCTGCATCAACATCCGTAGTCTAATGATGATCTAGGAAATCAAACAGCTGTGCAGATTACTTGAGAGGCGAACTATAAATCTGTTATTTTATCCATGTATGTATGCATAAAATATCGATTGGCGCGGAAAGGATTAACGCGGTATCGTTAACCGTGGAGATCGGCTCGGAATCGAAAAGATACGAAGCAATGGGATCGTAATGCGCCATTAATCACGCCCCGCGAGAGGAAGCGGAACTCTGGCAGACGTACATAAGACGTGCTCCGTTAGAGGGGAATACGGCAATTAGGCGTACCGAGGGAAAGAGATTGTGCAAATTATTAAGCCATCCAGGTATTAATAGAGCGATATGTTTTATAATAGTCGCGTGGAGGGCAGGTTTACTGTGTTAACGAGTAACTCGTACTGCAATTACTCGTTCCGCGGTTCGATTTACAAAGGAAGCGATGCATCCTGCTGGCCCACGCCCTCGGTATTATTTATTTATTCAATACATACGCGACAGGGCCTATAGATAACGGTTCTTACAATAAAGTTTCAACCGTGATTATTTCATGATACTGACGGAGCGGTGTGTTTTATAATAATCGCGCGGTAGGCATATTTGATGTGTTAACGAGTACTCGTACCGCGATTATTCGTTTCTCGGTTCAATTTACGAAGGAAGCGATACATACTGTTGGCCCACGCCTTCAGGGTTGTTTGTTTATTGAATATATACGCCCACGGATACAATAAATATTTTTATAATAAAATTTCAACCGTGATTATTGGATGCATTTTCAAATAGTCGCGCGATGAACATTTTTATCGCGTTGACGAGAAATCAAACTGCAATTTATAAATTAGTACAACCCGTTGATCCACAGCTTCAGTTTTATTTGTTGAATATACACGCGACAAGACTTGTAGATACAAAAACATATTCCTGCAATCAAATTTCAACCGTAACCATTGGAATATTTACACCTAGTCTAAAAACATGAAAATTTTCACCGATGGGAACGATTTTCTCAGCCGTCATCCCGCGGCGCTAACCGCGTAATTAAACGCGGCGTGCACCTGCCGTGCAATTACGTCATTATCGTATCATAGAATTAGCGAAATAATAATAGCCCGCAGGTTTCGGCGAATAGCCTGGAACCAGCCCGCGCCTAATGAATTCGCACGAGATCGGGCAGGAAGAAATTCTGTGGGACGCGATAAGTCGAGTGTTCGTCGAAAATGATTGCTACGGTCGTTTGGAGAATTCTGGAGAATTAACGCCGCCGCGTGATAACGTCGACTCATCAGCCACCGAAGGAGCCAAATAGAAGGAAGAAAAAACGAGACGAAGTGGTTCGGAGGAGAGAATGTCTCCGCTCGATAAAAGACACTTCTTTCCCCTCTGGTCCCACTCCGGAGGAACGAGGACCGAGAGAGAGCGAAAGAGAGAGAGAGGCTGCTTGAAATATTTCAGCCATGGTTCATAAATAACGGGTTTGCCGATGAATTTCGTTTCAACGAATCTCTGAGACCCAGATTTATCAGAAACTCAGTCGCAGACCAATATTCATCGGTTAGATCGTCCTGACCTGTATCATTGCATTACAATTAATGTAACGCAATTATTTATTCGCCCGGCATCCGATAAATCTAAGAAGCCGGATCAAATAGTCAAAACACAGTGATCCATAATTATATAATTTTATAAAATTGTAGCTGGGTATAGAATACTCTAAAATGCTCTAGATCTAACTACATTAACCCTTTGAAGATACTGAACGCATACGTGCGTTCTAAAATTTCGTTCACCGTGTGCTACGGGCCACCGTACCGATGTAGACACAGATGTGTATTATACGTAGTAAATTTATTTTATTCAAATATAAAAGTTCAAGTATATATTTTACAGTTTCAGAGCCATGAAACAGCTGAACGATCGACATCATACGTATCGGTATAATGAAATATTCAATTTAACACGTGTTCCATCGAAGAAAATTTTAGCACACGGTGCACGCATTTTCCCAAAATTTTCAGGGCTGAAAGGGTTAATGGACCCCTCGATGATCGAACAAATCACTAACGGAGGCTAATTTTTCCATTATAGTCGTGCGAGAGTGTTCAGGAAACGCAGCGAAGGAGATGAAATCTTTTTTTTTGGTACGTGGGTCTGGTTCTCGCCGGTAGACGATAATACACGGCGGAAAGGAGGAGAGAAAAGAAGAAGAAGGAGAAGAAGAAGGAGAGGCGGGGCTGCATTCTTCAGCCGCAATCTTGGAGTTCGACATTGCTCCTGAATCCGCCATTGAGAAAAACAGCATTAACGCGCGGCATCTTATTCAGCCGGCGCCGCTTACATAAACTTTCGAATCACGATGGAACTCCGTCTCTCACCGGCTCTAGCTTTTCACTGGATGAGAATGGAATCGACGAAACGGTCGAACGCACCGTACGAGTCCGTGAAAACTCCCGTCGAAATCAAAGGTGACGCCGTTAATTAGCCTATTCCATTCGCCTCCATGATTGTCAACGTCGGGGCTAATTATAGGGAGAAGCGAAAGACCAGCGAAGGTGGTTTTCAGACCGAAGTACAGGGTGTTCCTGTTAAAAATCTCGAGATGATTTTAATAGTAAACGTCGTGGCGGTCACTGGTGACCGACACCTCATATTTAATTTAATTAAATAATTATTGATTGTCGCATAATTCTGAGCAAACTTCAGATTGACACAATAATGTGGGAACAGAAGAACACGGCAGAGTACCCAAATCTTTTTTTTCTTTACGATTTATATTAAAAATAGTAAATTATGTCGTGTCTTATTAGATATGGCTGTTTTCACTGTGGTGTTCAACGTATTAATAGTTGAACACTGTTCGTGGCGTTAACCGCGTTGGACTTTCCGATTGAATCGTTTAATATTTTCACTATTACATGAAGCGTTATTGAATGCGAAATATAAAATATAATCTTGCAATGTCTAGACGAGAAAAAAAATTGTTCTCGAGATCCAAGTTTCTGAAGTACCTATACTATTGTTGGAATAAAAACATTTTCTGTTTTATAGCTCTCCGATCCTCATGTGAGACATATTTTGCGAGTAATTTAATAAATTCTTAGACTGAACAACGTAGGATGCTGATGACCCACATGAGAACAGAAATTCGGTCCAAAATGGAACGTGCTAACAATGATTTTATCGCATACGCCCGTTTCAGAGCCATGTAACTGTTATATTTACAAATTACAATGACTACAATAAACTGCATTCTTTATGCCCTATGAATTAGGGGTTCATGGAGTTGGAGCAGGTTATTCCTAGGTACTCATAAAGATCGTTGAATTAACCCTTTCACTTTCCACCGATCCACACTATACATGAGTCTCCATGTAACGATCGCATGACCCGAAAGACTTCGAATCCTCACACAAAGTGGTTCAGGCGCACACGCTGTTCCCGGTACAGGAAACGTGTGAACGAACGTCCGAGGAACGACTAGAAGAAAGGATTCGAGTTTCCCATGGTCGCGAGTCGCGATTTCGTCGGGTCGGGTGGTCGAAAAGCGAGGACAGGCTCCGGTGTCAGCTTTTTTACCCGAAAAAGGAGGAAAAACGAAGAAGGACGAAGGGACAGAGAGAAAGAGAGGGAGAGAGAGAGAGAAGGAGGGAGAAAGAGAGTCGGAGACGAGTCGAGTCGGCGTTCTTCGGCCACGGTCCACGAGCAACGACACCATCTCCTCGCTACGTTTTTGCCTGAAGCACCTCTCTCCCCTTTCGTCTCTCTACCTCCGTCTCTCGCTCTGTCTCTGTTCATCCTTATCTGTCCTGTTTCGCGCGCGCCGGGTTCAGGAACAACGCGAACGAGCGAGAAGAGGACCCAGCCAGGGATCCACGGACACCTGCAGTCCAACGACAAGCCAGAGAAAGAAGGTGGTCCCGGCGAGGGAAAGAGAGAAAAAGGTCGGAGAGGTTCCGTGGCGTAAGGAGAGGCGGCAGGGCAGGATCGAGAGGTGGAGCAGAACGGACCAGAGAGCGAAGCAAAAGGCGATGCCAAAGAGACGACGAAACGAAGCAACGCGAAAATGGCTTCCGAACGATACTCGGCCAGGGACTCTCGCCAGTTTGGAGCGAAATTACCTGGCTCCTCTGTACGTACGTGTCGCGCATTGGCCGGTTCTCTCGGTATATTTACTGCAATTTCATTACCGCATGCTTTCGCGGCAAAACGACCACGCGCGCCGGGTCCTATCGTTTCGACTTTGTACGAAGACGCCATTAACCTTTGTTTTCGGACGCCACGCGTTCCGCCACCGACTCAAATATTAGTAATGGCTTATTATTAATTCTCAAATTAGACCGGCTAATTGAATTACGCGGCCCGCGTTACTTCACGTTACACCACCGGGCCTCGAGTACAGAGATTCATAATGCGTTATTAATTTTTCGATTACGTCGCTGCTTCCCCCCTCTGTGTGTCCATGGTATTCATATTAAAATGTCCGTCTTAATGCGGCGTTTTCAATGTGCACGCACACGCGCGAGCGGCCTCCTTCGACCCGAGCCGTTGGTGCTGATGCTGATGCTGCTGCTGCTGCTGCTGCTCCTTTGTCGACACATATTAAAATCGTTTGAACGTCGTCGAGGATCGTGCGCGCCTTCTATGCTAATTTTATGATTCATAACCGGACGATTACGATGGATCGACGCAAGCCGTGTTTTGTGGTTCTTATGGACTCGTCGGTTGGATCGGAGAAGGGTTTCAACCGGCAGACAGAAATTCGTGCGGATTATTTTAATTCTGGTGTTCTTGTTATGGCTGCAGCGAGTTCTTGTGTTTCTTAATATGTATCGGTAATGTTTTACTTTCATTCTTGCATTCTTGGAAATTTTTCGAAGGCTTCATATATTGACACGTTGGGACCTAAGGGGAGCGAAAATGTACAGCGAGAGATATTGCAGAGATTATGACACTGGGTGTTTCGGAAAATAGTAAACTATTAAGTTGAGTGCCATGTCATCCATATATGGGTGACATTTACTGTTAGATTCAATTATTTATTTGTTTGTTTATGTGTAGTATGAATAAGTGTATCTAGTAAGGTCTAATATAACCAATAGAAAAATTATAAAACTCGCTAGTAATGTTAATTAAAACGAGTACAATTTGAGATTATATTGATTTTCTATAACAGTTCTATAACAGAGCTTTCTTATATTCAGCTGATACAGCGTGACAGACAAAGTATCAATAAATGTGTGTCCTAAATTGGATACTTATAGAGAAATGGACGATTTTAATTGTTACTTTCACATCAGATGTTTTATACAACTTTTTCATACTTCGACAAAAATATTGCTCCTGAAATATCTAAGAAAGCGTACCTCTGATAGAAGCATCGAGCATCTAATATTTCTATTATCTTTCTTATTAATTTCGCCTAGTACTGCATGTCTCAAAAAATCGTATCCCCTTTTTGGAAATACTCAGCAAAATTTAATTTTCTATGACTCAAGAACTATCTCAAGAGAACGAAGAAGATTCCCAGATTTTCGAGTCGGCATGAAATAAAAAAATCCTCACTCTGAGGCGCCGAACGAAAATTCGCAGGAACAAGTGATTTCGCTGTAATTTCGACAATGTTCCCCGGTGTTTTTCCAATTAGCGACCACGACGACCATAGATCTCGCGGTGCTTCTATTTCGAGCGGCAGTTTGCTTTTCTCGTTTGCCTAACGCTATTTTGGCTGCAGCGTTTACGCCGTTATTACCGGTTGGACGTTGGCCCAGAATTTCGATAATGCTCGCGCAAAGAATTAATCCGAGCTGAGAAATTGCCCGGTGTCGCGTTACTGCATCATCCACGGTATCTCAAAACGAAGACAGCGATCGAACACCGCAGCACTTCCGCCGGTGCGGAGAAAAAGAATCGACGGTTGCAAAGAATGATGCAGCGAATCGATAAGACGAAACGCAGAGAGCTAATGGGCATTAGATGTCTTCAAACGTTGCTTTCACCTATCGATATTAACTCCGACGATGCTCAGAGAAATATCGTTCCTGGGCGCCAGCCATGGGAAAAAAGTTCGAGGTATTTATTAGCTGGCTGATTTGCGGTAATTGCGATTCGTTCCGAATATTATGTTTCCTTCACGTGCTTGAACGTTGACGCTTATCGACCACGATCAACGGACATTTTGTCAATGTTATTTACGGTACTTTTGCGAAACGTACAGTACGCACGATGGTAACATTAAACGAAAGGTACAGGATTGTACAGGCTATTTCAGGAAAAGTGCACAAACTTGTAGTATGTTACAGAATGAAAATATTAGTGATTAATAACTTGCAAAATTTATAACAACGAGTACACGATTCGTGTGATCAGAAATTTAGAAAAAATTAAGAGTTTATAGTGAATAGCTCAAATTTGCAACGAAGTGCGAGGAAATTCTTACTGTACTGATGATTAAACTGCGGATTTTTATGCAAATATACATTTTAAATTTCAATATTTTTTATTTCCATGTAGATGAAATACAACTATGACAGAACTTGAATATTTAAATGTACATTTTTCGTATCACTTACTCCATAAAACGTGCATTCTTCACGAACTTGTACACGTTAAACTGCATAAAGATCCGCAGTCTTCTGAAGACACAAAATTATCCATATCTCAGCATCCATTGATTTTAGAATACGTATTTATCAAGTCTTCCTCGTTTGGTTCGGTAACTGTTACAAGTTCTTCAGTTCTCCGACCATTCTTCTGAGTCATCTTGTATAACAAGAAGTTGAGGCAGAGACACGCTCAGCAGAATCACGTAAGTCACTGCAGATCGAAGAAGCAACTAAAATAGCTTCCTCGGAGCGTGCTACGGAGTCATTCTCGCGGAGGAAGTCGAGTTTGACACCTCCACGGTTTCAGACGAAAATACGAAACGCGTCTGCACCAGAGTCGGCCGTTCTTCGCAGAAATTTCGCCGTGTTCCGCTGCAGAGAGCGGGCTGGGAACGATTTCAAGCCGTTCCACGTGTGGAACACCGATAAGATAACGCAATTTTTACAATAGCTACGGAAAAAATAAAATCGAGAATGGTAACTCAATGCTTTGCGCTTCAACGTCACTTCTGACGCGATAACGTGAATCTTTCGTTAAACCCATGAGTGACAGGGTTAACCCTTTGAACTCCTAATCTTTCTTTTAATTTTCTTTTCAATAACTCCCTATCACTTTAAGTGTTTTATTAGAAATGTACTTCATAAGACAGTTGGTTGATAGGAACCAATTAGGTGCAAACAATCGTGTACCTGAAGACTTCAAGGACTTTTCTTGTTACAAAAAAGGATCACACATATGTAATCTTGCTTATGTAGGTAAAAAGAATATTGCGAAATATAATACATATTTAAACTGGCAATTTCGAAATGTCGAGTATGACTCGACATAGGAGTACCTCTGAATAAAATCGATGACGTGTCACACTCGACAAAGGAGTTCAAAGGGTTAATTAAACAAAATTGGAATGACAGGGCGGCAAAATAAGGTACACAAATATTATAACGTAAAGGAGTAAGTACAAAAGCTGTCACAGGTACGTAGTAAGACCCGACAGCTTCTAGCGTAACGAGCAAATCAAAAGGAAACCCTTACCATTTTTCAATACAGTCTTTCATATTTTAACACATTTATTCCAACGCCAATAAGAGATACAAACAACTAATGAACCATGAACCTGTTCCGGATCTCGCTTCGTCCCGGGTTTTTCGAACGAGGACCACGGAGATCCGCAGACAATGGAGTTTGCAAATTTCTTGGCACGCCGATGTCCAACTGGAACTGCAGATTTTCTGAACGAACGTGGATTCTACGCGTTGAACGAGGAAACGTGACGGTAGAGCCGTGAATCATCGTCGACGATCATGAATCACGTTGCCCTTCGGCGGAGCTAACCTCAAAGAGCAACGGTGTGACCGTTGCCGAAGGAAGGATCCACGGTAGGTGGGTATTCCTCTGCGGAGGATGAAATATTTCCCCAGGCGTACGGCGTATAATTAACCCTCGATGCTCAGGTTAACCAGCAGGTAAAACGGTAGGGAACCATGCTGGATTTCGTTCGAAGAATTTCACTTTCGAAACGGACCGTCAGACTCACGCTGAACAGCCAAGTTCGTGAATTTAACCTTTTCGCTACGCCAGGGACCGGTCACTGAAAGCTTCGCTGTAGCGATACAAAGCCAGGGAATAAAACTGTGTGAGATTTCCGTGTAGCACAGTTCCAAAGATCTACGGAAGTAGAATGATTTTCTTCAGAATGTTTGTATGATTACTGCCGGCAAATTGTTATATATCGAACGACTCTTCTCTCGACACGTTGCAGACGACTGATAAATCGGCAAATTTGTAACCTTTTTACGTAAAAATAACAATTTTTAATCAAAATGATTTCCATTCGAATGATATTTTGCTGCAAATTCGGTAATTTGTCGATTCTACGGTAGTAGAACGAACTTTAATGAGAGAAAATTTAAAGGTCGCGAATTCAGATAGCAGAGTCATATAATCACCTGTGGTAAGGAAAATCTTGACGGTCGTAACAAAGGAAAACAAACAGTACAAGTGATGGAATTAGTGGGAGAGACTACGGTGTACCGTTACAACTCCAACTGAATTACTAAATTTCGCTTGAACTTGAAAATACCGTGGACGTGTTAGACGGTTGCGTGTACAGATACAGGCTGATAAGATTCCTCTGAGTGTTTGTGTATCGCGTGTCGCGATACTGAAACGATGTATCGCGATTTAAATGCCCGTTATAACGCACAGCCCGTTGCGTCACGGGTTACGTAACGAATATTAAAAAAAAAAAAGAATGAAAAAAAACTGGCGTCGTAAAATTGGAAGCTGTGTACACTTTAGTTATGCAACCTGTGTTCCCGTTATGACCCTTTGCAGGAAACAAACGAACGCCAGCCCCCGTTTTAATTACGACTTCGCTCCCTTTCGTTCGATCGGAGAGGAAAGAAACCGATTGCTCAACACGGATTCGTATTCGTGGACATCCGAAAACAAGCTGAACTCGTATGAAGTGACGACCAACCGTTCGTATCGCAAAAAAGCCAGCGAAACGACTCGCGAATTTCCATCGAAATACGATCCACGTCACCCCACCGACGATCTTCCGCAAATTGCCGTTCCTTCGTCAACCGCTTCATCTTCCAGAGATCTTAATAATTCGGCTTCTGGTTGGAAATTTTAAATGTTGCGAAAATTAGGATATTCGACTATTTGGATAGTCGATTGCAAACTCAGGATGGTTTATAATTTCATTATCGCTTTGAAATGATATATTGAAACGCTGTATTCAATTTATTACGAGCTTTATACACTGGCAAATTTAGTCTCTTCAATTACTGAAATGTTATACAGAGTTTAATATATTTAACACAAGCTAAAACATGTAATTTCCACTTTAATAGTTGCAACATTATGAACTCGTCCACCGCCATACTGAAAACTCCACTCCAATACAGTACACAATAGTAAGTCTCAAACTTTTCATTATTCACTGGAACACTTTTTAGCATACACGCACATTTTCTAATCGCCTTGATAGTACATTCGATTAGAAACTAAATTTTCAAATTCACACAATTGCTCTTCGAGAAAAGAAAAAATATACACGAATACACGTGAGTAACTAACTATACGAGACATAAGGCGTTCTTATCAAATCCAACCCCATATTGCTTTAATAATATTGAAATTGACAATTAATTTGAAAAATACTTAAAACTTCAAAATTATTTGCATAAATTCAATTCGATGTATCATCGACAACCTCTGTAGCGATCATCGCTGAATGGGCTCGTCTGCAAATAAACCGTATCGAGAGTAGGCGATCGAAGCCCCGTTAATTATGAGATTCCGTTCTTAACAGTTGTTCGAACGATCGGAAAAAAGGATCGAACGTACACTCGAGTATGCGTGTTTTCTCTGGTCTGAATCGTGCCGATTCCCTGTACAATCGGAACGGACGGCACGAGATACTTGCACAACGGTGTAACACAGGCGAACGGTGTGCGCATATGCAAACGCGTACGCGTACGTGTGTGTACCGAAGCTCGGTCGCGATGAGAGATGACTTTCTAGGTAGGAGGAACGTGTAAAGTCAGACGATACGATCTTCCAATAGACGTGTGAGCGTCACGTGTCCGTGATTCCTGATGCGAACACATGTGAATCCTATCTGCCTATCCTTTGATACGGCGCACACCGCTGTTTAACGAACGCTTTTTAATTCGTACGAGTGTTATCGCGCCACCACTTTTCACTCGCTGCACTCGTCGAATTTTACGCTATTTTTAGCATTCTGGTCGAAACAGTTAAAGCACCACGATTTTCAATACCTTTATATTGGGAATTTGATACTGCGATGGTTTCTCCCAATGTTTACTGTTGTAATATGTTTGGAAGTTTCATAGCAGTTGATATTGTCATCAGAAATAGATTATCCGTTTGATCGTGTTATTATTTGGAGCAGGGTGCTTAGTTTAACCCTCTCGCTGACGAGAGCGACTACAGTCGACACGAAATGATCTATAGGTACCAGCGCCAAACAATTAACCCTTTAGCTGTGTGCGACATGATGTGCGAGTTAGTCGCTGAGCAGCGAAACTGACAATGAACTTTGCCTCGTTGAAAAGAAAAAGACATCGGAACGGTTTATGATCTTCAGTTATGTCGCCTGTTGTCATACAACACGTAATAGGACGTCCGATGCTAGTCGGTTCAATAAAAAACACGGTTTATTCATACAAATATCTGGTCGCCTATTTTCCTAAACGCCTTTCGCAGCTAACTGGTTAGACCAGGGACCGCCTGTCGATGATCACAAAGAACAATCTATGACCCACAGACATTCCTTTAAACTCCAACCGCGGAACTTGTTATTCTCTGATCAACAATACGTAAAAAATCCGCATTCAAAAAAACATTTGCACGGCAACGTTCACCGTACACAGTAAACACGCAACGTTAAATACTCGATGGTCGATGCATCTTCGCGCGTCTTCCTTCAAAATCCTGATTATTTGCGCTCATACTAATTACCCCTCGTTCGGTGTGTACACATCGAACACAAACACATTGAAACACGGAGCGTGGCCAAAACACGCGTGCATGCATTAAACGCAGTTTCCTCTTCGCCGTGGCCCCTCTCTCTGTCTCTCTTTCGTTAAGCACCTATTCACGTACGCACTCGCGTGTGCCCGTGTATCCGTGTGTGTCTGTGTGCGCGCGCACGAGTCCATATATGCGTTCGAGCGTGTGCACACGCTCGTGTGGCCGAGTATAAAGAGCCACTGCAGAAACAGAAGCGGCGACGACGATGGTAACGACGAGTAAACATACGAGCGACGAGGAGCGAGAAGGATGGAAGAATGAAAGAGAAGGAGGGTTCAAGATACTCTCCTCTCTGGGTACATACCTAACTTAGGTCATACCTGCACGAACGCGATAAGTGTTCCTATCGCCGCGGGGGGAAACGAGTCGAGGAATTCGAGTCGGGGTGGTCCTCAAAGAATCGCCTCGGAACAGAGACAAATTTGGTCGATAATTAGAAGCGTGCTTTTTCGACTCCGCTCGAACCGCATATGTTTCTTGCGATATTACTCGCTTCGGTCGATACAGCGTCCGTGCAAGCCGGCCACGCTGATTGTTTGGAGATTGTTTTCTGATCTTCTCAGTGTTTTAGGTGGACCAATTTTTTCTGGGAAAATATTTATTGGCACTGGGTAGATTGAGGTTTTTTGACACCTGTGTAGACTTCATTGATGTGTTGAATAATAATAAAAAAGGAATTGCAGCGATGCACGTGGTCCTTTTGAGTACTTAAGAGCAATTTCGGAAAATTTTGTACCAAATATTGTAGTTTATAAAATACATTTAAAATTTCATTCATTTTAATATGATGTTGAAAAAATTTGCCTCGACCAGTATTTGATGGCAAGATTTACACGGTGAAAATAATATTCAATGAAAACCTGCGAATTACACAAATACATATCCCCGGTACCATGAATGACACACGTGAGTGATATATTGTTAATTATGCTGTTCAATACAGAGTACACGGTTTTCATTCAATGAATATGTTATAATATTGAATATTCGATATTTTGTGCATTACCGGTATTTGTCCAAAATTATTGAGAACTCCGATCCTCTTTTTATGTCTCTCTTCGTACATGTAATTAGTCTATCAGCACCCAAAAAATACGGTGCAATAAAGACGATATCATTACGATTATAAGCGTATTATCCTGTTGAACCATAAAGTGCATTGAAAAACCGAACTTAAAAAAACTTGAATGAAGTTACTGCCCCATAAACTCGCGAACTTACGCGGACGTAAAAGTGGCTGGTTAATTATTGAGATGCATAAATTCAGATATACGTAATTCTTCCATTACTGCTCGAATGGTACACCCTGATCCCTATCATAGATGTTGCAACAGTTAGCGATTAATATTAGCCCGCAGATAGCATGCGCATCGGCTTTGACAAGAAAAACCGAATAATCGAACTTAACACGACAGCTCCTACCGTTTCGCCATTAATTAATTCATCACCTTGGCGAACATAATTATTCGCAGGCAGGGCTTCACATTCATCACGGTCGCTATCGACGCGATCTATCAGGAAGATGATGAATGCTTTCTACGAATTGTATCCTCCGCCGGGTGAACGATAAACCCGTTGCTCCGGATCGATCGGAAGATGATGCATCATCGATAGACGCGGATCTCGCGGAAAAATCACGGACTTTCGGCTAATTATCGGTTTCCACGGCGGATATAAATTATATCAGGGTGGACATTTGCTGGCCGGGTTCATTGTTCGACTGATTTACAACTCACGGGAGGCAGGCACGCGACGTGCACGTCATCGCTGAGAGTTTTCGTTTAACGTCCGCCGCGCCGGGATATCTCGAGAATCAAATTTCGTGGGACGTTCGAGAGTCCACCTACAGCGACCAATCACCTGGCCGGCTATAAATCCAAGGAAACCCTTATTTCGACGTTCTCGATTCCCGTCCGCGACGGCTTTCCACCGTGAAGTGTATATCCGATATTTCGGATTCGTTGTTCCGCTGAAATACTGCCCACCTATTGTGTACGGGCCGTTCTTTTATTTTCCTTCTCTAACGAAACTTCGACCGAAACGGCCGGTGAAGTAACCCGAGGTACCGCGTGGAATTGTATGAATTTTCAGATTATTTTTACGGTTCGAGGATGCACGTGGCGTTTGTAGTCGAAAGTCGTAGAGTACACGGTTTATTTAACAACGATATTTTCAAGTTTTTCGAAAATTTGCAGTATACGTCTGCATATACGTCTATTTCCATCGACGTTCAAATAGATAGAGAAGATTCATGGTAACTTTGATTGAGTCTAGGACGAGGTTCAATTATGGTGTGACATATGACATAAAACTAATATAGATAATAGAACAAAATCGAAACAATCACTGTTTAACCATAACTACGGTTATACAGTGACTCACGAAATTCATCAAATGAATACGTTATTTCAATATTCTTTCATTTAAAATATTTTCAGGGTATTGTTATTTGAACCAAGGTTACATTATCTGCAACAAATAGCATTTGAAATATATATACAAAATTTTCAGTCAGTCAGTTGCACTAGAATTAAAGAAGAAAGTAACTATAAAAACATTTGAACAATTTCGTGAATCACTGTAAGTCCAATTTTAGACTACCCCATAGAATACAATAACAACAATTCCCGAACAGTGATCCAAATATAGTAGAATCTCGATTATCCGAAGTCCGATCATCCTCAAAATGGACCATACTGTGTTATCTACAACTTAAAATTACTATTACAGATGCTGCGTACTTAACTTTATACAGGGTGCGATGAAAGTTTGGCAACTTTTGTGTAATCAAATATTTCGCAAATAAATGAATATTTTCTAAAAATATTCGTTATCGTTGGATTCGCTATTCTATTGTCTACCAAATGGTGTATAGATGTTCTGTATTTGTTTTATTTCAAGATGTCGAACAAGTGTGAAGAAATTCGTGCCTAGTAGTAGACACAGTTCGTGTCTCAATGTCAAAAAATCTGTGGTTTCAGGAGCTTTTAAACGTTTCAAGGAACAAAGCCTGTGCTAGACCTCACAGATCTGTGGAGTCATTAAATCAAGATTTGGTAAAAGCGTGGAACGAAATAGATGAAAATACGCTGCGCGCATCGGTCAACCAATTCCAAAAGCACCTCAAAGCCTGTATCAAAGCAAATGGCAGTTTCTTCGAAAACGACCTTGTCTAAATAAAATTTTATGCTTTTTCCAATGTTGTTACTGTTCTTTAATTTTTGTTGCTAAAAATTGTGTTAGAAGATGGTTGCTTAAAAAGTGTCAAACTTTCATCGCACCCTTTACCACTATGTATTTTTAGTTATAGTTAGAACGTGAGTCATCTCGTTGCTAATTACAGTTAGGAAAGTCGAGGTCCTACCGCGTTCAACGAACACTTTCTAGCATGTAATTCGCGATACACACTCGCAACCGCGCGTGTCCGCGCGTTGATCATTTTCTACGTTGCACGCGCGAGCGAACCGTTAGAGGTCTCGCGAAGTTTCAAGGCGCGAGATTAATCGATTTGATCCGTCGACGGATCGAAGTGTATCGCGGGCTGGTAATAATCGTCGAAAATACCCCCCACGGAGGCTAGGAAGCGGCGGCGTTCGGTGCGTGCAGGCTCGATAAAAACGAACACCGGCACCGACCAGCACGGGATTCCGACAGCGCGAGATAACCTGCCTCCTGCGAGATTTATGGCGCGATATCGCGAATTTATTACGGGTGTCATCGATTATGCACTCGCACGTAAAATGGTAACGTGGAAGAACGGGGTCAGCCGACGGTGCGATAAACCCGGAGAGGAGGACGGAGCATCAGCAAGGCGGATGAAAGAGAACGAGGAGGCGCACATCCGGATACGTTGCTCCAGAAGGCACGTACCGGAGGTCCTGCTCGATACATCGAATCGCGGGACCGTTTATCGCGATATGAAAGATGGAACGATAAGCCAAGGAGCCACGCGTGTTCCACGACCGAATTGAAACGTATCGGTCCCCCGCGTCCTTTCGCTTTGTTTCACCGTCCAAAGAAAGGGACTCGAGGGATGGGGGGCAGAGGACAGGTAGCCAGGTGCACGAGAACGCGTGTACGTACGAAGATTCGGTGCGCGTGTGAGAAACCGAGCGTTCGAATGCTCTTTGACTTATAGGAGAATGCACACGCGAGGGGAGGGAGAAAGGAGAAATTTTATGTGGCTGCTTTTACAGGAGGCTGTTCGAGACTGCATGGCGGTGGTTGCGTAATACGACGTACTTATGAATCGTAATGAACCGGTGCTCCATTCATAAAGCTTCGAAACCTTTTACCAAGACAGTCGTATTTCAGTTATGTTGAACATTATTGACGACTTCGGTGGCGCTGTCGTTTGTTCAACCACGACACGTGAACATATGAATGTGCATAATCCGACATTTCACGTATAAATAATGATTGATTTTTCTGTAGACTGCCACGACGGATTTCGTAGATATGTTAACACTACGCTGCAACGCCATTTTATTGTCGTTCGTTATAAGAATTAGAGTGAAATGATATTTCAGCGACACTATTGTAATCAGTTTCAATATTATAATATTAACTATCTAAATATAGTGACATGTGTAGAACTCTAGTACCATAGAGTTAAATGTATCAGTGCGTGGTACCAATATTTTCTCGAGTGCAAATGGTTGAAAGATTCGAGGGTCCTAAAGATTTTAAGTTACGGGTGAAATGAAAAATAGAAACTGCGTCGATCGATGCGCGTGGTCCTAGGGCCAAGGCCATCAGTTTTAGAGCACCCTTGTACAAATAAGCATATGTCACGAAATTGAATTAATTCGCGACAATATGATGGCTGTGGTAGAAGCGAAAGCGGTTAATCCGTGTACGTAACTCATTGACAATTAATTCACGGTTAAACGCGCATGCACCTTCGCCAGATTTATGGTCGTGGCACCGATCCGAGAGGGGAGATGCGGTGTGACCTTGCAACGGTGCATAAACGACGTGCGTTTATACGACGCTATCGAACTGCGAGTCAAGGAAATTCATTGCGTTCGGCCATGTAAGATAGTACCTCACGAAACGATTAAACTCCTGTACAGAGATTAAAAACGATGCTTTTACTCGGTCGGGACGAATAATTGCGCCTGAACGTCATGCGCCTGGTGCAGCGTTGACGCAGGAAGCAACAGATGGAAATCTAATGATTTAAAGTCACCAATAAGTTCTAAACTCATGTTCAGTCGGCGACAATAAACGCGTTCATCTGTTCGACGACTCAGTCTTGAGACTCGAAAGGGAGACTCGTATTAAGATGTGACAAATTTTCAGCGTAGATAGTAGACAGATGAGTTTTTGGCTGAGAAGACATGAGAGAATACTACTGGCTTATGATGACGAGACACTGATATGAATACTTAACAACTCTTTGTAGGAAGTACTTTGTCTTTAAAATTCTATGAAAAGCAAATTCTGCAAGTCGCTCCATAAAAGAACTTCAATAAATTTCAGAACACGCAATTTTAGAAAAACCGTAAGCCAAGGGGTTAACAACAGGAATCATTAATGTACCGTACTAAACTAAATTCTTACTATGACACTTCGGTGTGCTCCGTTTCCGAATCGCGCTCCAAAATAAGAATTCACCAGGACTCATACACCGAACTTCGTATCTCAAAACCAAATTACATGAGAAACCTCGTGCACTGTTTCTCAGCTTCTGGGCATAGAACACACCCGTAAATCTCGCGGCACCTACTTAGATCCCGTGCATTCAACTTGGAGCTAAATAAACGATCTTACATCCTGCATGCGTTGTGTCCCCGGAGGAGAGGAAAAAGTTCGGGTGGAACGGTAACGATAACGTTTCTCACGGACGGACAGAAGGAGAGAAAACGAATTGTGGAAAATTAATAGGGGAAGGAGAGCCGAAGAACGTCTCTCGAGCTCGTCCGCTCTCCTCTCCGGGCCGAGAGGAGAGTTGGCCGTTAAGAGCGGCGGAATACCTGAGAAACGAGTTGGAAAAAAACGCACACTCCCGAGAGCGAGGTGAAGGAACGAGTGCAGTCCCTTTTGCCACGAGAAGCAACGTTTCACGAGAGAGCGTCGAAGAGAGAGCGAGGGAGAGACGGAGAAAGCGATAGGAGCCTATAGAGAGAAGAGCCGATGGGGAAACGAGCGGGAGAAAGAGAGAGACTAGGGGAGAGAGTTCGACCGCGGTGAATTTTATCCGAAACTCGGTACGATCTCTCTTCCTTTCTCCCCCTTTTTCACTCTCTCTCTCTCTCTCTCTCCCTCCCCTCCATCTGCCTTTCCCCCTTGGCATCCACGATCTTTCGTTTTGTCTTTTCGTCGTTCCTTCTGCCCGTCCTTTTTCTCTCTCGCCTCTGTGTGTGCGCCACGGCGTAACTCGCGCGTGCAACCGAGCAAGACGAAAACGTAAAAAGATGGGAAGAGAGAGTGAGAGAGAGAGAAAGGGAGAGAAGGAGAGGTAAAGCCGACGAATCTCCATGCTAACAACGAACCCGTCCTAATTATTCGTCGAGTGTCGGTAGGAAGATCGTCACCGCCGCGAAAGAGGGCGACAGAGAGGGATGATGCGGGGCGGCCGAACGGCAGACGGAGAGGCAGAGGATGGAAATGAGAGAAAAAGAGACGACGAGTGGTAGTCGTTCCACCTCGTGGCAAATGAGCGGCACTCTGTATCGATCACTGGAGGTCACGACTGGAGATAGGTAAATGTGTGAATATGCATAGATACGTAGCCACGTGTGTATATATATGGCGTACACGCGATTGCAACCGACCGCGTATATTGAGAGGAGCAAGAAGAAAGAGAGAGAGAGAGAGAGCGACAGAAAGACGCGACGATACGAAGGAACGACTTTACGCTGCTAACTCGAGTCCATGGGTACTTCCGTATACAGAGTGCTTTTTCTTTAACGATACATCATCCGCCGTGCGCTGCAATCCATTGCGTTCCGTTTCACGCCGAGGAACGCCGAGGAACGCCGGGACGCTCGATAAAGGGCGCAGGACAATAGCAGCACTTTTTATTTCACCCTACACCTTGTAACCGGTGACGTTCGTTACGTTTCACGTGCTTCGCACGGAAGTTCCAGTCCTGTCAACGAGGTTGCCACGTAGGAAACACAGCCTCCCGTCGGCGGTAAGACGGGTGAACCGTTTCCAGTAACTGTGTTGGTGTTTGGGACGAAAGTAACATCTAGAACCCCGTATGAATGATCATAGCGATCGATGCTGGGTTACGAACGAAATTTCGATAAAATGCCTGGCACACCTCTTACGAATTTCAGAAAACTGTCGATTTTGTCATCTATCGAAGCACTGGACGCCCAAAGAGTTGTCACGGTGGTGAATACAGTAACCGGTACAGCGTATTGTTATATCGTTAAGAATTCTACATACATCATTACTCAATCATACACTTGGGATTACATTGTTACTGTAGCATAATGGTTGTAACGATTACGGTTGGGCTTCGTAACAACCCTCATCGCTCCACCATTCACAGACCGCTACAGCGATGCTTGTTTCTACCACACATTTGCTTCTCCCTCATTGCATAAAACACGTGCGTACGTTATGTAATAAAGACGTTTAATAAATACAAATATACGTAGAATTTTACGACCACCAGGACAGTCAGCCTATTAAGTGCACAGAGTATGCTAATGGGATTAACAGAAGATCGAGTGATATACGTCTTCTCCGCGACCTTGCCCAATGCTCATCAGCAATAGTCAGTACGAAGTACATGCTCCGACACGGAACCGCTGCGTATCCATACAGGACGCGAATCCTTCGAACATTTCTCGTTCCACGCGAAAGATCATGCAAGGATATTCGAAACGCAACGATGCGGCAAGTGCCTCGTCATCGGGCCATCGACCTAGAAACCACATTAACTGGGCATAGGCTGTCTTTAACTATTTACAAACGATGCTTCTCGACGGTGTCGCGTACGACGGTTTTCAGCCGATCGCGGTTCCATTCCGTATCAGCGAACGAACGAACGAACGAGCGTGTCCTCCCTCTCTCCCTCCTCTCTTTCTCTTGGCTCTCCTTCGGTCGGGCTGGTTTCGATCGTGCGAACAAACCATCCGTAGCCCACCAACCAACGGTGGAATCGTGTTCCGTGAGTCCGTCGGGTTTGCGCGAGAGAGCTGCCGCTTCTCTCCCCCTCGACCGTCTCCTCCTCTCCCCCTCCCGCCCGTACCTCACTCTCTCCGAGAGTATTGAACGAACGAGCGCGAGGAGAGGAACCAGGAGACCAGAGGCAGCGGCGACCGAGAGAGAGATCGAGCGGCACGAGCGCTGGAAAAAGAGAGATCGAGTGAGAGGGAGAGAGAGAGCAAGAGGGTAAGGGAACGAGAACGAACCGGAGCGAGAGAGAGAGAGAGAGAGAAAGAGACAGAGATAGATGGAGGCAATGTGAAGCAGGGTAGCCTGCCGGCATACGGCATAGCCAGAGAGACGTGTCGGCTCTGTGTGGATCCCCGTCTCTCGTTCCATCTCGCTCAGACGTTCGCTCTGACTCTCTCCGTCTTCGCCTTTACCGTTTCGCGTTCCTCGTTCTCTTTCTCTGCTCAGCAAGCTAGCCTACCTCCATCCAGAGCGCTAAAGTCCTCTCTGAAATGCGACGGTAACACCCTCCCCTCCGCCCGCCTTGTCGTCCCTTTTCCTCGTTCGCCAAGCTCCGTCTCTCTCTCTCGCGCACTCTCGCGCGCGCTCTGCCTCTCTCTCTCTCGCCGTGTCCCTTCCCACAGCGACCCCTCCCGCGGTCCAATCGCGGCCCTCCGTGCCGTACAGATTACAGAACGAGCGAAGAGCAGGAACCCGGCGAGAACAGAGACGGCGAGAGATCAGGACTGCGTCGTCGTCATCTCCTCGGAGAGGAGAGTCGATGCTCTCCTTCCTTGTCTCGACGTAGCGAACGGCTACGTTTCGTCCCGACCAACAAGCCGAGCGAAATGCCTGCGTTTTTACAAGCCGAACGAACCGACGCGACGCGACGCCGCGCCGGGGGATAGCTAACGCCGATCGGACCACGGTTTTAGGCATTCTGCTATATACGGACGGTCGCTATACTGGACGTCCACGATATGCTACTGAGTTCGAAGGTACCCGAGGACCACCTTGTTCGAGGAAAGGAGCGTACAGAGGCCGTATGAACGGCGGATGGCGATACTCCGTTGATGGTATAGCGTTGCGGTAATGAAACGATGGAATGCATTCGGGACACTTTTTGGTTATCCTTCGAAACGAGCAGACCAAGCGACATAGCCGCTATAGCGGACCATCGAAGCTACTATACAAACGGCTACATTTAATACGTATTGTCCGTGTACGAAAAGCCACTGGGAGAATGATGCTACAAAACTGCAGCCTCTGTTCTATACAACGGTAGAACAGAAATGGTTAAGGATCGAACCGTACCTTCCGACAGCCTACAAGAAGCTTCTTCGATGGATGGGTTAGTAAGAGCCGATAAGTCTCGATCAATGATCGAACTTATGTGTGTCACGCTCTGATAAGATAACGATGTCGGTATACACGGCGGTCTGCAGCGTAATGCAACCCTCGTACGCGTCGTGTAATAAGATAATTGGATCTACGTGGAAATAAGAGCGTGCAGGGAGAGCACGTGGAGAAAAATGATGTATATATGAATGAGTACGAGCTACATACGTGGATTAATGCATACAGAGTGTTCAGAAATGTTTGTGCCAAATTTCAGGGGCATGCAATTTAGACAACGTAAACGAAAACAGCTTGACAAACATGCATCTAAAAATCTTTTCTTTCCCATCTATGACATGTTTTATTTCGCGAAATTTCGCTTATGTTTTTATTTTATTTAGGGTATGTTCAATTTCTGTATGGTGCCAGTTAGAGTACTATAACTC
Source organism: Macropis europaea (assembly GCA_916610135.2). Lineage (NCBI taxonomy): Eukaryota > Metazoa > Arthropoda > Insecta > Hymenoptera > Melittidae > Macropis > Macropis europaea. Next base: position 9,678,785 of record OU744350.1, on the reverse strand, counting down.
TGACAATGATTTTTAGACATATGTTTATGACATCTTTTCTGCATAGAAGTGACATATCGAGAATAGACTGATGCAAAGCGCACAAGATTATAGCGTTCGCGGTATGGAGGGATGGGTAATCTCGGCCAGCGAGCAGAAATCGCGGAATAACGTCCGTCATTAAGCGTAGCAGTTGACGAAATGCGAGTCAAAGCGAAGTAGCGTAGCGTAGAAGAGATAACGGCCAGTTAAAATAAAACAATCGATAAGATTGAGGGAGGGCAGGGGAGGGAAGGCGAAGCGGAAACAGAATACAGGGGAAGTCGGCGCATCGTTGATCCGGAATACCGAATACATTAATCAATAACAAGAGGGCCGGCCGCTTCTCGAATAAAACGAGAACAGGAAAAGCGAGCGATTTGAATGGAGAACGCGGGAGAGCGCGATGAAACGTGGAAGCTCTGAATAGAGGCATTAGTCTCTATTTCGGTGTGTCGTAATTAACGTTGCATCTTGTATTTTTCTCCGGAAACTCGCCAAATCGCTGACCCGAAAGTCGTATCCACTTCCTCGGTGGTTCTAACGTGAGTCAGAGCGATTGCTTGTTTACTCTGAAAAATTCGGTCAGTCGCAATAAACGAGTCACTGCATTCGAGTCTCCAATTTTTCGCAATAAAAGAAATTAGTCTGGAACGCATGACGACACACCAGATTGGATTACACCATTTAATTGATCACGAATAATACGAATAAATATTCCGGCAAGATCAAACAGACACGATAAAGGACTGATTGTTCTATATCAGATACAATAAAACAGTATTAAATATTTAAATGTTCCACTGATGGAAAAATAATAGAAATTTCTCTTGCATACAGCTGGCGCGTGCTCAAAAGTTTCAGTAATTTCTCGACGTATAAAACAGAGCGAGGATTAATTTTTTCGCAATAAACGAGTCATCCCTATGTATCCAAGCAGAATTCTATTATCTGATCAACGAAAATCGGCAGATATCGTCTTAAGACCAGAGTTTCCCCAAATCCTCAAAGACTTCCCTAATCTCCGAGGCTCGTGTAAACTCGGATGCATTCTGTTCCCAATATCCGGCTGTCACGCTCCGAAACGAAGGAAGACAAACGTTCCGGGGGTATTCTTCCGTTTCGGATAGCTGAATACCATGGAAACCTTCGTAGGGCCGCAACGAGGTCGCTTTCGTTTTTTTTTCGGGGCAGCTGCGAACCTAGGATCATTGTACGCACACTTGCGCGCGAAATGTCGAGCACGCGCGCGCGCACACACAATAGCTGACACGGCGAGAGTGCGTGTACGATCACGAATCCGTATGCCACGCATGTATCGAATTTCAGAAGGCACGTTAGGAGTTGTTTCGTAAGCTATGAACATTATGCGCGTAACGGTAATCAAAATATCTCAAACGTGCAAATATAATTTATTTACCTGTATAGAAACATACCAATATATTTTATTTTTCTTGTGAATATACAGGATGTCCAAACAGGTCGGAGCCAAACTTATACTACGTGTTAATAAGGTCGAGTAGATAAAAAAATGTTCATGTAACCTTATGTCCGAAAATGCTTTATTGAAAAATTATTAGCGTTCAAAGATTTTTATCAATTGTTATGGCAGTTATAATAAATATTCGACGATTGTTGAACTCTTTCGAATATTCCTACTGTATTAGAAATAGTGGCAAATGCATTTTGAATACGTTCCCAAAGCTGGTCTTCTGTTTCTATCATAAACCTTTCTATCATAAATTTGTTTCCATAAACCTTTGATAGTACATCTTAGAACGCTTATAACTTTTCGATAAAGCATTTTCGGACATAAGCTTATATGAACTTTTTTCATCTACCTGGCCTCCTTAACACGTAGTATAAGTTTGGCCCCGACCTTTTTGGGCACCCTGTATATTTCTAGTTACAGTGAATTTAGACCTGTACATGAATAAGTATAAATAAACAAGTGCAAGGGGTATATGCAACTTGTAAAAACTTCAATAATAACAAAAGCTTTGCTACTAGGATAAGATTGAAATTACAATAAACTATATTCCCTCTGTATTAGGTCTAGTTAATCGATAAAGATTATCGGTTAAAATTAATTATTGCCCATTCTCTACATTCGGGGTCGGTATTAGTCTATTATCACTATAAATATATGGTGCAGTAAAATCGACATTATTATTAGTATTATTTATTAGCAATTTTCAACGGACATGTGCATTTGCATGAGCATCCGCAGTCTAGGCGTTACCGTTCGACCTTCTTGCGGAGGATCGCGTGCGAGAGGTGCGCCTGAGAAACGGCCTAAGGAAATAACGCGAGCGTACGTGTCGCGGGACGAATAATTGCGTTCTGCGTAATCTGACGCGTGTATCACTTTTGAGCAACAAACGGGACGACTCCTTATCCGGAATCCTTCGTCTCGACACGGCGCGCCGCAAAGAAATTAGAACGCTCCGGTTTCGAGCTTACCGCCCGATAATTACACGTTGCGCGAATTAAATCGTTTTCTTTTAATCGCGTGACCGGGACGGAGATCGTCTGATAAGTCAGATAATATTACTGCGGGGCGTTCGAGACTGCACCGTGCGATCAGACATATCGAAATACCTGAAAAAATATTAAAAAAAACGCCTGCCTTTCATTACTTTATGCACACAGAGGAGTAAATGAACATTCTTCATGAAATTCTATAATAATAAATAGAGAAATATTGTACGATAGTCAGGTGATATATTTTAACCCATTTGCATTATAGAAAAGAATGAAAAACATGCCCTCATCACCAACTTCTTTTTTATTGCATCTAACAGTTCTAAGTACTGCGCGCACATATGCGCTCTGGTGATAATGGCCACGAAAATTGCGCGCATATATGCGCTAATGATGCAAATGGGTTAATCGCATTGAATAGAAGTGGAAAAAATTCTTTCGACCTCAACAAATTTGTTCCAAAAGAGGTTAACACTTTGACAGCCATGTCACCCATATGTGGGTGACGCTTAAATTCAGTTGTTATTTATCTGACTACAAATAGTATTAGTAAAAATATCTGAAAAGGTCAAACAGAACCAGTAAAAGCCTATAAAGATTTACTAACATCGTTGACTAGAAATGGCATAATTTGAAATACTCTCATATTGTGTCGAAGTCTAGAAAGGCGTGTCAACGTGTTAATAGCTCTAAAGTATTCAATGGCGATTAAACAGCCCAAAATTCAATAATTCAGATTTCTAAGATAAGAAGGAAAGACACCATTTTTCTATCAATATTTACCACTATTTATACGTTCCATAACGTTTATCGCATGGAAACTGTAACGGTCGAACCGTATGACTCACGAATTAGTAATAGTTACATAGTACCAATAGTCATTTGAAAAACGCAAAAATCGAACGCGTGAAAAAAAGGGCAGGAACACTATAAAATACATCAACGTTAAAATACATCGTTTCGCCTAACAGTACACGGAGAAGCGTGCGTTAATTACTGCAGTCGACTGCACTTTTACTTCCTGTTCGTCAGTTTCACCGAGGACCGAAAGAACTTGTCACGCCTGTGCCTCGAAACGAACTCCTCGCCGTCATCGTGTGTAACAAACAATGATAGCGAAAACAATAGCCGCGAAACGGGCCGTGGCGAATCGAACGATTTTCGAGTAGCAGAGTGGTCGAAGCATTCGTGCCGATGAATAAGATCTTGCATTGAAATTTATCGGATTCTTACGATTCTCTTTTAATAATTCACCTCCAGTCTATTCTTATTCCCTTTTGCCGTTCTCGATAATTCGATCAACGATCCTTCTGCCGTGTAAATTCCACTTTCCGACCCATTATACCATCTAAAGGGTAAACAAAGAGAGAAATCGAAAAAAAAAAATTGAGGCACCTGAATCTGAGATCATAAAAATGTGATTTCAGTTGCCGTAAGACGTAGCGGGATAACCGATTAATTAATCTTAATCAAAATAGATTGCTCTCGGAGCAAGGTCGTTAACGGTCCTACCTTTAAAATGATTAATTCAACCGGGCATTAATAATTCTGAATTCCATTGTTCGCCTCTCCCCTTTCTCTCCGCGTGCGTCCGTTTGTCTTCGTCTCCCTTAACCGAGCGCGTTTTCAACGTGCACGCGGATGTGTACGTTTCGACGGGATTTTAAACTCGAATCGCATTGCTAATACATCCTCGCTTATTATGACTTTCGTACGTGCGATCGCGAGAGATCGCGTTCTTACCGCCATTGTTCCATTGTACCGTGTAATACCCGTCCGCGCACGATACCTCGAGACTCGCCGGCAAGGTTAATATTAAACCACGCAGATCTATGATCTAGGAATCCTAAAACGTTCAACGAAGAATGAATAGAATGGTGTCTGGGATGTTAATCAGAAATCACGTCAAACTGCTGGTTTTAAGGCACCAGCCAATTAAGGATAATTTATGTTTCAGCGCCTGATCGTTCCACTGCTACGCGCCATTGCAGTGGCTTGCTTAAGAGACAGTGTGCTAGACAGTAATTGTTTCAACATTTTTTTATGATCACTAAAAATATTTCAAACGCGTGTTGTCACAAGTTTCTTGGTTACTATTTTATCATGAATCTGAGCACGATGAAGTATACGAGGTGAGGTTTAAACGGGATAGCAAACTTCAGGAGCGTGTTGTAGACACTTTTGAGGGTGAAAATAGGTCGTATGAACGTGCTTTCAAAAACGATTTCCTTATTAAATATCAACCCTCTCGTACTCTTTGTGTTTGAACATTCAGGTACATCCTGTGTGCGAACGATCAGTATAGTGCTGAACACTAATCAGAATTATTTTGTGATCTATAGTCATAAGAAGAATCAGTATCAACATTCAAGTAATATCTGTACGCGAACGGCCACTATAGTGGCCTACAGTAATAGCCACGAGATAAGCACGGAAATAAATAAAGTAATATTTTCTTAAGAGGTTTGAAACATTCGTGTCAGCTATTCTTTCCTCGAACAGCAATTAGAGCGCTGTCTCCAAAGAAACGGGCAAACAGAATGATTTCGTTTGTAGGGTTTTCGTGGTCGATCCGATTGCCGGAGTTTTTTAGGGCACGCGAGCGAGCGAGCGCACGCGGCAGTCGGTCGTTGGTTGGTATCGATCATGCGACAGCCCCGGTGGTGTAAACGCATTTCTCCCCTTTCTACGCGAGGGGCGACATCTAATGTCATAATGAGTCGATAGACATCGTTAAGCGTTACGAGAATTCGATTATCGCCGAGGGTATCGCGCGCGGGCGCCATATCTGCCCTTCCACTCGTTTCCTCCTACAATTTTTTTTTATTAAACTCCACGTTCGACTCACAGCAGACCGATCTCCAGGCGATTTAGCCAATCTTATGAGTATGCAATGCACACTCAATTTAAGAAAGCAGCTTAACACTTTGACTGCCACAGTGAAAACAGCCATACCTAATCAGACACGATATAATTTACTATTTTTATATAAATCGTAAAAAAAAATAGAATTGAGTACTTAATCGTATTCTTCTGTTCCTACATTATTGTTTCAGTATGAAGTTTGCTCAGAATTTTGTGACAATCAATAATTACTTAATTAACATGTTGACTGCCCAATATGAGTTATCTCGTAGTCGGCAATCAAGGTGTTAACACTTTGACTGCCATGCTTTATTAACTGAAATTTACAAATTTGTTAAGTTTTTATATACAATCAATATAACTTCAAATTCTACCAGCATTCAACAATAGTATTATCAAGTTTCATAATTTGTCATTGATTCTGTTAGATGTTATTAGATATATTTATTATGTTATATATGATCAATTAAATAATGATTCAGTCTGTGTGTCACATACATATGGGTGACACGGCAGTTAAGGTGTTAATAAAATATATAATCTTGAAATCTTTGTAAGACAATGCAATTCTCAGAACTTCATTTCCTTGTTTGCATTAATCATTTTGACCATGAGATTTTTTAAATGGATGTACTTTATGTGTTGGATGTTTCTTCTATAATTTTGGATTGAATTATTAGTGTAACACGATGATGTCAATTTTTAACTCATTTCGGTGTTGTGAAACTGCAGGATATGTGATGATAGATACAAAGGGTAAAGATAAATCTGAGGGGTATGAATAAATCGAAAATCCGATCTATTTGTAGCCGAAACACCTTCAACTCATTTTTACCGAAAGAATGACTTATGCCACTTCCAGAACAAAGAGCTCGCCACCTTCATGAGTGTAAGAACAAATTCTAGAAAGAAGCTTTTAATTCCTCGTTGCATGTGCAGCGTCAATTATGGCGTCACAACGAGTCGCAGTTTTCCGAAGATCGTACGGAAAAAATGGCTGGAAATTCTAAATATACCAGACAGCAGGAGACGTAACGAGCAGCCACAACTGTCGCGTACCCTCGTGAATAACGACGTCGATATAATCGGGGATTTTCGAACAGCCGCTGCGTAACGACCAACGTGACTGCACGGCGTGGCAAAAATTTCGAGCGTTACGCGATCAACGTAAAAATGATGTCCCTTACGAGCCGGGAATTATGTAAAGCATATTACGCCTCCCTTTGCAGCGAAACATAAACAAAACGTTGCATCGGCAGTTGGTGCACAGTGGGTGTGAACGATGTAGCGATATTCTCGAAAACACTATCAAGGACCTTGGAAATATCGCCGCTACATAACCGAACGCAGGTGTTAAAATGTTGATTACGTTTCTGTAGTTTCAGACAAATTTTTTGAACACCGTGTACGTAGAATATTCCGTGTAACTGAGACTAATTAGATCCTCGAAACAGATGAAAATTCAATTGCTTCAAATGCTCTATATGGCCATTGTGTACTTATGTGCATACTCGCAGATGCAAAGTGTAATTGCATTTTTTATTGTTCATGTAGAACGCAATTTTTGTGTGCATCAGCAGATATGACTTTTTAATTTTCCACGAAAAAATATTAAGATACCCGTACAAAAGGAGGTTGATCTGATGACGAGCTACTTGAGAGTCGCCAGACAATGCCTGTGTTTGTAGGCACAATTGCACGTGCTCACGTGACGCGTACTCACTCTGCGTACACACTCTCGTTCGTGTTTACAAACCCGTTTATCGTGTTAGTAAACATCAATCAAATTCTAATATCTCGCTGTCTCAGGTATCTTGTCATCTCTATTCACGCCTGTCCCATGCAATTGTAATTTCGAGTGCGCTGTGACCTAACCCGCTGCACACGTGCCTCCAAAAACTACCGACAAACGTTTCTAACACTTTCTTAGAAAAAATGAAAAATTGTCCGCTTGATGCGTCAGATAAAAATACGATTCAGTTAAAGAAAAACGTACAATTGCACTCTGCTCACAAATGTTCAAAACTAACAATAAGTAATTTAACCCTGCTGTTCTCCTCGGGTCTATATGACCCGAAATGAAGATTACGCTTCCACAGGTACTACGTTTTCAAATATTTCGTTTTAATATTCAATGTACGATTATTCTTAAGAATAAATTATTTCAAAATTTGTTTAAATACATTGAATATTAAAAAGAAATATTTAAAAATATAGTACTCACGGAAACTTCATTTCCGGTCACATAGACCCGAGGAGAACAGCAGGGTTAACGATCGAGTTTCAACTCGAGGAAATTGTATGAGACACCCTGTATATAGAATTCCGTAAACAATTCTCGAGAGACAATTCCGAACCGATTAATCGAATTAAAAGGTTTTTAAACAGCCGAGGTTCAGCGTGCAAAGAGAATAGACCGCCATGGTCGACGACAATACGTCTCATTAGCATAATGGCGAGAACGAGGACCGATCGAGCACGGTGCGGAGCAGTAACAGCTCTCGGCACGGTCATTGTCATTTAAATCATTCCGTGTCTTGAAACGTTCCACCGTTTTCTTGAAAACCAACGATTATAATCATCTCAGCGAGCGTCTAATAAAATTACTGAATTCAATATGGTTTTTTAAAGAGGCCCTCGCTCCGGTAGCGACAGAGCGTAAAAGTTTTACTATCGTTTCGAACGAAGTAGACGCTTGTTTAAAAACGATTATTCCTGCCGCTAAATAACGTGCTATTTCGTTCGGGGTTTTATCGGCCTGGAACTCCGAGGTACAGATTGCACGGCCTAATGGCACGTACTAAAACTGCCTACGGTCACTCGTCGTTGAAAACGACCCTAACGGAGGCGGTCCTCGGGATTACTAACGGTAAACGGAAAACTTTTGAATCTCTCTCTCTCTCTCTTGCTCTCTCGTAACCGTATAACTGCCCCTTTGCGCTCGTCCTCGCGTACCTAGACGTTTTACAGTCGTACTTTCCACGAGAAAATTTCCGACCAACCGATATACTTTTGCATTCGCGTGATTAAATTATTGATCAGCAGTGAACTCGCTGAACGATGCAAGTGCTCTTCGAATTTTGTCAAATTGATAGAACTATTCCTCGTTAAAAGTTTTGGTGGAGAACGGTGACTTTAGGCATGGGAGCATTTATCAACAGCGTGTAACGCTCCGCTTTTGGAAGAATACTGCAGATCGTCGAGGGCTGTAGAAACGATTTGCTCCAAGACGATTGAAATGTGAGAGAGTATACACATATATACACATTGACTGACACAAGGTTAACTTGGCTACACATTTTATAGATCTGATATGCCGCATTCGCAGAGTTGGGCGTTATTTGAATTGTATCGAATAAATATTTGTCTCAAATAATTATCCGAATAAATTCTTTTTAGTCGTGAATTTTTATCCGGATAATAATTATTCGTTATTCGTAACAAATTATTCTCTCTATTTATTCGAATAATTGGAAGTTATTTATTCGAACAATTAATTCGAATAACGATTACAAAATTATTCGAATAATAATACCAATAGTTATTGATTGTTTCGTCCCAACTTCTTCTGCTGATGAGATTGTATTTATTTTTACTTCTTGACTATGTCCTTTTGTATCATAACAAAAAATAGAAAAAACAAGTAAATTCTGATACGAATAGTAATTATGAGTCTGATTCCTAATTGTTACTAATGTGTTATAATTTATCTGAATAAGGTATCTTATGTATGTATTCGCATCTTTTCGTCGACGATTATGAATGACTTGCTATTAATTTCGGACCTGTACGAGTACTATAAGGCTGCAAAATCTTAGATGTTTTCAAAGCATCCTATATGTCCCCACATCCTGCGAATTATCTGTAAAATCTACCCTGCAAAGTATTTGCAGCAGCCTGTACACTCGTTACTGAAAACTTTTATTTTGTACCTCTCGGTCGTCCAGCGGAAGCGGCGTCCACCTCCACCTCCACCGCGAGCCGGTTCGCCGGTTTTCCTTTTCCGTCAGTTTTCCAGCACCACTGTTTCTCACCCACGCACCAAGCAACGAGGCCCACGTTCGATCACTGGCGAATCGGGCGCATCCTTTCCCGTTTTCTCTTCCCTCTGTCCTCGTATCCTCCTCTCTGTCGCGCGCGTGCCCTTTGTCCTATCCCGTGCACACACGCATACCCTCGAACACACCTCTGCACTGTCCGTTCGCCTTCTCTCTCACTCCCAGCGAACCAGAACACCGCCGTCTCTCTCTCTCCTCGTTCTCCTCTTTATCGCCGTCTCAGCTCCGCGTTGTCGTCCTCTCCTTGGTTTCGCATGAAAATCGAATCTCCGGCGAATCGTAGGCGCGCGATAATCACGAGGAAGGAAGAGCAACCCCGTGATCCGTGAACATGTTCGTATATAGGTATGTACGCGGTCACACGAATGGGAACACGCGAGTTCGTGTCGAGCGAAAGGTGGAGGGAACCGAAAGAAAGGCCCGAGTTTTCCTTTTCCTTCGTAGCCGACCTTCTACACCGTCTTCTTGCGCCAGGGAGCTCCAACGGCCGCTAAACAACGAACACAATGCGCCGTGATGGCTGACATGCGGACAAAACGCGCGCGGAACAATGTTCCCGCGAAAAAACGCGCGCAGGCCTCCCCGAGCACGGAAAAAATCCGCTAAAAACCAACGACTGGTCGTTGCCACCGGACCGGGAAAGAATAACCGAGAGACCAGACGTAAGGCGACGCGGTTCGCGTGCGATTCCTTTTTTTTTCCTTCTTCAGAACACTTTTACGTAAATATGCGAAATGCCGTCGTTCCGTGGCTCTCGACTGTGGAGTTTTTCGTTTTATATTTTAGACGATGTCGATATATGCTAATGACGCAAGAAATATCGTAACTCTTTCCTGGTATCCCGGTCGTCTTCGAAGTTCATCTTCGACGTGTAAATTTGCTGGAGCAAATTACGATCCATAAAAGACAGCGTGATCGATCCTTTGGGACTCTCGAAGCTAAATAAACGTTGTCAGGTAATGTTTAAAATTTTGTGGGCCAACAATTGGTGTATCGAGCGGAAATGAAAAATTAACCTGCTATGCTCCAGAATTTGGAGGGTAAATCGTATTCGAGAAATATAAATCGAAAATCAATATTATCCAAGTTGAGAGAAAATTTCTAAGGAATTTTTTCGATGCAACCTTGGACAATAGTCATTTTTTTTTTAAATTATAATTTGTTTCCTTTGTAATTCTGGTGTACGAGGTATGATTCAGAACAGCCAGAGGCTGTGCTCCTCGTTTACAATACATTTCATAATATCTCAATCATACTATGTAATTGCTTGTGCTTACACAAATGGTACAATAAAGACGCTGTAATATCAATTTTGAAGGAGCACCCTCCCGTGTGCGAACGACCACTGTGGCGGTCTGAAAAACTGCGCGGTAATGAACATCGATCTAGGCTCAGAAAAGATTTTCCTGTGCGTCAAATGATCACAAGAGCTCAACCATGTTGCGAATGTCCCGTAAAGGGTTATCAAGTTCACATAAAACAACGAAAAGGTCATTAAATATCGTTGGTACAACTGTAATCCCTGTGTCACGAAAAGAATCAACGTCCCACAGCAGAGCCATCCACGGCGAATAAACTAGAAGCTCGTTGATCAGAGAACCCCAGTCATCCGCGCAACAAAGTCGGCGGTGTTTCTGCAGTTTCTGGCTACAAACTGTTCCAACTTTACCTTTCCGTGTTCCAGGATACGACACACGAGCAGAGACCCCCACGAAACGATCCTGTTCCTCGTTCTACGGTTTCACAGCCACGCTGTCCAACAGGAAAACGATTCCACCGTTCAAGCAGATCGAACTGCCTGCACGATTGCCGTCGAGGCGAATGTTTAACGAGGATCGAACGAAAGAGGTCTAAAAAACCGCCATAGCCGACTATTACCGCGGGACACATGCGTTATCCCACATTCGACGGGTTCGTTCGACACACCGTAATTACCCCGAATATTTTCCGTACCCTCCTACGACAATGGTAAACGATATCTCCGGCGTTGTTCGCGTGTCACCGGCAACGTTATGTATTTCCCGACAAACGAGCGAGCGGGAGACGACGCTGCGCTATAGTTTCCACGCTATATACCCTTCGTTTCTAACGCGGAACGATTAAGTAACGAGGCGAGCTTGTACAAGTCTCTCCCTCTCTCTCTCTCTCTCTCTCTCCGGTTCTCCCCGTGCACGAGAATAAATTCACCCTGCACGCCCCGCGTAGGGATCGATACGCACGATTATTTCGGGAACTCGCCCCGTTCGAGCCGGAGCAAGTTGCCGCCGTTCGTCGGAGAAAGAGAGAAAGAGAGCGGAGCGTAGAAAGGAACGGAGAGGGAGACAGGAGAGTCAGGACGAAACGCGGGGAGAAAGAGAGAGACAGAGACGAAGGGACCCTTTTTGCCCCTGGAACGAAGGCTGCAAGAGGCTCGGGAAAAGGTCGAGCGGGCACGTAACGTCTCGCAGAGAGCGGTTTTTCAGCGGCGATCGATTTTCATCGAAAACGTGGACACGACACAACGCGCTGCTGCTCCTTTTCCATTCGCAAACGAGTTCATTCGACGAGGCAGTCCCACGATACGGACGGCGTTCGCGTGACCGACCGAAAGAACCAGCCAAGGTAATAAGCGACTGAGAATCGTTCGAGTCCTTTTTCGCTGTAACGAAACACGCCGGACGTCGATCAATTTGCCCGGGCGCGTCGTGTAGGAAGACAGAAAATTATATCTCGATACCTGCTCGAACCTTTTTAAACGCCAACGAGATTCCATGGACGGTTTTCTTTCTCTCACTCTCTCTCTGTCTCTCCCCCCCTCTTTCTTTCTTCCTTTCCCTCTCTTGTTTCCTTCGTTCTGGTTCGGCGGAAGGATTCGGCGTACCTGGGAGCTCGACTCTCCCGGACCGACGATGTTTTTTACGCGGACGAAACGAATTCAAGGGGCTTCGAATTTTACGAGAGATCCGGAGATCGCCCGGCCAAGAGAGCTCTCGTTGCTCCGAGGAACGAGAAATCGCCGTGGCTATTTGTTAGCGGGCGTGTTTTGAATAGTTCGCCGGCCAAACGCGATAAAATAAGGTCAGCGTAACGACCAACGATTCGCTGAAAACGGTAAAACGTTTTCAACGATGAACACGATCACGAAAATAAACCAGCTTCGTACCCGTTCGCGAAACCCGCTGCACCGAATCATCGAGGGGTCGAGTTTTTTTTTTTTTTGAGGTTTCTGAACGATCCATCGGGAGTCAGAAACGAGCAGAATTTATACTGGATATTTGTTTAAAATATTTCAAACTTAGAGAGTGAAAATCGGAAGAAAATGTTCACGTGCTTCCGTGGGGCTCTGACGGCCCATTAATCGCTTTTAATTTCGATCGATAACTACTAAGGTTTATACAATTTTGAATAAAACAGACGTCACTATGGCAGCACGTCCACTATAAGAAAAGAAAGAGACATTGAGCCGTATGCCAATTAAGCTCTCCATTTATAATAATAAGGCACATTCGCAACACAGGCTACTAAAAAACATTAACACACAGCTCCTTTTGAACATCTCAAAAACATATTTTATATCTCTCAATTCTTTTACAAGAAGTGTAACTCAGTAAAATATATAAAATTACATGTCCACCCGCAGTCTCTAATGCTTCAACAGAGAACATTAATATACATAATCATTAGAAAAACCTGACACGTATGACCCTTTAATTACTTTGATCGGTGTATTTGATTCGCACGAATCTGTCGCTTAACCCTCGCACTGCGAAAAGGGGGTTACTTTGTGTCCACCATATCATATTTCGTGTATTTATTTGCTAATCAGTCCGGTCAAAATTCTGAAAAAGATAGTTACTGTTGAATATATTCAGCTTAACCATATACTTTATTGCAGAGTAACTGAATGTTGCGATTTCGCAGAATGTTTCTTATCATTCAATCTGGCATTAATTTGCCAAATATAATTATTTCCAGAAGATGGACACTAAATGCCACCCCGTTGGTAGTTCGAATTTGAAAAAATACCTTGGTAATGCGAAGGTTAACACTTCGAAGGGCAAATTTTGCAAGCCTTCAGTTAACACTAAACGACCGACAATTTATACATACCTATTTCTACCGAACCGGTCAAATGACCAGTCTTCAAATAAAAGTTATATTTTTTTGCAATTGAATGCAGGTAATAGTCAATTTAGTACGGCCAAAAATTGATTATGTGTATATTATAGGAAAAATCGTGAAGTCAGGTGACAAAAGTCGTAACACTGAATGCAGAATTTTTAACCAAAGTTTTAAAAACGGTTATCAGACCGGCCGTGGTAGCTTTAGTGTCAAGTAACAAACTATTCAACGCCATTCGTTTCATATCCGTTTCTTTTGAACTTTTCATTTTATATTACTTCTGAATTTTTCAAATCAATTAAACCACGTATAGGCGACAGCGGTCATCAAATTGTTCGGGTGACGTATGGACCCGCGTCGAACGTACAAGAATAGCCGTGAACCGTTCGTTCGTTCGTGAAAATCAGTGAAATCGTGGAAAATCGACGCGGCCCGTCCGTTTCGTCGCAATATGAAGAAAACGTTGGCAAACCGACCGGTCTCGTCTCGAACAGTTCGCGCTGCTCGTTCTGCGAGCCAGGTTATAAATACGTGTCCATTCACGACGCGTCCCGACGTAAAGGAGTCGCGAATTTTTTATTCATGTATGCTAATCGCGTTCCACGGATTACGCCGGTCGGTCACGATATTCGGCAAGGGGTCTCACGTTACCCGAATCCAACGTATTTTCGAGAGTCGAGCAAGAAATCGACCAGCGCCGTTCTCGACGCCCGCCAACACCGTCGACTTCCGCGATTAGTCACGTTTCGATTTCGCAAGACGATCGATCCTGCACGGAAGATACGCCCTCGTCGTCTCTTTCTCCCTGCCGTGGCTCTTTATCCGCTCGAAAAGTTGCTTATCGATCGGCCAACGCTAAATTTTCGAGTTATACAAATTTGAATCACCCGATGTTAAACGGAGTATCGCGTACCGTATTGCAGATTAAATTCTTTAAACTGATTCGTACAGGATGAGTCGGAATTCGCGATAAGAAAATGATTCTACACTTCAAAATAAGTCAAATTGAAGGAATACTTTCGTCTCGAATGAATTTTTTGAATGAAAAATGTTTTAATTTTTGTGTTAATTATATCTAGACGATAGTCATTCAAATGCAAAAGATTCAAAAATATTGATCCACGACAATGTTCTTTGCATCTCCGAATAAATGTGCACATATACACCAGTATCCCTAAACAGGTTAAATATAAATAAGGCATGCAACTCGCTTGGATTCAGTGCAATGAATTTCATTATGTTTTCTTTACTATTGGAATGAACTGTCAACAGACTTCTAAAATAAAGTGGACGGACAAATTAATATTTTAAACATTTAAGTTAACACTAATAAACTGCTTTTCATACGTAAAAATATATTATTTAATTTCGACTTAATTTAAGACGCAGGATCACTCGACTAAATCATTCGCTACCTTCAAACATGCTACATAAAATCTCACCCAATTATCATGTCGCTTACAATGGCGTGCAAAAGTTTCCGGACGCTTAACTTTTCAACTGCGCTTTAAAAAGTCTGCGATTAATTCAGGTGTATAAACAATGTAAAAGATTCTGATTTCATTTTCTTTCTGACATAATTCTCCGTTGTATCTCACACGAACCTCGTTCTAATTCACCTACATCAAGGTAAGAGTAAAAAATTCAGTATTCGAAAACTTTTGAACGCCTCTGTATATCATTACAGTCTCCACGTTCCACAGGAATCTTTTCCAACTAGTCGAACCAACAATAATTACAACAATAAAACGTTACGATCGGGTCGATGCAGTCGCATGATCTCGAAATCACAACCCTACGATTGTAAGAATTCCCTGTGTCCTTTGTCCCGGATTCAAAGGAAAATGCGGAGGCCTGTTTAAAGGAGAAATAAAAAAAGCTCCATCCCTTTGTTCCCGGAGATTGTTTACAAGCTATCTGGTCACGCTCGAAATGCGGTGAATCTCGCCGGGGACGAAACGCGGAAATAAAGCGTCCGCGCGGCCGGCGCTGCGTGAAAACACGATCGCGGGATAACTGTTTCTCGAACGTTATCGATCTATTTGTCATTGATGTAAGCTGCACCGACCGGTGCCGAGATTACGGCGTGCCAGAGACTCGGCAATTTCGCTTAGAAAACCAGAACGAACCCGCCGACTATCGTTCCTTACGTGCTTCCGTTGCGCCTTATCATTTGACCGAATCCCTCGCTCCGCCATCGGTCGACGCGAACGCTCACCTATCATCGATAAAGGTGTTCGATATGTACATACGATTCTTTGTATCTCACAGTGACACCGAATTTGACCAAAAAACAGAATATGTTTCTCAATTTCTGGCCCGAATTCGAACAGTGTGCCGCAGCTGGTCCACGTTACAGTTTGTCGAATTGCAAATGTCATTCGGACACGTTGAATGTGTGTTTTCAAATGAAATGTGTGAAAGGATGAATGGAAAGTTGAGTTATATGGTTGATAGCATTTCGACTCGGAATTTAGGCCTATCGTACTGTGAATCGGTGATGACCTTGAACGGAGTAATTAAAGTACAGTGATTCATGAATAAGAAGATGATTAGTTGATTAAACCTGGGGACAATGAATTTTTTAGATCGAGTTTTTCGAAAACAAGGCCCTGTAGACAAATATTTATTCTGTGTTTTCGATTTGTTTTTATGTGAGGCACATGCATGTACCAACAACATTCTAATGTATAAAAACGTATACATATCCCTGAAGCGGATAGTTATAAAATGAGTTGTTTGTTCTTGATCATAGAATAGGTCAGACTCATGGGTAGCTAATAAAAAGAAAATATATTATTCTTCATGTTTACGAGTATTACTCTTTTCTAACCACCCTATGAACAGGGGCTGTAGTGCGCATTCGACGTATAGCAACGAGCATCGTGAATGGTGCGTTCTGAAGTTGCTGTTACAGCAACGCGATAATCGCGATATGCTTAAGGGTGTACTCTCCTTTCTCGGCCTGATTCGAAGATATCTTTACAACATTTTTTTTGAAAAAACTAAACAACCTATCCGTATGAAACTTTGCAGATTCATTCACGTACATTTGCACTACACCCATGAATTTTTGTACATTATTATCATCCAAATTATAGTAATTATTTAACCCGTAAGTAGGCAGATTGAAAAAATTCTTTTCGGCTCTTCAAACCACTCTAAAAATCGTAAATACTGACATATCCAGTTTCCTGTAGTTCAGGCGCTAACCGTACTGATACTAATTAAAAGTTTTTAACATCAGATGGCTTCAGCGGCAGATATCGTGCGAGTCATCCGAGAAGAATCTTTCCAACCTGTCTACTTCCCGGTGAATAATGACTAAAGTCTCGACGAGAACAATATGCAAAAATTCATGAATGTAGTTTAAGCGTATATGAATAAATCTACAGAGTTTCATACGGATATGTTCTCTAGTTTTTCGAAGAAAAATTCCGAAAGTATACTCTCCTGGAAACGGGTGGAGAAAGGAGAATACCCTCTTAACTATCGACAGATCGAGCGGCCGTAAGGTCACGGGATCGAAATGCACGAATTTTTGGCGAGAACACGAAGTTCTCGACGTGCTCGAGGCTCGAGAAACGGTCTCGGAAGTGGCGAAAGAGCTTGTCTCTATGTTCGCGTCGCGATTTAGGTCGTTAACGGTAAAACGCGGCGTTCGCGCTCGCGAAACCAGCCAAGACCCGTTACGACGGCTCTCGATTTTGCTGACGCGCCCGCACGTAATTGCACCTGCACGAAAATTGCATCACCGTGACTCCTTCGGCTTCCACGATTCTCCTGTCCAACGTTTCTTTTCTTTTATTTCACCGTCGGTTTTTCACGATCGTAGAAACGCGCGTGCACATCGGCCGATCCGTGCGCACACCAGGGAAACTCGAAACCGGGACCCCGGGGGGTGGTCAGGTAACACGAAATTCACGTACCGTTAGACGAAATATAATAGAGAATTGTCTTACCTAACGAATACACCGCCGTGTGCCGTGTGTTACATCTAATCTTGCTTGCACTTTCAGCTCGTACCCGGAATAGATAAACACATACAGAGACGTCAAGTCGCAGAAGAACGAACACCAGCGACTATACCCTCCTCTCGAGATCTCCTGTGTCTCACCTATCGATTTACGATCTATCGATTTCTTTCTCCACCGAAGCACAACCGTGTCACAACCTCGAATCCCAAGGATCCTCTCGTCCCGCACTCTCTCGAACGGTGGACAATAGAACGAACCGAACGAACTTGTGTTTCACCAGACGGATATTGTCGTTCCCTTTTAACCTAAACGTTATCGGATGGACTGGTCGCGTGTCGCGTCGCGTCGCGTCTAACGAGCCTGGCCCGCACCTCCGATCCGACGAAATTTCATTCCACGTCTGCCAGGCACGAGGCAAGGGACCTTCGGCGAGAGACCTTCGGCCACTTCGCTGTGAGAGGGACGACGCGCAGGTAACACGACGATTTTCGTACTCTCACCGGTGGTCGCTCGAGGCCTGATGTCGTCGCTTCGGCGTCGTCCCGACGAAACCCCGTTACGACGATCACACAAAGGACAATCGATGCCCTCTATCTCTATCTCTCTTTCTTTCTCCTTCTCTCTCTCTCGCTCTATCTCTTTCTCTCTCGTTCTCCCTCTCTCTCTCTCTCTCTCTCTCTCCCTCTTCCGATGGATACTCTCTCACTGATGTCGCCGCACTGTTTTCATCACGTTATCACCCGCTTTCGAAACACCCGCAATTCAACGACCGGCCGACGAACGTGTCTGTGTTTACGCGCGTTTTACGATACACGGTTACGGTGTGTGTTGTTTCGTTTTTTCACGTTGTCCGCCCAGTGAGTCGCGCTCGCGTCTTTCCACGTCCGTACGTCGCGGGCGCCGATGGCGGAATGAACCGGTGGCGCCGCGAGCGCCGACACAGGCGCCCTCGTGAACTAACCCGCCTCTTCCACCAACACACCCGGCCGGAGAGCACACGGACAGCACACAACCCCGAAACGCTCTCGCATCGATGCCAGAAATACGCCGCACGAATACACGGAAAATCAGTAGGATCGTACGACAGCTACACTCCGCCGAATCTATAATGGATATTCGCACCGACGGACCACCTGGCCCGCCTCCCCTCGCTACACCATCTAACGGGTGTCCAACGGTTCGTAGCGTTCGATCCGTATCTCTTCGATGAATTTAAAAGTTTTATTCATTGAATTTAACGCGTTCACCGGTAAGACGGTCATCGGTGACCCACACTGAGATTTCCGGTTACGCCGTGTCGGTTACCGGGGACGTCACCGTTGACCACTGTTGCACTCGAAATCTTTTATGTACAATAATCATAACTTGTTAGAAACGCAGCTTAATTGACTTCAGTAAGACGGTGTATTTTATTCTAAATGCACTTGTTTCAATAGCGGAATGCTTGTAAACTGGGTACATTGTGGAATTGATGCAAGTGAACACAATTTTGAGATATTTATACAAAATAGACAATTTGAAACATAAATATGGTGCTTCGAAGGTGCTACGCGAGTGCAGGTTAACGTGCATAACACGTAATTGCTTACATTTGTAAGATTCTGACTTTTAGTGGCTGTAGAACCACATGTAACATTGCATGTAATGTTTATGTGTAATTCAATGTCATAATCCAGTATCATGTTTCATTTATCTTATTCCGAATGATGTGGTTGGCATGAGCAGGAAGTCCAAGATTTCCCGGCTGCACTATCGACACTGTTTTTCTTGATCGTTTTTTATTCCCGAATGAAGAAATAAAGTGACATACAATCTGAATTCTTAACACCTTGGATTTTTCTTGTAACTTATAAGCTATTGAGAAGAATTATTATATTGCACAGTATTCCACCGTTGCTTGGAAGAGCATTCAGGACCGAGAACTTCCAACCAATCGGGGTAAGGCAAGTTTTCATCGCCTTCTCGAGGTACGCTCGTAAATACTGCACTCGAGAAAGCGATGAGAACTTGCCCAACCTTGGTTGGCTGGAAGTTCTCGGGCCCGAATGCTATTCCAGCCAACCGTGGAACACTGTACGAAGCGGTCGATAACAACTCGGCAAGCAACTCGATCAGATTCTCATCGAAATTTAATGTCAGATGATTACAGAGAACTCCATTAATACTCCTTTCTTGTTGACATTTACCAATAAGATTTCTTGAAATGCACGAAATACATCAAGTTACGCGGAACACCGTATACACAGAATCACCCAGTTTCCAGTTGTACCGCAAATGACGGGCCACCGTGTATACGAACGAAACCGACACGGCACGACATCGAGTATATCAATTTAGTAGAACCAAATTGTTACGATGTCGCTTTCTACGCCGCGAAGAAGGAAAAGCGAGCTATCATCGAAATCTGCATTTCTCGGGTGCCGCATGGCGTCGAGCGTGTATTAAAAGTTACGTTACTGTCGATTTCGCTTTCGCCTGGTGCTCCTGTGTACGAGCACCGGAAGAGGAATCGAGGGTTTCTAACGGGTGTTTTCCAACTTCGCTTTCGATCGTGTCCCCTGCTCACGTTTCGCTTACGTAATGTATACAATTGTTATTAAATCGAGCGGTTATAATCTCAGACCGTTTTGAATGAAGGAATCTCGAAATCGTCTTTGTTCCTCGGAGAGTTCACAAGAAAATGATCGCGTTTGATATGTATTCGTTATATCTGACGTCGACGAAAATACTTACGCGATTCTGCAACAAAAAGGAGACTAACCTTCCAGCTTATTTTCTCTGCGCATCGTCGTGTAAGTGGACTATTGCTGTAAGCACGGATAACTGTATGATAAGGTTGATACAGTTACCTCGTTACATTCCCGTCGTAATCGTAATAAAACCACCGATGTTCTCGAACTCTGCTCCCTATAACTACGTTAATTGGCCTCTGAACAACCCGTACGGTCTGCACGACCCGACCAACCAACGGGTGTCTACTTTTCATTCGCTCGAACTTTTTCGAGGAACCCTTCTTGCCGAGTCCCAATCGGCTTTGCTCCCTGAACAGAGGATTGGCCAACTATACAGGTCGCAGACGCTTTGTCTAACTCTAAATCCTTCCTTCCACACTCACAATCAGATGTAACCACGAACATGGAATTGCCGATCGTGAAATTTCACGGCATCATCGTTGAACGGTGACGTAAATAGCATCGTCGGTGACGCTAAACTGAGAGCTCTCCCATTGGTAGCTTCTTTCAGGGCGTTCTTCGATCCACGCAGTGGTTGAAACAGCCCACGATTCTAATTTGTAGGTACCTTGCGAATTTCTGTGTCAACCACATACAAGATAGCTCGCGAAAATATTCGATCGGTTCCAAATGTTCAGTGCTTCAAAAATGAAATATTTTTCTGATTCAAGGGACTTGCGTCTGAATGGATCACGTCAACTTTGATCCACGCAGAACATATTCCTTGAAAATAGTAACTGTTTAAAAACAGGAGATATTTATAAATATTAGAGCGATCTTCAAATTGTCTGCACCTGTAGTCACTGCAACTAATACTGCAGCTTTATCTTTTACGCATTGAGAATTTGATTTGGATGCGGTCGTCGATCAGCTGTAATTGGTTTCACCGCGTAAACGGAAAATTTCCTTATTTGCATCCTGCGAGGGAGGACGTAGAAAAAACTGACGCGTACAACGAATTCGACTGCGTCTGCCTTCCGATGTAATCTTGGAAATAGAGGGGCTCGGAGGAAACTCATTACAACTGCTCGCACTTTGTCGTCGTCGTCGTCGTTGCCGACGTCGACGTCGTCAGCGTGCTGCGCCGACTCGAAAGCATCGGCGGATGCTCATTTCTTATCCGACGAAAGAGAAGCTTTCGACTCGCATCCTCCGTGCTGCCAATATCCGTTAAAACGCAACCGTAAAACGAAAACGTAGCCGTACAGGCCGTGATTCTAACAACTTGTAAGTGGCCGACATTTCGCCCCCAACGATAAACAACGTTTGTAAATAATAACGAGTCCCTTAACCCTTTGAGGGCGGAAAGCTTCGGGAAAAATCGTGCACCATGTGCTGAAATTTTCCGTGGTAGAACACGTGCTTAATTTAATAATTAATTATAATTATATATTTGATGTCGACTGCTCAGTTGTTTTAGTCCTTTAAAATTGCAAAATATGTAACGAGACATATATATTTTAATGAAATAAGCGAAGATGATAATTCGTCTAAATATATCGGTTGAAAGCGTACAGTAAACGCGTGTGCCTAGGCCAGTGCGGTGGCCCGTAGCACACGGTGAACGATCTTTTTGAACGCATATGTGCGTCTGTCGTCCGCATAGGGTTAACGAAAACAGCAACTCACCGATTCATCCGGTCAATGAAAAAAAAGAACGAAATCTTTCATCGGGGTTCAACAATCGATCTCGTTACACAGCGTTGGTCAACGTTATTAATGGAAACGTTCATTCGCGTTTAATTACAAAATCCAGACGGCGGTGCTCGTAGCGTTTCCAGACTTTATGCACCGACGAAGAAATTACTGTTACAAAAATATTCGATGAAAGTTGCTGCGTCTTATGCAGCTGCTTCTCGAATTTTCGTTTACGTTTATATTCGTGCAAACTGTGGATAGCTATTGCTTATCATGTACAAATGTGAGCCCTTTTGGTAGCCCGATTTCATTATGGTACAGCTGGACTTCTGAACTGTCTATCCAGTTTCTTTACGGGCCTCCAATCTACATTTGGTTTAGAACTCTGAATGTGTCAGGATATGCAATTACTACGTAGAAACCTATGTGTAATAATATGTGTATGTATAACAAAGTACAGGCATTAACGCGAGTTAAAAATGAAATGGAAAAGAATAAATCAGACATGAATCACGCATGGGTCAGGGACAAACCGTGTCAGCCCACACCTAAGCTCTAATGAGGAGACTGCGAGTTCTTGATCTCCGATTTCAATCAAATGTTTTCGCAATGTCAGTATTCTACGTATAGATTACTGTGTTAAAATTGTAGGACTCCCATCTCAGGAGGTTTCAAAACATTTTTGAGATACGTCTCAAAAGTATAACGACTATGATCAATGCAGATACGCCTATATACGTACTTACTACTATTACTATATAAAATTTCATTGAAATCAGTGACAACCTATCACGGCAATTTATAATCTCCCTCGAAGATTAACCATTTCTCAATAACCCTACTACAGATCTCAAGGCAAACTCGCGCTACAATACAATTCTCCCCGTAAGTTTCACAGCTCTACTATCAACGAACTATCGCTAAACCACTGATTAGGTTACAACGTTGTCCACGATTTTATCCATCCGCTCCCGACGCTGCCCCAGCTAATATTTCATTGATATTCCGTTGGCGTATTTCAGGATATCTGCGCGAGGAATCGTTCGATTCGACGGTGCTCGAATTTCGTGGCGTGGTCGTTGCGCCGGCTCGAAAGCATCGGAGGACAGTCGTTTCCCATCCAGAGAAGGAGAGGGTCGCTGGTTCGGTCGCGTACCTCGCGAACCACGACGCGTAAAGAAAGAAGAAAAGGAAAGGGGGAGCAAGAGACACGTTGGCGAGGGCGAAAGGGAAAAGAGGGGCTCCTCGTTGGATGGAAACGCGTTGGAGGGGGGCGACGGGGCGGGAGGGGTGGGTGCGGAGCGGCCGATGGGTGGGGAGGAGGGCGAGATCGTTCGAGTCAGGGGGGTTAGGCTGGAGGGGTTGGGGAGGGGAGGGGGAAAAAAGGCACGTCGTCCGAGTGGATGCGATACGCGGCGGAGATCGTACGCAATGCCCGTGGCTATCTAGCTTAACTCGTGAAAGCCTAACGAACGTTCTCTCCTCTTACCCGACCACGTGAATTTGCTGTGGTGCGAGCGAGCGAACGAACGCGCAGACACCTGCACCAGATAATGTCTCGTAATAGCCGCTGCAACGAGAGTCGACCGGCCCCGTAATCTTTATAGTTTTAAGGGTGGAAAGTGGGATCGCGGCGTACCGGAAGAACGGGATTTGTACGATTTATGTATGCATGTATGTGCGAGCGCGCGAGCGAGCGTTTCGCGTGCGCTTTTACAGCGGGCACGATGCTCGTCATGCGTGTTTGAGGGGAAGTTTGAGTCTCGTGGGTGGGGACGTAAACATGGAATTTATGAATGATCATGATTTTTAGACGTAAGTAGTATGGGAGTATGTTGGTTTTGCGAAGTTGAGTGCTAGTATCGTGGCTTTTGTGAAAAGTCAGGCGCTGGATTTAATTGTTTGACCATGGGTGACCTAGACCCACAATTCTGTATCAAGATATTATAATATTACTTTAAATATCACTGACCAGGAAGCCTCTGCGGAAGCTGTGATAGCCAAAGGGTAACTTCCGAGTCGAGTGGAAGATGTTCTGATCTTTGAAAAGCAAATCAACGACCATTCGATCGAATCATCCGAACAACGTAAAATATAGGTTCTCGAGACTGTTTAACGGTGTGCTATCAATTGTTACAGCCGATGTTGAGGATCGACGGACGCATTGTTGGGGATGCAAATACGTGAATATGGTATGAGTATGTTACGTAACCGTCGCGTAAGTACACTCGGTTAAGGATTAATGAAGATTGATCTCTTAGGAGATGGGAACATACTCATTGTAACCTTGACACAGTTCCCAAAGCTCTTCCTAGTTTCGTGGCAAGCGAATCTTGGAACACAACTCCGAATCGAAGTACGCAGGACAGTTTTATCGCTAATGTACATACAAACTCTGTTACATCACGGTTGTGTCTCGATGCTATGTAACATCGTAACGCGACACGGTAATATTTCATTTGCTTTACGACGGCCGTACACACAGGCACGGAAGTTGCTACTGGAGGGTTTGAAGGAACAACTGAAATCTGTGTTGGTTTGCTCAGGGTAGGGCATACACGGGGTAGTTTATTTTCCAACGATTGATCCGTGGATGACCGAATCAAGGATTCTTCGCGTCAACTTCCATTCCATGGAATCAGAACAGAATCTCCTGCTCCAGAGGCTGATATGCAACCTCATGCTTCACCGTTGGACACGTTTGCCAAAAATCAAACTTTCTGTTCTACGTGAGATTACTACAACTACTGACCGACCAGTGCTCTCAGATTTTTGCACAGCACTGTACATCATATGCAATTTCTGACTCCGCCTAAAATCTCACCCGATGACCACGCATCACCGAGCAACCGGTTAAATCATCGAAAGAACACAGTCTCGCGGTGTCGTTAGCCACGCACGCAGTGGCCGGAAAGTCGAAAAGAGGAAGAAGCAGTAGGTCTGAACGTGGCGGCCGGTGGCGTGGTCGGTGTCGGCGATGGCTCGCAATTTACAGCGGCGCAAAACGATTTCGAGCCACGTTGCCGTGGCTGCGTATGGATCGAGCTTTAGAGGCGGACGCGCGCGGATCTCTTTGTGCAACACGAGGGCCCGCAGGGCCATCTTCTTTCTCCTCTTCGGACGGCCTCTGATACCTACTCCCCACCCCTCCTTTCCTGCTCGTCTTCCTTCTTCTTCAGCAGCCGCGTCTCCTCTGACGCCGCTCGCTCCTCTCTGTCCTCGCGACGAGTCATCTCGTTTAGGTCGTGCAACCGTCGCGGCGGAGGGGAGCGAGGGGCTCGGCGGCTACGGCGAAGGTGGGAGGGGAAGGGCGGCCAAGAAACGAGCGGAGGAGCCGAGAAGAGAGGCGACAGGGTCGAGGGAGAGTAGCTACGGGACAGAAGGATATATGGCTGTGTATTATGTACTCGGGACCCGTGTTACATACGCCTCCGTTCCTCCGTCTGTGTACGTGAGCGAGCAGGTGTGCGTTTCCTTGTGTACGAGATATCCTGTGTATTGGGGCTCACGCCGGTCCGTCGAAGGTGTGCGAGCTCACTTCGCACGCAACTCTCTGACCAGCTCGCGTCGAAGATGCGGCGAACATGGAATCACGCGACTCGCGGACGCGTCAGCCACGACCGCATTTTTCACAGGGAACGAATTTTTACGAGATAGATAGCATAATGATATGAGACGCTGCGTCCACACCGGAACAGGCCCTTCGATGCATCGCCTCCTGAGCGAACATTGTTAGCTGTTCGCTGACGAGTTCCTCGATAGATGCGTATTAACCCTCTTAGCGTAGAGACTTCCGATGATGAACGTGTACAGTGAGCCGGCCACTGCGGTGGGCACGTGCTTGATTAAATCACTATTGTAATGTCCGTGCTGTCGATTGTTAAATCGTTTCGGTGTTGTGAGAAATGTTTAACAGAATGTGCATGTTTTAATGAGATACTTTGACGTAATGATTTGTACAAATGGGTTCGTATTCATCACTTGCTAATGAAAGGGTTCAAGAGGTAGTATTGGGGTGGTGAGAGTTGGGGGGTTACTGCGTCTGAAGGATCACCCCTGAGTGGGGAGAGGAAAGGTACCTTCTGATAAAACGGTTACATGTAACGTAGTGCACATTTCAAAATCGATGGATGATTTTTAAAAGATTAGTTTTAACACGTAAATATCCTGCGAAACTGCGGCAGACATCGGATAATGGCACCGAACGGATCAGACACCACTATTCGTGCGGTATTCGTGGGTGGAGTACAGCGATGGCTGCCAGACAAATTGCGACTGATAATTATCACCAGGATGGGAGAGAATATCGAGAGATGGGGTTTGCGTGAAATGGAACGACCAATTTTTGCTAAACCTATAAGGGCGGCAAAACGCTTGGGAACGTTTATGGTCGAAAGATTGATGGAATTCGAAAATGAATCGATATTGTAGGATTTTCTCGTAACGCTGTTAATACGCAATATTATTAAAATGTTGCTTATTGCCGTAATTATTGATACTTTACGTTTTCAAAATTATTGAGTTTTAAATAGGGGTACATTTAATCTGATAAGTCAAAGGTACATTTTATTTTCCATAGTAAATGATTGACCCACATTTGCTACAAAATTGAGTAATAAATTTGTACTTGTTCCATTAGATTTACAACTATTAGCGACGCGTTTACAATTAGTAATATGTGACATACAGCGAACTCTGGTGATCGGAATCGTTAACAGCCATTCCGTTCTGCAGCGCCCTTTTTATCGACCAACGGTAATATGACGTATTTCTTGCATATCGTAATTTGAAAATGCAAACAGAATAAATTATTGGAATATCTTAACAATTCAGATGTAATTCACCCTCACTAGTAATTATACATTTAAAAAAAAAACATTTCCACCAAAAATTCAAGGAATTAAATCAACATTAAAACTTTTACAATATCAACGTATTTTTGGATATAGGCAAATTCGCGATTTCTGTTGGCCAAATGCTAGCCGAGCTGCTACAGGATAGTGTTCAAGTAACCGGAGCACTCCCATAACGGCACAATTTAACATTGTTCTTACCGCTTTACCAATATAAGGTGTACCTTAAAATTAAAATGAAATTCTTAGAACACACATGAAAATTATTATAAAATTTAATATTTGACAACTTATCGTTTATTTATTAACAGGAAGCACTTACTGCACATGTATAAGACTCCATCGCGGGCCTGCAAGTTCAAATAGCTACACCATCCGAGTGGCTTCCCATCTACAAAAGAAAAGTAATATATTAATCAAAGACTAACATGTATCAGCTCATAAAAATATAAAAAAATTCACATTTTACTCCCGTGAGTCTACATGTCATAGCTAAGTAAGATTCTACGTTTGTGGTGAAATCAAAGTACGACACGCCGACCAACGATCTGTTCGCCAATTGCATACATTCGGCTGTGGGATTCTCCATGTGTGGCGCGATAATCTCGTGCAAAATTCTTCCGCACAATTCCGTCGTTTCTTTCGCCGTTTTACGACATACGTTCATCCTGTAGAATTGCCAGAAATCACATAAAACGATACCGTTCAATGTCATATTAGAAACAGAATTAATCATATAATTACTGATCTGCAATGCCCAGAAGATAACCAACGACGCGCCAAAAATGATTGCTACCCTCCAGTTCTTCGGGTGTGCTGTGTGCCAGACCCATATCCGCAAGACACACAAAAGGGTATCCGATGAAGCAGCACTGCATCAACGCCATGTCTCTTTGGTATATCCCGGGGAGGTCCTGCTTAATGCGTCTGTTATTCGCTGTCACGTGTTTCCATCGAATCACGTTCATCGTTTTGAACCACCTTGAACGCGGAAACTGTATTCGTGTGACTGGGAACGGTAAAGCACTTTCGCGGGAAATTTAATGGCACGTCCAGAAACTCACTTCGAATCCGCGTCGAGCATGTCCGAGCGGAACAGCTCGTACGTGTGCAACACCGTTTGGGCCATTCTCTTGAACATCAAACTCGGTGTAGAGCTGTGCTTCGTGAACGTTATCACCTGTGAAACGAACACACGGTACAGCGATATCTGTCAGATCTTCCTTTCGGCGATTTTGGATGCATGAAGAATGTTTATTTCACCAAAGAGACTTCCGATTTATAATATAGAGCAGCGTTTTCCAAAATGGGTTCCCCGATTTAAGGTGTCCTTTAACCCTAGCACTCCCAAGGGGGGGATACTCTGTGCCCGCTGTATCATACTTTGTGTATTTATTTTGCTAATCAGCTCGGTCAAAATTCTGACAAAAATAGTTATTGTTGAATATATTGAGCTTAACCATATACTTTATTGAGGAGCAATTCAATGTTGCGGTTTCGCAGAATGTTTCTTATCATTGAATCCAACATTAATTTGACAGATATAATTATTTCTTCAAGGTGGGCACTAAATGCTCCCCCGTTGGTAGTTCGAGTTTTAAAAAATACCTTGGTAGTGCGAGGGTTAATCAAATCTACTTGAGTCCAAGAAGCAGCAACATTCTTCGCATTAATCTTCTTCTTATACGGTTTTTCTTCACGACAATTACAAATTTTTGACAATTAAAAACAGAATTGGCTTTTATTTTAATGTTTTCTTTTTATATGAATACATTCTCTCTCTTTCGTGTGTTTCACTTAATGTCTCACTAAAATTAGAGTGGCAGGAATTGTCCGTAAAGTATAGGAATGGGTTCCGCAGAGAAAGTAACTTTGAGAGCAACTGGTACAGAGTACTGATTGTTAATGAGTGTCTATTATTATAAACCGCTTGGATATCAATATTTCAAGGCGATAACCTCGATTTCATCCTTTTGTTATAATTACCTCCGCTACGTCCGGAACAGATAATATGGCTGTTAAACCCACCATGTTTGCCGTTGTGAATGCAAACAAATTTTCCATGTAATGCGCTTGGCCGCTGAAGAATTGAATTTTATTACTCTACTTTGTGCTAAATTATTTTCATTTCACTGATAAACTGCTAAAAATAATTAGATGGTCATTGAGATGATTTATTGTTGATTACATTGCTCTCAGTGTTTTCTTCGTTGCTGGCACTCGTCAGATTGTCCAAAATAATTAACCCTTTGATTGCTATCGGCGCCTATAGGCACTCGACAAAGTCACTCACCGTGTACTGCCGACGCCCATGGGCGTTCGGTGCAACGGCTCATTACGTGCTGTTGCAGCTCAGCCACACGCAGCGTTCGCTTCGTTTCCAAGTAGTCCGCAGTCAAAGGGTTAAGAGTCATGAAATGTGATATACTTGCAGTCTATAGTTTGACAGTACTCACATTTTAAACAACCGTTCATCGTACCATTCAGGAAGATCATCTGGCGACACTTTGATGAATTTCGGATCGATCGTGGATTTGTCGTTCAAAAGCAAATTAAATTGCTCGTCCACCGTGGATGGTTGAACTAACAACAATTAATATAAAATTCTGCACGCGTTCGCAATGATTGCATCTGAGAATATCGTGGACTCTGCTCACCATCGTCAATGTGTTCCTTGTTTCCCATTGTCGCCGTTGAAAAAAACACTATCGAGGACGTCACGTTACGCACGCGTTGAATATGAAATCAGGAATACAACATGTAAGGTACAATGAGCAGATACGACTAACAAAGCAAAACACGTGTTTAAAGAAGCTAGACACGCGGTTAATCACTTAAACCGTGAGCAATTTAAACAAATTATTTCGTTATCGTAATGTAGGCGCGACACTTGGTACTATGAGTAACGTGGAACATTTCGATAGAATTCCGAGGGCGAAACGTTGCAGAACAATAATTAAAAATTCTTTATTAACTTTCCAATTACAGAGACACCGCATGAAATTAATTTTAAAATATCAGAATGCACCGTGTAACTTTGCGAGGTCTGATTAACCCTTAAGTGGATTATTGGGTAGCGGCCTGTGCAACTGTAAGCTAATAATTGTTTAACATGTGTTGATATAATTATTTGAAGATTTATGTAATCCTCTATTATCTCATTATGCTTCTACTGCTGTAAGGAAAATTGATTTCTATTTTGTCTATTCGGTAAAAATTAGTTGCACAGGGGCGCTACGGAACCAATAGTCCACTTAAGAGTTAAAGCGACTGACAGAACGAAAGGACACTTTTGGAATTATCCTACCTCGCGCCCTCCTTGTCGATGCACCTGCGTTTGCTTTCGATAGCTCGAAGAACCTCGCGGATCGAGGCAGATCTAGCGGTACGCTTCAGCTCCAAATAAAGCACGAACGTGGCTACCGATGAGCCTGCAATCAGCAAACAGAATCCAGCGCCTAATGGTGTGAGTCCGAGGACTTGCGCGTTCCCGTCGTATCCGTCGTGTTCCACCAGAACTTCCCGAAGATTATAGCTGTCCCGTCTGCGTATAACATCTCTCAAATGCCAGACCGTAATACCCGATTCCTTTAACCGTAGCATTATCTAAGATCAAACGAATGGCATGACTGATTATGCAAGAAACAATAATAAATGCGAACGTGCATATCAAGGACGCAATAGATACAGTGACCGGAAAAAGTATTCGTACTTCGTAACATACTCGACTTTCACATGGAATTATTATATAATGGCCAAACTAAATCAGGACTTTTTTTGCGCCAAAATGTAAAGAATGATCGCGGCTTTCGAATGGTATGTATTTTATTAAGTGATACAGAAGTATTTACAAAGTAGCAAGTAAAGTTTGCAGTGTTACAAAAAGTACTAGGGAAAGAAGTATTCATATATTTGTTATTTTGTTCTGAAGAACGAAATAAATTAAGAATTAATATATGGTTGGGTACCCTTTTGATTCTATAACTGCGAAAAATACGAAAACACCGAATAACAAATAAGGACGAATTAAAACTTATTTTAGTGCAAAAAGGGGGAAGAATAGATAATATATTAACAAATAATTTAACTAATTTTATGGCTAAACGTTTAGAAGCAATTATAGAATCAAAAGGGTACCCAACCAAATATTAATTCTTAATTTATTTCGTTTTTTAAAATAAAATAACAAATCTATGAATACTGTTTTCCCCAGTACTTTTTGTAACACTGCCATCTTTACTTGCTACTTTGTAATAACTTCTTTATTACTCAATAAAATATATATAATTCGAAAGCTGCGCTCATTCTTTATATTTTCACGTAAAAAAATCTTGATTTAGTTTTGCCATTATAAAATAATTCCAAGTTAAAGCCGAATATGTTACGGTGTATGAATACTTTTTCGGTCACTGTATATGTAGAGTCATTTGTGTTGCAGTCGCCGGTGACCAACACCTCAAATTTAATTTAATTAAATAATTATTGATTGTCGCAAAATTCTGAGCAAACTTCATACTAAAACGATAATGCAGAAACAGAAGAACACGGCTGATTATTCCAATCTTTGTTTTCTTTACGATTTATATAAAAAATAGTAAACTATATCGCGTCTGATTAGGTATGGCCACTTTCACTGTGGCGGTTCGGACGCGGCTGCCTTACCTGGATACCGCGTACAATTTCCAAAAATCGAAAGCTGAATGCCGTGTGATTCTGGCATTAAAATGAGAGTGAAAATAAGAAATATTGCTTTATAATATCATGCTTGTTGTTTAGAATTCAAACAAAAAATAAATTGCACATAACTAGCTGAAAATAGAAAATGACGTTAGAATATGTCAGTGATAACCAGTTATAGGTTTCGAAATGACGCAGAACTACGTCGACAGCAAGCAGCTACAGATTTTAAAATGACATAGAACTACATCGGCGGCTGCCAATATGTTAAGATTTTTCGCAGGATAATACATTTTTGTACGTGACCTCGGTTGTAAAATAAATTTTCACGCCTGTAACCATTTAAATCAATCGTACGTAAAAGGTCCTGTTTTCAGGAAATTCGGGTTTCTTTCTGTTTAAAAAATTTATTCGACGCAAAGGTGTTAAATCTGTGGCTTTGAATGTTCAGTAAAGAATTGTTAGAGTTGTGAGATGGTAATGTACCTTGTTGACAGGCTCTAGGAGCCAGGGTTGCAAAGCAAAGGCAGCGTAAAATTGTCCCACGGACTCCTTCATCAGCCTGTAATTCTATCACGTAATCAAATTCAGCGTTTTGTTTAGCTCTGAGTTCAACCGGTTCGCTGCATTTAATTACCTTGAGATCGCTGTTTGAAATGTAATCTTCCGGGAAGAA
This sequence comes from Macropis europaea, assembly GCA_916610135.2. NCBI lineage: Eukaryota > Metazoa > Arthropoda > Insecta > Hymenoptera > Melittidae > Macropis > Macropis europaea. The sequence continues at coordinate 9,646,706 of OU744350.1, read as the reverse complement.
GTTCGTGGCGACGATTTTCCCAAGTATCGCGTAATTATCTCGCTTTATATATTCTTTTGCCTGCGTACCATTGCCTAGGTGAACGTACCTGTTTGGCAGTTGGGCTGAATAAGGATCCTGAAATGAGTACGTTCTCCATGAAAATGATCGCGAATTGTTCGAATCGTTGCGATGAAACTTCACGAACCGTGAGATCGAAGTAATCATTGAACGGTGGCGTTTGGCCCATTTTTCCCCATATCAAATTTGCCGCCAGAAACTGTTGTACAGTATCGATTCTAAAAAGAATCGATCACTCAAAATTTGTTCGAATTGAATGAATAATGTTACACTACCTGCTCTCGTATTCTGGACGCGCCAGTCTAGCTGCCAGGCTGCTACAGTAAGCGGAAATTATTAACCACCCCGCAGTTTGCCATAAAGCTGTCTGTAATTTATTTTTCATGGTTCTTGGGACTGAGGAACTTAATAAACAACCGATCAGGTGCGTCAGAGTAGTCAGATAATTTCGAAAACCTGAAAACGAAATTTAACTCAATTAATTTAAACTTTTGGTGCTCCTTCAATTTTTTTTAGGACAGTCTACATATATTCACTACAAGTTTCAAGTTACATTTTGGAAATTTGGGATCTATCCATGCACGAACGTACACGTACGAACTGTATGTAATTAGAGCAAATATGAAGAGAAACCAAATTTCAATCGAAAAGGGCCTACTGAGGGCCCAGAAGCTCGTCGTTCGACGTGGACGAGGTACCAGAAAATGAAGGTACAGCTTGTACCACGGTTCCGATAGGTGCACAAACTGATTTTGATCGTACGTCACCCAGATGCCCGCAAAAGCCACGTCTGCCTGTGAATAAATTATTAAAGTGTATTAACTACCCAGTCTTCATGAATCAATGGACATTTTATGTTTTAAAACTTTTCTGTACTTTATTTTCGTTCAGCATTTGTATCATACCGCCTTTCCATACTGTTTCGTTCACTCGTGAACCATATCTAGAAATGAATATTAGTTTGATAGTATACATAATAAATTAATAAACAGTAGAATGCACAGGGATATATACGTATAATTTCCTTCTGGTTTTTTTATCGACCACGTGAAATTCAGTGTTTCCGCCATGATCAAGAACAATCGCATTTCGACGCCGTCCCTTTCTAAATCTATATTTTTAAAAAACTTGTAAGTTTATGTGGATTTTAAAGAAAATTGGAAAATGTCCAATGAACGTCTCACCATTGTCCATTAAGTAAACTTCTACTTGCTCACCGTCGATCGTTTTATTAATCGTTCGATGCATGTATGTCATTGGGGGTCGATAGATGCTACAAACTTGCAACTCTCTACCGTGAAAATTAATGTGATCGTAATCGAGAGCCATTTCTTCGTACCTTTTCATTTAAGCGAGAAGAAGGAGGAATAATACAGGAATATTCACGAGTTCATTATATAAATTCGCGAATCGTGCGGATATTTATGCAATTTAACATATTCAAATATCTGAAAAACGCACATGTAAAACCGTGGGATAATTTTAAAAAGAAGGAAAGTAAATTTTAAAAGTTTAAGAAGACATTTTGTGAAACACTTACAGATCAAAATACAGTTTCATCGAAGTTTCATTGCTATAACTGCATTAATATAAAGAATATTGAACTCTAAAAATATATTTTTATATTTGCATAAACATCCGTAGTCTATTTATCAGCGACATACCTATTGAGTTCAGTGAATATTCTTGGTTTCAGGTAATTCTGCGACAGCTTCCATATTCCAGATGATGATACAATATTAACGTTTGCGTGACCATAAAGAGAGCCATCAAGTATACTAGAATTACTAGAAATATTATTCACGATGACCAGGATTTCCGTTTTCCATAGTAAAGATCGTGTTCTACAAAACGAACAATATTTTGTAAATTAAAAAAAAACACTGTTAATTATATAGTAATTAATAGGCTGTGGATTTTTATGCAAATATACATTTTTGGATTTCAATATTTTTAATTTAAACATAGCTGGTGAAACGCAACTATGGCAGAACTACATTTGGGGGAGAAAATATTTGAAAGTATCTTTTCTTGTTTCGCTTACTCTATAAAATGTGCATTTTTCACTAACTTGGATAGTTAAATTGCATAAAGATCCGCAGTATAGTAATTAATTTACTCTTTTATGAATCTCATTATTTGTTCGTCAGTAGATCCCAGTAAGAAGTATCCGTCACATTCCGCGTCGATTCTCTTCAAAACGTACTCGTATGGGTAAATACTTCTGAATTGAGCAAACAGTGCCTCCAAATCTCCCGCAGTATCTAAACGAAATGTTGAAACCGATACAATACCTATTTGTAAAGCTCCGCGATCTATCAGTACCAACCGTTTAAGAAAACGTTGCAACATTTAGAAATTGGAAACGATAGTCGTATAATCGTCTGAAAATGATCATCGGTGATCCAGGATTTATCCTCAAACGCAAACAAATCTCTCTTGCTACCTAGCACCGGAACGAGAAATATCGAAAGAGTCTGAAACAGATAATCCACTCTCATGATGAATCATAGTTCCTGTAACTATTAAAAAGGATCAGGATCCACGATTTTCAAGCTCTGTGTCGTTTGAGCAAATGTGAGTCTTTACAGGCAGCATGGAAATCAGTTCTTCAGCTTCTCAATAGCATATGAATACGTTCGTGTTAATGATCTTTAATAACTGTATTGTTTAAGCAAACGTGAATTTTTTGCACTAAGTAAGGAAACCTTTCGTTCAGTTTTTAGTAGGACATGAGTACATGTACGCCATATCATTTGAATTAATACCATCCGTTCAACACCATATCATTTAGAATTCTTTTTGAGCAAACGTAACTCGTTACAGGAAGCAAAGAAACATTTACTTCAGTTTCTCGATGGTGTATGAGCACACTTATATCACTCCATCTGTAATCACCGTATCAATTGAGCAAACGTAAATACATCTGCAAAGAAAACCTTTAGTTGAATTCCTTAACGACGTATGAGTACACATCAATCGAACTTTAATCACCGTATCGTTTGAGCAATTTACAATTCTGTTTGAGCAAACGTGAATTGTTACAGGAAAAAAGAAACATTTACTTCAATTTCTCGATGGTGTATGAGCACACTTATATCACTCCATCTGTAATCACCGTATCATTTGAGCAAACGTGAATATTTCTATGAGGGAAAAAAATCTTTGGTTGAATTCCTCAATGACGTATGTATACTTATCATTCCAACTTTAATCACCACATCATTTGAGCAATTTAGAATTCTGTTTGAGCAAACGTGAATTGTTACACGAAGCAAAGAAACATTTACTTCAGTTTCTCGATGGTGTATGAGCACACTTATATCACTCCATCTTTAATCACCATATCATTTAAGCAAGTGTGAATATATTCACGGAAAAAATCTTTCATTCGACTTCTCAATATGAGTACACGTATGTCGATCTTTGACTACTACATTATTACTGAATCTTTGAACAAACAAATTTTGTTTTATCACTAATTCTTTATCGTCGCATCAACTGCATACAAAAGTTACTATCGACTGTGACTCTTTTTTCGTTTCCCAATGATCTTTGATTTGGTGGATGGCCAAGGTTCTCTGTCTCCAAAAACTGTCGTGTGAACAGTGTGCAGCAGCAGAAGTTTAAGCAACCTGAGAACTTCATTCACAGGCTGAGTGTATAATTCGTCGCAGAGGGTCACGCAATTATATACAGAGACTTCTGGATATATGTATACGTGCAATTGAAGCGTTCAGTGTACACAAGAGCACGCGTGTGTAGGGTGTGCAATTCCACGATAGATAAGTACGTAGAACGATAAAGAAGCCTCTGTAAACGGAATTGTAGCGAAACATAATTGCTCCTGGTGTTTCCACTCGTATTCACGGTTTTATATCGTCGACGTTTTAATTGACGGTACGAGAAACATTAATCGCGCCGGGTCGATGATAAACCATCGCGAGAAAAGGTCGGTCTTATCATTTGTCACTTCTTTTATTATTGTTTGTTGTGCGTCCCGGGGTGTCGCGAGCTGTTTAGAAAACACGAGACCGATGCCAGTGGAATGACTAACGACGTCTAAATTTCTTTTTAATAGCTCCAAGGAGTTTTACAATTTGTCCAATATGAACATTTGGTAAATTGTAATTTATACTGTTATTTGTACAGAACTTACAAGCGTCGCTTTTACATAAAGATTACGTGAATACCTTATGTTATTAGAGCAGGTCGTTGGGGTGCTTCGTGTGTGATCTAGGTAGTCTGTGAGTACAGTTCTCCGGCTAGGCAGTCAGTATTGTTTCGTATCTGCTATTTAGACGTATCATTTTTTGATACGAACTTCATCATTACGCACCGTAGCCCTAACTATGATGGATTGTAACGCTTCTAACTTTGTCGCGTGGCTTTTAACAACCATCGTGTCGTAGGTGTTTAACTAGGAAACAAATTGATTCGTCTGTATCCACTTTCACTGCATCCGTTAATTTCACCGTGAACATAAGTCATTTCCGTGAACATAGTGCAATACATCATTCACGATACAATCTCGTTTGCGACACGTTACAGCTATAAACATTTACTTAATTACTGACTCCTCGGAAGATCGACATCGATCTAATTACGCCCAACGTATAATTCGACCGCTTAGCGTGTGAAAATAATACGAGATCTCGTAATTACATATTATGACAGGCGTCCGTGCATAAATGCCGCGGCACAGTTTGCGTAATACCAACAAAATTTATCTCGACTGATAAAAAATTGTCCAACATCGTGAGAATACACGGACGGTCGTTGATAACGCTCGTCATTTCGATGGTAAACATTATTCATGCCACTCGAACAGTTTCTACCCGTGCCTTGCTGGGAACGGTGCGCATACAAAAGATTTTCATTTGCATCGATTGTGACTTTTAGCTCGAACCGCTGGAATCAGCTCGAAACACCTACCGTCCTTCTCAAATATATGCGGTGACGTTTTCACCGGACCGTGCATCAATTACGATTTTCCTCGGTCTTTATACCGACGTGCACGAAGTCGATGCTCTAGAACAAGTTCAGAGTCATCCTCGTCGCATCGTGGAGGAGTTCAACTTAAAATGAGTGTTTTTGTTGCGAAGACGTCATTTATTATCCAGGCTGCCATAGGTGATTGTTAACTGAGTTTACGCTCTTATTACCTAACACGTTCTCTACCATGTCACTCATATGCGAGTGGCAGTGTTGTTTTGCGATACACCGCGATATACAATCATAATAGTGTTTATTTCTTGAAAATACCTGTAGTTTTTGTTCCACATCTCGAGAGGGTCACTGGTCCCGGTCTTTCGAATTTTCAAACAGCAATGTAATAAGAAAGTGATTTAAAGAAAACAAAAAAAAGCTGCTTGGGTCATTCTAACTGATTGTTTAAAACAGCCTGGTAAGGAACGTGTTAATGAAAACTAAAGAACTGTTTCTTATTTATATGGGACATAGGGACAAGATGTTTCTCCAAAGTCGGTTTTGTCGGATTGGGTAACATGGGTGGTCACATGGCAAGAAACCTTGTAAAAAAGGTAATTTCCAATTGTGTTTGATACGAAGTGCATTTTAAAGCGAATATTCATTAATTTGAGAATCTTAGGGATATAAGTTAACCGTGTATGACATCGACAAATCAGCCGTGTCGAATTTGACAGAGGTAGGTGCCGACAGTGCACCAAGCCCTGCGGAGGTAGCAAAAGATGTCGAAGTTGTTGTTTCGATGTTGCCGTCTAATCAACACGTTATGGGTGTGTATAGTGGTAGCAGTGGTATATTGAGGTAAATATAGAAATACGCTAATTTATAATTATTTTTGAACGCGATTATGCGTAACAGTACCACCAGATCTCAAACGTGAATTGGTACCCTCAGAATTTATAAACCCGATTGTATATACATGTATGCAGAATTCATAAGATTTGTATTGGGACCATCTTACACCTCTCAAACCAAACTAAGGTTTCTAGAGTTTTAAGAGATCGAAATTGGGACTATTCTGAATACAACAGACGTTAATTAGGACCCTGGTTTCGGAGTTGTTGCAACTCGAGATTTCAGAGTTTACGCACTTCGAACTCTAGAAAATTCGAAGTCTGAGGAGATAACGACTCGGGCACCCTCCAGTTCAGGATGGTCTCGTCTTGGGATTCCCGAGTCTGTATAGAACAGTCCCGATTCGGGTTTCTTGAATCTGGAGGGCCTCGGGTTGGGTCCTTTGAATCCGAGTGGTCCCAACTTGAGTTCCTTGAATTTCAGAAATTCGAACTTGTGTCTCCTGAATCCAGGGCTTTCCTATTTGAGACCTATGAATCTGACGAATTCCGACTCGTGTCTATTGAATTTGGGGCGTCCCAACTTGTGGCCTCCGAGTCCAAGACTGGATATACTCATCTTCCATGATTCTTAGTTCATCGACACTGCTCGTGACAATTCTGCAGTTTTCTTTGTTTTTCAGGTCTGCAAAGAAGAACAGTCTTATGATCGACAGTAGTACGATAGATCCCTTTGTGTCTCAAACGCTAGCGAAGGAGGCTGCTGAATCTGGAGTTAGCTTCGTAGACAGTCCTGTGTCTGGAGGTGACGATATAGAAAATTATTATTCGAGATAATGGTGATTGGGAACTTTTTAAGCATCTACGCAGCGCTCAATGTTAATCTTTTTGTCAGGTGTAAATGCAGCCCGAGATGGGACGCTAACTTTCATGGTGGGAGGCTCGAAGGAGAACTTTGAACGTGCCAAGCCTCTGTTAGAAGCCATGGGGTCTAGGATTGTGCATTGCGGAGATGTTGGAATGGGACAAGCTGCAAAATTATGTAACAATATGCTTCTGGCTGTTAGCATGATCGCCACTGCGGAAGCATTTAATCTTGGGCAAAAGTAATATGCAATATCGTAATCGGTGTTAGACGATGGACATAATAGGTTTATTAAGCTGATCATGTTTCAGACTGGGATTAGATGAAAAAGTGCTGGCCGACATTGTAAACTCAAGCAGCGGAAGATGTTGGTCTTCTGAATTGTATAACCCTGTTCCAGGAATTCTGGACAATGTTCCAAGCTCTAAAAATTATGAGGTATTTTGCAACGGACTTTTTATATTACACATGTACTTTTCTGTCTACTGGTACAGTGGATTTAATTTTAGGGCGGCTTCGGTACGACTTTAATGGCCAAAGATTTGGGATTAGCGCAATCCGTTGCGGTTCAAGCAGAAGCACCTATTCCCTTAGGTTCTTTAGCGCATCAAATATACAGAGCCATGATTGCTCAAGGATTTTCGAGGAAAGACTTTAGTATCGTGTACCAATTCTTAAAGGGGCAAAATTAACGTTACACAAATTGTCGGTAATGAAATTATTATTCACTGCCATCAATGTACACATTTTGATACACAATTGTCACTTTTTACAGAAAATAAATATATAATTATTAAATGAGTGCAACAGGTACTCCTTAATATGACCAGCGTTATTAGTTCATAACAGATTCATTTCGATGTCCATAGCCTGTCTTACGCAGAATTTCATGACGAACATGCTGGTTTTTGTTAGAATGGAGTCTCTCTTTTCGTTTCGTCAGAAACTGAAGAATTGTGAAGGGCTACGTCAGACTGTCCAGCCATGTCGACCGGAATTATGATACCGGAAGAGGTGGCACAAAGTTTCACAGATTTTTGGAAGTGACGTCACAGTTCCAGGAAATTCTGCGAATTAATTTCACGGTTTTCTATACGGAGTGCTGACTGGGTTTTTCTATGATTTAACTACGTTCAAAGGGGAAATTAAGGGAAGAGGAAAATTGGAACTTATAAACTACTAATAATACAATTTGTCTGATTAATTTTGATTTATTTAAATTATCATTGGAGATTACAGTGGATTTCAGCAAGTTTTCACAATTTATCGTAACACAATTGGCTTAGTCCTAGTGTTCACTTAACAATCTAAACATTCTTAAACTACCGTAATTTAAACGTACAAGATGTATCAATTATTAATTGAACAATACTAGAGACTCCTAAGAATATATAAAACTTATTGATAAAGTTCAATACATAATATAGGTTGTCTGAAGAATGTGTTAAAGTTATATTTTATTTATTATTAACCCTTCGATCGCGATCTATGTACTTAGAAACGAGGCGAACAGGGGAACGCCTATGGGCGTCGATAGCACACAGTGAACGGCTTTCCATAACGCAAACAGCGCCATCTCTGTCGGAATCCCGGAACTAAGTCGCGGTATTCAATGTGGCGCCATCGAAAAATCCGCCAGGGGCGCTACAAACGTCACGTCGTTGTATAATTCCAGTTGCAAGCAGAAGATGGCACTGCTGATACCTCAATCGGTTCATGGTGCTCCGCAAAATGATACCGTAGGAGGCCCCAACGCCATCTTCTGTCGCAATTAAAAACTAAACAGCAACGTGCCGCTCGTGGCGCCTCTGGCGGATTTTTCTGTAAATAATCGAGTCCTTTTCGCCAGGTGGCGCCACATGGAATACCGCGACTTAGTTCCGGGCTTCTGTCAGAGATGGCACAAGTTGTCCTGCCGCTACTTAGTTCCGAGCTTATGTCAGAGATGGCGCCACTCATGGTAGCGCGCGGGTCGAACACTGCGTACGGCCGTGTATGGTAGCACACAGCGAGCCACTGCAACGAACGCCTATGGGCGTCAGCAGTACGTGGTGAGCGGTTCTGTCAAGCGCCTGTAGGTGACAGTGGTAAATGGTTAATACTAATCACAGACGAGGCACAGAATAGACCATTGATTCGATGCATTTTTGTGTCACACGGATTTGAGGCTCTAGAGCACCATTGCCATTTTCGTGTCAGATCCTCCTGTGTATAGGTTGAGATTGGCTTTACATGACAGCGCTATTAGCATTAACAAACTACAGATGTACTCTGTACTATGAACTCTGTAGTTTGTCGATGATACAAGCAATCAATGATTTGTAATGGTGCTTCTTGCGCGCGGTATTTAAATCACTGATAATTAAGTACGGAAACGGAAAGTTCATAAATATGTACCACCGATGACGATGATGCGTTTTTCAGCAGGCTGTTTTTGTAGTTATAACAATTCGCTTAACTACGAATGTTCAATGAATTCACAACGATATTGAATGTTTCCAGAATTAATAACAATAAAAATATCGTTCCCATAAAGTAGAATAATTTTTATTAAATGAGAGTCATAAGAAAAATGAACACTGATTTTTATATAATTTCTTGTCACGTATCTGATCGAAGGAAACAAATATTAACAATGACTTTTGATCCTTAACAATGTAATACGAAAATAAATAAACCTAGTTTCAATGTATATTAGCGTTCATGTACAATTGTCACAGAATAAACCACGAGTCGATCAACAATACATTAACCATGATTTCGAGATGTATCACTAAATTTGTGATGTATGAGTAATTAATTCTTTCTCCTAAGCAAATAAAAATATATTCTCCTTGTAGTATTTTAATTCTTCTATGCTTTCTTTAATGTCTGACAAAGCTTGATGACTGTTCTGTTTCGTTGGCACATTTGGATAATCCTGTGGTCTCCATCTCCTAAAATAAATATCACATTGTTTTACAAAGTAATTAACGGTAGAATTGTAAAAGTATGTCATGAATAATATAGAAGTAAACCTTATTATACCTGGTAAGTTCCTTGATGGTGCTAACATCAATGATTCTATAATGTAAATAATCATTAACTAATGGCATGTGCTTGATTAAAAATATCCTATCGACGTAAATTGTATTGCCAGCTAGAGGACAAGTTTTCTCTGCTATATATTTCTTTAGGAAGTTAAGTAACAATTGTTCAGCCTCTCTTAGGCTAATTTTGCTAGACTGGCACTTCTGTCTCAAACCTGTCTGTAAATACATGAAATTGGTAAGATCAAATCAACCCAACACAGTCTATAAATACTTTCAAAGGAAAGCAATTTACTTCGGTATGAGTCTTGATACACCAGTCATTCATATTTTTCAAAACTTCATCCGGTTGATGAATTGCTACATGAAAGTCTTTGCTCACTGGATTCAGTTTTTCATCAGTTATTATACAAGCAATTTCCAAGATTGTGTCTGTTTCGATGTCAAGCCCAGTCAGCTGGAAAATACCACATTATAGTAATAATACGAATAGAATGTTTTTCACGTAATTAAGAAAAGATAAAATAAAGTATTACATACTTCTGTGTCTATCCACACAATATACTTATCTGTGTTCCTTTGACCAACTTTGTTCACCAAACACTGCAGAAATAAAATTAATGTTAAAATTACTGAAAGAAAGTTCATCAAACGGATATTACATCTGTTTAAGCATTAATGACAACATATTTCTTCAAGAATAGAACAAAGACTGATGTGCAGACATAACCTATTTCATGTTTGTTATTACATACTGTCACAAATTATGCAATTAAATTAAACCGTGATGCACTTACTGTTATCGGCTATCTTCTATACTTCAATCTCAAAACAAGGAAAGATGAGTCTCTTCCTTATAGTGAACATAAAACGGAATGATGACCGCAAAATGTGATTACGTATGAATTAATGACAAAAACGTTGTAAAAAAAAAGGATGTGCTGTAACGATACTCATTCGTAAGCTTAGTATAAATAATTACAGGTATTATTTCAACCATTTCGTCTGCATTGTTGTCCATCGCTTTCTATTTCTGAGTCCGCCAATAGCCCGAAGAAGTATTGTCCACATGCGTTGGTTTGCGCCCTTTTGTTTTTTCGTTGCACGATATTTCTGAAACAAGATTACGAAACAGATATTCACGGTTCTCACGAGAATATTCGTGTTGGCCACGAGTTCTCGCACACGCACGCACAACGTTGTATCAAAGAATGTTTTTAAATCAGTGAGACGCTACTCCACAAAATTCTGGAATTTCTCTCACTGTAATGGCACTGGAATAACAATGTCGGCCTTGACTACCTTTCTTCTAACCGCTACCGACAGCTGTGACCGTTATTCGAGGGACTACGGTGTTACATAGATTTAAAAGTATCAACAGCTCGGATAACAAGGAGAAACTTTAAAAAGGACGCCGTTACTGTGAACTAAATTTTCGTAGGCACAACATTAGCCACGTGTTTTACACACTATGTTTTTACAAAATACAGTTTCTATATCAGAGTCTTTAATCCAAAGATCGTGATATTTCATGTACATTGTTCATACAGAGACAGTACAGTAAGTACTGTCTTTTTTTCTGTTCGAAAATCTGAAATACTTGCGTTTACCCCGAATCGAATTTTGGCGGGAATGATCTCATTAGACACGTGTTCTAGCATAGCTGACATTCTGCGAGTATAATAATAGTTCATACATAAGGCTTGTGTTTCAGCTGCTATCGATTTCTGTATTCGTTATTCGGAGAGCTGAAGTTTTAGATAAGAGTAGAATTATCAAGAATATGATAACGATACTCGGATGTTCTTAAAGGGTTTTTCATCTGAAAACTGTTCAGGCCTGACAGTTGAGTTTCAGCATTCGAAATATAAGATAAACGTAAAACATAAAATATAGTATTAATGCGAAACTTAACTCAAGAAACGGAATCTATTTTGTTGTAGCGCTCGCTACGCTAACATCGAAGGGACTGCCTCTCTTCCGTGACGAGTCCATTAATTTTATGGCCCTTATAGGGCCATAAATGTTAGGCCACCTCGTAACTTATGGTAAGTTTCTGTCAAATGTCCCACGTTGATCAGGCCCTGCATCTCATGTATGCCGATTCTCGTATTCTGTTACAGAAAGAAAACCGGTATGGTTCGTATTGCAACGCCATTAAAATATGGCGGCATCACGTCCTGATCACGTGACTATAGAACTTCCGTCCTTTTCCCGCCATTTCGATGTAAAATATTATTTTCTCCAGAATTATATGAAAGCAATTGTTTTCTTTAGCTTGCCAACCTTACATTGATATAACCAAAATGTATGTCCTGCTTCTTCAAAAGTTTTCTAAATTAAGTTAGAAAAATGTTCCCGCCTAAATTGGGTATACCGCGTCCCTTAGCAACAGCGCATACCGGGGACCAAAGGGCGTAACGGCCCCCTGTATACACAATAATGATGTAGAAACTGGTTCGTGCAGCTGTGCAGGCTGTTGGGGCAGTTTGAAATTCTGAGGCTAGCATTCAGCTGAAAAGTCTTTACTCCATTACTTTAAACCACAGAACTTTTATGATAAATGTTCAAATGAAACGGTATCACCGAATGATATTATATTTCTAATATAATTTGTCAATAGTAAGTGATGTGCAATTCTATTAACCGACAGACTTTTTAAAGGCATAGAATCTTCTATTACAGGTGTACTATAACGGCACAATTTCATGAAATTGTGAGTAATATCCAGAAATAAAATTGGAGTATTCCTGTATAACCTCAAAGTATTTTTTTTATAAAAGATGGCAAACTTGGGTAACTTTCATTGTCGAAATAAGGAAGTTCTGTTTACTTTCACTTGCTGAGTTAAATCCTCTCTAGACTATTTATAAACAAGAATTGAAACGAAAAGCAGCAAATATAAATACATACAACGCAATTACTTTGTGAAATCCGTTATTCTTAATTCTGAGCGAGTCTTTATCGTGTAGAAAAAAGACCAGACCTATACAATACCTTCGTAAAAGACAAGGTGTATAGAACGCTAAAGTTGGATATAGCCACCAGTCGATATCGGGTGTCCGAATAACTATAAACGACCTACTGCCATAAAGTACCGGTATAATTTTAATTCCGAACATATGTCTACCATCTGTAAAAAGATTTATGAGTGTCAAGATGAGAATGGAGAGTGATTTGAGAACAGCAGAGTTGTTTCTTCGTAAAGAAAAGATTGTTGGCCCTGAAAAGGGCCGATTTTGTATCTTGTAATGAGAACTTAAGCTCTCTCTCCTCTGATTCTGCGTGCCAATTGAATGTCTTTCGGCATAATAGTAACACGTTTTGCGTGGATGGCACACAAGTTCGTGTCTTCGAAGAGACCTACAAGGTAGGCCTCGCTAGCTTCCTGAAGGGCCATGACAGCAGAGCTTTGGAAGCGCAAATCGGTCTTGAAGTCTTGAGCGATCTCACGAACGAGTCGTTGGAAAGGCAATTTACGGATTAAAAGCTCGGTGCTCTTCTGGTACCTTCTGATTTCACGAAGAGCCACTGTACCGGGCCTGTAACGGTGAGGCTTCTTAACTCCTCCAGTTGCGGGTGCACTTTTACGCGCAGCCTTTGTCGCCAATTGTTTCCTGGGTGCTTTACCACCGGTGGACTTCCTTGCAGTTTGTTTCGTACGAGCCATTTCGCTTCAAAGAAGTCTCAGAGGACGCTATGCAGAAGTCGACTGGAAAATACGGTTTAGGGACCCGGACGCTCCGGTTATATTCCCTGCGAGCTGCTTCCTCTATCGTCCGATTGGTTCGAGCGGCGTGGAGGGGAGGAATCTCTGATTGGCTCACCATCGAAGTGGTGGGAGAAACGACACAGCATATAATCCGGCTCGGAAAAAATCTTTGTCACAATCCATTTTGACTTCACAGCGTGTAATAAATATTGATTCATTATGACCGGACGTGGAAAGGGTGGTAAGGGTTTGGGAAAAGGAGGAGCAAAGAGGCACAGGAAGGTGCTGCGAGATAACATTCAGGGAATTACCAAGCCCGCCATCCGCAGATTGGCAAGAAGAGGTGGTGTGAAACGTATTTCCGGTTTGATTTACGAAGAAACGCGTGGAGTCCTTAAAGTGTTCCTTGAGAACGTTATTCGAGATGCTGTTACGTACACTGAACACGCCAAAAGGAAAACGGTGACGGCTATGGATGTGGTGTACGCCTTGAAACGCCAAGGCAGAACTCTTTATGGTTTTGGCGGTTAAATCTGAGAGAAAATTTGACGAAACTTTACAAATCGGCCCTTTTCAGGGCCACCAAATATTCTTAACGTACAATAACTTCTTGGTCTGCGAAAACATGAACCCGATTTCATCGCATTCTAATTTGAAACTATTCTATTCGATTATACTATGTTGAAAATTATTTCAATTACATGTCACTTTAACCTTACCGTACTAAAAAAATTGTTTGCACTTCCAATACAGAAGCGAAAACTGAGTGAATATGACATAATGGCAACGATTGTGTACGAAATCATTACATACTAACAAACTTATTTTTAACGGTCTGAATAGAAAGGGACCGCTATTTGACACTCGAACAAGATTTCTAGGATGAAGTCAAGGGCTGTAAAGAGGCCCTTAACAAAAACCGTGTGACTCAGTAGGTGGTCACAGGAAAATGTCTAGCCACTTGGATACGCCGGCAGATGTTCGACAAAGGGATTGAGTGATGACAGGAACGAATTTTCTAATTTTTATCCTGACCATAGGATTAATTTCTAATTTAGGTACTTGACGTGGATGAATAATTTTACACTGCTTTAAACAATAAAATTTATTAAACCGAGGTGAGGATGCTGGAGATACAAGGTGTCACACTTGGTTTAACGTAACAACAAGTTTATTAACAAGACTGCTATAACGAAACAGAATAACAAAAACGATTTGTCGGTTGCGATTCGATCACGCGACTTGTTCACACGTCATGAGTAGCGATGCGGATAGGCTTCGATATCGATGCGTGGGAGACTCGCTCGAGAATGCCCGTCTCTCCGTCAATTTCTCGTCGTTCTCATCGAGAATTTTGTGGCATGCAAAATGTGGAAAATCCCGAGTGGAGAAGGGAAAAGATTTCTGCGTTCGAAACCCGAGGAAAGCGTCAAATTCGTCAACGGTCGGCTTATTGTTTTGTGACGCTTACCCTCGGACTCGCTTCTGCTCCGCTCGGAGTTTTCCGTTGCATGCCACAAAGCAATAACAACACTTAATAGTAACGATAATATTCAACAAAAAAACTTGGTGAATCGCGGACTGGTGAAACTGTACGAACCGAAGGCTACATAGGCAAGTAACCATCTGACATTCTCTACGCGTCGCGAGCAAGATCCCCGAAAAGGACCCGTAGAATTAAAAACCTACGAAAACTCTGAAGGAAAGGGAAAACCTTCTCTCAAGCGTGCATAAACATGTGACATCGTGGCGCTGCGTAGCTAGGGCCTACAACCGAGACAATTTATTGCCCCTTTTGTTGGCGAGCTCAAGTGGTCTGGCCCGAAGTTTTCGATGGTGAAAGTTCTCGTTCGAAATGCAGTTCTTTCCATCGACTCTACCCGCTACACTAACACTTCAAATTAAGAAATGGGGTTATTCCTAAAGGATCTAGTCTAGGTGTGAGGGAAACGATGTTCCGAAAAAAATTGTATCACGTCATGTATTTCGGAACCGTTGTATTGCGGATACATACAGTGTCCGCCGTAAACGTGGACAGTCCATTATTTTCTAACGTATTGGAGATACAACAAATTTGTTTATATGAAAATTGTATGATACAAAAAGGCACATTTGTTAACGAAGACGAACTTCTTTTTACATTATTATTTTCCGAGACATGATGGTCAAGTTTTTTTAAATCGTTTTTAGATATATGAATAACGTTATTACTAAACATTCGTGAAAGTGAGGACTCAATTAAAAATCCGAATATAATTGAATTTTTTTTATTTAACAACAAAAATATTTTATCTTATAAAGAAACAGGATAAATGAAATTAAAAAGTTATATTTGGTATTGAATTTATTAATAAATGAATAAGCATAATTAATTTATTTAGTAAGCAGATCACCTGATATCACGAGATTCAAATGTTCCGATCGTTATTTTTACGAAAGCTTAGTTATCCAGGGTTAAAGCACGTGTACTGGAAACAGAATATTTACAACATAATTATACGAACCTATCGGTAATACTGGCACTCGATCTTAAAACAATCGTGTACGCACTTAGATGATTCCAAATGTTCCTTTACGTCGCTCAAAATGGTTGTTTTATAAAAACTACAACATGATCGGTAAGTTTATGCGACAACCCTCTGTCACATGCGGACGCTCCAACAGCCTACTCGTTAATAGCTTACTCAAACGCCCATGGGCGTTCTCCGCACGGACCATGATAATACATCGAGCGGTTATAAGCGTCCACATATTTAAATGTAAGACGTCACTGACCAAGGTCAGATACGAAGGCATGTTCCAGGCGAGGGCATCTGGAATTTGTCTCTTCACACCACTCGCCCGGGTCCTTCAAAAACTCAACCCCGGGCTTAAGGACCATGCTAGCCAAGTCGAGGGAAGCGGTTTATGAAGAGTCAACAGATATTCTATTCCGAACCGTTGAATTGAGTGGACCTCAGAATATATACCTCTTCAAAGACATAGTCTTACGTTGTTCCTTTATATAGTCTTACATAAACGATAAATTTTCAGACCCTTATTGATTAAACATTTTTTATTTCTTTTTCTGAATGCTGTAAGGACATATACATGTGGGATTGAAATATGACTTAAACTGTGAGACTTGGGTTGATAATATAAAACTATATATATATATTAAAATAATAAAAAGACAACACAATACATATCTCCTCGCAAACAGAATTCACGCAACTCTCCACGCAATACTCTCCACTCAACCGCTCAATCAGTTCTGCTCTGCACTGTGATCCGGAAGTCCCAAAAATCTACCCAAATACATACACACATATTCCACACACATTTCCACACCAGATTCATACAGAGGAGATGAATTCCCAGACAGTCACTCAATCCGTTCGACACTTGACTTCTGAGAACGCACGCACCTCTCACGCCATGCATCCCATCAATACTTCCACACTTTTCATTCATGCGCCTAAACAGTTCGCCTATCTAGACTGCCCTCGAGACTAAACGACAAACTAGCAGGTGATGAATTACTCGTCGCCTAAACGCTGACATAAACATGTACAAAAACATCCACCAACACCACATACATGGAGCTGAAAAATTGCAGGAAACATTATAAATACTGCTAAGAGATAAATTCTACTTTGACCTTTCAACAGCGATCGGCGTCTATGGGCGCTTGGCAAATCCAATCACCGTGTACTATCGCCGCCCATGGGCGTTCGTTGCAATGGCTCGCTGTGTACTATTACAGCTCGAGCGCACGCAACGTTCGCCTCGTTTCTAAGTAGCCTGCAGGCAAATGGTTAATGTACAACACCAACGTGTAACGTGTTTCAGAGAAATTGAACGCAGGTAGAGGTTCCAACGAAGGCGAATGAGAGTGGTGGCCCTGAAAAGGGCCGATTCGTGTGGCCTGGAAACAGGCTTCATTCTGGATAAATCATTTTGTGCTCGTGTACTTCGTAACTGCTTTCGTACCCTCGCTGACCGCGTGTTTGGCAAGTTCACCTGGCAATAAAAGTCGGACGGCCGTCTGCACCTCCCTGGACGTGATGGTGGTCCGTTTGTTGTAATGCGCCAAACGGGACGCTTCAGAGGCGATTCTTTCGAATAAATCGTTCACAAAACTGTTCATGATGCCCATGGCTCTGGACGAGATACCCGTGTCCGGGTGAACCTGCCTCAGAACCTTGTAAATGTAAATACCGTAACTCTCCTTCCTCTTCTTCCTCTTCTTCTGTCCATCCGATTTGCTGCTGCCCAGGCTGATGTTCTTCTGGGCCTTGCCGACCTTCTTCATGGCTTTTCCAGCGGGCTTCGGTGGCATCCTGACAGACTACGCGTACACCTTGTCAAAATATCGTCAATAGATCGTATGAATATGCTCGTAACGTTCGGATCACACACAGAACAACAACGCTCTCGTCGTCGCGACGCCGAACGTCCGCTTTTATAGAATAAATAACACCGGCGCCGCTTCAATCCTATGTAAACTTACCAGCACACAGGTCACGGTTACGTTCTGATTGGAGGAGAATCTATCGTTTACGGTTTCAACGTTTTTCGAAAGTTTGAAAGCTTCGCCGGTACGATGGTACGAGTAATTTATATTCTTCTATAGGTAGGATGATTTATGCAGTATATGCCATTCGTGAATGATACGACTAAGCAGGAGGTATTTTAGATGAAAAAACAAAATGAAAATGTAGAATAAAGATTTTTTGTACTAGGATCCGTTTTGGAAGAAAATCAGTTTAGATGTTCTTCGTACCTCTCGTGCGGAAGATTGGTGCGTGTGTTCGTTAAACACACTGTTTGAACGCCCATGGGCGTTCATCGCGCGGACTATAGTAATATTACAATTGGGAACTGTTTTAAATGTAACTTTATTCTACAGCTTCTTACATTTGTTCTTCTATAAAATAGTACCAGTTTTTCGGAAAACCTTCGACAGGCATTTTGAGCGACTCGTTTCCTTTTCACTTTCAATGCAGTTTTAGAATATTCTACAAGGAAATCTTTCTTCCCTTTAAGGCAAAAAGGTCAGATTGATCCCAAAGTGAAATTTAAGTAGAGATGAGATACAACGAAACAATGGATCTCCAACGGTTCGTCCGACTTCCGAGACAGGCGTTGCGAATGCGAAAAGGACCAGAACCCCGTTGTCAGTACCTCGAAAGTTCCTCAAGGACCTTCTGCACGGTCATGCAAATCGACTTTTGCTGTAATTCGATCCCTGCTAGCCTATGCAGACCGTCCAGATTATTCAAATTTCCCAAATCACCCACGGTTTTCGCAATTTTCCGGGAAAACCGTTAGCTGTTTACCTCGGAAAAGGGCGTTTGTTCAGGGTATATATAAGAAAGCATTTGTCGTCGATTTTGTACAGTTCACCATGATTTCTGCGAGTGTCAGGTCGCTTTTCAGCATTGTTGCTGCTCTAACGTTTACCAGTTACGTTCTATGCAACCCGTTGCCGAGCAATCCTTTCAGCATCATCGACAGATCGCACACGGACCTCAATGGCAACTTCTCCGCCGAACGCAGACTCACCAGCGTGAGACATTTTCCAGTAATAGAAGGTGTGTATATCGCTGTGCTAAATTTTTAGTTTCATATCGCAAACTTTTGCTGATATAAAAAAAATCGCACACCATTTATACAGGGTGTCCGCCGTAAACGTGGACAATCCATTATTTCCTAGCGTACTGGAGATACAAAAAAATTGTTTATATGAAAATTGCATGGTACAAAAGGGCACATTTTTTAACGAAAACGAACGTTTTCTTACATTATTATTTTCCGAGATATGATGGTCAAGTTCGTTTTTTTAAACGGAAGTACATATTTTTCTTCAGGTCATTTAATAATGTTTTTCAAAACGAATTTACTGACACTTAATGTATACACCCGATTTTTACTGTTTTTCGAGATATAAAACTTATAAATTTACTGATTCCTGCGAAAGAAATTCCGGCCGAATAGGAAGTACCGATGGTGGTCCTGTTCGCGCCTGAAGTACCACATGTTAGACATTGCCTCTTGAAACAGATACGAAGGGTCTGCACTAGGAACGGCTGGCCCAAATCCGGACAATTGTTTTCCGCCACAGATGTAGCATTTGCAGTCAGACCCTTTGTACCTGTTAAGAGGCAATGTCTAACACGTGCAATTTAAGGCGCGAACAAGGCCACTATTGGTATTTCCTATTCGGCCGAATTTTTTCCGTTGAAAATCAGTGAAATTGTAAGCACAATATCTCCAAAACCACTAAAAATCGGGTGTATACATTAAAGATCAGTGAATTCGTCTTGAAAAGCACTATCGAATGACCTGAACAAAAATACATAGTTCCATTTAAAAAAATTAACTTGACCGTCATATCTCTTAAAATAATAAAGTAAAAAGAAGTTCGTCTTCGTTAAAAAATGTGCCCCTCTGTACCATGCAATTTTCATATAAACAATTTTTTTGTATCTCCAATACGTTAGGAAATAATGGACTGTCCACGTTTACGGCGGACACCCTGTATAACTTCACAGCAGATTGCTTTTTGAAGCTTCTTATTAGTGTTTTAAATTTTACATTTCCTGATTTTGTGTCCTTCTATTGCTACGAATCATTTTCTTACACGTTTCTTTATATTTTTATATTTCGAATGATACAGTGTATACACAACATGATTTGGATCGATATATGTAAAAAATCTAATAGCTTCAAATTCACCAGTATATGTGCAAAGAAAATCTTGTCATAGAATGCCACAGCTTACCCCATTCACTAGAGTCATCCGAACGAATTCATACATTTATAATCACCTTTTATTTAAAAAAAAAAAAACAGATGACACGGATCGAATCGTCGGAGGACAATACGCAAGGACGAATCAGTTCCCGTTTATGGCGGTGGTGCATCGGCTGATGGGCAAAGGAATGGTGTCCCAATGCGGAGGGACAATAATCTCTCACAGATGGGTGTTGACAGCGGGTCATTGCGTGGCCTCCGGGCCTCATCAGTTTTTCCTAATTTTCGGCACCATCGATAAATCTGGCGTGGGATACAATTTCTACCACGGTTCAGGAATCTCGATGATGTCGTACAAGGGAGTCCTTCATCCTGATTACAAACCGACTATAAATGACATCGGTCTGATATATTTGCCGCAAAACCTTCCGTTTTCTGGTAAGTAAACTTCCTACCTTACCAGCAATACAATCGATCCAATAAAATTGATCATTTGGTGACTTTCCTTTATAGAAAGCATTCAGCCGATTCAATTGGCCGGTCACAACGATATGAGGGAAACTTTCACCGACAAGACAGCCACCGTCATCGGATGGGGAAAAGATGGAAATTATGGGACCGGGACGACGAAATTGAAGTACGCGACATTACCGGTAATTTCGAACAACGTGTGCGGCTTGTCCTGGGGCGTTACGAGCAAACACGTGTGCACAGCCGCAGGTTATGGTCAAGACGCTTGCCAGGTAAATAAACACGTGACACGAGTCGATTTCGATAATAAGTGCAGTAGGGTGGGAACACGATTACGAACCTTTTAAAGGCGTTTTCAGAACGAAACGGAGGGACGAGCCAAACGAATTTTTGTATACCCTATTCAGACTAACAGACACGACGCAGCTATAGTCTGAATAGGGTACAGAAGCGTGCGTACTGTGATTGCATGCTTTTCGTTGCACGATCATGTGCACGTTCGTTTTGTCTCCTTAATGTTTTGAATTATCGAAATTCAGTTAGCATAGTCAACAATGAATTCAATCTGAGTTAGAAAATTGAGCAGGGTGTTATCATGTTGTACTAATGTATAAATTTTTAATATCATTCGTACAGGGCGACAGTGGAGGACCCCTTGTAGTCTATGAAAACGGCATGCCACTTCAAATTGGTATAGTGAGTTATGGGGACGCGAATTGCCCCAGCAATAAGCCAGGCGTGTTCACGAGAGTCACCGGGCACATTCCGTGGATCGAACAAGTGGTAGGACAATATTTCTAAACGAAACTTGTGATATCAATGGTTTTATACGGACGACGGCAAATGTAATCGCATCATAACTTTTATACTCATGTAAATAAAAATTATTTTTATACTCATAGAGGAAAGATTTCTCTCCCCATGCATCAACGAGCTGCGTTATTGTGAACAGTTCCAGCGAGTTTCGGGAAAAACCGATATTAATAGGCTTTGAAATATCGATTAGCATCCCTTCGGCTAATTTCCAGGAACGCCATAAATAGTCGGAAAATGTCGAAATTTTCATCAGTTCGCGATGAATCTGAAAAGTGCATCGACATTTCTTGTAACGATCATTTTTTTGATACTGCATCGAAGTGTCTGCGGTTATGTGGGTAAAAACGGCCGCCATGTTAATTCTCAATCAAACTCTATCGCCTCAAAGTTTTTTTTTCTCTCCCTGTAAGTATCTTCGCTGTAGAGTTGAATATCCTGTGAGCCGTTATTTATCGTTGCTAACGCGTGACATCGATTTGTTGCATGAAACAGACGATACGAATAAAATAGTCGGCGACCATTACGCTCTTGACGGGCAATTCCCGTTTATGGCGATCGTGCATCGATTGATTTCCGGTGGAGCTGTGGCTCAGTGTGGCGGTACAGTTATTTCGAAAAGATGGGTCTTAACAGCTGCACACTGTATATCGCAGCAACCACGAAAGTTTTTCGTTATCTTTGGCGTGGTTGATAAGTCGGGCATAGTGTACGATTATAACTACGGCCCTGGAGTTTCCATGATGACGCCACACGCCGTGGTGCATCCTGAATATCGTCATAGCCAAAACGATATCGGACTGTTGTATATGCCACAGGATATACTGTACACTCGTACGTATACAAGCATTTAGTATACACACGGTGGATCACTTGGCATTATCGTCTTGATTTACGTCAATTATCTCTAGAGAAAAATAGATTAAAGTTGTATGGGTTCAAGGGAGACGTAAGACAGATCAAACAAGAACAAAATTGTGAGAAGAAGAATGGTGTAAATGGTCGTTACGTTGAACAGTTTCTGTAAATAAAGCTAACATTGATCAGAGAGTGGTGGTTTCCTCTTCTCACAATTTTATTCTTGTGTAAATAAGAAAATGGTACATCAGTAACGTTTTTTGTTTTCTGAAGACTTCAAGGTTGTATACTGATTTTGATAATTTTTCAAAATGTGTATATTGTATATAGTTAGATCAGTTCAATTGCATAAATATATGCAGTCTATCTACAAATAAATTTGATAGCTTGTAAGTACACAGGATTCATTTTAAAGAATACAAGTGCTGCCCTCGTGGTGTCGTTCGAAGCTCCAATAGAGTATGTCTGGTTTTCGGCAGAAAAAATTCAACCGATACGGCTGGCCGGTTACGGCCAAGCAACGGAATCCTTTGTTGACCGAAACGGCTACGTGATAGGGTGGGGAAAGGACGGAGCAACCAATGCAGGCACAAAAGCCCTAAAGTATGCCGTGCTCCCTATAATCGCTAACGACGAATGCAGCCGTGTCTGGAAAGTCGACGAAAGGAACATATGCACTGCCAATGACCTTGGTCAAAATGCCTGCCAGGTAGAGCTTCGAAAAACTTCATTTTCTACGAAGCTCCATAGGAACAATACTTCTCGTACTACATTTTCAGCGACTTTAACGCGTTCACTGCTGCTCGAAACATTTTTGGTTTAAAATAATTTGTTCGCAGAAGTCGGAGTAATTCAGACACGTGCAATTACTGCATACAAGCCTGTATACGATAACATAATCGTGTATAATTACTCAAAGTTATTAAGATGAGTTAAAAACTGAAGAATGATAAAACAGAATTACGCAGATCTAGCACAAAAAATTCTCTAGACCACACGTGGTTCAGATCACAGTGGACGTGTTAATTTTATTCACAAAAATTATCGAATATATTGTCAATTAGAAATCTACAGAGTAACTTAGTTAGCATTTTATACAAGGCTTAAGTCATCGTGTCAGTGCAAAGGGTCATCAAAATAATATTTAATACCATATTTCTATACCGTATTCGAACTAACACGTTGCAGCCATCCAAGCCAGCACTGACGCTGTGAATAGGGTATAGAAGCGTGCATCCGACGCGTCGCATCTGCTTCGATTTGAATACACCTTAATGATCATATATCAACGCAGTTGAAACGTCCTTCACATTTTAACGGTTCCTTAATCATAACATTTAGGGTGATAGCGGCGGGCCTCTCCTAGTAATGCAAAACAACGAACCGCTTCAGGTTGGCGTCGTTAGCTACAACGATGGAGGTTGTCCCAGCGAACGACCTGGAGTTTTCACAAGAGTGACTACTTTTACGCAGTGGATTCAGAACGTTACTGGAATTCTTTACTGATTCTGAATATTCTACGTATTATAAATGTATTATTTTGCCCAAATTAAAAAATAAATATTCCAGTATCTATTAACCAAAAGAAGAGAAATATAATTCTATTACATGCCTAACTAAAATACGCTATATCAGTTCTGCGTAGATTGGAGTTTAAACACATGCGACGTAAAGTCAGTAAGCCAGAGATGTTCCCCGAAAAACTGGGGGCCCTTAAAAGGGCCGTTTCGTGTACTTCCTCTCTTCTCTCTAATAAACAGTAATATTAGCAGTACTACAAAAATCTGATTCAATCGAAAAGAGCCTAAAGGTTCTGTTTATTTATTTTTCTGTATGTTCCCAACAATTTCTCGTACGAGTTTTTCAAAAGATTTCTTCGGAATTAGCAATTTGGTGCTCTCCTGGTAACGGCGTATTTCTTGATCAACTTTATTTTTCGATCGGCGTTCTTTCTGAATTTGGTCGCATTGATTAATGCGCGTCATTTCACCAAGAAACGCAGCCCTTCGACCGACAATGTACCTAACACTGTGCCAGATGTTCGAAGCACCCGTATATATGCCCTCGGTTCGATCGTTACGGTGCGTTCTCCTATTGGCTGACGCGTGGTGGAAGGGGTGAGCTCGCTCAGGGCATAAAAGCGTGGTTGCAAGGACGTCGATCGTCAAACGTGTCTCGTCTGTCGAAGTTGCTCGAGTCTAACGTCCATCGAAATTCAAAATGACTGGTCGCGGTAAGGGAGGAAAAGGATTGGGAAAGGGAGGAGCCAAGCGTCACAGGAAGGTACTTCGCGATAACATCCAGGGTATCACGAAGCCCG
This sequence comes from Macropis europaea, assembly GCA_916610135.2. NCBI lineage: Eukaryota > Metazoa > Arthropoda > Insecta > Hymenoptera > Melittidae > Macropis > Macropis europaea. The sequence goes on along the minus strand of OU744350.1, from coordinate 9,622,057 downwards.
CGATCCGTCGGTTGGCCCGTCGTGGTGGTGTCAAGCGTATTTCTGGCTTGATTTATGAAGAAACTCGTGGTGTTCTGAAAGTCTTCCTGGAAAACGTCATCCGTGACGCCGTCACCTACACTGAACACGCCAAGAGAAAGACCGTAACCGCCATGGACGTGGTCTATGCTCTGAAGAGGCAAGGACGCACACTATACGGTTTTGGAGGTTAAGCGAGGAGGATTTACCAGCGACGTGCGATTACCCCGGCGATCGTCAAACAAAACGGCCCTTTTCAGGGCCACAATTTTTTCAAACTGAGAACATTGTCGTTCAATTTCATGTGACTTATAAATAATATATAAATAATGCGCGCTCCCGAAGTGTTTTTTTTACAGTTGTCGGTGAAACTATAGTCGACTCCCTTCGTTTGACATGTAAACGTAGTTTCAAATACAACCATGTACGAATAGTACCTTCGGCCCTAAAGTTAAATTTTTCTACGTTTCTCAAAATATTTTTTAAATTCAATTTCAAATTCTCTGTAACATGTAATTTCATGACGGAAATAATGTAAATTGATGGAGAATAAAGTATTGAATTTGAAAGAATTCAGTATTTATTAGGATTGTTATCTTTTAAGTTTGGTTTATTCGTTAAAATTCGAGAACGATCGAAAGCTATGTAAATGACATTCGTATTCGTGGAATCTACAGTTCAAGTTCAATGCATTGTAAATCTGTTACATATGTGCATGTGGTATAAATATGAGTTTCGTATATGTGTTATCTTAAAGTTTGGAGGGAGGTTCTAGGAAAGCTTCATAGGTTATACTTTTTACTCCGATTTAATTCGACGCGAAGATTATCGACTCAATGTGCGAGAAAAGTGACACGACGCGTCTGGCGATACGGCGTTGCCACGTCTCTACCGTCTGCTTTGTTTCTCGCCGTGAATTCTTATGGAGCACCACGTTGCCACATGTAATTCTGTCAATAGCAAAATTCTACAATGTCTCAGAAGACCTTTCAATATGTTGTAAATCGTAAATTTCTACAATGTCTCAGAAGACCTTTCAATGGTAATATCAGCATTGAATTGAACAACTATGAACAAAATTTTGCAAACATTTATACTACGTATGCTATATCGGGCAATTTACGATTTCAAATGTTCATGTAACTGTGACTTGAAATTCTAATTCGCCATGACCAAATGATTCACATTAATTAAAATAGTTTGAGAATTACTAGTGTTACTAAGGATTCGTAATTTTAATAATAACTAAACTCCATTTCGTTCTCAAATGTAAATAAATGTAAACAGTACGAGGACATGTAAACGGAGTCAAAAACAGACTAACTGGCGGATATTTTCCTGGACTTATTTATGAATGTTTTGAGGATTTATGCGGGTCCTTGTGTCGAGCGTTTCGAGTAGTTCACACGAGTATGCTAGCCAGCGACAATCATACGGATATTAGTCTTAAAGGACGGATGGTTTGAAAAAGCATGTAACGGTTACGGATGATAGACAATCCAATGTTTTATGGCTAATTCGAAGATAAGCACTGTTTTCGAAACGTAATGATGTGGGTAAAACTGAGATCATATGAATCATATTACAAGAGCGCATTCGTCCTAGGACCGCGAACAAATGTGTCGTAAAATATGATTTTGCAGATAAATTTCTGTTGTAATAAAGTTAAAGGACATATGTTTTTTGAAATACGAGAACATTCTTTGAGTTGTAGTTATGGTGGCCCTGAAAAGGGCCGTTTGGATTTTGGAAATCAAGATTAAGCTTTCTTTTCCGTCTTCTTGGGCAGCAGGACGGCTTGAATGTTCGGCAAGACGCCTCCTTGCGCTATTGTCACACCAGAAAGCAATTTGTTCAATTCTTCGTCATTCCTTATGGCCAATTGTAAATGACGTGGAATAATCCTAGTTTTCTTGTTGTCACGTGCAGCATTGCCAGCCAATTCCAAAACTTCAGCGGCCAAATATTCCATCACGGCGGCAAGGTAGACGGGTGCACCAGCGCCGACACGCTCGGCATAATTTCCTTTCCTCAGTAAACGATGAATACGGCCAACGGGAAATTGAAGTCCAGCCCTGTTGGAACGGGACTTTGCCTTTCCCTTAACTTTCCCGCCTTTTCCACGTCCAGACATGTTGTCAAAGTGTTAAAATGTACAAGCAAGAAGCGAACGTGCTACGACGAAGACTCGCTTGATTATATTTTGTGGTCCCCCTGGTTGCTCTTATATACCCACAACTGTCCGCGCGCGCTAACCAATCGGAGCGCACCAGGCCAGCTGGTTGGTTCGCCGCTGGCTCCCTCTAGTCTAATAAAAGGCAAAATTTCCGAGCGTCACTTCACTCGCAGCACCGCTTCGTATTTGTACGGGTCTTGTGTCTGTAATCAGCTCTTCTCCTACATTGACAATGCCGCCAAAAGCAAGTGGAAAGGCAGTAAAGAAAGCGGGTAAGGCCCAGAAGAACATTAGCAAAGCTGATAAGAAGAAAAAGCGTAGGAGGAAGGAAAGCTATGCTATCTACATTTATAAAGTTTTGAAACAAGTACATCCTGATACTGGTATCTCCAGTAAAGCGATGAGCATCATGAACAGTTTTGTCAATGACGTGTTCGAACGTATTGCTGCCGAAGCATCCCGTCTTGCACATTATAACAAGCGTTCCACAATCACATCACGGGAAATTCAAACCGCCGTACGTTTGTTGCTTCCCGGAGAGCTTGCGAAACACGCCGTTTCAGAAGGAACTAAAGCCGTCACCAAATACACCAGTTCGAAGTGAACACTTACATTACACGAATCGGCCCTTTTTAGGGCCACAAATCATTTACAACAAGGAATTCTCTCTTCTATTTAACAATCCTCGCTCTATATTTGTTTTTAAAATTTTATTTGACACTAAGTGTCACGAAAGATTACAACAATTATCACTCTTCATATGAATTACTAAGTTCAAGAATTTTATATTTGACGGTATATTTTGTACTATATAAATGTCACAAATTTATCAAAATTAATCAATTACACAGTACTGCTACTATAATTTTTATTAGGAACTTTTTATGAGACAAAAATGTAAGGCATTATGTTGAGCAACAAAGGGCATAGAATTTCATGTATGTATCGAAAAAATATTGTAATGCTAAATATACGGTTAATAATATATTAGATATGCAGTTAGACTCTCGAATTAGCTGGTTATCATCCCTTTACGATATTAGGGTAAATACCGTGCCGTCCTTCACAGCCCTCTTACTAAAAGACATCAGGTATTATGCCTTCCCCACTCGGTGGCCAGATCCTTCAGGAACAATGTCTCTATTCTTTAAAGCAATGCAGCAACGGGATGCTTGCCGTCCCTATAAGCACACAGTCCCACGGCCACATGGCCCTTTCGGTCCCATGCTTTCTCTAGTACCGGAGACAAGATAAGTGCCAGTCATAAATCCATCGAAGACAGTTTTGGGCTATCCTGGACTTCGAACCTACTTGGAGTTGCGTTGCCGTTAACAAGTATACGTAGATGCAACAGTGGTTCTGAAGCAAGTACTGTCTCTTAGTCCTCTTATCCTGTTCCTCCCGATTCCGTGGCTAAATCTTTCAGAAGTTCCTCTTTTCACATGGACTCCTATCTTTAATAGGCGTATTCTTTTTTAAGTAAAAAAAACATCGGAAAACCATCTCCGAAAGCCACATATAGCGTCGCACTATCTGCCTTCATATTATTGCAAGGCTGTTTCCGATCAACTCCGCTTTGTATAAATTTTAGTATTTGAGAAACAATACAGAAGTGCAATAATAAGTTTTTAGTTTTTATTTTATGGAGTACCGTTTGTTGGTCACTGTATTTAACCCTCATCCGTCCCTCATTTTCCCCAACTAATTTGCCCCTTGGTGTCAAATTGACACAGTAGTCGAAAATAAATATAATTAAAAGATAAATAGTTTGCAAATTCTTTCATTGAAAGTAAAAGAAATCAAATTTCTGTACGTTCAATACATTCAGGCATAAAATTGCTTGCATCGTTCTCAAATAATAAAGCGATGTGCAAGGCATACTGTTTTTTCATGTTTATTGTATTTTTGTGAGAAAAATGTGTTAAGTTGACACAAGGAACGGATGAGGGTTGATACGAACCACCGCCTAATACGCTCGAAACAGTTTGAACGAGGTTTACAAACTTCAGTAATAAGACTACAATACGATAGAATATTTTTTATTCTTTGGAAAGTTGCAGTTAATGAAATTCCACATAAGAAAATACTCAAGTAACGTAATTATCAGATACATTACTCTAATATCAATATCTTAAATGAACAAATAATATAAATAAATAACTTTTAATAAACATTTCACTTTTTAAACATACTTAACTTTTTGAACTACAACTTTGATTAAAAATGCTATTTGAATAAAAATTTATAGTTATAGCTAAATTGAAAGTTATTCGTTATTAAAGTACGATGGTATTCAAAAGTCTTATGTAGTCGAAACCAAGCTTTAGCTAACATTCTACTATAAACACGCTTGAAAATATATTACGTGATATCTAATCTAGAAAAGATCCGCCTGAATTTGAAGTTAAAAACGCAAAGGGAATGACAAATATGCAACTAGAAATTTTTCTATCACAACATTTATTTCTAATCCGTATACAAAATTTAGGTTAGGTTGCCTTAATTCTAGAACCAAACACTGGGGGTCTCCTCAGTCACAGTACCAACTTCTTATGCTTTGTACACATGTAGAGATGTAACATCCACTTTTCATGTAAGGATACCTCAATGAAGTTAAACTTCACATTAATTCGTCTGAATTCCACAAAATAACCAGAAAAAAAAGAATGTAACATTGAAAATGGAGTTTGACGACTTCTAAGAAACTCGTATCTTACAATAAATATCCCCGTATCCAAATCTCCCGCAGCGGTCAGGACTCTCCCTAAATACTAATTTAATTTATACATATCACAGAGTATGTATCTTACAGCAGGAAAAAAAATATGTAATGGGTCAGAAAATTGTTCCTCGTCAAACGAGTTCGTGGCCCTGAAAAGGGCCATTTGTTTAATAAAAAAGCCATTCAACATATTCTGTTGAACAAAATTATTTCTTTGCAGCCGCTTTGACGGCTTTCGGTGCAGCTGTCTTCTTCGGTTTTGGTGTCCTCGTCTTGGCCGCTGGTGCTTTCGCTTTCTTGCTCTTTGCCATCGTTCTGGACTCGCTCGGAGCTTTCTTCTCAGTCTTCTTCGCAGGTTTTTCAGCCTTTTCGACCACCTTGGCGGGTGATGCCTTCTTCACAGGTGCTGGTTTCTTCGCTGCGGCGCTCTTCTTCGCAGGACTGGATTGTTTCTTGGCCGCGGGTTTCCTCACCGGCGTTGTCTTTTTCTCCACAGATTTCTTCTGCTTTTTCGGTTCAGTGACCTTCGACGACTTCGGAAGCTTACTTTTCGATTCCGAGCCTTTGGTTGGTGCGGACAGTTTGAACGATCCGGAAGCACCTTTGCCTTTCGTCTGCACGACAACGCCAGAAGTAACGGCCGCCTTCAGATATTTCTTGATGAACGGTGCCAACTTCTCCCCATCTACCTTGTATGTAGACCCAATGTACTTCTTGATCGCCTGCAACGACGATCCTTTACGATCCTTCAGCTCCTTGATCGCTGCATTCACCATCTCTGACGTCTTTGGATGCGATGCTTTCGGTTTCTGAATCTTCGCAGACTTCCCCTTTGGAGTCTTCTTTGCCGGACTCTTGGCCGAACTCTTGGCCGGGCTTCTTACCGGGCTTTTCATCGGGCTGGCGTTGCTGCTTTCGTTCACCTGCACATCTGTGCTTCCAGCGTTTGTTTTATCTTCCATTGTTCTCGTAATCGTTTTTCTTGCTCGTGTATTCACCGTAAGAAAAGCTCCGTTTCACAATTCACTTGAAACTTGCTAATATAGCTCGACGAAGAACAGACAACACCGTAGCTTTCTATGTGTCGTCGCTTCTGGCGTATGACGCTCCCAGTCACTGTGGCTATAGGCAGGAGCGCGGACCAAGTAGAGAGGCCCAGCGAATATGTTGAGCGGTGAGTTTCTCGAAAAACGGCCCAGCGGGAAACTAGCAACAACTTTCAGACCGAATTTCTCAAAAGTTGATGTATCTTTCGAAAAATCAAGCGTGCCGTTAAATGGCCACGTGTGTCCAAATGTATTTCATATAATTCAGTTTCAGATAAAACCGTTCCATTGCCCTGCACGCCACGATTTCTCGGTGAGTGTCTTTTCGCCCCGGCGGAATAGGTCGCGGAAAAACGATAAAAATTACCGATTTACCATAGATTTCCCATATTGTTTGCATTATAATCGATCGCGATGGGAATTTTCCGGCCTGTGATAGTGTTTTTTCAACGAATACGCGGTTTTTGGCGCGAAAATTTTCATGTTAAAATGAGGTCTGTCGAAATACGATGCTCAAGGGGAAGCAGACATCAATGGTTGATTGTGTAGATTTGTAACTTGGTTGTTAATCCTGCAAAATTCGAATGGTTTTCGTAGAAATTCTAAATAAAGATGTGAAATGGTAATGGAGTAATTGGAATGAGGTAAAATGAGTTTGTGAGGGGATTAATTCGGTGGGTATCGTCGAAAGAGTCATAACCTCCTCGCCTGGCAACAACATGACAGAATGAACATTATTTATTCAATTTTAAGGCCCATTTGGTTTTTTTTCGTTTGACATGATCGTATTTTCTCAGGAATATCAAATCGGATAGGTTAAGAAGTCAGGAATTTTAGAAAATCGTTAAGACATAATACTTCAACGGATAGAATCGTAACGTGAATTCGACGTACATGTACAGTTGGATTTCTATTTTTGCAATTTTTCAAAATCTCATTTTATTTTTCTGATTTGTTCAAAATGGTTTGAACAAATCATTTCAGCAAGATTGTTCATAACCTACGATATTGTACATATGTATCTAAAATGCATACACAGTTATTGCGTTTGATAACGTAATGTCTGCTGCAGGGCGTACAAAAATGGTCGCATAAAACGTTAAATGTAAACAATAAAATGCAAAACTGACATACGATTCTTAGGGTTACTATGGTGAAAATGATAGAGTAGATATTTTTCGAAGGTAATTCGTTTATTGCAACATATTAAAAAGATGTCGAAATAATTAAACCAATGACGCGACGATGGAGCAGACGTCGAAGCAGACATATTGCATGCGTCTATGAAGAATATCGGTGACAACAATATTGATAAAATGATGAAGTTATAATCATATTGTTTAACAATTTCTGGGTTGTCATTTTTTTATTTAAATCGACTGGAAAAATATATACGAGCACCTTTTTTATTTCTCTTTCGATTTCTTCAGGTGCCGAATGCTCGTTGCAGACTTAAGGAGTAGTCATGAAAAAAACAAAACAGAAGAGAACATTTTTCCTTATGCGGTTAATCGATTGTTTACATGTATGTAATTTTTATGACGCAGATCAATCCCCAGCACAGTGTATTTAATATCAAATACGTTAGTCAGAGGAAGTTACATTTTTACGACCTGATTGCTTGTCGCTATTTTCTTATTTTGTATATAATGGTTGTTTCTTTTCAGTTTCAGATATCTACGGAGGATTGCAGGATGTACAAAATGATTTGTAAATGAAGCCATAAAAACATGACCAGCGTATAAACGAACATAGAGTGCGCTAGCAGTTTGAGAATTAGGTTTCGTTTATTTTTATGCGAATAAATAGAAATTATACAAATTTAACGCTAGAAATATTTATCCAAAAATCGTATAATAGTTTAGAAAAGGTCGTTGCGCTAATAATCTGTAATCTAGCCTTTTAAAAACTTAATCATCTTTGTTTACATAGAATCGTCTCTGTGTGTGAGTCAGACTATATTTCGCCATTTTGTTACAGAATTTTTAACGCATTAGTACACCCGAATCGGTGTTATTCCATATTTTCAATAGTACTCTTTACGTCTATAGTAGATTTTACGTTCGATCAAACTTTTTTGAAAAATTATTATGCTCAAATAAAATTTTATTTTAACTTTTATTTAATTACAAAGTCGTCGAAATATATTGCATAATACATATGTAAATGTTTATGAACTACCCTAATACCGCGTCGTAATAGAAATGGATACTGTATCTCCGGGCGAAGAGAACCAGAAAAGAATATTTGACTGTGATGATTTTTAAGGACGTTGTTTCGACGTACAGTTAACCATAAATAAATTAACGATAGATGCTACTTTATACATTTTTATTTTGAGGTTATGTTTACCGATTTAGTGGACAGTTGTGTTAAGTCTAGTTTCAAATAACAATCCTGACGAATTCACGCCTTATAGAGTCGTACAGAATTCGTATTCGAATACGGAATACCGATTAAGGATAATGGATAACTGTTATTAGAAAGCAATTGTTTCTCGAATGACTTCTAAAAAACTCAACAATTTATCGATATCATAAGTTTTCTGCATTATTCGATAAAATGTCGGTAAGACAATAGAATGTCATTTGAACAGAATTTGAACGTACACATAACCATCGTTCTTTTTTTGTAACTAATTGACATGTTAACTCTCTATGGATTAATCTGTTTATTAGACACAGAATTTTCATTCCACTTCATTTCAATATTAATTTTGTAACCCTTAGTATATCTCGTTTTCTAGAATATACATCGAATTTGTTGGTTTCAACAATTTCATTGTAGCTATAATTCAATTTAAGACAATATTTCAATGCGAGAAAGTGTTCTGTGCGATTTCATTGAAATGAAGAATTTGTGGTTACAAAGTCTGAAGCATCACGAAGCATACGCCGCAAATTTTCTATAATAACCAAAATAAAACAATGACGTCCGATATAATAGTAAACAGATGTAGTACAATCACAACCGTCGATATTACGTTATATAATATGTTACAAATTTAAGTCTATATAGACGCGTATAGTTGGATTAATTTTAGTTTCTGCATCTTCTTTCACACGCCACAGAAGAATCACCGATTAAAGGTTCATATTCATGAATCTGTTATCAAAAAAAGATTAGAGGAAAAAGAATAAAATTCATAGTGTTCTTGAGTATCCTCCTTTACGCTTCATAACACAATAATTCATTAGAAATTTATATTTACTACTTCAAATCGTTTACTACGGACAGGATTAAGTATTACAGTTGAAATTAAGTACTGTGGTTTGTTCAGGTTTTCAGACGCAATATAAACATGAAAAGAAAATAATTCATACATAAACAGGTTTTTAGAGTTTGCATGACAGTTTAGATGTATATACCATACGTTCAGCAGGATTCAGTAAACTTAACTCGAAACTTTCAACCAAAACAACGACATCGATAAAGAGGCTGCGTCGATAATTCTTCCTGCAATTATCGATGACAGATAATCACTCCGAAACAACCACGTTATCGTAAAAATAAACATAAACAACCATTCCTTGATCTGACTACTCGACCATTTCTGATCGAATTCGGTTCAACGGGTTACCGTATCAGGTTTATCGATGTTTTGCAGAAGTTGGAACGGAAGTTTCGAAGAGTCAAGGGACAAAAGCGTTTCGCAGGGGCAGGTGCGTGTGCGGGTGGGGAAAATCAATAGGAAAAGCGAGTTGAAATCGCGAGTATGGGTGATTAACGTTCTCGCACGAATGAAACGCGTGGCGTTATTTTCGAATCTCCTGCACTGTGAGTGCGTGTGAGTGCACACGTGTGTACTCGTGTCTGCATCTGTGTGTGAACGTGCCGATCACGATGACACTTTCGAAGAGCGGTTGCTCTTGACGCACGTTTCGAAACAGCTGGGCCACCGCGATGAGAGAAAAATGCCCGAGGACTATGTGATCAATGCTTCCTGACATCCAGGCAAGACGACACACCGAAGGACGATGACGGTACTCGAAAGGATACTGATCGTTTGCCTCGTTACGTGCGGGTTGTCGCGAGTCGATTACGCGGAGAGCACACACATATCCGGCACCTTCGACACCACGGAGTTCTTTCGGTTTCTCATCAAGTTCGGCTTCCAGAAGACCGATCGTCACCGACAGAAAGACTCCTATGGTTACATCTTCGGCAACGTCACCTCGAGAACGAACTTCTCCGCGCCGATCACCCTGGCTGTTTTGGACCGAGGTCACTTCTTGGAGTATTATGGCAACCGCACGCTCACCGACAAGAGCACCGCCTGTACTCTCATGTTTAGTACTCTGAATCAGAGTTCGTACGATGTGCACTGCAACGAGGAGGGTCAAGACTTTCTTAGGTATCTTATACAGTTGCTGTTGTTGTTGTTCAATCGGTATTGGTTGTTACCACTGTCATAAACTGCTATTCATTATCTTTCAGGAGAGTACCTTGTCCAAAAGGAAAATTATGTCCAGACGAAGATTCCATATGGAACATTGTGAAGGGACATCAATTTACATACGTCATACAAGATTTCTCGCAGCCACGCTTCTGGTACATGAGTCTGGTGGCTTGTTACAGAAACACAACCACGTGTCAGTGGGAATACTATGAGAAACAAGATGTCTTAGAGTACGACATTTGGCTGGTGAACGGCAATCCGAATACCAGCGGCCTAAACAGTTTGACGTATCAGTTTTCTTATGACAGACAGAATACCATAGAACTGTATCTGCTGTTTTTCATGTGCTATATTATACTTGTGCCACTACAGTTGTATGCTGTGAGATTGCAAAAACATCCTGTGACGAGATTATTCACTGCTAGTTTAATGTTAGAACTTGTAGCTGTGTGTTTAATTTTGATACATGTGTTGAAATTCGCTCTGGATGGTGTTGGATACGAACAGTTAGAAGTTGCTGGAGATATTTTTGATATTCTATCGCGAGTAAGTTTTCATCTGCAAAATGAATCATATAAAATATTTTGAATAGTGATATATTTTATGTATTTCAGACATCGTTCATGTTACTACTTCTTTTACTCGCCAAAGGATGGGCAGTGACAAGAATGGAATTAACATGGAAGCCATTGGTTTTTGCGATATGGCTTTGTTACGGAGTGGTCCACATTCTGTTGTACGTGTGGAACATGGTACGTTTTCTATTCACACAAGCTTATAAAAAAATGTCAATTCAAATGAAAACACGGATTACGTTTTCAGACGGAGGTTGATATCATTGAAGATATCGACGAGTATCAAACGTGGCCGGGGTGGTTCATCCTTTTATTTCGTAGCGCGATAATGATTTGGTTCCTGTGCGAGCTCAGGAATACTATGACGTACGAACACAATACTCAAAAGCTAAATTTCCTACTCCACTTTGGTGCATCCTCATTAGTCTGGTTTATTTATCTACCTATCATAGCACTTGTAGCCCTGCAAGTCAGCGCGTTGTGGAGGTTTAAACTTTTATTAGGTGAGCGCACTATAAACTTCGGAAGTTGCTCTAATTTGTTGTTTTCATACTGACGATATATTTTGCAGGTATTACGTACTCCGCCGATTGTTTCGCGTATTGTGTGATGGCACACTTACTCTGGCCGACACGGAGCGAACAATACTTCTTACTCGCACAAGGAGCGGACAACGGGGACGAACTTGACGAATTCAATGAAGCGCCACACGTATTGAACAACTACGTAGAACCTCCAGAACTTAGCAAAATAATAACTTAATATCGGATCGGGAAAATTACACGATTATACAGAAAAGATGCTAATATTTGCCAAATGGTACAGTTTTATAGAGTTGATGATACTCTGCTACATGCTACTTGAGACTGATATATTCTGCACATTCTGTAAAATTAGGGATCTTACTATGAAATAATCAAATTCGCGTATGTGATAGGAAGTCAATAATTGAGAAACGTAAAGTGGGAGGAGTATGATATGAGTACCGACGAAATATTCGCTTTAATTTGAGAAAAAAAAAAGTGAAACATACGATTGAATTGTTGCAATTTGTAGATACAGCGTGATAATGTTAACGAATGTACGTACATGCAAAACTTTTATGGCAGTGTAAATAACAGTAACACTTAACTGTCAAGTATTTACTGTATGAGAAATCATGTAGACGTAGTCTTTATTCATTCTTTTTAATACTTATTCTTTACCATTATGATACAATCTATCGATGTTACTTTACTCATGTCATACTCTTAGATCACGTGTATCGAACATTAATGATTATAATTTCATCTTCAACTCCTTTTTCATTGCTGTCCATTGATTGACGTAGAAAATTCTATAAACTAATCGTACGATTGTATTTAAGAAACTTTTTAATCTTATACTGTGGTATCCATTTTTCATGGTATCATTGATTCCGCATTTTGTAATTGTATAACACATGCTCTGTATGTAAACTATTGCAACGTGCGCTTGGACAAGTATGAAAGCTAACAATAAAATCAGTGTGACATTCTTCATGTTAATTCCAATGGAATACGTTTGCATAGAAGCATGTATAACTGTAACGTGTATAAATGAAATTGTGAATTAATATACTATACACGACATTTTCTCGCGAAGAAATCTGTTCGGTATGCATTCATGATTTTCTCAGTATTACATTGCAGGAGCATACACTGTATTAACATTAGAACAACCAATCAAATTATTACAAATATATCTTTTATATATATTTTAACAACAGCCATTATCACGTTCAACTTTTTTTTTCTGATAATACTCTTACTTTTTCTTTATATAATAATGTGCACCAAAATATTAAAATACTTTATACAAAAATTAAACATCAGTTTGTGCTCGTTCAGGAGTTTCCTATAACATTTTTGCTCAATCTTGTAAAAAGTTAAGTATTAGAATAATAAAATGTATACTTTCTTAGAATATTTATAAGCTGGATACGTATGAATTGCAATATTGGTGCAATGTTTCTAATATATTCATAATCCTTAGAATATATTTGATTACATAGCAAAATTTCTGTTGGAAGTATATTTTCTTTCGATTGATTTTGTACAAGACCAATTTCAGAAATGTGTAAACATAAAAATGATTCTTTAAGAATCAAAGTTGTATAGAAATATTTTTCTGTTTTATAGCGAGGGTAGAAGGGTTTCATACAAATCTTGAAAAGTTGTTAGAGATCTATAAAACAATGTAGTAAATCGGTAGTAACTCGAAATTATTAATAAATTCTATACTTATGTACTTACACTCATTATAGTAAGTAATTTTAAAGTAGTATAATTCTAACAAAATATTTTTGATTGACCAAAATGTAATAATTTTACAAACTGTTTTAATGTGTATGCTTTGTATAATTAGTATAGTAGTGTACATGTTTTATTAAAACCAAGGGAAAGCCATACAAATTGTGTTGTCATGTACTTGCACTCATAATTATACCCTGTGTATTATTTTCTAATACATACAGTTGTAAATATATTTTATTTATACTGTACTCATAGGACTAGGCAAACTAAAATAAAGTTTCAATTACTAAATAAACTACCAACTGAAGAAGATATGAAGATTCAATGTATTGTGAATTTATTAATATGTTCATAGATAAATAGCGCTTTGTACAGAACTAAATACATAACTATCTTAATTTATACAACAAAATTCTCTATTATAAAAAGTCATAGTAGTCTTAAAGTCGTGGTAAGATCATCTATGACTTCTATGGGACCTGGTCCAATTCCAAGTGTAGTGATTGTACCACTTACTAATTGAGTTTTACCTGCATCCTTTATTACAGAAATAATGAGATCAGATTTCCTAGCATTACGTGCTAAAGTTAATAGTTCTTCTTCATTAGACACTCTTAAAACAATTTTTGGCTGACCTTGCACTAACCAAGACCGATATAACCCTTCATATTTTTTATTCTGTATTACCTGACGGTGGCATTCTACTGCAGCATGTGCACATTGGGCAGCAAGTTTACCTTTTCCCATAGCTATGTCTGTTCTAATGATCAACACCATTTTACATTTCCCAAATGTAGAAAATTTTGAACCAAAATGGAATACATTTTGTATATATTTCAATAGTGCAGACATGTTTGTAAAATTACGAATATTCTTCCTCCCGTTCCTTTTGATGCTTGGTCATACAAACTTTGAACTTCTTTACCAGGTCCTGACACTTCCTCCAGTCTTGAAACTCTGCCATACAATCCTAAAAGTATGTTCAATAAGTTACAAAATACTTTTTATGTTAATAGGCTCTTGTGCTACAGGTTAATACCTGGAGTTGATAATGCAATTCTATGCAGCCAGTTTTTTTCAACATCTGCTCGAGAGGATCCTCAACATCTTGCTGACTTGGTAACCCCGAAGTAATAGTCATATTGCAGTTAAACTGTGTACAGTAGGACCTCGATCATCCGATCTGTAATCAGTAACAGAATGAATAAAATTGTAAAAATGATAACTATTTTTGAATGTGAAATACATAATGGTATAAAATTAAGCACAGTATTGCTAATGATAATTCTAGCTTATAACTAACATAGGATGACCAATTTTCGGATGACCGGTGTCCCGGCAATCAATATTCTACTGTATGTGTAACATTACTTACAATCGAAAATACATGTGATCAATGTAGCTTTTAGAACGTAGACATTTGGAGGTTAGAATTTCTCACGTGCACTTAGTTATATATGTATGTATACATGTATTCGTATTGGCTTACGCAAGCCGAATCAAGTAACGTATTATTGCTATTGAAATCGAAAGTAATTGAAATTTGAGAAACTTAGGAAAAGATTATAAGCATCTTTTATAGAAAATTTTTTTTACATTTGTAAAAAGTAATAAGTAATATAATATATCTTAATAAAATTAAGCAATATGATATGAGAATGCATTGATAACAATTCGACAGTCTGTAGCGTAAGGTGTTAACATCGAAATTATAAGGAGATGTAAGTTTGTAAATTACATAAAATTTCAATTTTAAACAAAGTTAGCATAAGTAATAAGCATTCGAATATTCTTAGCATTCACATCTCCAAGTATTCGAAACTGTTAATCCTTTGAAGAGAATGGACGCACATAAACGTTCTAAAAAATCGGTCACCGTTCTGGTCCAGACGCAACTGTTTATTCTACGCTATAAACCTATGTTTTCGAATGAATTGTCACGTCAGCTTATTTTATTAAAATATATATGTCTCTTTACATATTTTGCAGTTTTGTAGTACTAAACAATCGACATCATACATATTATTATAATGAAATATTCAGTTTAACACATGTTAACAAACAAGGTGCCCGCTTCATTGCATTCCACGGTTATTCGATCATTGGGACAACACGAATGTTAAAAACACATTAAAATCAGATAAAAAGCCGCGGTCCTAATTAGGAACAAAGTTATATAAAGTTCGAAACCCGCAGCGAATCAATTGCACCATTCGGCATGGCGCGAAATTCAAATTTCATCGTTATCGATTCTTGTCAGCCTTAGAGGTTGACTCATACGAACATCCAATAGTTCTGTTAACTTAAATAAAATTACGATAATATACTGAGAGTTGGACTGGTCGATCCGCTGAATGAGACTGAGTAAAATTTCATTGGAACGAAGATAATGAATGAACAGGACGCGAACATCAGCGCATACGGCGCTAGTTTCGGTAACATGGCGTCGTCAGGGTTCTCTAGCAGACGACAAACAAAGTCATGGCGTAGTTTGGTCGAAAGCATGACAAGTGGCATGTCCCGTCCCGTTTATCGTGACTATCGCGATAATTGTTTTTTATCTCGTGTCATCTGTCGATAGGGACGCATATCGATCTGCGGAGATCGTCGATGGTCGAACACTCAAACGTTGATCGGTGTTACGTGCAGGTCGGGGCGTCGAGCCAAGAGTTTGCTCGCCGGTCGTCGATGTAACGATTTCGTAAGTATTTAGCATGTTTTCCTCCTTCCGATGACTGAAACGACTTCTCATTTATCGAGAGCGTCGCGATCGACTCGAACGGACCGAGCGAAACGGAGCTTTTGAGCGTGAATCACAGGTGACACGACGATCCCAGAATTCCATAGCACGTGGGTGCTGCACGTTGAACACGAACTTGAGGGATATTGCTCGACAACTTAATTTTGAGTCTGACAGTTGACTTTGCTATAGTGACAATGGATTACTGATATATTCTACCTGCTGCATAGTATTCAGTCGTTTGACACAAAAAAATGCATCGGGCGAGTGTATCATACGTAGTGAAGATTCGTCATCGTTTATTGAGTCCCGCCTCTAGGTCTCAAGTCTAAGTTGTCAGATAGGAGTATATTTAATTTATATGTTTTATATACGAATATGTCGATATTGCAGATGTAGAATTTTTTATTTGCTTACAGATCATCGTTGTTCCATTTCTTTTAATTCCAATTTAACGTCGTGAACGCTGCAGCATCTCAATTAACTTAGCTCCATCCTTTGTCGCGTAAAATCGAATTACCAGTGAATTATAGCGATGCGTGCAGTTAACGTATTAGGGGACGTGTAATAAAAGCGATATGCGACGCCTGAAGACAAGGTCATCCTTGCCCTAATTCATGCAGCTTATTGTAATCAGTCACGCTTCAATTATTTCATGAATATATCATCTATAGGACTTTCCGTTTTTCCTTCGCTTAATACAGTCTGTAGTAACTCATTCTGTCCATACTGTTTAAGATCATTCAGCATTCTATTAAAACAGAAGAAAAAAATTAATCGAAAATTTGAGTCGTAAACGAGTTAACGTGTCAGTGTTTTATACTCTGAAGTACAATAGTTGTAAGCAATTCAGTAATACAGAGGATAATAAATCAGTTTTGTCCACCTTGGAGATGCAGTGTCATCAAAATTTTCTGTCGTCCGAATTAAAACATAAATTTGTTCGTATCTCCGCGGCAATGGACGTTCAGCGACATCCACAGCGTTGTGCGGTATTAAGTTAGTTCTGAGTTTGCCGCTAGGCGGCTACTGCCAGTTTGCGAATTTTGAAGTTTCTCGCTAGTACTCGGTCATGTATGCGGTTCATATATAAGAGCGGAGCGAGCATCATGCTTACGGGTAGTCCGATGCTTCCCTGGAAAAAAAACCAATGGCATCTTTGCGGCCTGTTTACAGACCGCAAGATGCTCGCCCAAGTTACTCACGCACGTACACAAAACCCCGCGTTCGTCATCGAAAAAGTTTGTTTACTTTGTAAAACTCTACTGTGGAAGTGAACTTTGTGACTACCTTTTTGCATGTTGCAATTGCTTTCACGCACATATTTTGCGTATATTATCCGTGCATACACATGTATTCGATTACATCGTATTTTCTTCCGTTATTCATTCTCGTATAATTTGTAGACCACGTCACGATCGACGAACCTTGAGACTGATATCTGTAACGATGTTCGTGAAATGCACATGATTTTTTCATATTATACGACAGTTTTTAACGATGCATTGTCGACGCATAGGATTGCGCTCCCTCTGTGCCGGTTACAAAGTTCATGTCGTCCATCGCGATGTCGAACAAACTTATCTTAACAAACGTGCGAGCTGAATAAACGTGAGTTTAGTTTTATTTTACGCGCAATGTGCAAGCACGTCGATGTATTTGGCAAGTATGCTTCATGGTTATAATTTAATTACCATCTAGAGCCGATCTGCAATTATAAGTTGCATATTAATCGAATCACAAGTACGAAGCTTTTAGAGTCACTCTGCAGATTAAGTCGTACAAATTAAATCGCGGTTTCTCGGCGAATAGAAGGTTCAAGCTTTAAACATATTCATTTCTGGGTAAAGTAACGGTAATATGACAGAAATGAGAATTAGTTTTCTTTTTTCGAACTCAAGTTCTGTATTTAACGGCTTGGTCATATTGACACCGTTATCTGTCGTTAGGTATTTGATGGTTACGATCGGAAAACTCTTCAGATGCACAACCAGTGTGGCTTCGTTATCGTTTCACGGTTGACCTTCGAAAGGCGCAACGACTTTTTCGCGAGAGTGCTGGACGATCGAGACACGCGACACAGTAGGTAATACGCTATCGAACCAGTGATCGTAGATAATTGAGTGAAAGTCATACTTGGAGCGGTGAAAGGTCCTTGAAAACTCTCCTATCAAGACAATAGTTCGATCAATTACATTATGCACACGTAAAACGTACTGAAGGGACGAACTCGGTATTAGAAACAATACATCACGTATACATACATGACACTCATGCAACATGAACGTATTCGTACCGGGTACGTATTCGTTCAGGGTCGTCCCCTGAAAATTGGTACTCAATGGTACTAATCATCAATCGTTCATGCGATTGTAATCACCAAAGTTTCGCATTAACTGATCCTATCAATCACAGAGGCGTTTACAAGCGACGAGATAACTCGTCTGACTCGTAGCATTCGGTGGAGTGGGGGATAGGCGGGAGAGTGATGTCTGCTGGGGTGACGTTCACTTCTTTCTGACGCTTCTTTCGCCGGTCCAAGTATAGCGGGCGAAATTGGCGATGAGCGGTCGCGAAAGGCGTCGAGATCGAGCGATGGATATGCACAGTCGCGAGCATTGATGGCGTCTCGGATGAAAGCGGTATAGGAAAAAGATCTCCTCGATGACTTGCTTCTCGCCACTCGCCTTCGGTCTTGAGAATTCGGTGTTCGGAAGCAGCCAGGTGATTGGCTTTTTCTCGTATACCGCTTCACAATCGTGACGCCATCAATGCTCGTCACTGTATGTTCGGTTAATTTTAGAGTTTCGCTTCTGTCCGTGACCACGAGGGACACACGACACGGGACGGCGCGTAGTAGGGACGGGGACGAGGCGAAGCGAGAGGTAAGGAAAACGGAAGGCGAACGGGCAAAAGTACCGGCGATTCTCGCGCATTCTCTCGGCCGAATGTGTCCGGTGTACCGCGGCGAAAGGTGTGTCGTGCCACCTTCAAGATCCCCTTGATTTTACAGTCGATCCGCGGTAGCCCGAGAAGCGCGAGAGGAGTCCGGCCCACCGAGATAATCGAGCGTGGACCATGGAGGAGGAGAACGTGGAAGGGGGCGTGAAGAACGGAGACCAGGAGGAAGAGGAAACGGAGCAGGATGACACGTTCGATGAGACCAGTTTCAACGAGCTCGAACGGACTCAGACTGGACGCAAAACCAGCATCTTCAAGTACTATGCGTTCAAGGACAAAGGTGAGTACGTGAAGAGGTACTTGAGTAAGACGGGCCGAGTCTTACTGTATGATAGAATGAAGTTCATGTGGCCACCAGTTCGTTGTATCCCTGAAGAGGATCATGAAACTGGGAGATATTCGTATTGATATACAACAGTTTCAGTCAGACTCTTTTCCAAAATTGTTGATCAGTTCTTTAAATCAGAAAAATATTTACTTACTCTTTATCGAATGCCTTAGATAAGGTTTGCTCTACTTATCTCAGGAATTATACACACGTAGCTACACGCCTCAGGGTTAATTTCTTTAAAAATCCGTGTTATTAACGATTTTATAGGCGTTTCGATAAATTACCTTATCGGATGGAAGTAATTATGAAATATGAAAATCTTCTGGTATGTGGACGTGACTTTGCACCTGTCTGAATGACGAACAGATACTAATGATATCTGACCGATGTAGCTCGATAAGGGGGACTCGAACTTTGATCGTGGAGGCTCGACTAACAACCAAAGGTTCGCGATGGTCGAGTATCCTCGAAGTCAAAACAGCATGAGGACGCGTTTAATGTATTCACGGTCGCGTGGTGCATTACTAATCTTGCCAAAAATAAAATACATGTATGTGTAGGTTGCACGCTCATTTAATTTGCGTGCCGTGGTAGTGCGAACATCGTTAAACAGATTAGAATCGATGCACGTAGCTTCCACGCCTTTCGGACCGCGTGTCTTTAAAACTCCGTACCGAGCGTCTGACCATCACGGGCGTTATACTACTTAAAACATAGATAAATCTAAACCTCAATGGTAAAGTGCAGTTTCGCAATTTTTAGGGTACAAAAACTTTTAAAAATCATTCGTCACCTGCCAGGGGGTCGGTATGGTATTAAAGAAAATCCTTATACTCGATGCTAAGTATTTTGTTTAAGTTAAGTAACAGTACGATAGCATCACTAAATCGGCTAATCATAGGGGATTAAGGGATTGTAGGAATTTTGTTTTATCGATTCGAGCCACGTGCTTTTAAAGCCATTTGGAACGCCATGTATTATTCGTTAATGAATGATCTCTTATTCAAATGAATTTTTATTCAGTATCTAATCATTTTAGTCGCTTACAACAATATTCACAGAATTCACTGATTGTGTTACTCAAACGTTACCAGGATACTTTTTTACTAAAATTGCAACTGATTACCAAATTGTTGAGTATGACCCTCCGATACTGTAGTCGGATTTTTATTTAAAAAATCCGAAACGAACATCTATTGTGTTCCACTGCATGTATCATCAAATATTTGTTAAATAAATTTAGGTAACGAACTCGAGCTTATTCAACCTATATTTTTAATATAAGAAACAACATTACTTATTGGATAATCTGATATTTTATACTAGAAAATCACGTCGTTAAAAAGCAGCTACAAGTGTTTCGCATCAACCTAATTTTTGAACAATTATTTACGTTTCATGTGGAAGCTTTTGTGAATTATTCAGATAAATATTTTCTCGAGGAATTTCTGTAATCTCGGTCCGACCACTTTTCGGCCTAATCCTGTAACGATAAGATTCGCTGTCGCATCGCGTGCAGATACGCAGTGTTGGATATTCGATACTCTTTGCTGCAAGTTTTCAAGCAATTCAATCATATTCGAGTATCGAGTTACGTCGATAATTATTCGAAGTCAAAAATTCTTGAAAGTTTGCAGAGATTTAATAGCCTTGATAAACGTAATCATATTGAAAGTCCTAATAGTTTCGAAAGTCTACAGATATCACTGATTCTAGAAAATGAATAACAAGCAGCAGTATCCGAATTTAAATCTGAAATAAAATTATTCTGCGTATATTGTAATCACATTGGATATTACAGGAAGTTAAACTATCGTTTAGAGTTAAAGATAAAAGCATTGCAGATCAGCAGTGCTTGTAAAATCTACGTTAAAAGAGATCTAGGTTTACTTTTTGAAGACTTTTAGGTTCACTATGAGCATCACACTCCTACATCACTGCATACTCTTTCAGAATAGTCAAGATTTTCAAGACTCTCAGAGTTAAAATAAAATTCGAAATGATTCGAAACTTTCGTCATATGTACATATT
Organism: Macropis europaea; assembly: GCA_916610135.2. Lineage (NCBI taxonomy): Eukaryota > Metazoa > Arthropoda > Insecta > Hymenoptera > Melittidae > Macropis > Macropis europaea. The sequence continues at coordinate 9,600,785 of OU744350.1, read as the reverse complement.
CGAAGCGATTTGCTGCAGAGGTTCGTGTAATCTGGCGGTCGAGAAGGAGCGTTGGCGACGACGAACGTGTGCACCACCAGATGTGCGAGGTGTCGCGTGAAACATCACGAGATCGACGTCGTCGTGTCGTTGTCCCGTTGCCAAGCAATCCGAGAAACTCGGCCGATAGAACTCCGCACAGCTGCGAGAAATATCGATTCATCGTCACGGCGGACATAACCGGTCGCTTCCGGATTATTTCGAATCCTTTTTGGGAATCCGCCGAAAACGCACGACCGCGCGCGTCCTCCGCGTCGACAATACGCTCGATGGCCGTGAATTTGATTTTTAGGACAGAGTACAACGTTCGATGTTCTCCAGAATCGCGATTGAAATTTTAATAATTGAATAATGCATTCTTTGGCTTATCAGCGTCCAGGGATTATTGTTAATTGTTTATTTGGCAGAGTACATTATTTGGAGCACGAATAACAACAGCAGAACCTCTGATACAGGATTAACAGGGTGTCTCGTTTTAATTTTTCCACGCGATTATCTTCGAAATCATCAGTGATATGAACAAATATTTTCGGCTAAAGTTGAATGATTTTGAGAGGGGCATAATTTAATGTGAATAGCTTTTTTATCGGTGGAGGCGTAGCGGAGACATTAAGGCCATTTGCTAATGGATGCAGCGTAGATTTAATTATTCCTGTCAGACGTGTGACTATAAAATTTACAACTTTTGAAATTGCCAAGGGTTCTTCATCTATTATCGTATAATGGAATTCGAATAATAAATTTCAGAGCTCCGAATTGTTGGAAAAAATTGTAAAGCAAGGAATTAAATTTACTTCTACTTACATTTGTAACACAAGCGACTCAAAAGATCTCTGAAATCGTGAACACGAGGCCTCAAACCCCATTGAAGCACAAAAGTTTTCCGGATCTGAAAAAGGTAGCTTCGAAAATTTTTGTCCTATTTGTGCTTAATCGCGTTGAGTCACGGGATGACCTAACTCGCAGCCCTCGTGTCTCAAGAATTACTCTTTCCAACTATAAATTGGCACTTAGCTTGGCTAGAAAATCGTATCACCAAGGCGCGTTTCAAACTCAATTTCGCGAGAATCTGATGTAAAAGTTTAAGAGTGCATGGACGCTTGAAAGTATCTTAAAAATTGAAGATCCCTCGGAAAGAATGATCCACGTGGTAATGGCAACGGATGGAGGGTGGAAAGTGGAGCAAGTGGTGTAACGCCGCAATTCCGCTATGAATGCGTCGTTGCCGGGTCGAGAGATCGTTTTGGAAATTCAATTTTTTTTCAATTCTACTTTCTTGTGATTCTTTTGGAAATTAAATTAATTTCTTTGAATCCTAGTGTTCGGTGATCACGTAAGATTTTGAGGGGTAAAGACTGTACTTCTGATCAGTTTCTTGCAATAAACGATATAAATTTGGTTGTGCAACTGCCACATTATATCTTTTTTGAAATTTATAAATAATGTAATCATGTCAGTGGATCTCGTCGATTTAAATTAATATTAAACTGATTGGCTGAACCTTTAGGATTGCCATTTTGTGTAGTATGTGGTCTACAGAAGATATGGTACATTATAATAATTGTTTCGTCTTCGAATTTAACCTCTTCAGGGACACTGGCACACATGTATACGTTTAGTTTTCTTTTAAATTAAAACTATTCTAAGTGAAAAAAAATTAAAATCTGGTGGAGAACTATTCACAATAGAATCTCTCAACAATGAAAACAAAAAACTTGTCGTATGGCAGCATTGATAATATTTGATTCTACTTGACAATCACTGATTTGAAAATATTGTAAAAAATTCGTCCCTGAAGAGGTTAACGAAGTTAGTATTGGGTGTCCTGTTTCTCGTGACACCCTGTAGATCGACCAAAAAGGTTGTGGAGCAAGAGAAGGGATGCACGTGTGCAACGAGTTATGCAATGTCGTAGACACCGAATAGCCGGGAAAAAAAGTCCTTCACGGTGCATGTGCTGGAGCTCGATAATGACGCATCGCTGGTGTAAATACGGGACGAGCCTCCGCGACCGACCAATCCGGATCATCGTCGTCTTGTAACGTCACGATGCACTCGGTGCTATCGAATGCCGGTACGTTGCACGTGCATTCTGGACGTGCAACTCCGTCCGCGTGCGCGCGGTCTGCGCAGAATCGTCACGAAAATTGGAACGGAAATCGAGAAAATCCGCTACACGCGACTTGCTCTAGTTTCTGTCGAGGAATTCTGATTGTGAGTTTGGAACATTAATTTCGGAAGGTAAATTTGAAATTTAATTAAATTCAAATTACACCACAATGGTGTAATTGTTTATTTCATGATATGATCCTGGTGGAAATTGGGAAATGTTACTCCACGTGATTTCCAGTTCTAATTTCTGTGGAGGAATTAGGAATTTGGAATATTAATTTCGTAAGGGAAATTGGAAACCTGGTTAAATTGACTCTTCAAACTCTACGAACCCTTATCTTGGTCTCGAAAACTACGAACCATTATAATGGCACAACTGTTTATTCTATGATATGATCCTAAGGGAATTCGAGAAAGTTCACTCCACTTGATGTCGAGTTCCAGTTTCTGTGGAAGAATTATGAATTCAGAATATTAACTTCGTAAGGTAAATTTGAAACTTGGTTAAATGAACTTTTTAAACTGTACGAACCCATATTTTGGTCTCGAAAACTATGAGACATTTTAATGGCGCAACTGTTTATTCCATGATATAGATCCTAATGGAAATTGGGAATTTTCACTCCACGTGATTTCGAGTTCTAGTATTTGTGGAATATTAATTTCGTAAGGTAAATTCGATACTTCGTTAAGTTCACCCTTTTAGGTTTCGAATCCATATCTGGTTTACATAATCCGACTCAAATAGTTTCTTTACGAATGGAGACGTAGCGGCAATATGAAGATTATCTCGGTTTCCTTAAATACGACTGTATATTTTTTTATACGTTCACGGTTGCAGTTTTGTATTTTCTATGAAGAGTATTAGGGTATTTGTGGAGAAAACTTGTTAGTCTAGTAGCTATTTTAATTTAAATGCTGCGAAGTAGCAACACAGATACCCTGATGATACACACTACCGGTCAAAGGTGTAGGACCACCCGGTCCGAAGTTTTACGGCGCGAACATATTATGGCGCGAATCATAAAAGATGATTGCAACGGATTTAATTTTCTACTGGCAGTTCGAAGGATGTATTGTGGATTTCTCTAAGGAAAAATGGACTAAACGCATTAACATGTAAAAAAATTGAAATTGTTTCTATACCTCTTTTAAGAAATATTAAAAAAATCAAACTTTACGTCTTTATCGCCGATAGTGTAATTCATCCAAATACATGAGTTCATAGTACACAATAGATAAGATATCCTTATTTTAATGTAAAAATGAACCAAAGTAAGTGAAAAAGTAAACTCTTCATTTAAATGGTGATTTGGACACCACCTAAAACTGTAAGTTCCGCAGCTGAACGACCGTCAATTTAAAACTGAAGAGAAAGTAGAAACTCGTGAGAATTCTAGTTCCAGAATTCACCTTTCGATCACTGTCGAATTTCAGAGCGCTGTCGTTTCAACCCGTTCGGCGTTCTTCGAGGTATTTGAATTTCTGATGAGCTCCAGCTTGGGAAACGCTGTACATCTTTCGTGTTTCCGTAATCTTCGAGGTTTCAAGATTACACGTTTAATGACACAGCGTCAAACCAGGGATCGAACGTCGCATTGCATAATCATTAGCCGATAGAACCAAGAAACACGAGTGTTCATGACAACGATATTTATCTGGGTCTGTCTTTTTATGCTCCGGAAGCGTCATCGTACGTATGTTTTTACGTGACCTGCGGAGAGGTCGAGTGACGTTTTTCCAGGCCCCATGCAACAACAAAATAGCGTTTTTTTTGCGCAATCGTCAATGACTGTCCTAAACGAACTCGTAGAAGTTCTGAGCGACTTCAGAACGTCGGGGGATCGTAGCTTTCGTGATGACTCAAGCAGATTCAAATCGACACAGTTTATTTCTACGAAATACAGTTTGTTCACTCGTGAACACCGTCGCAGTTATTTCTGTAACTAGGAGAGTTCGAGACCTTGCCAAAGACTACAGAAGATCCGCAGAAATATCTTCCAGTTTCAAGGTGCGAAACTGACTACCGCTTCGTGAACTATGACTACAGCACAGACACCGTAGCTATTGCAAAGACGCCGAAACTGAGCACTTCAGGGTCATTTCCCCCTTTTAACTTTCTTGGATGCTATTTACTTTGCATCGAGTCTCAAAATGATAGAGACTTTGAAGTGGAACTTTGCATTTGCTGTGTTTTAGTGTGAATAAGTAGATGAGGAGTGGCCTCGAATTGCCTATTTACGTCGCTTCAAGATCACTTCTCGTCAATTTGTTCAGAATAAAATGTAACAACACGAATTTTTCTCTAAAGGTGTTATCGTTTTGGAAGTTGAAGTAAAACTTGAAAATAATGAACATCGTACGTTAGAACAGAAGGTGAATAGCATTTGATAAAATGAAGAAGGTGAAGTGACGTTGAGACTTGATTTTTGAGCCTCTAAACTTTTGTGCTTGATCAGGACTCACGAGAGTCAAAAATATTCGACACGTGTTCTTTTTCTATTGGTGTACATCCATGTTGAAAGAGTGAAAACAGCCACACACCTAATTGTTTCCGAGATATTCGATAAAATAGCATTTTCAATACCAAATTTGGGGGCTGTTTTCACCCCTTCGACACAGATGTGTGCCGATAAAGAAAGACGCATCGAATATTTTTTTGAGTTATATATTACATCAAAATTGCATACAAATTGGCGTGTATCAATCGGGTGGTGTCCGTTGTCAGTTGTTTTTGTGGTTGCCGTCGAAAGTTGGAATCAGGGGACAACTAACTATACGCATTGCTAATACCATTTAATTTATCTACAGTGATTAACCACGACTGAATATCTTCCATATTTTTAGGCAAAAGTTTGTTTGTGCGTCTGTTGCTCAACGCTGAAGTAACAACTGTTGGTATCGTCAGGTCGATCCAATTATGTAATACTTATTTATGGTGCTCGTAACTTTAGACCCAATGAGACCTTACCCTCGTGCTGAATTTTATTTACGTAATTTCAGTCGATGCTCCATTTTTATTAACTCCGTTGCCGGCACAGATATGATCAGATAGTCGGTTTAAAAAAATTCTACAATATTCGAGGACCAATGGACGGCCTCGTTGGATCAGCGAGGCTTTCCGGAAAAGATAAAAATTATTTTCCTCATACCGACTCTTGAGGAAAATTGTCTTTTAAATGAGGGGAAGGAGAATAGAGAGATAAAGGAGAATCCTCTGCGAGTTTCTCGCTTTATACGTGCAACTAACTTATATAAGCGTTTTCCGTGATTATTAATCAGGTATTGGAGGATCAGGATAAATCAGGAAGCGAGAACAAGTGAAATGATAGCAAGTTGGAAGGTATTTGATGATTTACAAGTAGTTAGAAGAGCGGTGACAAATTTTAAAACCTGTCACGGTTATATGCAATCGCGTAATGAGTTATCGTGATAATTAGAAACATATCTGCCCCAGACACAATGGAAACTAAATAAAATATCAAAGAGGTCAACGTTCAAAAAAGTTTACACAGTGACAAGTCAGTTTTACCGGAGTTCCTAAAGTTTGTTTTCGTGAAAAAATTTCCAGAGTTCAGAGAGTTTAAATATACAGCTAGAAGTCGATAATACTCGTCATCGCAAGCGTTAAAAAAAGGATTCTAAAGATAGGTAGGTAATGCTTACTGAACTTGCCGTGAATATAACATTATGAATAAAAGCTGACAAGGTTATTTGCGGTAGAAACAAACGAGGAAAAACGATTATAAATCTGAAGTTGTCTAATCAGACATACAGGAAAAAACCGGAAAACGTATTTATCTCTTTAGAACGGATTTCGGAATTGTCATAATTTTTTCATTGTTTGCCTTGAAAATCTTATGATATACGCTTGCCAACAACGGAATTCACAAAAAAATTGTATACCAACAATGCTCATAATCGTTTCAGAAGAAATTGTCGAAGATGAGTCATATTTTGACCGGCGAGTTTGGTGAACATGGGTCAGGTTAGGTTCAGTTAAGCTACATCGGGGTAAGAAGAATTAGGTTGGGCTAAATAGCGTTAGAACGGGTTAGGTTCAGTTGGATTAACGTGGATGAAATGAGATTAAATGAATGTAACCGGGGTTTAATTTGTTACACTGGACTAGACATTCTGTTCTTCAATCTGTATAATGTGCATCAACCACATCTTGACCACACTCTTCATTCACAAGTTTCTTACATACATAAATAATAAATAAATACCACACAACGCTATAGAAGTAGAAACATAACGAATAAATCTAACATGACACTCTAATAATCTGAAATAAAAACGGAATCTTCATTGCAAAATGTTTCTATCCTTTCGAAAATGTACCAAGCGTACAGTAAATATGTTGAATCTCCTCTCATTGTTGTCTCGACTTCTTGGTTCCTATTCCTTATGAATATTAGAAACAATTCGATCTTTTATCCAGAAACAGTTGATATTAGCTCTCGAATTCAGAGCGAAATCGTGGATGTAGAATGTGACATTTTCATTGGGACAAGAGGTGAGGGATTTATTGAAGTCCACGAACACATGTTGAAGAGCTGCGGCGTCCACGGTGGTCTGCGTCCACTTATCTCGAATTTCGCGAACCGTCAGGAGGAGGAGACATGAAGCTCGAAGAGAGATAATGAAGCTCGAACGTCGACGAATCGTGTCTCTCCAGTTTTCAACGTATTCCGATTAAAAAGGGAGACACCACGCTGCCTCCGTCATTCCTGTTTCCCGCGTCTTTCGTTCAGCGTGAGTTCAACAACTTCCTCGGGCCGTGTGGCACGAAGGCCAACTTCTTCGAGAACAGAACCTCTGTGATGTGACCGCCAGTTCGCGAAACATATCCAGTAGCCTTCCGTGCTCCAGTTGTGCGATTTCGGACAGTCTGCCGATTTTTCAAATTTAAGATCGTCTGGTCGAAGTGTTGAGCTCTGTAAAGCGTCCTAGAGACTATCCAGCTTCGACTATTAGAAGATCATACGAAATTCAAGGTCGTCTGGTCAAAGTGTTGAGCTTTGTAGAGCCTTCTAGAGACAGTTCAGTTGTGAAATTTTTAGACTGTTCTTCAAGACTCTCTAAAGCTCAGTTCTCTAACCGTGAAGCTTTCCAATTTTTCTGCTGCTCATTAATGGAAGGAAGGCACCAAACTTTGAATGTTTTTATAACTTCACGCGAGTAGAAGTTAAAAAATCTGCAGCGGTGAGAACACGAAGAGCAAAGGGTAGCCACTGGTCCAAGCAGAGATAGGCTATCGTCGTTAAAAGAGGACAGAACAGGCCGATTTGAACTTAGAACTGTTACGACAACATCTGCACAATGTCAGGTTGGTGATAAAAGAATATCTCTTATGGTGGGGCAATTTTCAAATGCGTACTACTTTTCTTTCATTGCTTTCATAGTATTTGGCACCTTAATGAATAATAAACTATTTAAATACGTGATCCGCAATCGATTTAAGAATCGAAATCACCTTGAAATCGTAGCATCTAGCTCGCGATGACTCAAGAACATCCCTCGTTTCTTATTAGAAAGCTGAGGATACTTGAAAGGAACAGAGACAGCATGTGATCGGTGCAACGCGGTGTATGCGTGTAAATGTATATGTAAACGTGCTTAACACGTTGAGTGGCACAGTGAAAACAGCCATAACTAATCAGACGCGATATAATTTACTACTTTTTATGTATAGGTCGCAAAGAAAAAGAAGATTTGAGTACTCAATCGTTTTCTTCTGTTTCGGAAAATATTACATTATTGTTTCAGTATGAAGTTTGCTCAGAATTCTGTGACAATCAATAATTATTTAATTAAACTGAATTTGAGGTGTCGGTCACTAGGGTCCCCACGGCATTCAGCGTGTTAAGGACAAAGGGCATAGGACCCTTGGTCGAGCTCACAATCGGTCATAATCAAGCGGTGTGTAAGAGAGAGTGTGAAGTTTGAGCGTGAAATATAAATATGCTTTTCACCACAGCGAACTTACTATGTTTCTTCGTTGCAATCATTTACAATATATAACCTGTTGCAGACTAACAATACTCGATGCTATTGTTCTTTAAAAACGAAACCATTTCTTCTATTATGTAACTCGTAATAAAATTCGGTAAAGGCCCACGTGTACCTCCAGACTCATCTTCGATCTATTATCTCTTCAACCCACGCCTGGATCATCGGGACGAAGCTAATAAAACGAGATAACAAAGAATATCTCGTATTATGTCATCAGCTTCCTCCGATGACACGAAACCGCTACAATTCTCTCGATAAGAATCCGCCGAGTTGTTGCAATGAAATAAAGAAACCTACGAAAGATACGGTTCTATTGATGTTCGTTCACGTGGATGAAAATAGAAATTTCTTCGGCACTGTCTGATAACTGATAGTATTTATTGGGATACCCGGGGCAAGCGTTTAATGCGTAAACAGAATCTTAAACAAATTGCGATTAATAAAATTAATTTTCACCTCACGAAGCATTATGTTTGAAGCTGTGTATGCACGTGAATAAAAAGATTCTGTTTATTTTTCAGACACAATGCCCAACTCGTCGAAGAAGCCGGGTCCCCTTGTCGGAGTAATTGATGTCGGCACGCGGACCGTTCGCTTCGTGGTGAGACATTGTTATACTAATTGACAGCGTTCATTTTCATTCACCAGTTTGTTATTGTAAACACCAGTAGCATACAACAGGCGTAAACATAGATATTCCCTGACCGTACCGATTTTGACCGTAGGTGTTCAATGCAAAACACGTTACTGAAGTGGCGTCGCATCAGATCGATATAGAGCAAATCAGTCCGCAGGAAGGATGGATGGAACAGGATCCGAAGGAAGTCCTTTTCGCGGTGAAGGCGTGCATCAAGGACGTGATAAAGAAAATCAATGCTCTTGGAATGAAAGTGGATGAGATCGTTACCATCGGTATCACTAATCAGAGAGAAACTACTGTTGCGTGGGATACTACCACCGGTGAACCACTGTATAACGCCATTGGTAGGTTTTGAAAATAATTTTCAGATGATACTCCGCATTAAAAATATTACAGAAGATCAAATTCGTCGTTACACCATCAGGTCGGTAGCTAATTAAATCTGTATTTCAGTGTGGTCGGACATAAGAACAGCTTCGATCGTGGACGAGATAATAGCAAAATTCCCTGATCAGAGCAAAAACCACATAAAGCCGTTATGCGGTCTACCAGTGAGCCCGTACTTCTCCGCGCTGAAGATCCGTTGGATGAAAGAAAATGTGCAAACGGTTAGGAAAGCGATGAGGGACAAGCGATGCAAAGTGGGCACCATGGACACCTGGATCGTTTGGGTATGTGAATGAGGAACCATTCAATGTAGAACTCATCTAGAACACACAAACCATTGTTATGCCTTGCAGCAATGAGGAATGAACATTCGAGATCCCGAGAATTCATTGAAAAATGGTTACAGAATTTAACAGGAGGCAAAGACGGTGGATTATATATCACCGACGTAACGAACGCATCCAGGACCATGTTAATGAACATAGAAACCCTCTCGTGGGATCCCACGTTGTGCAGATATTTCAACATTCCCATGCAAATGCTGCCAGAGATCAGGAGCAGTTCTGAAATTTATGGACATATCACTGTTGGCCCTCTGAAGGGTATCCCTATATCCGGTGTAAGTCACACCTAAATTCTGTAAACAACAGTTCGATGTACAAGGTGTTCCATTTAAATCCATCCATGTTTCTTATCAGATTTTAGGCAACCAGCAATCCGCGTTAGTTGGTCAGAACTGTTTGAAGAGAGGTCAGGCGAAGAACACGTACAGGAGTGGCTGTTTCTTGCTCTGTAATACAGGAACCACAGTGCGTATTGCAAAGTTGTTTACACGCATTGTGTATACGTGGTGTGTGTACAATCCCTTATTGAAATTTTCCAGAGGGTGTATTCTTCTCACGGTTTGGTCACAACGGTTGCGTATCAATTGGGCCCGAAGAGTCCGGCTGTGTATGCACTTGAAGGTTCTGTTGCGGTTGCTGGGGCCGCCATAAAGTGGCTGCGCGATAACATGAAACTGATAAAGGATGTTCACGAAAGCGAACATTTGGCTCAAAGCGTTTTCAGCACCGGCGACGTGTATTTTGTGCCAGCTTTCACCGGTCTCTATGCTCCATATTGGAGAAAAGACGCGAGAGGGTGAGTACCACATTACAAGATCTTCGTTTCAAGCGTGAATGTAAAATTCCTTACGCAAATATATTTTTTGCAGGATTATTTGCGGCCTCACTGCATTCACTACGAAACAACACATCATAAGAGCATCGTTGGAAGCTGTGTGCTTCCAAACAAGAGATATTTTAGAAGCCATGTACAAAGACTGCGGTTTTCCATTGACCAAGTTGAACACGGATGGAAAAATGTCTACCAATAATCTGCTGATGCAATTGCAAGCAGATCTTTGTGGTACACCAGTATGTAAGTATATTTAGTAGCTGTTTTGTATTCGAACAACAATAGGATCATATATTAACGTTAGAATACGACCATAGTTAGATCAACTATGCCAGACATCACAGCATTAGGAGCAGCAATGGCAGCGGGTCACGCGGAAGGTATAGGTGTCTGGGAACTGGAAGGCGAAGAAGTAGAAACTGTACCAACGGATACGTTTTTGCCAACGACAACACCAGAAGGTACAAAGATTTCTAATTTACTGATCTGGTTTGCATACTTGTGTTTTAGCTGAAGTTACATGTTAATACTCTTACAGAGAGGGACGCTAGGTATAAAAAATGGAAGATGGCAGTTGAAAGGAGCTTAGGATGGGCATCGGTGAAGAAGTCTGAACAAATGACAGGTAAATTTATATCTATCGAACAAGCTAACATTGAGATTTCAGATATGATCAAAGCTGTATTCTTCACTTCCCCTTAATGACTTCCTTGGGTTTTAAATATCCGTCTTCTTACTTGCATGTGTTTCTATATGCGCCCGTAAATATAGTCAAGCGCCTGTTATTTGTTAACAAGTATTGAATAACTTAAAAAAAAACTTAGATTTATAAGAAATGAAGTAACTTTTCTTTTTCGGGGTTTTAGAGTATCGCTTGGTGTGGTATTTGGTATAGCTAGTATTTTATTGCATGAAGTATTCCTTTTCTTTGTTTCTGTACGTTAAATATGCGACGTACAATGTTTTGTGTGCGTTTACGTATGCGTGTGCGTGCATGTATGATATGTGCTAATATCTTTTAGCTTAGCAGCGTTTATTTTATGTTAAATACAGCATCAGCATTGATTACAAGTGTTGATTCATTACCCTTCCTAAATGGTCAAATAATTACAATAAAGATTTCTGTATCCTGTGCATGCTAAATTTCCTGCAAAGAAAGTTTCAAACTGTAACCGATGAATTTGTAAGGAAAAATTTGTTGAAATCATAAACAATGTATTTTTTTTATTTTTCAGACGAAAGATACTGTGTTCTTGCGTCAATCCCGGCCAGTTGGTTCTTAATGGCGAGCTTTGCCTTGCTACGATTAAGTTATTACTTAGAAAATCGATGACAGCACGTTCACATTGTCACAACGGTGATTCGATTAGATGGCAGATAGCCTGTATTGTAATTGCGAGTGCAGATAGGAGTGAGGCTGTCGAAACTTAATTATTAATAGTAGCTCAAATTGTCGGCATCGGTAACAGATTACAGACAAAAAATAGTAGAAGGAACTGCTTCGATTCAGTAGAAACACTTATTACTTACTTCCACCCGAACTTGCCAAATGGAGCCAAATGTATATTCACAACGATTCTAAAGGAACATGGAACAAGATAACGAAAGGGTAACGAGGAATGAATTTCCAGAGGAAACCGTTTGAAAGGAAGAAAGTATTAGAAACGATGCACACACGATAACTCAAAGTATACATATATTCGCTACATTTTATCGTTCGTTGATACAAGATAACGTGGTATTTCGTGAAGCCTTGCACGTGACGGCGCGTCTACCGAAATCGTGGTGCGATTTTGTATGATTTTTCTATACTCGTAAGCGTATACATGGGTTTAATAAGTCTGTGCGATTAATTGCGCTATTCATTATCATTTAACTTAATTCCGTCGCCTTCGTTTTGTATTCTTTAACTTATTTGTTATGTCGTCGAAAATCTTATACTATGTATAATATTATTGAAGCGATTGTATTATAAGAGCAAACATGGAAATACACGTTCGTCTTGTTTTATCAGTGCGTTATGACTATTTTCAGACAACGGGCCCACTTACGCCATTCATTTCCTTCAACACTCTACTTTCGACAGTAATCAAAGAACAGTAGAAATAGAATAAAAATCTTTCACTTTTCGCATATTTTACAAAAATTGAGAGATCGCATAGATAAATAATTCGTTGTTTAACACGATATCAGACGCTTCAAAACGTTTACAAACTACTCAGACTAGACATTGAATAAATACATTGGAATATTAAATTTACAAGACTCTTTTCCTACAACTCATCTATATCTATAACTCATGTTTCAATTAGCTTCAGAGACGAATAAACGCCCCGAAACGATTCTCGAACGAATTCAATCGATCCAGAGCGCGATTCGGGACCGCCAGAACAGAAACCGTTCGAACATCGCGCGCTACGCGAGCGCCACGGAGCGTCAGCCGGGCGGTCGACGAACCACCGCTTCGGTAGCCACGGACACACGCTTGGTCGTGTCAGTGTCGATTCGTCGCGTCCAATGATCCGCTGTTGTCAGTGAGGAATTGTCGAGGGAGCAGGAGATGCGGTATCGCGTATCGTTACGGTGCGTCTCGTGTCCGCGACTACGTGAGGCATACGTGGACCCAGCGAGCCCGGCGTCCCGTTGAGGCCAAGGAGATGCTGCGCGTCGTATCGCGTCGGGAGTGCAGGCTAACCTAACAACGCACGAAGGTGGTCGTCCGTCGGTGGTTCGATCCTATTCCACGGCTGGTGGAGTGTGCTTGCGTGCGTGTGCGTGCGTGTGAGTGCGCGCGGGACTCGCGTGAGAGGCGGTTCACCAGGAAGTCCCGGTGTCTCGCGGGACATCAATGCACAGGTCAAGATGTCGTCGGGAGGACACAGCAGCCGTACGCGAGCCGTGCACATAGGTTCGATATTCCAGAAGCTTCACGGTCGTTTCGCCGACCCTATGACGGTGTCGAAGCTGTCCACGGACAAGCGGATGCTGGACAAGACCTGGAAGCTGATGGACAAGGTCGTGAAGCTGTGTCAACACCAACGGATGAACCTGAAGAACTCGCCGCCGTTCATCCTCGACATCCTGCCGGACACGTACCAACGGCTCAGGCTGATCTACAGCAAGTACGAGGACAGGATGCAGATGTTGCACAGCAACGAGCACTTCTGCGTGTTCATCAACAACCTGATGAGAAAGTGCAAGCAGGCGATCAAGTTGTTCAAGGAAGGCAAGGAGAAGATGTTTGACGAGACCTCGCACTACCGGAGGAACCTGACCAAGCTCAGTCTGGTGTTCAGTCACATGCTGTCCGAGTTGAAGGCCATTTTTCCGAACGGCGTGTTCGCTGGACACAAATTTCGTATCACCAAGGCGGACGCCGCTGACTTCTGGAAGGAGAGCTTCGGTATCAGGTGCGTACCTGTCCCCCACTTTTTTTCTTTTATACCTGTCGGAGCACCTGTCCGCCGCGGGGTCTGTTTTCGTCTGACGTATTTATATACACATATTTAAAAACGAATGATAAACGCGGCGCGCTGCAGCTCGCACGTGCGCACACCTAACCTAAAAACGGATACGCGCGTCTCCGTCGTTGATATTGACATTACGGTGCCCGGTGCATGAAAACCGGGACCTATGCAGCTGACAACGTGTTTCCTCCGCCGGAAGTGCTTCTGGTGTTCCTGCACGAGGAACCTGTTTTTTTTGCACTGAAAGTGTTTTTTTGGGGTGCTATGGTAATTCAACGATGTCACGCAAGGGCGGTCGGTTGTACTGCACGACGACTTTGTCTTTTCGACCTGGAGGCGTGACATTAAAAACCGTAGTTGGTACGGTGATTCTTGAGTATCTGGAATGTCGAAGAATAGAGCGTTGTGTAGTCTTTCTCGACCTGTTTTGAGAGGGTATATTATAGGATTTTATTTTAAAAACAATAAACAAATTTAAATGAAACTTTGCACATTTATTCATACACATTTGTACTGGATTCATGAATTTCTGTATACATATCGTTATTATTTAAAATGTAGTAAGCGGGTGACCTTGAATTTTGTAAACAGTGCTTCAGTCACAGTGTTCGTGAAACAAACAACATTTCCAATACTTCAAAAGTCTCCACGCGTGCTAGAAATCTCCAAGAGCTTTCAGCGTTGACCCGTATCGTTTCCTTCAGGTTTCGCTCATGAGACTCTCGGCGACGTTGTTATCGCGATTTTTTTTGTCGGAGAGAGATCAAGATAGGTTTCGCATTTCCGTTCGAAGATATCGGCGGCCGTTCGACGATGAAACGATAAACAAAACAGAATTGGGGGGGGGGGGGGGGGGGGGGGGGGGGGGGGATTTCGTTCGAGCACAACGGTTACCGCTGGAGATATCGGTACAAAGCCGCTTCCGGTGTAATCGGAATTCCATTTGTACTTAGTTACGGGGCCTCCAAGCGTGTAAATCGCGTCGGGACAAACCGTTACCGAGCATTGTCGTCGTCCGTCGAAGCTACGGGCCATCGAAGCATCGTAAGCAGAAAGAAAGGAAATCCCACCGCGATAATCCGTGCAAAGTTTCTAAGCATCGCTATTGGGACAAAAGGTGATTTCGGTCGACTGAGGATATCCGTGGAACGGATTATCGAGTCCTGGAATCCGTTTCCCGATTCTGCACAACCTCGCGGGGCTATCGTTTTACAGAACGAACGGTCTCGGTTTTTCTTCTGGAATACGTCATAAGGTTGCGGCGCGTAGCGATTTATCAGGCCGGTATAAATAAACGAGCGGTTCGCGAGCCAATTCATGAATGACCGTGTGCTGTGCACGCGAGAAATCGCGATCCGTCCGCACACGAGACACGCATACTCGCTTTCGACTCGCGCAGTCAGCATGCACGCGGTGTCCTGAAATTAATGCACCGAATTCAGTGATAAAGAATAGTCGGTGACTGGCGAGGTGGTCGTCCCTGATTTTTATGAGCTCTTGCATGTCGATAGATCATGTTTTCATGAGTCTCCTTGTACATGGTTTACGGCGCGGACGATCTATAATTTGAAAGATATTTAATGTTAACGTTAGACGACTGTTACACGCTCTTCTACTTGAAAGCAGCTGTTACAGTAGAGTAGATAAATCGTGCCAGAACTTTCAATACCTTTTAAACTACTGACTGTCTGAAAAAATGAGTTTCTCTAAATATGTATTGTTACGAAAAGAAATGTTTAAGTATTTCTTGGCATACCTTTAATGTCATGCTATTATTGTGATATTAATTTTATTCAAAATATAAAGAGGATTAAAAGTTATTCGGTAAATTAAATGAGTTCTATTCTGGGTGCGTATAGTACTCAACAAAATTGGGGAAAAGTATTATTATCATTATTCTGAGATTTCTGTATATTTTCAACTTTTATTCCAACTTGAATATATCTGTCCCTGAAGAGACTAAACGTATCCACGCAGGATTGTGCGAAAGGTCGCAGAAAAATACCATTGGAAGGTGTTTGATTTATTTTCAAGGTATTACGTAGCGTGATAAATATCGTTTCCGGTAAGATAAGTCGAAGGCTCGGTTTTTATCTAATTCACAGTCGAATCACACTCGCTGCGAATCTCCAGAATTATCCTACTGTGTCCAGCCTGAAAAGTCGATGTTTTTCGGGCTTAGAATACGAGAAAATTAAAAATGCGATTCTTTTGATATTTGACAGTTTATTGGAATGTATCTAAAGCTTTCTGTATTCGAAATTATATTAAAAAAGTATCCATGTTTGAACGAGATACAGCAGTTCTCGTAAAACGTGTCGGAAGCACTTTCTGTTTTCATTTTATAAACTCTTTTATACCGTCTCCCTTTTGACGGAGCTGTATCTTGTTTTTTGGAAAATTGACGATAGAAAAGGTTTGTCGAGCTTCCCACATTCTTTCACTAAAATAATTCTATCATATTTTTATATATTTTCCAAACCAAACATGTTATCAATGGAATCGTCCGTCAAAAGAAAACTGATATTTTTCTGAACGTGTGCTTGAAACTTCAAGGCAATCCGTCAATTGTAGCCTGAAGTGTACTTCGTTTTGAAAAACACTCTTTTGAGAAATACGCGTTTAAAGTTCAGCAACGTCTACTTACACGTAGGTACAATAAGTCCACTCTGAACGCTATATCGCGAAGAATCTTGCTTTAACCCCTTACCGCATGGTGTGCCATATATAATACAAACCAAATTTTCATTAATTTTTTACGTAAAACAGGCATCATACCCTTGCTGTATTGTACCATATTTAATACACTATGGTACTATGATTTTCAAGCATAATCTGCCATCTGTGTTCGGAAAAGTTAAATTTTTGCGATTTCTTTACATTCTTGTACAGCTTATGCATCAACCGTTTTATTATCGAGGTTTGTATAACGAATTCCGAAACTTTATAAGTTTTAACAAGCCAAATAAACATTATTAGAATAATTTACAGTGTCTGCAGATTACATAAAAAAACGTTAGTTTGAATTTTCATTCGTTAGTTTTAGTATAAATTGCTGATATACTTTTGTGCACAGGTCGGTTTTTGTACTAAAAAAACGACTTAATATTGCTAAAAAAATTTTCAATATTTTTCCTATAAAAGATGCACCTTACACTTAATATATCCTTTTCACAGCAAAAGAATCATGCGGTAAGGGGTTAAGATTTCAACCTATTTTGAGAAACAATAAAGAATGATAAATTTTTTCGAAAATTTGCTACAGGATAAGTGCTTAGAGCCGCTTGTTGCGCGTGTACGTGTGCGCGCGTGTGTGCCGGATGTCCGCGGATCATTTGACCGGAAACTGAAAGTTCGCGCATCGGCGTAATCGAGTCGGCTCGGCGCATGTTAATCATGCAGCAATCGCCCGCATCCTACGTTCGAAACGTAGGGGAATGCTTCCCCGATAAACCCGTGGCTCAGCTTTTTCGACTTCTTCGAACGAGAAAAAAAAACACGTCGGCAAGAAACACCGTATTCACGCCGATATGCTCCTACGGCGCAACGGACTTTCCGAATTCGATCATTCTATAAAACTGCAAAATGCTTATTAACAGGCCTGAGACTTTCGATGAAAAACGGACGTCGTTTGCTGAAATTTTCAGCAGTGCTTGAACCGCATTGTAAATTCTATTGTTAAATCGTTTCATTACTGCGAATTTGCAAAATGTTTATTGAAAACTGTACGTTGTAATGAATTATGCTAATTTAATAATTTATGAGGACTGATGGACTACTGTAGTGGCTGTAGCACACGGTTAGCGATGTTTCGTAACTCATTTAAGTTCATAAAACTGAACCGGTTATGCTAATTTATAATTCAGACACATTCTTTTAATTGTTTCGAGATAATCTGTGTACAGGGTATTTTTCTATATTAACGTGGTAACTTGGTAAGACGAGTTAATTCGTCCCACGAAAATGCTCAGCAACAAGCGACAGAAGTTTTCTTATTTAACATGCACATATTGATTATGTCTGTTGCAATCTACAATCGAAGAAACGTACTCGAACGGTCAATGCTTGGTGCTACTACAATAGCAGATTATTAATTATCCAATATCTTGACCCATCCGTCGAACAAGGCCGTACAGCTCGTCCCTTCAAAACACTTCTGCCATTTGTAAGACAAGCTAGTTCCTCTTGAACAACTATTAAACCTTTGACTGTGAAAGACGTGCATATACGCCCTCGAAAGTCAACTTCTTATGTGCGTGCGGCCACCATAATGGTTTCGAGATCGAATCGTCCGTCTCCAGTGCTTCCATAATTACTTTCCTATTTATATCCAGGTTCAACCGATAAACTAAAAATTCTTCAGCCATTCTTAAATTGTAACTTGTTACGTATACTGTAGCCATGTTTCAAATAACAGTGTCCTGGAAATATGTCGTATAAAAGCAAGTTGAAATCACATATACGCTTGATCAATTTCGTGAATTCTAGAATAAACGAGAGTATACGTATCAATAATGAATGAAATGTTTGCTAAGGCACAGAAGCAGAGCGTAATGAAATAAAGAATAAAAAGAAATCAACTGTTGTTGCTCAGCTATTATTATCGCGCACACAGCGAACGATATTCATTGGAAGTTCGCCGCAGTCGAAGGGTCAATAGCAGAGGTTTTTTTTTTTTAAATAAATGGTCCAGCGGATGGACTAAAATCGTTCCACGCGCGTGGGATTTCGTTCGATCGGCGAGCGAACAGAAACACGGAGGTTTCGGGAAATCGTAAAATGGACCGGAAGCGACCGCGGCGGCGCACATAAACCAAACACCTGAAAAGCAACGCGCGTTCGATTATATTCGATTCGCCGGGCCGCGCAAAGTATTAATATTTTATCGCTTCCCAGGAAGCTTGTTCTATTTCCGACCGAGCATTTTCTAATTTTCACCGTTCACGAAATTTCGGGATACCGAAACGCCGAGAGGGTTCACGTTGCCGTTGGTTTCGCTGCCGTTTCATTCGAAAATTCAACTTCCATGATATTCATATGAGAAAAACTATGCGACACAGATTGGACCGTACTCGTTCCGTGCGTTCGTTCCATGCTCGAGCATGATTTCGAGTTTCTGTAGATTTCCTCCACCGACTATACGCGAAGTCGACGAGGAACGAGCGTTCTCTAATGGATGTTTTCTGTGACGAGTGTACCGGAAGCGGTGGCAAGGGGTAAGCTTTTATCGAAAAGGAGACCGAAGTCATCTATCCGCCACACAGAAGCAGATCATTGTGTGCGGTGCACGGTGCTGGTATACAGGATGTTGGAAAAGAACGGACCAACTTTTACAGAATGCGCGCTCCGCGGACGGAGGAATAAGGAAATACTGGACCCTGATCTGAGGCACGCTGACTCAGATTAACTGAAAAACTGAGTAATTGATACAGTACATTGTAATACCCTTTCATTCTACGTAAATCGAATTATGAATACTGTATCTTTCATTATTGAGTGGTATACTTGGTGTCTTATATTGTTATCGTTGTGGATACATTTTTGTAGAATTGCAAATAAGTGTAGGATAATTTAGATAAATTCAAATTTGCTTGTTAACAAAACAATGTTAAGAATTGTTCAATATCTTTTTTCTTGCGGCGATTTATGTGGAATATAACTGGTTTTGATGGGTCATATCGCATATGGGATTGTTAATATTATTATATGGTATATTATATCAGTCTAAGGTTAACCTTTTCAAAGTTAGGAGCATTGATAACATACTCTGTATATTACTATGAGAAACGTTTATAGGTGTTCGTGGAATGTACTTAACACATTCGCAGCCGCTGACGTAGTAGTACGTCTTTTTATAAGCTGTATCTGCTTGCCGTTGACGTACTAATACGTCTTTTTAAAGTCTATAACCGGTTACGGTTGACGCGGCATTATGTCTTTTTATGCTTTAAGTACAATCTGATCAAAATGAGTTTTGCTTGTAACCTGAAAATCAAATGAATTTGTTTATGTGTTTTTGGCATAGAATACGAAACAATTAAACCTTAATTTATTTTCACTTTGACATTTTCTTGTTTTGGATTTAGAACCGGCAAACTTCCTTCAATGTCAAAGAACTAGTTACGAGCGTGACATTTCCAAATAATTTGTATAATTTTCATTCTGTTTTTAATGACAGATCTCTGCGGCGATCAGCCTCAAATTTAAATTATTAAGCAGACTTACAAGCGTAGCATTATCATATAAATTTACGTTTAAATGAAACTGTTCCTTTCGGAACCACGTGCCTCGTGCGGAAGGTCCATAAACCCGTTCATTATGCACGGTAGTCGAACGCCCATGGGCGTTTCCCGTATAGAACGCAATGGTACGCGAAATAAGTATAATCATCCATTACATCTGAAGCATCAATTTGAACGTGTATGTTGATCAAGCCCATTTTGTTCTTCCCAGCGAGTACTTTGTTCACTCTTTTATTTCACACCCTGTATAGAATGATTGTACTTTATGCTGGCGGCAGAATCTTCTTGTGTACACTTACGATACACGTAACGATATCCGGATGTGGGTTGGGAAAGCTGTATGAGAAAAAAAAAAGCGGCCAGGCAGAATGAAATACAACGAGCTCGAACATTCCGGTTTGTCGTCTCGTACGATTATTTAATTAACGTGTCTTCGCTCCCTGTGGTACAAATAATTCAATTTACTTCTTGCGGCTAACGTCGTTTCTGTACGATGAACCGGCGATTACACGCCGGATTTCCAACCGCGGGATTTCTGACTATTCGTTCATAGCTCGTAGTAAAAGTTACTCACAACTTTCGCCCAAATGCAACCAAAAAACACGAACGAGAAGTTCAGATGGAACCAAACTTTTGCGAATCGAAAGTGAGAAGTTGAATCGAGCTCCTTCAACTTACCTACGCGGCTTTACGTGCAATCTTTGGTTGTAACATTTTTCTGAACCAGTGGATATTTTTATTGGCCCGTTTAATACTTCCTCGTTCATTGTTGCTTTAGTAGTTGAAAATAAGAGGGATTATCGACTCGTGGGTATTCGATCCATCATCGACTATTATTCGATGATTTCAGCTTTATCTTTCTCGAAAACTACTGGCCGTGTATCCCTGAATAACACTGCCTGCTATGGACGCGTATATGGCTTCTTCAAAAGTCATTGGCATGGGCTGTGGCCTCATATCTGAATCTCATGAATTTCTTCGGCTGTGGATTCGATACTAAATTTGTCGAGTATTTTTAGTCTCCACCAAATGTGTGCATTTATAACTCCATGATTCTCCTTGTAACTACAATCACCGTGATTCCATTTATTCTGCATTGTACTTATTTAGAAATTCATTCAAAAAGCCTGTAACGTAACATGGTATCCACTACG
Organism: Macropis europaea; assembly: GCA_916610135.2. Classification (NCBI taxonomy): domain Eukaryota; kingdom Metazoa; phylum Arthropoda; class Insecta; order Hymenoptera; family Melittidae; genus Macropis; species Macropis europaea. The sequence goes on along the minus strand of OU744350.1, from coordinate 9,579,550 downwards.
GCAGCAAGAATTCCGTTCACAGAAGGCGTTCAGTTCTGAAGTACTCCATACTGAAAGGGATAGTATCTCCTCAAGCGCCGATCGAGATCTGCAGTTTGAGATACGGCTGGTTCCGGTTCTATCCTCGTTCGAATAAGAAAATAATATCTACCTCCGCGCGGCACAGATTCCACGGAACTTTATGCTTCGTTTCCTTCTGCAACAACACACGAAAATATTCTTTTGCTCTGTACAGAGGCGCACAAACTCCAAAGGGAGGATACGCAGAAGGGTCTTCTCCGCTTCACCTCGGCTCGTAACACCGGATACGGATAACAAGGCAGTCACTGTTTCCTCGCCGTTGCGCGCTGGACAACTAGGTTGAGAAAAAAAAAATTCCCACGGTGTATCCGTGGCGGAATCGAGCAAAAAGTATCCGCGAATTGGAAACGCGAGATATTTTCAGGAGGAAGGCCTTCGAAGGTTGCATATTGCATGGTAATGCCGAGCCGATCGAACTTCTCGACGACATGTTGCGTCCGCGTCGTACGCCGAGACATCAGCTTGCACCTGATACCTGATATCTCCCCGATAAATAAGCCGTGATCTCATGCAACACACCGTGGTACTTACCATGGAATTTCAAACGTATCGATCGTCAGCTACCGTGGACTCTAATCGAACGATCTCGTTAATGGTCCGATGAGACAGCAGTTGGAAATGTTCGAGAGAAAGCGTACGTGGTAATTAGCGTATATAGTAAACTCCTAAACGCGTTGGATTGTAATTTCGAACGAGTACGAAGAAATGGGCAGGTTGTAAAGAAATGTTTTTTTCAAGATTTACTTTCTGTTTGGGAATGTTCAATTTTCGATGGATTCTCGGAACTCCAGATCTACCGTTAACAATGTACAATAAATGTAATCTTCATCGACCTTGAATAATGCTGAACGTCTGGTCGTTAAACTTATTCAGGAATCGTCATCGGATGTTATTTAAAAAAGTGTACCATATTGTATAAAAGGAGAAGGATGTCCTTCAGCATTAATCCTAGAAGGTCCAAGGGGGGCTCCTTATGCCTTCAAAATTGCTACTGAATGAACTATTTTGGTTTAGCAAAGATATTAAAGATATGTGAGAAGTGAATGGTTACGTGTGCAGATAAAGCCGAGCTCTCGATACTTTCTGACGAGATATGTATCATGTTCCGGACATAAATGACAGAGAAATAACGACATTGTTGTGTATTCGAAATATTCTTAGTCAGTGAGAAGGCAAATGTAGAAGCACTTATTCGAAAGAAAGTGATAGAGGAAGCATGTAAACACGTGTTATAGAAAACTTTATTTCAAGAGTTGTGATAAACATTTATACATTTTTATTGTAGAAAAATTAATATACACGAACTTTTTATTTATATTATTTCTTTCGTCATATGCGAAAGCATCAATACCTTTAAAATACTTCTATTTAAAAGATATTTTCCGACCGAAAGAATAATAAACGTAGGTGGGCTCCGCGTGTTCCCCTTTCATATTTCACGTAACGGCCCGAGGCTTGGACCTTCTAGGGTTGATTTTCTTAAACTCACAGCTCGTGTTCTTCCGTGGCTGTGTCTGCTTGAGCTAATCAGAAAATTAGTTAAAAAAAACCATGATCGAAATACACTTGTTCAGAGTTTAGTGTAGCTGATTCTTGCCCGGAGACTGCTTTTCGCCCGGTCAGACGAATGAACAGGAGAAAGGGTTAAGCAACCTCGTGTTCCCCTAAACGTTGGCAGACGGTGGTTGTGTCGGCATCTGGTCTCCGCACGATTCGTACAATTCGCTCGTTTAATTCGCTTTAATCGCGACGTCACGGCCCCTTCCTTCCGCTTCGGCTCACGTCCGGATGCGAGCTTAACTCGCTGGCCGCGAAACGGAAAGGGGAACGGGCTTTTCGTCGTGTCTCTTCAGACAGGGATAGCTGATACCGGGGACCGATACCAAACCCTGAAACACCGTTATCCAAGGGAAACAGACGGTCACGGTAAGGGAAAGTGGTCTGTTATGAGATCTTCAAGGTTTCACTTGCGATGAAACAGTTTTTAACACGTTCCCTGCCACAATAAAAAATTCCGAGACGAGACAGACGCGCGAAAATGGCTATTTATTAATACACGTGGTATATTGTACAAATATTGATCTATTTGATATTACATTTTCTATTTCCACTATCATTTTAACGTGCATGTTACTCAAAATTTCATAAAGGTTGGTAGTTATGTGATCAAATTAAAATTCATGGGTATACCAGAAATGGTACACGTGGCAGGGAATGTGTTAGTACTCGCAGAAAAGTTCGTAAACTTTTTTCTGAAATACCTTGTATGGAATTGTCACCAAACAGTAGGGGCACGTAGTACTTGCAAAATGGAACAAAAGATGCTTAATCAACACGGATCCTGATATTAAACCTTTACGTGTTATGGGCGTTTCCATTTATTAATATGGTCTGTGCGAGAAACGCCCATGGGCGTTTGCATAATGTATTACTGAGCAGAGTCCCCGATCTTCCGCACGCGACACAGGGTTGTCGTATACACTTGTCTGTTATTTTTCAATTTCCATTATTCAACGATGCGAAGGAAGATTTTGGATTGTCTCAGCATGCGCACGATGTTTATAATATCGAGTACTACCGACAAGTTTCTGTGACAATTCTATGTGACGTGCGGAGCACCGATAAGTGTATCTATTAAGTACGTTACTGGAACGCTCATGGGCGTCCACCGCACGGTGTACTTTCAAGTGGCCCTAACATTCAAAGGACTAACTTTATTTCTACCTTTTTGTATTTGTACGATGCAGGAGACAATGCCGCGTGGTTGACGGATCAATGAAGTTTCACATTATTCGTTTCTCAAGCAACAAATACATTTTATATTTTGTACAATTTACTCACGATAAATTACATGTTATAAATGAGTAAGATAGTCAAAATAAAAATTATTGACGATTCTGAGATAAGTGTCATGCTGTACCTCACAGTCCTCTTACCAGAAGACCACTCACGTTCCCCTACGTGACCAGATCCTTCAGGAACAAACTTTTCTTTAAATGCAAACAGTACGATGTCACCCTTAAACAATCCGTCACGCCTCTACCGAACGATCGTTCCAATTACACTCGATGCCACACCTGGTACCCACCTATCAAGCCAAACATTCGATGTACACACCCAAAACAGTCCCCCGGCCTGCCATAAATACGCCTAAGGTGAAATATCACCTCACTGCATGTCCTCGGCTCCTCTCAACCCTTTCGCTGCGGTCACTCTGGCGTAAAACTACGCTCCATGTGCCCCCAACTTGCATCAGCAAACGATGCTGCACGTAGAAGATTTTTCCAATCGCTACAAAGTCAAAATTAATTCATTTAGGAAAAAAGGCTGTGGAAGAAATTGTAACACAAGTACTGAGGTGTGTCTAACGCCCATAGGCGCTTGCAGCACGCAACGAGCGATTTCGACAGGAGCCAACTGCAATGAAAGGATTCGAAACACATCGTCGCTGACATGCACGATTCTGTTCGAGAAAGGACGCCTGGTAGTTCCATCGGTGAAAATTCTAATCTAGTATCGATGACGAAGAGCGTGTAGAAAGTTCAGGCCAATCGGAGGCGGAGAAGCGTGTGCACGCGGTGCAGTTCTGCGTGCAGCACACGTTAAAAGCGTCTTCGGCTTAGTGGAGCATTGACGATGCTCGATATAACGTCGATAATATGGTTAACGTAGGCAATATCGTGAAGGGAGTGGGCTCACGGATTCACACGAGCTCTCCGTGGAACCTTTGAAAACGAACGAACCATCCTTGAAACGCGAGCCCTCCTCCCACCGTTTCACCTGACATTTTCCAACGCTGTATTTCCGCCTGTATATTGCGTAATTACATTGAACCGTCGTTGCACAAAGACCTTATTACCTGAACCCTATGGGAGTGATACGGTAAAAAGTTCCGGGTTCGAATGAAATGATCACCGTGCTCCTCCGTGTCACGTTGCCTAGTCTCGTTCGAAGTGTTCAATTGATATTTGAAATATTTCCTATAACTAAATTTAGTTGACAGGCAGTGTATATTCTGCTTTCTAACGGTTGTTCGTCGAACAAAATTTTCGTTCACGATTAACGCTCGAGTGGATGTAACATTCGATGGAAATTAATTTTCTTCTATGCTTTTTATAGAGGACGTCCCGTAACGAGTTGCGCAACCGAGCGGGAGATTATATATGCATAAACAAATGAAAAATGTGGAACAGATTTTGTCGATTTGACCCTTCATTATCGGGAAAATTTACTTTGAAAGCATGTCAAGCACGTATGCAGTTTATTCAGAATTTCCTTCATGAATAATTATGAATGATTATTGATTTTCTTCGTTTTATCAATTGAAATTTTCTTTGTAAACAACGCTGTTAAAATTAAATTTGTTATGATATGATAGTACATACTTCAGAGTTCGTCATCGCCAGATTTAATATGCCCCAGCTTTTAGTTATGGAATCGTATTGAATTCGTTATGAATTCAGAGTGTGTAGAGAGGATGTATTGTTCAAGGACAAGTAATGTTTTAACATTTAAGTGCCTGGAACGCAGTAGAATGTTGAAAAGGTTCACCTCTGCTCGACGAATTTTTTAAATCGATTTCCTTCAGAAGCTGCCCTTGAACGTACAAATGTTATTCCACGTTTTCGATTTATTTTTTTTACGTGGTCGGAAAACCGTGTGCATTAATCAATATTCAGTTTCTTCGATTTTCTTATTCATTGTCGGCTGGTCCTACGTACCATCAACGACTGCAACCCTTATCCAACTCCTATTACAAGGTACAGAAAACGTTAGCTCCTAGAATCAATTACGGAGAGGAAGATATTGATCTTGAGGGAAAGCAGGGCTCAAGAATCAGAAAATACTGGAGACCTTGAGGAAATGGATGAACATGAACACCTACGCGTACCTGCGGCCGACCCCACGGATACAATGGAATTTCTCAAGGGTGTAGCTGTCACCTACGCCCGTCACCGGCTATTGTCTCGATGATTTTGGAGAACCGACGCAAAGATCCTGTTCTCAGAAAGCCACCTGATATTTCTCTCGACCATTCTTACAAGGCATGTTGACAGAGGCCGATTTGGGCGAGATTTTGATATGATGTAGATCTCGAAAAAATATTGGACACATTTTTTTTATATCGGCCATTGTCCACTTTGAAGGGATGAAAACAGTCCTTGAGGTAGGGGGTAGAAAACCTATTTAGCAGTATATCTCGAAAATCATTGGAGATAGAAAAATAATTTAAATGTAGAGTTTGTCTATTTTTTAATGTCCAATCTGACTATGTAAACAGTTTTTCAAAAAATTAATCTGTTTAAAAAATATATTAAAAATGTACAGATTTTTGCAAATTGCATAATTTTGTAATTTTAAGTTCGTATAATCGAGGTACCAGTATGTTTTTATGACGTTTTAAGCAATTACACTACCCTACGTGTTATTATTGTATTTACAAGGGTAGATTTCACTGGAGCCGGTAAAAAACTCATTGTCCAAATTCTCTCCATAAGAAGTATGGCAGCCCCGCGCGGCGTGAGTATTCACGTGTGATGAAAGCACCTCGTGTCGTTCAAGGGAGACTGAACGTGTTAATTTTGAACTACCCTAATATAAATTGAATTACTGTAGCAGAGACATTCAGATTAGGTTCAAGGTCGTCACCACATTTTTTTTTTTCTCCTACAAGTACGATCCAGGCTATTCGATGTCCGTTTCCATTAATCTTTACTGTCGAATCTACAAGCAATGAATTTTAAAAATTTGGCAGCTGCTCCAAATGATTCACAGAAGATAAGTTGATTTCAATTTCAAGCTTTTAAAACAAACGCCGCAGATGTTCTTGCTTCAATGAGAATATCTCGTGACAACCAGCTTCAGGTTCGAGTCACTGACGAAAGTGTTGAGTTATGTTCTTCGCAAGAAAGTGACCTTGAAACGCTCAATCAGTCTCCGCTGCAACTCCCAAATCATTAAGACATTCGAGGGGGTGTCGCGGAAATTCGCGGTTGATCCGATTTTCAGTCATCCTTGGCGGAACTGTGAATGAAAGTCGAGGGATCGATAGACAAATCCGTGGTCGATCGTATCGTCTGTGCGTAAACCGCAAATCTGTTGGATGAGCTTGCGGTGTCGTCGGAAAAGCCGCGATCTATGAATGGAGGCGAGGCTCGGATCAGTCGGCAAGCAAGGACGACTAATTATAGCGTTAGTATCTCTCTCTCTCTCTCACTCTCAACTTCGTTTTGTACATTAACCACGCACCGTCAGTGCATATATACATACACATACACACAAGCCTGTACGTACATACGTAGCAGAGAGATATACATCGCGGAACATTCAATTTCGAGATGGTACTCCCGCAATAGAGAGGACGTGACCCAGTTTCACGGTGACGCAAACCGGGCTCAGGATTGAAATTCAGGAAAGGACAAACGCGAATTTGCTGTACACACTCTCTTTCATTCTCTCTCTTTTTCTTTCACTCGTTCTCCTCCGCGGCGGTTGCTTTCGAAACGTGAATTTTCACAGGAAGGCAAAATGAAGAGAGAGACAGAGAGAGAGATGACGGGTCGAGTATTCGACTCGCATCCTTGACCCGCTCGTCGCACGATGGCCCGTAATTATGTCATCGCGCCGACCGAACCCGGGATGCATCGACCCGTTTCTCCAGCCAACAAGTCCTTCCCGACATCGCCGGAGAAACCGCTGAAGCACAAAAGTATTTCAAACTGGGACGCCGAGCGCCGGTCCACTTAGAAACTCTGCCTGCCCGGTATAACTTGGGAATTGTCTTTTTCGAAAAACGGGAAACAAACTATAGGCACGCTGCTCAGGGAACTCTCTGTATTATTTTCGTGTGAATCGTTTCATTGTACAGCACGTTGGCTGCCTTGATGTCTAGCAGTGACTGAATTTGATTTTGTCATATTTGTGAGACACATTACTGTTACAAGTAGTGGATCATTTAGGACAAATACTTAAAAACAAAGCCCTTAATATCTACATATATGATACTTACTATAATTGGGACAGCCATTTGATCAATACAAAATGCACTGGTCCCAAATGATTGCACTTCTCTTTTTATGGCAGTCAATATTTTGATAGAACAATACTGTTTCTTTTCTGCTGAATTTGAATTAAAGTTTCTTGGACACTACACACACAGATTCGTACTCAGGCTCCCTAAATTAAGATACTACAATATTAGACAAACTAACATGTTCACATTGATGTTGTGTTCTGTGGCAACAGATTTGTTATTTACTGCCAGTTTTTCATACAGTCGTTTGCAAATCCAACGCGATAATTCAATCGACAGAACACGTTTCAAGGTAAATTTATGCACTGGCCAAGTTTCATTCATTATTTAAATAAAACACTCGAAAATGAAGTTTGACAATTGTTTGTGTATAATTGCTGTTGTATATCCTGTTTGTGTATAAATGAAACATTTATCAAGTTGTTTAGCCACGGCTGTTGTTATAAATATACAGTAGACTTAGAGAATGCTGACCGAGGCTAAAATGAGACAAGGTCAGGATCAGATAAAAAACAAATGCCGTGACGTAGCACACAGATGCATGGACACACATTGCTACCATAAAAAAAGACAATAGCCAGTGCGTCAGAGAAATCTACAATGACGTTCTTTTCATATGAAACGTGCTTCCAATGCACAGATTCATCCCTACCTTTTTTTTTTAAAATCGTTCCTACATTATTCGAAGGATAAACGAATTAACGAATGTGTGGACACCTCCCGAATACATCCATTTTATTCTCTTTCACATATGTATACAGTAGTAAAATATTTATTCAGTAAAAAAAAAAATATTTGTTCGTTTGCAGATAGAAAACACACAGTTTATAATGCTTCTGAACTTCGTGCAACAGTCAGTGAGACAATACACAACAGTAAGCTTTGATAGGTGACATAACGCCGGTAACATCTACGGTGAAACGTCTTAGCTAAAGATGTTAATAGATTGCAAAGAGCAGTCGGTAGAAATCTTTACAAACAAAAATGAGGCGACAACGCTTAGAAATATTTCTCGAGGTTGCTCTTCAATTTGCTGGGATCCACGTTGGGTCCATGGCGTTCCACCACTTTGCCCTCCTTGTCCACGATGAACTTGGTGAAGTTCCATTTGATGAAGTCGCCCAGAGTGCCTCCTTGCTCTTTCTTCAAGTATTTCCAGAGCGGATGCGCGTCATTTCCGTTCACGTCGACTTTTTCGAACAAGTCGAATTTCACCTAAACGCAATTTCTCATTATCAATATATATTCGACGCATCTGCTAGAATATTTATTATTCATAAAATTCGACGGCGCGTGTGCAAATAAACAATTGAACGTATTTAGTAGTTTCTGGTCGCTTCTGTAAGAACATCGTGACCGATGAAACTTCAATTTTTTCTTGTTACCAATCATTTTTATTCACCTTTTGACGATCAGCGAAGCTGCATATTTCCTCGCTGCCTCCTGGTTCCTGCCCGTTGAACTGGTTGCAAGGGAAAGCCAAGATTCGCAGACCTGCACAAATATCCAGTGATCAGTCGGGAAGCTTCAGAGACGTTCTGAATGTGTGAAATGATTGTTGGACATTTTTCTACCTTTGGACTCAGCGTACTCGTCGTACAATTCATTGAGTTCTTTGTAATTTGTTGCGGTGAGGCCGCACTTTGATGCCACGTTCACGATCAAGCACACGTGACCTTTGTAGCTGTAAACAGCGCGTCAATTATGCATCCTTTTTCCCGAGATTTATAAATAGATTACTCACTTGGACAAAGGGACATCTTCGCCTTTGATGGACTTGGCGATAAAATCGTAAATCGATTTTGCCTCCTTGTAATTCTCGTTTCCGCTCATGGCTGCTGCTACAGCTGAAATGAAATTATCTCTTTAAAAAAAAATTTAATTCTTATGCCCGAAGAGATTGGAAAGCGCAACGAATGTAACAACTCGACGGGTCTCGTGTTAGTGAGCTTTTTGAATAACAAACTTCGAATATACCTGTCTGGCGTAATCGCTATCGATACGAGTTATCGGATTATTATTAGAAAAAAATTGATCTCTAACTGGCCCGCTCAGAAGGCAATTTGATGAACTCCATAAAACGATAAGTAAAGAAAAGTGATGATGTTCCGAACATTTATGTACTCGGCTAATGGAATTGAGAAACTTACTAAAAGTGGAGTTGATCAGTTTGCCTTCTGAGCGGCTCAATTTACTATCTAAATTTGTGTATAACAAGACACGGGTGAAGTAGAAAGAAATAAGACTCTGCTATGTTACACAGTTTGAATATCAGCGAACGGCGCGCTAATTTGAACCTAACCTCACACTCGCGTGATCGTTACTTGCAGCTTCGTCATAATTAATTCATAACACGATGCGAATTGATTTTATCATTATTGACAGCTGCGGCTCGTGCTTTCATACTGCTTTTTTCACCGTCGATCGAACTTCATGATTCAAGTTGAAATAGTAAATGTACAGAGTGTTTCGAAAGAAATGGTACCACCGAATGTGATTGCAGATGAAAAACAAAACGAAAATGTAGAATAGAATTTTTTTGAGGCTCCGATTTTGAAAAAATAAGGTACAAAAGTTTTCGTCTTTCGAAAACGGAGCCTCATACAACATAATTTTATTCTACATTTTCGATTTGTTTTTTCACGTAGAACCACCTACAAACGTGTGACGTTTTTATTTCAATCATTCTAAAATAAATGAAATTTCAGTAATGAATAATAATCATGAATGAGAACCACTGAACGGTTCATAATTTCTATGCGTCGAAAGCGATGACACCTGCGCCAGCATTTCGAAATGAATGATTCTTCACACGATCAGACCTGAAAATCGATATTTACGTCTTTAATAAGTCACACTTTGCAGAATGCGAGCTTACAAGATTTAGATATGTATTTTCGGTCCACAAAACATTACAAAGAACATTTACAAATTTCTGAAAATGCAATTTCTGGCAGCAAACTTCGTTTCAGTTCGATTCAGTGAGGACCACTGTATCGAGTTTCTTCGTTGAAAAAAAAGTATACTACGTTATCTTGTATCGGTAAGAGGAAAGGGGAACACATGCAAGACTTATCGAATTACGTGCCTGCGAAATTTCGGATAACGCTGCCGCATGTACGGCCCAATGGCAGCCCCAATTTTATAAAATGCATTCTCCAATGTGCAGCGACTACACACGATGATCGTGCTCCTGAAATTGTGGGTGAAAACACTGTGTACCATTTTACAGAATATTCCAAGCACAAAATCCATAAGCATCCTCAGCGTTATGAACACCAAGAGACGAATTAAAATCGTCCACGAGATGACGTTGCAATTTCAAAGTCATCCGCAATTACCGCGAACAGTGAAATCTACTGTAGTTTTTCAAACTCCATGCTTACGGCGTCATAAATTGCGATACAAGTTTGCAGATCGATTTGCGATTAGATTGCGTTAAAACCTTACGACATCATTTTCTATCGACCATGCTAGCGGCGCGGTGTAATCGCAAATCGACGTGAAAATGCAGAAAAGCAATTTTCAACCCTTTCAACTCTGTGACCCAGATATTGGCTACAAAAAATCGTGCACCGTGTACTACGAGCCACACGCTTTATCGTATGATACGGACCTGCATTTTGTTGAATATTTTTCAGCTTCACAGCGTAGAAATAACTTTATAATTCACATTGTATGTATTATAGGAATGGAATGTATAATCGAACGCGTGTTCCGCTATAACCAAATTTAGCACGCGGTGTGAACTCTGTTTTGTTTTTTTTTCCGAAGGTCTCAGGACTGAAGGGTTGGTGAATGCAAGCGCAGTTTAAATTTCGTGTAATGAAATTTGAAATCGATTGCCGCCATCTGTCGAGCAACACGCAAAGCTGCCGCAGTCTACGTGCTATCAAGTTGCACGGCGTATTTACACAGAATCGATGCAAATTTTTACGCTATGTTTTTTCGAACGCACCACACGAATGCTGACAGTGTGATCACAATGGTTGATGATACATTTGAAATTAGAAATCAGATGATTCTTACCAAGATTATGTTGACAAACGTGGACGCAAAGGGACTCAGAACCGCACGCTAGAGGCTCCGCTTTTGCACTGGTGAATCAGCGACGGAACTATCGTCTGTCTGTTCGCTATACCGGGTGACTCGCCAGGAAGTCACTTCATGCGACGTATTATTGCACCCTCTACCTTGACAAATCTAATCACTTTTTTATCGAATAAATACGTTAACATATTGTACAATAACATAACTCACCGTCATTAATACTTTGACTGCCATGTTACTCATATATGGATGACAGTTAAATAAGGTCTGATAGAACCTGCACAAAAATTATGAAAGTTACTAATATTATTAATTAAAAACACTAATTTGGTGTTACATTCGTTTTCTATAAAAATTTAGAAAATGTGCCATTTTCAGCTAATACAGTGTGCCGTTCAAAATAGTAAATTAATTTTGATGTTGACACGGTGTTGATTTATCAACATCCTATGATTGTTACTTTTTTTTCCTTGTAACTGAGTAGTAACGTTTTTTTGCGTCTACATGAGCGTCATATTGATTGTGTACTACTTTTTCAGAACTTAAACAGGTTACTTAAACATGAAATATTGTAGGATTTGGTTACAGTTGCCGCCCCTTACAGTTATAAACCCAGTTTCATCCATAACACGACAAGTACAGGTTGTAATATCACCTTGAATGCTATAAATGAAGTTATAGATCACATCGTGCTACATTACTGAATTTTTTATCGGCTACGATGCATAGTGCTGTTTGAGAACTTCTAGATCGGCTCAATATTCGAGGAAAAATAAAATGTAGATATCTGTTATTTAATGCAGTGAGAAATTTAAGTGAAAGTTTCCAATGAGTTACCCGGTATACATATGATGACACGCAGAACGTCGTATTACGGCAGATACCGGCATTGACTCTCCGCCGTTTCAAAAGTCATCATTCTACGAAGTATGATACAGAATTTTACGAAAACTGTTAATTCGATCAAATAAGGTCACAATATAAAATAATACAAATCTTATTCTGATGTCCTATTCTTTGAAAACTCGCAGTACTTGCTGAAATTAAATATTAAATTATGATACCAAATAAACTCATTTCTACATCTTCTGCATACTTTGGCCTTGTTTATCATGAAAGATAAATGTCACAGGGATGTGAGAAACATGTCAGTGATAGATTATCTTTGCTTTTGGTTTTAGTACATTGGTTCCATGGAAAGTGTTCAAGGACAAGTTGAATGAAGTTCATCCAATTAGTTCTGGACTGCAAGCCATGGCGTTGAAATCCACCATTGATCTCACGTGCAATGATTATATTTCTAATTTTGAATTCGATGTATTCACAAGGTAATCCTCCTGTACATACAGAAAAAATTACTTTAAAGGATCATTGAAGTGAAAAGAAATGTAATTTCATTCCTATTCTACAGGTTATTTCAACCATGGTCTACACTGTTACGTAATTGGAAAATTCTGGCTGTGACTCATCCTGGATACGTAGCCTTCCTCACATACGATGAAGTGAAGGCACGCTTACAAAAGTATTGTAGTACCAGACCGGGAAGTTATGTATTCCGACTGAGCTGCACAAGGTTAGGACAATGGGCTATTGGCTATGTCACATCAGATGGAGATATCCTTCAAACTATACCTCACAACAAAAGTCTTTGCCAAGCACTACTGGATGGATATCGGGAAGGCTTGTAAGTAACATTATATTATTCAAGCACAAACATTAGTTACGTTTCAGAGTCATTTTAACATTAATATGTTTCCAGTTACTTATATCCTGATGGTCGTAACATAAATCCTGACCTAACATGGGCAGTGCAACCCACTCCGGAGGAACACATAAGGGTCACAGCGGAACAATATGAATTGTACTGTGAAATGGGTAGCACATTCCAGTTGTGTAAAATTTGCGCAGAGCACGACAAGGATGTGAGGATAGAACCTTGTGGACACTTGCTTTGCACACCGTGTCTAACAGCCTGGCAGGTACTATACTTTATTTCACTTTATGTAAGAACACATATGTATACAGGGTGTTAGCTCTGGTAGTTAGGTCTAATAAAAATCCCCTTTCTTACTCTTATTGAGAGAGCTCTAACACACCTTGTATATATAAGTTCTCTGTAAGAAAAGACCTTGATAGTGATAAAAAGAATGACTATGGGTTTATAGGATTCCGAGGGACAGGGTTGTCCGTTCTGTCGAGCAGAAATTAAAGGAACCGAACAGATAGTGATCGACCCTTTTGATCCCCGAAGAACGCATCGACCAGGAACACATTCAGCATGTGCTAGTAATGCGTCGACCCCCACGCGGGATCTTGACCCTGACACCGAGGTATCCGACTAGGAGTAGCACCTACCCTCATTATTAAATGTGCTCTATGTATAACAACTTCCCAGCAACACGTCTCATTCTCCGAGAATGCTTCACGCGTTTCACGTGAGGTCTCGAGTTTGATGCAATTATCATGTCATATCACTCGTAGGGTTATCACAAATCGCGTTATTGTGATTTCAGACCGAAAGCTACACTGTGTATGTAGACCGGGTGACTTGAAATCTCATCACTGATTCAGGATCGCCGACTTGAGGATTCTTCAACGTGTGGTTCAGCTTTTGCATGCGTATTCCGGTGGTTTCGCCACAAAAACCAGGCAGCTAAGCTTCCAAACATTGGGAGGGTTGCGTGACCTTCGGTGTAGACTGAACAGACACGGCACAGTTAGCGTAGCTTTCGGTATGAAACCACCTTTATCTCTACAACCAAGTGAATATACGAAGAGCAAAAACGAACAAATGTAAAAAGGGACCAACTTTTTCGTCTCTATGTAAGCTTAGATTCGGATCACATTCTCTTTCCTTGACTGTATAGTTTTCCTTTTGTTTCATCGTTTCCTACGTGTCGCGTAAGGAGAGAATTTGGAACGGCTTGTAAAATGATATCCATGTCACGAACCATTGTATCAGTCCGAATGTTTTTTTCGCAGTCCACGCGTTCAAATATTATACTAACACGATCTATATATTTTTTTTTTCGAATCGCTCGTGTCTCGATTATCGAAAAAGAAAAGCTTTGAATTTATGGAGACCATAAGGTAGGTTGCTTTTTTGCATTACACCGTCGAGGGCTTTATTGTACGACTCATCGTTCACGTTTCATTGCCACACCACAAAGCGTTTTTGCATTCGCAACTCATACCCCTGTGAAGTTGATCACTTCATACTTAATGGACGTATTTTGATCGGAGCTGTACTTGGAGGTACAGCCTGCTCTGTACCTTCGAAGTGTTGAAACTTACGTTTCACGAACGACATAATGTTCACTGATAACATTGTAGTCGATTACGATTAACGATTACTCGCTTTTTGTGTAACGGAGTACTCACACTTTCGCTCGAAAATCGAAACGAACTTTTATGTGCATGTATAGCTATCAGCGTCCTCTTTGCAGTGTATGCATACGAACGATTTATGCATCTGGAAAAAGCCTCATCCGCGTGTATACGATTGGACAACGAGACTGTAACAAGTTCAACAGTTATTGAAGTTGAAGTTTCTCTGATTAATTGGTATATTTTTATCGTTAAGCTATCACGTTCACGAGCAATAAGCAATGACACGGTAGAAGTATAAGAAAAGGTGGTTTCGCTGGTGCACAGAGAACAGATGAAAGGAAATTGTTAACTAGATAATTCTGCCGGAAGTAGCGTAGCTTGTATCGAAGTGCTATGTAGCTCGTATACGATGAACAATCGCGTGTTCATCGTTTATTTTTTTTTTTGTATTCTATTAGGATTAATTACGTACCTGTTGGCGATCTAGGAACGATGTAATAACATGCGGCATCTTTACCAGGGCAAAGATGTTTATTATTTTTCTTTACCTTAGATATTTATTAATTTATTCCGTTCGACACGCATCAAACCTTTAATGGATTTGTATCAGTGATTATGTGGTGGCACCTCGTGGCGAATTTCGATGCTGTGGTATACACGTACACAAGTTCTCTCTTTTTCTTTCTTTTTTTTTTAAATGCAACAAACCGACAGATCCTGTGGTATTGCATACAGGATGCATGAGCGTGCTGAAAAATTACACTCGTTTTAGTATACTGAGAGGATCGTGTATAAAATGGGGTATTAACGTCATCACACAAAAAGTCTTTCTTGTCTTTTACTGTACAAAACAATGCCCATGGAAATAGTTGTTCAGCTCGAGCGAAGAGACATTGTAAGTGGCAAAAAATTGTTTCTAGTGTCGCCGACCTTGAAATAAACACGTTGCCATTTATAAATATTCTACGCGAATGACATTTCCTGAGACATTGTTTTGAATCGCGACAGACACTGAAGGTTCTTGAAGTGAGAGAATCAGATACGTCACCTTGCATTTTTCCTGGGCAAACACCGACAATTGGCCGTTGAACTACTGGTAATAAATAATATAAATAGTGTCTCTCTTAAGCGTTAAGTACACCGACAGCTTGCATCAGAGACTCGAAAATCGAAGAGAGTAGATTTTTACTGCGTTCACGTGTAGCCATTAGCGTAATTTGTACGATGAATAGTGCTGCTAATTGATCAATCGTTTAGATCCGTTCGTGCTGCACATGTGGGCAGCCAGACAGAGGTCTAAAATAAATATTTCATTAAACACAATCACTGTAGCGTTACGTTTTCTCCTACTCATTGTACAACGTATTAGGGATCCAACAATTACATCTTTTCTTCATCTTCTTCTTTTTTTTTGTAATAAAATCGTTATTATCATTACATCAAGTTACATATACCTCACATGTTGTATGCTCGCTGGAAGAAATATAGTAGATACCGTTTTGGAATTGTGACCGGTTTGTACGACCCTGGATCCCGTGATCTGGATCTTTAAGCTTCTCTTTTTGGCATTGTTTTAATGCACGTATCGACCTGTTGATTCGGCTAGCTTGCAATCGCATTATACTTCTTCCATGGAGCATAAACACGGCCCTTTTGCTGGATTCTAGTTTTGGTTCTGTGCGCACTTTGGATCCTCACGGTTGTTCCAGCAAACAATGGAACCGCAAACAAAGGTGTATCGTTAATATCGTTCGCATGACCGTTTACCTTTATTGCATAACGTTCTCTACCTGGGTCCGTTGCTCTGCATGATCGAAAACTAATCGGTAATGTACATAGCCGCCGATGGGGGAACGCGTTCTCGCTGCTTGGAACGCAGGTAAGTGAACATAATCATGAACTGCATTATGGTCCTCCGCTTTTGCGCTTTGTAATTACATGCTCGTTACGATTAATCGTCACTTTCCCATTCGCATTACGCAGGTGTTCACGAAAACAATTCTCTTCGGCCAACGGGGCGCTTCGGTTCGTTACCAAATCCTGAAAAGCAAAATTTAATAGAACACGCGTTCACACGTTTCGTTGCATCGGATAACAAAAAGATTAAGGCTATCAAAACAAAAACGGGTTTCATCTTTGCGGGACTTCTAACTCATTAGCATAGAAGTTAATGCCATCTTCTCCCGCAACCGATGTTTTAGGATATCATGGACCTTTGTAACGGACACTGCGGATTGATATGCGACGACACCGACGAAGAGGAAGATTCCAGTCCAACGAACTCACCGGTCTCAACGAGAAGAATCGTGCCGAGTCCTCCGTTACCTCCCAGACGACCTTCCCCGTCGCCAACGCCTAACAGTCACTCCCGGAACGGTCGTCACCTGACTGTACCCAAGGAGAACGCTCCACCGCCTCCATCGTCGGCTGTGTTCAACTCCAACGCTGACAACCAACAGAACAATAATAGTGAGTGGTCGCTTTGAACAACCTTTACATTTAAGTATACCTGTAATTACTATAGATATCAAGGATAGACCACTAAAGGTCACTTTTCAACTACTCACCCCGTAACATAGTTCCGTTTTTGCTTCTTCAGTGAACTCTGAGGCAGGATACGATATGCTTCACCGAGCCTCTTCGCCGTCCCCCGTACCACCTATACCTCCAGCACCGTTTCCGATCAACAGAGGTCACGTTCGCCGATCCCAAGGGAGTCACGGTCCCACAGGACAACCACAGCCGCCTCCAACGTTACCAGAGAAACCCAGTCGTTCCAGCAGCGCTTGCTCGACGACGTCCGGTCAGACAACGTCGTCCGGGAACTGTGTACCTCCTGTTCCGCCACCTTTGTCGGTGCCGCGACCGCCGAAGGCCAGCAAAGAACAAAACAGACAGGATCATCATTACGAGAACACGATCGTGATACCCGGTACGAGACAGCACGTCGTGAGGAACATTAATCTGGAAGCGAATACAGCTCGATTGTCCGCCCTAATGAGAGGTAAGGACGATCCCACCGGTTCTGCTAAGCCAGAAACCGCGGCATACGAGAACGTGAACGTCGAACACATTTCCAAGCTGACAGCTCTCGGATTCGCGCAAGACGCCGTGATTAGAGCGCTCGGTATTACTAGGAACGATCTTGAAATGGCTTGTGACATACTGCACGAATTTGCCACGAAATCGTCTTGACCAGGTATGCGTAAAATGCAAACCTACAAACGAGTAATTCATTCATTAGCCCATCTGTTGAGAAAACGATCACCAAGTCGGTCTGTCCATGACATGTGTATATCCTGTTGCTCAGTAGTCCTCTGTTCAGAACGCGTGCATCAAACGTTATTGCGCAGCCACGAAATTTCGGCCTCTGAAGGTCGTTCCTTTCATCAGAAAATAACAGCGAGAACGACTGATCGGTAGCCTGGAGTTCAGTGACCTTCAGCGACCGAAATTCCCTGTCTCTGCAATAACGAATTCGATACGGTAGAAAAGGATAGTAGTGGAGAGAAAGTAGTCCCATTGTTTCAGGAATCTGTGGCACTGAAGCTGTCTTAATTAATTGGTGTCTCTTCCTTTTTCTGTTCCAGGGTCGAACAACACCGAGGGTTCGTAACTGGCCTTCCAATGAACAACACGCACAGAAATATCCGTAGAACCCGTTATCCCCGGTGTTTTCGCGGAGAAGAGGACCATTCCTCGGCTCGAGCGTTCTCTGGTAATCAATATCTATCCTGAGAGCCGACAAAGAGGTCTCCCGTCAAGTTAATCGGCATATCCTGGACGTTAGACCCTAGAAACTCGGTCGTATGAATCGCTTCCCGTCGACCTTGTCGCGTGACCGGTGTATCTCTTTCTCTTGTACACACATATACACACACGCGCGCGTGCGAAACAACAGAAGACTGCTTAAACCGCGGCAAGGCGTAAATGTAAGTAAGAGTGAAGGTGGAACTTCGCGAAGAGGAAGTTCAACCCCGCCGAGTACAAAGTATTTCGTTCTTTTCTCTCGCCCCGTCGTAGCTCTCGATCCTTCGTCCAGCGTAATTCGCGTTCTTCGCGTTCTTCGAGTATACTTAAGGACTAGAGTTAAATCTGAAACGAGAAACGACTCGCGTTTATGCGTACAGTGACCAGAAAAAAGTGGATACACGACAATTCAAATTATCAGGTAGCTGGATTTCCCGATCCCCGATCTGACTCATTTCTTATCGTCAGAATAAAAAATGAGTGGATTCAGATTCGTAATATTTGTGCACGCTATATACAGGACGAGTCTCCTAATTGTAAGATTAGAATCTAAAATGTTTCCCGTTTTTAATGACTCCAGAAAATATTACCTTGAGAAACGAAGTATTCTTCTCATTATATTTGCCACTTCAAGGTGAATATCTTCTGCCTTAGATATTTTCTCCTAGCATCGAAGATAATAGAAGTATTTTAAGTTCTAATCTTAGGTAATTCACTGTATATGGTAAAAACAAGAGATGTTAGCGAGTCAAGGTCACCGTTTACCACCTCCACTTTTATTCATCAGACTTTGTGGTGGGGTGACGTGACCTTGAGCAGCCCATATTTCTTTCCTCGGCTATATCAAGCGCTTTGGACGCGTGTATCCACTTGAACCAATCATACGTATATAGCCTGATACCTTTTTTCGTCGCATACGTCTTTTTTGCTGTGCATTCTCTCCCGGAGAACGGAGAATCTTTTAAAGATAGACTTTTACACGATATTTAATCGATACCTCTTTTACGTAGAATCGAGGTCAAGCGTATAACGATTTCGATGCACGAGTATTATCATTCGGAAAAACTCGTGTACCCGCAGCGAACTGAATGCGAATCCTCTTTCTTTTTTTCCCTCGTTGTCGATCGCGTACAGGGGTTAGCGTATTTAATCGAATGTGATACTTACGTTTAAACGTACTGATATACCCTGTCGGAGGCCGTTTAGCGGCAAACCTTTCGAGAGTAACAATTACGGTATAGCGAAATCACTAGAGCAATTAAAAGGAACGGCGCAGAGTAAACCACGTGTTTATCAGTCACGATCATGCGTGTCCCATGATCAGTCAATAAAATGATGGTTTACTTTCAGTGAACATTCATGATGTCGATTTGGAATGAATCGTTTCAATGATCAAAATACTCGTTACTGTACAGTCTTAGCCTTCGAGATGACTTCACGGCATTTTTTGCCGTTTCATGTCCGTATCATTAAGCGTGTTAATACTTGCAGAGTGATCACAGGAACTTCAACAAGCTGTAACAATCTTTCAGAGAGTTAAGTCGACCGGTTCTTGCTTTTTTGTATGTTAAGAAGACAGAGCTCGTTGGGTCTAGTGACATAGATTCGTGATCAGATCTTTCAATCAAGGGTGAATGTGTAGCTTGTCAAAATTCCTGGAATCATCCTGCACACGATTACTTTCCGCACATCGAAGCAATCGCATCAGAATCGATCCTACCTCGCGATCATACCAAAGGTACATTGTTCTAAAACGGAACGAAGCACGTTACGGGGTGCCGTTTGGTGAAACAGGAACAAATCCAATGTTAGGAATACCGAGGGTGTTTAATGGTACCCTATCGATGACTATGAAGGAAGGGGTCAGGGCATGGGTCACGCGATGTCGCGTTGGCAAGGTGTAAAACTGTGGATGGCCTTGTTATAAAAAGGAAGAAAGCAGTGAAAGATTCCAATGCTATAAAGGAACAGAAGTATTGTAACTGGAACTTACAAAATGACCAGGTTCTTAGAGAAAACGTGCGTTTATTCGTTTTATCTGTTGTTATAAATTGCATGAGAATATTCATCTCCATCGGACCCCTTAGTATTCCATTTCTGAATTGCTTGTCTCTTGGTACGTAGACAGTCAGTGAATCTAGCTATCCTATTTTTCTACATTGTATATTTAAACCGAACCGATTGTATTTAAAGACCGTGCCCTCGAGAAAAAGCGTTCCCGGCACCGCTACGTTTTTTGTCGCGCACTAGTGTGTAAGAGTAACCGCTCGGTGCAATATCTAGGCTAAAATGTAGATAACCCTTCTCCTCATTTAACTGTTCGTTGTAAAAATTGTTTTACGTATTTCCCGAAATAAAATTACGCCTCGTTTATTAACACTGAACCCCGTTTCAGTCAGCGCTTCAAACTATTTATGTTTAATATTACTTAAGACACGGAGGACAATTCTGTTTGCATTCTTCTGTACCTCTCTGCTTCCTTTTCGCTTACCGAAGGAACCAATTCGCGTGAAGCTTTCAAAAAATCTTCCAACTCCACTACAACGTTCGACTTATCCCAATCGAATCTAAACCGATTCGTTGAAGTGTCTTCCTCGTTGTCCAGCTCGATCAAGACTCTACGAGCCGCGTTCAGCCAAGCGTTAGAGCAAACAGAGTACAAATCAGCGCCGGTGGTGTGATCAGGCAACTGGTCTAACACTTTTCTTAGTTCCTTTCCGTTTTCACGTAACTCGAATTTACGAGTGAGAGCCTTCAGTACTTCCAACTGAGAATCGCGATCGGAATGGATTCCTACGTACAGCAGTTTGTCGAAGCGACCTGGTCTCAGGAGAGCAGGGTCTATGAGATCGGGTCTGTTCGTGGCTCCTATGATGAATATGCTGCTGGAATTATCGAAGCCATCCATCTCAGCGAGTAATTGGGATACGACACGATCCATCACGCCGCCACTGTCGCCACTGCGTCCTCGATTGGGCGCCAAGGAGTCCAGTTCATCGAAGAATATTATACACGGTTCTGCAGCTCTTGCTCGTTCGAATACTGAGGCAGAATAACGCATTCGTAACATCAGACTGCATAAACGTTCAGCACAATCATGCCACGATCACGATCTTTACCTTGTCTAACGTTTTTCTCGCTCTGACCAACGTACATGTTCAACACTTCGGGACCTTTAACTGATAAGAAGTGAAGTTGATACTCCGTCGCCACGGCCTTGGCCAATAGTGTCTTTCCAGTTCCAGGTGGTCCGTACAATAGCAGTCCGGACTGACCGAATCCTAGAGCGTTCATCAAAGGCAGCTGAATTTGACGCATGATTTCGTCTTTCAGATCCGCCAAACCGCCTATATCTTCCCAGTGAACCTTTGGTACGCGTGGTGTATCCTTGCAATCGGTATATACCGACTGCATGTACTCTGCAAATGAGAATGGAAGAATTGTAGCAGAAGATCCAAAGTGTCAGTCATTTTATGTCATTGGTTATTGTCGTGGAGTTTGTAATATTCTAGATTTACCATAAGCTTTGTCAAAGTCTTCTTGTGAAAGTGTTAACGAGTTTGAATTTGTAACAGTCCTTTTGCAATGAAACTTCACGGCGTGCAGTATCAGTGCCATCAAATCTGAATATCTGAAGTCTGAGCACATTCCAGAAACTTTTGATAAATCCACTTGATGATTCAGATTTCGTGTTTTCAGCAGCCATGAAATTAAATCGGTTCTTTCGTTCTGATCCGGATGTTTCACGTGGATCGTTTCAATGAACATTCTGTTTAATTCTGCAGGTATATCGGATTCGCTTGTGGTAGCTATCACAATGATTGGATACTTCAAACGTTTACTATACAATGCATTGACTTCTGTTGCAAATGTTGATATAATTCTTTCATCCTTTTGGCCCTCAGAATTCTTCCCGAACACCTACAAACGCATTGTACTAAAGTGTTTAAAAAGAAAATCGATACAGAAATGTTTTCAAAATACCTCTATGTTGTTTAAACAAAGTATACACGGTGTACACTGTTCTGCATTATGCAATACAATGCGCATCTTAGCCTCTGTTTGCGCTGGCGTTAGGGCTTGAACTTCTGCGAAGTCTGCATTAAGAAAGTTCAGTCCCATTTTTTCAGACGCGACTTGTATCAATTTGCGTTTGTTTGAACCCTGTGGTCCCTTGACCAGGAATACTGGCTTTATAGGTAATTTAATATCTGCAAAACATGTAAAGTTTTAAGTATCAAATAAATAATTTAAACGTTCAGAATAAATATAACAATATTTTACCGCATTTAATGAATGGCTTGATGCAATGTTCTAAACTTTCTAAAGTTGCTTGAAAATTCGGTGGGTATAATTTTTCTTTGATTTGATCATTGTACAAATGTTTCGGAGGTAGATAGATATGTACATTTGGTTCTTGTATAAGCGTCGTTTCTCCGCGTAAAATATAACAGCTATCGTTAACTGTACAGTCTCCATTATTGTTGTTAATTTTAATACTATTCACTTTGAAATATATGACAGACATTAACGGATTGTTATGTAAATACATTTGATCTAATATGTGATCTTTCACATCAATGGCAAACACATCGTTTTTCCTCAGAAACTTGGGCCATAAAAAATAATTTTCCAGCAGAGTACTTATCACATCATTTGTAATCGCATGCGGATTTGAAATCATGGAAATTTTAGCCTCTGCAGCGAAATTAACAAAGTCTTCTTTTATGGGTACTGAAATTCAACAAGAGTAGATATTATTTAACATCATTTATAGAAAAATTTATTCATGAAGAACATTTCTATTATACTTACACAAAAAACAAATATCAACAGAGCACTTTAATGCATTTTCTATATTATACCTCATAATTTCAGACACAAATATTTCATTTGTATCAGTGTCATTTTGAGGTACAATTAATACCTTGTATTTCTTTAAAGATGCTATGGAGCATACATAAAACCAAGTTGGTGTGGATACATTAAAACATTTTATATTTGCGATTAGACAAGAATTACAATCCACAAAATAATCTGCCTCATTATAAAACTGTTTTACTAGATTTTTAAAACTATTGTCTGGCAGAGTTTTCCACCTGTATCTCATACTGACTAATTCTTTCAGTTTGAGAAGTACATAATGTACAAATGTATAAAAGAGTATATAACTTGGGTTGTGTTTCATTGATAGTTTTGTTAATCGTTGTAAAAAGTTCATATAAAAATCCAGAGACTTCTTATCACCTTTCATCTTGCTTTTGAGTATTTTACATAGATCTGTATGCTGAAAAATAAAAAAAAGCAATGTTTTTTTTATTAAAAACTGGATTAGGCTGAAAAGCATTCAATGAAGGTGGTCTTGAGTTTTGTATAAAGAGTGTAAAGAAGTAGAAGCAAAAAAAATTAGTTGAAAGTAGTGTAACACTATAGTTAGCTCCAACTACTATGTATACATCTAGTCCTCTCCAATCATTCATACAAATTTTTTGTCACAAATTTGAAAATGCATTAACATAAAATGTAAACAAATATTTATATTACCTTAACAATTTCTATATGTTGAGTACAATAGTGCAGCCCATTCTAATTGCAATGACAAAACTGTCAGTGCTGTACTACTTTCAAATTGTTCTTTGTACTGCCGACTCTGCATGACCTTGAACATTACAATGCCCGGAAATTCCCAGTAAAAAATGAAAACAACCCTAAAAGAGGTAACCCTGAATTACAAATGCTGTGAATCTTGAAAAACTGAAACCCTTCTATCTCGTTTTTTTGAATGACAACGAAGATCATGTGCGCCAGCAATCGGACAATAACTCGAAGCATTTAAACGCGAAAGACAGATCGACGATCATTTCGATCAGCGATTCAATGATTTTCATGAATAGTTCGGAACGTGTGGTTCACAACAGGTTCGCAATGTTCGCGAGAGCATGAAAGAAAACGACGAAAAAAGGTGTACCTATTTTGGAGCGATCTATGTAGTTACTATAGAAACAGTGTTGAAGCTGTGCGTGTACGAGGTCCTGGGGGACCACGCGGAGGTCCCTCTGTAACAGCTGTCCTATTGGCAATTTTCAACGGGGGATTCGCGTGAAAACTGTATTAAGCACGGTGAACGTCTCGTCGTATCGGCCCTTCGATTCTCTCGCTTCTGTCCGGCTGATCGAATTAAAATCCGTCGGCTCGCCGTGAACGTAACCCTTGCATCATTTTCAAGCACGGCGTACAGCAGAAGACAACGAAAAACCGTTGCCGTGTTCGCCCGTGGTGGCCGTTACACCGAGCCAGCACTAACCTAACCTAGACTGATAGCGTCCTTATTGGAGTTATCAAGAACTAGATTCGTTCAAATTCGAAGGTCCGCCGCTGCTCGTCGAATTATTATGCAAAGTTTTGGTAGGTGCCAGAGAAGGTTAACTGTTTCCCGGAAATACGCTCAACGAGCCCGACTCGTTCGATCGGCCAGTTTTTTCCGTCGTCCGACCCCACTGATTGTTTTCGTTTACGTTTCTCACGGGTCTACGGGAAATTCGAATTTTCCAGGATTCTACACATTAGAACTCGGTGCAATCATTGTCCCACCCCGGATGAGAGCGCGTTAAATGACAAGACGTTCGAATCGTAATGTTGTTTTTCTTCCAGCATCCCCCGTTATGGGCGTTGTTTTTGTGATCTCTCTGTTTCCCCGCTGACCAGGGCGATTCGAGTTGATACATTGATTGTTTCAGGTTACAAAGTAGTTTGATTAAAAATATACACTGTCGACAATGGATCCAGCGACGGTTATTGCTCTCTGCAAGGAAAATATTCAGCCCTTGCGCTATGGAAGAAATGCTGCACAGCTCGGAACTGCTCTGAGAGCACAGGAGGACGTGGATGCCCAACAGTTGCTTCTGCAAGAGAGACAGTACGTGAGATAGAAGTCAATACACATTCTGTGATATTGTTTAGTTACTAAAGGTTGTTATTGCATTTTAGAATGTATGAAGATGCAATAAAAAATTATGAAGGAGACGATCCTTTAGAGAATTGGTATGAATATATATTGTGGGTGGAGCAGAGTTATCCAAAAAGCGGACACGAGTCTCACATCGGAAAACTTTTGCAACAGTGCTTGGCGATATTTGAGAATGAGACCAAGTATCACCAGGATCGTAGATACATACGTCTTTGGATCAACTATGTAAATACTTTAAAAGGATTTTTCATGTAGAATGACGTGTTTACTGTGCATTTTATATAAATTTCAAATTTTAATTGTAGATAAGTATGCAGAAGAACCCGTTAGAGCTGTATCAACTTTTACACAATAATGGAATAGGGACAATGGTTGCGGATATGTACAGAGCATGGGCGTTTGAGTTGGAGCAAATAGAGGATTATAAACAAGCTGATGAAGTTTATTTACTGGGTTTAACTGCTAGAGCAGAACCGCTGGATGAATTGGACTATGCCCACAAGTATAAATTACGAAAGAAAATCACATTTAACGAAGTATAAGAAATAGCAATTTCACGGGACCGTCTGTATTCTTTTTAGAAATTTTCAACTTGCGGTTGCACGGAAAACGTTGGGACGCACGGACGATCGTAACGAAATGTCGATACTCGAACAGCGGCAGGCTTTCAGTTCTTTGAGAGCTATAAAAGCTGGCAAAAAAGTTGGCAGTATACGTACTGGACATCGGGTACGCGAACATTATCCGGGTTTAGTTCCGCAAATTTCGTCAACAGTGCACAACGCTAGATCGAATTCCAGAATACAGATATATCAGGTGAATGGTATTCTCTGCTTTCAATATTTTCAGAAGTGTTTTTTACCAAGGACATGTATCGAAAGTGGAGGAAATATAACAGGTGATGACGTTGGGTTGATCATTAGGTACATTGATACATTGGAATGTTTTTACAGGACGATGTGCCTGCAGAGATGAAAGGTGCAAGTATATTAGATCATGTTCCAGTAGAGAATACAGTGCACAAGGAAAACACCATTAAACCAGGACCATGGAATAGTGGAAGTAAACGGTGTCCCTTAATGACATCCTCTGTAAAGTCAGCTTTCAAAGGTAAGATTCGGTATAAAACTTTGCTTTGTACAAGTTTCTATTTCTGTAACATTGTTATTTCAATTGTAGTTCACGAGGATCAAACAGATGACTTCGACGTAGAGAAACTAAGATTATTTCCAAATCATACGTATTTTTTCGATGGTAGTAAATATCCGGAGCATCTAACCGTGCCTGTGTTCGTACCGGACCCTCCGAATCCAAATATTATACTAAGGCCGCATTATCCCAAAGAATTAGTGTACGCTAACAATATGGATCAGAGTATGGAGGAAGTGAGAGCCCAGCTGTATCTACAAAGGTAAAATTTCGTCTTATCGATGATCCTTAGCGCAATGAAAACCCTTGACATAATTATGATTATAATTTTTTAAGCAGTAGAGCACAAATTGTAGAAAAAAAGCATGAGGTGCAAGATATAATAGAGACTGAACAACAGATACATCATAAGAGCTTTGAAGCCGAGCGTCAGAGGCACGACATATCTTTGCAAGAGTTACAAAGGCAGAGACAAGAGTTCGAACAGCAAGAATTGAACGAGAGACAAAGAAAATTGGAACAGCAACGAAGAGAAGCAGAACAGCTTGAATTGGATAGGCAGAGACTTCAGGCTGAACAGCAGGAGCTCCAAAGGCAGCAGTACGAAGCTGAAAGTCAGGCTTTGGAGAGCCAAAGGCGTGAAGCAGAGCAACGTGAGTTGGAAAGATTGGAAGCTGAAAGAATCGAGGCAGAAAGAATCGAAGCTGAGAGGCTCGAAGCGCAGAGAATGGAAGCGGAATTGAATTCCCAACGAAAATTGCAAACCTCGAATTTCATGCACCAGCATCATACATCGTCTTTGACTACGGATCCCGAGGAACACTTGCTTGGACAAAGTATTACGGTTAATACGAAAGAAGCGATGTCGGTCGTGCAGGATATGTGGCGTTCTCCTGACAGAGTACCTACTACACCAAATTTTCGTACACCAATGACGCCTAGAATACCAGATTCAAAAACTAAATTGTCCTTTGACATACACATGGACAGTTCAATGACTCAACATGCGATGTTAAGTAGCAAACACCACTCAGGGTACAACGTGCCACCGTATAACGACCAGGAGAATCATCAGAATTATTCGGGACATCAAAGTTTTTCTAACCAGGAACATCCGACCTCTTACGCCAATCCTGCTGCTTTACACACCACGTATCAGTATCAAATGCAGGTATGACGCTAAAGACATACGAGCGAAGGAACATTGTCTTTGTTGCATGGACATTGACATTTAGATTCTCAAGATCATTTCTCCTCTGGATACGCACATAGAAATACAGTATCATTATATACGTGGTCAGAGGAGCAGCGACCTTGAGGATCATAGTCACAGATTCCTTATTGTATCAAACAATTTTCTGTTGCAGCAGCATCACGAACAGCAACATCAGGTGCAACAATCTCATTCCCGGCCGCATCACCCGCAACACCATCAACAGATGATGCAGCCGCATCAACAAGCTCACGTTGTGTCTCATCACCAAACCCTCATTCATCCGCCTCACTTGCAAACTCACAGTCCCATACAACATCATCATCAGATTCATCCTCAGCATCCACCATCGCACAATCAACACCTTCATCATCAGCCGCATCAACATATGCAACACATGCAACACACCGTCTACAGCAGCATGATGCCGAACGATGTTGCTTACCAACAATATCCGTCGCAACTAGAGTCCACGTTGTTGCAACAGAACGTGGAGCCTCAGAAACAACTTCACTATCCTCAATACAACGAACCGGAAATCGAAACGAGTAAACCCTACAGAATGCCTCCTGAATTACCTTATATAAAGTCGCCGGGGATGAATCGTAGAGACATCAAATATCTTGAAAGCGCCGAGGACAAAGAGAATGCAATCGTCGTTGACTATAATGGACCAATGGAAGAGAACATGGTGCCGAAACCAGCTGAAGAAAATAATTTGTATATTGACGAGAGCCTTGGTATCACTCCATTGACCGGCAACAATGACACTTGTTTCACGGAAGCATTCAACGCCCAATTGACCAGCTCCACGCCTATCACTAATCATTTTAGACAATCTTACAAAGTAGAAGGAACACCTCAGTATGCTAATCAGTGTGCCCCACCTCAGCCGTACGTATTCGAATATAATTATTCATTATCAAATTTCTCGTTTTATGTTAACATGAAATCTGAATTTGCAGAAACACCGAGGCTCCAAACGGTGAAGTTGAAGACAAACTGAGCGTCATATTGGAGTCGACTAGAGAATACATTTCGAGCAGTTCTAGCAGTAGTGCTCATACAAGGACTACTGCATTAGGTTTCACGTTAACAAGGGAAGACCTGGTCCCCATAAAAGAACACTCCATTAGTCGAGGTATGGATCTCGGTGAACAGTATTTAAAATTCTTTATCGTGTCGTTTCACGCGCATAATCATCTTCTGTTTGAATAAGGTGAAGAAGAAGATACTAAAGACGTTACGATTGCTGCGAATCAGCCGTACGAGCAAAAGCTTCATGCCCAAATTCAAGCTGTGCACGCTCAGAGCCCACGTACGGTGCAACGTAACGTGGATCAAATTACTTCTGAGATTAAGAAGAACTGCGATCTACGAAAATCGATAAACTTTAAACTGAACGAAATAGAACGAGTCGATGAGAAACCAGACTCGATGGAATGCGAAGAGCATCACGAACCGATGGAAGCGGCTGAGGAAGAAAGCTTTCAGTTCCCTTCGGGAGACATAAATCCGTTTGACAAAAATTTAATAGCTGGTCTTTTAAGGAAAATTAAATTCCCCCAGCCGCATCACGCAGAGGGTTATGTGAGATTAAATACTAATTTAAATAAGCTTGTGCCTTCTATGGTTACGCTTGGTCAGTATATCTTCACGTGGAGAAATATTGTAAATGCGAATCTTTTGAGTTTCTTTTGGTTGAATGTATTTGTGTTTAATTGGACGTTTTTTTTCTTGCATTCAGGTAACGATGCGTACGATTTGGAAAAGTGCCTTGGAAAGGGAATGTATGGTACAGTATTCAAAGCAGCGAACCTGCAAATCAATCAGACAGTCGCCCTGAAAACTCAGAGGCCCGCTTGGGTTTGGGAATTTTATATCACTAGAGAAATAAGGGCTCGTCTCACCAATCCTCACATGGTAGCTTTTACGCTATTATACACAAAGCATTCTAATTATGACCCCTAATGCATGGATTTCGTTTATTTTTCAGTTGCGTGGATTCATGGACGTCACGATGGCATACGTCGCGAACAATTGTAGTGTACTAGTATCAGAATATTCCAAATTTGGAACGTTATTAGCGGTGACGAATCAAATAAAGATTGCCACGGGTAAACCGTTGATAGAGTATTTCGCCATATTCTTCACAATCGAGATGTTGCAAATTGTGGAGTACTTACACAAATGCCAAATAATACACGGAGATATAAAGCCTGATAATTTTCTATTGATGCGTCTGTACGTGTTCGATGTTTTTAATCATAACCGGTATCGATAGAACAGTTCAATGAATTGAATGATTTTGCAGACCCACAGAAGACGTGAGGCCCACGATACAGTTAATAGACTTTGGGTGTAGTATAGACATGAGTCTTTTACCTGAAAAGACTACGTTCACTCAAGTGATCAAAACGGAAGACTTCACGTGCATCGAAATGCAGACCGGAAGACCATGGACGTATCAGACTGATTTGTATTGTTTAGCCGCCACCAGTCATTGTTTGTTATTCGGTAATTACATGAGAGTTACGAATGCTAGTGGCCGCTGGTTTATTACCTCGAAAATACCAAGGTAATTATTTTGCCAGAATGTTCAGTATTGAACTACAACAAATTTTAACTCTGTTCCAATTCTATTCTACCATCGTAAAGGCACAAAATAGTGAAATTTTAGAACGTATTCATAATGTGAAATTTATGCAAGAGCGTGTGATTTATTTAACAGTAATTGGTTCATACAGGTACGCGAAGAAAGCTGCTTGGGAGCAATTCTTCACGGAACTACTGAACATAGAATCCTGCGAGAAAATGCCAGATCTAGCGAAATTACGCAATATGATGGAGGAGCAATTAGCGCAGATAACGGACGCCCAACAAAAAATTAGAAACTTTGTCAATATCCTGAACAATCGATAACACTTGCTGAACATGCTGTATCGAATCTGATGTCCCGACGTGTGCACATATTTAGTAAAGAACCAACATTTATTAAGAGGAATTAATGTTATTACGCTATTTATTATAAAAAAAGTTAATACTACAGTGATATATTATATATATGTACTACACGGTTAATTCATACATGAGAATGCACTTTACGGCCTGCTTCGTGGAGGCTTTAACGAACTATACTGCTTGCACATAATCAATCACATTTACAGAGAGGTACCGAGAGTAATTTGATTCGATCGAATGGAAACGAAGAACACGCAGAAAAAAGTGTAAACGAATATTCAGACATTTTGTGGCGCCATATGTTATGAAAATGTCTTTCAAGATACCTCGTGACACAGTACCTGGATGTTAGCATCTGTCACGTAAATTATTGTAAAGACAGATTTGTATAATAAAAGTTGAGTGACGACTTTGAGAGCAAAGGAATATGTAAAAAAAAAACAAAGAAAAAAAGTAACAAATATTTATAATACGATGCGCGTGTGATAAATGCGGGCTGTTTATCTACAATGTTTTATAATAATCGAAAGCGAATGGATTCGTGTACTGATGGTTTATTACCGCGTACGCTATTAACAAGCTTGCATAACTTTACCTAGATAATGTGTATGTAGCGTTTATATCGTATATATAAAATAAATTTTGTTCTGCGGACGCCAAATTTTTTACGCGCACACGCACTTTTAACACGGTCATGTTTAAAAGAAAACGTTTTAATTTCTTCTGCAAAAGTATACAAGTATACCGCGATCAATTTTGATACGTTCTAGGCGTTTTTAGTTCCAAATCGATTGTATTAATGAAATATGCAAGCGAAACATGCAAACGTTTTTCATAAAAAGCTGTTCAGGATTGCGTAATTTCAATCTGATTTTAATGGAGCCGTTTGTTTTGAATGTGTGCAGGCTTATTCGCCAGTATCCACTAAACAGGCCTTTATGTAGTATATTTTATAAAAAAAATAAAATAGAATTTATTGTATTAAAATCACAGAGAATAGAAACTTCGGGTTTGTGTTCAGAATTCTCCGATCTTAGATTTTATAAAATGCACAAGAACATTAGGTTGTCCGATATTTAAAATAATAATATAAATTATATATAAATATATAGCATTATAGAACGCATAAATAATAATGGACAGCCTATTGTTCTTATTTTTTGGAAATTTCTCAGAATATGCCTTATTGATTTTATTTTGTCGGTACAACGTAACAAAACAAAAAAAATACTTAGATTCATATGGAATATTGTATTACATATGATTATTCGATGCATCCCATACTAAATGAAAAAAATGAAAAAAAAATGATGAATGGCTGGAGTTAGGTTTAGTTATTAAAAAAAGGAGTAAACCAAGAAAAAAGAGTATTCTTTCAGTAGTAGGTGATATTTACTACCATTAATTTACTTATTTTTATAAAAATTTAGAAAAATATATTTCAGTTATAAAATCTCGATACCATATTTAAATAGCTTTCGTTCACAATACTTGTCTGTGCGAGCAACATTAATTGCATAAAATCGATTCAACGCAGACCAGATTCACGCTATACGTACTTCTACTATATACTTTCGTGACTTCGTTAAATTTGAATACCTTGTCACGCTGTTACACTATTTTAATCTATCATAAACTATTACATACATATATGCAACATACATACACACACACACACACATATACCAAAAAAGTATTGTATTAAAAACTTACATTCTTCTAAGTACAATTATTTACAAATAAATCAATCATTTGGAATTACCGTGCGGCAACTGCGAACAGTGTAAATTGAATTCAATGTTTCGCGCAACGGCTGAGACGGTTCGGCGCTCAGCATGTCTGTTTCGATGAAAAAATAGAGAACAACGTAATTACAATAGTAAAACATTGCACAAGTGCATAATTGTCACGCTCATAAATAACACATTCAAACATCTTCTTTCCTTTTCAAGTTTTACCGTAAAATTTTCGATTCAATAAATATAACAACAAGTTCACGTTAACTTTTGCTTTACCGAACATGTCCATTATCGGCGCACCTTCGAACTGCAATTCCAGTAATTTTTGTATATCGATATCGACTTTCTCCATTTCGACTCCCATGAATTTACATCGCACATTGAACATCCCGCTATGCTCCGTCGGACTTATCTCGAAGATTACATTTTTAAATTGTGATTGCGGAAGTCCATCGATCTCCAACAGTACCCCTTTTTCTTGCAATTTCGCAGCGGAATACTTTAACGTCATCTTAGATCTCAGTTTGCCATGATTGTTCTTCTGAATCGCTTTAAACGCTCGTAAAGATCTGTAAATAATATTTTTCAACGCCTTCATTACAGAATAATGATACAAATACGAACAAAATAAAACAGCGAAAGCAAAATCTGCATGTGTTACTAAAGGTATGAATTACAGGATTAAGTGAAATCATATGCGTACCCTTTCCCAGTATGTAAATTCTCCAAACAACGTTGTATATATTCATTATAAAATTCTACTTGTTCTTGATAGTATTTGCATTTTTCTTCCAGTCTCTGTTTAGTTACGCGTAATGTCTGTAACTCTTTGTTTCGGATGATTCGATACTTTCCTTTGTTACAAAGATCTTTGGCCACCGCTGTTATGATGCTTTGGTATCCGTTCGATTGACAAACCCATCCTCCCAATTCCAATTTATTCAGATACGCCCGCAATTGGTGCTTACAGTCGTTCAGAGAAGAACTAAAAGCAAATTAATAAATTACATTTCGCACGAAAGTCCTTTCACTGTTTGCACGAGGTTTTAATTTGTTGTTTGTTACCTTTTATGAATAATATTCAAGGTGGGCGACAGACTGGAACACTTTACATCGTACAGTTTCTCTTGTATCGGAGAACATGTTGTTTCCAAAGCTTCCACCAGTGTCTGACCTTTTAAAAATTGAAGCACAGAGACCAACAACTCCTTCGTTTTGATGAAGAGTTTATTCAACTTGGCGTCCTCGTCCTCCGGCACTTGGAACTTGTTCGTAAGCACGAGGCACACTTCCGTCTTGCCGAAACGCATTGAACTCGACTCGCACGAGGGGTCAGCTAACAAATAATTATAATTCAATATCGTAATATGATATAATCGATCGCAATGTGATTATTTCTTACAGATGCCAAGTAAAGAGCCGACGGTTGGTGCGGGTCCCAAGTCGTCCAATAAATCGTGCAATGGATCCATTGGGTCTGGCGCTATTTGATCTTGATATTCGAGCATCAGGCAGTGGCTGTCACAAATTTCCTGAAATTTGTAGTTGTATTTACTGTACATTAAGGCAGTTAATTTCTCAGCGACTCCTGAAAGCTTACTCACTTGCAACGAAATGTAAATCTCTGGCTTCTGAATCAACGTTGCTTCCGTATATTCATGAATGCAGAAATGTTCCTCCAAATCTTCTATTTGACAACAGTATCGGAAGAAGCTCTTAAATTTCTCGTGGCATTCGATTATGAATGAATTTAAACAAACCAAATGCGTGGCCTCTTCGCCAAACTAAACAAAATTACACAGAGTAATACAAATGATCGTATTAATAAAAGAGAATAAGAATAAAATGATATTAAAATAGTATTGCGTAAAGTAACGGTATGACTGTTAGTTACCCCTTTTTTAGAAGCTGCGAATTGCAATATCTTCGCTATGCTCGCCAGGTTTCGCCGCTGATCGTTCGACAACGATCTGTCGATCGGTAACGTTATTATATCAAACGCGTCTGGTGCCACGATAGCCGCATTGATGAAATGATAGTAAATCAAATTTCCTACTACTTTCAAAACATCTTTCTCCGGTGCAATTGGAAACTTTGCGGTCAAGGAATCGTTCAAAATTTTAGCCATGTACAGCATACCATATGGTATCAGATCTCGAGATTCGGTGATTTTTGTTAAAAATTCTAAGACAGTACTTTGCAACAACTGTAGACCTTTGTTCAACCTGATTCGTACTTGTTCGTAATTTAATGCTTGTTGTTGCGTTACCGTGTACGGCAGATCCCTGTCAATTAAAATAATAATTGAAATAAACAATCAAATACTTTGTAGAATCGTTGTGTTTAACTTACAGCGTTGCTCCAGTTTCCATTTCTAATTGATTTCTCCAACATTTGTAAATATCGACGGGATTCGTTTCTATGCTCAACGTCCTGTCAGCTAAAATTTTTTCGATGATTGGTCCAACAATTTGTCTCAAAGCTCTTTGGCCGTTTAATTGTCGCGCATAATTGACTACCATTTTCAAAACGAGAGGATTTCCGGTTACAACCTCCGACGGCCTTTGAAACTTACATCTGCGTGTCGAATAATATTATACTTCATACTGGGTGGGCCGAAAATCGTAATGGAATGAAATTAGAAGCGATTTCATGTGTCAAAATAAATTGAAATACCTGATTTCTTCTTGCAGCACACTTCCAAAAAGCTTTAACAACAAATATTCTTCCCTGATATTCGATCCGAAATTGAATAATGTCAAAATTACATTTTCCAGAAACTTGTTCGTCTTGCTTTGAGGCAGCAGAAACAGAAGTTTCGACAAGTATGTAGGATTAGTTTGCAACGCGTAAAATAAATGCTGATATCCTTCTAACATTTTTCGACCTTCTTTCGTTAATGATTTTAAGCCCTTGTGTGAAATAGTACCGTCGGAAAAAGAGTTCTTCGATTCCCGATTAGATTGTTTCTGTTTTGCAAGTGTTTCAAGACTTTTTCCATGCGCTACCACGTCCTAAAAATTTTGTCATACCTTCAGTATTATCCTTTTACGAACTACATACTGAACATAAATTATTAATTAGAAACGTTACTTGTAACGTGATTCTATTTTGAATAAGCAGTCCGATTTTTATGTCCATGCTATCCAACTGCTGCGACAATGTTTGATTATGTCGTATGCTTTGCACCACTTCGTGCTTCAAGTGCTGCAACAATAAACTTAATATTTATTTACTCATGTAAATATGCGAAGTTGCTTGTTATTTATCGGAAATTTCAAGTAATTTAACGTTTCCGTACTTGTAATTGCAATTCTTTATCGTAATCTTCTGCGTTGAAATTCAGAATCGCTGAAAAGTGTCGAACAACTGGAAATGGTGGTTTCGCCATGTGCAACAATGAGCGAAAAGCTCGTCTTTCTGCGCGACCGCGCCACATGGCTTGCAATTTCATAATTTTTTCCTCCTAAAATGAAATATGAATAAATAAGGCATCGTTATTGCGTCACATATCGATCGAAATTCAAAATATAGTTTACATGCTCCCTGTAATAATCCAAAATATCCACGTATTGTTTTTTAACTTTCAAAAATTGATTTTTATATCTTTCTGCATCGTGATTCCGTTTCTCCTCCAACAATTTGGCGTAACGTTTTCGTTGAACTATACCTCGCCACCACGTTTGTATTTGAATAATTTTGTGCGCGTTCTCATAAAGGTATGTGAATCGATCGGAGATTCTTTTTCGTAACAAGTATCCCCGAATGCAAGCCTGCAATCGAACTATCTGTTTATTTATTTTGTGTTCTCCGTGTTCCCTTACGGTAGTATCTTTTAATATTCCCTAAAAATAATCGTATGTATTCTATGCACAAGGTTTTTACTTCACATAGTCTAAATCTCTTAATCATGAAATACTTTTATATCTTCCATGTTGATGTAATATGTTTCTGAAATGTTTTTTGGACAATCCCAAGTGTAATTATACTTCTGCAGGTCCAAATATGACTCATTACCTTTTGAAGTAACGTAACGAACGAACGCGCAATCGTAATTCTTATTCTGCAATACAAACACGAACAAATTAATTATTTTATCGAGATGATTTTTTCGAAAAATCGTACCTTGACTTTTCTCAAATCACATAAACTCCGAAAACACTCAGTTTTATGCTTATCGGGGATCTTAAAGCCAAACGTTTGAAGACAATCGATCGTGAATAACATATCGTTTCGCTGCAAGCCTAAATTTACTTGCGACAAAAAGGTGCATACTATAAACAAATAAACACTTTGTATAAAATGCTATAATTTTCATAATAAGGTAAGAAATAAATATGATGTACCGTTTTGAACGCTCTCAGCTTCCGATGCAACAATTTTTGTTATGGTTTCGACATCCTCCAACCATAACTCAGAACCATCGAAATGCTTCTCTTCAAGACATTTTTTAAACAATTTCAGGTAAAGGGATGCATCATCCGGTGATGTTGGTTTTTGTAACTTTAGAGCAGTGTCTTTTAAAGCGTTTATAACGCCATTTCGGTCGTTTTCGACGACAGCCGAATTTAATTGACGCAGTACCTGTATTACTGCAAAGAAAGAAAAAGAATACACTGCGTTTGTAATTGTTCAAACGACAGAAAATTCTAACTCCAAGGAAACGCTGAGATTATTCATTGAACCTACCATCGTCATCATTTTGGCATTGTTGATTAACAACATCGATGCATTCCTGAATATCAATGTACGTTAACAAAGGGCACTCTTCAGAAATCACTTGCTTTTCGCATCGAACGGCTGCCAACGCTCTATAATATTTTACTTTATTCTCATCATCCAATCCCTAAGATACGAGTTATATAACTTCTCATTAGAATATTGGTATCTGTTCAGAGTGATTATACTCACAGAAACATGACAGTCTGGATTGGACAGAGCTCGGTAAACCAAATCTGGATTTCCCGTGTCTACAGCCTTGCTGATTTCTGCGATCAGCGATAGTACACGCACGCTAACTATTATATCGCTGTATGAAAGGTCGTTCTATTAAGAATATTGTTCGTATTAATACAAATCGGTGCTACAAATCATCATCTTATTTTTTACATTCCATTTTTACCAGAGATTCTTGTCGATCGATCTTCATTTCTTCATAATACAGTGGCATAGCGAATTCGTCGACTCTATCCGATATTCCAAGATTGGGGTTCCTCAGAGCATTGCAAAATTCGTTTTGCACACAGTTTCGTAACATTAAATTCAAAAGTTTAACAGCGTCATCACCTGCGTTGAAAATATATTTTTTAATTTCATTTCATATAAATGTTAATAATCTATGGTTACTGTTACTATGAAACACTAACGTTTATGAGTTTTCAACGCGACTTCGTTCGCTTTATCAATTCCTTTTTGGAGTAACTGTTTCCAATGGTGATTGCTCTCTGAATAAGTGTTATTCCATTCAGAACTTTCTAGTAACTGCATTAATTGTTCTTTGTACAATTCTGCGTTTTCATGTTTGACGTTCTAATAAAACAAACAACATTCGTGAGTAGTATTACAAAAAAAGTCAATCAATAGAAATAGTATGAAGCATACTTGTAAGTACAGAGTAGATGTTTTTAACGCTTCCACGAAATTGTTGTTCGTATAGCCAATGGATCGGGTTATATTTTCTACTGCACATTGAACTGAAAAACAAACATCCACAATTATTAGGAAATTATATTAGAAAGTGGTTAATACTGTTTTGTAACACACCATTAACATAATTAATGTGGCCCTGAATTTCTGCTTGAGTTAGCAGCTCGTCATATACATCTGGTACATAACTATCATTAAGAGACTGCAAAAAGTAGATTAATTAATGATTATTAAATACATTATTATAGTTACATACTTTTAATTAAGCTTTACTCACTCTATTCAGTGCAGCCTGTGCTTTAGAATCCTTTGCATCCAGTAACGTGTCAGTGTATTCCTTAATATAGTTAGGCATGATATTGTGTAATTGTACAATCTTGTTTTGAAGTGCACCTAATATTTTGTTGTGATCCTTGAATCGTAAATCTTCATTATTAATTGACCATTCTTCGAGCTCACATAAAAAAGCAAAAGGAAGAGACATACTTTTTCACTAATGGCCTTATTTGCTGCTATGACTGCAGCATGTATAGTGGCTGCATCAGTTTCCATGCAATTTGCAAACAAACCTCCAATTTTTTGAAAGGAGGGCATTTGAATTCCATACTTTTTCAGTTCTTTACTGACAGCATTTATTTCCTCATCTAAAAAAATGTAAAACAATATTGTGTCATTATCATGAATATAGTAATTTCTCATCATACAGTTTGTAATTAAATAAATACCTGTAAAATTCACTTTTCCATACAAGTCCTGGATTTGAGGAGCCTTTCCTAATTTGAACAAATGTGTACTTAGAGCATGAATGCAATATATCGCACGAGGCATGTTCTTCTTGTCATAGATATCTGTTGTCTCCGGTTGGAAGGTCTGCCAAAAAGTTCCTCTCATTATTTTAAACAGCTTGAAATAAAACACTTATGGTTCTACAATAGATATGTACCAATGGTAACTGCATAGACTTTAATGATTTCAGAAAATGATTAATATTATCTGTGTGACGAAACTGCAGACCAACAACAGCATAGCGCTTCTGTTCAGGATCATAAATTTTATTCAGAGGCAATGTCTCTGGTGCCATAAAGTGAGCAAGTTTAGCCAAATATACACCATTCCTTAAATTCTCTTCGAGTTCAGTGGTTGGAGGTAGTGTTTCCCTGAGGCATGCCTCCATCCACCTATAACAGAGAAACAATATTAATCCTTCTAATTAATCGAATCTTTTATAAACATATACATTACTTTTTAGCTTCTTCTAAATGACAGAGGTACTCATAAGCAAGTGTCTTTTGACGTTGTTCATCCATTTCTTCCGCTGATTTTCGGGCATCTGTTCCTGTGAAACATTAAACAATAAATAAGTTATCCATTCTGTGAACTCGAACAAACATACAGCTCCATGACTAAATGGAGTAACAGTATTGTTTATCAAGGAACACAAAACTTTTCTGAAGTTCAATCGGTGATACCTGTTGCATTTGTACCTCTTTTTTCAAGCGATAACATTTCAGTTATTTACAAGAAAGAACAATGACACTTTCGTAATACCAGTGATACAGTAATGACAGCACTCTAATATTATTTCTGAAGAGTTCAGCATATATCTGAAAAGTAACTTGCAAGAATAACATGAAATTTCACGTGCAACCGGCGAACTGATTTTGACATTTGCGTCGAACAAGGTGCAAAGTAAAACTTGAATTATAGTTATTCATCGTTAATCTTACCCCTCTCATGGCTAATCAATCTGTCATCGGTCGCTATCATACTGGAAGAGAAGGAAACACAAATAACGAAGAAAAATGTGACAACGATGAACGGAGCGGTACGTTATGATTCTACGAATTCAAACCAGTTCAAAACTGCAGGCGTGCGGCAACCCTGAACAGTGTTACCAACAGAAATGTAACTGGGTCATTCTGAAAAAAATAAAGAAATTTGAATAAAATTAATCTTTTTCTTATTAATCTTTCGAAAATAATTAGGTTAATAAAATTATTCTATTAATAGGGGGACCGCTCTGAATATTTTATTGGTTCCGTTGATTTTGCTATCAGTGCACTCTAAACGCTAATTTCACGTTCTATGAATGTTTCAAATAATGTACCAAAACACCAATGTTAATTATTTGTAAATAAAAGAAATTACGTACGAGAATGTTTACGTACGCTTGGATTGTTAAATAATAAACGATAAGGTACGATATACGTAGCTGAGGTTCAATAACATGAATTCGACGATAGTGGCTTCAAAATATTTATCCATCTATTTTTACGATTTTTTGTTTTATTATATAATATACTGGGTGTCCTATTTTGCTCTATACACTTGAATCTCTTTGAAATTGTTTAACATATCAAGGTACGTTTTTAGGTTGTTCTTGTCGTTTTCGTGACGAGTTCAAGGATTCTCCACCCAAGGTCATTCAAGGTCAAACAATAAAGTAAAGTCCTTTTGTGTCACGTCTACATGTTTCAAGACTAACAAGTAGTAAGTTGCGATACAATACATTGGTACATGCTTCTATCATATACAACTTTTTACCCCATTTCTATTTGTATTTACAATTAAACAATTACGTGAATTGTAGATTAAAGATAAAAAAAGTAAATTATTGTATCATGTTATTATTCACAGACGAGGAACAATGTGAAGCCTGCCAGGAGGCGGAAGTACAAAAATCTAACAGTTCTTTGAGCTTGCGTTGCATTGTGTGACCTTGAATGACCTTGGTTCAGCATCATAAAATATTTCCTTTCCATCTGAATTAAGGAAACGGTAAAACAGTGTGTCCAAGCGAAAATGGAATTTTGCATGATCTTATTAACGTAAAATAACTCGCGTCCTACTCTTTCCGGCGTTGTTGATTGATTCGTGTTTGCCATTACTAGACTGCGGATGTTTATGCAATTTAACGCACCCAAATATCTGAAAAACGCACATTTAAAACCGTAAAAAAAATTAAAAGGTACATTTCCAATAACTGCGCAACATTTTCAATAGTTATGGAAGTTTCATTTCCGTAACTGCACTAACATAAAAAATATTGAACTCTAAAAATGTATGACTGCATAAACATCCGCAGTTTATTCATTACTGACATGTGCCTTCTCGCATAGTGTTTGTAAATATTTCTCCAGAAAAATATTTTACGATGCAATATCAGCTAAAAGATCAGCGCAAAATATAGGTTTGTCTATAGAAAACTGAGGGTGACCTTGGAAACTTCGTAAAAAAGCGACTAAGAATATAATGTGACATGATCATCTTGAAGGCCTCTCTGAACCATGTTAAACGAGGGAAAAAAATTTCAGTCGGACCAGTGACAATAGAATATGTTAAGGTGGTTACGTTGGGCGGTTTACCCTGTAGTGTTGATGCATTTAACTGATTGTTGTTTACGCGTGTTTACAGAATGGTCTGACGAACGAGCTGCACGCACAGTGCGCACGTTAACGTCACTGGAGTGGTGTAGAATTAAGGGGAGGCTAAGGAGGAAACACTGGAAGAATAAGTGGGGAGAAGGGGGCCAGATAAAGCGGTTGACCCTCGCCCCTTCTATGACCCGCGAGATATCGTTCCACTAAATTCACTGATGCCGCCTCCCAGTCGAATACGTGGCCTGATCCACTGCGGGTCACATCGTTCGCTGCTTCTTCTCGATTCCGGTATTCCACGCTTTCTCCGCGTACCGGAAATGCAACTCTACGGGATCCTCTTCCTCTTCTACTGTTGCATCCTCGCGTGCCGCTGCGATCAGACCGACAACGGTGAGTTCATCACTTCGAGAGAAAGTTATTTCGTTAGTGTAGATTCTAAGATCTGTGAAACAGAAATCGATTAGTTGTGACATAAGTCGGTTGAGTTTCAGACGATTTTCCATCGAGGATACAAAGTCAAGTTCAAAGGTCGAGTCTCCGCTAGCACGAAGTTTTCTTCTGCTATCTTCGCATGCGAAATTCTTGGGAATTATACTCTATTCGAGGAAAGAATGATGGTGTTAATGTACCGGGTGGCTGACAGATTTCCATGGTCTCAAAACTATTATAGTTTTAGCGGCTATATGAAATGTTTTAGAATTGATGATCTTAATTGGGGATGCGTAGAGTAGTCAGAAAAATGAACAGAAAAGTTTTAGCGACCGTGGGTAGCAGAGCTTGATTATTTGATATTTAAAACCCCTTGTATGTAATTGTACGAATAGTTTCATTCATCTAATTGACCTGTGATGGTAATCAGCTGATTTGCAGGGAATTGCCCAGTTGCAACATATCCGTGTTAGTTTTAGCTACACTGTACTGATAATGTTACAAAATTAATTTATCAGCCAATTTATAGTAATATCAGATTTTCATGTACTGTTATGCACGGTCGAGGGTTAAAATTTGAATATAATAATTTGATTGTGAAAATAAATGCAATTTCTGCGACCGTAACCTTTTGTCTCGAAGCTGAAATTGATAATACCGTTTCCAGGAAAAAATGACACGGCAGCACAAATAGCGCTGGGCGAAAAACGACTCGGGGATCATATTCGCACGATACTGAAGCATTATCAGCAGGATGATCCTGTCGGGCTGCCTGGTGCACCGATACCGGATCCCATGCCGGTGCCGGATATGAAACATTCATTCTCGATGTACACGATGAACTTAAAGGAAGCCAGCGTCTACGGCCTCTCGAAATTTCGGATAGTCCACGTGAAGTCCGAATTAGCTCTCATGCAAGTGAGATAGTTTCCAAAATGCATTTACTATACTTCATAATTCTTGACACTGCGTTGGATTCGGGGCAGTAATTCATACATCGAGTACATTTACAACGATATATTTCGGTTATAGCTCCTATCGCAAACTCGTGGATTATAATAATTTATATGAAGGCTGCTCAAGAACTAAAATTTCATATCTGACTGAGAACAAACTAACAAGCACAATCGGATAGACACAATAATTTATAAGAGAGCTCGCACAATTTCGGAGTGATTTATACAGGATGTTCTGCTCACATTAAGCATGAAATAGGATCAGATAAACATTTGTCCAGAAATGCTTTCTTTTTGAGTTATAAACACTTTTTCTTTATAATAGTATTATAAACGTACATACTCCAACAAAGAAATCGGCAGATATCTTTTTTTTATAACAGACATTCTGACATCGACAGTCTCAGTGTCTCTTGAAAACGTTAAAGAATACTTACAGCATATGGAGTTTTATTCCATGAATCAGCAGTACAATTTTGGAGCATTTTCCTGCTACAACAGGACATTAAAGATTAATAATCTTCATACTTATAATTACTGTTACTATTTACTCCTAAGGAAAAAAAAGTATAATAGTATGTACTTGGAATTTTACATTTGGTAGGTTTTCTCCGCAAACTCTATTATAAGGGGAAAGTGCTTATGTCTAAAAGAGGGAGAGTTTGAGCCCCTTTGTGTTCTGTACAACACTGAAACTTTGGAAAAGGAGACAGTTGCGGATGAGTAATGTTTTTGAAAGATAGGAGATTGAGGAAAATTGTCTCAGGACAAACGTTCTGACTGAAGACTAACAGACGGCTGGAGATCCCACCATTGTACCTTAAAACAACAGAGGGACTCTGTTCAGTTTATTAACTCATCTGAAACGTTTTGAGTTCGTCGACTGAAAATTTGGAACGAAATCATGAAACGAAAACTCTCTACCTGTTATCTCAGTAGCCAAAGCAAACGGCGTTAGACTATATAGGTACTCTTTCTCTATTTAAAGTTTGTTGACAGAGCAGAGGTGGCTATACCCAAAACTATTTGTCATTACGTTAGAAAGACGCTAATTATATGTGCATCCGTAACGTTTCATGCGAATGAATCACGTTACGCACGTCATCTAATTGAATCAAGAATCTCTGCCAAATCGGTTCGCATAAAGATTACCCACGGAGTAAAAAAAGCAGTCGTACGACCGTCAAGGACGTTCAACGTTGGACCAAGAATCTCATTTCGTATTCATCACCCTCGATACGTTTTTCCAGGTCTCCGTGGCGTTGAATATCCAAGCCCTGAACATTCGAGGATTGTACACACTGGCATCGTGGTTC
Source organism: Macropis europaea (assembly GCA_916610135.2). Lineage (NCBI taxonomy): Eukaryota > Metazoa > Arthropoda > Insecta > Hymenoptera > Melittidae > Macropis > Macropis europaea. The sequence goes on along the minus strand of OU744350.1, from coordinate 9,535,550 downwards.
TCGCGATCAACCGGTAATTTCACGGTCGAACTGACAGGGGTGAACATCGAAGGGATTGCGAGGCTCGAAGTTGGGGCTGATGGTAAATTACAGGCCCAAGACATAGACATGGATCTCACGTTCAGCAAGATAGACATGGACTTTAAGAACTTGGGCTTCCTAGGATCAGTATTTCAAGGGTTAATCAACTCTATAGGTACCTTCATATTCGACAGTATCAAGCCATTCATCTTGAAAGAAGTCAATGCTAACATACGGTAAAGACTGATTTATTCAATATCGCAGTAATTTCAGTAAATAGTCTGAATCACTGTTTCGGTGTTCCAGGGGAGACTTGAACAAGCAAATATCGCAATTGCCGCAATATTTTCCCAATTCTATATCACCGTTTGATATGGCGATCGCTGAGGCCCGAAAACAAGTGGCCCAAATGGGATATGATCCTTTCAAAGTCAAAGATTACAGCCAGAACGTCGGTATACTGACCGTCAAGTCGACGCATACATGGATCACCGGTTTGGCTAGCTTCTACCGTATGGGGAACATCACGTTGAGCATGGAAAATGGAACTGTAAATAATTATTTTTGAGACTTTTAGTCATCAAAGCTCTGCAACGCGATGTTTGTATCGTGTACAGGATGTCCAACTGATTATATCACACTGAAATCTTTTCTGTTTATACTTGGACTGTCTCTAAAAGCTGTGTAGATACATATTGCATCATAAGTAGCCTATTATTCGTGATTTACGCAATTACATCAGATATTACGTCTTGCACACTATACATCGAAAACAAGTTGATTAATCGTTTTTAATTGTGGTCCATAATCGTCGCAGGCGTTATGTCACCTGTCCGTAGGCGCCGATGAATTTGATTATCATAACATTGTTTCCTTTTTAAGGTGTACGCGACAATCGACGCTGGGACTCAGGAGATCGAGGGAAGGACTCACTGGGAAGTGATTTTAATCGACGGTATCTTGTCAAGAGCTGGCACAGTGTCTTTCACTATACAATACTTTAGAGTTCAGGTGAAATTGAGCCAACCATTGGACACACGGAAAAAACCAACTCTGGAGGAACTTGACCTTGAGTTGGGGAATATACAGGCTAGGGTACACGGTGCTGGCACCATCGATGATTTGATGGAGGCTGGCATTAATATACTGCCAAACCTTTTAAGGTTCGATCATATCGATGGTCCATTTTTTAACTTTTGTTATAAGAATACCTAAACAGGGCTATTCAAGGTCACTCCTCTACTAGTGTTGCAAGTTCCATTTTTAACACGATGTTTATTTGTTGTCCTATTCGTCTTCCATTTTCGTAAATATTCATTCTGAAAATGGAAATTGTGTGACCGTCGCAAGTAAACAATTGTACCTTGAATAGTTTACACCGAAGGTCTCTTCCATCCCTGTCAGAGGAAGACTAATTTTTAATCTAACAGGTACCAAATCATGGATGCGGTAGAGAGACCACTGAAGAGACGCCTACAACAGGAATTAAACAAGGTGGACGTCGAGGAACTGATTTATGATAAGATTCCAGACATAGAAGAGCAAGTTAAGCATCTTCAGGGTATAGTTGCTCCTGAGGAAACAATTTTCGAAGAAATTCAGCTTCCTCCAGAACAGGATGAACCGTTTTCAGAAAGCGAGGAGGATCGAGGACCCTCGTAGAAGTATGAAAGAACAGTTAGACTATTTATGTTAGGCTGAGAAGATTGACTTTTTCATCGCAGCCGATATTTTACATGTGGAAATTCATATTTAATGCACCGCTCGAAAGCACTTCGTGCATTTTGTAAATATTTTTACGTTTTATCGAAATAAATTTTTTAAATACACCTCGTTCGAGGTTAAAGAAACAACACATTTTTTATTATTAAGTATTTATTGAAAAAAAACTAATAAACAGCGCATTATTACATAGTGAACAATGGTTACGATTAAACATGGATGGTTATAACGAAATTTTGGCGGAAATATAAAAGGGTTCCGCGATACCAGAAGTACTCTGAACACGAATATGTATATTAATATACATTAATATGTATATATATAAAAAACGATGTAGTACAAGTACAGTAGATCAGACTTAATTTCTGGTGACAATATTAATCACACAAGTACAGATGTGTGTGCACTTCATATTGTTTACTAACAGCAAAATAACAAGTCCTTTGGACTTACATTTAAAACTACCCTAGAATCGCACGCTTTTAGTTCAAGCGTTATAAAGGAACGATATCTGAATGTTGCATTTGCGGTTGTAAAGAATAAATAACTGATACATGAAAGACATAAATGTATAATTTGCATTGGTGCATGCGTGCTGTTTTAGGGTCAATTACCTGCACACCAAACCATAACGAAGTAAATACAGTGAACTAAATTACAGGTAACTTAATCGACGGTACAAAAGAAAAAACAGAAATTTTGAATACTCTAAATGAATGACGGTAGTGTTCGGGACGACGTACGAATTTCGCACGTCCTTGAAACGAGAAACCAGAAAAAGTATCGATCGCAGATTACGCAGCTCTGATAGCCGGAGCATTGCTTTGCTCGACCGGTACGATTCTCTCCCCGGGTGCGGGTAAAGCTAATTTCGGTGCCGTGATTGTGAGAACCCCGTCAGAGGACAGACTGGGTTTCACGTGACCCATGTCGTAGCCCTGTGGCAGCATGTATCGGCGAACAAAGTGTCTGGAGACGTAGCCGTGATGATCTTTCTTCTCTTCGTGTTTGCCCTCGATAGTGATGCATTTGTCGTCCGTTTTCACGGTGATCTCTTCGGGCGCGAATTGTTGCACGTCCACGATCACCCGGAACTTATCCTGGTTGCTCTCGATGGAGGACTGACCGACAACTTGGTTCTCCAACCGTTGCATCACGTTTTTCCAGGGTTGGAAGAACTCACTGAAAGATGGCATCGGTGGTGGTTGCCAAAATTCGTCCCTAGTGTTCAATCTTTTGAAATGTTGTTCGAGTTCACGGTGGTAGCGATCCATGTCCCCCCACCAATTGCGGACCGGGTCTCTGCTTATCAACGCCATGTCGCTGCGATCGCTCTGAAAATAGGGAAATGCGCAATTCATATTGTTGTTCACGGTAAACTGCAAATTTGAAATATCCGGAGTTGTGCTCGAGGCATTTTGTAAATGGCATGAGTTGCAGCTAGCCGGATGTTGAATTAAACGTCTATACGAAATGTAATAATAAAGTAATTTAATTCGCTACGATGGGTTTGCTAAGAGGCAAATGCGCAATTCATGTTGTTCACATTAAACTGCAAATTTGAATTTTCGAAGCTGTACCCGATGCATTTTGTGAATCGAACGGATTACAGTTGACCGAATGCTGTATTAAACATTTATAGGAATCTAGTAATAGAATTAAAAAAAAAAATAAAGGGTCTTTGATAATCTTTGATAGGGCTAAGATTCGAAATCCCATAGTACAGATATTTTCACAGGTTTAGTATTAAAGGACAGTATATCACAGCAAACGTTGAAGTTACGAAGAAAACACGAATACAAAGAATTCATGTCGATCAATACTGAAACAATATCGTTGACTAAACATAAAGAAATGTTGAGGCTCTTCTTGAACGCGAGAAACGATTTGTGTACGTTGCAGAATTTTTGCAGTCTCGTTATCTAAAATCGTCTAAATGGACTAAATATCGAAAACTGAATAAGCTGAATTCCACTTTTAATGATAGTAACAGGAACCCCTTTAAATTGAAAAAGTTTAGATTCGAACCACGTACCTTTCGTTAAAAAACTTTTGATGCTCGTCAAAATATCTCCCAGAAAGATCGTATCCAGGTATCACTCGATGCAAGATTCGTACTGCTTGCTTGTCTGCTAAGTTTGCAGGAAGTTGCAATTTCAGAACGCAATTTCTGACTGACTACGCAGCAGCGCGAACCGTCGGCTTATATTTCGTTTAGCGCCGTTTTCGAGATATTTCGAGGCACACGCATGCGCACACGCAACGTTTTCGAGACTTTTGGAGGCGGTCGCATGCGCATACACAACGTTTCGAATGATCTAGTGAACGCGCGACAACCCCACTCGAAATATCGAACAATCGCATTGCGACTGTACGCCCGACATCGATTCTCGATTGTTCGAGTAAATTCTTGGTGTGATTCAAACTGCACTTTCACGATTTTGCTAGATTTTTGCATACTCAAGTAACATCTGAACTGGGGACTGTTCAAGTTGATTTGTATTATGATATATAATATGAAGAAAAAGTAACGTTTAATTTAAAAACCCATAATACCTAATGAGAAATCAGGTGACCATGCGATTTTTCTTCTTTAAGCAACTGTAGTCGGTGTTAGTACCTATAGGCCATTTCGCGCATTTGGCGATTAATAAAATCATAAGGCAAGGGGTTCAAAATAAAATACCTCTAGGGGCTTTTACTTTCTAGATTTTCATTCCCTTTTACTTTCTGTCTCACTATTTCATTTCGAACAGTATCCAAGTTGTTGTTGCTATTGGTATTACAAGATAACTGGAAGTAACTGTTTGCAAAACTATTCATAACTTAATCGACGATTAACTTCGATGAGTTTAAGATTTCGACTGAAGGTATTTTAAGTATGATGAAGGAAATAATGATAGGAATATTTTATTAGTTTATTCAAGGTCTCCTGCAGGTTCTGCGTTCATTTAAATTTTGCTACATGTTTCCTTAATGACTGTGGCGGAATATTTCTTGATGTCGTTATTTCGTTACGTGAACCCGGAAGCCTGAATTCGATGAACGTTCACGCGAGAGGTAAGTTCGGAATCGATGATGCATGCACATACACTTTAGTTGCTCTAAAAATAAATATTTAGCAGGGCGCATTTGATCGCTGACAAATATATTTATTTTGGGAGTTGCACGGAACAATGATTTTGCGTGAGCACAACAAGAAATCGAAGAGTGTATCTATTGAAAGATTACGAATCATCGTATCTTCGAGCCAGTCTATTTAAAATTCGAACTTCGGATTGAAAGATACAGAACGTTTCGAAAAAGACTCTCGACTGGACGATAGCGATCTCTCTATAACCTCGACTGCATCACACGGAAGACAAAAAGCTACTCTGTCGGTAATGTAGAACGGAATTTCTTGTGTTACCATCAAACGGGCCGAGCGGAGACGCGTGATTGTTCGACGCATGCGCAAACTTCGAGCGCGTGAACATTTTAAACGGCTACGCTAGGATACAATTCGTTCAAAACAAAAATCTTTACAACATACTATGTTGTATTACGGATACGTTTTAACAAGCTTTAAAGTTTTCCTGTAAAATATAAAAATGAGGAAATAAATTTCTTACGATATAATTGTAATGTACAATTACATATAATGGTAACTTTCGTTCTTAATATAATAATGAATTACATCGAGTAAGTAGTATTGTATTTATCACATCTGTGTGCGTACGCAGGAATGCTTCGATGTTCATTACCACGGATTCCCATTTTTTAGGCTGATGTCTTAGGCGGAGGTAAAACCTTGTACGGATTAAGTATGCCGTTCGGATCCATCAGGTTCTTGAGATCGCGCATCAATTCAATCTCCGAAGAGGTTCTACTGAAATGAAGGTACTTCGTTTTCATGAAGCCTATACCGTGTTCGGCGCTGACGCTACCTCGAAGACTGGCAACGTATTCGAAAATAAATGGTTGCAACTGCGTCGCTATGCCTTCGTCATAGGTTGGTATGGATACTTGAACGTGAATGTTTCCGTCGCCTGATAAATAAACAAAAATGGACAAACAGGAGAGTAAAAAATATGTTGAGATTTTCAGGGTCCCTTTAAAACGTTTGAATATCGAACACAGAAGTTTCAAAGACTTTTAAAACATACCTAAATGGCCGAAACCGGAGATCCTTATGATCCGTGGATCCTTCAATCGATCTTTAAGGACCTCGATCACTTTATAGTAAGACGGAAGCGGTATAGAGATGTCGTACTTGAAGACGTAGCCTTCTCGTAATACTCCTTCGCTGATTCGCTCTCTGAGCGCCCAAATGTTCTAAACAGAAGAGAAAATCTCTTTCGCTGTGCCGTGAAACGGAAATTCACGGTATTTTATCAAAACTTTCAAATGCTAAGACCTAGTCAGAATCTTATAAAGGCTTAAATTTCTCCGAACAAAATGAAACTGATATGAACTTTTAGATCTAAAAGTAGAACCGCGAACTGAAATGAAGGTTCTGACCACAAACCTTGACTTTGGCCGGATCGGAAGTTAAGGTACCATCCTCGATTATTTCTTCAGCTAGCGCCTTCTCTACGAAGGTAGCCAACTTTTCTTCATCATGAGTCGTATTGCTTCCGGAAGTCTCCATGAGTATGTAGAAATCGTGTCCTTCGGGTTTCATCGTCAACGGGGTCTTCATACCAAAGGTTCCCGTTGCAACATCCAATGAGAGACTGTCCATCATCTCGAAGGACGACAGAACCTCTCCCAGCTCTTTTTTGGCCAACTGGAACGCCTTTAGTACCTTGTCGAAGCTGTTTAATCCTGAACACATCGAACGTTCTTACACAAAGAGAGAAAGACCCTGGAAGAAATCTTGCATACCTAGGAACGCGACGTTAATGGCTCTAGGAAGTGGAGGACACTGAATAGCGACCTTCGTGACGATTCCCAAGGTTCCTTCGGAGCCTATGAACATGTGCTTCACATGGTAACCCGTGTTGTTCTTCTTCAGGGTGTTCAAACAGTCCACCACGTCCCCATTCGCTTTCACCTGGAACAAAAGAGGTGAACAGAGGACGTCGTCTGCTTGGAAAGAGGACGTCGAAGACTTTTGGCTGATTTGACAAGCAAACTCACTGCTTCGAGGCCCAAGATGTTTCCATGCAAGTTGCCATAACGAAGAAGCCTCAGGCCGCCCGCGTTGGTCGACACGCAACCACCAATCAAACAGCTACCCTTGGCGCCAAGGTCGATCGGCATCATTAAACCTACTGGCGCTAAATGATTCTCCAGGTCCTCCAGCACGCAGCCTGCCTCACAAGTCAACACGCCTAGCGTGTGGAGGATCATGAAACCGGGAATTAGGAAATTAGGACAGGATCTTAAAGATTTAGACATCTCTTCAAGCATTTATAAGCTGACGTTTTGAAGGCAGTAATTCGATTCAGCTTTTCTTTGGACCCTTTCACGGATGCTAACCAATTTCGCGACACGAGCTCGCTTTAGGGAATTTTAAATCAGAACGTCTAAATTTACGAGGTGGATTCGACAATCTCACAAACGCCAGACATTTCCAAACTTCTAAGATTCAGTTGTATAGGATGAATCATTAGAAACTGTCACCTAAAATATTTTTATTTATTTATTAACGTCTTGATTATATAATTACAAAAAGGATTTGCGTGGAGGACAAGACTCACCAATAAACGCTACTGTCAAATCAAACTCTGGAGAAAAGAGGAGGACAAAACAAAAAATATGTATAAATCTAAAATATGTCAATTAACCCTTAAGATAAACATTGAAGGCGAAAATTAGTAGAAAAGGAGTGACAGCCTAATAAAAGTGAGAATAGTATAGTGTCTCTATCTCTACAATAGGCTCTCACTCTATTTCTACCGATTCTTCCTCTTGAGAATGTGCCTCAAAGATCACTCGAAGGTCAAGTTGCCATACTTAATTAAAACCGCTTGCTTGTCTGCTACCATATTGCACTATCAGCGATTTGAAACTGTCACGATCATTACGAAATCTTCAAAACCATTAACTGAAGAAATATTGAAATGTTTCTATCATATGAACCTGTCCAATCCGAAAATATTTTATAAATAATGTGTCTTCTAACAACAGCGAGTCAGATGTTATTTCAGACAACAATTTCTAGTGACTCACAGTATGTACGGTCTCTTACATTTTGAGCCTAGCTCAAAATAGTTAAAGGTGTAAGAGACATTTGAAAGAGGAAACGCTTATCAAAAACTGTACCAACCTGCCAGTTCATTCATCTCGATCATTTTGTTCATCAGTTTCATGGAGACGACGATTTCGTCGAAAACTGGCACGCTGCCTCCAACCAGGCCTGTGTTTCCACTCTGAGGACAAACGGCTAAACGATTGCTATTGCAATACTTCATAATGGTAGAGACTTCATCCGTGGTTTTTGGTTTCAGGACTAGGTTGCTCTTTCCTGAAATGAACGGTGGCTGAGACACCACAACACCCAGGACACTGGATCTTGGAGAAAGGTTCTTCAAGGAGTCATTGAAATTACGGTCTTCGTCGTCGGAAAATCGCAACAGGATCGATCGTTCAGGAATTTCTGGTAAGGTCTTCAGGGTCTACTGAAGTGTTAATCAGTTTCCATCATGTCCCCAGAGGGCATAGACCTAAAAAACTCACCCCTAACTATTTTCGCATAATCTATGTTGTAGCCCTCGCATTCTTCAGGGTCCACGATCACCCGATTCTGACCGAGAAGGTCGTTGAAGAAGGCCACGTGTTCGTCGCAGATCCTCGTGTACGGACCCCGTTTCACCTTGTACCTATCCTCGGTGAACGCTGGTTTCGCATTCGTTGAGAACTTGCGGAAATTCACCGCGTTGCGGAGTAGACCGAATGGAGCTCGCGAACGCATCTTCTACAAAAGATGACCATGTTTCTATTTGGAAATCGCACGGTGCCACGGTTTTTCGCGGTCAGTTAAGAACATCAAGATCTCAACATGGCGAACGGAAAGTCGAACTTCACGTGATCCAAAATTAACAGCTTCACCATCCTCTGACTTGCATGCAATTCTAGAAACGCTACAGCTATGCAAATTTATGAATAATGATCTGATTACATACACTATGTTATTAACGCATCAGCATACATTTAAGTACTATGAAAAAGCAAAAAGTAATGCGTGGAGTTCGACATAAACATTGTCCTGAACGAGTTGTGGTACAGTGAATGTGTTAATGTACTGATGACCTCTCGAAAATCCCATAGTATCGTTGCTGCTGCTGGAGGGAAATCGAAGTCTCGTGGAAAACGATTTCCACGTACACCAAAATTAATTCCTCACATTTTTCCGATATGAACCTGATCCTCGTTGACCGCATCAGAGTTCGTATAAGTTTAGTACGGTTATTCTCGTCCCGACCAGAGAGATCCTAATTCAATCGCGATATTTACGTAACGACGAAGGTCGCTGACAGTTTTCGCACGATCCTCGTCAATCGCGAATCCTTGCTTTACCATTCGAAAGGTGTGTTGGTAGACAAGTTAATACAGTTCATCAGGAAATTTTTTGCGAGTCCTTTGCATTACGACCGACTAACTGGTTCTTATCAGAGTATTTTCTCTGTCAGACTCAATGAAAATTGCATGCCTCGCGCGGTATCCTCGCTACTACCTCAATCAATGTTCAAATGACAGTAAAAGTTAAGATAGAAATTGGATACTGTAACTAAGTTGTATAAAAAAGAAAACAAGGAACAATTAGGATGCTCCAAGGTTCCAAGATTGTATTTTCAGACAATGATTAAAAGACTGATGAGAATATAACATAGACGATAATGATTACTTTTACATTTTATGTTGATTGCACAGTGTTTACTCCATTGTTCCACCATTAAGGAGACCATCTTCTTCGAAGACAACCTGTACATTAAGAAATGAAGAGCAATACCAACGAGTGTACACTGTAAAGGACCTCATGTGGCATTATTTCTCACAGAAAAAAGGTATCATTAGAGAAATACGATGAAGCATGACTTCAGATATAACCCAGACCTCATTTATTAATTTCTGCAGTGACCTAAAAACTAATTAAACCAACCACGAAGGTGGAGTGCAAGAGCCTCGATACGCCCAATTTCTGGCGACAGAAAGAGAGGTCAAGAAAGCGTTGCGACGAGGCGCGATCGCATCGCAGTGGAAAAGAAATTTCGTGACTGTGAAATGGTAGTCACGCGCTAAAAAACCAGGCGTGGCGTAATTACGTGCCCCCGGCGGTTGCTTCCATTTTCTACACGCTAATTCGCCTCCGATCGACGGACATCGAATATTATAATCCACGTTGGATCTTCGGTGCTCCCCACCTTTCCGAGCCCCCTCCTGCCGATCATTCAAGAGGATTCGCGCGGCAGAATTACGATCTCGCGGTGGGGAAAATAAGGTCAGGGGTAGAGAGGGGTCGGCAGAAAGAATACACGGGTCCGAGAGAGAGAGAGAAGAGACGTCAGGGTAGAGGACAAAGCGAATGGAAAACAGAGAGGCCGAGAAGAGGTTGGAGTGGGAAGGGGACCAATCGTCGTGACGACTAAAACATTCTACGTCCCCCTGTGTTCGTGCGTGTACAAAAACAACGCATACTATCGAAAACCGCTGCACACAAACGCATGCTGTGCCATCCGTCTGTAAACACCGACACTGACACAGTCCTCTTTCTGTACGAATACAGAGTTCGCATGAATGTGTACGTGGTTGGGAGACGCTCGATATAGATGTGAAGCCTGCTATTCGAAGCAACTATATACATGTATAATGTGTAGAGTTTCCACGGAAGAACGCATGCGCGTCGCCACCACGGAGCCAAGCTAATTTCTCAGTGGCGGCTCGAATCATTAACTTGTTACCTTGGCAACCCCGGTCGACCTAAACCATTGGCTGTCGCTTACCCCCACCTCCCCCCGTTCGCACGCTCTATCGGTCGAACAACAAACTACACACTCCTTCCCGCGGAATATCGTATTTTCCTAACCTCCCGGCAAACGGGACTATACACTGTCGTTGATACTCGCACACATGTGCAGATGCGCAGGTATGCATGCATGCGTGAGAGATACATACGACCGTAGGGACGTGGTTGCTGGGATTGGCGAGACCACTCTTCCTACCCTCCGCATGAAACATCCTACCGTCTCGATCTTTCAAGAAACCCGTGACCGGTATTGGAAGATGACCGATAAATCGCGTGACTTTCGATTCGATGTCTGAAATCTTTCACAGGGCGACTTGCTTGAAAATGTTCCGGTGGATTGTTAGATAAGAAAAAAGTTAGAGTTCCTTTGAGGCTGACGTATGGTAATTAATAACTTAACTGGTGGGAATTTAGTTAGATGGGATCGAAGATCGAGGTAGCGTAATAAGAAAGATTTTGAACTCGAAATCGATAGAAGATAGAAATTATTAGATTTCTGAAATATAGTATAGTAGTGTTGCCGAGTAACTCGAATCAAGAGTACAGTAATTCGGCCCAAAGGTGATACATTTCAGGTACTCGACAGGTATTATAGTATCGGTTTCATTTTCCGATGAAAAAAATATACTACACCCTTCTAGGGATTGGCTGGAAGTGTTATAGATAAACACGAAGGACCAATCGCGAGAGAAATCGCATCACGGGGTTTCGAGCAAGGCAGTATAATCTCGAGTTAGAAACAGCTGTGCCAGGGGCGTAGCGCGTGGTGGCGCCACTCGGCCTAAACGGCGCCCTGAATCGAAAACTGTACCAAATCTTTACGCACTTAAAATCGATCGGAACTATAATCAACACTGATTCTGAATGAATGTATTCGAATTCTTGTTTTTGCTTAAGCTTCCTTGTATGCAATTTTTTTTTATTTATATTTGTTGCACTGTATTTTATTCGATTCGTTGTTTTTCTATCCCCTTGAGACTCATGTTTCAAAATAATTGAACTAAATGATTAACATTGTGGACGAAATAATACGCCATGAATAAATTATAAAAATTAGTCCAAGTATACAATTTCCATACGATGATGCTGTTATTACAGTCCAACAACTTAGCCTTGAAACTCGAAGGCAGGACACATCAAGGTGTAACAAATCTTTATTGAATAGGTCGCATTCGCCTGATGATACAAAGGAATACTATTTTACAACGAGAATCGGTAAATAATTTTTTATCGTTCTAGTAAAGTCTCTCTCTACATCACATCTTCGAATCTCAAGAGTAAGTTATCGATCAGTGTCGTCATTTTTTATACGATAATTAATCGGCAATTGACTACGAAGACACGATTACTCCAATTCATATTACTCGTCTCAGCATCCTACATATAAGAATCATGAGAAAACCCAAAATCACAGTAACGTGAACTTCAAGAGGGCACCGGGGGTAGTACCGTCGCCCCTGATGGTATCTCTCGGCGCTATACTGCAAAATATTCTGCGGAGTATAATCTCGTCTACATACACCGAACACTCTACAAATGTGTTGGTGACTCTTGCATTAGTGTGTCGGAGGTAAGAGTATGAGTACCGTTACGGGGCATGCGCCCGCAGCCACCATAGGCAATGGCCCCGCCTTTCACGGCGCGAACGATGCCTTTGGGATTTGTCCTCGCTGGACCAATGGGGGAACGAGGTTGCCGCTCGGGACGGGAGGGGTGAGGTTCCGCTATGGCCGTTGGTGGGGATGAGGCCGGTGGTGGGGAGTGCTGGGAAGAGAAGCGAGGGGTTCCGCGGCTCGTGTGGGAGAGCACGGAGGCAGACAACGAATGCGACTACGAATGCTTACGAAAGCTCGCGACATCAACGGTAGAAAGAAAGTTTTGTGGCTGGAATAACTATAGTGCGTTTCGGAGGACGTGTGATAGTTGTAACAAAGGTGTATGATAGAAGGTTCGATCTAGGTGACGGTAGAATCGTGCGGTGACAGTGTCCACGGCGTGTTCGAAAACGTGATAGGTGTGACTGCGCAGTCGCCATGTGAGTACCTGAACGGAGTATCCGTAGAAACTCGGATGCTATGCCGTGTGGCTGTCCTCGATAATATAGTTCGCTTCTGTTCGTTCCTACTGGCGATACTTCGACGATTATGACAAACTCACGAGAATGCTGAAACGATCGTGCACGGCACGATGCGCGCGGCTGGGACACTGCGCGTTACGTCCCGCCGAATCTTCGAACATGCTTTATTTTGTAATCCAATATGTCGGCTTCAGGGACGCTGTTCCGCGCGAACAGAAACGCGTTTCCCGTGGTTCGCACGCGTCGTGGCTCTCCGATGGGTGCAGCATGATACGAGAGACTCCACAGAGGAACCGCGTGTCCCGTGTTATGTTATTATCATCGTCGTCGTTATTGCCATTATGGCGAAATCCATGTTGTCAACCGCCCCCTAGTACGGTCGCTTCTCCCCTTCTCTTGTTTTTCTCTCTCTCTCTCTCGCTCATTCTCGCCCTTCCCTCAACCCGCCTTTCAATCGTATTTCCCGCTCAGAAAGACACTGCTCTACCCCTTGCACTCCCTCGTCCATATACTAATTATGGTGGTGCCAGCGGGACGACATTTTGTTCCATCCACGGGATCTCAGGATACATCGCATGTCTTTCATGCTTGTCGATGCTCCGAATATTTTTACGAAATTATAGGCCCCTTCCTTACCGCTTGAGACGCACCCATTCGTTGTTCTGCGTATTTCTTTTTTGGTGAAATTGCGCGTTTTGTTCGACACTAGTTCGAGAACTGCTTTCCTTTTAGAAGATATATCCTATGATGATAAACTGAGCGAATCTTTCTGTTGTGAAAGATTAGTATGTTATGCTTGTTGGTATAGAACATTCGAATAGTAGATGGTAGACAGTGAATGGCACGATATGAGCATTACGATAATTGCAGTTTATAATAAGAACTTACCCTAAAGTAATTTCGCTTGTTTGAAAGAGACACACTAAAAGATGTTGAAATTGCAAATGATAGGTTATGTTAACAGCAACAGACCTTTTACCAATGAACATTAATGTATAACTGAATTGAGACCTGCGTGTTGATTGTTATCAATTTCTGAGGCGAATTGGTGAAAATTGGCCCTAAACAAGCGTCATCGAAAAGTATTAGAATGAAGTACAATAGGTTATATAGAAATCAACAATTATTTATTGCAGCAATAAATATCATGTTCAATGTTTCTATTTTAACTGTTACTTTTCCTGCAATGTTTTAATAAACATTCGCCTTAATTGATTTTCACCTATTCTATATAGAATAATACATTAGAAAGTTTGAATATACAATTCATAGGTTATACGAGATCCATAATTAATTTTAACATTTATTTTGGTTTACCGCTAATTACATATTCTTTAATTTCAATTCCAAAGAACCATAAGCAACATGAATTTCGATAAAACAAAATATTACCGTTTCAACATCAGTATGTTAACACGCTTAATTAATCGAAGCATTCCTTTGAACTTTATATTTCAACTACAACGTTCTGTTTGTTACTTCTAGCAATTATCATCTGTGTATCGAATAATTCAATGATTTTTATTACAATAATTGCTGCTTTTCAATGATTACGCTACTTTTAAAGCGTGCTTTTGATTTAGTATTTTAAGGTTATCGTGAGCAATATGTCGAAGCATTGCGAAAACATCGTATACGAAGAAATAATAATATTTAAACTGTGATAAATCAATCGTTAACAGAAGTTTCTCAGTTGCATATTGTACGATAATTTTGCATATAATGGCGTACGATCGTGTAAAAAAATAACGAACGTTTCATGTTGAATTTTATGGCCATCTACCTGAAGATTGGCGAATGAATTGTGTTTTTCATGCAAAAAATACAATCTTCAATTATTGTGAAAATACTTACATTGTTAACAGCTATTGCTTACTACTGTACACTTCACTTTTGACACTCATTATCAACATTTTCGATAACCATGATTCGATCCAATTTGCAATATAATTTCATGATATTCCACGTGCGGGTGTCGTACCTGTTAAGGTTACGGACAATAAACGTTGCATAACTTCTTTAACATTCATGCAATATTATACATGTTATCGCTAATAATTTATCATGTATAATATGTAATAATTACTCTTGTATATGTATCTATCTATATGTATGCATTTCTATGTATTACAAATGAAATATATAGTAAAACAATTTCATAATGAAATTTATTTAAATCATGATTCTAATTAAATTGTATAATACTGAATTGACTATTCCTTGTATATTTAAACAGTTTTAAATGGTTAATGTAAAATATAAAGTATAATTGACCTTTCACATGGACTTGAAAAAGATTTTTACTGAAATGAATGTTTGTCCTTCTAGGTGCAGTAAATTAAAGAGATTAAAAATAATATCTTTATAAAAAGTATCTATATACAATGGCAAGAAAAAAAGACATTGAGTTGCGGAGAATTTAATAAAAACGGAAAGGATACTTCTTTACGTAAAGGAAGTTTAAATTTAATTCATCACACGGTGTGAGAAAACATGACAGATGTTAAACCAATTGGAATCTCTCAAAATCAACCACAACAGACGCAACAGCAATCTCAGCAACAGACGCAACAGCAGCAACAACAAGCTCAGCAGCAGCAAATGATGATTGCAACTCATGATATTCAACAACAGCAAAATGTACAACAGCAACAACAACACGTTCAGCAACAACCTCAGCAGCAGCAGCAAGTACAGCAACAAGCACAACAGCAAGTACAATCTCAACAAGTTCAACCACAGCAACAGATTCAGCAGCAAGTGCAGTCACAGCAACAAATGCAAGTACAACAACAGGTTCAACAGCAAGTACAGCAGCAAGTTCAGCAACAGCAGCAGCAGCAGCAGCAACAGTCTCAACAGCAATCTGCTAACAGTGGACAGCATAACGTTGTACCTACGCAAGTGCAAGTGCAACCGCAGGTAGCAGCAATTATGCCTCAGCAACAGGTAAAAAATAGAAAAGTATAAACTAAGTTTTAATCACCTCAAATCTGTTCAGTCGCAGCAAAATGTTGTAGGGTGCCGTTGCGGTGTCAATGCAGCATCAGCAACAAGGTGTTGGAGGTGTATCTATGACCTTGTCAGGTCAACAAGGTGCAACAACTATAACTACTATGGCTGCACATCCCCAAGCAGTACAAGTTATCCAGCAACCCATGCAAAGTCAAGCATATCATTTACAGCAACTGTATAATACTCAAGGAACTCCATTATTGATGCCAGGGAATTTAGCCCTTCATCCTGCAGGCATCAACCCTTCCTCCATACAGGTACTGGGATATACTCATGACTTTACATAATACCAAAAATTACACATTCCTTTCTAAGTAAGATACTTTACAGGTCATAACGGCCGGAAAGCCTTTCCAATCAGCTGCACAACTGACGCCTCACATGTTGACGACTGCGTCGACGCCGGGTCAAGGTGGAGCGCATCCCTCGGCTGGAGGAACTAAAGTACAAGGATTCCCTACGGGTTACTTGCCAGTACCTACCTCTGCTACACCTGGTGCGGGACAAACTTTAGTATTTGGTCAGCTTGGAGTATTAGGTTCTCCCCAACCACCTCCATCCATTCAACAGCAGCAGCAGCAACAGTCTGCAAACAAGCAGGATCAAGTGCAAAAGGTACAGTGCACAGCTAGGAGATGAAGTTTTTTGTCGTTTATAGTACAATATCGTTTTGATTTTCATTTCTAGTGGTGTTACTGATTCTGTAATTTTTAAAATTTGTAGTATACCACGTGTACAGCAGGTACGCCATCCGGTGGAAGAGGCGGTGGTATGCAGTTTGCACCATGGCAATTCACGCCACAGGTTGCTTGGACGGGCATACAGCCGCCTGCATTACTTACCAATCAAATATTTATTAGAGGTCCCACTCAACAAGATATGTTCATACAGAGTCCACAGCCAATCCAAGCTCACAATGGTAAGTCTGATGTGTACAATAAATAAAAAATACATGGTATTCTGCTTTGTAGAAACTATTCCGAAAAGTGATTAATCAATACGTCGATACAGCACTAGCTACGCAACAACAGATTCAGGGAGTTCAACAAATTGCTGCAGCTAGTGGAAAACCAAAGGTAATGGATATCCAGCAGCAGCAACAACAACAGGGTAAGCAGAGCACAGGTGGACAACGGCCGTTGAGTATTTTGCCGTCCTCTCTACAAGCAGTACAAGCTGCCAATATACGAGCTGCCAGTTCCGTTTCTACGCAAACCGTTCATGGAGTACAGGCCACGGTATATGTACAGGTTACTATAGAATTAGGTCTACTTGCGATGTTATGCGATACTCGAGTCACGTGCACGTGGAAAAAAACAGCATATTGACGTTCTTTTCTGTTTTCGTATAATTAAGAAGAAGTATTTTTTTTTTATGTTTTATAACTTAGAGTGGAAAAGGGAGTGGTAGTAGTGGTAAAGGTCGTGGTAAGCCACTGCAATCGCCGCAACAACCGCAGCAACAGTCACAGCAAACGATGCAACAACAACATCAACAGGTTTTTATTCAACAGAAACAGCACACGCAGCAGCAACAGCAGATGCAGCAGCAGTATCAGCAGCAGCAAGTGCAAGCGTCGCAACAGCAAATACAGCCCAAGCCGATCATGAGTAAGATTATGTTCCTTCTATTATACAGGCCGTTCTGTTGAACCCGATCACTCAAACATTACCCCTGCTTTGGATTATATCAAGCTAATACTTCATGCAACTTTTCGCTGAATAATTTGAGTTACGATACAAATATTTTTAATGGTCGTGTTAAGCGTAACGCCCTACATATAAAACCATTTTAATCATCTTTCAGATATTTAACTTGTGCATTATTTACAGCAAACATGGCTCTGCAACAGCAGCAACAACAAGGCGTAGTTCTTAGCGGAGAACGCCCGATTATGCCGGTGGTTTCTGTGGGTGGAGTTGGAGTTGGAGTTGCTACCACATCTCAAATGAATCAAGTTCAACAATCTCCAATGACCACCATGCAACAATTACCATTGCAGGTGCTAAAACATTACGTTGCTTTCAACAAACATATCTTAAAGGCCTAACATAACACCGACACGATATTTTTTAGGCAATCAATTCGACAATAATCGGTAGTCAAATAGTTAGCGGAACGTCTCAGGTTCAAACGATGTCTATGGTGAATCAAATGTCGGATCAACAGACGCACGATAACAATCATTCTACCATAATGATCACGTCACCTGAACGTAATCATCAAGGAGAATGTTCGTTGGTACTACCAGCTGCTGCGAGTACTCCGATTCCGACTGAGGAAACTTCGAAAACTATTTTGAAAAAGGACGAAATGATGACCGTTACATTAGAAGAAGTTACAATATCTCAACCAGACGCGACAGGTACTTTTACAATCTTGTCGGTATTTTCTTGTATGTAGATATTGAATTATTTTTACTTGAGTGTTCGTTTTTTCTATGTAGATGGGGACCAATGTAAAGTAGCTGTAAAAGAAGAGGAAGCTTCACTTATAAAGGTGGATGAAAAATCTTGCAACAATCCTCTAGCAGGACTTGCAAACACTATTAATTCTATTACAAACGGTGTTGCTACCGAAGAATCCACAGCCATTCCTGTTTCGGTACCAGTCACTGCGAACAGTAAACACATGCCTCCAAAAGCAATGGTTAAGCCGCAAGTTCTCACGCATGTGATCGAAGGCTTCGTCATACAAGAAGGTAAAGATTTCATTAAATTCTATGGAATGAGTCAGACGCTGCCTTCTAGATAACTTCGATCTTCGCGATGTTGCTGAGTGTATGTACATGCTTTTTACCTGTAAACATTGCTACATATTTCAGCCTCCGAACCGTTTGCTGTTAATCGAACGTCATTAAATAATAATGCGAATCAAGAAACAAATAGCATCCTGAATCGTAATAATTCGTCGTCTGAGAAGGAAGGTCACGACGAACCTCCAAGTAAGAATATATTCTTTTCAATATTCATCATATGCTGTGACAATAAAATGCATTGAATATGATATGCCCTATAGGAAAGAAACACGCGCCTAATTATCCTAACGACGAAGATACAAACAATGCTCAAATTATAAAGTGTGAAACCTGTGGTAACATGGTAGACGAGCAGAATATCAAACTCAAAAGAGAGAAACGATTCTGTTCTTCCAGCTGTGCGAAGAGGTCAGTAGATATACTGTTTCTTGTACTTTTCTAAACACGCGAAACTAATTTGAAGTAAATGACTAACACATTGAATATTTTTATCATAAGTTATGAATTGAACAGCAAAAAGCGAGAGGCTCGAGATCGCGACGGCACTGAGAAACAGTGGACTGATATAGAGACTGAATCAAAGAACGTCGATGGCGACGTGAAAAAAAACGGAGAAGAAAGATCGTTGTCTACTACGACTACCACTTCCTCTATCGACGAGTCACTGCCAAAAGTTAATCCCGTTAAATGGACGGTAAGACCATGCCTTACAGTAATTTATGATAGGGACACCGAGACTGCACCCTTCAAGGTCACTTTTCCTTCATGCTTGGGACGCGCAGAAAAGGCTGATCAGCAAGGACACTGCTACATGTGTTTAGTAATAAAAGCTAAGACCGCTCTAACTGCATGGTCGCTGCCGTCGTATTTCAACATATCTCATTGATACACCATGTTTCTGACCTGCTGCGTTACAAACTTTGCATCTTTGTCTGTTACACCTATTACCTTCAGATTATTATTAACACATACAAATGTGCTTAGACAGAAGTGTCCTTGAGCGGCCCCGTTTCTGGGTGTCAGGACAAAGAAATTTTCCTCGTAACAATATCTGATCTTAAGAGACTTATTTTCGATATTTGTACGATAGCAACAATATCTGTGCTTTGATGTAAGTATAACAAAATCATTATATTTTCTACAGGTTGGTGAAGTATGCGAGTTCATACGTGGTTTACCGGGTTGCGCCGATTATGCTGAAGATTTCGCTATTCAAGAGATAGATGGTCAAGCGCTTATGTTACTGAAAGAGGATCATCTTATGTCGGCGATGAGCATTAAATTGGGCCCAGCGTTGAAAATCGTAGCCAGAATCGATTCGATGCGAGTAGAGTCACTGTCGAATTCGAATCCCACGTCGAATAACTTGTAAAACGTTCATTGCCTGAGATTGTTCTCAATCTGGTATTTCAAGTCGCAGCCTATGGGCTACAGGGTTTGTGCAAGCATTCAATCGGAATAGTAGTTTTAAGATTTCTAAGAGAGAAAACATAAAATGTTTTTTATAACGATAGAATATTTTCGTTTACTTATGATTTTAGTCGGTACAAATTTATTTTTTTTCTTTTTTTCTTTAAATGCAAAAAAAATTTTATCACCAAATTCTCTTTTAGTATCTTTAAAATGTACCGATACAAAAAGAAGATCGATCAATGTAAGACTATACTTGTAAGTTTCGTACTATTCCTTGGTATGTCGACCAGTTGTAACAATATCTCGAATAAAAGCATAGCTTTTATTTAATTTCTCATGTATCAAACTAGCAATATAGATTATTATATGCTCTTCAACGCGGTAAGTCTTACACCGATTGATTTTTGCGGGTGTAAATAAAAAAATTAAACTTTCCTTTTTCGTGATTTTCTTTCGTTTGGAATGTATGTATATTGATCATCTAAGAATTTTTTTCTAAAGTAACGTTGTATGGAATAATGAATGGTTAGAACTATCATGAAACTGAGTACAAATTATGTCCATTACACAAAGAAACAAAAAAAAAGGAAGAAAGGTGAAATGTTGTATATAAACAATCCGGCGTATATACGATGTATTTTGTACTCGAAAATTACTTTTTTGGAAGGTGTACAAAAAATTATTGCCTTCTGTAAGACTTACGATAATTATGAACGAGAAATCTGGCATTTTTAAGACACGTTAGGCTTGTACGGTGAATAGTAATTTATGTGCATGACAATTTCAAGTCGAGATACAAGACGTTTGAAGCAATGCGACATTAATATTATCGACCATGTACTTTGTAAATGTATCATGTGCACTCAACTTGCATACACGTGTAAATATTAAACATAAAATGTTTATTTAATATACAAATTTTATAACATGAAATTTTAGTTATTAACAGAAGTTGTCCTTCCACTTGTAGCGACTTGCTTTTAGTAAGTAATCGTTCACTGTAATTGTAACAAAAATATATTTCTATTCTTTGTATAAAAAAGTATCGATAATAGCGTGGAGCAAAGAGTAAAGTATAGCTTTCTGTGAAGCATGTTCAATGAAATGAAAGGAAAAAGTACTAATGCATTAGTTGGTCTTTACTATTAGTAACATTGTACATATGATATTTATTCTATAAGCCTTTATTCGACAGGTCTATTTAATTCTGCATTCAATACTATATAGATTGGCAATTATTATAACAGAAACAAATGTGTTTCAAATTTCCAGGAAAATGTTCCAATTTGTATTTAATAATCGTTTATACTAATAAAAATGTTGAAACATAGCCTGTAACATACATGTAGGGAGAGAAAAATCAGACTGGAGGATCAGGAATCGCATCCGGGCCTCTTCGATTTCTTCTCCCTTAACTCGCGACACTCAGTCACTTCGTCTGTGCCGATCCTGCATATACTTAGACAAAAGATGCACCAACAACAGAAAGAAAAAAAAAAAAAGAGTTCATTTTTGACAAATTTAAAAACTACTCAGGGCTTGACATCACACAGTATACCTATTTATACTGATTTTAAAAACATTTTAAAAAAGAATGTATACAATTGTGATTTCTCAAATAAAACAAATTTAAGAAAAGATATCAACAGACTATTAAGTTTAATAAAGGTACTTAAACTACATCACACGTGTGTACGTAAAGTATATTTACATGAGATATTGTGACATTTTATTCACAAAAATAAATGGACAAAAGATTTCATTACAATCATATACAATAAAGGAAAATTTTTTATTCTAACTGTTACTCTCTTATAATAAACATTACATTAACACATACATCATTATCATTTCATATTGCCGCCTTATCCAATACACCTTGTATGGGCTTTCCTTCAGCCAATAATTCTGCCTGAATTTGTAATTGGTCTGCTTGACGCATAGGCCTAATGTATCGGACGTACTCATATACCTTGTACATAATTGCTATGCCTGTAATCACTGTAGTACCTATACAGACGTTCACAAATCCTCGGTGCAATTTATCCAGAATATATTCCTTCTTCCTATACTTTGGTAACATCTTTTTACCGATTTAAGTCCGGTCTGTTGACTTGTTAGACTTAAACAAATACTGAAAAATATACATTTGCAATCATTGAATACAATTTGAAAATATACTATCATCAGTATGCATTAGCTACATATTAAACACATTAACTTACAAAGTACAAGTTCATTGCATTTATAATTTGTTTTGTTGTTAATTCATGGTTTACAAGTCTTACCTGTTTATAAAGATGACCAAAAGTATTGTGAACAATTGATTTAATGTTCTTATTCTTAACCGGTTTGTGTTTTTAGGTTAGGGACGAACTTCATGGGTCTATACATGTAAGTATACAACTGAATAGCTGCCGTAAGAACCTAACCTAACGTAGAACTATAGGGATTACGTAAGTATTTGATTTTTTTGCCGATTGATTGATTTACAAAGTATAATCGCTTTCAACAATGACTATTAGAATACACATACATTTCGATAAACATTAATTGCAGGATCTAAGTACCATGATGAAACTCAATTAATATATAAATTACAAAGTCTGTAACATTGTACTTTTAATTCTCTAAGAATTTATCAAATTCCGTTGAATCTACATCCAGAACTATTTCATCCAAAGAAGGCCCTTTTTGAGACACTGGTATTTCTAGAACGAAAATATAGTTATAGTATTACAGAAAATGTTATCCTCTTATATTATGTTATACTGAAACATACTGGCTATAACTCCAGTTGCTTTGTATTCTTTCAGTTCCTCTTTAAAGAGTTCCTCAAAAGTATCCCTCCTTTCTTTCATCATTTTCTGTTGTTTCTGTTCCATGCTCTGATACCCTGTCAATGTATACATTGGACAACTTTACTAAAATTAATATATTCTTTCAATTATGTATCTTCCATCAGTGCAATTAGAAACCCTTTTAATATTGTACCTTTAGCAACATTCAACTCTGCGTGCTTTTTCTCTTCGTACAAAGAAAACTGAAGCGTGTGATCCAATTGTCTACGCCGTAAGTCTAACCTTTCATTGAAGTCATCTAATCGATAAATAGCTCCTTCTACTTCCTCAAATGTTGCTTGCAATAGTTCTTTAATGTTAATATAGGAGTTTATGATTAACTTATCTCAATTGTATTAGATTAGCATTAAAAATTCGTGTACCTATTTGCTTCATGAGATCTTGTATGGCATTGTTGATTTTTGGAATGTAAGCTAAAGTGCTGTTCAAACATATTATGCTCTTCCATTCTTGCTCGAGTCTTTCATAAATAGTTCCTATGAGTTTGTCTGCCTCCTGAGCTCGCTCTGCATTTTCTTCTGCTAGTTCATGCAACTCGTTCCATTGTAACTGAAATCTATGCAGCACATCTGCTCCGGCATTGTAATTGACATTTCTGACATTGGCAGACTTTTCTTGTTTAGGATTTTCACCAACAGCTAAGCCTCGGATACTAAAATAATAATCATCTATATGTACAGTACACAGTGCATTATTTTCAAATAATTTCCTGCTTCAGTGAAACGTATTAGGGACTACAATATGTTATACAGTAAGAATACATAATCATATTTTACCTAGCTGATATACCCTCTTGCACTGTTTGAAACTTATTACGCAATGTACCAAACATAATTGCAGGCTAGCGTAATTTGTATTTGTTGTTACAGAAATGTGTTAATTAAAGAACTTTTCATAACACACATTCAATTCAATATGGTCTTTTGTGCACCATGTTTTTTTATCCACAGCATGATCATGTACAACAGATTAATGTTAATATTTCATTAGACTGCTAGTTGCAGGATTTCAATTATTGGTATAACTGGAACAATCAGTTACATATTATCGCAAATATTAATACAGATGTAAGATAACCTCTTCTTTTATAACACTGACAACTGCTCTTAAATTCGTTTTCATCAATATGTCATTGCTTATGGTATTAATAGTGGATAAGCACGATTGTCAAATAAACCAAATGAGTTTTTAATTTGAATGAGTATTTCTGAAATTTAATAACAATGTATTATAAACGAGAATCTTATCGATCGCAGTGGATTACAGTGAAAAAATTATTTTTCTGGCACGTTTTTTACACTCTTACTTAGCATAAACAAGCAATCAAGTCGTGTATCAATTGCAATGTTGTTTTGTTGTTTAATGAAAAGAATAACGCTCGACGCAGTCTTTCTCTTTATAGGTTGGTAGCACTGATTTGCAATCTGCACTACACCGTCCATTCGATCAAAGTTATTAATTAAATTTTCTTTAATAAGTACTGAAGAAATTCCGAATAAAAATTTAAAAAAAAAATTGTTACTCAAATTTTCCAATTTACAAAAAGTGGTAATAATGATTTAAATATTCTCTATTCATTCATTCGTTATGTTTAACTTCAACAATTTATATAATACAAGTTGGAAACTATGAATTTTACCTCGATTGGCAGAAATTTCAGCGATTCAATGCGTTTAGTTCTAAACGAAATTACAAACACCTGTTGTGAAATGAAGTAGCAATAGATTTTGTTGTATTAATTTTGTTGCAATAAAAGTGGTAGAATGTATGTACTATATTTTAACCGCGTATTTTCAAGATGAGGTAATTTGGCAACACCGCAAAAAGCTTAACTCCCCCTCCCCTAGAAATACGCCTGGTGCCTAGCAACCGGTGAGGTCAACAAACGAGGTCAAGTTGCAAATTACCTGAGCAAGAAAATTCAGTAGATAATATTAATGAAACGATGTACTTGAGAAGCTTTAATCGGCGTCAGTTAAGCTGCATCAACTATATTACAAAAGCGGAGGATAATATCGCGATTAAGTAACAGTATTCAACGATATTGTTACTAAAATAAAATAATAAACATATGTGATATCGGGTTACCTCAGTCATTCTAAATAAACTAATACCTAATACTTAAAAAGTATACAGTTTCTATTATTCACAGTAATTACAGTTAATAAGTTTGTCTAATTTGAGGTCTGAAATCTTCATTAATATCTTAAAGTTGGGATTGTACTACCTGTGCAACATTTGCCAGTATACAACTTTCATGAATATAGAGTGTGCTGAAACAAAATTATTTTGAAAATGAAACTCATATTTTATGTTGTCTGACATGGGAGAGCAATTACATTAGGTCGCTGTTGTATTAAACGGAGTAAGTCGCTTGGGTTAAAAATAAACTAGAAGAAAATAATTGTGTGTTAGTAATGCATGCAAACAGAGTATCGTTCTTGTAGAGGTGCACGAAACCAAAGAAGTGGATGAAGGTATCCCCTGTGTTGCCAAGTGTACCACACGGCCACCATGTTTTTCATTTCTTCTACGTTCGGCGGGGTGAGGCCAGCAATGTAACTAGCAATTGTTATACTCATCGTCGTAAACACAAAAATTCTCACTCGTTCAAACATCCCAAATAATAAGAACCTATTAATTTTCTAAAACTAGTAGAATAAAAGTTGCATTCCCAAAACATGCGAACAATCAATAATAGAAATAATGCATATTTCACAATTTACATCAGAAATTGTGATGTGGCCGAGAAACAACAGTAGGCAATTACCCGAGAATGAAATGTAATTAAATTTAAAATTGCAATCAACTTTAATTGCAATTATCTAAATGCTGATCAATTAATTAATATCCTACTCTGCGACCCCCTGTTTGCTGGCAAACGTGAAATGATGGTTTCCTTTCCAGCTAACCTTGAAATCTCATCAACCGAAGCCACCATCGTCGAAAGCTTTATCTTTTTCTGTCCTTGCTGCGCGTCCAATGAGCATAACTTGAACGAACCTCATCAGGGAGCTTAGAAAGTTGTGCGCAACTCGTGAAACCAGATTTCAGGGGGCATGGGACGGGGTATACAGGGATGTTGGGTCAACGTACGTAGCCCAAGTATCCCCTTTCTCCTTGCATCAAGTTAGACTGCTACTATATCGTAGTGAACTCGTCTTCTCTACAACACGATTACGTTTCTGCGCATACCACGGCACATACTATTTAGTAGGAGTCGCCAACCAAAGGACGAGGAAGTCCATGATGGTGGGGATGAAATCAATAGTCAAGTATTCCGTGGAATGAGAATACCAGCTGGATGTATATTTGGCCATTCGGTTGCTTGCTTGAGCTTTATTCGCCAGAAACGAGGCGACCTTAATAGTCATCGGCAAACTTGCAGCGTCGGTGTAATCCGATATCCACTTAATTTGCTGACAATGCTATCCAATTGCATGGAGTTGAATCGATAGAGATTTCAATACTATCAAGCTCTGAGGTTTCAGACTGTTCCATTTTACTGTATTCAGGATAGGTAGTCACAGACTGTAAAAGGTAAATTTTCGTGTGACATTCATAGAGTGTGTTGTAATTAGTAGGGTTGGTTTTAGTTTTCGTATAAGGTAAAAAGGAAATGAAGATTGACTTAAATATAGAAATTCAAGCTCTGGTTGATTGAGTATTTCTGCGGGATACAGTACAGAACCTGTCACGATCAATAGAAGCGAGATTCGGCCGTTTTCGACATGTTCCGTTAAGTTCCCCTACTATATCCGTTCTCGTCGACCTCCAACCATTCCTGCCACGCCTTGTTCACACACGTTTTCCCAATCAAACCGGTTATTCCAGGTATGCGTTTGGTGTACCGTAGCTTTTCCGCGGAAAAACTGCGCTTTAGGAAGCTCTGTTCACATTCAGCCATCATTCCATCCCTTTTATGTAATGTACATGATGCAGAACGTGGTGCAGGTCAACTTGCAAACACAAACATGAAATCAACTTATACTCTTCATCGTATCGTGTCCGCTTTAAGTGGAACGTCCAAAAAAATCTACACACTGCGATTATAAGTTCCCTGGTAGACTCGTAATCAACATACATTAAAAATTGTAATCAATAGCGTGAGTATCTCGTTGATACAAGAAACGCAGAGGTACCGGAGAGATTATGCTGGGTTACCGTGATTCTGGTGTAACCGGAAAAACCGGCAGGAATTATGGATATAGATTGTCTCGGCAACAATTAGGTACAATGGATGACAGGTGGCGATTGGATAGTTAGCGTTGACGATTTCGCTGGAGAATTGTACGGGCTGAAGGACAAGGGGTTGAGGGATGCCAAAGAGAACTGGGAAAGGAAAAAAGAAAGGCTGTGTAAGCGGGAGAAAGAGAGCGTTTAACGACAAACAGAATACGAGAATCAAGCTAAATGGTGGGAGAGAAGCTCTTTCGGTATGGAATAGAAGGAAAATCACGAAGTGGGAGAGCGAGAGAGGGAGACAGAGAAAGAGATAGGAGAGTTGTACGATGATGTTCGAGTTGCGCCTGCGTCGCCGGTACTCGCTATGAGCGGATTGGCTCCCTACTCATACTTGAGTGCACGTTAGGTTGACTTAATTTCAATTCGGCCTCCTTCTCTACATCCTCCCTCTTCCTCCCTCACGTACACATGCATCCCCTTTGTGTTTGCTGGGTTCTGTCAGAAGGGCGTACAGGATGTTTCATGAATGCTGTTGCCTATATGGAACATATCGATAAGAATTTTTCCTCAAAAATTCACTGTGTGCTAGCTTGTATTGATTGAAACCTTCAGATCTGAAGGAAGGAAAGTATACTTATTGTGAGAACACTGAAACTAGGCTGTTCAAGGTCATTTCTAATTTTTCTAGATACATTGGAACTAAGTACCAAGTCTGGTATTTTTCAAAGTTGAAATGAAAGTGAAAAATAATGAACATAATGAAAATTGGAAAGAAATGACCTCAAGGAGCCTAGTTTCGTTGCTCCCGCAATAACAGTTTTCAGATCTCGAGGCTAACAAGGCTTGTAAGTTGTTTAACAATCTCAACCTTCCTCCAATCAAACCTCAAACTTCCATTCTACTTTTTTTTTCTAAAAGAACGACTTTAAAAATCCACAGAATACGCATACTTCTGACAGGAATGTAACTTCAACTGCAGAAGGTTTGTGTCTGCGCTGCAAAAGTAACGTACTACACGCGAACGGCCACTATAATGGCCTCGAGAACCGGTCGTTAACCACGACTCAAGATTTCTCCAAGAGCCTGAAAATAAATAACATCATACAATATTTACAAAAACAAAAGAATAATGCGTATCAAAATAAATGAATAAAATAAACCAACTTATCTCATCCGCCCTCATACAACCTACAGTTTCCACTGGAAGCAGCTCGTAGTCAAGGGATTACCCAAATTCATTCCTATAAACTATCTGATGGTGGAGTTACGAATCTTCATTGCTCTTAACCTGAAAAAACATTCATCACAAGTAACTCTCTCTAAAAAAAAACAGTGTATCCCATTGTTGTTGAAACGCGCTGTACACGTGATGTATAGCCTCCGAGGAACAGAGGCGAACGACGTGAACCCTCTGATCTCTCTTGAATAGACGAAGACAGGCAAAGGGGGTGGGGTAGAGGGAGACGAAGTGGATGAATGCTTGCTGATGGTACCGCGGCAGAGAAGTTGGATACGAAGAAACGAAAGGAAGAGAGCAGAACAAGAGAAGAGTGAAGTGTGGATCGGTAAGAGAGGAGTGGAGAGTGCTGTGAAGAGGACAGATCGTTGGTGGAGGGGAGGGTGGAACGGCAAACGAGTGGTGGGTAGCGAACGGAGAGGGGAGGAGGGTGTCAGCAGCGCGGTACCACGGTGGCGCGCGCGCGCGCGCGTCCTTACAAAACAACGCATTCTGAACACTGTGAACCCGTCGCTGAACGCGCCTCCTCAACAGTTCGGCACGGATTCACACTGAGTTGATTATCCTGTCGGATACGCGCGGCTTTCATTCGCGTCGCCGCCATATTGGCGGCTCGATATAACCATCGTACTAATAATAAAGTTCAGGACTTGGGTTTCTCGAGTTGGCCATTATTTGATCGCAGTCGACGCGGCGAACTTCATCTACGTTTCAATGTCGCTAGAACGAACGTGCCATATACCACACAGAGCGCAGTGATCATGTCATAACATTCGCAGCCATACTTAATTATATATGCCAGAGCCCGGGAGAAACTTCATCATCCGAATGACAATAGAAACATACACACGCACATGCACATGTTGATTTTTCTTCGATCCTCGTACAACGCGTCGTGACTACGGTTTTTTTTGTCGTTGCTGCTGTTGTCTTCATGAAACTTCAAACGATCGATTGTATACAAGGAAGCTCGTGTTGACGCGGTTCTTTCACGTTTAACCGCGGCCCGATGCATGTTGAGGATTTCGTTTGTTCGAGTTGTTTGTTTCAACGATTGATAGTAAACATCGATCCTCGATTGTTTCGCACGGTTTCTTCTCTGATCGATCTTCTTCTCAGTGATGAACACGGCCTAATATCGTTAATTCGTGACAACTGTGTGAACCGTCAATCAGTAACGATGAAGTACATGTGCATGATGATCGTGAACATCTCTGTCATCGCGATTGATCGTCGATGAAGGATCGTTCGCGTCAAGATAAAGGCTCGCTGATGACCTCGTAACAATTTGCATTGTTGATAACGATGCCTGTAAGTATGACATACGACAGAGAACAAATATAAATCAACTATATACAGCACTGTTAATATTCATGTTATCTATGAGTAGACTACTTGCAACAAGGGCATGCTAAAGTGGTACGGATAATTCTATTTGCAGATTGGAAATGAACAGTCCGCTGGAGCAAGATGTTGAGGAATTTAAATTTTCTGATCAGAACAAGATTTGTCAGGATCACGCGGTGGACGATTTACAGAAATTTGGTATGTTCCTTTCTTAGGCATTGAATGCTGCGCACAATAAAACATAAAAGAGTCAATAGGGGACAACATTGAAGTATAATACAATTTTGTTTCCCTTGAGATTTAACAAAGACTAACTGAATTACATGAGTCAGATTCTTCTTTCACTATTAATGACTTGATACGTCTAGCCTGTTTTGTATTGTAGAAGCGAGACCGTAAACCCACCATTCTATACTTTACTTCAAAAAGCATCAACAAAATAAATTGAAAAATGTAATTCAAATAAAAATCTATTCAAATTCTCAATCTTGTTCATATAAAATTTTTCATATAAGATTCAATGAGAAAAGAATGCGTGTAATGTAGGTTAGAACGCTACTCATCACAGATATCACAGGAAAATAAAATATTTAGTGCAAGACAGTACACTAAAGTCAAAGTCAATGGCCTGCGACTTACGTTCACATGAATTTCCTCGGAAACACGAGTTCCTCGACGAGACTGAAACCGATTCAGATCGTCCTGGCGTATCCTAAAGGACGCTTTTCAATAATTCGAGCCGGTCAGAGCGCTAATGATAGACGCCGTTTCGTGTAACCGAGCGAAATGTACATGAATGAACATTTACGAGCGGTAAAACTCGGATTATGCAGGTCCGCAATGAAAATGCATTTTGATAGCGGGACTGATATCACGGCGGGAACCTGGCGTTGATACGAAATCGGCCAATGATATTCGTTCTTTAGCCAGTATCGATTGGAGTGTCCCGTTTTCAATTCTCGGCAAAACCGAGAGGCAATTATCCCGCTCGGTTGTCTGCTGCTGCTGCAACCATTTTGCATGAACACTTGCTGTTGCTGCATATACATCGGCATCGATTGTTTACATCCGTTGTAACACGGCGGACGCGCGTTCACGCACCCACGGTGAACCTACAGGAGGTACACACACGAATAGAATCGATGTTTGCCTCCTGTACGCGATCAAACTGGTGATATTAGTCAAATCGATTTGACAGGAGAGACGAAAGCGCGGCAAATCCGCGAGTTTTTTCATCGAAGGTGGTTAGCCCTCTCCTTGCATACTTGTTTTGTTTTCAAACAATAAACAGCATTCGTGATTCAATGTTTGGTGGAGAGTGTTTCATTGGATACGGTTATTTTGCAGGTGAAGGCGTAGACGACTCAATATTTTCTGTAAGGTTTCCGTTGTTCAGCTGTGAGATCTGCAGTGAACAGTTCGACACCAAGAAACAACTGCGCACACATATTCACACTCACTTGGGAAAGGTACGGGTGGTGCTAAGGAGAGTCACGAATCTGAAAGCTATAAAACGGAAGAATAGCAACACGTATTGGCTGGATCCAGAGAAAAGAGGCTCCCTGAAGTTGACTCTAAAGAAACAAAGTTTCTGCGACTCGCTGAAACTCAAGTTGAAAAAGTCTTCAGAGTCGGAGGACTTTACTGTCGTGAACAGCGATATTAATCTGGGTACGGAGAACCATCGTCAAGGAGACGTGGCTGGAGCAAAGGAGAATGATCAAAGACATGAAAAAGATACAGAGAGCCCGATTGATCAACCGTTTGAAAACGTGATGGTGGAGCAACAGGTACATTGTAACATTAAATGTAAAATGATACACTAGATAAATGTAAAAATAAATGAGAAAAATTATCGTAGGATGAATATGGGAACATTAAATTCAATGACGATCATAATCCACTGGAAGAGAATGACAGGCCATCCATAGATGTGAATGAAGGTGATTCAGGTGTGGGGAGTGATATGGCAAATCCATCCGAAAGGGAAGACCAAAATGTGGATGACTTACAAAGTGCAGATCAGTATGAGAATTCGGATAAAAGACTCTCTGAGACTGAAGATCATGAAGAGTCGGATGCCTTGGAAGCAACATGTAGAGAAACCATTGAAAACTTGAAGAAGCTGGGTGAACAATCTGGGTAATCTTATTATGCTTAAAAAAAAGAAAAAGAAAATTCTAAAGAAAAGTTATATTTATTAATACTTTCTCCTTCAATTTTCAGATCTAGATCTATGAGTCAATTAATTGATAATTCAGGCATTGAAGAGGATGAGGATAGAGGACACGATTCCAACATGATACATGATCTTGAAGAGAATCCAGCCATTAATATTATTTCAAAGTCTTCTACGTTTTCGAATCATTCAGCAGATTGTACGACAGTGGGCGATGATGAAGATAAGGCTGAAGAATCCACAGAAGGGGCAGCTGGCTTTAATTGGAACCAATTGTCAACCAACTTGAGTACCAAAAATAATGAGAGATCTAAGGAGAATGAAGAACAGTCTGAACACGGGAGTGATAATAACATTGAAAGCGCTGGGTCTCTTTTACAAAATCTAATTGAACACCAGCGACACAATCAAAATGAAACGTTATCGAATAATCTACCTTCGGAAACGGAATATGTTTCGCTGGAAAAGTTGGCCGAGACTGTTAACACCTGTCGCGTCTGTAACGAGAAATTCAAAGACATCGCTCATTTGGACGAGCATCGGAGCAAAGCTGGACACTATCAGTGCAATATTCCAGAATGTATCAATCTTATCTTTCATTCGCCATTGGAAGTATCTATGCATAAAGCTCAGATGCATGGAACGCCCTTATCACCTAGCGTGAGCCAGTTGTCCCCTCATTTAAATACGAATTCGCCTCATTTGAATCAGAATTCACCTCATTTGAGCCAAGCGTCTCCGCAAATGAACACGCATTCACCTCATGCGGTATCAATGGAATCTCCAAACACACCGAATTCACAGCAACTCAATAGGAATTCCCCTTTAACGTCTCCGCATCAAACAAACTCTCCCACGTACAACACAGTCGCTAGCGCTGGACAACAATTAATACCACCCGTTAATTTCGAGCAACTGCCCGCACCGGTGCAACAGTTGGCTCAACAAGTGCAACGCATGCCACTTCCTCAATCGCAAATGCCTCCAAGTCTTCCACCAGGTGCTAACACGATGATTCCTGGGCCAAATTACTTTGTACAGCCACCAGGAAGGCCGCCATTGTATAGAGTTCCTGGTCCACAGGGCATGCATTACCCTCCTCACATAGCGCATTTATACCCGCAGTACGGTCCAGGTCCGTACCCACAAATGACCGCACCACCGCAAATGCATCCACAATTGTCTCAACAAATTTCACGTGGAAGGTATCCTACCGTTGCACAAAGTAATCGGCAAGTACTATTGTAATTCACGAGGTCGTTCAAGCCGTTCGTAATGAAAGTTAGAGCAGGCTTATACGAACAGACCGTTAGCTCAACCGTACAAATTATTAAGCAGCTTAATTTGCGTCTACGTATTTATAGGGCACCACGTGTTCCACAGACTGGACCGACTCCGCGGCAACGAATGAAACGACCTATGCAGCAACAACAAAATAATTCCGCAATAAAACAACGAAGACTGGACGTTTTGTTGCCGGATAGAAACGAGGACGCGGACTGTCATGTTATCGCGCAGCAAAAAAGAAATGACGGCTTGCCGGTCATACAAAACGTTCAAGGTGCTACAACTCAACAAACTAATAGAAATGACTCCACTATACACCTTACGGATTCCATAACACTGAGCGTTCGACAACCAGGTAAAATCTATCATTCATTCACACGTTTTATATTTGTTTTTTTTTCTGTTTATATACCTCTTCTAAGAATTAGTTTCGTTGATTTTGTAAATTCAGATTTTCTTTTCGCGTTTATGTTTGTAAATGTATTTATGATTATTTGTATTTATTCCGAGCAAGATGTGCGAAGAGACATTGAAACGTCTATTCGCGGAAGAGGTGCATAGCAGGTATAAAGAAACGTTGTTTTACTAATCTGAAGGTTCCGCTCCAGCTCAAGTGCAAAACACGTCAGGCACTAGCGGCAAGAAGTCTGATGCAAAGGCTGTGGCTAATGTTTTGGCAGCCAGAGGTATTACTGTTACTCCAGCAGCAAATAAAAATAAAACAAGCGAACAAAACAAACAGCAGATACTGCCCTTACAACAGAGGACTCCACCTTCACAGCAGCCTTTAAATGTTACAGCGCTCAATCTGAATTCTGCTATTTCTATCATACCAGCTAGTTCGCAAAAAAAGCAACAGGAACAGGGCCAGTTCGCTATACCCCAGAACAAACAGAACAAAACGGCCGTGAACGAGGTGGAAAGACCACCTAGACCCCCGACCGTTGATTTAACTCAAGACGGTCCACCACAAATGCCAGTGGTTAGACGTGGAAGACCACCACGGTATGATACATTAATGATGAACCTTCTATTATGTTTACATTTACTGATAATCATATGCTGTTCATTATATTGCAGAGCGTTACTCACATGCCAGGTGTGCGATAAAAATTTTCAGAACCAAGAAATGTTAACGCAGCACATGGCTACGCATCGCGCGCCGAATAAACTACTTCACAAGTACGTGCATCTGAAATGGTTTGAATATTTTTGTGCTATATTCTTATTACTGCTTGCATGATCGTTGTGCAATAATTAGAGTAGTAACAAGGGTTTAGCACAAACGACTCAAGAAGTTTCAAGCGGCGATCAAAGTATTAATGTAAAGGAATTTTTCAGGTGTAACCTCTGTCCAGCTCAATATCCAACAGCTCAGGCGCTGACGACGCACAAACAAGCGTATCACAAAGAGGTTGATACGGTGGCACAAAACGGTGGTGCGGAATTAGCATTACCGGTTGTAGATTTGAAATCGCCTCATGTTCTGAATCGTTTGTCGAACCTCGGTATACAGAGTTACATACCGTTATCGCAGCTTAGTGCCCAAACGGGCGGTTACTTCGGATTACCGATAATCACTATCGACGGTGCAAGAAATCCTAATACTTGTAATTTAGGTGCACTCGGTGCTACGTCTATTCTAAGTCTGGGCCCTCTAAAACATTTGTCAAACAGGTAACTGTGGACAATTCTATCTTTGGCCTACGTTTCGTGCAATCTCCTCACGGTCTTCGTATTTTAATTTCCTTTCATAGAGACTTCTTCTGTATCATTATATCTGATCGATCAGTTCTTTAGATAGAAATTCAGTGCTTTTCTTTTAATGATTTTATACGACGAAAACATATCTTTTTTGTTCCTTCTGTCACTTCAGATGACTTTTACTTCTTTTTTTTCCGTTCGATTTACCCAACATACGATTAATTTACGTAGTCTTAAAGCAATACAGTATTTGTAAACGAGGGTTGAAGAGGTGTTCGTGTTACTTTAGGATAATGTAGATGAAGATTTTGAGATATACAATCATTACGAGAGGATAGTATATATGTATATGTCGTCTATTGATCACGAGAGGAAGTTTTTAATGCGCGCACCGGTTCGCGCGCGAATCATCGTCATCGCTACTAGTATATTTTTTTTAATAATGACATTGAAGAAAACAAAGAACTCATCAAATTGACGTATTCTTCAAGAAGTAATACTGTCACGACATACACCATATAGGTGAATAAAAAAAATTCTCATTATTTATTAAGCGTTTCACACACATGCATGAATTTTCATGTTATTATCATCGCGTGATAGACTATCTTTTTCTAATTTCACATCGAGAGTACCTAATCGCTAGTAGACTCGTTCTACTGGAAAGAAACTATGATAACGTGTCTTAGTTACTCAAGATTCTTCTTACTCCGTAAATGATCGTATGAGTCGCGTCCGTAAACACAAGGAAGTATAAAACGTACAGATGCAATGTAAAATGAAGTTATGACGGTATCGTGGAAAGTTAATTGTTTTTTTTTCTGTTATAACAAACGAATACAATTATAAAGCATACGATCGTTTGTACACGAAATGTCTTTATAAAAAATAGATACGGATGATTGTAATACGTGATACTTAAGTAACGAACTTTAAGTATAATTCCTCTTGATATCGCACGCGATGTTTTATTTATTATTCATTCCCGTTAGAAACATTGCTGTCTGTAAATAACGATCATTCTTCGTCTCTAAGTGTGTATATTTTACATAAGCGAATCCGTTCCGTTTCGATTGTAGAGACTACAAGAAACGAAAAAAAAAGAAAGAAGAAAGGGAAGCCGTTAGTAAATGCGCGAGAACTGATTTAACGAAAAAAAAGAACAACACATTGTATATATTTGTATGATAATAAACAAGAAAACGATGAAGTATATGATAATTTCAATGAAATCGAGTTAGTTGCACAGCTAATGATAGGGCATTAATATTCTAACTTCCTTTGCGAACGAACGAGAAACAATTCGAACGCTTGAGTAACAGTAGGATTCGTCATTCGGTTATTAAGTCTTTATTTTTTTATCGCAGAGTTCGTTCGAGAGTGAACGATTTGAAATGATCGTAGAATAGCTTTAAAAGATCGTGTAACTAACAAAGAGTTTAACGCGAATCGATCAACGTAAGTTCCTCGTCGACTTAATTTTAGCTGTAGCGAATGAGAACGCATCTTTTTCTAAGGCGCCGGAAGCGTGTTGATGGAATTTCTTTCAATCATTTCGACGACTAACATTTATATTCGCGCGCCACTCGAAAAGAATTCGGTGGTGTGTACTATTTTTGATTGTGGACATTTTTAATTTCTAATAAATTGGAATTTCGCAAGAATTTCGAAAGCTTGTATGATTCTTATTACTTGTATCATCGACTAGAATACGTTGCCGTTAAATTTACATACGGGATGTACCACGTGAAACAGGCCACCTAATTATTTTCTCAGGTTGTGCCGGTACGAGAAACGTTTCATACGTAATTTAAATGATTTCAAAGGGCGAATAAGATAAAAGAAAAATTTTCTTATAAGTGCCACCTTTTTCAGTTTTTTTTTTGTTCATGGGCGCCAGTGTTTTTTTACACGAAAGTACATGTTTTTTTTCTATTGTTGGTTGTATCTGACATAGTATGACCTTAAACTCACCTTGGACTTTAAAATTTTACATCGAATATAAAAGTTTCTTTCATCGAGATCTCAGATTTCAGCAGCACAAGGAGCCTATTTTACTTGGTACACTCTGGGTATTATCTTTGACACATATTTCGTTCATATGCAGACGAAGAATATTTTATACCGATTTATAAATTGCACTGTATAATGGAATTTAATAAACATCGAATGAAATTTGAAACATTTATATTTGTTATGGAACTTTTAGCGATGAATGAAATCGGTGTAAATATACAAACATTCTGGTTATTGTTTGATAGTAAATGAAAACTGAATCGTACTTTTTTTGTAATTTATAGTTAGAATTTTTTTCCGTTTGATTCTAAATTAATGTAGTACTTCCGGTTAACGACAATTTAGCGCCATTTCTTTACGGAACATCGCTAGGACGCTTTCACAATGGTAATAATAATTTTCTTATTTCACTGTAATTAAGAGCATTGTTTTAGAAATTGACTGTCATTACGCGTTATTTATAACTAATTGAACATTTTACGAATGATTTTCGCATGTAACTAGATTTTACAGTTAAGGTAAGTTGATCACCGAATCTTTAAATTAAGAATTGAAAAATCTTTTAAGTTGACAATTGTATTCTAAATTTTCTTTATGCATTTAATAAATTTCAACTATTCAACAAATTTCAACTTTTTGTTGCCTTGCAATATTCAATAAGCGTTTCTTATAGAATTTCCCATAAAATTTAATCTGCAGACCGTTTGTTTCCATCACACACACTTTTTGAAAAAATCAATTTAACTGAAAAATGCGCATTTTTAACTTCAAAGATGTTTTGTGTTTCAACAGTAACAGCTATTCAGTTGCTTTTTACGCGATTTGATTCTGTGGACTCTCTCGAATAAAATGATATAAATTATTATAGTATTATAAGGACTTAAACATGTTTAAACAACGATTAAAGTGAAAAGGACACCCAAAGGCGCCAATTTTTGTGAATATTTTTCAATTTATTTGAAGAAGCAGGATTTGGAAGAAAATCTGACTGCATCACGCGATAAAGCAACTTTTATTGAATGTTACAAGTCAAAATTTGTGTTGAACAGTGTTATTTTACATTTCGACATTATTTTTTCGAAATTATATTTCCCATCAGTTTGAAATTGAAAAGTGGTTAACTTCTGGGTCCTTTGAATTCGTTTAAATTTTAATCCGTACAAACAATTCGACGCGTTTTTATCTAGTTTACCACAAATTATACAAAATTTTTGCTGTGTTCATTCAAGAACGAGAAAGCTTTATATCAGTCAAAAAAAAGAAATGTGTGTGTGAATTCACGCACGCGCCAATATAATTATGGACGTTCTGTCACCCGACTCATAAGACCCTAAAAACCATCTTTATTATCCCCACTCATCTCATTTTTAACTTGTTCATATTTATCACAATGCATTTATAAATCTTCTACGTCTACTGTGAATTGTTTCATTCACCAACACTCAATCATTTTTTGTAAGTAGCCATAACCTATATCTGGAAACATTCAATAATCTTATGGTTTATTTGTTAGCTGTACAATATTTGTTTTTAGTTGTTTGCAGATATTTCATTAAGGTTACTTGTAAGATTTTATTATGAGTGCCACTCTGAACGCAAGGGCTGAACAGTATTTTTATAGTATTAATCCTCTGGCACAAAGAATAGGGGAAGATATAACTGCAACGAAAGAAGCTTACGAAGGTTTGTGGAATACATTAAGTATAGCAGAGCGGAATCAAGCGATCAACGAGACTATAATACAGCCAGAAGTGGCTCTGAAGTATACCTTAAAGAAAGTTGAAGTCGCTAAAGAATTACCAGAATGGTATCCAAAACTTCGCATTCAGACTGGTATGAAATATGTTATCGATGAAACTGGTTCTGTGAGTATAGCAATAGTTTTGCAACTGTTATGATTTCTGTTTACTATGTAAATACGTTTATCTTAAAATATTCATCTTAAAATACAAGTATTGTTTTATGTGTTAACACAGATTTGTTTACATTGTAGACATTAAGATGGCGTGATGAACATTCAGCACCATTTTCATTCATGACTCAGTCCCAAATGAATCTAAGTATAATAGATTCCACCGAGGAAACGACCTCCAAATTAATAAGGGCCCAGTTTGGAGAATCGTCGCACTTTACAAGTCCTGCGAAATCGCAGAGGAACAATGCAAACTCCCTTAACGATACTTACTCTTCGTCTCATCAAGTGAGCCGCTTTCAAACTGACTGTTTCTCAAGCAATATGTTTGAGGACGATCAGTGTGGCGGTTTATTGAAAAGCAACGGTGATAGCGATCATTCTGAAAGCATATTCACGAAACTGATGAACAAAACTTCGTTATTAAAGTTACAAAACAATTTAGCCGATGATATGGAGAGTTTAGTGAGGGAAAGAGATTCCGATACCGATAAGAGCCAATCGAATACTTTAGTAGTAATGTCGCGTACGAAATCGAGCGATATCAACGAGTCGACTGCGTTGTTAGAAACTCCTAGCTCTTACAATAGCTTCCAGTCTTCTCAATTAAATCAGGAGGAAGAGGAGAGAAACATACCAAAGACTGGTTTTGAATTTCTTGATAATTGGTAAAGATACTATGTTAAATATTTTATATAATTATGTTTAGTTGAAGTTTATTCTATAACTATTACCATAAGATTACGATCAAACGTGTCTGTACAAGTTTAGTTCCTAAAATAGTAATGCCATGGCAGTATAGATTAACATTATTTTAAATATCATATTTCTTGCTTAAGATATATATACGTATATAGTTTTCAGTACTTTGTAATGTTCGTTATGATCTCAAATTATAATGAAAAACGTGCTGATTATACAAGAAACTTGTATTTAGGGTAAATTGCGTGCATATCGAAATTCTTCGTTGCTATTAATTGCTATTATAACGTAGAATTGTTTACACATAAGTATGATATACAACTTGTAGGGTGTGTGTAATTGTACGTGTGAGAGTAACTGCAAGTATTAATTTTTAGAAATGTTTAATATTTTGATAATCCTTTTACACATGAATTATTATTTATGAAAGTATTGCCGTTTAACGAAATATCCATTAATCATCGTAATCGTGATTTTTAAGATTATAGAAAATCGTCAGGCACACGAAAAGTATTTAAACGAAGACTGAAGAGGCTATTTCATTTGACTACTATATTCATCATTACCGACGATGCTTGAAAATATAGTCCGCATAGGATTCCTGGTGCATAGTAATTACAATATGTAGTTCAAAATAATAGCTCTCTCCCGCTCTCTCCTCTGCGAACAAACTAATGAACATAATTACGAATAAGCATATGCATGTAAGTATGTGTGCGATGGGTTATGTCGGTGTGTTCAGTAATAAAAAATATCGAGTCATTTTTATAAAAGTGTATATGTACGTGTATATACATATGGTACAATATATTGAAGCATTTATTATCATATTCAAATACACGAATATAAAAATTCATTTTCATGTATTCTATTGATATTTTTCAGTTCGTATAGTTCCTCAAGGCTCGCTCCTTCCTTGATAGCCCTCCTAAAATCCAGCCTTCAAGTGGTCCAAAAACCGGAGAGCCAGACTGATGGAAGACATAGAAAAACGAAAATATCGTACACCTTTTCGACATGGAAAATCAGTAAAAATTGAAACGGCACCATACCTTCTGTTCGAGGCGATTGAATTATAGTTATGTTCTCGTCACCGCCGCCAATTTTTCCAACAGTCGAATTATTGTAATAACCGAAGATATTTTTATTCGCTTGCGCTATGCAGTAAAACTCTTCCAGATCGGTCGATCTCGTTAATTTGGCTTCTGATTCTTTCTCAAAGGGTGACACCAGTATCAGACGCCTTTTTGACGATGCTCGTACTGAAACTGCGACGATTCTCTCACTACATTTACCGCAGAGCATCGATGTTACAATAATTACCATTCTTATTGATTTTATTATCTGATGCACCCTTAGATATGTTTTTCGATCCGTACGATATCTTTTGAGAGAGCGTGGTTAAACTTTTCGAAAGGACTGTCGGCTGGTTGTACTTATCACACGAAGAGCGATCAGGTACGCTGGATTCGCTTTTATTCTCAGTCTGTACGAAAGCGACTTGATTTTGCAAGAAAGAATCTGGGAACGTGGAAGCATGTGATAATTAACGCTATATGTATATTTATAATTAACACTCTATCGTTCGTCATTTCTATTGCGTTTTAGAGGGTGTAAAGAAGGTTGAAACGGCCTTGACATGACGTTGAAGTTTCCACGTTGAGTGGTTCTGATAAAAATATTAGACAGTCTTAATGTTACACCCTAAATTGCGTTTACTTTAACAATAAGACGATCTTGTTGATACATGAATAAGATCATAGATAATTAGTGAGAAAAAGTGGCAACCTCTTTCATCTTTCTCTTTAATCTTTACAGGACTACACCCTCCGAACCCGGAACACCTTTGTCCATCGTTGCAGTTCGTATCCTTGAAACATTTTGCCGATCCTTCACCCGTCTGTTTATCATCCATTGATGAGCCATCCTCTTGCATACCACAACACTTATATTGTTCCATCGCCTGACGCTCGAGCTCCTAAGACAAAGTGACTTTTTTTTCAAATCGATTCGCTAAGCTGCTCGATGATGCAGTTCATATTTTGTTATTGTTCAGTGACGCGGAAGGACGTATTTCACGAGCTCATAATTCAGGACAATCTTTATACTAATACTGTATAATACATTTTTCCTATTTTTTTACTTTTTTTGACTCGTGTTAATGTTTATTAATTATTATAAATAATTATATTATTGTACATAGGATTGTGTATAAGAATTGCACATCTAGAATCACTCGAATCGTTCTTTGTTAAAATTGTTTTGAACCACAAGTGGTTCAATGGATAGTGTTAAGGCTCAGACTGACGCGAATTCGCGAAAATATACAAAATTCTTGTGTATCGCTCTGTGTTGGCGAGTTTATTTTACGAAGGAGAATTAATCGAATCTTTAGACAGTGGGACGTTGTATAGAACGGTAAGGTAAGAATGGATACTTGAGTTCAGCGTACTTGATACTTGAGCGCCAGAGACTCCTCCGACGTTCTGTACTGTTCCATTGCTTGTTGTTCTAATTCGTCGTACCTGATGTATTATATAAATTATATGTCTCTACGTTCTATGTAATTTTAGGTGCAGTTTTCTCCTTTAACCTTTCAACGACGAGAAACATTTAAGTAAAATCGCACTGCGACGTGGCGGATATCAGTTTAGGATCAAATCAAACCAACGTCATACAGCGTTTCAGAAAAGCTATAACATTAAATCAAATAGTTATATTTTAGTATATCGTATTAGAGTTACGTACAGCAAATTCAAACTGTAATTCAGAATATATATTTTTTACTAATGCTAAATTGTTAAGTGACATTATTTGAATTCTCACGGAGTCAGGAAATAACACCGCTAATTCGATATTTAATTGAAAAGCAAATGCATAATTTGGAGACTCAGTAATGCAATACTTATCAATATTTAGAAAAACTAAATGGTATGATTTTAGGAGGTAATTAATAATCAATAATGGAGATTTCAATGAAACGATAAGACACTATGTTCTAAAAATTTCATTTAACATTTGCTCAAGGGCAGCTTGCGATTGATAGGAATTCACTGGCGTTGTTGAAAGATTACTGAAATTTATTTGAAAAACGTATATTCTCGTACCTTTTCTCGAACACATTTTCCAGCATGGCTTGATTCGCCGAAGTATTCGTCAGAACATCTCTGTAGAGTCTTCTTCTATTTCGATTATCACTTTTCTCCCTTTCGTTGATAGCTTTCGCGCCAGAGGCGTCCGGCTTGAAGCGATCGTTCTTCTCTCTTCTAGAAGCTTTTCTATCGCTCTTCCCATCGAAATTTCGTAATTTCGAAACCAGCGTGTTCATCGTGCCGAATTCTTTCGGTTTCGATGGACAACTTCTGTCCAACCAATGGAAAACCTCTGACTCTGATTTTGTGTTTCTGTTCTTTGATTCCAGGACGTACGAAGTTTTCTGCTGAGGGACTTTCGATTGGCCTCTGTGAGCCTTCATAGCGTTCTTCGTTAAAAGTATCAGATTTTTAAAGTCGACACCTTGATTCTTCCTTTTCTGAGTCGATTCGTGATACAATTCCATTGGGTGTTGGTAGACCGGTATCGGTATTGGATTCGATTGCAGGTAGTTTTCTTGAACCTGTAAAAGTTTTTCACATCGAATACATTTTTTATTCTCCGTAAATTAGCATTAGATTGTATGCATTGATGATTTTATACTTGTAGGGGACGATGAGCGACCGTTGTCGCTCTTAAGGGCTGCACAGAGGCACAGATTGGCGACGAGGTCGATGTGGATATTTGTATCTGGGTTGGAGGTGGAATTCTTTGGTACCACTGTTGAGGAGGTCGGATAAACGGGGCTGTATCCGTAGCTGGCAGCAACGGTATTGCGGTGCTCTAAAATTCAGAATTTTTATATTTATTATCCTACTTAATTGCCACAGCATTGCAAGGATGTTGAGAACAAATATTTTCAGTACTCTTGTCAAGGTTTAGACTTAGTCTATGAGATGGTTAGAATCTTACCCCTATCCTTATTATTTTTGTTCATCAGATATTATTGTTGTATCTGTTCAGTGTCAAGCACAATAAACTGAGTATACAGGGCGAGTCATTACAAATTGTCATTTAAAATAATTTCTGTCTCATTGATGCTACAAAAGACTTGCTGAATGTTCCTTTTTTTTATCATACAAAGCCCTTTAAACAACATATTTCATTCTACGATTTTGTCCTAACTTCAACAAGTCAGAAGTTATTTTGGACGACAGTTTCTAGTGACTCATCCTGTACGTTCTATTTACGAGGGCACGTGCATTAAGATGAGAAAAAATTGTATTATATACATATTTTCAGACATCTAGGTGTACGTGCCCTCTTAAACTTGAACTCTGACCTGATACATTGTTCCAGCGTTCTCATGAGCTCTGTTATAAGGGAACAACTCATTCTGATAACTTCTCTCGTTCAACGATGGAAAATACTGCACACGACTATTATTCTGTTCCTTATTACTATTAAACCTCGTCACTGGAACTTTTGGAAAGAATTCAGGTACTTCCGGGCTCAGAACCGGCGGCAGGTGTTTCCGGGCCATTCCATAAGTTTCTGTTCTGGCGGTTTGATACTCTGCTCTGAGTATCAGAGGTCTGTACTGGAAAGCATAATAGAA
The DNA here is from genome assembly GCA_916610135.2 of Macropis europaea. Lineage (NCBI taxonomy): Eukaryota > Metazoa > Arthropoda > Insecta > Hymenoptera > Melittidae > Macropis > Macropis europaea. Next base: position 9,491,513 of record OU744350.1, on the reverse strand, counting down.
CTGTTGTTGACGCTCCTTTCCTTGACAATTCTGTTCCCTAGGATTCACTATACGCTGTTGCGGCTGATAATATTGCAGCCGGGTTCTCTGTTGCATGAAGTGTTGTTGAATGTTGTTGGACTTCCATAAACTGCGAACTGAGTCGCTGGTGACTCGAATGTGTAACTGCATCTCCAAAGAGTTTTCGATGGAGTAGCGTCGATGCTCGTAACCGTTCGATCTTTCATCAGGATGTATCTCTTGAAAAGTTTCACGTTGGTTAACGAAAATCTATTAGGTTGTCTGGAAAGTTCCTGTTGCTTCCAAACTTAAGGATACAGTTCAATATTTTCCATTAATCGGTTTAGTTTAATCCAGCTGTACAGCTGCTACGAGCCACCGCAGTGGCTTCCCTTAACTGATCATTCAGAACCAAACGCCACTATAAAGGCTCATCCCTTTCGCGAGAATCATCTCTTTTAAAGAAACAAATTAATAGAAAATATTTGAGTTTGTTATTGTACTTAGAAACGACACGAACTTTCCCGATGATCTGATAGTTTAAAAATGCGTGAAAATTATGAAAGGGAAATACCAACGAGACTGGTGTCTCTAGTTAAATGTGACTCGTGACTCGTTCTCATTTTGTTCTCCGTTGGACTGGACTTTTGTATCGTATGTTGTCGTTGCAAAGAATCCTCCCAGTGCGACTTGAAACCGCATCCCATCTTTGGTGCGTCGTCAACTTCCGGTACCCTCATCGCTGAACTTCGTAAGATCAATCGGTTCCCCCGTGCGTTAACACAGAATCGTCGGATAAAAAAATTGTAAAAAAATACTGGCTAATTTTGAACCTTTCAACGACAGTGCGATGTTTCTTAAATAAATTTGATTCTAATGAAATTTTACGTTTACAAAGAAACTACTGACACCACACATTGTGTTCTCGAAATTCTGCAACTGTTGTCTGAAATGTTTTTCGATATCATCGATAGTTTCGAAAATATTCGCAGGGATAGATTAAAATGGAACACACTGTGTAGGAAGCACGTAGATCAACGCGTTGAAGACACAAAATTAAGAAAAAATTAATCAATTCCTTCTGATAATTTATAAAGTTAGAGCATTTCTATGCAGTAATTTCGTGAAAAGAATCATTGAAATTTTTGAAAGTATTCCCCGTCTGAGTATGTTAATCGAGAATATTTTTCTTTCAGTGTCTATCAAAAATATTCCGTCATCGTTGAAAGATCACGATCAAGAGCTAACAATTCACGATTCGCTTGCGATCCGCCTCCGATTAACCGGGCGAAGTGTTCCTCCACTTCCGGTAGCATCCAGGGCTCGGTGACCTCCGTCCAGCAGAAATTCGGCAGAGGAACGGAAACCCCAGCCTCATCCGGTCTATACATCTTTTCTCGTTGCTCGTCGTACTCGTAATTGCCGTAACAAGCCAAATGGGAATCCGGAATAACGTCGCGAACACGTTTTCCTCGATAGCTGCCATTTTCTTTGTACCTTGCGGACAGTTTTTGACTCTGTTCAGAGAAAATTCGTGAAAGTCAATCTTTCACCTTAACTTGACGAATTATTTTATAGAATTCTCAATTCAATTCAATTTGATTCTTGAAGTTCGTAATAGAAAATTTGAAGTCCTTGAGGTTTTCACGGTCCGGGTTACTATGATAATAATTGCAGGAGGTCCCGCCTGCGTTGCAGCTAGTTTCTCCAGGGATCTGAGGACACACTGACAAGTGCGTTTTTATTAGGTTTTATTATTATTATCACTGCGTTCTTAGACCCCTGATGAAACTAGCTGCAATGTTGGCGAATCGTCGGAACATAATTCCGCAAGGACACGGCATATCGTCACAGGAAGCTTGAAGTTTCAGAGGTTTACCTGAATCCACAGAGATCGATTTAATTTTTGAAAAGGATCTTCCTTGTCGAAGGTCCAAGCTTTGTCGGCGATTAGACTTATGTTCGCATGGGCGCTGTTCAAAAGCTCTTCGTCGTACGACGGGAATGAAGATATCATTATCTGAACATTATAACCGATCGAATATATATATTTTAGTAAGCAATTGAACGATATCGGATTTATCTCGGTCGGGGGCAGGATTATTTATTATTTTGCTTGCGTCGATAAGTCCTCGAACGGTCGTGCAATCTGTCATCGAGGCAAACGTTCAATCGATAGAAGAATTGAAGCGCATTCAGAGCTTACTCGATGTCGATCGTACTCCATTTTTATCTACTGCACGTTTCAAAATTTATTCTTTACCTCTCGATTATAATTCCACGCGTTTTTCGATACCTAAAGGAAATTAGCGTGACATCATGGTAAACTATAAAGCCCGCGTATCCTATGATTTTTTACCTAATTTTTTACCATTTTCCAAAAAAGTTAGTGAATGTTTCGACTTCACTTTAATTTTCGCACAGATCTACGAGTGTGTAAAATTTGTCAAAATTCATTGGAGGAGAAATGTTATTATTTTACCGTGTTACCGTTTTTACCATTTTGCATTCGGACGCGTCCTTATGAAAGTTCTAGAACAGTATAATTTGTTTATCTCCTTTCATTCGAGGAACCAGGCAGAAATGGAGCGTTTATAACTTGGGAATCAGGGAAGGAATGTGCAGCAGCGATTATTTTTTTACAAATGTCATTGTTTATTACAAATACGATCGATGATAAAGTGGTACACGCATATCATTCACACATTTTGTACAGACCAGGCGTACGATATTTACAACAGACGATTCGCGTAATTTACAGAATTTTGACGATCGATGGTGGAAGGATTGTCTACGACAGCACTTCGGAAACATGGAAAGTAAAATCAGTCTGGTAGTTGCGCTCAGTCCGACGTTCTCAACGCGATCTCCTAAAACGACTCCTCGATTCTCGAGCTTCGCAACGACTCCGTGTTCGCCGCTAAATCGCGCGGCCGTATCGAAGAATGTCTGGCACAGTGCGTTAAAATACTTTATATACAGTAGTTGGCATAGTTATCTATATAATCTCCACGATACAGCCGCGCAATCGATTGCAACGAGTCGATCGATTCGAACCTCACGTCCCCTAACTTTTCAACTCTTCAGCGAAAACTTTTCTTCTCATTCGAATGACCGCAGTTTATTTACAGGCTCACATCCCGGACGCGACGAATTTCGTCCAAGAACTTGGAAGAAGAAGACCGATCGTCTCGAAGATTATGGCAAGACAAGTTACACTCCCGTTTCGACCAGAAAGTGTAACGATTCTCTTATGAACCTAACAGTTCCCGTTCTATGGCGTTAATGGCGATCCACACTGTCTCTTGAGCATCTCCAATTAAAAATCACAATTGTTTCTTTGAGTCACTGTAACGATTTCAAACGTACTCCTCAGACGGTTTAGGTATACTAGCAGGCAGTCTAAGCGTACTAGGCACGCGATTGGCACTATCAGGTAGTTCTGCAATGTCAATGAACACTCCAACGAGGCTATCGAAGTTCAGTCCCCAGTTCAGCAAATAGTCCCAGCTCAAGGCTGTGGTGGTAGTGGAAGGTGATCCATTGTTTGGTCGGTACAGTCCTCCCATGTGAGTAGACAGATCATCGTCAGAGGCTACCAAGGTGCTTAGGGATCCTCTGAAAGAACTATCGAATCCATCGTAATTGACGTTTGGAGGTAACGGAGGTTTGGTCGTCTGAGAGGACTCGTTGCTCCTTTGGTTCACTTCTTCGTCGTCCTGCTTTGCAAACGGATTATCCGACCTCTTGTCTCCTACCAGAGACGTATTATCGTACTCTGAACACGTGAAGCTGTCGTTACCACTCTCGTCAGTGGTGGACGAGTTTCTTCGTTCCAGCCTTTCGACGGGAGGTGTGTGTCTCCTGTGAAGATGAAGAGGACCATGAGTAGGCGGTCCCCTAGCCTCGCTCGAAGAACTGACAGCGTCCAAGGTCGACACCAGACTGGAGGTCCTTGGTCTGGAGTTCAACCTTTCTATCTCCTCCGCAGTTAGCCCCATAGGCCCTGAAGACACATTGTTTACAGAGTTTTCGTTGTTGGATTGAGGGGCCTTCCGACTGGCCGTCGATCCTGATAATTGGCTCATTATAGGGGAATTCAGGCTTCTCTCGCTGTTAGAGTTAAGAGCATCCTTTCCCACTCCTCCGGATGATGAAGTTGTCGCTAACAGAGCACTCTGTAGAGGCTTGCCACTGATGTCGTGTAAAGTTAGGATCCTAGGTTGCTGAGCAGACAGTTCACTGCTTGGAGATAATCTAGCTAAGGGAGTGCTTTGGAGAAGCTTCTGAGTTGGTCCAGACGGCTGACTGACGTTTGGAGGTGGCAGAGTTCTAGGTGGGAAGGGTCCAGCGTGTCTGTGTTGCTGTCCCGCGTGTTTATGGTGGTTAGCGTAGTTGCTGATAGGCGGGGGAGTGGCTTTGTACTTTCTCATTCCATCTCTGTACCCTTTATAATGATAAACGATGTCGATGTCACTGGGGGCAATGGAACTAGCGTTCTCCAGGTCATAATGCTCAGGCATATCAGGTTCAGGGTTGTGTTCATGGGAATGTAAAGACGACTGAGCAGGTGGAGGCAGAGGAGGATGCTCATCCCTGATCGGTGGCGACTTCGTCACTTCTCTCTCGATGATGTCGGGTCTCTGAGGTCTGTGCTCGGTGGTCGCATTGATCTCTCGCTCTTTGTACTTCTTTGAAATCAATTCTGGGCCCATGTGTCCCACTCCACGAAGGTCTGAGGTGTCAGAGATGTATGTGTTCTCGTGCCGAGACATCATATTGTCGTTACCAGCCCCAACAAGTGGATTTCCAGTCATTATAGCGTTTGTATTTTTGTTCACCACTGATGGAGCGGACTTTTCTTTGTTCTGACGTCTCAAACGGAACACTATGAAGCTAACCAGGATGGCGATCAACAGGATGACGAAGAAGACTATGACCAGGGTGATGCCAATGCTGAGAGGATCAGCGGTGGCTGCTGCGCTGATTCCAATCGGTCCTCTGCAGCCTGTGTTCACTTTGCCGTGGTACAGCACGTCCTTGAAGATCGAGCCGGACCCATTGAACGGCTGAATCTCGTTGTTGATGGTGAAGTTAGCCAGACAACCCTCGAAGCTCCTGGCGCCAGCGCTGTGAGCGTAGTACAGGTCTTGGCTAACACCACCGATCGATAGGACAGATAGGTAGGGGTCGAGAAAATCGTGAACTCCGGCTGAATCTAGCTCGTCGCCTGTCTGCACTCCGTCCACGAAGAGCCTCAGGCCACGAAAGTAGGAGTGGAGGGTCAGATTGTGCCAGTGGCCGTCCGCTAGGCCTCCTTCTATGTTTGCAGACATGTTGACAGGCGACCCGAGCAGGGATGCGTAGAATAACTGGCCATGTCGGAGCTGTAAAGATATAGAATTGTCATTAATTATTATGCAACTTTTTTGTAGGATTTCTGGAGGGATGAGATAGACTCGGCGCAAGTTTCTCACCTCTACGGATGTAAAATGCTTGTTAGTCGCAGCGTATATGAGAATACCATCAGGCTTCACCGTTCTGAACATCAGAGCAATAGTTTTGGATGGTGATGAGTTCGTTATGAAGCTAGTGTCCTCGTTGATAGCTCTTTTAGCCCGATTGTTGTGCCACACGGTAGAGCCTCCATAGAGGTACTCTAGTAATTGCATTCTTCTATGTTTCTCTGAAATCTGTAAGAAACATAGATTGGTCTGATTAACACACACAATTGTACAGTGTTTGAAAAAGAACTCCTACAGTCCGAGTTTCTATTAACGGAACTACGGCATCAATATAATTTAATATTCCACGAACCTTGAATTCGACGTATCCACCTTCACTCAAAGTCACAGGCTCAAGCGCACCCTCGCAATTAGGTGCAGTTAATGATCCACATTGACACGTCACTTGATGCCACTTGTCATAACACTTAGCGTTAACTCCACAGACAGAGATCGAGTCCTTTTCATCCCTGAAGCAAGGATTCTTCTTCGACCTGATGCACGTTGATTTGACGCCGCGCAATGCCAATGGATTCGACAGATTCAAAGCTCTGCCATTTATGGAAACAGAGTGAACGCATCCTACAAAGTCGTCAGAGTGCACCTGACCTGGTCTCTCAAGCACTGGATCTGCGTTCTCCAGTCCACCAACCAGTAGCGGATTATTGTTGAAGTTCAGGGTTCTGTAAAGAGAAGTTAAGCTCGTTAGTGATCACTGATGGAAAATTGTTCTGTTTTGCAAATTTTCATACTACCAAACAATGCTTTTCTGAAATGATCCAATATCATAGTGTTTATAAGAAAAGTTACTAACCCAGTTGGTCCCACGTCATCAGCGTAACAGCTCCCATCTCCGGGCCTACAATCGTCACAGATGTCACCATGCTCCCTGCACATGGACACACTCAAGGACACGACTCTACCGTTTCTAGTTGCTGTCACTTTCCTCCATTCCCCGTCAGACAAAGACTGCTCCGTTTTGATCGTTATCGAAGTGATAGCGCTTCTTGCACCTCCATAGGAAAATACAACTCTTCCGTTCACCAGCTCCAGCACCACGAAGTCTGAACGACCTCCCGTTTGCGGTGCATAGTTGTACAATAGTAGAGCGTCTGGTTTCGTCGTGGCGAATACTATAGTTACGTCGTTCGTGTTAGAATCCAGTGCTGGGAATGCCATGTAGGATAACTCTTCGAATCCGAACGTGGATCTTTCACAGTGTCTTCCGTAACGACCTTCGGGGCAACTGCATCTGTACCTGTACGCCCATGAAGAATATTTTATTTTCTAATGAGCTGAGTTGTGGAATATTTTTATTTAATATTTTTTGTTGCAGGATGATTCGAATTTTATGGTACAAGCGAGGATGGCTCAACTGTCGAATTAACATGAATGGAAGAAACTTACCCAGGCTTCTCTCCTACACACAAGCCTCCATAAAGACAAGGATTCGGTCTGCAAGAGTCGGTAATAGCTTCACAGTGGTTTCCTCTGTAACCAGCTCGACACAGACAGAAGAAGCTGAAGCTATCAGGACTCTTTCTACAAGATCCACCGTTTCGACACGGATTACTAGCACAGGCATCTCCTCTCTCCAGTTCGCACAGTTTTCCCTCGCGATCGATTGGACAGGTGCATTGAAAATCGTATCCCAATCTTCGACACTGTCCTCCCTGAAAGACACAAATTACGATTTATTTACATCACCTAGAAATAAATAGAGTTTCTATGTATTTTGAAGGATACTTACCAACAGACAAGGGTTTGGAGAACAAGGGTCTTGCCTCCTTTCGCATCTTTCACCAGTGAAGCCATCGCGACACTTGCAGGTCATTTCGTGCATCATTCTCGGTGACGTCAGGATCAGAGCTTGACTGTCGGTGACTCTAGCGTCTTCGTATATCACCAGTTTATCGCTGCAAGTGCCACCGTTTTCGCAGGGAATATGCTTGCAAGGCGAGTAACCGATAGTTAAGGTCATTCCTTCTAGAAGGGATCTGATTTTGTCTCGATTGCGGTTCAGTAGCTCGGTAACATCATACTTGCTGCGATATCCTATAAAATAGACAAAATATTTAAAATTAAATTGGTATTCTTCATATACTTATGTTTAACTGTTATCTGATAACAACAGGAAGTTCTGTTTAGAGGATAATTGAAGTTACCTTGAGGAGACTCCACTGCCAGGTGAATATTCAGATCAGACCCACTTTCTCCCACACTGAAGATCTTTAGGGTATCGCCAACATCAATTTCTTCTTGCAGAACATCCAACAAAGCACGATAGTATTGGCTTAAAAAATCCTTAGAGCTTAATTTGGAGACCTGGAGGGTCACGCTGTTCTCAACCGTGGCATTGAAGAAGACGAGGAATTCCACGGTGACCTTCGATACCACATTAGGGTGACGACCGTCATTACCAGAAACGCTCAAAGAATAACCGACACCTGGAGTTATTTTTTTTGTATGAAGATCACAAGCTGTAGGAATGCTGAGGATTCTAGGATTCGATCCTTGAAGTATCTTGCAGGAGTAGCTTCCAGTGATGTCGGGATCGTTAGGATGCACGTCAGCAATTTTCCCTAGAGGAATCTGCTCGTTGAAGGAATGAACTATCACGTGGACCGATCTGGGTGACGATGGACTGTCATTTTGATCCGTCACGATCACGATTATAGTGTGCTCGTTCCTCATTCGAGGCACTCCAGAGTCTTCGACTTCAACCTTGAAATAGAAATTTAACTATATTAAACTGCAATTTTATTATTGAAAGAATAGACGTAGATTTAATGAATAGAACAAGATCAACAGTGAATGTCTGATGGTACAGGAAGAATTTGAATAGAATTCATTATCAGAGTATAGAAGTTTGCATTTGTATTGAAGTATCTATTTTTATCTAATATTCAACCAAAATAAAATACTAACCACAAGATCTAGCTGAGGCATAACTTCTCTATCCAAGCTCCTGGTGGTCTTCAGCACTCCACTATGCTTGTCCAAAGTAACCATATCGCTTTGTCTACCTCCAACCAGTCTGTACGTAAACGGAGCTCCATTTGGTGGTAGGTCAGGATCAGTAGCACTGAGCGTCATAATAACAGTTCCAGCTGGTTCATTTTCGTTCACATAACCAATCACTTCAGGCGGATCAAAAATAGGACCATTATCGTTAATATCAAGCAGTTCTATATGGACAGCCGCGGTACCAGTCTGAGGCGGAGATCCAGTATCTATAGCACCAATAGTCAAATCGTAAATTGGAATCGTTTCACGGTCCAACTGTTTGGCGGTTTCGATGTCTCCGGTTTGAGGATCGACCTTGAACGCTTGTCCAATGTTTCCACTGATGATGGAATAAGAGAACTGATTGTTCTGAGGCCTGATGTCCTTGTCGACTGCTCTAACGGTTAGAACACGAGTGCCGTGTGCTGCACCCTCGGACACAGTCGCATCGTACGAGGTTTGAAGGAACTCTGGAGGATCGTTGCCATCCTGAATGGAGACTATAACCTGGGCTTCATCGGTGTCATTGCCACGAATTCCTCCTCCATTCTTCGTCATCACAGTTAACACCACTCTATTCTGTGTCTCGCGGTCCAATCTTCTTGATACTCTAATTATTCCCGTTTCAGATCCAATAGAGAAGCCGCGATCGTTCGAGGAGCCCACGAAGAGGTAGTAGACACGTCCATCCTCGCCAGAGTCTTGATCAGTTGCCTGGACCAGGCCCACGGAGGTACCTACTTCAGCGCTTTCAGACACATCCATGTGAAAGACTGGCTGGATGAATTTGGGATAGTATTCGTTCACGCCGGTAATGTGAACTACCACCGTTGTGAAGCCCACCATCTGAGGATTCGAGTCTGGATTCGCTGCCACTATGTCCAGGGTATATTTATTGGCTTCCTCGTAGTCGAAACTGATCAAAGAAGTAATTTCACCGGTGTTTTCGCGTATTCGGAAGTGGTCCTTCCCTGTTCCACCGAGGATCTTGTATTGCACCACGGCGTATTTAGGCGAATCTATGTCTCGAGCAACAACCTGAAATTTGAAATGTTATTTATTATTTGATTATTACGTAAATTGTAACACGTGATTCGACTTCTACGTAAACTATTGGATCGGTAGCAAAAGTTGATTAAACTTTTTGGCTCCATTCATCAAGATCTATAAATTAATAGAAAAACAAAGTCGATTCTTCTTCGAAAGTTGAACATTTAGAGTCTTTTTTATAAAAATGGTTGGTCCAGGACTTCTTAATATATTAGAATTTGTTTATACTCGTTACCTACTGATTTAATTGTTAAACATGCCATTGTTCCGTAATAATCTTATCACTACGAACGCTGTCATTAATTTAACTGTTATTACACATGTGAAGCTGAAAGCATACCTTATAAACAAAACTGTCAGGTGGAGAATTTTCCGGCAAATAGGCCTCGTAGACACTCTGATTGAAAGTAGGCGGATTGTCATTGATGTCAGATACATTCACAGTCAAAGTGGCGACAGCTTGCATCGGTTCGAACCCCAAATCCGTGGCTGTTATGTTCAACCTGTACTCCTGCACCAAATCATAATCCAGCGGCTCAAGTATGGTCACAGCTCCGGTGATAGAATGAACAAAGAATTCGTTCCTTTCATTTCCAGCTGATATCTTGTATCTTATCATTCCGTTCGGACCATCGTCGCCATCAGTGGCACTGACAGTCTGAATAGTAGTATTAACAGGTTCGTTTTCAGGCACTCTGACTTGGTAACTGACCGCAGCGAAGGTAGGAGCGCGTTTGTTCTCTCCAGATATGACCAAGGTCAACGAAACTTCATCCTTCTGAGGTGGTACACCCTTGTCGATAGCTTGAGCCTTTAGTAGGAACGTGGTACCAACGGACACACCCGTCAGACTCTTTTTAACGCACACCCAGCCGAACTTTTCGTCAATAGAGAAATACTCGCTGCCATTGACATTCACCAGGAAGTAACTGATTTCTGCGTTCACACCGAAATCTGCATCGTCTTTGGCTACCAGCTGTATCACCCGTTTGCCAACGCCGTAGTTCTCTGGTACAGGATATAGGTAGGACCTTTGTTCGAATCTAGGCGCATTGTTGTTGGCGTCGACAACGCTGACGTGGACCACAGTTTTCGAGGACAACGGCGGTTTTCCATTGTCCGTAGCGACGACCGTTAAAGAGTATAAATTTTCAGGGGACGACGGACGATGCGTGTGCTTGTAGCGCAGGGTCTTCTTGCTGAAGACGTCACCTGTTGCTGGGTCCACCGTAAAGAGGTCTGAAGGTTGGAGCAGGCTGTAGGATATCACCGAGTTTGGACCTTGCTTGTCACGATCGATCGCGGTTACTTGGCCGACGTGAGCAACAGGTGGCTGGAGTTCGGGGAAGTGGAAGTGGTAGGACTCCTCGTCGAATTCTGGAGGGTTGTCGTTCTGATCTTGAATCGTTATTGTGAGGGGCGTCTCCGTTCTCCAAGCTCCGTCTCCTGCCACCACCTGTGTGAAGGTTTTAGAATTTGCTTCGATTTAGTATTTATATAGATGAAGATCAAGTTTTGTACAGTAAGCTTATTTAACGTTAGTGATTACCTTCAGCAAGTACTCGTCCTGTTCTTCTCTGTCCAGGTGTCCATCGACGGTCACGTTGCCACTCAGAGCGTCGATAGAGAATTTTCTTCCTGGATTATCGGTGAAACTGTAGGTCACATTAGCATTTTGTCCTATATCGGGATCGCTGCTGGTGATCCTTATGACGAACGTTCCGATCTCTGCGTTCTCCGTCACGTTCACGCTGAACAATCTCGTGAAATGCGGTGGATTGTCATTTTTATCCAAAACAGTCAGCAGCACGGTGGCTGTGCCTGTTAAGGATGGCTGCCCTTGATCTCTAGCTTCTATGATTAACTCGTAAGAAGCAATCTGGAAGAGAACAGCATTGATTCTCAATCCCCTTCCTTGTATAATAAATCAATATTGGATTCAACTTTAATTAAAATTTCGTGCGGAAAAGTTACCTCTTCACGGTCTAATTTTGCGTTTGTGCTAATTTCGCCGGTATCAGAATCGATGATGAACGTCTCGGTGAAATCGTTCACCAAATAGTAAGACACTTGTCCGTTTTCTCCGGAGTCACGATCGTTCGCCGATACCTTGCTGACGAATAGAGGTGGATATTCATCTTCGAGCACAGTCGCGTTGTAAATCGATGCTTCCATCATGGGTGCGTTGTCGTTTGCATCGGTGACGTTGACCAGGAGCTGGACGACGCTCCTCAATGCTGGAGTATCCGAATCTCGAACCTCTATCCAGGCTTCGTAATATGGCGCCGTTTCGTAGTCGAATCCTGATGCGACTAGCACCTGAGTGTAACAAATGAGTATTCTAACTTTGTCCTATAACATCAACTTCTGTGTGTCTGCAGAGCGATAAACAAATTCAGGACTTGCATAGTCGATAGTGCTCATCAAACAGGTATAAAAAATAGTTAGTAAATATGAGTCGAAAAATGAATATTAAACAATTTTATATTGAAGAAATCGTCCAGGAAAATGTCTATAACGTTCACACTATGTTAATTAGACATTATTTAATCAGTTTGTTGAGTACAGTCTACCTTTCCAGATCCTGAATGTATTTCCTCGGGTACAATGTATTTGGCTAAATCGTTTGTTTTCATTTTCAGCGCATCGACACAAACCTCTCCGGTGTGAGGATCGATCTTCAGGGCGTCACCAACGTTTCCTCCAGCCATTCCGTAAACCAAATTGCTGGCAGCACCGATTTTGGGCGTAGTCGCGCTTAATTTTGTGATTACTCTCCCCTCTGGAACGTCCTCGGGCAACGTGAACCTCGTGTTTATCGTGGGACGAAAGCTGGGGAACAATTGTCTCTCCCACAAGTGTATCACTAAGTCCGCGGTGACCGATTGCGGCATCGCGCCGCAATCAGACGCCTGGATTTGCAGTTGGTACGTAGTCTCGTCGTTCGCCAGTTCCTGCGTCGCCCTTATCACGCCGCTGTTAGAGTCGATCACGAACTTCTCGGCGTCTATGCCCTGAAGACGATAGACGATCCGAGAATTCTCGCCGTCGTCGTCGTCCACTGCCTTCGCACCGAACACGAAGTCCCCTTTAAGCGGAAAAAAACTCATTGGTTTCAGACTGAACATTTGAGGATAGAAGGAAGAATTAAAGAAGCGCAGAGTTGAGAATTGACAATTGAAAATCGGAGAATTGAAACTTGAAGAGTTGACAACTGAGGAATTGAAAATTGAGTCACCGTGGATTAGAGTTGATGACTGATTATTTTAAGAAATATTTGAGAGGATAATGAATGTGTTGGACTCACCTGTCTTCGTTGCGCCCGGCACGTACGCCGTGTACCTTGGACTCGAAAATCTAGGTGCGTTATCGTTCACATCCTTCACGAGGATCGTCAAACTGACCGCAGAAGCACGCGGTTCGGTCGGGCTTGAATCTTGAGCGACCAAAGTTAAATGATAAACGGCTGTCTGCTCTCTGTCCAAGGGTACCACCGTGAACACGTCACCCGTGTCGGGGTCCACGGTGAATCTTTCTGATTTTTCTCCCAGCAGACTGTACCTGTTCGCAATACCAGTCGTTCGTAAGGAATCTGCAGGGCAGCGTGCTGGTTCGAAGGCAGGATCATTTCAGTTTACCTGATCTTCGCGTTGAGACCTTCATCCTTGTCCGTGGCGTGAGGTTTAGTGACCCAGGTCCCGGAAGGGGAGTCTTCGGTCACCGTAGCCTTGTACTCCTGCCTGGTGAATTCTGGACTATGATCATTCACATCCAACACCACGATTCGAACTATTCCTGACCCAGTCAGCGGTGGAGAACCTGTCAAACAGGTTCAGAAATCTTAGATCGATCGTTCTATGGACAGACACATCCGTTTGATCGATTGAAGAAACTTAAGACCCGAATTTTCCTATCAATTTCTTCTCCTGCACATGTTTTTAAATCCCTCAAATACCGTCATCTTTAAAATCGTCCATACGGACGGAGTTTATCATATTGAATCTATATAACTGTCTATCGTGACAGATTATGGTTCGTGTGTTATTATCCGTTCCATCAAAATCGAAGCTGATAGTCAAAAATAATTCCACCCGGTCCCAGGGGAAGTTTGTAAAGAAACAGTAGCGAACTGTATTGCGTTAAGTAATGCTGAATTGTATTGAAACTGTCTCACGATACACTCGAAATTTTCAGGTGTTCAGCGTCTCCTTGAGACGGAGATCGAAAGATATGCACGGGACTTTCAGGGATACGTCGAACGGCGTCGATCGGCTAACGTTTAAGAAGACAAATGAGGATTTCGCAAAGTATCAGGCGGGCGGTACCGTGAAGTTAATTGTGCCGCCTAAAACAGCCCATTATTCTCGCTGGGACCCGATTTCTCTGATTGCAGCAGGTACATTGTAAGCGTTGGCGTGGCCCAGGGCCACGCGCCTCTACAACCGTATATCGTTCAATCACGTGGACCCCTGACCGGGAGGGCACAATCCCATGGCACAATGCTGTGCTCCACCATAGCCGTCGTTCCACGGTGGGCAGTCCAAGGGAAACATACTGCTTTACCCTACTAGCGTATTTTACTTATTCGTCCGCTTAATCAACGAGGACAACAAGCAACGACCTTTATCCTCCAGCCCTTCTTTTTTTTTGTATTTCTCTTTTTGTCGTTAAAATTTCTTTTGTCGAACACGATGTTTGGTTGACTTTTTTACAGACATCTGGAGTTTTGCTTTTTTTAAACGGAACTTCATGCTTCTAGGTGTACCAGACTAGAGACCACCGGAAGAAGCCGTTTAAAGTTATTAGATTAAATTGCAAAATGAATTTTAATTTTTAATAGGTTTGTTACGTTTGCTTCTAACATATTGTGCTTTGTACGTCTTTCTTTTTTAGCTACACATCAGAAATACATCAATACGTCTGTACTACGGGCAATGCAGTTCTGCACACTCTATAAAAAAGTATGAAGAATGTTATGCCTGAAAATTGTTTGTTTAGAAGCTATTTTAACTTCAAGTTTCTAAAGTAGATACATTAAGATAATTTGTAAATGAACTATTTTCTTGGCACGTTATTGTTAATACTATCTAGAAGGTCAAGCATTGTATCGACTAATACAGCCAAAAGTGTGGGATTCTATGTTACTATGTCATCTACCACACGGTTAGTTTTCATTGCCTTATGTCATATTATTCTCCTCAGGATCAGCTGCACAATTCATTCTTTCCTATTCACGTACGTGTTGCTCGACAACTTAGTCTTGCGCTCAGAAGGCGTGGCTTAAACAACGATGGGATACTGGTGGGGATAAAGAACCACCTTGCACGCTGACAGGACATCACTGACTCATTCTCAACCCTCCTACTCTTCTGTCAGAAGCCAGAAGAAGTCAAAGGAACAGGCTCGTCGCTACACCTAACGATTGGCATATGAATCTGGACCTCAGGGTTGAAAACCTGGTTGTCCAGCAGTACTTATCAATAGAAAAGTCGAACTCATCGTCAACTGTCCCCTGACTAGTGTCATTCTCCGTTTCAGCCGACACGATGTACCGTACGGTGGATTCTCTCTTAACACATAGCAGATACACGAGTTTCGGAACGTGCAGGATCGGGTACGCGACAGCCATAACGTATGAATAAAATGGGAATATAATGGTGGAGTGGGAGAGGGCAGGATCTCGAGAGTTGCAAAAGAAAGAGAGGCCCAAAAACGTCCAAGAATCGAAAGGGGGTGGCGGTGGTGGAAGAAAGTGAATGGAGTGGGAGAAGAAGGAAAAACGAAATGTGGGAAGGGAGGAAGACAGAGAGAGAGAGGGGGGAAGAGTGCAACATCGAGAGGCAGGGGAAGGCATTTGAGAGCGATTATCATAATCGCGCGTCATAACTCTGCAGGCTTGTCTACCTCGGCGGGGACCGATTGGGCCATCGAGGGGCCCGGCGAAAAGGGGGCCAGCCGTGGGGCACCCTCGAAAAGGGGACTACCGGACGAACGATAAAAAAGATTTTGACGAGGAACTGCCCACCGCTTAAAGAATCTCATCGAACAACCCACAAATTTATATCCAATTTGTATATTACCGATCATTACTTAAACTCATCCCATATATCGTCTATTGTTTCTGTCTACTGGCTTCTTGGGTGACACGCTTCGTCGAGGAACGGTGTCACGGGCTCCTGGGTGTCTTCTACTGAAGGGACAGTAGTTAGCCGAAAATGGCAGGTTTCTTTTAAAGTACTGTAGGACCTTGATTATCTGAACTGTAATTAGTGACAGAACGGGTCACATACAGAAACAATGATTTTATTTTAGACTGTGAAATACACAGTGATACAGAATTAACAATTAAGCGAATCCGAATGACCTTGCAGTGTCATTTACGGACAAAAATTTATGTGTACCACGACAGTGATCTTATTATGACAAAAATATTGAAAATGAATTCTAATTACAGGAAGTCTGTCGTCTGGATACAATGTTTCTTATGCAATAACCTAATGCAAAATGTTAACGAAGATTTCAGGAGTGAAAATTCAAAGACTTTATCGAACGTCACTAATGGTCCCTCTGATTGTCACATTGACGGAAGCAGACATTCAGAGCGGCGAACACGAAGATCGGGAAAATGTAAAATCGCTGGAAGGAGCAGCAGCAACGATCTCGCACCGGCGAGGGACACAATGCATCTTTCAGGCGCTAGAATCAGTCTCTTTGCTTTTTTATTTCGTCCAACGTCCGTCCTTCGGTTTTCTGCGTCTTTTTTCAGTCGAGGTGCCAAAGCCGACATAATTAAGTCCTTTGTCCGCGCTAATTCGCAACCAGTTTACACAGACGAGCAGGATGGCCGGAAAAATATTCCCCGCGTAGAATAGCCCTTTCAATGGCGGTCTTTGTGCGGATCGCAGCAGGTATACACCTATTTAGCCGTTCCCCAAAGCGCGTTCCAAAGATTCTACGGGGACCATAGGCATGCCTCGCGACTTCTTTGTCCTTTATTTCTCGCGTACGTATTCCCTCCCCCTCCTATGGCCCGTATTATATTTCCGTCGACATTTTTTCTCAAGCCTCCACTTTCGATCGTTAACCTTCAGTGGCATTATTCGCAGAGAATGAATCACTTACCCGTGTCCATGGCCACCAGAGTGAGGGTGTACTCCGGCACCAGCTCCCTGTCCAGCGGCCGAAGCAAGAAGATATCGCCCGTGCTGGCGTTGATTCGAAACAAATCGGTGTCACCCTCCTTCAGAAAGTATCTCACTTGATCGTTATAAGGTGGAGTGTCCGCATCGTACGCTTTCACCTGAAACAGAAATGAACGCATTATGTTTTTTAGGCGATGAATTGGGCGATGTCGTCCCGTGGGAAACACTAATTGTCTGATCACCGAAGTTAAGCTACACTGGTCACTATCAGCGCTGACAGGGAGAGTTTTCGAAGTGGTCGTCTCAGATTTTAATGTGCTGTTACATGTTGATAGATCATGTTGTTACGAATCTTTTTATACATGATTTTGAGTGTAGAGGGCCAGTAGTTTAAAGGGTATTTAACGCAAAAAGAAACTCTGTAGCAAGTGAGCCTCTAATCGACTGCTCCACGCTGTTGTATTTGAAAGCAGCTGTGACAGTAGAGTAGAGAAAGCGTCTCAGAAGTTTAATATTAAGTATCTCTTAATACTGTTCGCCCCTACACACCTAGTAGTATTATATTTTGACAAGAATCATCCTGTTACTAATTATAATTCGGATAATCGAGGTCCTACTGTATTTCAAGCTGAAGCAGTGATCTCTAATCCGATGCAACCATTGGTCATTGGTCTAAAGTATACATAATTGTTTGCAGTTACCTGTATAACGAATCCTCCGCTGGGTGGTACCATGTTCTCCATAACGTGTGCCAAATATGGTGAATCGAGAAAAACTGGAGCATTATCGTTTATGTCGAGAACTGTGATGGTAACGTGTGCTGTGTCACCCCGAGGTGTCTCTCCAACTTCTGACGCGCAATCCTCTCCTCGAATGGTCAGATGGTACCTAGCCTTTCGCTCGAAATTCAGGTTCTTCGCTACCCTGATCACCCCACCGTCTTCTGATATAGTGAAATCCCGATTGTCGTCTCCCATCGCGATGCTGTACCTCACTCTGCCGTTTGCACCCTCGTCTCGATCCATCGCTGATACCTAAGATCAACAAACGAATTGGAATATGAATCAGTATGTCCTAACGTCAACCATTTGTTCCAGTAACGTGTAAAAATTTCTGGACAATTCATTTGCTAACTCTGTTTTAAGAGGCTGAGATAAATTTGTGAGAGGAAAACAAGAGTGAGCAACCGGATTAAAATTAGATTTAATTTCTAATCTTTAATATGAAACTCGAAAATGTATTGAGAAGACAACGAGCTCTATACGTGACGTTAATCCAAATTGTAGTGGGCTCACGAGGTATACGTGCACCATGTGCAACCAATCTACATACAATGAAACCCCCGTATACGCAGCTTCAGTAACCGCGGTTAACTGCAGACCGAAATGATTAAACTGAAAATTCTAGGAATATAGTAAAACATTTATATTTAAATTGTGTACCGTTTTGAATAACGCAAAGGGCTCTCAATAATAGCCCAACACCATGTCACAGCGCTCACGTTTTTCACGTCACTTCATCTCATCACGTAGGCATTGTGTCATTATGACATCATTATAAGAAGAAGAAGTTTGAGTACAATGCAATAAATACTTTAGAGAGACTACATGCACATAACTTCTATTATTATAATTGTTATATTTTATTATTAGTTATCGTTGTTAATGTCTCATAATGTCTAATTTATAATTTCGAATCTATTTCATATTAGATGTACATTTAGTTAGTTTATATAAAAAAAAATGTTTAAGTCAGTAGAACATGCTACGGTGTTACTAGAATTTTTGTATCGCTATCAGAAACTCTGTCTCTATCATTGTACTTTTTTTCAGATCCGCTTACTGACCTGATGAACGCTGGCGCCGATGCTCGCGTTTTCGGCGACGGTTGCGGAGTACTGGCGGTGTTCGAAAACCGGAGAATTGTCGTTCTCGTCGAGGACCGTGACAGTGACCGTCGTCGAGGACGATCTCGGTGGTTCACCGCGATCTTTCGCGGTTACGTCCAACGTGTAGTTCGACCTTAATTCACGATCCAGCGAACCAGATACGCGTAGCAGTCCGTCCACGGGACCCACGGTGAACGGAAGCGTCGTGTCCTCCAGGGAATACTCCACGTATCCGTTTCGACCTTCGTCCCTGTCCACCGCCTTAATGGCCATCACCACCGTGTTGCTCGGAGCGTTTTCTATTATCGATATCTTCGTCGGCGATATGAACTCCGGCGACATGTCATTCACGTCCAGCAACACCACCGTCACCTATCGATCACATCGTTTCACTCTTCATTTTCGAACGGAAAATGATAGCGTTCGCCAACAGGATAATTTGTCCAACAGTAGACTGGATTGCACTTTTTAAATTTTGTTAAAGATACGATAGCTTAAATTTTGGTTTATTCGTGATGTTCTTTTATACAGGATGATCGAAAAAGGGTCTAATACTTTAGGGGCTTATAGTACTCATCTAGAGAAGTAAAACATGTCTAATCAATATACAGTGACTCACGAAATTGTTCAAATGTTTTCATAATTACTTTCTTTTTTAATTCTAGTGCAAGCGACTGACTGAAAATTTTGTACATGTATTTCAAACGTTATTTGTTACAATACTGTAAGCTTGGTTCAAATAACAATACCCTGAAAATATTTTAAATGGAAGAATGTTGCAATAACGTCTTCATTTGATCAATTTCGTGAGTCACTGTAGGTCTCCAATTAATCACTTCGATGTAAAATCAAATTTTATGTTTACATGCGTTCGATATCGTAAGTGAGTCTAAAGCAGAAGTGCATAACTGGGTGCTCGCGAGTAACGGCGGCTCGCACTTCTCCTTCCGAGGTGCCCCCACTATGGGGCCCAGGTTGACTCGCTCGAGCCATGGTGTCAAGACGCGGGATACACCATAGCATAGTGTTCTTTCTCTTTCTCTCTCCCTTTCTGTCTAACTCGAGTGAGTCAACCTGATTGTGAGCCCCATAGTGGGGGTAACTCGGGAGGAGAAGTGCGAGCCGCTGTTACTCATGAGCACCCAGTTATGCAGCTCTGGTCTAAAGTCTAGTAACCTCTAAAGTCTCTTAGATCCATTTTTTGATCACCCTGTATAATGTTGCTGAATTATAGAGAACAATTTTATAGGCTGTTAGAATTCATTTAAGGAGAACACAGTATAAAAAAGATTAAAATTTTTAAACACAACTATTTCTACAGAGTAAAATACAATATTTTATTATACCATTCAATATATCTGCAGGGTGGTCCTTTAGAAACTGAGCACCTAAATATCTCCTTGGATAGAAAGTCATGAAAGTACATACGTTTCGGTACAGAGTTGCACCGTTTGATGGGTGAAACATGCTGACAGAAAATGAATTCTATTCCAGGGCCATTTTTTAGAGGTATCATGGTTGTTTTCTGATGTTTCTGTTGCCGTAGTGTAATAGTTTATGTAAAAAACAAACTCAACGATGTAAGTAATGTTGACGTACAACCAAACAAATTTTAGGATTTTGGGGAGAAAATATAGAAGTCTTAGATTTACAGGCTATCTCCAAAAAATGTAACTTTGTACAGAAGCATACTCTAATAACTTTCCATCCAAGGAGATTTAGGGGATGTAGGTCTTTAATTTCTGACGGACCACCCTGTGTAGTTCTACAACACACTGTAGTAATAAAATCTGATCAAATAAACAAATCTACTGCAAGAACAAATAAATTCGTCCATGATCTACTTGATCACGTATCTAACTATTCCTGCTTTCCTTCAGGTACAAAGAAGACAACGAACCTGTACGGTAGAAGACAATGGCCGAGCAGGGGGTAAGGGACTATCGGTAGCGCTGAGTACCAAATTGTAAAGAGGCTTCTGTTCTCTGTCGAGCAACTTCCTGGTGAAAAGGGTGCCGTTCGGGGCTACACCGAAGTCACTGTTCTCGTCACCGCCGGCGACAGCGTAAATTACTCTGCCGTTATCTCCGGAGTCGAGGTCCTGGGCGGCCACAGATAGGATTGGGGTGCCTATCGTAGTATTTTCAACGATATCCGCCGCGTGTGGGCCAGTCTCGAAGATGGGTGCGTTGTCGTTCAGGTCCACCACGTTGCAGTAAACCGTGACCGTGGAGGAAAGCGCTGGAATGCCGCCATCAGTCGCCTGGACGACCAGGATGTAGTGTTGCACCTGTAATTAGGCAAAGTGCTTTCTTATCTGACCCTTAAGAAACTCTATATTGCAATTTGGGATTCCATTGCTCTAGAGATGTATCTTTTCAGTGGTAAACACTACCAAACTTTATGGTTTTTCTTATAAATTAATGCGTAACAATGGTATAGATAATAAGTAATACAGGCCACGTCTGAATCCTGATGCGACTAGCAGCTGAACGTAACAAATGAGTATTCAATATTAACCCCTAACACCAACTTCTCTGTCTATACTGGGTGATAAACAAATTCGAGACTCACATAATGGATAGTGCTTATCAAACAGTATAAAGATTGTTAGTAAATATGGGTTGAAAAATGAATATTAAGCAAGATGTAACAATTTTATATTGAAAAAATTGTCCATAACGTCTACAATGTTGATTCACCGCTCTATGTTAACTATTTTCTCTGTTTGCTGAGTACAATCTACCTTCGTAGATCCTGAACCTACTTCTTCAGGTACAGCTTATTTGGCTAAATCGTTTGTTTTAATTTCAGATGCACCTGACTAGTTAAAGTGCTTTCGTATCTGACCCCTAAGAAACTCCACATTGCAAGTTGGGGTACCATTGACCTAGGGATGGTTCTTCTGAGTGGTATAAGGACTATAAAAATTTAAGGTAGCCCTTACAAATTATTGAGTAACAACGGTATAGTTAATAAATATTACTTAGCAAGATTAAAATGTAAATTTTTTCAGGTACAAGAAGGAAGTCGGTGCTGGAAATTTGAAACTCATTGGTAGGAACAGTTCTGCGGAGCTACACTTCAAGTGTCTTTTTTTGCTGAAGCTGGCAGCTTCCTCTTACAACGGTTCCTTTAGGATACCTAGCCATTTTGCTGGGATTAATACGAGTCTCGCGTAGGTAACGTGTTGTTTCTCTGTTTCCAATGCGCCGGATCTTTCAGACCGACAGTGAAACGCTTTCACAGTCTTGTAATGATCCCGCCCTATATCTGGAAACGCATTACGATGATGAAGGGTTCTATAAGCTACCCTCGCGCTATGCAGCTCCTCCGACTGGACCGCTTTCTCTATTGCTTCTCGCCTAAACGCGACCAACTATTATACGATGTACCATAAACTGTGCCTCAGTGGCGTAGACCATTCAACCACCACTATTTCAAATTTTTTCAATCCCTCTAACAAAGTCGTATCTTCTTTGTCCCCTGTTAAAGTCACCAAACTTCTCTTTCGAAGAGGAATATGACATTCCAAAAGTGAACTTGAAGAGTATGTCAAGGCCTGCGTATTTTCTAAGCGAGACCAACACTACTGTTCGAAGACTGATTTGAATCATGGGGTTCATTATTGAGCTGCCTAACTTGGACGTCTCTATGATATGTTTGAGAGAAAAAGGACAGTCTTGCTAAAGAATCTGGACACGCAATGGGAAGACAATGAAATACCGCTTGTGCAGGAATCATCAAGGAAATGGTTTCTCAATTTTTATTCTCATTTCAATTTCTATCAAGTAGAATTTTTTATTCAACGTACTAATTGTTTTCTGCTCTCCCAGTAGGTGTCCTGACCTCAAGGAATCGTGTACGAAGTGTTCAGAAATTGAGGAATGAGATTTAAAACGGAACTGGAAGATACTGTAGACGCTATTGGAGCCGGGGAACGTTCACGTGCATGTGTAAGAGTAAGTATGGCTTGTCCTCAGGAGCGTAGCATTGGACTGTCATTAAAAACGTCTGTTGATCGATCTGTCGGACTGTTAGCGCTAAACCCTAAATTCTAGTGTTGCCTTCTAGTCGAAAGCTAATATAATAGGTGCGCTCAGGCTTGAATGTAGAGGCGTGTTCACGGTTATAATCGTTGCCCCGGGCGGATACGCGTTTTACCGTACGTGATCCTCTCATGTGGACCTGTCTTCTGTCTGTCAGACTGCGCCACCAAAATTCTGTCGTTCAAGCGTTACTGATCTCGCAAAAAACATAAATAATGAGAAGACATAAATCAATAAAATGACTGTTCGAATCTGGTAGAATCATTTAAATCATCAATGCTACCAAACTTCCAGCTGAACTTGTTCTCTGTATTAAGGACACATAAATTATACCTGTCAAGGTCATTTACTTGTCTACAGTATTTCCTTTTTTACTTTAGGAATGCCAGAAGGAACGTACGTGGGCAGACGAAAGACAAACAAGGAATACGAAAACGTAATGAAAAATTGAAGACTTTGTTAGAAAAATGGTATGTCTATTTGCAGGCAGAAGTATGGCCTTGAACACCCTATTCTGGACGTCTTCATTGTAGTCATTCGGTTATGGTATGTGAATGGTGTACTCTTTTAATATTACTTTAATTAAAAATTACTGCTGAGTAGCAGAGCAATTTTTTCGGTTCAAAACAAAGCAGATTACATGAAGTAGACGAAAATCACTGGGATTTTGTCGTCCAAGCGTCGTTTGATCTGCAGAAATGCATCATAATTAACGATTACAGAAGACTAACGGACCATAGAGCCCATTCAGTGCTACGATACATTAAATGGCCATCATAAATTCTGCCTTTCCGAAGACAAATTAAGAAATCACTCAGCTGGCTAATGAAACAGGGCAGATACAAACCGTGTTCGTTGTCCGCGAAACGACGTTTGACCGGCGTCGCAATTACTCTATGGAAACAGAGAAGACGTAGATACTTTGCACGCAGTTTATCTCTTATTCAGCTCTGACGAAGCTGGTTGCGATACGCCCCGGGCCTCAGCGTCCACGCTTGACCCTGATGAGGCTACTTGCGAAACTGGTGAACCGTCGTTTTGCAAATAATAGATGCATCTAATTTTCCGGAGCCACGGCGACCTCATGCGTCAGCGTGACTCCATACAAAAACCTTGGAATCCTCAAAAAGACATCCATGTCTTCTTATTGTTACGGATGAACGATGGACACAAACCTGTTCGTAATCGAGACTGGCCGTTAGAGTGAACACCCCGGTGCTGGGATTTAGAGAAAAGACGTCGTTCGCCCAGTCAGATATCAAAGTGTAGCTCAGTTGGCTATTGGGCCCATCGGCGTCGGCGTCTGTGGCGACCACTTGGCCTATTCTGCTTCCTCTTGGCATATTCTCTGGAACGTCGAATGAGTATGCTGTGCTTTGGAACGTGGGTGCATTGTCGTTTGTGTCGGTCACCTGGAAAATTAAACAATTTTTTATGTATACCGGTCCTGTTTATGAGGGTGATTCAATGATACCGATCTTTCATTTATCTACCAGTATCTAGCTGATTGTCTATGGCGACGTCAGACTAAATTCCTCTGTTTAACACTATGCTATGAATATAATTGTGAATTAATTTTGGGTATAGAATTGTTCACTCTGGTTAGGGGCGTGTGCAATAGCTTGGCGTCAACGTGTTAAAGCTAGATTAACACAGATCCTGTTGCAAGTTCAACCGGATCCTATATTTGAACGTTATAAAGTCGTCGCTGGCGTTGGCAACGAAATTTCACGATTTCTGTGGAGGGTCATGTTAAAAATCCTCTCACGCTCGGCGTGCTGTATTACGCAGCCGCTTTATCGCGCCTTGAATACACTTTTAAACTTCGTTTCCACGCTACTGGAAGCACGAATTCCTCTTTCAGCCGCTTCAACGTTTGCTTCTGTAAGTTTCTGTTCCGCCAGGATGCTATAGTCTAGTTCTGATTATGATTGTGCGGCACGATCGTAGATCTCTCTCGAGATATTCGGCGATGAACTGTTTAGAAAGCAGAAGGAAGCAGCGGAATATAGTCCCATAGTCTCCCAATTATCGAGCTCATTAATGCAAATACATCATCCAGATCGATCTGAAATATCTACCTCGAAGTCGTGGATCATTAGTATCTGATTGAGATACTTTAATCCTATTTTCAAAGCGATTCACCTAACTAATCGCTCTTGTCAGCGCTGAAATATTTCTTTATTTAAACAACCGCAGCTCCTCGTTATCTAAGAATTTTGCCGAGAGCCGTCTGTTATTGTGGTTATGAATAATATTATTATTATTCTTGGTCAGTCGATTGATATTTTTTTGAAGAAGTTTCAGCGGGAACGTTTTTTCTCTGGATCAATGGGAGATGATAAGTAACGAGGCAAAGCAAACAATTCAGGATCGAAGGTAAGGCTTCCTGCTTTCTTCTGATTGCACTCCACTGCGTTCCTGAATAAACATATTTCAATC
Organism: Macropis europaea; assembly: GCA_916610135.2. Lineage (NCBI taxonomy): Eukaryota > Metazoa > Arthropoda > Insecta > Hymenoptera > Melittidae > Macropis > Macropis europaea. The sequence continues at coordinate 9,466,432 of OU744350.1, read as the reverse complement.
AAACTTTCAGACAACCATAACCGCGCCACGCGGGTCTTGATTTCGTCTGCACCTGGAAGAGGTTCTTGAAGGTTTCTACAGGTCTCCGAGAGAGGACAAAAGCGTAAAATTTCACGCAGAAGGTTCTTAGAGAATCCTTAGATCCTCCATCCAAATCCTAGGATTCAACCGTAACATTTGGCGCCTTAGGATCTTCATAGAATTGTCGAAAGTCGGCTACACGAAATTTCAAGCCCTGAGGATTTTCAGAGAATTTGTAGGATTTACATTTATTCATCAAACTTGGCGCCTGCAAATTTCTGGAGTATAATCCTGAAATTCAGCGCCCTAGGAACTTCGACACGTGCCAGAGTCTCGTCACGCGAAATTTGTCGCCTTAGGATTTTTAGAGAACTCCTAGGATATCGACTAGCGGAAATTGGTTACCTTGGGATCTTCAAGGGACCTTTACTGATCTCGATTCTCTAAAAGTTTCATCCATTTTGCATCTAAACGTTTCTATAATTTTTTAGATACGGGACGTCCAGTCGCTGCGGCATAGATAAAAAATTCCAGTGGGGAAGGAAATCTTACGTCATCTCATCAGAGGATTTCATGGGTCCAAAACTCTCCTCCTACAATTTTTCGCGTGGCTAACCCGGTACAAGGAATCAGCAAGCAGGTCAGTCGTTTCGCAAAGCTCCACGAGGCTCCCTTGTGGCCCATCTACACTGACGTTCAAAAGTTTAGCATCTTTAATCCTTCACCGGACTGATTTTAAAAATTTTTGTTTTGGCAGTCACGACGTTGGAGCATTCAAACTGAAGAAACTAGCAAGATCTACTGTTTATTAAAATTCATTAAAGACTTATTACAGTTCGTCTGATCGAGCTTCTACCGTTTTTGTAAACTGAGTTTACCAAAGTACTCTTGCAAAATTGTTTGCAAAGTTTTTTTATCGATCAGAGCATCCGTTAAATAATAATGAATAGACTGCTCGATAGAAGACAGCTTGAACAGCCTTCACACGAACGATTCGAAAATTTTGAGCAGCGGTGTATCTGGGCTGGACGTTCGAGTCGGTTCGGAAGTCGGAGTACGTCCGGTGAATAGGTTTCCATGGTGTAGTGGGATCGACACGCGGTGGCGGTATAAAAGAATAAAGCGGAGGTGGGCACGGTTTGATTAAGGAGGGTTCGGAGACGTTTGCAAAAAGTGACGGTCGGATGACGAGGAGAGAACCGAAAGCAGAGTAGAGACAGCAACGATGACCAAGTGGAAGAAGAAGTGAACTGAGGCCGAAGACGAAGGAGTAGAAGAAGAAGAGGAGGTGGAGACGGAGGAAGGAGAGATTCTTGGGAGGAGAGAAACTGTGTTCTAAGGTCGAGAGGAGAGGAGAGAAGGGATATAAGGGGCCAGAAGGGGCAGATTCCGCAACTGTCGGCAGCGGGCCTCTTTCATGGGGCCCCAAAGAGCCGAGCTATGATCGGGTCTGGCATTCCTTTTGCCTTTAAGAGACCCCGGATAGAATAGCGGACGGCGGGCAGAGCGAGAACTTTAAAAGAATTCCAGCCATTACACGTCATAAGGATAATTTTTGCGATTGTCTCCGAAGGATCCCTCGGATCCTCCTTCGCCACCAGTGGCTTCTTCCACCTTCGTTAAACGACCGGCCGCCCGCCCCTTCCTTCGTGTTTTTTATCGACGTGGATCGTTTTGCTCCGGGACCAGCGTAATGAATTATAAGGCGGAACGCACCGAGAATCGCGCGCGCGATTTGAACGTCCTCCGTTTTGAGACTTTTGAAGCTTTTACGGCCCGGTTTGTTACAGTAAACCCTTTGACTACGGTCTACTTAGTAACGAGGCGAACGCCGTGTGCGGCCGAGCTGCGGTAGTACACAGTGAGTCATTGCACCGAACGCCGATGGGCGTCGACAGTACACGGTGAACGGCTTTGACAAACGCATGTAGACGCTGATGGCAGTCAAAGGGTCAAAAACACAAGAGGACCTCAATTATCCGAACTATAAGAATGATACCTTTATTTAAGAATATAAAATACAGAGTAGTGAAAAATTAACCCTTAACTATTATAGATGTTGAAACTTACGCAACTACTATAAGAGCTCTGACGGACCGTTAATGTTTATTGCGTTATTATGCACATACAAGTGCCGGATAAAGACCAAATCCAATTGTTCTTGCTTTGTACATTAATAATAAAGAGACCTAAGACAGATTGAGCATTAGACTCTAATTAAAAGGTACATGGCGTGAGAAGAGATAAGTCATGCAGGAAAGGAAATAGGGATGAATGAAAATTTGGAGCGGTCTCACAGACGTTTTATAGTAGTTAAGGGTTAAGTACACTGTCACTAATGATATTATGAGCTTGTAACTGACATCAGGTGATCAATTTCCGGATGATCAGTGTTCGGATAATCGAGGTTCTCTCGTACTTTTCTTATCTTTCGTTTTACTTTGAGTTAGCCTTTCTTCTGGTCCGTACGCCGAGTCTTTGAAATCGGGTAGACCATGCACTTTTGATTCACATTGTGAAAGGATCCACAACGCTTAAAGGATTTATTTTAGTATCTATATTGACCAAGGATTTTTTGTTTCTCTTTCTGAACACTATATAGTGCTGAAGTTTTATACTCATTTTTAACATCCAGTATAGTTTTGTACCAGATCAGTGCTGTATAATATTTATTTTGAAATGTATATTGTTAAAATCTACGTGGTGTAGCATTTGTAGACAATTCCCAGAGTAGAATGAAAGACGTCACATTCCCAGAGATTAATTTATTGCAATCGTTAATTGATTCGGCAATAATCAATAGTGGCAGAATAACGGGACGACTAGATCATAATGACCAAGATAACAGTAGCATCGGGTGTAATTACAGGATAATCAGCTTGGAACGGGACTCGAAGGAACTCCGTCGATACAGAAAAATGAATACTACCGTTTCTTCTCTATTCTTCTCGAACCTGCCTCGCTAACTTTGTAAAACACGCTTCGTTTTATTCTGCTGTCAGTTCTTATGTGAGTCCCGCTCACGCTTGGCGTGAATTTATTACGTTTTTAGTGCTAATTCCGAAGTTAATTTTTAACACGTTCACTTACATTGCTTAATTATTCAATCTAATCGCACTAAACAGATGTAAATGTTACAGGTTGAATAAAGGGAGAAAGTACGCGTCATTCCAGGCGACAAAACCGAAGATCCTGAGGTTCCAATTAAAATCGTATTGGACACTGACAGTATAATTTATATACGTATTAAATCGCTTCTCTACTCCATTCCTCAATAGTAAAAGTACTCTAAACTTTACAGGATGAAGAGAGAAGTATATGAACCCTCTGACCGCGCAACGAAAGTCGAAGATCGCGCGGCTCTAATTAAAACCGTAATGGCCGGTTAAAAAATGACGACGCCGGGAAGGATGACGTATGGAAAAGAGATCTACCTGGATGGTTAGCGTGATGTCGGTGTGCTGTAATCCATCATCGGCTCGAACTTTCAGGACATATTTTTCTCTGGTCTCTCTGTCGAGCGCTTCGGCGAGCGTCAGTTGTCCAGTGGTAGGGTGCAGCTTGAACTGGCTCTCCGTTTCGTTCTCCACGTCGTCGTCCTGGTCGCCACCGGGGCGACGATTCGGCACCAGGGTGTAGGTGAGCGCGCCTATCGTGTCGGGGTCGAACGCTTTTAGCACGGTGACCACCGTGTTCGGCGGCGCTTCCTCGGAAATTTTGAACTTCCAGGTGCCGGTTCCCCAGGTCGGTGCCACGTCATTCTTGTCGAGGACCGTCACACGAACCTGTAATTAAAAATTTATGTTCGATCGTGAAAATTAGCGGTAATTACATGGCGGTCGTTATTTCCAGTGGATCGATGGTAAAAGTCATTCGTAGCTTTTTAGTTCTCCCTCTCTCTCTCTTTCTCACTGTCCCCGTCTCACTCCCTCACCCTGTCTCTCTCTCTTTCTCGCCCTCGGTCTCGCGCTCGTGAGTCGTTCACCTTTATCATGCGTGGACTAATTAATTTCGACGAACGATTCGTGAAATCGCGTGTTGATACAGTCGCTGAATAATCGACAGATTCGATCGTTTGGCCGGTAAGAAGAAAATTAATGGACACATTTCAAGAGTCGTTGCGTTTCAATTAAATGCACTTCTCAATTTCGAACGGCATCGGGAGGCGTGTTAACGATATAAATTGAAATCGGTCGAAGTTTATGTCGATCTGTACGCGCACGGTTTTGTCAGTCGCCGGGATATAATTATGTGCAATCAATATAAATCCGACGGGGGCCCCCGTTGTTGTGCCGAAGTCACGGTATGCATGCTGAAGAATCGTGAGAAAGTTAGTTTTTCGATCCCGCTTCTGCATGTCGAGTTTCATTAAATTCTCAGTCACGTCAACGGCGTCAAGGTTTATGTGACTTACAGGAGCCAGCGTATCGAAACGCGCCGAGGGGACTTCGATTCTATTGGAAAACATTGTAACGCCTTCCTCCATCGATCGATCGCATCTGCTTTGGAACATAAAGGCTTCAAGGTACAGATTTCTTACACGCAGCATCAATTGTTTCACTTCGATGCTGCCTCTGACTTCTCTCTTTCTGTTACAGAGTTTCAGGCGAAATTACAGCCGGCTGAACCGGCTGAAGTATGTAGGATAGTGCAAAATTCGTAGTACAAATGGTAAAAATGGTGTAAAACGTTCCTCTCGAAAGGCAATTTATTTAAAAAAGGACGTTCAAATATTTGAGAAAGTAAATCTGCTTCTCCAGTTCAGTTTAAACGTCAACCACAGCATGGACACAGAAAATTAACGCTTTGTGGTCACTTAAAACTCTTCAGACGCATCAGAACAGGATACACAGTTCTACTTTGAAATTTAGAATGAAAGTTAAAAATAATGGTCGTTGTATACCGGGACGTATGGTAAAGAAAATTTCAAAACAATTAGAACAGGATGTGATCTTGAGGTGCCAATCAATTCTGATGATAATTGAAATGTAGTGCCTCATCAAAAAGAAGCATAATATCAATTTGTAATTCACACATACTCCATAGATTTTCAAATATGTTCTTCTAGAAAGCAAAGAGCTATTCGAGAAAATGAGTTACATCATTTAGAATTGCTTCGAGGTGTGGAAGCGAATCCTTTCAATCGTGCCCACGAATTTGGGGCCACCCTATGCGTGAAGGCGATAGTAATTAGTGAAAGATGAGATTCTATTTCCCCGTTATTTGTTCGTCCGCCGCTGACACGCGTAATCTCGTGTGTGGACGTCTTCAGGAACTAAATATGGAAGCACGGTAGATGATTTTCGAGCTTACACAATCCCTGGCCAAACGCATCGATCTTTCTAGTAATTAGTCGGTCTTCGGCCGTCATTGATGAAGTACGTGCCATCGATTATTGCTCTGAAACGCCTAAGTGTACCGTGAAATCTGTACTCTCCAAATTATGTACGAAGTATGACGAAACAATAGCTTTTTCGTGATTTCCACTGTGACACTTTATGTAAATTTGAGTTTTTTAACCCTAGAAACGGGATAAAGGAGAGAAAGTTACTTCTATGTGAAATTGGACGGTTTTAGCCACTGCCTAGTTTTTGTCGATTTTCTAATTCATAGGAGTGTAAAACACGATAAACAGTGTCTTAATTTGAATTTCTTATCACATCACACTGCTCAAATTAATTAGAGGATCACTCACTGAAATTATTGTCCATTAAAGTACCAAATACTGTGAAACCTACTAATGCTGTAGATAGATTAGATTTATTGTTTAGATTCCATAAGGATGTAAATGTTAATAATTACAACAGCAATAGAAGTGACAGTAAAAAGCCGCATTGTTGTCATAATTTCTCTAAAGAAAATATTATAAATGCAAACATTTATATACAAAGTAAAAATCGAGAGAAAATGTTGAAACATTAAGTACACAATATCTTGTTTATTACTCCTATAATTTCATCGATCGTTAAAGAGTACTACAAAACTATTTTGAACAAAATATTGTGCTTCCTTTCTTATGAAAATTCTTTCTCCGTTCAAGGGGTTAATTACGTAACAACGTTTCAGGTTTGTAATAGTTGCAACCACCTCAAAATTATCGTTGTCAGTGATTCAAATTTTTTGGTGTTTCATGGTACATGCACGAGGTGTTAAATTTATGCAAAGTACTTTAGAATAGACCTATCACCCTCACTGTGATTACAGGAAGGCAGCGTGACGTTGATTGCTTTTCCAGTTATCGATGGTTCAAGCTGAAAAAAAACATGAACATATCCTAAAGCATAGTTCGCACGATCGGCTAGATAAAAGTCATCGCGTGTTGAAGTCAGGTAGCATCTCGATTGCTTGAAGGAATGCACTGTACCGTTCATAATTACTTGAACGATAGTGAACATATTTATACTTTGAGCTCACAAATTTATCCCCCAGAGTTGTGAAACTGAAGAAATTTAAAGAAATAGGTGCATCCAATAGGATTGAAACCAAGTCATCCACGTGGAAGTCTGAGTATATCATTCTATAGTCATCTCATCATATCTCAGTCATTAAGCTTTTGACATGTAATTCCTAAAAAAATGCTTGACTGCTGGGTCCCATAATTTTAACACAATACTCTGTATAGAAAATATTACCAGTGTGAAAGATTTCAGTGAAATTGATGACTGTAAGGATTCGTAGGTTCCTTCTTACTTAAAACCCAAGAGTACTGTTACAGGCAACAGTTAAAAAACTTGGATACCTCTAGAAAGTAACGAGCAACCAATAGAAGATCAAAGGAGATCGGAAGCATTCTTTCGAGTAAATTCCTCGATCGTTTTCGTTTACCAGGACAGAAATACTTATTGGTCGCGATCATTCAAGGAGAACAGTCATCGAACCTTCTTAGCAACGTTAGGCAACTCTTTCTGATCTCTTATATTCTCTGTCATTCTAATCACGTGTTGTATAGCTCTTCAAGTTACAACAATTTTTTTAAATTCCAAAGATCTTCCACAGAATAGTAAGGAATAATGTTGTATCGGTAACCTTGAAGAATATCCAATGATGTCGATTTAGTGCTTTACGAAAGTAATAGCTTGTGAATCTCAATTGGTTCTCGATATTTTCTGGGAAGTATCTCAAGTAGAAACATACCTTCCAAGAAGTATATTTTTTCAACACAAAATTGTTTAAAGCTAGAATAATATTAACTTTTCGTTCCAAGTTTATTAGAGATTTTTAAATGACAAATTTCACTGTGTAAGCAGATATTCCTCCGAAAGTCTTCAATTGTTCTAATTTAATTCGAAAAGTTTCAATTAGAAAATCTGCTTACACAATGAATTTAGACATTTAAAACTGTACAATCAAAATTTCAAATTTTTCGTCTAAACCTAATAGTTATCAAGATATTAGATAAAATAGATTCGTCAACCCAAACTTTGAGGGCTGTTTTCACCCCTTTAACATGCATGTTACCGATAAAGTAAACATCAGCGCATGTCAACAGGCTGATGTCCCTTGTCAGCTACTGCCTACTGCATATAGCACCATTCTTTCAGACGTACGCTGATTCTTCCAGTCTCATCGATATACACTTTTTCGCATGGTAAAGCCGCTTTGCAACTATCATCGATATGGACATCTGGTATTGTGGGTCTTCTGGAGGCTTAAGTATTTGCCAAATCTTCGCAAGTTGAACGCTGCTTCAATATCAGTTTAGAAGATTCGCGTATACGCGTCACCGTCGTCGTGACGATCCCGCGCTCACAGAAGAAGGTAGACACGGGGAACGGCAACAATAAGCAGACAAATCAGTGCGGTCATATAGCTGTCTCGGGGATAGAATATTCCCTCTTCTTTCGCCGGGACCAGGAGGATGAGGAGGGTGGCGAGAGGAAAGGAGCGAGGTATATGGGCGGTAAGAAACGCCCGGAGAGCATTCGGAGTGCAAGGAAAGATGGTATCTGCGTGAGCGCGGTCGGGGATCAGCGGATCGGATCGAGTCGCTCAGCGGGGGTTTCTTTGGGTCATGCACGAAGTGAGTCCCATTCTTCTGTTTCCCCTCTGGCCCTGCTATGCCCCACGCCCCCTCTCCCTTCCCTTTCCAGCCACCACTCTCTCTCTTCCTCCGTCTCCGGGCCTCACTCTCTCCCTCTCTTTTTTACTCTCTGTCTCCGTCTCCCTTCGTCTCGCGTGCTTCACCGTCAGCTTCCTGGCTCTTTCTCCCCAGCACGCTTCTTCTGTCTTTTCTCAGGCCCCGTACCGCCTTCTTCCTTCTTCCACCGACACAGCCGAGAGTCCACCTCGTTGTCCCTTTTACCGAACCGGGGTCCTATGGGTTCTCTATGAGGGGTCGAACCACTGACATCGGCCGATTAATAACGTATCTTCGTGGGGGCCCCCATAGACCACGACGCGGCCGGGACCGAGTGGACGACCGCTTTCATGCCACGGAATTCTCTATACCCGGGGACAATGTGGTATACAGGGTGTCTCGGGTGATTCGATGGGATAAAGTGGATGAAAAGTGGACCAGGGATACACGATTGATCCGGTACAGTGGTACCTGGATTATCTGATCTCTGGTCGTTCGAAAATTGGTTATTCTGTGCTGGTTCCAGGGTAAAATTATCACTGTTACGTTTACTCGATTTTGTACTACCATCGGTATGATGTTTTAAGAGAGATCTTCTACATTTTAGCACACATGAAATGGAAGAAGGAGATATACTGCGCACCAGAAGATGACCTTGAGCAGCTTAATTTCAGTGACTCTGCTATGAGATGTTGACTTTTTAAATCTTCATATTAAATGCACGTACTGTAGAACCTCAACTATAGGAACACTTATCGTTTAAAAAGATCATATACTCCTTTTAACACGTTGATTGAGACAGTGAAAACAGTCGGTGGTAGTCAGACAAATTTGATTGAAATCGATGATCTGAGAAATTCGATGAAAAATTATGTCAAACCTGGTATACCAGAACGTTTGATAGTACCAATGTAGCCAGAGAAGAATTCCAGACAACGATCATACATGTTAGAAGACATATTTAGAGTATACTGGACATTCATGTTCAATTTTAACTGTCTCACGTTTGCTCAGTGTCGCAGGAGGTATTCAGAGCTCTGAGCAAGGCTAGAAACGTATTTTTTCACACGGACTCACCCAGTATACGTATTAACAATTCCTGACAGGCTTTTTTCGTCCCCCGGTGAGATAAAGATGTTTAGTAAATGGACATGCATTAGCCAAGTCGGAATCACCGCGATTCCCCCTATTTTTAGCAAGCGAGTTTTCGAGGTTTTAGCAGGTCAGTTGATTTTTTTAATTTTTTATCAAACCGATCGCGTAAAAATGGATACGAATTCACGTTTTAAGTCGAGGTCCGTCTTTCAGGGAACGACGCCTGCATGGAGAGGCACGAAGACTCCAGGCGAAGCTAATAACGTTTCCACGAATGGTTTCCCATAGGGTATGGCGGAGTTGAAGGCACGCTGTAATCCCGTCTAGCGGCTGGAGACAATAAGATATATATCTACGGCTGTTACGACTAATAGCTTTGTTTTCTCGATGCCACGACACAGAGTCGTCCGTAGATATGTCCACGTCAAAGCGGTCCTCGTCGATGAATACTCGCGCTCGCGTTCGAGTTAAGTCGTCTTTCGATCATTTATTACATTCTGTCGCGAATGCCTTTCTTCCTCGTCTCTCCCCTGGCAACGCATGCGATGCCGTATGAAACACGAGGGAAAAAACCTGCGAGGTTGAAAAGGAAGGGGAACGAGGGACGCGTACATCTCGGCCGCAGAGAAGCATAAATTTTTGCATTTCGAACATGCAAACTTCGTTTCGAATATCATCTACGGTGCTCGAAATTGACAGTATTTAGAGGACAATCTGTTTGTATGATCGAACGACTACATTTTCAAATTTACTGTAAATTATAAAGTAGATTGTTCACGCATCACAGTGTATTTTTTACACTTTGTTAGAATAGAATATTGTAAATTGCCCAGACATCCTAGAAGTTTTCTAAATTCTTATACAATATTTCTTGTTGAGAAGTTAAACTGTATTAACACCTGTTGCGGTCGGAACGTGCCTTCCAGATACAAGCAATACACAGACGGTGGCCCACGTGGTATGGTCCACGTGTACCACTACAACTAATTGTAATTTAAATTCACGTTGTCTACAGATCACGTTATATTTTCTAAGTGAAACAACAACTGTTTTGTAGCGGAGATTCAAGTGAATCCAGCAAAAATCCGCTACTCATTCGCAGTGAAATATTCCGTGTATAGTCAGACACGCGCTAATAATGTCATCTTAATTTTGCATCCAAACTTCATAAGGATTAGTACATACTTCATAAAATCGAATATTATGTGTGGCAGGTGAACTAATTAGCAAGCTATATTTAGAGGAATCATCTTATGTCTGTGTGCAATACGTTTTTCACCGCATCATGTAAGTACTTGTACCATGAAACTCCAGAATAATTTTATGGAGACTTTCTTATTGAATACTATAATGGTGACTGTAATTCTACTTTAAAATTTCATGAGGATTGTTATATATATATATAATTAAATCCAATTTAATATGTCACAGGTGAATTAGTTAATAAGCAATATCCAGAGGAATCATCCTATATCTTTATGCAAACCGTTTTCCGCTGCATCCTGTGCACCATGAAGCTGCTTATTATTTTATGGAGCTCGTCTTATTGAATATTATCATGGTGACGTTAATTTTACTTTAAAATTTAATGAGGATTGGTATAAATTTGGTTAAGTCGAATTTTATATGTCGCAGGTGAATTAATTGGCGAGCGATATTCAGAAGGAGCTCTCTCGAATCGAGAATGGAATTTTATTTCTCATGTGGAACACGAGTCAGCGCGTGTCCATCGATCGCACGCGGAGAACGGAAGCCCTCCGGTATCTCCATAAAATAGAGAAGACTTCTGCTCTGTCGTTTTCGTACGGTGCATCGTATCGTCTCCTCGTAACTCCCTGTGCACCAGCGTGCACCGTTTAGGGCAGCGGGGGTTGCGACGAACTGTGAAATAATTGACGGAGAGATGCGAAAAGCATTTGCAATTCTGATAAAACTCGTTAAATATAATCACCGGTGCCCTCGTCCTTGATCTTCGGCCGTTAATATTTCACGCGCGCCGAAGATTTTCGCTCGTAATTTTCCCTGGTAAAATTAAGGGGTGGGTGGAGGGGGGCCAGCGGGCACGAGGATAATAAAATACAACGATCATCCGGCCTATACAACAACGTAACGCGTATTAATGAGCATTCTTTATGCACGGACGGCTCCAGATCTCTTATGTAATCGTCCGCAACCAGTTACACGCCGTACGCCTCGTTGCGAGTATGTATCTTTATTACGAGTGATATGTTAGTTGAGCGTGCGAGATTTTCGCATACTTAGAGAGCTTGCGCACGCACAGACATGCGTGCGTCTGTTTTACAGGTATACAGTTTGTTATTTCTTAAATTATCCAAGATACGGGAAGGTCGTTTACATTTCTTTAGAATATTATTTTAAGAAATACGAAGATCATGGTAAACTTTTTAAATGGAACTGTGTGTCAATATTATAGTCATTTTATTACAGGAACTGTTTAGAGGATACTTAAATTCACGAAATACAATTTTTTGGATAATCGAATTTGGATGTTTGCTCTATAGTGGCATTTTTTTGATACATTACACCAGGTAAATGTTTTAAGTTAAAAGAAAATTTTGTTCGAACGGTGCTAAACGTTTGCAAATTATAATAAAAATCATGAATCTGAATTTCAGGCAAGTTTAAGCGTGGTCCATTAATTTTCAAAGTATATTTTATCGGAAACAACGAAACGAAATGTATTGTATCATTTTGACTTACAATTAATTTCAGGCTGTTGACACTGTTCGGATAATCGGCAGGATGAATTAGGAAATTCAAGTAGCTGGAGCACAGTGTACGTTACATGGAACCGGCGGAAGATGAATAAGTCGGGAGGTCGATCGACTTTTTTTTACCTTCTTCTTCTTCTTTGGTTCAAGGTAGACGGATTATTTTCGCTCGGAGCGATCGCGTGGGAGTCGACTCGGATTTTTTGGTACGACGAAGACTCACGATCGGTAATTAGGGGAAAATTACCAGCCAGTAGGAATATTTTAGGCAATGGGTAATGAACGAGCAATTTAAACGGGAATAATTTCGTACGGGTAGTTTAAAAGGAGGATAGTTCATTTCATTTATAGTCTTTTTTAGACACGCATAGTTCGACAACTTGGTCCGGAGACGTGAAGCTACAGACAACGAATTATTGACATGTTCTTATTGTTAATGTTGTTAATGTATGTGAAGATTTGATAATATATTCGTGATCAACCCTTTGGCTATGGAATACTTTAAAACTCAAGCAATAATAAACCATAATGGCGATTAAACAATTTATTGACATAAAGGTGAGTATTTTTCATATCTCTGTAACGAGTCATTTAAATATTATACTGCTCGCTGTCATTACCTTGTTACAATATTAGTGTTGCTCAACATTTTGTATAAACAATTACTTAATAAATTAAAATAAATTTCAGGCGATGGTCATCGGTGACGCCCATCACGTCTTCGTGACGAAGATTGTGCTCGATGTGTTAGAAAGACACATTATTAATTAACAGAAAATTAAGCCAAAAGAAGCTCCCCTGGTTGACAAAGAACTGTCAAAAGCCAGTTGTACGCATCAGTGCACGTTTTTCGTTCATCAAATCATTGGAACACTTAAATGATTATCTGCAGCGCACTTGGGGATCAATAAAATCATGAGGGGTTAATAGTAAATACAGATATTTTTCATGTTTGTTCTTTGCAGGTGGATCATTACCATTTGTCGCTGTCGAGAAGCTTAATTTTACGAGTTTTCTGTCACAACGAATAGTATTTAATAAGACCTGGAACTAATACTAGAATTACTACGAATTATCGAGGAGACGTAATCGGTGATCGAGCTTCAAATGGATCATTAATCGATCAAACGGAATTTGTTACAATTTGTCGTCTTAGTGAAGCTTAATGTCACGAGTTTCCTGCCAAAACGAACAGTATTTAATAAGAGGTAGAACTAATAGTAGAATTACTGCGAATGATCGAGGAGATGTAACCAGTGATCGAGCTTCAAATGGATCATTAATCGATGAAACAGAACTGGTTACAATTTGTCGTCTTAGAGAAGCTTAATTTCACGAGTTTTCCGTCAGAATGAACAGTATTTAATAAGAGGTGGAACTAATAGTAGAATTACTCCGTATGATCGAGGAGACGTAATCGGTGATCGAGCTTCAAATGGATAATTAATCGATCGAACGGAACTTGTTACAATTTGTCGTTTTAGAGAAGCTTAATTTCACGAGTTTCCTGTCAGGACGAACAGTATTTAATAAGAGCTAGAACTAATAGTAAAATTACTGCTAGAATGATCGAGGAGATGTGGTCGGTGATCAAGCTCCAAATCGACCGAACGCAACATATTACTTCTTCTCGATTCCATGAAGATTAATTTCGCGAGCTTCCTATTAGAACGAACAGTAGGTACACTCTCCACGAAGGATCGAGGAGATGCCAGCTCGAAATCGATCGAACTGGTCCCCAACAGCGAGCTACGGCGCGGCTAACGAAAGGCACGGGAGCGGTTTTCCCGATAACGAACGATCCTGGATCGTTTGCAGCACGGAAATTGGATTCGATCGATCGTAAAAATGTCAGGCTCGGTTCGCGTCACGTCGAGGTATTCCCTGGATCGTCTGTCGCGGGAGAAGGACGATGCACCTTGCCTTCGAGGCGTGTGCATACGGGATCCTGTGACGAGCCGTTTTTTCCTCGGTTTCGAGGATGCAATTAAACCAAAAGAAGAAGAAAAAACGCTCCGTGGAAATAAGAGAGAGGCAGAGGATAATAAAAACAGGAGGAGTCGAGGGTCCCGAAGTCACCGAGCGAAGGAAGCCATCGAAGTTTCGACTGCGGTGGAGCTGGCTCTGTTGCAGGTCGATCCGAAACCAGCCTCGCTTTGTTTTTCTACCCCTTTAAGGGTTCTTCTCCTGGTACGCCGACTCTTACCCGACGCACACCAAAAGGATATTGAATTTATACCCGTCCAGACGTCGCCCGATGCGGCTGACCGCAGCTTGCGGGTTAAATGTCCGTTACGAGACGAATATGTCACGGAAAATGGCCGTAAAACTATCGTTGATGCCCTACTTTTTTGTACACCCCTTTTTTGGAACCGCCGCAGTGCAGGCTGATTTTATAATAGTGTCGTGTGACTCGCAGGAGCTGCCTGTAGGTTGTAAGAAGGAGAGGTCGTAGAAGTTAGGTCACTGATTTCGGTGGACTCTTGTCTGGAGAGTCTACAAGGGAAATTGCAGCGTGGACACCGAAACTAAGCGCTTCAAGGTCGTTTCTCGTTTACACAGACTCACTGAAACAAGATGCGAATGTTCTGCTGTTCATATTCAAACACGTTTAATATCGAAACAGTGATAACGAAGGGAAATTCTAAATTCCTGGGAACACCAAAAACTGTTAAACATAAGTGTTGGTCAAATGAATGAAATCGAGCCTATGTGACAGTGGTCATCAAAGTGTTGAAGATTGGATGGATCCAGCCTTCACAGCACTCTGATGGTCCTCAGTCACAGAGATAGTTTCCAGACTCTCTATCCTCCGTCTTCCAAGAATATTATTCATCTGCAAACATTTCATTTTTCAGGGTTCAGCTTCTGTACAGAATATAAGTTACATATTTAGTAACTAAGAATTCAGAGCTTCACTGAACAGAGTAATCTACAAGATGTCCTGAAAGACCGAGGCCAAGTTCTACAGTCTGTCAAAAGGATCGGCTGGGTGAAGAAAATTCAAATGGACCTGTTACTATACAGATCACTCTGCTTCTCCTGTTTTTTACATTTTCTTCGTTTCTTTGGTCTTTTCGCAAGGTATAATTCCCATTTCTCGTCCCTGAACACTTTTCCCGGTCGGTGTTCGCCGATCCGGGCCGATCGTATTCATTACTCTTCGTTTGACCGGTATTGTAACATGATTTTAGCGGATTCCACGAACGCACGGGAATAAAAATAACAGACAGCGAGGATTTTGAAAAGGACGATCCATCACGACGCCATGACGGATCTTGCACAAAGAACATCTGCCTAACCGGACGTTTCACTCGACAGAGAGAGAGTGAAAGAGAGGCGAATCGAAGGAAGACAGCGAAGAATCGCTAAATTAGGATTTGCCGTGCACGTCGAACGTCTTCTTTTTTTTTTTCATTCAAAGGGAAAAAATCGTCTTCTGAGTATTGTCATGGTAATAACGAAGACGTACGCGTTCGAGATGCGGCTGATTTCCTAAGAAACGAAAACGTCTGGCTCGCTTCCACTTTTACTGTCGCTTTCTACTCACTGGCGTTACGTAATCCGTTTAGCTATTGGGACATCGATCAGTCCGTTTTTTACGAGTTCTGTCCATCGCGAAAATCTCTTGGAATTTCGAAGAGTAACTGTGGCAATCGGTAGTAGACGAGAAATTCAGTTCGCTCGAAGAGAACATTTTTTACTTTGATTTGGAGATAGGTTTAACACTTTGTAATGGCATCCCTGTATGGTGATACGTAGATGCAATTATTATTAATTTCATCAGAGGTATTACCAGGAAATTTTGACGAAGTCTAATTGGACTATTAAAAAGCTATGAAAATTACTATTATTACTGATCACAAGAAATATAATTTGAAGTTACAGTACGAACTCGGTTATCTGAACCGTAATTATCATTTTACTTTAGAATCTAAAATACGCAGAGATATAATATTAAATACACAATGTCACGACTGATAATCTTAGCTTGTAACTGACACGGTTTGACGAATATTCGGATGACCAGTGTTTGGATAATCGAGGATCTACTGTACTATATATGCGTTCTATGTAAAGGCTTAAACAGCCACAGTGTTACAGTAGAGACCCTCAAATTAAACCGCTCCAAGTCATTTCCTGGTGTGCACTGTAGTTTCTCTTTCTTTCATTACGTGTGTGCTGAAATGAATCTACGAACGAAAGCGAAAGACATTGATCGGCTTATTTTGGTGGTCTCTATTATAATTAGATTTTACAATTTGAACCTCGTCATTGTATAGTCTTGATATTATTTTCTAGGATGAACGATTCTAATTCATCTGGATGGACATCAACGCAGATTCGGGTGAGATCAGAATGAAAGGGGTGGAGGGTGTGTAGGAGAAAAGAAAGAAAGAAAGAAAGAGGTAAAAGAAGGAGGGCAGCGAGGATAAAAGGGAAAAAAGGGAGCCACGTAAAGCGGTGTGACGTGCGTGGAAGTGGAATAACGAGAGAAAAAGAGATAAGAGGGAAAGAGATGACGAGGTGGGGATTGTCTGGCGAAGGAACCTCTAACAACCTATGATCACGTTATTAATTGAAAGAGGACCGCCGATGCTACCGGTTACGCCAGCGACTTTACGTGCCGTCTTATGGCCATGCGGCACCGGCACGAGGCCCATTTTTTAACGGAAACATTCTCGTCGATACATAAAATCTCGACGAACTGCCCTGGACCCCGTAAACGCTTCCGCTCTTCCAGATAAGCATGATTTGCACGGCCATCGTACTGTATTTCTATGTCGAATTCTAACCCCTTGGACTCGGACGTTTCCTAGAATAAATCTTCTATCGACAGAGTTTTTCCCACATGTTATATTATGTGCAAATAATGAATGAGTAAATTGAAAGGAAACATAGTAAATAAGGTCTGGAGAACGGT
Organism: Macropis europaea; assembly: GCA_916610135.2. Lineage (NCBI taxonomy): Eukaryota > Metazoa > Arthropoda > Insecta > Hymenoptera > Melittidae > Macropis > Macropis europaea. The sequence goes on along the minus strand of OU744350.1, from coordinate 9,449,583 downwards.
AGGGTTCTTCATGATTATTATTTATAACGCAGTGCACTCTTTCTATCAGAGAAACGACTGAATACTAGGCGGCCGATTCAAGATATGATTTTTTCAGTTTAACCCCTTGTCTTTGGATTTCTTTCAAGCAAGTGTGTCCAGATTATTTTATTTTAAAGCGACACTGTGCATCCAACTGCTACAAGGAAGTCGAACATATTTATTGCACTATTTTAAGCCTGCAGGTAAACTGGGTAACGAGTTTTCTTGCCATCACCACAAGGAACAGTTGTTCAGCTCAAACATCCCAATACCTTTTCATAGAGAATAAAAAGATTTAATATGTTTAATATAGATAGATCTGCAGTTAATACAGATTCTGAATTTTCAAGGTTGGAGCACAGGAACTGATCAGTGATAAAGTCATAGGACAAGAAAATGCTTGAAAAGTACAGCGCTAACAGAAGATGTGCGACCAATTTCAGTGTTTCCGTGTTGCTGTTGATAAACCATGACCCTGTAGGTCCCCCGGCTAAATGATCATTAGCGATCGATGCTGGGTTATATGTAGAAAATAAGAAGAAGAAGATACAAAAGATTGAGTAAATACTATTCTACACTACCTAAACATTTAATACTAATTGTATTAAAACTTCATTTCATATTCACATAAATAATCACCCTAATTTCGTTCACACGGGTAATCAAGTCCCACCCAGCACATCCGTGCAATTCCTAAGCTCTTCAACAATTACGTGCCCCCTGACTCTCGCCATTAACGATTTATTTCCAGGTAGAACGACTCCTGCTTCCCCGACGTCGTAGTCAACTTCATCGGGGCCCGAGTACACGCCGATAATTATCAGTGAAAGCTCTTGGTCTACTATTTCGATCGACCTGCCGGTCTTCTGTGTCTCTCCCCCGGTTTACCTCTCAATCGCAGCCGAATGTCAGCCGTGAGATAGTTTTATCGGCTTAATTTCGTGATTTCGTTCGGGACGAGCTATAAATCGCGAGCAACGCTCGATCGCGAGTCACCTTCAGCCGGGTGGGCCCGACGATATCGAGCTTCCAAGAGAAAGTCGCGTCAATTATACGGGGACGTGGCTTATGGCAGTACGTGTCGCCTTCTCTTTCTCTTTCCCTCTCTTTCTCTCTCTCTCTCTGTCTCTCGCTCTCTCTCTCTCTCTCTCTGTATTCCTCTCTCATTCTCTCTTCCTCTCTTTCTCTTTGTCGCGTACATACGCCTTACTTACGTGGGATATGACACGCGCTTCGTGCCAACGAAAGAGAGAGGCCACAGAGGGGTTGCCAGCCTTTTTCTCTCCCCTCTGTGTTTATTTTCTTCTCTTGCACCCGCTGTCTCCGTTTCTCCTCCGCCTCTCCCTCTCACCTTCCCTTTTATCGTTCCACCTTTCCTTCTCGCTTCCTCCTTGTCGCTAACGCGCTGAGATCCAGCGGAACGGCTCGGCGGCGAGCGGAGGGGAAGAGTGTCCGGTACGGGTGGAGGGGAGGCGAAGGAGAATAAAAAGAACGCGCCGGTCGAACAACTCTTGCACGACAGTCACGAGTGTAGGTACGTATGCGTATATGAGCGTGCAGGCGCGTAGAACACGTTCCTCTCCCCGCATAACAGTGGAAAGGGTAGTAGTTATCGGAAAAATGCACGGTATGCGAGCTGTCACTTTTTCCTTACCGGCCGCTGCTCCTTTTCGATTCGAGCTTTCGAGCACACGATGACTGGCCACTGATATCCACCGATAAGAACTCCTGCTTCAACCTTTCGGCTGGACTCTTTGTGTTTGCGTCCGTGAGGGTCAATACAGTATTGTCGGAGACCAGATTCGAGATCGAACTCGGTTTCATAGTAAACTGCGTTTACTCCCTTAACGTGTTGAACGGCCACAGTGAAAACGGCCATACGTAATCGGACACGATATAATATTCTATTTGTAATATTAATCGTACAGAAAAAAAAGATTTGAGTACTCAGCCGTGTTCTTCGGTTCCTACATTATTGTGTCTGTATGAAGTTTGCTCAGAATTATGCGACAATCAATAATTATTTAATTAAATGAAATTTGAGGGGTCGGTCACCGGTGACCGCCACCGCGTTCAACGTGTGACACTCTTAAATAAGTTTAACCCTTCCGTCAGACTCAGGCTAACAGATGATAACGATTCAAGTTGAAGTTCACTTCGCGAGATCTGGACTAATTCTGACCTAAGAGGTGATGCAGGCAGAAGACTTGAATTAACAAAAAAAATGATGCAATACGGATGATAGAAGCCAAACTGTGTAGAGTTCTAGTAAGTAGGTGTTGAAACGTGAAGACAGAAGAAAAGTGGGTATAGACAAGAGCATTGCTCGGGTATAAGATAGCGAATCCGGTTTAGATAATGCCTTAAAATCGGAGTAGGTTCAACTTTGCGTTCCAGAAACTGTCCCATTTATTTTGCTGGCAGTTCGACGAATCTGAGCGAGTTGAAGGAAGCAAGGTTCGTCAGGGTATCGCAGATAGATCCAGATTAAATCCTCCTGTATTCGGAGATTTCCAGGAAGCCCAGAGATTCCCGGGACTAGACCGGTCGCCCTAGGTAGGTAACGGGGAGTTTATCCGAGTTCCTTACAAAAGGTATCCGCAATATGTTTGTAAAAAGTAATAGAGAAGCAACACAGAGATTGTTTCTAATTCTAATTGTTTAGATCATCGTTGGACAAGCTTTTGTATACTTTGAGGAGACAGATTTCGATATGATAGTCGTGTATCGCTTCCTTTGTTACGAGGTCGACGGTGAATTCGCGTATATGGCTGTTCCATGCATTTCGGCAACTATTCTTTAACTGTACACGGATGACAACTTTCGAAAACACAACGCAACAAGTTGTTCGAGAAGTACCGACGTATCCAAACCGCAGGTCAGAGTGCCGTCAAGAGAAGAGGAAGAAAACTGGTCTTACTCGCAGATTCGTAACACGTTGAACGCCGTGTCAGTCACCGGTGACTGACACTTCAAATTTAATTTACTTAAATAATTATTGATTGTCGCAAAATTTTGAACAAGCTTCATACTCAAACAATAATGTAGGAATAGAAGAACACGATCAAGTACTCAAATGTTCTTTTTCTTTATGATTCACATAAGATATATCGTGTCTGATTAGGTATGGCCGTTTTCACTGTGGCGTTCACCGTGTTAAGTAGATGTACGCTACCATAGGAAAAGAGAAGAGGCACAGACTCGTCCGATCACCGAAGTTAAGCTACGATGGCCAAGTATCAACGTTACAATGGGGACCGTCCTTCAGTGCTTCTCTGACGCTGTTGACCCACCTAAAACTGTAGGTCCTCCGGCTAAATGACCGTAGCGGTCGATACAGAATTATACACAAAAGAAGAAGAGGCACAGATGACCAACCTTGACAAACTTTGCCTTAGAAGACTATGTTTCTACAAAGCGTTCTATTTGGAAAATCTAGCGAAATCAGGCTGACGTGTCACTTGCAATTGATGTAGCAATTGACTGGAAGTGGTTGGTCATCCAACACCACTGCCAAATTTCCTCCTCCTAAACGCAGGACACTGAATAGCTGCCGTCTACAATGTCTGCATAGCGTCGTTTTTAATTCTTTTTCATGATTTTGAAAGCTGCGGCCGAAGGTTTCGCGGCTACGCCCTTGTAATACTCGCGAGTGTACATACGTGTATATCGGCCGGTACGTTTCTCGCATTCGGCCCCGGAGGCTGTGGGCTGTGCGATAATGCACAGACATGCACACAGGCATTCCTTGATTTTCTGCGTCTCCTGTAACGTGGGTAGCCAACCTTATATTCGAACGAACGGCACGTGTCTCAACTTCTCCGCGACGTTTTTACCCTAACCACTTTCGCGGGTCGAACCCCACTCCTCTGTACGTTTCTTTTCATCTATCTGGGCTAATTTTGTAACGTTTTACGATTGTGTCGATATACAGCGTGTCCCATTGTGACCCTTCAGCTGTGGAATACGTGGTACGTGTATGTACGGTCTGCAGAAGCAGCATATTACGTGCGATCGGCCAGTACAGTGGTTTCGAGGATTGATTGTCGTTTATGAATCATGTAGGAATATTATGAGCTGGATTAAAATACAAAAATGTTGGATGGCCAACTACTTGCAGTCAATTGCCATATTCAGCGCAACGTTCACATCAAGACAGTCTGTTTTCGCGAGATTTTCCAAATAGAACGCTTTCTACAAAGAAACTCTGACCTCAGTCATCAAGACAGAATTCGTTTAGGCTGATCATTTATGCTTCTTCTTTTTCTCTACGGCAGAATACATACATCTGTATAAGAATTTGCGAATTGGACGAGGTTCTCCTTTTGTCTGATGGCACTTTGACATGCGATTTGGATAAGTCAGTATCTAAATTTGTAAATACAATATCTTGTTGCGTTGTATTTTCGAATGTTGTGATCCTTGTACAGTTGAGGGACAGTTACCGAAGTACTATGCCTCCCTGTAAATCATAAAACTTTCGTCTGAAATGTTTTCTGGTATCACCAATGCTTTCGAAGATATTAAGAAAGAGCAAAATGGTGTTACACCCTGTACAGTTCTCTGAAAAGATTTATCTTTAGCCGGATCAAGGATACCGAGACAATTCTCTGATCGCTTTCTCGATTGCTCGTAGCCGCTATTACCATTACATGCCACCGCTGACGAAACTGACCGTTCATATTTGCCAAATTGTTTCGCCGTGACGCAGCCTGCGCGAGAGTTGAAGAGAATTCGATCAGAAACGTTCCTTCTTCTTCGTGTACGGTACAGGCTGTCCCAAAACGGTCGTACAATCCGAAAACTGCTAGTAAATTAACGTTTATACGATGTGTATTTGCTACGTACGTGTTTATGGGTTTGGTAGCACCGCAAGATCGATCGTTTCTCACAGCTATCACCGTAGCTCCGTAAATTCGCGCGATACAGCATGAGGAGGGAAGGGTTTAAGTGTCGGCGTCGCACCTAATCCGACGTGCATATCGAAACGCATAAATCGTCATAAAAGGTTAATTGAAATTCCACGAAATCTGGCAGATAATTTGGCTCCGGTTATCGATACGATACCTAATTCTATCGTATATCCAGTTCTGTCGTTTGTCGATTGTGCAACGCCACGCGAGCTGCTCGATTCGATGAATCGAGGTACAGTCAACGTACGCTGCTTACGGTATTGTCTTCGTAATATACAGGGTGGGCCGGTGACTATTAACACCTTCATTTTTTGGAAAACTATAACTTAGAAGAATATTTAAGTTATTGTAACTTATATTTACGTTACTATAAGATAGAAGAATATTTTTCGGATGAAAACTATACCTTACGAAGATGGCTGTTATGTGACGATAATCTTTTTTTGTGGATGGAATCGAGTTTTTGTAACCATTCCCGAGACCAGGATGAATTACTTTATTTTTCAGGTGAAGTTTATTTATGCAATAAATGCTGAGAAAATTGAACCGGTTATATGATATAATAATACTACTGTGATCGTTATCGCTGGTGAGATCATACTAAATTTCATCTGAAACTAAAGGATGTAAAAAGCATATAATGTCCAAGGATAATGTTTTAATCAATCTTTTCAAAATCGATTTTCCTGAAAACGACACCTTAAACAACGAATTTCAATTAATATTTTCAATTTGTTTTTTCACATAGAATTATTCCTTGCGTAGTTGTACTGCTCATGATGGAACACCCTTTGTATAAACATATCAGAAACCGAATTAATCGACTGATATTAAAAATTAATGAAATTTAAAAAATTACTGAAAGTGGTTGATCAATTTGCCCTGTTGGAAAGTTTGCAAACCGTTATCTGAAACACTCTGTACAACTGGTGCTATTTTTAGGTCGTTGCAGAGCTAGAATAGATGTATTTCCACGTTCAACGCCATTATTCCCTTCCACGAGTGTTCGTTCGACGGTTCAAGGATATTAAGTTTATCTATCTGGTTCCGGATAAACTAGGCTACTTTCACGATTAGCTGACAGCGCGAAACGCCAAATAACGACCATACAGACGGATAAATCTTTTGTTTGCGGCGACTGTCGGCGTAGGTGTGGATGAACCTTTCCTCTTGACGGTATGCATGACTAAGAGTGCGAAAGGTCGTCTCCAGTGATCACACCAAACGTGATTCATGAGTAAATGCTTTCCAGTAACTTGTCATTTCGTAATAATTGTTTCATAATTAAACGCCGTTTACACGTTGGCGGAGAGAATTTATAAGAAAAGAGTTTGTTTCAAATTAGTTAACGAAATTGAAAAATTCTAACAAGGGTGGTCACCCTTGGTGTGAAAGCCGATAAAAAAAATACATATCTAATAAATATGCAACAATAATATGGTGCTAGATTTCAGTTAAAGAAACTCATTTACTGGAAAACTGTTTACACGGCTGAATTCAGCATTAATAAATACATACATAGACTTTGCGTTAACACTTTTGTTTTACAGTGAACAATTTTCGAAATATGTTTACCATTAAATAGGTTCCTTATTCCTTAGTTCGACAGCGGTTTTCACCTCTTCAGTGTGGAAGTCAGCAAAACACGTGTCGATTATTTTTCTGAATTCTATATTCTTATCGAAATTTCATCGAAGTCGGCGTGAGTGTTGGGTAACCCTCCGTGTATGTGTACGTAAATCAACATTGTTAAACGGTCGGGTACAGGGATACAGGAACGAAAGAGGGACGAGTATAAATTATATAAAAGTATAAATAAAACTGAATAGCGGAGGGAAGAGAAAACAAGAACGTAAATCATCTGGTATGAAGTATCCTCGGATTCATTGCATTTATAATAACCACTTAAAAGCGTAGCTGCTCGAGAAAAAATGGAAGGAAGATAGCGGACGTGAATATTAAATTTGCAAATTCCAGAGGAATTGCTCGAGATGTTTTCCACGAGTTTTTCTTTAAGTTCTCAAGACAATGGTCAGACTTAATTGTCTTATTTGATTGAATCATTCGATGAAGTGGTACGGCATAAAACTCGCGTATATTTTCTGTCCAAGCTATAATTTATCAAATTTGCAAATGCAAATGCAACCGTCTGGTTAATCGTCGAACACTTTTAAAAATTCCAGGACTAGTCCCCGTCGATAAGGAATCTATTTCGGACATGCCCGAACAGGCCAACGGGAGAGACTATAACCGTCACGTGGGAACGAAATTTTATCGATAAGACAGACCCTAACAGGACATTATCGGTCCACAAAACTGAATCGCCATTATCGAGTTCGACATTGATCAACTGCATAGTTATTGCCCGGTGAAAAAGCGTTATCCAGTTTGTAAATGCGAATTCCGAGGAATCGACTCGCGTGGACGAACCCTAATCTTGTTCGGATCGTTCGAGAGCTGTTAAAAGAACGGTCGAAAAAACTTATCTCTACGACTCAATTAGCGAGCCTCTTAGGAACGTCTAAAATTTCTTTCGAACAAGACCAGCGAGAAACAAGAGAAAGAAGAGCGGCGTAAAAAAACAATGGGCGAAGATGAAGAGGAAAATTCAGGGGATATAGACACAATGAAGGTGTTAATGAACGAACCAGTGTATAGATAATATAGGATTACTAACAACCATACTCAGGACTGTTAATAATTTTTAATCGTCTATCAAATATTAGTCATGAAAGGGAATATTATTTATATAACAAATATTCTATCGAAGTTTATAGTATCTGGAGTTTTCATGGTACTCTCGACTATTCAGACTGTAATTACTAATAGAATGGATCATATTGTAACTACGTTTTGCACAAAACTAATAATGTGATTTTAGAATGTAAAATACAGAGTGGTAAATTAAGAATACAGTGCAATTAATGAGAATTTTAGCTTGTGACTAACGTAGGATGTCCAATTTTCGGATAAACGAGGTCCTACTGTATTTAACGCCTGAGTCGTATACTTGTTTGTTCTGCTAATTACGACGCTCAAAACAATTAGAGGATTCGGGTTTTGGGTGACTCTGAGTAGTGTTTTTTGAGTAACATATTTCGAGCGCTATGCCAAATTCAAAAGCACTACAAACCACACAATTTTTTCCAGATGTCACTGCATCCATTCAGAGTGTCAGAGTCATCCTACGAGGTAAATTTTCCAAGAAAAGCCCCTGGAACGCAAAGCGCTGGAAAATCAACGTGTGTGGCACTGTTTCACGATTTTTCGAAAGCAAACAACTCTTATTGTTCGTTTGTACAAATTGTACGAGGAACGAAGAAACTCGCAGACACCGGGAGCGGCGGACAGAGGGACAAAGAGAGAGAGGGAGATAGACGAAGACAGAGAAGGGAAGAGACAAAAGGGAAGAGGAGTTCGTAGGGCGTAGAGGGGAGAAAGAGCAGAGGAGGCAGAGGACAAGGATGTAAATCATAATATGTAAATCCGTGTGATTTCGTTTGACTCCGGCTGGCTCGGATGACCGGCGCTCCGAACTGATGGCCACTTGGCGAGAAACTCGAAAAGGCATTCCAAGACTCGCGTCTCTTTCGCTTCTCCTCTTCGTCGTCCTCTTCTTTCACGGGCTGCTCTCTTCGAGCCTTCGTGTTCTTCTCCACCCGTTGATTTTCTTTCTCCGGTCGCCGCCGATATGCTGCTCGTCATCGTCGTCGTAGAAACGTTCCCCGTGAAACCTCGAAAAACCCCCCTCGTGAAAACCGTGAAGCGTCGTAAATAATCTCGATCGGGCTTCACCTTCGTCCCTCTTCTGCTTCTTCTTCTTCTTCTACCGTTGTTCTCCTTTAACGATGGGACCAACGATATTGTAAGCGAACCCGAATTTGAACCGATAATTGCGAACTCTGTATGATTACTTACAAGGACAGGTCACGACAGTTGGCTCATCGACTACGATGAACTTTTTTCTGCTGCCTACGAGCGCTTTTTCTGATACGTGTTCTTTATAAGGATATTTTAAGATCTAATGGAATGATTCTGTACCTTGGTAGGAAAAGGGCCAATGTCCAGTTTGCAATTTTTTGAGAAAAGGTGGTACACATGTCTGTACACAGATGGATGCTCCATGAAGCATGTGACACCTCTGAGCATCCTCAGTGAAGTTCAAAATGTAGTCAATGGATTAGGTTGCTATGAGTATAAATAGTAGAATAGTTAAATCCGTTTACTGGAGGGAAATTTGTTAAAAAAACCAGTAGCTTAGTTCTGTATTTTATAAATGTCTACAGAACAAGGGACTAATGTCAGAAACGTTGTTAGAGTTTGAGTACTGTGTATGCACTACCACCTTCCAAACCTTCATTCAGAGACAGATGTCAAGACCTGGCGGTCTTTTTGTGAGAGAGTCACACGCCTACATAATTTTGAACATCCAACATTTGATGGTCATCCTTGTATTTTCATTGCAGTTCGTGCAACCGTAGGTCAGGACCAGGTCCTGCTACCTATACATGGTATTCTTCAGCCGAGAGATCACGAGATGGTCGAGGGTCCTTTTTTCGGGCCCAGATCTTTCATTACACGCCGGTAATTATCATATAAGTATCCCAACGTTCGAGATATCATAGATGTCTTATCTCTAGTCTAACTTTTTCTTCTTTCTCTCTCAAAGGCCACGAAGAACAGGCTGCCGAACAATATAAATAATTTCCTGGAACCGATTACCTGAGAATGGCGGAGCTGTTCTCGCTCTCCTGTACACCCGAATACGTTAGAAACGCTGTTATGAAGTGAAGTAGAATGAAATGAATTCTGTCAAGCATAGTCACTTTGATCACTTGTGGTTACGAGTTACAGAGAATGCAAATGGATACACTTTTATGTTAGAATAGGATAAGAGTACCTTGGACGTCCTTTTACGAGACGATGATACTCCCTGGACGTAAACGGTCTATTACTATTGTAGACCACAGGAACTAGCACCTCAAGGTCACTTCACTTTCTTGATTCTGTTAAATGATATTCACTTTGCGTCTCAGCGTATGATGTTCAATATTTTTCATATGTACGTGTACAGTACCGTTTATAAGTATTCGAACGCTTAGGTCTATGACGAAAAATCATCATTTCACGAGATTTGTTATTGTGGTCGTAAACATTAAATTATAATATGACAATATATTTAACATTACTTGTCAAGTAAAATTTTTTACAATTATTTTAAACGATTTTCGTGTACATATTTAGTCTTGAATTAGATACAAACTTACTATCGTTCGAATAATTATGGTCGGTAGTGTATGTTATAGCATTTATCCTATCGCAAAACGATAAAGGAAATCACCTAGTTGCGTGATCTTAGAAACAACAGAAAGGCGCTGTTCTTTTAGAATTCTTTAAAAATACTCGGTTCAAAGTATTTTATGAGTTTCTAACATTAATAACGTTGTAGGAGATTCGGAGGACGATCGAACGATTTGCACGGACTCGAGAGGGATTCGTAGCCAGTCGTCGATTGTCAAGGACAACGTGAAACGAGGGATTCGGTTCCGGCGAACGTGGAAATTGAGGGACCTACGGTTCATTGAGAATCGCGTGAAAATTGGGCCGTGTCGATCACGCTTGGAAAAATCGTGATTCCACACTGCAGTGGAACGAAGATGTATAGAAGATACCCGTGTTAATGCTGTTCAAGGGATGATATTGTATAAGAATGATAGATTAATTCAAAGACGATGGGACATCAAATTCCATAGCAGAGTGATTTAAACTCTAAGGAGAATGTTGATTGGCAGGTCAACACTATGGATTAATTAGTTACCTTTATATAAGTTATTTCTTACAAAATAATAAGATACTTCTAAACTTGCTTAATAAGGACACAACCAGAACATCCATAACGCTTAGAGGGTTACTTTTGCTCTCTGTGCTGATTAGACAGTTTTTGTTCCTCTGTGAAAGTACTATTTACTAGCTTCTATAGTGTGGATACTCTATTATTTATATGTTTGAGCTTTATTCGGCGTCCATTAAGAAAATGGAGCGATTTTTGGAAAAAATCGGAAACCAGTCAATTTGACTGCTTTGCTAGTCCTACTGTTAAATTGGAGGTACCTTCAAAAGAGTTTACAAACTTTTTCTGTCACCGGCATGCAACAGAATTTTGTCTCCACATCAAAACGCAGAATACAATCCAAATTTTCTGATACTCCTTCAGGTACACCGGGACCAGCCTCTTCCCACCGAGCGACCACGGAACACTGGCCGAAACTCCGAACCCATCCTCCGCGGACCCGTGCACGCGAGAATCCCTCGAACAAACTTTCAGGAGAAAAAACAATATCTGGTAGGGGTTTTAAAATCGTACAAAGTTATAATCAGGCTGGTGGTAAAGGCAGACGCACGAAAGGCGACGCACACGAAATCCGAGCTGTCAGGGGGGATATCAGCGTGCTGCATAATTAAATGTTGCCTCTCGATGGAGGAGAGTAGCAGAAAAACGAAGAGGAAATGAGCTAAACGGGCAATATATGGAAAAAGGAACGTGCACGATCGGATTGGTAGAACGTCGGAGGTTTAAGGTGGCAGAAAAGGGGGTGGCGAGAGGAGTTGTACGCGAACTCGCGTGTTGTTCGTAGCCAACGGCTCGCATAGTCAAAGGCAATATAAAAGCTATAGAGTGTGGAATTCAGGCTCTCTCAGCTTGAGACCCGAGGTCTGGGCTTGACTCGCTTCTTCGACTCGAGAATCGAGACTCTCTCCTCTCTCTGGCCACGATGAGAAGAGAGAAAGAGAGAGAGAGTCTCGTTCGTTCGGTTGATGGTGGAACGAAGCATTCTGGTTCCCGTCATGCTAGCCGTAGGCTTCGTGAGGGCCGCATAGCATGCTCGAAAGTCGCTTCACAACACGAGAACAGAGAGAGCCTCCACCGTTGGATCCTCTTCGGCCTTTTCGTTCGTTCGTTCGTTCGTTCGTTCGTTCTCTCCGTCCGTTGGTTCGTTTTAAATTGATCGACGACCAAGCGTCCGGCGTATCGTCAAAAATATCGAGATTTAAAGTGGACGAATAGATTACGATGGAATGTCTCGCGTCGACCGGTGATCGTTCGAAGAATTCCAACGATTTCTTTCTCTCTTTCGTTGCACCTTTCCCTCCTTACCTTCCTCTTCGTCTTCGTCTTCCTCTTCTTCTACTTTTGTTATATTCTCCTTCTTCTTTTCGATGCTTCTTTCGTGAATTTTTTTCTTTCCGTTCTCTTTCTTTCTCTTGGTGGCTGGCTCTCTGTGTGCGTGGATCTCTTTTTGGTTTTTAGTCGCTCGTCTTCTCTTTGTCGATATCGACGACGTATCTGCCTCGTGTCCGATCGCCGCGGACGCGTTTAATTCTCCGATCTCTCGTTCTTTTATTTCTCTATCCGGCCGAAGTTTGATGTTTCTGTTCGTGCGGGCTCGCCGCGAGACTTTGGTACCGTTTGGTCCACGCTGCCTTTCAGACTGCCGTTGTATCGGCATGTATTGGGGATCTGTGTTTCATAGATCTGATACACGATGACGTACCAAGATTCTACTGCATAACATAATCTATTTGAAATCATACATCCGCAAAATCAACTTATGCCGCTGTGAAAGTAAATATATTTGCAATGGCGAGGCTTCTGAGAAGTAATGACAATATATTCTTACTAGATAAAAAGAATCATATCTAGTTGCAATCGAACAGCTTGAACTCATTTTTTTGGACAACCGACTCATGCCACTATCAAAATAAGCGGCTGATACGCGTCTATGGTGTTAGATTCTCGAGGATTGAGTACAGAACTGTAATGTAGGGTGACGTGAACCGGTGCATTGAATATTGCCAAATTAAATCATTATTAATTGTCATAAACTGCGATTGAACTCATGGTACGTTCGTATGATTCAATATTCTTATTCTTAAGTATCTGTAATCAAAAGAGCATTTTATAATGTCTGACCAGGCACGGCTATTTTCACTGCGGCAGCAACGTTGTTAGATACGAAGTTCGCTGGACAAGAGCTGCAATAGTTCTGATTCATTTTCTATTCTTTTTTAGGGTGTCGGTGGTAAGAACGTAATCTTGCCTTAGGAGGAAATGTTTATGGCTATGAGGAGCACCGACGAAAGCGTTTCGAAAATGTCCAGATGTCCAGCGTACTCCAAAAATGGTCGTCACTCTGACGACTTTTAGCAAACGCATATGTTCATCCATGCATTAAAAAAGTTAATATTGTTATAATACTATGAGGTAAAAAGTAAACGACGCAGTAGTTAAATAGTTTTTGTTCGTGAGACTTCACACGAGATAACTCGTAACGCGCGCTTAACAGGTTCAAACGAGTCGACTATACCCGAGAGTATTCACTTTGGTGTACTTCGCTTCATAAGAACAGCCCCGGTTCGTGCACGGAGAAACGAATGACAGAGGAGATCAAGCTAAACCGTCGGAAAAATATCGCATTTCCGTGGCGCCACTTTCTAAACCGCGAACAACATGGTTACACGGTTTATTTAGACCGTGACCGCGAAGTGGGGACATTAGAAAGGACGGAATGATAATCGAAGGTCAAGTACTGAACGGTCCTGCGTACCAAAGGAAGAAAACTATCGATTAATCCTCGGAAGGTGAGGATGATAAAGGTTTAATTGCAGTTTTGCAATACTTATTATACCTCACAATTTCGAGGATGATACGAACGCGTCCTGCAGCTATACAAAATATTGACAAGAAAATGTATTGTTTCAGAGTGGGCGGAATTCTCTGTCACAGCGAAATGCAATACGAACATCGTTATCTCTTCAGCTACGCTGTTCACGATTAATGCTAAAATGGGTGACCATCTACAGTATCTTTCCGTTGCTGTTGAAACACGGTGCTTCGAAGTTTACCTAAAACTGTAGATTCACCGGTTAAATAACCAATAGCGGTCGGTGCAGGGTCACGTACAAAGGAAGAAGAAAGGAAAATGTACGATCTTATGGATCGATGGCGCACCGGTACCAAGAACGGAAACGATCGTGATAAATTGAATTATCGTCCCGTGGATCGGTGGATGGATGAAAGTAAAGGTTAATATTGAAAGAAAGCGAAACTCATCGATGAGAACGACCGCGAATCATTTCGATACGGGCGAACAAACACGAAGCGTGTCGATTAATCGTCGGATAAGGGGAGTGAAAGAAAAAGCCAGGGAGAAAGGTAGAGCAGTCGCTGAAGAATACGCTCGAATGGAAAGGTATAGGGCAAAAGAGAATGAAATTTAAAAAGGAGAGTATCGGATCAAGAGCGGATCGCGTTGCGTTAATTAACTGGATAATCAATGGCCACCGATAAAAGCCACGGGACGATTATTATAAACCGGGTGAAACTCGACAGTCTGTACGACGAGGAGTGTTAATCACCTTGAAGATACAGTTAATCGTGCGGAATTCGTCCTGCGGATGCTGTACAGGGTGTCCATAAAGTCACTGCACATTTCTACGAAATGGGGTGACTTTCAACAGAATGACCTAATGACTATTGGCTTATTTTTATGTAAATCTATTTGTAATAATTTAAAATTAGTTTCATAGCTTTCATCTTTTTTCCACATTTTTTTTCAGGCCCATAATTCACTGACGGAGCAGAAGCTCATATCTGGGCCCACGATGGAATTTGGGAAAGATCGTCAAGACTTCTTTTCAGAAATTGGAAAGAACTGAGTCTGTGCATGACGTGGTGAGAAGAAGACGCCTTAGGATCTTTTAGCGATGTTCCACGGGAACTGCAGACACCCAGTTCATAGGATCCTGCATTCGACGCTGAAGAAAAATCCTTTTCGCATGCAATTTAATATCACTCATTATAATACTGTCAGGACTGGACAGTGGGATAAGAAAATTTCGGCGATGAAGGTCACTTCAGGGTCATATAATCAACACGGTTTCGTTATTGCATGTCCTACATGACTATGGCAAACTGTAGTGTTCCATTTAAGGGAAACCAAGTTGACGTCGAGATCTAGAAGCAGCTACTCCAGCTAAAAACATTTCGAGTGCCATGAACATCGTGTTCCTTGAACAACTGGCGAAAAAAACATTTTTCTCGATGTCTCATTTTGTTGATGAAACACCGTGACTCACCCTGTATAGATCTGGTCCGTAATTATGTGCAAAGTAATGAATTCTAGTGTCGTTTACTGTCATAAAACGGACTCGTAAATACTCGAGCTGAGAGCAAGCGAGTCGATGTGCTGTAAAGTATCCACCGTTTCTCTGCTAGCTGATTTGCGGGCCCACACGGGTAAAAACCCTGAAGAAACGGGACCGTAAAAACAGTTGACGTCGATACCGTACTCCTTCGTTTATTCTACTATAGCGTTTGAGTCGATATCGTTGAGATATCAATGGCTGACACGTTCTGTCAGCTCATATCCAAGTGTATAGGAGATTTCAAGCTCACTTCGATTTTTTTAAAAACTTTCAGGGCCGCTCATTCAATTTAACGAAATACCTAATTAACCTTTACAAAATTCTGAAACAGAATTATATAAATTACGTGACTACGACACTTTGTGTACTTGGATTCACCGAGATTTTTGAAGTTCGAGCTTGATTGATCGATGGAGTGAAATTTCGAGGGAGACACTGATTCTTTGATCGGCTGCCCCTATTTTTGGGTGAATCTTTTCGGAAATTCACCCTGAGGCCTGGGACCAACGATCGTGCGAGAGAAAATACTCTGAACTGTAACAGAACCGAAAATTTTTTCAGAATACAAAATGTAGCGAACATGGACTCCTGAAGGTCGAGAGATAAATCACGTAGTGCTTTTGATTTTGTACACGTTCTTAATTATTTCATCTTATAATTTTTTGGGGAAGTTAAAATTCAGGTGCTCAGTGTACTCTTTTCAATTATTTATATCTGTCCACGTTTCTGACGATTTTTTCTTTTCCAGGATACCCGAAAGTGGCTCTTTTTCCACCGTCCATTTGGAACGTTCATAATCAAAGCGATCGAGCAAGACGGTAAATAAGCCTGAAGCGAGGCAGAGACGAACTTTTCAGCGAATAGAATCGGGACGGAGCGCGGTTCTGTCGGGAATGCCAGAAACTCGTCTGCAGGAGGAAATAAGATCTCGAAGAAAGAAAAAAAGAGGGAGAGAAGAACCGAGCTATGAGTGCTGATTCGCGGGAGGGTGGAGGGTGGGTTTAAAAAGAGTGTCAGCCAGCAAAAGACGGTTAAAGGAAAAAACGACGAAGAAGGCCGGGGGCCATAGAGAATACCCTCATTAATAAAGGCTCCATTTTGAAGGTCATCCAGCGGTAGGCGAACTTTTGTGCAGGCATGAATTAGAACGTCGCGAGACAAAGAGGTCCGGGCAAATGTGCAATCAGTACAATGGTGCTCGCACTCATTGTACGCCAGCGAGACTTTGCATCGCAAAAAGACGACTGTGTTGCCGGGCACGTGAAAAAAATTCTCTCGGTACGGCCACTTACAAAACGGACTAATTCTACCCTGGCCGCTGTTTCGGTGGTCGTTTTTCGCGACACCGAATCCCTCGTTTTCACATCATAAGTGATGCTGCTTTTAAATATGACTTCATCGAACGTAAGCGTATAATTATGAAGCCACTGAACATTGATTTTGATGTCTTTGTTTAAATACTTCGGTAGTTTGAGTCCATCGCTTTTAGACTACCGAAATGTAGTTGTTCTTTGAAAATTTGTTGCGAGAAAGCTACCAGAGCTATTGAAACGAAACTTGGAACGATTGTTACTCGTACTTTGAGTTATGCGTAGAATTTTTTCGTAACAAAATACAGTATTCTTTTAGTGTCAAGTGTACTGCATTAAAAAAAGGGGTTTCCCTCTAGAAAGACCGCTTAAGACAATTCATTTCAGGTTGACTTTGACCAATTAGAATCAGTAAATTTTTTATCAGCTAAAAAGCTGTCGAAATATGAAAATAGCTAAGGCTTGACAAGTACAATTGACTTCGAATGCGAGAAATACCATCATGATATTAAATCACCAAAAATGCATCTTATTTGCAAAATTGTTAGCAATAGATGTTTGCTATAGTAATCCAAATGTTAATAATTATAAACGATATTGTATCTGCGTTTCCGTCAGGCTCCCGTAGACTTAATTCCGTTCATCAAACCCCGTTTCATAATTATAGACTGGCTCTGGTTAGCTCTATCCTTCATGGACTTCGAGTCGCCTGATCGGATTTATGACTCTCAGTTGCCAGTCCAAGTGTTTCTGTAGATTCATTTCTGGCACACTGATCTTGTTGACTCGAATAATTATCACCAAGTTCATTGTTACTGCAGGCTCGATGGAAGTTTATGTTCAGTAGGGTTCAGAATATTCTTCCGTGTGTGCGTTCCGAATGATCAACACGGTAGCCCTTCGAGCAGGGCCTTAATGCCTTTAGTAGGCCGTAAAGTATACCTTAATTTTTCTACTATCCGTCCTTCGAATGGTTGCCGTATTAAAAGCATAATAGCACCGCCGCCGTTATTATGATATGATAATTATATATCGCCGAACATCCTGGACTTTCGCCTTCGTCCATCTTGCACCTCTCCGAAGCCTGCTATCTCCCCTGACAGGGAGAGATGTCCAGCTCTCTTAAGGGCCTTTCAGACGATCGGTTCCGTTTCAATTTCGCCTGGAAATTTCGTTTTTAGCCTCCCGTTCAACCCCGTTTCGACGGTCGTTTTGATTTTACGTACCGAAATTATGTTAATGCGTTGATTACCGTGGGAGTTACCGATGACCGACGCCTCAAATTTTATTCAATTAAATAACTATTCATTCTGGCAATACTCTGAGCAACTTTCATATTGTAACACTGATGTAGAAACTGATGCGTCCAACCGAATAAGTAAACATTACTTTTCTGTCTGATTTATATTAAAAACGATAATTTATATCGCGTCTGACTAGGAATGACTGTTTTCACTGTGACAGTTAATTTGTCAACTCTTCACCGACGACACACGTCCAGTTTTATAAATGTAATCATATTCATTATTAAACTGCGAATGTTTATACAATTTTAAATATTCAAATACGCGAGAAGTGTACATTTAACAGAACACAGATTATAAAAGCTGTAAAGCCAGTTCCAATTCTTTAATTAGATTAAAATAAAAGCAATCGACATTTAAAAATCTATATTTGCATAATCATCCGCAGTCTAACTATTATATTAGATACAAATTATTTTTATTTCATTGCAGATATTTGGTAAATTGTCTAAGTTTATTAAAAATCCTGAGCCACTTATTGTTCAGGGCAGTGTGGTATAATGTCGTATTGATTGCGTTTTGTATGGTTGCTTGTTGCGTTTGAGCATTTTTAACGATGGTAGCAGGATCGGCGACGGTGGACGTTTACGATAAATCAGATTTTTAGTGTGATCCGCGGTGGCGGAGAAACTGATTGCTCGTTTCGGGAAAAAGGGGGAATTCGTGTGTATAAAACGAACCGGAGAAACGATGATTTACAGTTTGAACTCCGATATAAAGTCGGAGTTTACAACCGACGCGTGGTAGTGGGCCGTAAAATCGTCCTTAAACCGAACTCTCGGCGACCGGCTAGCTCCTGCGTTTCCACGTCGGATCGTCCTTTCGACGACGATCGAGAATCGACTCTGTCGCAATTTCTTACACCCACGTGGATCGTAGAACGTTACGTCGCTCCCTAGAACAATGCTGGACTAAAAAACAGGAATAGTAATGAATCGTCGAATGAACGGAAGGAGTTTCTGCCGAGGGTGTGGCTGAACCGATGCTACCAGCCAAGAGCAGCCGATTCGTTGGCTGTAAATATGAATTCAAAAAATGTTAAAGAAAATTTGTGGACCTTTCAAGGTCGTCGAGAAATCGATAAACTCCGTGAAAAAGGCTGTGAGTGAAAAAAGGAGTGTCTAAACATTTTGGAAACATTAAGCATCTGTAAGTTTGTCTCATGGTTCTAATTCACTTTCAGGTCGATGAAGTCGTCGTTTTGAGTTGAAAATAATAGTGCTGTGGAGTTAAGAATAAAAAGAGTTGTTCACTAGAAGAGCAAACCTCTATTTTCATAAACCTACTTTTGTTCGAGATCCTCGGACAATGAATTTGGTGAATTATTAAAAGAATTTTTCAGGCACCAGGTAAAAGGGAAGTCTTTTAAAAATGTGTAAGTATCTAGAATATCTAAAGTTTCATTCAGAATGATCCTAAAATTTCGTCTCATGTTCCCAAATGATTTTCCGGTGGACAATATTGCCATTTTGGGGAAGAAGATCCATCTTACAGAATTAATAACCAAATAGTTGTATACTAGAAGAGTGTAGGTTTCCTTTTTCATAAGTCTAATTTCTTCAGAATCCCCCCATAATTTAATCCAACATTTGTAGTTCATTTGTAGGTCAACGAAATCATCTGAGGCGGAATAATAATTCTACAGAGATAAGAATAAAACAAAATATTTACTAGAAGAGTAGGTTCCATTTTTACAAGTTTAGTCCCTCCAAAATTATCTCACAATTTAATGTAACGTATCTAACTCATTTTTAGGTCACCGAAATCGCCATCATGAGCTGAAAGAACCATTCCACGGAGTTAAAAGTAGAATAAATTGTTCACTAGAAGAATAGGTCTTCATTTTCCTGACTCTAATCTCTCCAAAATCATCCCACAATTTAATCTAACGTATCAAACTCAATTTTACATTACCAAAATCGCCAACTGGAGGTGAGAGAACCACCCCACCGAGTTAACAGTAAAATGAATTGTTCGCCAGAAGAGTAGGTATTCATTTTCCTAACTCTAGTCTCTCCAAAGTCAACCCACGATTTTTTTTAACGTATCAAACTCAGTTTTAGATCATCGAGCTCGCTGGCCTGAGGTGAAAGAACCGCCCACCGGAAGAGTATGTCTTCATTTTCCTAACTCTAGTCTCTCCAAAATCATCCCACGATTTCACCTAACGTATCAAACTCATTTTTAGACCACCGAAATCGCCAGTCGGAAGTGAAAGAACCATCTCACGGAGTTAACAGTAAAATGAATCGTCCACCGGAAGAGTAGATCTCCGCTTTCATCGAACTAATTCCTCGAGAATCCTCGCGCAATCGAAACTGTCGTGTCGAATTGATTTTTAGGCGGAAGAAGTCGGGATTTCGGGGTGGAAGAAGGGTGGAAGGACAATTATTCGCGATCAGGGTCGGTGCACACGAGTCAGACGGGAGTTGAAAGCAAAACGAGTTGTTCGCCGGAAGAGCAGGGTCGTCGTTCGGCCTCCGTGTCCTTGATGGCCGTGGAACCGTTTCTACCGGCGGAACCTCGTTTAACGTCGAATGGAATTCGTGAACGACCACGAGGAGATCGCCTCCGCTAGGTTCTCTGGCTCCGTGGAACCGTCGACAGGAGTTCTCGCGCAGAACGATTAATATTCCGCTCGTTTCTTTCCGGGACGAGCGTTCCGCGTAGCAGCGTATCGCGAAACGTCGCTTCCAGGACGACCTCTTCGTCTCCTCTCCCAATCGCGTCACGAACTAACGGGGATCTTCTTGATAAGCGTTCTACCAACTCACCGTTTTTCTTCCTTTTCTTTCTGTTCCATTGAACTGAGCCTACTGTTCTCCCGACGGAGGCAAAATACTGCTTTCGACTGTCGCTTATCTTATTTATTGTTGTTGAGGGCAATTAGATGCAGTATACTGCTGAAGACAGTCAGAGGAGATTTTCAATACTCTTGGACGATGTACAGTATACCATGAGTGAAGGAAATATTGTATGTTTGTATTGTATCTTTAATTTTGAAAAGCATTCCCTTTAAAGAAGTAGTAGGAGGAAAAAGGCGTATATAAGGAAACGCTATGTTCGTATGATATCTTATTTGTTGTTGTTGAAAAGAATTGATGCAATATACTGCTGAAGTCAATTAGAAGAGATTTTCAATACACTTGGACGATGTACATGACACCAAGAGTAAAGATAATATAGTGTATTTGGGTGGTTCTAAAGCATGATCTCTTTCAGGGTGGTGATAGGGTTTTTAGAGGAGCTCTAAGATACATCATACCGTTGAAAATAGTTATAGGAAATTTTCAACACTTTTGGATAATTCACATAAATAAGAGAAAGTAAGTCCCAAGTGGCACTTACGCACAATTTCTGCGCAGAATATTTCATTTAAAAACTTCCTCTCTAATCGATGCTTCCTGTATCTCTCGCTGCACTCTATAATTCTTGCCCGAGGAAGCCACTAATTTTATGTAAATAATCGTCAATCATTCGACAGATGTACACCGCGAAACGATAGATACGATAATTACGTGTAACGTTCCGTTATCGTGCAACATTCATTTTCCCGTGTCTCGGCGGTGTAAAAACCAGCTGACTTTATCCTTTTACCGGTAAACTGCGCTCATTTCCAATAGGGCTGACGCTTAATTCGAGAAAAGAATAAAACAGTGTTCTTTGACGGCGTTCTTGAATATCTATATTTATCTGAAATATTTAAAGCTTCCTGTTTCATCATATAAAATTAACAGAAAGTATAAACGATACACGGTGGCGGGCAAAAGCCTTCGAACACTCGACTCTTCAACCCTGATACGACTTGTAATAAATTTGCGTTTAGGAATACCTGTAATTCCTGTTTGATGCTTGTCATCTTACATTTCAACGACTCCGAGTGAATTACATTAGAATTTAAGCATTTCTGTACGAATCAGTGTAGAAACAGTGGAAATTGCTGTTTCTTATTAAAAAAGAATCAGATCACTCGTTGATCTTTCAAATATGCTGTATTTGAAGCTCACATAACTGAAAAATCGTTTCAATCATAATCTTTCAAGGTGTACCAACGAATTTCATATCCAAAAACTGTCTCTGACGTAAACAAGTTGTTTTTAGACTTCAATTCGGCGCGCACAAATGTACAAGGAACGCCCGTTCGATGTTAGAAAAAAGAAAAAAAAATAGAAAAATTTGTTGGACAGCGTTATCAATTGTTAATATAAATCGACCGTCTGGCAGATCGAGATCCCCTGAATGAAAATGTTTCATGCTCCGTTTGCTTGTTCGCTCGCGGGTGCCACGAAAGGACCAGAAGGGCGTGGCCCTTTCGGTCACTCTCCTCTTTCTCTCTCACCTTTTTCTCCTTCCGCTTCTTTTAATTGTAGCTGAAACGTAGCCATTCGATCCTGCCAAACAACCTGCGAACGCGTGCCAATTATTCGCCGTCCACTTTATACAACTCCGAATCTCGTCCTCCGTTTCTATGCCGCATAATCGACGAACATCCCCCTCACAGGGTTGATCAACTGACAGATTTTCATAGAAACGGAATCATATGTTCATTAGCTGATTTTCAACGCTTTGAGATGTCTGTTGTGGAGACACAGGGATCAGGAATTTCAAGGTCACTTATTTTTCTTGATTTTGAGAAATGTTATAATTAGAGCGATATCCATTATTTGTCACTTTTATTTGAAGTTTCAAAGAACAAATAGACGAGAAGTGACTCTGAAGTGGCTATTTACTATAGTACAGGAGATAATAGTTATAATCATTACCCGATCGCTACGAAAAAAACATATGTTAATAACATGTCATCAAGGTTTATAAATGTAAGTAAAAATAGACGTCTGGTGGCTCGTACTCGATAAAATTTCAAAGTAATTCTTTTCGAAAGCATAGGCCTGAAAGGACGAAATTCATTCCGTGATTTCGACTCATCGTCGGTTTTGCATGGGGAATCATCCCATTGTCGATTACACCACGAATTCTGCCACACCCTCTATAATTCCAGAGCACAGGAGACTAGAGAAGCGGAGATATCACAGAGAAGACTGACACGAGAGGGAAGGAATAAAGAGGAACGATATAGAAGCGGAGAAGAAGCGGTACCGTGGAGGGGCCAGCCGCTTTGGGCCTGCGACCATAAGCGAGAGCTCGTAACGCGTAATATTTTCTTTTGGAGATCTCCGCGGCTCGGAGATCGATTTATGTTAATTTCCGTGCGTGCACCTTTCCTTTTGCTCGTTGCATCGAGTCAGTCGTTGCACCTCTCATCTTATCTCCCTCCATTTCTCTCTCTCTCTTCTTCTCTCCGCAACACACATTTCACCATCGATTCTCGACCGGACGAACGGAATCTACTGTTTCGTCAATGTCTCACGAGGAACAGCAAGGTCCGTGTAACACGTGGACTGCCGTGGGGGTCACCGGTGACCACCACCCGAAATTTTGTTTATCTAAACAACTAGCAATTATTGTGCAATTTTGGACCACACGGATGTCATAATAATAATATAAGGCGATACCTATGTTAGACCCTGCTCAAAATAATTACAGGAGCACATACTTAAACGACTTATTGTTTATCAAAGTGTCAGATACTACAAACGCTCCAAGTATTATGTACAATAAACGTGGGCCGACATTAGTATATAAAATACAATATCTTTTATTACTGATACCTGACAGATCGTTCGAAGCTACTAAAACCCCTGGGTCTCTAATAGTTTTGGGCAGTACATTTAATACAGGACATTATAATCTGTCTGACTGTACATGGTAATTTCTACTGTGGCATTCACCAGTGACCGACACCTCAAATTTAATTTAATTAAATAATTATTGATTGTCGGAAAATTCTGAGCAAATTTCGTACTGACACAAGTTCGGAACAAAACAACAAGACTGACTACTCAAATCTTTCTTTTTCTTTAGGTTTTATACAAAAAATAGTAAATTGTATCGTGTCTGATTAGGTATGCCCATTTTCATTGTGGCGTTCAACGTATTCCTGTAAAAGCTATTAAAACAGGTAACAAGAAATTGAAAAAACTCAGAAATCTCTATGTAACCATTAAAGCTCACACTTTTATCGAAAATTCTTCAACTAAGGAATAATTAAACTAAGAAACAATTTTAACTATAACTTCGTCAATCTTCAGAATTTTCATATAAAACTTTTACAAAATACTCTCCATACTGCCTACAATTAAACAAGCAAATAAAAAATCGATTTTTTATATGTGCCCCCTTAAAACAAGGCATTATAATATGTCTGTCTGTATATGGCAGCTTCCACTGTGGCGTTTATCGTGCCGAAGGAAAATTCATTGTCAACGAAGCTGTTCGTCCGAGGGGTGAGAAGAAACAGGAGAAAATTCGAATCGAAGCACGGCCACGGCCTACTGGATCGATTTAATCGTGCGGCGGACTTGTTCCAGGAATTTTTCAGCCTGTACGCTCTCGATAGCACTATTAATTAATTCAACCGGTCAATTTTTCCCTCGGCGAATTCTTTTGCCCTTCTTCTTTTTCCCTTCTCGTCATTTTTTCTCCCCTTCACACACGCGCGCGGGCACACGTACGTGCACAGGAGAATTTTTGTAAGGGAGCTGTGTTCTTCAGGGACTGTTAAATCCGACTGCATGCGTGAGCACGCGTGTGCGTGAGCGTGCGCAACACGTAGGCAACAGTTCCCGCGGGGCTCAATCGTTATCGCCGGGGCCTTATCTCGTCTTAAGACTTCTTTGCAAGAGCAACGCGAGTAGGCCCTTCTGCAATTATCCCCCTGTCCTCTCTCCCCCATACTCTCTCGCCTCTCTTTCCACCCCCCCCCCCCCCCCCCCCCTCTCTCTCGCTCACTCTCACCCGTTTCCCCTCACCCCTATTCTCTCTCGCTCGAAACGCTTTTGCAACGTGTTTCTCTACGCTCGATCGGGAGAATTCGATTTTTCCGCGGACGCGATACGTCCTGATGCCTGCGGTGAACACGTTCGACACGGTATTTGTTTAACGCGTTGAGTGCCATACGGATCACCGGTGACTGATACATGAAATTTGGTTTGGCTGGGTTGTTGTTCAATTTTATGTGCTCCTATGATTTTATGAGAATTTTTCGGTGATTCTAGAGACATAATACAGTAAATGTGTCGGTTGGTAATTAAATGTTTGGAATTTTTAAGAATTTACAGAATTCTGTGTTGGATGTGTTTCAACGGGGCGTAGAAGTCACTAGTGACTGACCTTAGTTTCATAGTAAATTTTACGTATTTTTTACGAGTTTGTATAATTTTTTCTATTGCAGTAGTGAGAGAATATAAAGAGGGTATCAGTGAACAACGAAGTGTTTGGGATTTTTAAGAATTCACATAGAGAAAGGAGTATTGCAGTGATCCGTACTGGGCAGAGTATTTTTCAGTGTTAAATGTAAGTTGAAACGATCTGTGTCTGCATGATTTTCCCGGATACCGTGGGCGATTTCCAGAACGATAAATTACTGCGTTGATATAAAACACTTTGACCGGAGGAGATTTGATTGGAATTGCGTTTTATTGTCTAGCTTGCGCCTTTCTAATCCGCGATTGATTGAACAATATGAGACTTTTGTTCGTTAAGCATTTTTCGGTACTTGTTTTGTGTGAGCGTATAGTAGAGGCCACCAGAATCCAGCATACATGAAATGAAAGAAAAAGCTGTACTACTCGTCAGAGAATGACTTTGGACGACCGAATTTAAGTGTTTCTGCTACTGTTAGCAGCACACTGCACGTCCGACCAATAACAGTCGCGTTCTACTAGCATATCGTCCATACAATATGCCTGCAATTTTGTGAATGAGACAGAATTTTAGGGAAAAAATTCCTCAAAGGTTTGAATAACATAATCATCGCGGTTACGTGGTTTAATCGAACTGTGTAAGTAATAAAACAGTCACCAAAACTCACATTCAAAATGACCATCGCATAAAATACCTGAAATAGTTAATCAACATTCGCTCAATGTCAAACTGAAAAACAACCCAATGCTACTTTTTCCAATAAAAACATATTTTTATCCAATTTCGTATTGCATATCCATAACACAGTAACCATTAATTTCAATTTCAGATCTGAAGCATAAGCTTCCATTTTTCCTAGTTGCCGCGTTACGTCGCCACCTTGGTGACCACCGAAGAATTTTCTCGTTCAGACGATGGCCTAGGGGGTCGATCATGGAATTCCACGGTTAACGTCGCGAGGAACGCGCGAACGTGGCCTAGTGAGCGTGCACGGGAACAACAATACGTATAGTCTGGACCAGCAACGGGTTACGGGGCCCGAGAGCCGGAGTCGTGGGCCCGAGATGCGAGAGGGAACAGGCCCAGCCTCTCTGCCACTGCTATTATGGCCAATAATTCATTGAGTGACTGTCAGGCCCTCCGCCGACCAACCCAGAATTGCCGCACCCCTCGTGTGCATTGCGCATATACGGGGTGCCGTGAAAATACGGATTCCATCGGCAACCTCCATTCAACGCCTATCCCTGAATAGAATCGAACCTTTTCAATGGCTTCAATTAATCTGCGATTGTCACTGCGGCTTCGACATTGTCTACCTGAACAGTGGACCTCGTGAGATGATTTATTGAGTTGTTGAGACAGTCCCTAGCGTTTGACGATGGTAGGCTCTGGTCTGCGTTTGTTGGAAGTGGAAGAAAATGAATTATACTATAGAATGAAGTAATCATTGATGCTTATAAAATTCTGATTGATGTCTGTGTCAAGATGTTGGTAGAAAATGATAGTTATACGCTCGTGTAATTTAATGTTTTAGAATGTGTCTGACTAGGCACGGTATTTTTCACTGCGGCAGTCGACGTGTTAAGGGTTCGTTACAAGTGACATAGTACTGCCCCAGGAACCTGTTTTCGTGTCAATATTTTACGGAAATAATTTGTAATATCTTTTATATGTACTCAGTTGTCCGAGAAGTCCGTAGTACACTTTTCATTCAACAAAAAAATGTCACCTGGATATTCCAGGTGAAGGGTACAAAGTTCACTAAGAAAAGGGACATGGCGACGTTATACTAAGCGGTAGCGAACCAAGTTTCTTCGACAGCGTGAGGGTATTCTTTGCTCGTTACAGGACAATCCAATCCATTTTCTACAAATATGCACAGGAAACATAAGAATCAGTTCATAATCGAACTATGTTAAAAACGAACAATTCTAAAAACTTCCCTGTTGACCCTTTTCAGCGCTTCTCAATCAATGAAACCAATCACCCTTTTATCTCAATCTTCTCCGTTAACCCAACCATCTGCAAAAACTTCACACTTCTAGTTTCATTTTTCATCGAACGTCTCGTGGGTTCGAGCAGCAAAACAGCCCGAGAGAAGGACAAAGGGACGATGGTAGGAAAAAGTGAGTGGCCCGGCGTGTCTGGGGCCCTCGAGAGACACCCAAATGCTCTTCCAGATTTTCGTTAAAAGAAGATAACGGCGAGGTAACGTAAATGTAATGCACGCACGCACTCACACGACCCTCCAGTAATGTACACGTACGTGAGATCGAGGGCGTGGGGCCCCTGGGCTTCACCGGTGCCAGAAGGGGACTTATATATACCGAGGCACAGCCGGCTTATCGGGCATACATCCTCGCTCGAAGATTAGCATAATGTCTGCTGCAATGCGTAGGTACTCTCTTCCCTTCGCCTTACCCCTCTGACCACCTCCCTCGTCCTGCTACCTTGCTCTTCCTCTTCGCTGCTTCCACCATGCCTACCCACTCTCTCTCTCTCTCTCTCTTTCTCTTTTTCTCCTCTCCTCTCCTCTCTTCTCTTCTTTTCTCTCCTGGCGCGCGGCGTCTCATCCTCGTTCGCTCTCGACTCGAGAGCACCATCCTCATCGGCATCGCAACAGCACCACGATTCCACGCCACCCTTTCGTAGACACCCGAAGGGCCACCGGTTTCAACCTCCAATAATAATAATAACGATAATCGTCGTAATGATAATTATTACGCGCGTGTAATCGTCGTGATTGCGCGTGTAATCGCGAGATGCGAGATGCTGAGGAATTGGTCACCGTCTATTGTTCTTACTATCGTTGGCTGGTCTCCGTTGAAGCGAACAGAGGGTGGGTTGGTATGTTTCGGAGTTTAGTCTGAGGAAACATGTTTTTCTTGTATCAACAGATCGTTTAAATTTAATCGTTTCTGTTCGAATGGCACTTTTGAGGCACCGCGATATTCATGTTTGGAATTTTCTATTTTGTATGAAGCAGTTGTAAAACAGTTTGTGTAAAATAGGTAATTTTTAGAGTTCGTATGGTCTATTTTGTGGCGATTCGAGGAATCGATTGGAAACATTTCCGTTACGGCTGGATCGCGAATGAAACTCGTGTTATTACGCATCGACGCCGCCGTAAACTATACAAAACGCGCTTTAGATTACGCTACTTCGCGGTCGAGGCCGGTGTTATCTCGTTTTAACGAATTTCTGGAAGAGCATTTGGGTGTCCCGGCGGATTTAAAATGTTGCGGCTCCGTGTGCACCGAGGCTGATTTCGTTCAACGTTATCTTTATGCCCGGCGTGAAACGCATACACTGTAGATAGGTTCACAAAATTCTTTCGCGACAATTGTTATCCTTCTATGCTCGATTCGTTGTGCTGTTTATAAACGATATGAAGCAGCTTTGCGGTTTCTTTGGGACGTGCTTGCTACAGGGTGTCTCCAAAGTCCTCACAAATTTTTTTAGACATTCTACAGACGAACATGAAGAAAAAAGTTCTAATAAACGTGGTTCATAAAATTGCTTGGTTTTAAAATAGATTCAAATTGAAACCGATTGAAATTTCTTCATATTAATTATTACACAGGGTGCTTTGTAGTTGATAGCACAGTTGAGAAGGACTGTGATTCTACGTGATAGAATACATCGATAATATAAATAATAAATAAAATTTGTTCCTACGATGCTTGGTCATCGACAAAAATAATCGAGATGCACTTATTACAGAATGTCTAGAAAATCCTGTCTCGAAAGTTGTAGAGAAATGAAAATAAAGATAAAAGTTGTAATAAATATGGCTTTTAAAATTGTTTGGTTTTGAGATAGATAAATAAATATCATGAATCTATAATTGAAAGTACAGGGATTCATTATTAATTATTATCATTGATCTCTTCACTGACGTTGCCATAGTAATATGAACATGTT
This sequence comes from Macropis europaea, assembly GCA_916610135.2. Taxonomy (NCBI): domain Eukaryota; kingdom Metazoa; phylum Arthropoda; class Insecta; order Hymenoptera; family Melittidae; genus Macropis; species Macropis europaea. Next base: position 9,420,642 of record OU744350.1, on the reverse strand, counting down.
TTATTTGATAAAACGCCAATCAGACTGATCAATCCTGTGTATCTTGTTACAATTAAACATATTGTCTTTAAAGAGAAAAAGTGATAACTCAGATAAATCACAAACGACACTTCACCATAGTCCCATCCTGAACAACGTTCGTGCTCAGAAACACCTCGTTGGCAAAGGGTTGAATTCAGTTTTGTGTGATCAGTCAGTAGGTTTGTGTTTGCAGGGATCGAATGAACATCTTGGGTGGTAATCGATAAATTTTCATAGGGTCCGGCCGAAATCGTACAATTGTGACGTACGGTGGCGTGGAGGGCGAGCAGCTCATTTGAATACAATGCGATTCAAATATCCGTCTTCGCGCGTTCTCTCAGCCGCGAAATTCCATGTCTTCTTTCCTAAACGCGGACATCGGGGACATCGATGCTTCCGTGGCTCTGCACGCGACTAACCGGAAGCTCGACGCTCGATCGACCGGAATTTTCGAGTGGAACACGCCCGTCTGCGCGTTCACCTTTTCACCCTTCCATTACAGCAGCGTCTGATCAAAAATCGACAAATACCGTACGGGCCGTATATTTTTCCAAAATAAAGGATAAAATGAAATTTATACAACAAATTTAATTGTACAAATCATAACTCTTAACAATTTGAGTGCCACGCTCCATTAGCTGAAAATTGCAGACTTCCTCGATTTTTATACAAAATTAATGTAACCATGAATTCTACCTTTTTTAATCAATAATGTCAGTAACATTCATAATTTTTTACTGCTTCTATTAGAGCTGATTAGATATATTTTTAAGATTTTACATGATCAAATAAATAATGGTTGAATTTATGTCATCCAGGTATGGGTGACGCGGCACTCGAAGTGTTAATAAGCGATTTTTCTTCTTTCAGCGATTAAAGCTGATGCTGGTAACCCTAAACGATTTTGCCAGAGACGACTGTAGTCGACATTAGCAGTGAAAGGGTTAACGGTCTATTAAAAGTGACATAGCGCTGTCCAAGAAATGAATACTTTCATCAATGTTTTATACAAATTGTGGTACGAGCTAAACGGGTGAAATAAACCTCAGGGTTTTAACAGATTATTATACAAAGCGTATGACACAAGTGGAATTGTTTTAACGTTACGAAGAAACTCGAATATCGTCAATCTTTCCAAATCAATAGCAACTGTTGTGTCAAACATTTGCAAAACATTTTCAGGCTCCCGGAGGAACGTCCAAGACCTCACTAAAATGAGCCACCAAAAGCAAAAATCAATAAAATTCTAAGCAGATCTAACATTCATAAAAAAAAATAAAGAATCGAAGCAAACGATAGAGTCGAACGGATAGTTAAAATCCAAGAAACCCAAGACGACTGGATGTACGTCCAGGATCAATTTTTCACCGAATCGAATAACCATGGAGAACGGAAGACCTCTTAGAAGAGTCGGGCGACCAGAGAAGGAGAGAAGAGTGTAAGCAGAAAGGGAGTAAAAAAATTCGGTAGAGGAAGGGGGGATGGCGAGGGATCGTCGGAGAAAAGAGAGGGCGTCGCACGGGTGAGAGGGGGGGTCCAAATAATATTTCAAAATTAATGTCATGCGGGGCCTTGCAAAGGGGTCCGGTGGGTTCCGCACCACCTTTCTGCATAAGATAAGGAGCCGTTGGGCGAGAGAAAGAGCGGAGGCTGTTTCTGAGGGAACTTGCGCATGCTGTGCAAAGTGGGGACGGATATATGTCTACGTAGTGAAAGAGCCTCGAGAAGAAGAAGAAGAAGAAGAAGAAGAAGAAGCGACTGGCCAGACTGAGAAGAGTCGTACGCGTAGAAACGGACGCGCTAGAGAGGATAGAGACAAGGAATTACTCTACAGGGTGATTCGAAAATACTATATCTATAGAATTTATCGAAATTGGTGCTGGAAATGGTCAGTAGCTGATTCTAGACGAAAAATAAAGCGGAAACGTAGAATAATTTTTGTCTTTGAGTACACGTTTCTTTAGCACAAAATTATAATATGTATGGTTCCATTTAAAAAAACGTAGATCGCTTTCTATAGGGAAACTATTGACACCACCGTACCTCCATTCATCCAAATTCCTTGGTTCATTCTTTCGCTGTTCCACCTGACATTACATTCCTTCCCCCATCTATATCCGTTCCTAATCCTTTTTTTCATTCAAATGAGCTGCATTAAAATTTGTCTCACAACATTATTCAAGATATGCGTGCTCTCTACCACGTTCTTTCTGAGCTTCAATCCATTTAATTTAATTGTTGCTTGCGCTGTTTATACAAAGCCTGCGGCTATACCTATGAAGGTTTTTTGAAATTCGAAACATCGGTATCGCCATGAGCGTGTAACGGAACGAAATCCTGCAGACGGGAAGCCCTCTTTTTCGTGCATGGCTTGCACGCGGTGCACTTGACGCAAACAGAATACTGCATTTTGCCACGAAGAAATTTGTATGCATAGCTCAAAGTACCAGTAACAAACGTTCCAAGTTTTATTTCAGTAACTCTCGCGGTTCTCCCGCAAAAAATTCCCAAAAGGCAGCTATAAAAGGCCCCTTGGTGCCGCATCACATCTACCCCAAAATCATTCAACCGTTCTCCAAAACGTTCTTCGATATCCCTGACGCTTTCGAGTGTGCTCAAATGAGAATACTAAAACGCGACACCCTGTATATAAACTAGAAAGAGAGACAACGCGATGCCGCGAGGAAACGGCGAAAGAAGCCGAACGGAAAACGGCGAGGGCAGACGAGGAAGAAGATAGCAAGAATGCGTGAGGAAGAATGTGTGCAAGGGAGCGGCGTGTGTAAAATGAAGAAAGAAAAGTGTGTTCGAGACAGTGTGAGAGGGAAGGTGGTGTGTACGCGAGCGTGGTAGAGTGAGTGTGCACGGGATGAAAAGGACGAGCAGGAAGAGGCGAGCGTGTAAGATGGAGAATAACAGTGAGTAAGCGTGTACGAGAAGAAGCGAGAAGAGGAGGACAAACGGCAGAAGAGACTGAAGTATCCTTGCCGGAGAGAGCATCCTGCGTGCAAGGTAGACTAATACGAAGGATGGACGGAGACGGAGGGGTGAAGGGGAGAGGTTGACGCGGAAAGGTGACTTAGGAAGAGAGGGAGCATAGAAGAGGGCCTTACGAAGAAGAAGAGGGCCCCCGACGAGGGAGACAAACGAGAGAGTCCTCCAGAGAATCTAAACTCTCGGGGTTAACGCGTCTCTTTGCCTGTCTTTTCTATTTTTCTTCTTCTGCTCTCACCGTTTCTTCTACTCTCCCACCGGAGCCTCTGTTATTTCTTCCATCCTCTTGCACTTTTTCTTAAGGAGGTATTCTCCTTCTTTTTTTTTGAAAAAACTTTAACAAGATAACTTTATGAAATTTTGCAGATTCGTTCATGTAACGTTTTGAAATCGAAAACTTAAAAATACTCTTAATTAGTGTGAGCGTGGCGAGCGCCTGAAGCACGGCAACCAGTGGCTGAGTTTTCGACTTCAGTCGAGCCAATTTTTTCGACCTCTCTACTTCCCTGCTGAATAATTACCATAGTTCAGATTATAACAATGTACAAAAATTCATGAATGAAGTATAAGCACGCATGAATAAATCTGCAAACCTTCATAAAGATACGTTGTTTAGTTTTTCCAAAAGAAATTCCCAAAATATAATCGCAAAACAGGCCGGGAAAGGAGAATACCCCCTTAACACTCTGACTGCGATGTCACCCATGTGTGAATGACACTTACAACTGGACTGATTATTTATTTGATCATGTATATCAGAATGAGCATATCTAATAAAATCTAACAGAATCAGTGAAAAATTATGAAAGTGAGTAGAATTTGAAGTAATACTCATTATATATAAAAATTTGGAAAGTTTGTCATTTTCAGCTAATAAAGCGTGACAGTGTTAAGGCTTGCTCCCTTCCTTTTAGATGCCATCGCCATTCTTCTCTTTCGAGAATTCCTCATCTTTTGTACCCCTCCCAACCCTTTCTCACGATCTTCCGCGATGTTGATCTTCGATGTTTCGATGGAAGAAGTCGTAGAAAAATTCTACACCCTTCTGTCCCGTCCTGTTTGATATTCCTTGTTTCGGAGTTAGGTGCTTCAGGAGACTCGCATTCCTCGCGTGTTGCTTTTGGAATAAGGATAAATCATGATGACTGGCGCGTTCGGTGGAACGACGCTGGCGAATTCTGCCGTCGAGAATATTACGACGCGAGGGATTCCGCGTGATATCGTCGCCTAGTTTGATGGATTATCTTTGTTGGTTATCGGCGGAGATGATCAGGAACTAGGATAATGAGTAATGGATCCGTGGAGATGGACACGACGTGCAATCGGAATGCGAAATTATACGAGGTGATCCGTTGTTTCTGCATAACAGAAAGGAGGGGACTCTTTATGAACAGACGAGTTGAAATTGTGGAATATAATTTTTGTGAACAAAGCAATGTTTTTTGAGGCAACAGAGTTGAACAATTTGGATACACTTGTATTTCAGTCGGAGTTAATTGGAGGTACGTAACAGCGTGGTTTCTTTTTTAAATACGAAAACCACATATTTTCATTATTTTCTTTTTAATAGTTGTGAATTTATATTGAACATATACTTGCTTTCAGCTTTAATAAATTTAGTTTCTCTTTGTAATTCATAAACATATTAATGACCGTGTACACTATCTGTTTCAGAAATTTCTTTATTTTCTATTTAATATCTGTAAATTTACAAAGATCAAATATTTCTTCTACCTTCAATAAATTTAGTTCCTGTTTTTAAATTCAAACATTATTAAAAGAACAAATATGACACTGAATATCCACGTGTGTGTAACTTATCTCTCATTGTCAGAATTTTCTGAATCGAATGTTGTCATTTTCTACTTAATACTTGTGAATGCGCGTTGAACAAACATTTGCTCTAACTACGACAAATTCACCCTCGACGAAGTTAATAACAACAATAACAATGATAATCATATTCGCGGAACACCCAGACCCAGGACATCCCACCCAAAAGGTCAGATGTTCGCGTTTAGTCAGCGTTTATCGAAATCGGTGACCAAACACGGGCTTTCCGAACGAAAAGGTGCGTTCACAGGGCGGTCGATGATTAATCAATGATCTGTAGAGTCCCGTGGAGGATCGTTGGGAAAGGGGTTTGACAGATGGAATTGCTCGGGTGCCCGGTAGACGTGTAGAGATTCGTGTTCCTTGTTCGAGTGTTTGTCTAGGGCCTAAATAAATGTAAATCAAGCGCGGTGATCTTCGAGCGGAGCCACGGGTCCGAGAATTTCCGATGCCATGCATCATTCGATTTTACCGCTCGACCTTTCCGCTACCTGCTCCTTTTACAGAACCACGGAGATTACGCTGAGGCCGTTCGATGAATTCATTCGAGTCATCGAGGAGCCATCGATGGGACAACAATAACTTGACTTCGAGAACTTCGAGCACCTACAGCAGAGCTGAACCAAATCCTATGGTCCAGACTACAATGAGCGGGCCAGAAGAACTGGCCGCAGCAGAAAATTCCAAATTTCGCGGATAATCTGAAGAGAAGTAAGCTGAAAGGGAAAGGAATGGAACAGCTCATCACTGACGGTGCAATTAAAATGGTTGAAAGTCTGTTCTATTAGAGGGGTAGGTACGGTGGAACCACTGAAACGATAGAAATTTCGAAATTTCTATAGATGCTCGTGGGGAAGGGAGATGGAGAAGCCACATCCTGATGCCGGTTTTTCGAAGAATATTACTATATAATGATCGTCATCTGTCACGTTTATTATAAATCTGACTATTCGCGCAGCATGACTCCCAGATGGTTTTTATAATCGAGACGCAGCGGTGGAATATTTCTTAAAACGTTTTCGTGTTTACGAGAGTCGGGCGGGTGAGTTTCCTCGATTTTTATCGAAATCCCTGGCAACGATTATTGTCGAGGAGACGAACGATCGGCACCGTGGAGTCCGCGGCGACTTTTTCACCGGTCGAATAAAAATCGAGCGCAGTCGCCGCGTTGAATGCTCGTTGTTCCATTGTACGATTGAAAAATTCGTGCGTCGAATAATGGGGCCCGCGGTCTGTCGTGTAATATAACGTGTTTACGTTTAGCCGGCCCAATTTATGAGTCACGATGACGACGGGAATTTCGGATCGGCCCGTTAAAAGAATACGTTGTTTGCGGGCAAAAATAAACGAGCGAAATATATAAAAAAGAAAGCACGCGGAAAGTGAACGAAAGAAAAGAAGAAACATCTCGATGATCGTCGAGCATTATTGAACGGCTCGATGAAGAAGAAATCAAGTAAAATGAGAGAAAGAAGAGGGAGAAAGGGAAGGAGAGACAGAGAGAGAGAATCAGAGGACAAGGCAGGCGGTTAATGGACATTCAATCTTTCGATAACCGAAGGTGTTCGCCGGGTTATATTTCAGCGCGAAATGGAAACTTGCCAATAGCAAAAAGATATTCGAACGAAAGTAGAGGACACACACGATGATCTCTGTGTGTACGCGTGTGTGAGTGTGTTACACGGCTACTTGGTGAGAGTTCTGAACGTGGAATCGGGCCCGAAAACTGCTCGAACCGTATCTGACGGTCATTAGCGAGCGCGCGCTTCTTAGCCGCGAGATAAAAAGCACAGGACCAACCAAGTTGTATTTTACCGGGCACATAGTTCCCAGGAATGATCACTATGCGAGGGGCGACCGATTATGAAAAGATACGGGGCCTTCGAGGAATCCGTTTTCCAGCCGATCTTACCGAGAATTCGAACGTTCCCGCGAAAATCAATATGACCGCGCCGCAAACAGGCATTTCAAGGTCACTCTTCGTCCGCTTGTTCAGAGTAAAATATGAGACTTGCGAAGTCCCATCTTAAGGAACTTGTCACTCTAAATCTTCATATTAGTGTGAAAAATAAGGGATGTAGTACTTCAAAGAGAGAAGTAAATAACACTTGAGAAAATCAAGAGGGGGAAGTGACCTTGAGGTGCCGCCTCTGTATTCCTGCAATAGACAACGAATCTTTATACAGTTTAAAGCGGTAGCTACGGAAGTCGTTTTTTTCATTTAACTTTTTTCATTTTCGCGATAGAAAAATATGTTTCAGACGAAAGTCGCTGGTTTTTGTTGTATGCCTGAAGGTCCACGTCGCTTCAGGGTCATCAGAACTTTTCTAAATGGAATGGAGTACATATTCTCCCACATTAAAATAGAGTATCTCAAAACTGCTTGTCGTAAACCATTTTTTTCAATACTTCTGAAGCAACAAAACATTATTCTTCATATATTGAATATTTTACAGTTTCTGTTTCATAAGTGTCTCGGTATTTTATATAATTTACATGTACGCTGATTCATTTGTCTGACATGCGTATTATTCAAACACATGTAGCAACAGCCGCCAAAGGTGATTCGACCTCATGTAAGATCATGCTCGAAGAAAAACCCATGATTCCCAGGCCACCTTGTATCGAAACGTGGCGAATTCTACCGGCGAAACCGACAAGAAGTTCGCGGAAATATTTGCTTATCAACAAGAGCACGGCAGTAAACAGCGAAACACCTGAAAGGGTTAATTCCCTTTCCCGTAACGACGCGAAATCCGGGGGTCAGCATAAAAGCGCGTTTATACCGCAAACATCGAGATAACTTCATTCGCCGGTTACGCTTTGCGTTCACCGCAACTTTTATATACATTCTTGCGTTTCGCGGACGTTTCTCCGCAAAAATTCCCCGTCGACTACGGAGATCGAAGCGAGACGGCGTTACCACCCTCGGTAGACTCCATGGCTATGTATACATGGTGGACTATCAGCATCTTAATTATTTCGAAAGCTATAACAGTTAGAAGAATATTTTTCGAATAAAAAGCACCCTATACAGAGGGCACTGTTGCTTGATGCTAAGATTTTTCTTGTAGGTGAAGTCGCTTAGGAGATACGGAGGTTATCCTGCTTTTTTTAAACGGATCGATACATTTCTCTTTCTCCTCGTGAGAGCAGCTTCTGACATGAGGCGAAAAGTTCTTTGCCATTCGGCAATCAGCAGCTTCGTTTTCGAGATACAAGCGATTGAAAATTGGCTACTTGCTGTATGTGTGCGTGCGGCGGTGCGATCAGGCGACTGCGCGTTGGTGTGGCCGCGCACACACACAGGAAATAGCCAATTTTCAATCGCTTGTATCTCGAAAACGAAGCCACGGATTGCAAAGTGGTAAAGGACTTTTCGATTAGTTTTGACGTGAAGAATCTGCGGTTGGATCGTACAACCTTTTCGGGACACCCTGTATGTACAGTGGAACGGTTTACGAGCGGCGAAGAAGAGGAAAAGGGCGAACGCGTCCCGAAAGCACCACGCGAACCCTTTAACGATGTCATAATTGAATAATGCCCATAATCTTCCGCGGATCTGACTTTTTGCCAGTTCCTTGCACTCGCTTTCCGCCGATTCCTTTAATTCGAAGCGGTTACACAGCCGTAAACGCGCGACGGTCAAAATGGACGCTGATCTCCCCCGTAAAAACGTCCGCCACCTTAACAAGCATTCATTTTGTAACGCGTACCCGAGAAATGAATCGTTTCCGGTGTTCCGTGGTCGTTGGATTTCGACCACGAAAGTACTCGTTACGGAAGAATTTCGTATCGGACACGACACGTTGTAAAAGCTGTTCACTGCAATCTTCGAACGATTCTTCTACGTAAATTCAAATTGGAGCTAAGTCAGTGCCAAAATAGTGAGCAAAATTGACCTTGCATTTGGTAAGAAATATAGACGCACAAAATAAATAATACGTCTTTATCTTCTCTCTTCTTGTAACGCACTGTTCGACTATTTATATCCAATCATTTTCATTGACTACGATACGAATCGCGCACCCCTTTAATTAGTTTCCTTTCAAACGCCGCCTGAAAGTAATTAACACTATACTTATCTTTGGGTGCATTGATCGATACAATTTTTCACCCCCATGAAAAGCTCTTGAAAACGTGCCCGATAATAGTCGGTCAGGAAATATCCATCAGAGTATTGGGATCGCCGTGGAAAAAAAGCAGAATTCAAATGAAGAGCACGAAGGAACCGCGGTCGCATAATAGCAGCAAATGGGGATGAACGAGCGTCGTTAGCGACGCCATGGAAACGCGGCTGGTCGAAAAGGTATCTGGAAAAATTATACGGTGAGAATAAGCTGGTTCTCGAGTGGTCGTGTCGAATGTCCAGGACACGGGAAAAGCAGGTAGAGATTACGACGAGGACACAATGCTGCCGTGCGTTTTTGAAAGCTCGAACCGAATCTGAAGAGCGAGTCCTTTAAAGGATCCACCGTCCGGCTGCGGAGAAAGGAACACGAATCCGAAGAGATAGATGGAGAGAGAGAGAGAGGAGAGAGAGATCTGGAGATATCCCAACGGGGCACGGGGACGATCATCCTCAGGAGAAACGGTATGCGGTTCTGGAATTTCGTCCTTTTTGTGCGACCGGTGATTTCAATAGACGAACCTCCGAGTCGAGTCGCATCGATTTCGGTTCCTGCTGCGCGTGTTCTAGCAACGGTGACATTTCCACGGTCCTAACGTCACTAATATTTCAATGGAAACCCACTTGTCCAACTATTTCGTCGTTCCAATGGTATTCGGATGACGAGATATTGTTGCACTACCCACGTTTAATCCCCCGCCTTATGATTTTATCAATCACCAAGAGCGCTATCATTAACTATTTAAGCGTTCAAGTGCTCTAATAAATGAAGAACATACACTACCGCTCGGAAGTATTTGCCCTGTGTACGTACAGCCCCGTCCATAAGTCACCGGACACTTGCTCATTTTAAGCAAAATGATTATTAGAACGTGGATACAATTTTTTGGCTTGATTTTATTATTTCATGTTGTTATATTTATTTATTTTACGTTAATATAATACCTGAATATGATGTCAATAATACACATACATCATTTAAATAAATATTTAAAAAAAGAAGACTGCACGCGGTAGTGTGTTTCTAATACAACTCCAACTCTATCAGACGATAGTTTATACACACTTTTTGTTTGCTTCGGAAGTTTTGCCCAAAGTCAAAGAAAGATTTATGGAAAAAATTAGAAGAAGGTTGGAAAACATTTAGTTCCGAAATACAAAAACCTTTAATCGAAAGAATGCCGATATTAGTTCAAGCGGTCATACATGCACGAGGCGGATCAATTGATGAGAAGAAAATATCAGATCAATTACTTATTTTTGGTAAGGTTTTTAACATATGATTTGAATTAAATATTCTATACATTATAAACAATTAATAAGTGCTAACTTTATTTCATACTATGAAATCGTCCACCTCTAATTTAAGTGTCCGGTGACTTATGGACGAGAGTGTACATTCTGTTGTATTATTACAGCAAATGTTTGTCATTTTTTCCAAAGAACACGTCTGTTTTCAACTGCTTTTGTAATATCTAATTGATATAGCCAATAAATGTTGCTTTTACTATGTTTGCTGTAACGTTGAGCGGGCAAATATTTTTGAGCGGTGGTGTATACCAAAACGTACACTGCCGTCCACATGTCTTAGGATACTTGTTAATTAGGGAAATACGATACTTTACCTAAAATTATTGTAAAAATCTGCAGAAATAATGTAAAACAGTTACAAGAAAATAATAAAATAAGATTATTGCACCAGCCCACCCGATCATCGATTTGAACTCGATTGAGTGAATTTAGAATGAACTGGTCTGAAAAATGCGACTCAGAATCAAAATCTGACTTGAAGAACTACTTGTAACTGCAATGAGACAAAATATTACCAGAAATATTTAATTAACTATTGAGAAATTCGCAGGTGGAATGACAAAGTGGTGAAAACCGCCACGAAGAAGTGAGGGGGCTATATTGGTAAAAAGAAGATCGACCATCTAATTAATGTCCGTAGTGAGATTTGCGATATAATATTGAATATACGTTTCCTTTCTCGTATAAAGTGTGGAATGAAGCATTGTCTGCTTGAATCCTTCAATAATTTCATGGTCTTCATCAGATTTATTTCAAAATCGATAAGAGTCCTAAAACTTATGGGCATGCGAAGGAAAAGTGAAGACGCATTACATATTTTATGCGACGTAATTAATTATTTCGTTTGAAAGTCTTAACACGTTGAACGCCACAGTGAAAACGGCCATGCCTAATCAGACACTATATAATTTACTATTTTTTATATAAATCGAAAGAAAACAAAGGTTTGAGTACTCAGCCGTGTTCTTCTGTTCCTACATTATTGTGTCAGTATGAAGGTTGGTCATAAGTGAGTCCATCTTCTTCTCGTGATATTTCCTTTCTTCGGTTCTCTTCTTTTTAATCGATTCACAGCCGTCTTCGGAAACCGTAGATAGTCGTTGCAGCGAGATCGATACGTCGAGTTTGCTTCGAATGTGCAAGCTCATCCAGGATCGTATCTGGTCGAATATCGTTCGACGTGCTTCGGAACGCGCGGGCGGAACGAAGCTCAAAACCTCCCTCGTTAAATAACGCTTGTGATTGTTCTTCTTTTTTCCGTGTCTCATCCTGGCCCGCTTTAAATCGTCTCGTTCCCGCTACGTTTCATTCCATTATTATTATCATCTTCCTAATTGTAATCTCTCGGATGCATTTCAGGTACCATACAGAGTGTTAAAAAATAAAAGGGTTCACAATGAGAGCACCACAAGCGAACAAGTCGCTTGCTTTAAGCAAAACGAAAAACTGTTCAGAACTGCGAGAATTTTTATGTTTTTTAGGACTTTTTTTCTTCCATTTCGCAAGTATTATCTGCCCTTCAATTCTTGCCTTGCGACGACGAGACACAGTCGTGACGTAGAACAGGGTCCATATGTCACAAATACGATTCTCACTGGGCTACCAATTCTTTAAACCTTTCTATCGAGGAATTTTAGAGGGAGACTTTTAGAGGGTTATCAAAAGATGATTACTGTCCAATAATAATCATAGCAAAAAGGATCACTTGTTTCACACATCCATGGCAACATCTCAGAGGTTGAATCCACAAACTAAAATGCTGGATTACATTCAAAGAAGGAATATTGGGTCAAGTCATAAATAACTTCCCATTCGTCTTCTTAAATTAATTAGGTGATTCATTAAAACATGATTATTGTTGCTTCTGTAGCATGTCTACGTTTTAGGTAGTCGTACCTTGAAATGTGAAGGAAAAATCAGTAGTCCGGATGAACTATTTCAATGTTTAGGAACGAAAAAAATTTGTTATATGTCAGAAGTTATTTATGACTCAACCCAATGGTTTCCAACATTACTTTCAGGTTCGAATTTTTCTGTTTGCCCGTCCGTTCGTATCGGAGGAAGATCGGTCAGGATCAGGGTGTTCGCGTTCAGCTTGCAGGCGAAGGATAATACCGGGACTGGTAGGATAACAGAGCCGGAGAAACGGCGTTAGAGAGTCTCCCGGCTGGCAATTCCTCACGCCCACAGATTTCATTTCTCCCTCCGTGTCGTTTCGTTCCGATTCTTCGCGGGCTGCGCCTTCTAAAGAAGACGTTGAAAAATGAACAGGATGACGATTGTGATTACACGACGGGGACGAACAACGGCGACGGCGGAGACGTGAACGGAGGGACGACGACGACGATGATGATGATGATGAGCAAGTAGAAGATTAGCGTAGCATTAAAGGTGCCATCCCGGTTCCTTCATTTCGTACCCGCCGACCGGCGAGCTGCGAACCCGAAACGAACTTCATGAACGCGACCTTGTAAATCATCCGGCCCCAGGTTCCAATGCAAAGGGCACAACAAGATAAATGTATCACGTCACCGAACGTAAACAAATTAACAACTGCAGTTATTTTTAATTATCAGGATCGCCTTCCGGGAGTGTCTATCGTTAAATTCATGTAACCAAGCTCGCGACAGTGCACCATTACGACTACAGACTCGATGCAAGAATAATACTGTATTTTACTGCGAAAAAATTTGTACGCACAGCTCAAAGTGCCAACGATAAACGTTGCAAATTTCACTTCAATAGCTCTGATAGTGTTCTTGCAAAAAATTCCCAAAGAACAGCTATTTTTCTGCCCTGTAAAAGGGACCCGTTAAACACCAGCCGAATTATCACTCTCTGTTATCGAATGATCGGGATGGGACCGCGAGGAATCGCGTTGCTCCAGATATATTTATCCGACGTCCCGGGAAAAGAGAAAGAGTAAAGATCGAGCGAGGAAACATTACGCCTACATTTCGCACGAGCTGCGGACCCACCCATTCGGCGAGCGGTCGGCCGTGTGGGCCCGCTCGCTCGCTCGCGCCCATACATCAAGATCACGTTAAAGCCACTTTCTTAAATCAAACGCCACGCCACTTACTTTATTTATCCCTCTTTCCTCTCCCTCGCCCCGCTTTTTTCACCCTTTTGACGGAGATTATCGTATTTCCCGTTGAAATCGAAACTGTTCGACGGAACGCCGACCGCTCCAACGTCTGATGGCTCCATGATCACGACCAGTCTGCCAGAAGTTCGTTATCTCGCACAGAATTATCTATCCGTGTCGAAATCGAAATTCTTCGAGCAACTGATTCGTTGAACGTGTCACGGGAATGGCGATGACTCTATTACGGGGACTGAGCGTGAACGGAGAATCGAGATACTGTCAGATTTCAAGAGATTCGAGTAATTGTGATGGAAGCAGGATCGTATGTTTCCGGCGTAATCGAAATTTCGTTCCCAGGAGACGGTTCGTTGAAACGGTACGCGCGTGTTTTACATGGGATAAGAATAACCATTAGATTTGTTTACCGACGATGGATGCAGGGTTTCCCCTTTCGGTGCTTCGCGCTCGGAGTTGCCGTGTTCCCGATAGAATCACAGTTCTTCAAGATTGCTTCTGTTAGCTCTCGATGGAACTTTGTACACCTCTCTTTGAAATTCTGAAGATTTTGTGATTCGAAGCAGGGGCTTCCCTCGAGTCACGCTTTTTTTAATAAATACTTGGAAGCTGATGTTCTATTTTATGTGGAGCCGGAGTCTTCAATAACATAGCACGAATAACACGAAACCAATTAACTTACTATTAGTAGTATCTTAACCAACTATTATAGAAATGTAGATTGGACACCTCAAGGTCAGATCTTTCTCTTAATTTTGTTTAATATTCTTTATTAAGCATCCTAGCATACGATGTTTATTACTTAATGGTTTTTTCCTAATTTTCAAAATGATAAGACCTTCAAAACAGAATTCTGCATGTATCTCGTTGTAGTTTGTCCGTGTAAATGACAAGCGTCTGGACCGTAGAATCTCAGCATAATAATATCGATGATTAATCGTGTAGGTGATTTTTTTTACTAAAGTCTAAAAAGTGTCGTTTTCAGGTAATATAATCCAGCAGACAACGTGCCAAAGTGAGCGTAATACTTAAAAAGTTAATTCCAAGACCTAAAGTGACTCAAAAAATTCATCAAAAGAATACTTGACTTCAATTTTCGTTTATTTAACGCTTTTTTTTAATGACATTGTTCATTGAAGTAAATTACGTTTCAGACACACCTCGAAAACTTGTGACTCGTTTATTGCGCGAATTAAGGAAGGCAAGTAATTATGGAAACGTTTGATGAATTTCGTGAGTCACTGTATATTGATTAAGTATTTTTTGTCTAAGTCTTGAACTCTTCCTGCAGCCTTGAACCATTCTTTTACCCTTTCATACATGCTAGTGCGACAGAAGTGATTGGAAGTATTCCCTCGGTAACAAGAAGATTCTTCCGTATTAAAAAGCATATAGTAAATCATAAATATCGAACTCATCCGATTTTCATTCCTGCGAGAGCAGAACGTGAGACGTCGGGCTCGCGAAGATTCTTCTTTCCGATCACGAAGCTAATTTACCGCGTATTATTTAACATTAATTGTTCTCGTATCATTAGCCATTCCCCGGCGCGGTCGTAATTATTACGGCATCGCGTTAATGACGCCGTGTTACGGATACAAGTTGCGAACGAAACTTTAATATCGATAATTAAACGCGTTAACATCGCGATCGTAACGAAGGAAATTGAATTATGCCCGCGTTGCTCGTTCACTCGGAAACGATCGAACCCCCCGTTAGAAATGCAATTATAAAATATTTTAAACCGACATTCGTTTTTGGTGAATGTTGTTAGAGCACGCGGAAAGACGGCAGGCCACAGGGAAGACATTTAATTTCAACATTTATATTCTGATTGTCATTTCACTATAAATGCATCGACTCACGAAATTCAAGAAATATTTTCATACACACTTTTCTATGTTCATTTAGATTTAACTGACTGATTGCAAGTTGTTAAACGAAAGACAGTTGATAACGTATTCGTTTCATCAGTTTCGTCAGCGACTGTACTTACAGTGAAACGATAATCCAGCTATAAATGATGTTATGTACGTTGAAATCGAATATTTCTACTATTACTCTTACGGAGCTTCTAACGTGCTTTGGTTATAGCTAGTGTATTATTTGTGGCGTAAATGAATAACAAAATTAAATAGATTAGTAGCGTATAAAATATTTCTCATTCAGAGTGGCTTGCTGAACACATGGTAATTTAGTTTATTGAATACCTGGCGGAACACCCAGTCTTTAAAGGGAAAAAAAAGGTAAATGCAACTGTTAGAGTATGTATTTGATAGATTCGAAGTTGAAATAAGTAGTAAAAGAAATAATTGGTAACGTGTCAGACATTCGTTATGTCAGACATACCTTAACGTATGTATTCTTCTCGTAGGTATTCCCCGAAAGCCAAGTTTGGTCAGGATCGTGTGTGCATAGAGGAAGCTCGCTAATTGCATGTTAAAGAAAGAAGGTAATTGCTATCGTTCGAGCATTCGAATGCATTTGACAGAGTCGAAGTCGAAATTAGTAATAAAGAAAATTGTTAGAACACTTTCACGTATTCCTGAACGTATTCTTCTTCTTCTTCTTCTTCTAGATTTCCCTCGACATGCAATTGCAATAGTTCAAGCAGTCGAGTGCATTTGACAGATTTACAATCGAAGTAAGTAGTAAAGGAAATTATTGGGAAAATTTCAGACATTCCTGAACACGTTCTTCATCGTCTAGATTTCTCTCGAAACTCGATCGGGCAATGGTGTGCATTTGACAGAGTCGCAGTCAAAGTAAATAGTAAAGGAAATTGTTAGAAAACTTTCGAACATTCCTCAACATATTCTTCTTCTACGTTTCCCTCGAAAGTCAATTGGAATCGATCGAGCAATCGTGTGCATTTGACAGAGTCGTAGACAAAGTGAGTACCAAAGGAAATTGTTAGACAACTTTCGAACATTCCTGAACGTATTCTTTATCTTCTACGTTTCCCTTGAGACTCAATAGCAATCGTTGACGCAATCGAGTGCACTTGACAGTGTCTCAGACAAAGTGAGTACCAAAGGAAATTTTTTGAAAAAGATTCGAACATTCCTGAAGGTATCCTTCTTCTAGGTTTCTCTCGAAACTCAATCGCAATCGTTGAAGCAACCGTGTGCATTTGACAGAGTCGCGATCGGAGCTATGTACTAAAGAAAATTGTTAGAAAACTTTCGAACATTCTCGAAGGTATTCTTCGTCTTCTATGTGTTCCTCGAAAGTCAATTTTGGTCAGGATCGTGTATGCATAGAGGAGGCCCGCTAACGAGGTCCGTCAACGACGTAGGTACCGGTCGTCACCCGTCGGGAGGGGGTTGACCAAAAAGGTACGGGGCCCTGTTAATTTTTCCCTGGAAACTCGTGACGGCCGATGCAAATACAATTACGTCGGTCGAAGAATGTTCTAATTGACCGAGCGCGGTAAGGTTTAACAAAAATGCCAGGCGATCCGAGACGACATCGGTACGAATATATCCCCGCTTTCATCCCCGGCAAAAAGCCGATCATACGAAGTCGATGGCCGAACGAAGAAAAAGAAACGGGGTCCGAGCGGTTACAGACGAAGAAAGAGACGGCTG
Source organism: Macropis europaea (assembly GCA_916610135.2). Lineage (NCBI taxonomy): Eukaryota > Metazoa > Arthropoda > Insecta > Hymenoptera > Melittidae > Macropis > Macropis europaea. The sequence goes on along the minus strand of OU744350.1, from coordinate 9,403,661 downwards.
GAGAGGAGAAGCTGAAGAGACCGGGTCGGGACAAAAACGTCCGAACTCGGTTCCCGAACAGAGTCACAGATCCCACAGCAAACGATAAAGGTATAGTCTGTTCGAGGAGGTACAGTACATTTTTCGGGTGCACCCTCGTTTGGTATGTCCTTGTGATTCTTCGCACTTTCAGGGCCGTACTTACAGTACCGTCATGTCCTTAGCGAGGACAGGTTGTACAGGTGTCTTGAGGGTGCGTTTGAAATATGAGAAGTACGTCTGAACATGGTACTGCAGATGTCGTTTGAAAAACATTAAATGGAGCTGGTGGATGTACAGAAGAAAATTCTACAGGTTTCAGACTAATTGTACGTTCAGATACGTCAAGATTATTTAATACTTCGGACACAACCATAGTTCAAACGTTCAGTATACCTTGAATCACGGGTGGTTCGGAACACTTTTGACTCTCGTTCTTATATGTCTCCAAAACAAGCAACCACGTATTTTTTCATGTCAGTTTCGACATTCGTCTCGTGAAATTTACGTCGCAGCGAAATCGGCAACAAATCAATTAAACAATAATTTATTATCTGTAACAAGATTCGAACGATGTGCAGATTATGTTACACCATATCTTCACCCTTACAGTTCCACCATAAATGCAGTCAACCTTACACCAAATAAAATTGTACAACCCGAATTTATTCAGTGCATCTTTCTTTAACAATCCCATTACGTACGTTAAAAAGCAATACTTATGGAGCGACCTGATCCCTCCATAAACCTCGTAAAACCATATCCCTCAATTCTCTGCTTTCCCATATGATTCCTATGCTCGCACGTGGTGAACCGTGGTCCACAGTCTGCTTATAATTTCCCTTAAAAGACTATAACTCGCCATTTAACCCTTTCTCCACAGGAAGAAAAGCAAAATCGCATTATCACCCGATCCATCACTAAGCGTTATGACTTTTCCAATTAAATTTCACTTCTTTCCTTATATTGAACAAATGTGCGACCCGTAAGGCCCAAATCGTACTCCATTATCGATTTTCGACGTTTTCATAACGAAAGAGTTAAGCGTTCAACGTGTGCATCAGTTGCAGCGGGAGTGCAGCGGCGAAACGGCGAACAGTCGGAAGAAACGAGAGATGAGGGGAGGATGGGCCCGAAATCGTCCGCGGCAGGGGAAGGGGAGCAGGGGAGGGGGCGAGAATGTTCAGAAATGAAGCAGCAGTCGCACCGGGGGTAGAGATGGACCGAATTTTACCTACGTCCGGCCCGTTTGTATGCGTTCATCCCGGGATCAAGTTTTTCTCGAGTTCTGAACCTCCCGGCAGCGAGCCACCAGCCCCGGACGGACCTCGAATCCAACTTGATTTCCTGGCACGCGGTTCATCTTGTCGTTTATTCTCTCCCACTACCGTCCACCTCCGACTCTTTCTCCCTTTCGCTTTTGCCAAGATCATCCCCACCCGATTCGGACGGCGTCCACACACACCGCTGGATGCGAGGGGTGGTCGGCTAGGAACACGTGCCCCTTTCCAAAACGAGAATCTCTCCGTCCCCCTCAGCCCTTCACAGATTATACACGCTGTTCCACGGGAGGAACTACGACGAGACCTTAGGAATCGTCTAAGGCTAATTTTCGGTGAAATATGTGTGCCCCGTCGGGCCACGGCGCTGAACGATCGAGAGATACCGTAATGGAACCGGAGAAAGTGGTACCTATGATCCTTTCGGTTTTCCGTGATCGAGATGTCGGAGGGGCCCTGTTCGAAATTGATGTTGTTTGTGGAGTTATGGATGATTTTTTCTGGGTGGTTGCTACACGCCAGTGTAGTGGGTTTGTACTAACGAGGGGACATATGTTACGCAGAGGCTTTGGTTGAATTTTGCAGATCGGTCGGGTAGTGAGAAAAGTTAGACAGACGTTTAGTTAATAATTTCAGAAATTTTTAATGGTAAATGTTTAGTTTCGCGACTATAGACCCAGAATCAAACCCTGATTTTCGTGAATTTTTTCTTTTTTCAATAATTTGTATAGATACATGTATTACAGTAATGTGTTCAGAAACGAATGCGTGTAACAAACTGAGTTATTATAAATGTATCAAAATTAAACCAGCATAGGTATTATTGTTTAACGTTGATTTGAAGAGGTTTCGTGGCTGAAGATACAATTATCGTTTCTGAATATTTCAGTTTGATTCAAGTTTTTCAAATAATTGCCGACTTGACTGCATATTTCTCGTATCTGATTACGTTTTGGCGTACGAAAATTCTGCAACATAAGATAATCTGTCTAAAATCAAATCTGTACAAACTTGACTTATGCTAACTGGACTTCGATTGTTTCTAGGTAAAAGATCATGTCTATTTATAACCCAAGCAGCTTTAACTCATTTTCTCCGGAAGAGTGACTTATGCCACATTCAAAATAAAGGGCTCAAATAATGATTAAATCTAATTGTGAGTGTCACCCACATGTGCGTGACATAGTAGTCACAGTATTAATATTGATTCGTAGTTCGGTCCGCTTCTATTGTCGACTTTAATTACATTAAGACCATTGTTACATAACACGAACCCAAAGCAGAATAATCGCACCGTTAGTCGAGAAGTGCGCTTTCTAATAGCGGATTAATAAATCTGTTCCCTTACAATAAACGATCTCTCCAAGCTCTATAGCTCTTTCGCTAATTGACTCTTTTTTTACATTTTCTCAACCAGAGAAAGAGATATCTGGAGAACCTATCGAATACCAAACACGATTTCCAAAACCTCCGAATGTTCTCGGTAATTGGATACTTTAAACTAAATAATAGTCTCGATATTTTTAAACTAAAAATCGCCTACTATATTTGAGTACAAAACGAAGCTAAGATCCAATATTATTTATTAAAATTTTCTGAAGGTACCGAGAACAACTGGAGTCGAAAGAAAAGCCAGGCAGATCCGCGAGCGACCGAGTCAGCGGGACAAAAAGCTTCGAATGACTTTCGGAACGCATCAGATCATTAATATCTGCTGGATGATCAATCAAGAAGAAGGGTGAACTTACTTTGGTGGACGTCGTACTGGGCCTGGTACCACCAACACCGATGGCGTACAGCTCCACCTCGTACCACTGGATTCCTGTTTCCCTGTCGAGCGCGGCGGCCGTCGACAATATACCTGTCCTCGTGTCCACGTCGAACAATCTGTCGACCTGGGGACCGCCGCTACCAGCGGTCACGTTCGTCACGTAATATTCGAGATCGATGTTCGATCTACGGCTACGAGCGTTCACTCTGAAAATGCTCGTCCCGATCGGCTCGTTCTCGTACACGCTGCCCTCGATCTGTCCACGGTGTTCCCAAATCGGTTGATCGTCACCCTCCTCGCCAGGCACTATCAGCGTCAAATAAGTCTCCGTGGACCTCCGTTCGGCCTGGACGGCCTCGTCGGTCGCTCTGACGCCCACCTGGTACTTCGAGACCCGCTCAAAGTTGTTCTTCAACGATCGAGGAGCCCTGTTCAAGGGTCTCATGGTCAGGTGTCCGGTGTTTCTGCGAATTCGGAACATGTCCGAGTAATTGACGCTCGAAGGAAGCAGTTCGTAGGTGACCAGGCCGTTGGTGCTCGAGTCCAGGTCCCTGGCTACCAACTGAGTAACCGTTGTTTCCTTTTGAAACTGATAGCCCTTCAGAGGCAGCACCACGGCTGACATGCTGACGAAGATCGGAGCGTTGTCATTGATGTCCTCCACGATCACTATTACGAGCTTCTCCGCGGACAATCTTGCACTGGGAGGCTGAGCACTGTCCGTAGCCACCACCACCAATTTGTAAGTGTCCACTTCTTCGCGATCGATCGGCAACAACGTGTGAATCACACCTGTGGATGGGTTTATGCCGAACCTCCTCACCTGATCCTCCGGGTCCTGGCTGGCTATCGAGTAAGTCACTACTCCGTTCTCGTTCGAATCGGGATCTTCAGCGGTGATGGTCACGATCGGGGTGTGGACCAGGATCCCCTCTCTGATCTGTCTAGCTATGGCGGTGTTTGGAAACACAGGTGGGTTGTCGTTGGCGTCGATCACGTCAACGATCAACGTTGTGACCGAACTCAACCTGGGATGACCTCCGTCGCTGCAGGTCACGTTCAGGGTGTACCTCTCGAGCTCCTCGTAATCTAGTGGCTTCCTCAAGTACAGCGTGCCGGTCAGGGGATCGATATAAAATGTATCCCTTCTGTTTCCAGCGGATATGGCGAACGCCAGCTCGCTGTTCGGACCCAGATCGTTATCCGTTGCTTTGAACCTGAGTAGTTCCGTGTTCGTAGCCGTGGTCTCCAAAACGGAGATCCTTGATTTATTGTCCACGAAAAGGGGTACGTTGTCGTTCTCATCGAGCACTTCTATGTGAACAGTCGTGCTCGAGGAGAGACGTGTCTCCAGACCGGCATCATGAGCCACCACGGTCAAAACGTATGTGTCTGAGGTTTCTCGATCCAGTTCTTTCATCAAGGATATCTGTCCAGTTGCTTCGTCGATGGCGAAATGACCATGTTGATTACCATCTTCCAGAGAGTAAAACACGTCTCCGTTTAAACCTTCATCAGCATCCGTCGTGTACACCCTCAACAATTGCGTACCAGTCGCTGCGCCCTCGTTTACCTGGACTCGGTAGGGCAATCTCTGAAACTGTGGTATGTTGTCGTTCACGTCTGTGATGTAAATCATGACTTTGACCCTGTCGCGAAGACGATTCACTCCGTTATCGGTGACGGTAGCCTCCAACGTGATGTAGCTACTGCCAGTGTTGGTGACCAGCAACTCTCGGTCGAAGACTCTCAAGGATTTAATGAAACCGTTCCTGGGATCCACCACGAAGTCCTGTTGACTGGCTGGCAGCGAGAACATCAGATCAGCGTTTCGACCCACGTCCCTGTCGGTGGCCAACAATTTGCCCACGAAAGTATCTGGAGGCTCGTTTTCACGTAGGTGGAAGATGAAGCTGGAATTTGTGAACTCTGGAGCGTTGTCGTTCTCGTCGATTATGTGCACCACCACGGGGACCACGGAGCTTCTAGCAGGGCTACCTTGATCGGTAGCGGTCACCTCTAGAGCATAGTAATCCTGTTCTTCCCTGTCGAGAACGTTCTTGACGTACAGTTGGCCGTCAGGGAATATTCCGAAGCGACCTTCGGTATTTCCATCGGTTACGCTGTACAGTACTCTTCCATTGGCCCCCAGATCGACATCAGTGGCAGTCAGTGAGAAGAATCTGTCGTTGACAGGTGTGGACTCCGGCAGAGAAGTCTCGTAGCTGGTCAGTTTAAAGACTGGCGTGTGATCGTTCACGTCTTCTATCGTTACCCTAACTTGATGCTGCGCAGATAGAGGCTGGTTCCCAGAATCAGTTGCAGTCACCTCCAGGTGCATCACGGTCCCTGGAGCAGCCCTGATGGGCTTGTCTAGATAGATGATTCCAGAGTTCTCAGCCACCCTGAACTGATTACCAGGATTATGCGTTAAGGAGTAGATTATCCTGGCATTAGCACCTGCATCACGGTCTCTGGCTCTAGCTAGACAGACCTCTTGACCGACTGCAGCGTTCTCCTTCAGGAACACTTCGTCTCCTATCTCTCCCTTTGGAAACCTTGGTGCATTATCATTGACATCCAGAACTGTGATGTTCACTGACGTTTGTCCATAGGCCAGTCCAGCTCTGGCTGATAACTGAAGGCTATAGTAAGCCACCTGTTCTCTGTCCAGACACCCTGAAGTACTGATCGTCCCTGAATTCTCGTGAATTTTGAAGTTGCCCTTCGGATCTCCGTACACTATAGCGTAAGAGACTTTAGAGCCCCCGTACTGTGTCACTTGAACCGTACCAACCTCTCTACCAAACACAGTCGGCATTGAACTGCACTCTCCTCTATCTTCAGCAATTCGAAACTCGTAGCCGTTGTAGGTATCGAATTCTAAATGTTCGAGGTCTTCTTCTCGAATGACCTCAATCAGAGCATTTCTGCTAGCGGTTTTGTCACCGGTATCCTTCGCGGAGATTTTCAGTTCGTATAGGGTTTTGTGCGCAGCTCTCAGAGAACCCTGAAGACTGATCTCTCCGGTTCTCTCGTCGACAGCAAACAGCCCTTCTCCGCCAGATTCTAAGCTATATCTCACCTGAGCGTTTTCTCTGGCATCAGCATCGGTCGCCGTCACCTTGCCAACAGAGGTACCAGGTGGAGCGTCTTCAGGTATGGGCATCAGGTACCTCCACGGGTAGAAAACCGGAGAATTATCATTCACATCCTCTAAAGTCAACGCGACAGTAGCTGTAGAAGATTGAGGAGGACTTCCTTGGTCCCTGGCGATAACCAGAATCCTGTATTCAGCAGTGGTCTCTCTATCCAGAGGAACCTTCGTGGTCAATTGTCCGGTCAAACCATCCAACGCGAAGGTTTTCGGATAGTCTCTGGATACGCTCGAATGAAAACTATATGCCACGCTACCATTCGTTCCCTGATCGTTATCGACAGCCGTTAGAGTAGCTACGAGACTATGAGGGGGTGTATTTTCGGACAGGGTGACCTGGACCACCGACTGAGAGAACCTGGGAGCCTCATCGTTTTCATCCAATATGGTGACCTTGAGATGCGTGGACGCGTACTTTGGATTTGGTCCACCGTCTCTGGCAGAAACGTGTAACTCTATACTTCCTTGAACTTCTCTGTCGAGAGTGGCTATAGTGGTAACCAGGCCGGTGTCCTGATCGATGGCGAACCAGCCTTGCTCGTTTCCAGAATCGAAATCGTAATAAATTCTCGCGTTCAAGCCGGAGTCCGCGTCGGTTGCTGAAATGCTGGCCACGAAGCTGCCGGTAGGCGAAAGTTCCGATAGCACAGCGGAGTACTCGCTCTGCTGGAAGACCGGTTCATGGTCGTTAACATCGTTCACGTGGATCACGAGATAGGCGGTGGCTGATCTTGGCGGCGTGCCTTTATCGGTGGCCACCACGGTCAGATTGTATTTTGGAATTTCCTCGCGGTCCAGCCGGCCGTTTACGCGAACGATATCGAAGCTGGCGGTATTGTCTAGCCTGAAGTGACCCAGTTCGTTGCCAGCCCGAATCTCCGCGGTGGTCTCGCCGTTCAGACCCTCGTCGTTGTCGATGACCGCCACAGCAGCGACTATGGAGTCCTTCGCCGCATTCTCATCGACCGTCGCAAAACCTGGCGTGGATGGGAAGTAGCTAAACTTTATTTCAGGATCGTGATCGTTCGCGTCCAATAGATTCACCGTTACATAGGTTCGACCATCCTGACGAGGTGAGCCATGATCTCGAGCGAACACCGTTATCACGCAGCTCTTTGGACAACCGCCACCTGGACGAGCCGCCATTGTGCAGCTCTGTTGAGGACAGTCCAGAGGCTCCACCGTGGTTATGGTCCCCGTTTCAGGGTCTATCGTGAACTGTCTTTCGGTGTCAGGTAAATAGTACGTCAGCTCCGAATTGTCCTCTGAATCCTTGTCTGTAGCGTGAACAGTCAACACTTTGGTCCCTACTGGAGCACTTTCGTTCAGGGCGACCACATAATCGCTCTGCTGGAAGATCGGAGGATTGTCGTTCACGTCCAACACGGTTACGTTCACCAGAAGGTAGCCTAACCTTGGCGGCCTTCCCCTGTCCCTCGCGCAAACATTCAAGGAATAGAATTCTACTTGTTCTCGATCCAATTTGCCTGTTGTCTCTAGGTGCAGGTACGATGTTTCACCAGTGGTATTGCCGGTTACTTCTAACCGGAACTTGCCGTCGGTGTTGCCGTCCACGATGAAGTAATCATCCACGACACCGTTCGCCGGGGTGTCCCTATCGGTGGCGGCATCCAGCAATAATTTGGTACCAACAACAGCAGATTCTGAGAAGCTGACGGCTATACTGGATTCAGGGAACTCTGGATCGTTGTCATTGATATCCAACACAAGGATCCTCACTTCGATAGGGTAAGTGGGCTGACTGGATAACACGACAAGGTCGAATCTATCACTGCTCAACGCTTCTCTGTCTAGAACCTTGGCCGTCCTGATACTGCCCGTCTTAGGGTCCAGCACGAATTCCTGAGGAGGCTCGTTAAATCTGTAAGTGAAATCAGGCTTCACGGGAATTTGACCAACCAAGGTACCCTTTGGTTCACCTTCTCTGACCTCCAGCGGAACTCTCGTATCCACGGCCCTGCTCTGCATAGCCAGGCCCATCGTAGCGCTGTCCTGAGGTAACATGGGCGACCTTCGTGGCACTAATCGCATGACCCTTTGAGGTAGGTTGTACTCTGACGCGCGTTTCTGCTCCCTTGTAGCCTGGCCGCCATTTTGGTCCATCGACAAGAGTCCCAGGACCAGGGCTAGGACCATCGATCCCCTTATGATCATCTCTTCTGTCCCTTTGACGCGCCACCTTAGCCAAATTCGACGACATAAACGACACGGTTGCCCTTGCTACTACCTGTCGTTCTTCTTCCTCATCGTCGGCGGCGATTTCATCTTCTCTTGAAGCTGTGCTCACGGTACCAGTCGCAGAAACATGGTACGCGTTCGGGATCGATCAACGCAGAAAGGTTCGAGGGTCTCTGGAAGATTTCATGGTTTCCCTCAGCTTCCTTTTTAATCGACTCGAAATCGGATTAAGGATGGCTCCGAGGTGTGGGCGCTTTCTTTCTTATTCCCTCCTTTTTTTTGCTCGCCGAAAGTCAAGCAAGACCGGGCCCCACGGAGGGGCCACTGACCCACGAGGCCGCACCTCGCGAAACGCGGTCCGTTGCACGAACTTTTTCAGGGAATTCCGACCGTTTTGCACCCTCTATCGCGACGCGTAGATCCCTCCCGCGCGATAGATCACGATAGATCGCGTGAGAGAAACACGAACACCATCGACGGGCCCCGAACACACTCAGCGAGTCAAGAATCCGAACTTTTCACGAAATCCAAGAGATCCATCGGCACACACCAGACACGATGATATTCTCAGCCGTACACAACACCAAGCAACTCTTTGGGCCCGTGTTTCTAGTGTTTACTGTCGTCGAGAGGGTCCGTTCCACTGATTAGACCGGTCGGGACGCGATCCATGGATCACCGCGGAATAATCACTCGCGTTAAAGCAAAGAGAAAAGAAGGAATGAAGAAGAGAAGAGAAAAGGAGAGTAACGTGGGCCGGGAACGCGACGACGTAAGGCCCAGAGGGAACGCACGACGAAGAATATCACGTTCACGAGGACTGACCTGACTCGACTGAACCGAGACGGTCCCAGAACCTTGCCGCTGCCGGGAGAAGCATTCTTCGGGCTTGCTTCGACTGTCCCTCTCCGATCCATCGGGCCCACCGTATGCTTCCGTTTCTCTCGCCCTTCCCTCATTCCTCTCTCCCCTCGCATCGATATCACTTTTTCTCTTTCTTCGAAGCCTTTCCTTCCTCCCTCGATACTTCGCACCCCTCTTCGTTCACCTAAGGCCCCTTCTCTCTTTCTCTCCCCCCTCTACCTCTACCTTTATCGATATCGGTCCTCTTCGTTCCACTCGATCAACCTTCGATCTCCTCTCCCTTCCTCTCCGTTTCTTCTGAACAGTCCGTCCTTCTCTGTTGCTGTCGCATTCAAAGAAGGACCCACTCTTTCTTAAAGAAGGCTTCTCTCTTCGAGTCTCTACAGCGTCTTATGGATATCGCTGTCCTCTTTCAACCCGTTCTATGGTTTTCTTTCTCCGTTCAGAAAAGCATTCGCAGCCCTCCTCTCAAAAGTCATCTATCCCTCTCCAACTGGGACCTTTGCATCTCTTCTATCTTGCTCGTTTCTTCTCTATCAGTTGGTATGTACAGGTTTCTCCTTCGCTCTTTCTGATAGAGCATATCTTACCTCTTCGTCTAGGGAAGCATTCGCGGGCCAGTACTCCCGTCCTTCTCTGACTGGGACCCCTTTATTATCTCTATCCTCTTTCGTTCCGGTGATCCTTTCATCTTCCTCTTTCAATCGCGTATACAGAGCTCTCCTTCTCTTTCTATCGTTTCGGTATGGCTTCCCTCTTCGTCTGGAGAAGCATTCACGGGGTACACCCTGTCCTTTTCTACCTAAGGCCCATCTGTTTTCTCACTTACTTCAATGTACCCTCCCTGTTTATCTTGCGTCTCCTTTCAACCGTCCTCTAGTGTAATTCCCTTCTTTATCTACTGAAACATTCTTGGGCCTTCTCAGTCGCCCTCTATCCTTCTTCAATCGCTATTTCTGTCCCGTATCAGCGCAGTCGGTACGCAGAGTCTGTCCTTCTCTAGCTGGGGGCCACGTTGGGCCCCGTCTACTCATCCCCACCACTCCGTGCACCTTTGTAGCGCCCTGGTCCCCGTCCCCTTGGCCGTTATCCTCCCACCGTCGACTCTATCCTCGCGCATCCCGGCGTCGTCTCGCGCTGAGATATTCTCCCTTTTGCCCTCGAGGAACGAGCAATGCGGAGGCTCAGGTATGCAAGATGGCCGACGAGAGAAGTGCTCGCGACGAGGACCGCTCACGGGCGAACGAGCGAGAGAAACCGTTTCGGGAAGGAAGAGGGAAACACCGGAGAAGGACAAAGAGCGTTCACCGCGAGCGGACGAAGGACAGAGAGATGGTCGAGATGAATAATGCGTGAGGGTGGAGGGGAGAGGGCACAGCGGAGGGGTGAGAAGGGGAAGAGGTCCACGATGCCGTAGATATATATCCGCGGCCCTATGGCCACTTTTATAACTAATCCGTTACCACGATCGAACTTTCCGTCCCCCTCCCCCTCCTCTGTCTCTCTCACGGTGCACGCGCGCGCGAGTTAGATTCTCTGCGTAAGTCTTTCCGTTTAATCTAGTTTACTGGGTACCCGGCGCTATATGCGTGCAGTCTATTGATAGCTAACTTGACTTTTCCGCCACATGCCCCCTGAACTCCTCTTTTTGCTTCCTCATCGACTTCCTATTTTATGGAAAACGCGAGATCCAGTGGCGTCGGACGGTACAAGAGGGATCCGTGGTCCTCGGAGCTTAATTTTGTCAACTATGAGAATGTTTCCACTTTGATTATGGCAGGACAGACCTAATTGCAGCTACATTTTGTGCAGCAATTGTATTGTTTGATGACTTGGGACTGAAACCTGGAAACGTGAGATAAGTACAAATAGAGACTTTACAACAGCAACAACGAATTACTGACATACTCTCACTGCTATTTGTAGGGTTGCCGAGACTGGGCATCTCAATGGCACATGGGGCTACCACTCGATGTCTATTATCCTTCACTTTCATTCCAACTTCCAAAATGCAAGACATTCGACGTAGATATTTGTATGTATTTCATTTTATTGCTGTGTAAACGGCAAACAATCTTGAAGTGCCTGCTTTAGGTGTCCATGCTATAGAGTTTTCTTCTGAAAAATCATCAGGTGGTTGTAAGTGAAGATTACTGCTTAATAAATCCCGCCTGTAAGTCTCAGGACCAAGTCAGCGCGCAGTACTAATTCTACAGAAATCTAGTCAGGATAAGTCTTCCGCTGCTCATAGAGAAGCTGGAAGACCCTTGACAATATTATCAAGCGCCTTTGGAAAAACTGGATAACTCAAAATCTCATTCTTTGTAACATGTCTTTTCCCTGTTACGATCCGTGCGAACGTCGTTTCTCTAGAAAACCGATGGTACCGGCGTCTGGTCGGGTTGCAAGGGTTAATTCGAGATATTTGTCGCGAGGGAGGGCGCGGCAGGATGCGGCGTCGGTACGTGAGTGATTAATATCCACCATTCAGCGGTACAGGAACGTGCGCGCGCGCGCATGAGCGAGCGCGAGCGCGTGCCATTCCTTGGCCCACGATATTAGAAAGGTTATGATCCAAACAACGACCAGAGATCCCGACTTTCATCCGAATGTATCGAATCCAAGATATATCATCCGATCTCGCAATTTATATTATTGTTCCTACATATCTTGAGCGTGATATGCCAAGCATATTTCGTACCTGAAAATAAATCATGAAATAAACTTAAAATAAACTTCCACAAATACAAGGGGTGTTCGATAAACACCAAGAATCGTATTACACGATTGTTACTCTGTATCTGAAACGTCATGTCTATCGAAAATTCTCTTATCCGAACGGTTATTTCTTCTATAGATCATGGACGTTCTGCTGCATTTGATACAAGTAGTAGCAGCCGTGATGAGTCGGACAATGCGTAACCAAAGAGCTCGGGTGAATGAAATTCTTTGCTTAACTTTCCGGAAACGTTACTGGAGAACGATCGAGGCAAATAGAGTAATTATCGTAGTTGCAGTTCTAATGTCCTAATAATTGTTTTGTATCGATCTACGTGTCGCCCCGCCAAGCGAAACGAAGCGTTTTCGCGCTCGATATCCGCAGATAATTATACCCGACGCATTAGCCGGTAGATGCGGCTACATAAATCTTATCGGTGGATCAGCTCGCTCGGTGTCTCGCTGTGGGCACGATTTCGAGCAGAAATCCGATCGTTTTCCGCGTAGGTAAGCATAACGATCGCCGACGCCGATGTTTATCCGCCGCGGTATCGTTCTCGAGAAAGCGAAACGGATCACGGGCGGGCTAACAACTTATTTTCACGGCGGACGGCAATGATAAATCGGCGCAGGATCGTTCCTCACTGGAAACGGCCCTTTGCGCCCACTTGTCTAACATTATTTCGTGCTGCCGCCATATACGGGGCAGCATCACTTGCGAAACAGTAAAATTCTATCGGGCCGGCGTGGGCGTTTACACGCAACAGCTTCATTGTTTCACCGAACAATAACTGTAACACGTTCCCTCTGTTTATCTTTCATGTATAAAGAACACGCGTCGATCGCGCGCCGCTTCTGAATCGACTCCAAAAACTATCTTCCTCGTAAACCTGCGGATATTCTTCCGTAGAGTCCATCCAGATAAAGTCAGGAACTCGTATAAGATTTCGTGATATACGCAGCGGGTCCCAAAGCACTTCATTCTCGCGGACTGATAACGCCCTCTAAGTTGTGAGCATGCTTCATGAATCGTCCCGTATATAAAATTCGTGATGAAGTTTCTGATTAAAATATGCGTTTTATTAAAGACCTCTATACAATAAAAAATTTTATAACTAAAAGCTTAATTATTTCTTGGGAGCCCCATAAGCATCCGGCATCCTCTCTATCGTGTATCTATGTTGTGCGACATACATTATAGGCACACCAGGGATTTTTCGTATTCTCCTCCTTAGATCTTTGTCGTTTGTCGCTACTATATAACACTTATGCTGAAATATAAAATTGCTTATTAATGGTATCACTAACTAATTTACTTATCTTACTTTTAACGATAATTCTGCTTACTTGAGTTATCCTATTAACAATGCAATCATCTGCATAAGTGCCTTTGTGCAGGCAGTGCAACCTTTCGAATCTAGGGTCCTTTATGATCTTCAGAGCTATTTTATACTTTTGTCCGAGCTTCTCTAATTCACCCATCACGCAATCTGTGATATATGGTATACATTTTGCATACAGACACTCCATCATATTATCTATAATGTCTAATTTGTTCTTAATTGAAAAGTTGATGAAGTTTGTGTCTACCAAAATATGAAATGGAGGGCCCAATTGTGTGTTATATTGGAAAAACAATGCAGAAGACTGCTGGGGCCTACAATAAACAATTATAATATATTTTAATTGAATTTCAGTTAAAACATGAACAAATTCTAAATCATACTTACGCTTCTGTAATTTTCATCTTAGTAGGATCTTCTTTTTTGGCTTTCTTGGATCGAGCACGTAATTCCGGTTTTCTAAAAATCGTAAACTAATAATTCACAAACCATTTACATATAGAAATCCTTTTTTTTTTATTGCGTTAAGAATATTCAATATTTCGAAGAATAACTTACATTCTGGGATCGTTTGGGCTTATCATTTTTTTCATTTGCGCAAACTTTTGCATAACAAACTTTCGAGTCTTCTTATTCTTCCCCTGTAACAACAATAAATTATATATTATTGTACATAATATTAAATTTCTAAAACATAACCTTAAAGACGGTCCATACGTTCACTGGTAAAAGTATAGTATTTTATCGCAAAAAAGGAAAGAATTGAGAAGGATCTCAAAATATTTACCATTTTCAATTAATGTGTAGTATCCAGTTATTTATATAAACAAAATCCGATGTTAACCTAAACAACAGGTACGTCAAAAGAAAACATTACGGACCATGCGGAATCCCTCTTCAGGGTTGCCAATAGCCATCAGTACCAACTTAAATATATACATACATATATACATATTTCTTTCGTATATCATCAACTATATTTAATTTTATCTTCATATCTATATTTTTTAGGTATGACCCAAACATAGAGCATTCAAGAAGCATAAATGAATTATTAATAATATACCGGCGATCAGAATAGTTGTCAACCCCACTCCTGCCACCCAAGAGCCGCTACGGAAAACAGCATCCCCATCTATGACGCGAAGTTCTGTGACGAGACCACAGCGCCACTGAGCGCCACGCGCACGTGGCCGTTCTGTCAGTCATTGGCTCGATTGAATTTATGACTTCTGATTTCGTAAAATTTCTTCGGTTTTCACACCGATAATAATGCTAATGCAAAAATAATCCTCATGTGAATATAATATTACGAACAATATTCATAAACTCCAAATAGATGGTGTTATAGAATGCTTAGTAATATAAGAATGCGTAATAGTATAACACTGTTTTTATTATAACGATAAAGAAACGAATGCGTGCTGAAAAAGGCATACTGTAGCACTATTCATTTGGAGTTTATAAATATTGTTCATAATATTATATTCGCATTAGCATCATTTTTGCATTAGCATTATTATAAGCTTAAAAGTTGAAGAAATTTTGTGAAATCAAAAGTCAGAAATTCAAATGTGTCGATGACTGACAGAACGGCCACGTGCGCGTGGCGCTCATTGACAGTGGTGCTGTGGTCACGTCACAAAACCTCGCATCATAGATGGAGATGCCGCTTTTCATAGCGGCTCTTGGATGGCAGGAGTCGGGGTGATGCTCGATTCAGTTCATAAATGCATCATCAGATTGCGCTAATAAGAAGTCATAAGTGCCATCTCATGCCAGGATCTGGAACTAAACAACGGCTTGACGCTTGGGACGACCGTGGCGGATTTTTCTGTAAATAATCGGATCCCATTTGCTAGATGGCGGCACTTAGAATTTCGCTATTTAGTTCAGAGCTTCTGCCAGGGATGGCGCCACTCTGGAATGCCGGTAATTAATTCTGGGATCCTTCAGAGATGGCGCCACTTACGCTCAGTCGCGCTGCGGTCAGCACCACAGAACCTCGCATCATAGATGGGAATGCCGTCCTTTGTAGCGTGTCCCGGCCGACAGTAGTGGGGTTGAGAAGTAATATGTTCGGCGGTATATATAAAAAATATCTTTTACATAATATCGACCAATTGATTGTTTAGACTTTATTACGCAAAAGCATCAGTATACTTTAACTTTACAATTGAAATATTCATCATATTTGTACATACTGCCAAATCGTGTTCGAGTTTCGCCAAATCTACAATTTCAAGATGTACAAACTTAACCAATCAGAAGAATTAATTCCTGCGTTCATATATCGCGCCTTATGCTAATAGCCTGTTACTATGGCAACGGAGAAGTACATAGAACCATACATTATATGTTGCGTACTGAATATTATATTCTGTCAGTTTGTACTTAATTTATAATTAATCTATGCAGTCGAATTAATTTGCTTCGTATTAATTTAATTATAAAATTCATTTCCTATTTAACAGTGAAAGGGAAATAAGAAGAGCTATTGTCCGTCTAGTCACGACATGGCGTCACTGTCGTTCGATTGTCGAGTATTTTAAATTTGAACGCTTCTTCAAGTTATGTTATTCATTATTTACAGTTTAACTTGATTTGTTACCACAACTCAACGTACTCAATTAACTTATTTAAACATTTTACAATCTTTAATTCCACTGAACTAATATGTCCAGGCCTCTCGTAATTCTGTTACTAACTAACTATTTATAAAAAGAATAACGTTGAAAATAGCAATAAAATAAATGAAGTATGTATAAAGTATAAAAAAATAATAAATGACGAAATCGCAATAATCGATAAAATCCGATAAAAAATCGGTAATGTCAACATCTACATTAACCTGACGGAACAGAACATCCTTCTAGAGCAGTGGTTCTCAAACTTATTTTGTTGCGGAACCCTTACTCGATTCTCCAAAAATATTTTACGAGCAATCTCTGCCACCCTCCTTTTAATGGGCCATTAAATAAAACAGAAATTGTTTTAGAGAAAGAATTTATTCGCTTAAAAATACATATAATAAGTGAAACATTAAAACAACTCTGTTCTCGATTGTTATAAATTTGTACTTGTTGTGAGAAAAAATTAATAAGAAGAATGTTACTGCTTCTTGGACTCCAGGAAATTTTAAACACCTTATCTCGCGAAACTTTAGAATTTTCTCTTTGAAAAATGAAACCGAACCCACTTTGGGAAACACTGTTGTAGAGTCGAACAATCTGAAATTGGCGCTTTTGAAAACTCCGATATCCGCTATACGATATCTTTGTGTAAGTTCGCCGTAACGTGCGTCCGCCATTTTCTTCTTCGTTGGACGGGGAAAAGCAACTTTCCCGTCTTTTCCTGAAACGTAGTTTTTTGTTACGTCGAGGTGGTCGAGTGGGTGCACGAAACGTTGTGTCGACAAGTTTACAATAACGTTGACCCGTTGTGAACGTTTCCTCGTGACACAAACGCAGTTCGACCCGAGTGCGTGACTGGTTAGCTGTTCTCTTAACCTATAAGAAAGCTTGCGATGCTCGTTGCGTTTTACATATGATCGGACAACGTGCTGCCTGAAGAAGATGCCAAGGAAATCGAACAAGTTCTCGTGGGGTGGCCGTGGCGCAAGATACGGCAACCAGGACGACAAACATTATTTCGGTAGGTTCCTTTTTATAGTGTGGGTTTCTCCGTGGCCTACTTTCTTTGTTCATGGCAACGTCACTGCACATGCTTGAATTTTGCTTAATTTTTCAGATGCCGTTCCCTTGGTCATCGGTCGTTACCAGAGTAATGATTCAGTTTTTATTTTAGGGTCGTTTATTTAGAATATTGTTGTCCAGAAGTTATTGCAACTATTTTCTCCATGCTTCCAGACTGATGAATTTCTTTTGATCGATTTTGTCAATTGTATCATATGTAATAACACAATAACAAGTCTAAATGTATAGTATGTAGATAAATATTAAATAACATTTATTACATCAGAACGTCTAAGTTATGGGCTTAGACAAGACAGAAGGTAGAATCTTTGTGTACTTTGCATCCTAACATATGAAACTGGGAAAATAATATTTCTTGTTAATCCTCCATAATTGTTTATGAAACTTCTGCTGTCATATTTTTCTGAAACTTTAATGTTCTTTTCCCTCACTTAATAAACAATAATTGTTCATTATGGTAAGATTAAATGTCTCAACCGGTATATTCTTTTATAGGTATTACATTTTATGTTTCTTCTTGTAGGTCATGATGATCGTGTACCCAGAGGTGACGGAGGTTCAGGTCTTGGAAGCAGACCAAGGGTGTCCTTCAAAACCCAGGCTAGACCAACAAGAGACATACCAAGAAGTTTAGCACTTGCATGTTTAGATGATGATGTTCAAATGGCAACAAGTTCTAATAACAATGGCAGACGGGTTATAGTAAAAGGAAGGGATAAAGGAATGCAACGTGGAAGAAACAGTCCTTTGCCTCACAGAGGGTTCAGAGGAGGACAGATTCCTCCTAGACTTAGGCAATTTCCCATTGGGGAACTTAGTTGGTATAAAATTGTTGTAAGTGTACAAACTTGCAAGCTTTAGTATTTAAGCAAGTTTGATATGTATTCTGAATGTTCTTTTTAATTGCAGATACCGTATGGACACAAATATGATAAGGACTACGTATTGAATAATCTCCTTAGTTATATTGCACCAGAAACTTTTATTCCAATAATGGTAATTAACAAGAATTATTGCAGTTAAATCACATAATTAGAAAACTTGTATAAATGTTAATCTTGTATGGAAATTTGTTCACAGTATAAGGTAGTTGGAAGCGAAGCCAGTTTTTATGTAGATGATAAAAAAGTAGCGACCGCATTGTTGAATTGCGATCGTAAGATTACTGTCTCGGACGGGTTTAAGTTGCGAGTGCGAGTTATGAAACAAGGTTTTCCGCACTGCCAAATAGACGAGAAGCTGAAAGAAAGGCTAAAGCAAGCTATGGCAAAGCGATACGTGCAGGAAACAAACGCGCTAGATTTGTCGAGATTTCATCAGGATCCTGGTAGGTGAAAAGGGAGCTGAAAGGGTTATTAAATTCGGAAAGTTATTTTACTTACGACAATGAGTGTAATTTCAAATTGCAGATCTCGTTTCCGATTATTTCTGCGCTCTCTTCCGACCCCTAATGTTGAGTGTAGTACTCGACATTGTATCGGAGCACATACCAAATTTGGAAGCGCTGAATTTGGATGGAAACAAATTACAGTTATCCGAGAAACTAAGCGATCTGAACAAAAAGTTCGCGAATTTGAAAATACTGTACATTGGGGACAATAGGGTAAGTATTTGAAGATAAGATAACTCATTGAAATGGATTTCACTGTATTGCAATTTAATCCGTAAATAATATTGTTTAGATAAAGGAAATCAATCAGATAGATCACATCAAAGATTTAAAACTTGAAGAGCTGAAGCTAGCAGGGAATCCGGTTTGCAACAAGTACAAAACCCGACAAAATGACTATATTAGGTAATGTATCGTTTCCGCATGAACTTTCTTTTCATGACAAAAGAATTCTCCAGGTGGATCGAATTTCCTGAGGCAGCTATCATGTGATTAACTTACATGTTCTGTGTTCAGACAGTGTTGAATTTCTGATGAAGCATGGACGGGTTAACGGAACTTCCTTATTAGCTGAAATCATTAATCCTTTGCAGAACAGTATTGTAAATTCACGAAATTGTATCATAAATCCCACAAACAATTTCACTCGTAATAAGTTTAATGTATAATATTTACAGGATATAGTGTTATCGGTGCATCACTGTGAATAACTTGAATATTAATTCAAACGTTAATTCAAAAATGTCCAAAAAATTAATATATTAGCCATAGGTCTAGCGGATTATCGTAAATGCTTATACGGTTCGTAAAGGATTAATCTTAGAAATAATCTGTGGAAGTTCTGAATAATCTATATGTCTCCTCCTTTACTACACTTCAATAATAAGGCAAATGTTTCTGTTATTACGACTAACTTGGAGCTTCCGGGCTTCTGGCTTTTCTTTCCCGACCATAGCGACGTGCGGAAACGGTTTCCCAAGCTTTTACGGTTGGTAAGTAACGCGGTAACCACACTTGTTCGCTGTAAAATCATACTTACCCGATTAAATGTTTGCGAAGGACGGCGTGGAACTACCGAAACCGATTTTGTTCGACGTAGCCGACGAGGGAAACAAAATGCCACCGCCTCAAAGAATGTTCGTCGGTAACGCGAAAGCGCAGGAAGTTGCTAGTCAATTTCTGCAACAGTACTTTATCATATTTGATAGCGAGAATCGGCAGCCATTGCTAGACGCATACGACGAACACGCGTTCTTTAGCATGACGGTATCGTATGCTCAAAATAGCAACAAGTAAGTTTTCCAATCGTTTGATTCGTCTTTCTTCATGATATCAAATATTAAAAGTAAAGTGAGCAGAGGGATGTGCATATTATACTAACAAATAATTACAGATTGTATGCAGTTGTTGACGATTACCCACCGAAGAACAGAAACTTGTACAGAGTAACCGACCAGAGCAAAAGGGAAAAATTGTTGAAGCAGGGTCGGTTACCTGTTGTGACGTTCATCTCCGAGCTGCCACAAACACATCACTATCTAAATACGTTCACGATGGATATCAGCTTAGTCACGGTAAGATCTCATGCTCCCGCGAATGTGTACAGCAAACTTCTAACGTCTCCGCTGTGATTCGACACAAATTGATCATTAATTACACAAATTATCGTAATCCTTTGTATGGAAAGTTTGTTGTCCTGTGCTTCTAGGAGGGACTGATGATGATCACAGTGACAGGCCTGTTCAAGGTACTCAATAAAAAGGATGAACACGTTCGTTATTTCTGCAGAACGTTCATTATAGTACCGGAAGGGAGCGGTTACTGCATTCGTAACGAACAATTGCATATCAGCAATCCAACGGACAGGCAGATAAAACAATTACACAGCCAACCGGTCGCACAAATGCCTCAACCAGCAGCACCAGTTCCATCGAGTAGTACTGAAGTGAAACCAGTACCGCCGCAAATACCCGAAGACGTGAAACAACAAATGACTTTGACTCTTAGTCAACATACGAACATGAATCTGGAGTGGAGCTTGAAATGTTTGGAGGAAGTACAATGGAACTATGATAACGCGCTTTCTGCGTTTCAAGAGTTCTTCAAGAGAGGACAGATACCACCAGAAGCATTTAATAAATAGGTGAAAGTAAGATTCGAAGAAGCTCCATTATTTTTTCGCTGCATGCGTCTTTGTACTATTCGGTTCTACATCACAGTCTGATTGAAAACGTTTATTATTGATCGTTGTCGGATGAAAAGAATTTGCAGAAATATTTATTGTTCATAGTGGTTGTTTTCTTTTTTTCGTATCCAAAACAGTGTTTGTCACTGAAAAATAACAAAAAGAATTTTGTTGCAGTATAAAACACTTGAAAACCATGTTTCGTTTTACAGTACAGTTGTTTTGGCAGCAAACTTCTTTTTGTAGAAAAAATTAGTGCAGAAGCCCGTACATATTAACCTTTCGATGCGTACTTTCTTAAATTCGAAGTTCTATAATTTTGTCGCGTAGAAAGTCCTCTAAATCCCCCCAAAAATGGAGAAAATCAATTATTTTTTATGCTACATTATACTTTTAAAGCGTTGCAATTGTGTAAAACGACTAATACGCATGGGAATGAACGACAGACGATCATCTTTGTAATGTAAATAAGTTCTATTTCAAATTTTTGGAATTTTTCTTTCCACGAAGGTCAGTGATCACTTTTGTCGTGCTCCTCGTACCTTGTGGGAAGAGAAGGGTCCACAAATCATTATCCAATTTCTTACACTTTTCAAAACTGTTTGGTCTGCCGCTCTTTACACCTTGCGTGTCCAATTTGTATTGTGTTAACATTTATGGCTCCAGTAACGAGCCCATTTATAACATACTGGCTTTACACATGTGCAACGCTACGCAAAGAAGGGTTAAGGTTTTCTATTTCACAAGCACTCGTTCTTCATTCGGATTATGATGTACATGAAACACGAGATCGGCACTTAGCGTTGATTTTTAGGCTTAGAAGATTTCAGGGAAGAGCTGATGTTAGCGTGATTCTATTTTTTTTATATTTCTTTATTGTGTCTTGCAAGTTTCTGCGCTAGTCGCGGTGCAAAATCTATTTCCTGATCAAATTGTTCGCGAGAACCCGACCTTTTTAGGTATCGAGAAAGCGAAGAAAGAAAATTAAATGCGTTTCAAATTCTGAGACACAAAAGTGTTATTCAGATCCACCGCACCGCCGGTTCAGTTTCGTTTCCACGCATACATAGTGATGTTTATTTTTGTACCACAACGCTTCGTGTAATTTATACTTTACATTTTAGAATGTGTGCTAAGATACCGATTGTTTGAATTGACAATTTTATGTATCGCGCAGTTGTTAGAACCATATGATCGTGTCCACGCTATTAAACGACCGCAAATTCTGATTGTGATAACTCTGGTGAAATAAGCATCATTATGTACTTGGTGCAAGCTAGTTTACATTATACTTGATAAGGTTGTAGACCGCGATCAAGAAGCTTGTGGTCATAAGAGTGTCATGATCAATACCGCGTTTATGCTGGTTGATCGTCATTATTAATGTATTTGCTACTTCATTTGTATAAAACAATACCCATCGTAGCTGGGAATACTTTATCAAATTTCAAACAGAGAGTAACGAGTCAGCCAGCCCAATGTTGTCACGTTCAAACAAACTATCGTGAACCGTATGTGTATATATGAATGTATCGTTATTATTGTTTTGTAAGTCCAAAGATTGCGTACAGCGTGTGAGCACGAATTATACATCGGTGTTCAATGTTCAAGTGCGTAACAAACGGATGGAAGCTTCTTGAAAGCGACGCAAGGAAAAAGTCATCAGAGCTCACGACGTGTGAACGCTCGAGTTTCTTCAATTTTGGGACCGATGTATCTCGTCTTGGTTTCATCTTGACGAGGAGACGAGCAGTGAATTGACTTGCACGTCCCCGAGAACGAATTTTGGGCCCGATAGCGATCAGGCGTGCTCAGGAGATGAACTTCTTAACGAAGTTCGCTCCAAGTTCTTCGTCGAAGCCTGTCGAGAGACACGGCTAGCACACCGTGACGAGAAAATTCGTCAACAGGCGTAGCCACGAAGACGAAACGAAAGAAAGCTTTGGCATCGAACAGAGAGAATCTGAATCGGTTGCTGAACAAGCTGACACTTCTGCGACGCTAACGTCGACTCGACGAAAGCGATCATCGCATTTCTCGCTTGTGTGTCTCTTCGCAGACACACCGATGAAAACCATACTAAAACAGTGACCTAAATACATGAACGCTGGATTGAATAAGTGGAATACAGAATCCATGAAATGTAACGCTACTTTATGGTAGCTTGAGTGTCTTGCAATTTCTATTGTTTATCTCCTTCGTAGAGAAATTTTGGAATGATTCGTAGCAAACCGAGAGAATAGTTTGTGTTCAGACGCTGTACAGATTGTATCGAATTCCAACGACGAAGGTATCTTAAAAAGTCTCGTCGAATTTTCGCTGAAAAACGCTCTGTTCGCATTACGCGCAGCAGAGCATCTAGGAATTTTCAAAGACATTGTACAAAACACGCAACCCCTGTCGAGAAATAGTTGTTTGCTATTTACGAAACTGTTGTTCATTCATTTTTTTCATTGTATTGTAAATTATTCACGGATGTACACATGCGATTTCGTTTTTCTTTCTTTCTTTCCCGTTCAGATAGAATGTACATACCACGCATCGATTGATGTACCGTTGTCAAGGTTTTTTAGAGTAATGCGTTTGAAAAAAAAAAATTAGGATACATGTAAATACACACGATACCGTATATTAAATAATCAAGATGAGTATTTGTACACAGTCGATTGTTTTTTCGTAGGGAATGATCGGATACCGTGTAAATAGAAATTAGAAGTTTATTGAACACAATTTATCTTTTATATGATGACAATTTCAACGAGTTCTCAGATGTCTTTTTATTAACTGTTATTCCATATTATGTCATCGAGTAGGATAATTTTAAATTAAATAAAACGCTATGAAACGTTTATGTCGTTGTTTTTCAATAGTGGCATGTTCTGTTTGTTTTTCCTCTTGAAGAAACCCAACTGTATTTTTTTAAAATAATATTAAGCGTAAATATATTGCATCTGTAGGTAATATTGTTGTAATGCAAAAGTGTAGTACCTTGCTTAAAATGGCAACTAATGCCAGCAACAACAGCAACCCTAATGAGATAGAAACGACAATAATCCATGATTTTAGTTCTTCCGTTTTTGGAGTGTTATAAAACGTTGTTACAATTTCCATTGTAGATCTGGAATAAAAATTTGTTTGGAAGTTCCTTCGAAAATATGGTTCCTGTATATTTGGAAGAATTTGAATAACCACCTAGTTTTCCGGACTGATAGCCTAATGGCAGGTTTCATTATTTCCACATTGGCTTCCGTGCTGAATTTTAAAGCAATTCCATCATCCTTGAAAGTATCTTAACGCATTGAAAACAAATTTAATATAACATTAATTCGTCTTGAAGCGAAGAAAAAATTATTTGAATTAGTAAACTGTAATTGCAAAGTACCTTTGAGGCTCTCAGTGTTTAACAGAAGTTTGATGATGATTTTCCCGACGTCTTGTAGTGTTTTCACTGCATTTAAATTACACGTGATGGTTACACAATGTACGTCAATGCTTGAACAATTCATATAAATGGAATCGGTCGTTACATTGTCGTTTGTAGCTTCTGATATTTGAACACTTTCCATATCGTAGAATTGATTAGTAGACGCATTTAAATCTCTTTTATGTATTTCATGTTCATTATTTTGTTTCGTTTCATTGGACAACATATACGTGTTAAACTGGTCCAACGATGGTTCTTGCACTTCAGCTGATTCAGTGTCCAATAAAAAGTCAGCTGAGGAACATTCATAAACCTCTCCTGATATATACAACTGAAAACATGGTTATTAAGATATCTGAAATTTACATTAGTATAACATCACGTGAATTATTTTTTACCTGAGGTTTATACACATGTACTAAAGGTTCTGAATTTTTAATGATTGTCGGTACTTTAATAACAATTTGGGCATCTTCTATGAGTGTTGCACCTAGTTTATAAACTTGATAAGTATGTTGAAAGCTGATATTCGAAACATCGTCATTCACAGTCGACAAATAATACGCCTTTTCGTCTGCTTCTCTGGAAGATAAGATAATTCTTCAACTTAAATGTACGTTATTATTGTACGTTGTAAATGAGTTGCCATTAACACGAACCCATTCAGAGACAGAGACACTTCATTAACTAAATTGAGCGCTTTGGTTGCATTAACCATTCCATGATTTTCACTATGTGTCTTTATCGTTACATAAAAATTCAATTTACGATCATGTAGAGAGCCATGAATCAAGTGCTTCATATCTAAATCTAATTTAATACTTTTCTAAAAAATGAAAAAGATAGTTGTGTTTATTAGAGAAAGTTTATATTTCTTTAAACTGTAATTCTGAAGAAGTTTTGTCCAAGCACCTCTTCTGCATCCCCAATGGGGTTTCCAGCATCACAGGTTACTATGAGATTCTTTTCAGAAGTGTCCTCTTGACAGGAAGGTAGTATACTATGCAACGCTACTCCTTCTGGAAGCATGAACTCGAGACTTGTCAAATAAGCGGGTTCTCCACGGTTCTTTAAGCTGATTTCCAAGCTTATGTCACTCGAACCGATCACCCACGTATTATTATCTCTAAGAAATTGTATACTTTAATATAACTACGAAAATTAGAACAATCTTGCAATACTTACCGCACACCATGAAACGTTGCAACTGCAGATATATTACAGTTGCAAATTTTGTCTTCGCCACAACCGATATTGAAAGGAACCAAAATTTGAGCCGTTTTCATCTTATTATTTCTTCTTTCTACCGGACACAGATTGCAAAAATACTTTGACTCGGTGTTGTACACAAAACTGTGCCTTGCAACTATACTGATGGGTTCAATGAATTCTTGTATATTTTTCTGTAACACACACCGGATTAAGTCGATGTCAAAGAAATGTAAAATTCATATAATAATAAATCTGTACCGAAATATTAACTTGAGTAGTTAAACATCTATTTGACGTTGAATTTGAGGATTTCAACTCCAATAATGTTTCCTTAGTTCGCTGGTATTCTTTGTCTATAGTAAGAGTGATCTTGAATTCTGTAAACGGCGAATTAAAAAAATAGAAAGACAAGATTTTAATAATGGAGCGACTGAAACATTGATAGACGCGTAAGAAAGATATACTTTGAGACCCACTTTGTTCAGTTTTTGTGTTATGTTCATCGTACTGTACACATATTTTAATTACAAATTGTTTTGCATCTCTTTGCAAAATATTAGGTATAGCTTGAACCTCAAGTTGTGTTTTTACAACCGGTTTACTACGAAACAGTACAACGTGTCCCGATTTATACGCTCCAACTGCTATATCGGAGTATCTAAATATAAACAGGCATTAATAATTGTAAAGTATTCATAGAGTATAAATAATAAAATAATAACTCAAGAATACTAACCCGTTTCCGTCGATATCAATGGGTTTCGATATCGTAAACCCAAAACTCCTAATTCCTACAGCAGAAGAATTGTGTTCAATCAAATTTACAGCTTCAATTTGTTCTGACGGTTGCAAATTTTTATCTTTCAAGTCGGTGCCACCGTTATACACGTATATTGTTCCGTTTTCTTCCCAGGGTGCACTCACAATAATATCTGTAGTACATAGAAAAAAAATGTACACAAAACTTAAAATTACGACAACAATAAATTACCATCGAATCCATCGGCATCCAAATCCCCACAAGCTATCGCGTATCCAAAGTTACCTCCTTCAGTACTTCCTTGTAACAATACAGGTTCTTCAAATCTTCCCTTTTAATAAACAAACAATACTTATTATCACTAATAATTCAATATCCCATATTACCTAATAGATTCTTCATTTTTACCTTCAATGTACCGAAATAAATGTAAACTCTGCCAATATCTTGTCCCCAGTGGGGTGCTCCGATTAAGAGATCATCTAATCCATCATTATTCAAGTCTCCCACAGCTAGACTCGCTCCAAAATATTCTCCGATATCGGTACCACGTAATGTCGAACTCAGCGGTGGCTTGACGCTCGGGTTAATTATTGCTACCTAAAAAAGAAGTCTTGCGTACAAGTTGTCTTGTGTGTAAACTATAAGAATTTTTTGCGTTCTAATTACTTGGCCCACGTATTCCCAGTTTGGTGCACCGCCAACATAAAGCAATTGGGTTTTATTGAAAAAGTAACCAGATTCTACGCTGTATCCTAAAACACAAAATGAACGATATTTCGACAGTAGTAATAACAGTGCTGCATGGTATTTAATTGAATTAATTTAACGAGCCTACCAAAATAAGCTAATTCATTGTTTAATGGTAGTTCTACAGACAGTTGTTTGTTCGAGTGTACTATGTTTACGCTGCCATAAGTTTCATGGTGAGGTTCCCCTATAACACGACCTGCTCTTTCCCCTTCGTTTCCCTGTATTATGTTATACATTACTTATCCAATACTGGAAGCTTTTATCATCATCGAATATCATTTACGCACCCTGCTCGTGGCATAGTGAATAGAAAATCCATGAATCGGGTTGTACCAGAAATTCGAATGGAAGTCTAAAGAACGATTATAACAATTATTTATAATACAGATATTAATACGTATCATTATTAAATTAAAATATAATCCTTTTCGCATGCACCATAACGTATCAGATCCTCTGCTTCGGCGGACAAAAAATTGGAAAGAATCCTTCCGCTATAACACATTCCGTGCAAGCTGTCGGGGGACTCCGCATTTAAGATGCTAATCATCGTCCGTGGCGCGCACACCTGCAATTTATTGAATATGTTAATCAAAGCAAACACAATACAATATTCAAAGCTATATAATTCTTACTGTTAATATTCTATTCGGACGGTCTATAGCAATCGCGCTGCCAAACCAACCATTGTGCGTCATTATACGTATCCTGAATCCGAGTTGCACTCTGTATTCTTCATTTTCAATTATCGGTTCCACCTCCTGGCATATCTTATTAATCGTACAACGATAAACAACGCCTGGTTCAATAGGATTCCGTGACATCTGTTTGTAAATCCTAGAAGAGGTTCCTCTTGGCGCCCCAACTATCAACCTTACGCAATTAAGAATATCAAATATTATTCGAAACATTATTCATTGCACTTATAATACAGTGAACGTTACCAAGACGAGTTTTGGTCCTTGTCATGGTATAGCTGCACGGTGTAACCGAAGTAACTATTGTTGGAAGATGTTTGTCTGCCTTTAACTATATCATTGTAGGAATAAATAATTGGGAAATTCGTATCTACGTTGTAACCATACACTGTTATACCGAACGCGACAAGTATCGTTTCGATGAGCATTCTGAGAACCTTCTTAGCGAACTTATAATTGTCGCTGAAGGAAAGAATAGTAATGTCGCGTACTTCCATCTTTTGCCAACGGCAGGAAGTCAAATGATAACACAATCACTGAAAACTGAATCATCATAATAGTAATCAGGAATAAATTACTCATCACACCGGACTCATTATGCTGTTACAGAGAACAATGATCAGTTTTATTTCTTCCTTATGATTGTCAAAACATAAACAATGGTACTCTTAAAGTGTTACGTCGGAAATCCTTTAACGGCAATTTTGGACACTAGAACAGATTATAAATTTTTATACTTCATATATTAGTGAGTAGTTTTCATGTAATTTCAGGTGATGAGTTCGAGCCATTCAACTCGGCTATACGTTTACACGGTTGAAAGATGACTAATAATTGAAATAAGTACGTTAGCTTGTCTTCGTAGTTCCATAGCCTTTGGTAACAAACGAGTGAGCAATTCTGCTCTTTCCTTGTGAGAAGGATGAGTCTTTAGGAATTGCATTTCGAAGATTTCTTTCCCATTAATGTTATTAAATATTTCCATAAGTTTCCAAAACTGTATGATTTCTCTAATGTCTATGCAGCTCTGAAAGAAAGATTGAATTGTAATTGAATCGCAAACCGATTTTCTTATAGATATACTGAAAGAGATTATGTACTTTTGCAACTATTTCGAATGCCTGTGCATCCGCTTCAATTTCCAAACCCCTTTGGTAAGGATTTAATAAGGTAATCCAGCAAAGAAACTTAAGTGATGAGCAGAGCATCACTGCTTTCCATTTCGAAAAATAAAACCAAATTAAAAACCAGGGAATACTGAACACAAATTCTTTTAGCAGCACATAAGAATACAATTCGAACTGAAAGAAATTATACATTAGTTATTTGGTTCTTGTTTTGAAGAATTGTTTAGAATATAATTATTTCTCACTGTATGTAGAAGAAAAATATGCGATAGTTCGTGGGCCAGAATAAATGCTATTTGATCATCGCTTTGAGCAATATCAAATACACCAGAATATACAAAAATATGTCCACCCTGAAATGTTCAAAGAGGAAATTATTTTTAAATTTCAATATAGTCGTATAAATGAAAAAGTTAACATACTGGTAAAACTAGAGCATTCACTGATGGTGCATCGACTATACTGAGTGTCCAATGAGTATTCGCAAACACTTCTTTATTAGCATTCATCATATTCTGTAATATCCTCTGAAGTTGTGAATATCTGGGATCGTTCATTGGTAGCAGGTTCGACTGATGTTTTATCCGTAACTGCATGAATTTACAATTGTATAAAAGCATATTTCACTATGTATTCATAATGTTTTATTGAAACACGTACCATTGTAAGAACAATCTGTCCAAATGCAACCCGTTCAGATTTATCGAAAATAATAAAACGTGGCTGCTGCAGTACCGGATCGTTCTCAATATGCGTCAAATAATAAACAATCAAAACAGAAGAAAAAACACCCAAAGAACCTGAAAACATGCAATCAAATAATCTTTGTATAATTTTGAATAGTGGTGAATCATAAATTCTGTACCAAAGATCTGAATTTTTCTTTTCCAAAACCATCTTTTGTATTCTTGTTGTTGATCTGCTGTTAGATGCAGCCACCATCGTCTTAAAAAAGATGCAGATATGCACGAGCAAAATTGTAGACTAACACATGTGACCACAGCAACATCAGGTGATATGCACAGTGTTTGTGTGGTATGAAAATTTGAACTTTGCCACTTTAACCACTGCGATCGTTTCTCTGATTCTGTATGTTGTAAAAAATATGTTTTAGAAGCAGCACTGTATGACAAGCTTTTTACATTAGGCATCAAAGTCCTAGGTATGTATTGAAGCTGTTTAAGGTACATTGTCCATGTATTGTTTAACACACATTTATGTATCTTCCTTTTTATGTGATAATCATTGTTATATCAGATCATTGATTATAAAAGTGACACGACTCCATAAGGAGCACCACTGATTATATAATTAAGTCATTCAATTACAGCTTTACAGTCAAATGTGATCTACAAATGCTGACACCAACAAGTATAATCACACCTGCTTTACCATATTTAACTGCTGCATAAAGTGTCTTTGTTATTAGGTGCAGTCAAATTGCGCATACTTGCATTCTTGTTTTCTCTACTGTTCTGATCACTTTACATTAAGTACTATGTTCTGCATAACTGACAATCACAAAACTATAGAATAATCTGCAACAAGCATGGAATTGTCAAGAAAATTAATTGCAATAAATAATATTAGAATAAACAGAGATAATCTAGTCACCTAAATTTTTTCTGTGTAATTCCATAAAAATTTGCATAGATCCCTGGTTATTGGGGTAGGTGTAAATCTAGTTATGGAGGTAAATACAAAGAAAAGAAATTAGAATCAATTGTTATATGAATAATAATGAATGACAATAAAGTTTGTCACTTTTAGGGGAATATGCACACACAACCAAACTCACTAGCACCAAAAACATACGCCCAAGATCCTACAGAGCTGTCCCTTTCCTATTTACATTCCGATAAAAATACAAAATAACAACAGAGCCGGTGAGTAAAGTGCAAGAGGTTGATAGAAAGAGAAAGATGAATCGGACTGACAAAAAAAGAACGCTGCTCGAACTCGCGACTAATATTGAAGAGGAGTATTTAGTTTATTAAAACGAAATAGTTTCACATTTCCACTTATAGTATCGTATCTAAAAAACCTAAATACATAATTATTTTGTTTCCAGGTGTCGACGGCGTGAAGAAGTCGGGTATTTTTAGAAGAACGAACGGGCAAATCGGCGATGAGGACCGATGTATATATGTATAATGTTTTCTGAAATGTAGTAAATCGTGTTAATCTACTGACTGAAACGTGCAAAACAAAACGTCTGGCATCACTCTATACAACTAATGTATTTTTAAAACGTCTCTACAAGTGGAATGATCCATAATTTCTGATTTTTGTTAAAAGAAAAAATAGAGATTCTTATTCGAAGCCATGGCGGGAACTTAAATTATTACGCGCTGTTATTGTCAGAGGTTACGTATACAGGTTGTTTCATTCATTTCGACCGCTTTAAGCCGTTGCACTCGAACGGCGCTTTTGAGGCATCATAATAATATGTATATATGTTTCTATTTTGTGCAAGTAACTGAAAATTGTCAGTTGCGTCAATTCTGCAATGTAGACATTTTACAAGCATTCTATTACTGAAACAAGTGCATTTGGAATAAAATAAACCGTCTTATTCAAATCGATTATGCTTGTGTTTCTAAGTTACGTACATATATTATATAGATATACAAGATTTCGAGCGTAAAGGGTTAATACAGTAGAATCTCCGTATCCGTGGGTTTACTACATACATGCTGTACATACCTATAATAAAGTTTAATATATGAATTAGGCACAATAAGACATTAACGATAACAACTAATATTAAAACGGAACAATTATAATAATAAAAAATATGTGAACGTTCCGAGCGTGACAGCACGAGACTGCAGCACGTTACTGAGAACTGCGCGCACTTTTCGTTTAAGTGTAAATTATGTATTAGTTTAAATTATAAATGTGTATCGTGTTTCTGAAATTGCTGTGTATTTTTTCGTACCGTGGTCAACCACAGATAACTGAAAAAGCGGATACTGAAACCGCAGATACGGGAGTTTATCCATTCGTAATTTTCCTGCTTTCCTGAAATTAGCGTATTTCTTTCATCGTAGATTGCGAAAATGTCATACTAAAAAACGTCTGTCTTCATATTTTTCATAGCAATATGCCGATGTCCTCTGAATCAAATAAATATTTCCCAACGCATGTTTCCGTATCGTTGAAAACAGCGAAGATGTTAATGTGATCAATATAAATGGAACACTCTGTATGTAGACCGTGTCAAGGATCACAATCGATCCGCAATTTCGGATCGATCGATACGCACAGATGGGGAAATAAATCATTTTTACTGAAATGCTACTTTTATTGCTTTTAAATGAACCTTCAATTGACGATCATCATCCGTTAATGGTTGCTGAAACACATAGTCTACTATTTCCAGTGATCGTTGCAGATACATCGCGAGGATGAAATTGTTAATCGATTTTCGTACAGTTTGATAAGCAAGGGTGAACATGTGTTAATTTTATTGAAATAAACAATTCAATGCAGGAATCGACTCTTTGACCGTGAAGTGTGCCCTGAAAGAGTAGCTCTTACGTGCGAATGGCCACTGTAGTGGCTTCGCAAATGTGAATAATAAATTCTTAAAAAATAATGAAATTAATTATAAGTTGTTAAAAGATCTGAATCGAACGATGACTGTATCGATCATCAAAATAAAAGCAGTCGTCTATTATCATTCATATTCGATATTAGAAAATCGTTGATCTGAATTCGAAATATTAGTCCTTTGCGCGCACCTTGAAAATGAAGTGAACGCTGCGTGCGGTCGAGATGTGGTAGTATATAATAAGCCATTGCACCAAACGCCTATCGGCGTCGGCAGAACACGCCCAACGGCTTCGTCAAGCGCCGATAGCAGTCAAAAGGTTAATGTATGCATAACAAAGTATATATTTACACATAAATCAAGTTTTGTATCTGTTACCCGAGTAATACATAGTACGGATAGTTTCACTGTTTACTCTGTACGACGTACGGGCAAGTCGGAAGACACTCGAGCACTAACAGCCACTATACTGGCATCGACGTGCCATGTCGCCTGTGCTAAGAATCGCATAGGCTATAAATCTGTTTCGACGTTTTTTATAAAATAGCTTCAAATAATATTTCATTGGGAAACTATAATAAATAAAATGAAAGAGTAAACAATATTAAAAGCGGTATGAAACCATGAAATATAAACAATACAATCTGAAGAGGGGTTTCCTGTCTGCTGCTTTAAATTTCGAATCAAGTAAATGCATGACGGACTTAAAATGAATGAAAAGAATTTATCGTTGGTAACGTGAACAGAATTTAGCACGGACATGCCGGTCGATCATGATAACGTCAACGGCGAAAGGGTTGAAAGGTCTGATTCGAAACGGCAGAATCGTCCAATCGATCGAAAATCCAGAAGAAGAGAGCGTGATCGAACGGGCCACGGCTAGCCCGCGGGCCAAGGGTGATCATTGTATTCGTGCGCGTTTCCATGCAGGCCGTTTTGCGCGTGCGTTCGTGTGCGTGTTCAGGCAGGCTTGCGCTCGCGCGCGCGCACCAGCGCTCGCGCGTCTGTCTGTGTGCACGTCCATCGTGAGTCAGAACCCATGGTCGTGGCGCGTTTCGTAATTCATTTCCTCGGCGACGAGAAAAATGCGAGTCTAGTCCCGGGACTACGACAGCTGGTCGCTGACGGGCCGACTGTCCTCGAGGGACATGCCCGTTGTGTCCGGTAAAATCGCGCACCTTTCGTCGTCGTCGTCTTCATCGTCGTTGACCTCCTCCTCTCGTTTCTCGTTCGCGTTGTCCACTGTGCGCGCCCCAGTCTCGCGTGTTTTCCTCTTCTGAAGAGCCCGGCTCTCCCTATCCAGGGGACACGCTCGTCTCCATCGTCGTTTGCACTCTTCAGGTACTTCATCAACGAAACATTCTTTCTCGACGACCAGGTTTACGCCTACGTTCCCTTTTTCGATCTCTTTTTTGGGTCCTCTGCCCCCGCCACCGCTTCAATCATTGTTGACTGACAATAGCGACTTGGATGTTGTGCTTTTTATTTGAGATCTGTGGAATTAAAAGGGGATATTGGTTTAATCATGACTACACTGTGTGGTAAACATCTTCAGTCAGGCAGAAGTGATCTGTTGGCATTGTATGGGATTCTGATAATGTTTAACTTGAAATTAAGTGATTTGATCCAGACCTAGGGCAGACCTTCAGTCCTTTGACAACACTGCCTTTTAAGTAGAGCTTTTTGTTTGAGCTCTGTGGAATTAAAAGGTATAAATGAAGATATTGCTTTAATCATGTCTATACTGTACAGTAAACATCTTCATTCAGGCAGAAGTGATTTGTTGGCATTGCATGTGATTCAGATAATGTTGTTTAACTTAAAAGTAACTCATTTAATCCAGATTTAGTGTACATCTTGAGTCCTTAGCATTATGATCCCTCCCTGTCACTTTAATTATTGTTGAATGACAGTATCACTTTAAAAGTTAAAGTTTTTGGTGAAGTTGTATCTTCAGCTCAGTCAAATCAAAATGTTATTTATCTAATCCAGAACTAACTCAAATCTAATTGATATTTAATTCAATGTCCATATTTTGTACCTGTTAAAATTATTCTTCAGAAATAATACAACTTTGACACTTACAAATTTCATGTGAGTGTTGTAGAATAAAAAGTGGACATTCCCTGATTGGTTTCTACAATTTTCACTAAATATTTTTGTTTGTATTAGAGTTACGTTATTAGAATTATGTGCTGCCATCAAGGTGACAGTTTTATTTCAGTTGGAGTAGAATATTTCTTAGAAAGAAATAATGATGATGCCCTTTCAGATATTGATCAGGAGTTGAATTGAAATAAAATAATAGGCAGTAGATTCTCCTTAAAAGCCATAGTTTTATATCTGCAAAAGTTTGATTCACATTTGAGTTAAATCTGGGATAATATTTGAAATAATGGTGACAATATATTACAGAAGACCTAATCCTTTTCATGTCTCATCTTTGTGTGCTATGACTTTTGATACAGCCCCAGCAAGGGAACAATTGTCACAAACACAGACCCAATGATTTTCTACAATAACAAATTCTTCTTAAGGAAGAATGGATTGTGATTGTCACGCTCATTCCATTTGTCCTCTGCTGTGCTCCCAGTGAATTACCCTCCGCAAGGTATCTGTTAAATATTTTACTTTCGAGATTTCACCTTTTCTGAATTTTTTTAACTGTCTTATTTGCTTTTAGATACTTTGTGGAAGAGTAAACAAACAGAGGAAACATGGATCAAAACAGGAATAGGCCTAGCAGGCCTCGTCTTCGTTCTCATGGCAATTCAGCCAGAGTTCTTGTGTTTGATCAAGCTGAGAGCGAAGAATCTGCTTGCAGCACGGAGGAAGTGCAAAAGAGACCCATGCCACTTAAGGTGGAGAGCAAGGAAGCTCCTGTTCGGCCTGGTTAATATCATATTGCATTACCATTTATGTTAATCTATTCAATTTTGTGATTTTAAAATATTTAATGCTTTCAGTCAGTGGAGAACTATCGAATCTGGTTCGAATGAGAAACTCTGCTATTGGGAAGTCTGCACCCTCCTTGTCCGTTCACGTGGTTAGTCAGACTGAATGTTTATATCTGTTGTCAGTAATCTACCTATATAGATAATACACATGTTTTTTTTCTCTGCAGCGTGATTTTAGTATTCCTCGGCGTGCTGCCAAAGCAGCTCATCGTAAATCCTTTATTGCAACAACATCTCCCACCTTACCAAGATGTCATTCACCACTGTCAGGTGTGTAAACAATTGTATCTCCAACTGGTACTTGTTTACCAAACGATTTTTAAATAAGATTTTACGTCTATACAAACATTTCATGACTATGAACATTATTAGCAAACTATGCCTCAGAGATGTAACTAGAAAAAGTGATAATGTATGAATACATGATACTCATTTATGAGTGGATATTTGTGAGTATTATGTGTCTCATGAGAACGTTATATAAGCATTCTGGCATCTTTATCCAAGATCTTGGTGTGTATATACGTGTATATATGTTTAACATATAGCAACACGACTGTTACAGTTTACAGTTTCCGTGCAATGAATTTATTTTCAAGCGCGTTAGACCTAGAACGTTTAAGCAACATTGTCCTCGAACGTTGTCCTGAAAGCGTTATTTTTATATCCTCTTAGAGGCGTGCGTTTTATATTATTTATATCTTTCAACTGTTATAGAGGATTAATTTCATTTACTGCTTGTTTCCCGATATAGCATTCGTCCCGATTGTAGGCAGTCCCCTAGAGAGTCCTAGGATGTCATCCAGTCCACATTTTGCTTTTGCTCCAATTAAAAGGTATCTACTTCGTGCCTACTTTTAGTCTGTTTAAATCTGGTCTAATTACCTACGTGTAAGTAGGTGTCGCCGTTGCGAGTATTATATTTTTAAAACATTATTAATAGTAAAGAAAGAAGAATGGTTGTGCAAAAATTGGGCTCTAGAATCTTTCAGAAAAAAAGG
This sequence comes from Macropis europaea, assembly GCA_916610135.2. Classification (NCBI taxonomy): domain Eukaryota; kingdom Metazoa; phylum Arthropoda; class Insecta; order Hymenoptera; family Melittidae; genus Macropis; species Macropis europaea. Next base: position 9,367,532 of record OU744350.1, on the reverse strand, counting down.
AGAACATGGGTGTAAGAATATTAGTTAGCCTATTGGAGTAGAGATAGGAATGTTCTATGTGTTATTAGAGTGATATTTAAATGAAAATGATGTTCAAGGATCGGTGGAGGAGCCACGGGAACAGGTGATGGCAGACGATGGTCGGTTGCTAGCTTGCCTTCCAGCGGATATGGAACTACACCAGGCTCCAGCAACGTTTCGGTTAGTTGTTTGCTAAGAAACCCATGACCGGAGGCGCTCAGTATGACTTACAAATATCATTGTGTACTCAATTAGTCACAGTACTCGAGCCAAGAACGTTTGCATCAACTTCCGAATATTCCGACCAAGGACGAGTTGCGCATGCTTTCTTGCCATTTCTCGAAGCCTGGCACGCCGTGTTCATCGCACCCGGGATTCCCAGGTTCCAGTATCTCCAGTATTCCAGGCAGCGTATCCTTGAGTCTAGATGAGGAAGGCCGTCGATCGCCATTACACAGGCCACGTTCGCGAAGTTTGAGGTAAATACAAAAATTTCCTGTAATAAAATTAATTGGAACAGCGTTGTCTGCTACATAATATATTGTCTGTAAAATTTCTTCAATTTGCAGTAGTCCTAGTCGGTCTCCCGTGTTGGACAGTGAGATCGTCATGATGAACACTCTTTACAAAGAAAGATTTCCAAAGGTACACGGTTCAATGGAGTATCTTTTAATATTGCTATGTTAGGATGGCTCTGTTTAATGCGAGAGATTGTTTCACCAGGCAACGCAACAGATGGAGGAACGGTTGACAAATTTCATCAACGAAAACAGGGAACTGGACGAGTACGAAGTAATGGCGAACATGACTCAGGATTCCTTGCCGATATTACGATTCGTGCATCATCAGGTGATTGAAATGGCGAGGGACTGTTTGCAGAAATCTCAGGAGAAACTAATTACGACCAGATATTTTTATGACATGAGCGAAAGCTTGGAGCATTTGTTGATGGAGGTAAGTCTCTTCGAAAAGCCACCAGCTACTGATTCAACTTTCATAGTAATGTTACAAGATATATCTTTATTCACAGACAAAAGACAAATCGCTAGAGGCAGCAACGAGACTCACAGGGCTTATTAAAAAATTATTGTTAGTAATATCACGTCCAGCTCGCCTATTGGAGTGCTTAGAATTCGATCCGGAAGAGTTTTATCATTTGCTCGAACAGGCAGAAGGCCAGGTCAAAATGCAAAATGCAGGAATGAAAGCGGACATACCTCAGTATATTATTACTAAGCTTTCTCTGAGCAGAGATCCGATATCGGGTAACAATTTAATTCTTATTTGTTCCAATTTTCTACTTCAATTCTATCGAAAAATAAACCTTATTGTTCCATGCTCTAGAATTGCAAGAAGATTTAAATAAACTAGAGGATTCGGCAAGTTCAAGCGATAGTAACTTACAGATCACTTCAAGTCCAAATAAGGACGATGAAAAGCCCCACCGCGTTCCCTGTGAAAGCGATTATGAAGTATTGAAACTCATAAGCAATGGCGCGTACGGCGCCGTATATTTGGTAAAGGAAAAGACGACCAGGCAAAGATTCGCCATGAAGAAGATAAATAAGAACAATCTGATGCTGAGGAATCAAGTGGAGCAGGTTTTCGCCGAGAGAGACATAATGAGCTTTACGGACAATCCATTTGTAGTTTCTATGTATTGCAGCTTCGAAACGAAAGTACGCATATATTGTTAACATAAGCGTGGATGTATAATGGGAAACTAACTGTTCGAATAATACTCTACGTTTGCAGAAACATTTGTGCTTGGTGATGGAATATGTCGAGGGTGGAGACTGCGCGAATCTCCTAAAAAATATTGGTCCACTGCCACCAGACATGGCAAGGTTCTACTTCGCAGAGACTGTCTTAGCCGTCGAATATTTGCATAGTTACGGCATCGTTCATCGAGATCTAAAGCCTGACAAGTACGTAAATTAACATGTCGCCCAAAACATGAATGTTTCATCTATTCTTCTTTTCAGTTTACTCATTACTGCCCTTGGTCACATTAAACTCACGGATTTCGGTCTTAGTAAAATGGGCCTTATGTCTTGTAAGTTGCTATACAGCAACGTTGCGTCGCGCTAAGTAGTAGTTGTTAACAGAAGCTATATGTTCTAGTGGCGACAAATTTGTACGAGGGATATATCGATAGGGATACAAGACAGTTCTCTGATAAACAAGTATTCGGAACACCTGAGTATATCGCTCCAGAAGTGATACTTCGTCAGGGTTACGGGAAACCCGTTGACTGGTGGTCCATGGGCATTATTCTGTACGAATTTTTAATTGGCTGTGTACCATTCTTCGGTGACACGCCCGAAGAATTATTTGCTCATACAGTTAACGGTAAAAAATAGTATTTCACATACTATTGTTACAAACATATGAAACAGTTTTAAATATTTAAGTGCTCATTCATTGTAGATGATATCGAGTGGCCTGATGACGATGACTGGCCCGTTCAGCCAGAGGCCAAAGATATCATAACAGCATTGCTGCAGCAGAGCCCTAGAGATCGATTAGGCACAGGCGGTTCTCATGAAGTCAAGGAGCATCCATATTTCTACGGAGTGAACTGGAACAGTTTGCTGAGACAAAAGGCTGAATTCGTGCCGCAGTTAGTTAACGAGGAAGATACAAGTTACTTCGATAGTAAGTGGACCACGTAATCCTCCAGAGATTTTCTCTTCAAATTTAAAACACAGTAACTGTGATATTTCAGCTCGTATGGATAGATATAACCACGATATAGGCGACGATACCGACGACACCGATGATTCTCCGTTGTTCGGATCGTTTTCATCGTATTCCCCTCAGTCACGAAAGATATCTCAAACCCGTCCACCGCCGATCAATCCGGAACCAGAGATCGACGCCTCAAAGAAACAACTATTCCGTAGTGAGCTGGAACGCACAGTCGCACAATTGTCTCTCGGATCTAGTAATAGTAGTTGCTCGATCACGCCTCTATCTAAGTTAGCTGAATCGACTCCTTCGGATAAAAGTCGACCCCCTTCATCCATGAAGAACTCCACGTTCACCGAAACCCCCCCTAGAGCAGATAAATTGAACACATCGTTCACTAGCCCCGCCACGGTCGCCAGCAGCGAGTCACAGTTGACTGTGATCAAGAATACTCAACTAGAAGGTGCATCGATCAGCTTGAGTACGCCAGATTCTTCTCAGACGGAGTCTGAGGACATCAGTCCCCAGATCCAGAGAAAACGCCATGTCCACTCCCGGGACAAGCTGCCCAGGTTCAGTATATCCGTTGACGATGAACACATGTGAGTCATTCAGGCATACATATCATCGCGAAGCTATTTGTTTAGCGTATTTTGCTTGTTCAAACTCGATATCAGTAATATACATTCTATTCATAAATAGAATGCGGATGTTTATGCATTTTAATACATGCAGTCGTGTAACTCTGCCATTTGAATTTCATTTGTTTATCTATATGAAAGCATGGAAGTGATAAAATATACAAATGTGTATTTACATAAACATCTGTAATTCGTACATCTGATTATATACGTTCACATGCACAGAAGTACGTGAAAGAATGGTGCATGTATTCATGAATGATCTGAATTGCAGGTTGGATCTTATTGCGGCGAATAGAGATATCGCTGAGGAGAGCAAACATAATTCTAGCACCGATTCATTTGAATCGTTCACCGCGATGCCAATATTGCCACCTACCAAGCAGAAATCGCGATCAGTCATTAAATCTGCCTCTACTAGTGGATTATCATTAGTGATACCAGCCAGCGATTTTTCTTGTACGTATCGTTTCTATGAGACATCCTGATAACTCATCGTTGCGTTCGGATGTTCAGTTTGTTTGATCAATGTCTACTTTTTAGACGATGCATCGTTGAATACTCAGCCGATCGAATCTCCCGGAGGATCTTCCACAGCTTCCTCAAGGGACACGTCTCCTTGTCGCGAACTGAGTCCTTTGGTAACCAGTTTGAAACCTCCTATTATTATTCGACGAGGCCCCTGTGGCTTTGGCTTCACCGTACACACTATCAGAGTCTACTACGGGGACAGCGATTTTTATACGATGCATCATTTGGTTATGGTGAGTGATGCAGATGATTGAACAAATTCAAAACAGGTGTACATGTATTTTAACCGAGGTCATTGTGGATTCTGCAGGCTGTCGATCAGTCTAGTCCAGCTTTCGAGGCTGGCCTGAGACCGGGTGATCTCATAACTCACATAAACGGCGAAGCAGTTCAAGGTTTATATCACATTCAAGTTCTCCAGTTGATGCTGAGCGGTGGAGATCATGTAACTCTGCGCAGCACACCGTTGGAGAACACTAGCATAAAATCTGGTGGACGGAAGAGAGATCTGGCACAGAGCAAAATGGCGCGCAGAACGTTGCACAAGCAGCGCAAACAGAAGCGCGATCATTCCGATAAGAAACGAAAAACGTCCCTTTTTAAACGAATTAGTTCGAAACGAGCTAGCGTAGAGATGCAACAGGTATACAAGAAGTCGGTTCACGTTATTTCCTTTATGTTTTAACACTTGTCGAGTTAGAGGTACTTGTTATATGGCCTCTGTTGTGTTTCGAAATGTCTTAAAACGATCAATGTTATTGTTCATACACGTTCTGTCTTTCTTTTCACACAAGACTACTACTAGGCGAAATATACTAATGCACTGGCAGACTTGTGAGCAACACACCGATTATGTTTTTATTCTTTTATTGCAGCCATTAACTATCAGTTGTCCATTGTCAGCACCCATTCTATCCAGCGACAGCAAACCTCCACTTATGGTATGATTTCTTTCGTAACGTTTCGTGATTTTCTCTCGCTAACTACCAGTTTCAGTTGTCATTGTTTTTAATCAAAGCTAATTTCGCTTAATACGGCAGCTTCTGAATGTTGTTCCCTTTTTAAAAAACAGCCGCGACAGTGTTAGTCTTACACGACACCGATCACATGAAATCTCTGCTCTATAATGCATTATAGGAGAAAATATAGTGCTAGGCTTTTTCAAGCAAGCTAACTTGCCAATGAAGTTTGTTTTACAGTCATTGTGTAAACTTTTTCCAGATGGCGGCAGGAATTTGTTCACCGTCAATGGTGACCCCTAGTAGATCGTTTCAGTCGTTCACAAGGTCTCAGGAATCGTCACCATACTTCGCAGCCTGCACAAAGTCTGTTTGCAGCCCTTCACCGCCGACGAATCGCGTCAGTTCAGACTCTTACCACTCCACAGGAAACTCGAGTCCTTGTTCCAGCCCAAATTCATCGTCTCCGGGCTCTAACACATCCGCTGCCAACTTGACCGCCATTTCGAATCAGTCTCACTACCAGAGACCCAGCACGCTTCACGGTTTGAAACACAAGTTGCACACGGCAGCGAAAAACATTCATTCACCGAATCGTAGGAAATCCGTGGGTCATATACCGTTGTCACCGTTGGCTAGGACCCCTAGTCCATCACCAATTCCTGCTAGTCCTACCCGGAGTCCCAGTCCGCTGGCATTTCCCACGGGACACCAGCCTGGCAGCTCAAATACAACGCAGTCTTACAGTCCAGGTTGGTTAAATGTCTGGTAGCATGATTTCAGTTGTTTATAAACATTGTTCGTCGTTCTTAATGAAAGAAATTTTCATCACCCTCAGGTGTCTGCTTGTCGACTCCAAACAATCAGAAGAAAAGCTACGGGCGTCCGAAATCAGCCGAGCCGGGTTCTCCGTTATTAAGAAGAGCTTTGAGTCCTGACCGACTGCATCCTCGTTCCGCAGAAAACAAGACATCGATATCTCCGTTGGCCAACTCGGTTGTGAAAGTAACTCCACGCGTAACTATAGCGCAATCATCTCATTCAGACACTTCCGAAGAGAGCAGCGACAGCTTTAAAGATGCGAACGATTCAAAGGGAGAGAAGAAAGTGATCTCAGAACAGAAAACAGACTATTCGAAGATAACCCACGGGATATCCATTAATCTGGGGAATGTAAGTATGTCGAATTCGTGCGGCGGCACGCAGCTGCCGAGAATAGCTGAGGAGAAGGATTCACCGACTGGTTCCAAGGGCGATGATTACACGTCGAAAGAAGTACTGTCTTTGGATAAACCCGACAAGGGTAATAGTAGCAAATCCGAGCCAGAGAAAGCTGTAAACGACGACAGTAAGAGAAAAAACGAGAATTCGAGTGCAAAAGCTTTGGCGAACAGAATTGAAGAGTGCTGTCGTGTCGAGAATTATAACATTTTAATGCGCGGATTACAGGTTGTGTCTCATAAGCAGCTTCAGAACAATGAAAAATGTTCTCAGCCTTCCTTTCAGAAGCCATCGTCTCAGAGCAACGATAAAAGTTCTCAACCCTCCTCTCAGAAACCATTGTCTCAAATCAACGATAAAAGCTTTCAATCCTCTCAGAAGCCGGTTCAGAGCTGCGAAAAAAGCTCTCAGTCTTCTTCTCAGAAACCATTGTCTCAAATCAACGATAAAAGCTTTCTGTTCTCTCAGAAACCAGTTCAGAGCTGCGAGAAAAGCTCCCAGTCTTCTACTCAGAAGCCACAGACCCAGAGCAACGACAAGAGCTCTCAGAAGCCTCAGAGCAACGAAAAACCGTCGCAGATCGTTTCGTCGCAAAAGAATTCGCAAGTCCACGAGAAGAACTTGCAAACCACATCACAGAAACAGGTCCAAGGCAATGAAAAGGAGAAGAAGAACGATCAGAAGACCGTCACAAAGAGTTCAGAGGCCAGTCCCGAGGGCAGGAAGATTCTGAAGAAGCATAAAGTGGACAGTTGTGACTCCAGCTCGTTCGAGGCCGGTGGATCGACGAAGGATAAAAAGAGCAATTAAATGATTGTTTTTCGATTGTTCTTTTTTTATTTTGAGGCTTGATATAACTGAAACGAGTAGACAGGTCTAGCATTAAGGAAACTGCGTCCGTGTGATGAGCAGACATTTTTTAAAACACTCGTCTGTCGATGGAATTGCGTGGTCAAACGTCGTTAATCTTCTACTTGTAGCGAGATCAAACGGAAGGCAAATCAAAAGTTCGAAATTTTTTAGTTCGGCCAGACGACGGAGCTGGTTCGTACTCGAATCAAGTATTTCTATAAGGCTTCCAATGGAATCGCGTAACGTTTTGGGCACAGCTTCTGGCTGACGTTTCGATTTTTCGTGTTGGTTTCAACCGATCTCTGTAACTATAATCTATTTGTCATACGATACATTGAATATACTACGATGGAAAATTAAGATGAAAGTAGGGAACTGCGACACTTTCAATGGAGTCGCGACGTGCAGTTTTATCGAAATTGCTCTTTAATTTCTTACGATATACAGGGTGAGCCATTTAACGCTACCACTCGCAGTAGAATCAGTATGAAACATGTTACAATTAAAGTGCTTTGTTTACACGTTCAGGGTAAAAAGCAATGACTGAGGCTACTAAAACTTAAATTTCAGTTAACAATCAATTCATCATCATGTTATTCGCATAGTTTCAAGCGATAGTTTCAAATGCTTCACTCTGTATATAGGAATAGAAGAGAGAAAGTGAGAGAGAGAGAGAGATAGGGAGAGAGAGCGAGAGAAAGAGAGAGAGTGAAAGAAGAAATTGGAGTAATTTATACTTCGGGCTACAGTATTTACACGATCTCATTTACATTTACGTCTAATATTAGCACATCATGTATGGGTCAGCATATAGCAGTCAGCGAATCGCGTACACAGATAGTTTTCCAATGCGTGTAATATTCGTGGAGAAAGGGAAGAAAAGCACCTGTCGTATATACTCGCGATAGAGGTTTCTACGGTTGTACAATTTTTTAAAATCATTGTTTTTAATCGAAACTGTCGAACAATGTTCAAACATCTCTTGTTTTAGCGCGGTGCAAGCGAACCGAAGGCTGGACCTGCACAATACACATATTTACTCTTCGAACGTTACAAAATTGTATTTAACTGTATTCAAAGTGCCACGACGATTTTACAAAATTTCTAAGGTATCAACGCTATGACCAATACATTCTATATCACCGATACTGTGTTTTAGGACGTAAGAAGATAGAACATTCTTTTAAAAGTGCATCGAAGTTGAGGATTGTTTTGCTGTAAGAAAAGCGCCAGCGGCGAGTTTCGAAACCGCCGCAACAAGCCCGATGCTGTTATTCGTGCACAGGAGGATTCAAAAGAAGATTCAAGGATTCAAGAAGAGATTCGACGGTGAAATACGGAACAGCGTAACGATGGGAACACGGCCTACGCGCGAGTATATGCGACGCAAACGATTTCGCCGCAATGATTAGCGTACAAGATGCTCCCGCATGCACAATGATACTGATGATCTTCGTTCGATGAACCACGCTGTGATGCATTTAATCGCGAATCAATGAATTGGTGCTAACGTTCATCGCTTGGATGATCCAACCAGCGAGAATTGGTGCTTCTTAAATACAAAAGAAAAGCAAAGAAACGAACGTGGAACGAGCGGAAGGTGAATAACACGAGATCCCTATTGTAGGGGCGCAGAGACTAGGCACTTCAAGGTCACGCCTTCTTCATCTTATCAATGTCCGTTACTATGCTTCCTGGCGTACGATGTTTGTTATCGTCCACTGTCGTTCTAGTTTGTAAAACGATAAAACGTTCAAAGCAGAACTTCGCGAGTACAGTGGGGCCTCGATTATCCGAACTACAATTACTGAGAAGATGACTCACATTGTAACTACGTTTCGCATGAAAATTTGTAATTTTATTTTGGATTGTAAAGTATGTGGTGGTATAAAATTCGATGCGCAGCGTCATGAATGATAATTTCCGGTGTTCGGATAATTGAGTTCTACTGTAGCTCGCTTCAATGTGTCTACGTTAACGGGAAGCGACCTTGAAGCGTCTACTCTCAGCGTCCGTGTCGTAGTTGAAGGAGTGGCACAGCAAACGCGAACATATCATCGCATTGGAAGCATCTTGAATCTGGTTCTTTCCCGAAATCGTCAGAGCGTTGTAATCTTTTTAGTATTAGGTATACTCGTTAATTTATTCTGTATATAAAAAAAAAATGTACATTAGTTAAGGGCAGCAGTATGCTTTAACCGTGAGAAGCTAGGGTTTCGCACGCTTCAGTCGCGAGGGAGAAACATTGTATTGCCATAACGGAGCAACACCCATGTGTCTCTGCCATAGGGTTACGGTCTTCTTCCGTAACTTCTTCACGATTTTTTCACGCGAGTCGAACGATCCAGGCGTTCTGGCCACCCTCGGGGTTAGGATGTTTAGAAAAGGAGACTTGATTCACCCGCGGCACCGGTATTGCTTGTTAATTGGGAAGCCTATAGGATGTTTCACCGACTCTGTTGTCAGGAGATTGAAAAATCTGTTCTTCAGGAAATTTGTTTTTCAGCAGCCCCGTGTAGAGAGGCTCTTCGGTGTCACGGAAGAAAGGCGATTGTGAACCTCTTCTTAGAATGCTAAACGGTGATGTAATTGGACACTCTTAATTCGAATTACTGCTAAAATTGTACTGCTGATATTCTTGCAGCGAACTGTTTGTAATGGAGTGTTTGAAATGTCCCATAGGTGTTTCTGTGTGTCTTAACGTTAGTCTAGAGGATAAGGATATTGAAGGAAGTTGGTTTTAGTGAAGTAAGCAGCGTGTCTCGAGCGCATCTCTCTTTCCCGGTGACGTTCTCAATCGAAGATTCCGCTATTGTACAGACGCCGATAGCAGGTACTTCAAGGTCACGATAAAACACAGCACACGTGACCTACCACCTTGCAGCTCTTATTATTTTCAAAATTGAAATAAATCTAAAATTGATACGCGTTGTACGTTCAAGTGACCTTGAAGTGCCTGGTCCCTGCGTGTCTGCAATAGCGTTCGCGTCAATCGTTTGGAATCATGCTATGATCAATTAGAAATCTGTCATGCCGACGATACAAGTAAGCGAGATCTCTCGTCGTATATTCATCCCGTCTCTTGCAATTATCGTTTGACTCTAAACGCTGCCTTGATCACAGCAGGGATTCGTTCGTCTCTCTGAGGGCCGAGACGAGAGCCAGCGTAGAATCTTTCCCTTAGCGTCTGAGACTGAAGAACTTGCGTCCTCCGCACGTCGAGTTAGGACACCCCTGTAATGTAACAACAATGTAGCTGAGCGTGGCTTCTTTAGAAGAGAAAAAGAAAGGAACGAGTGTCAGAAATTGTCAGCTGAATAAAACTGGGTAGACTAGGGAAACGCTGGATGTTTCCCCGCGGCGTTACTGGGATTCAGGATCGAAGCTGAAGGATCTCGAGTTACGCATGATTCACAGAGACCAATTTACGAATCACAGGGGAAAGAGGGAGAGAGAAAAACATTGTACGCGTTTTGTTGCACGAATGAAGTAGTTGTAGAGATTATGTACGACGATCGAGTCACCATCGCGTCTCTTCCGTTCTCCAAGTAGCTTCAACGATGTTTCTGTTCTTGTTGCAGCTGATCAGCGATGCATGAACCATCGAGAGTGATTTTTCGAGCGCCGAATAGGAACGCGAGCGAGTGAGGAACATCGTACGCGAAAATTTCGGTCGAAAGGGCCGCCGTAAACGTAAAGAAACAGGAGAACCGGAAGTTAACGCGGTATCAAGCGAATCTTCATGAGAAAGAAGGAGAGCGTGTAGAGAGCGGAGAAATTTTCTTTAATCTGTCTCGTATTGTATGCGTTGTACGGTGATTAATCTGTTAACTGGGCCGTTCTTATGCCAAGAAGAACGAGCGAACATGTCCTTCACAGAAGCATTAGAAAACGACGAGTTAACTCGTCTTCCTTGATCAATGGATCAAGACGTTCGACGATACTTTACGAGCGGTTGGAATTGAAGGACGAGTTGACTCGTTCACCCGGTTACCAGGTTAAGAAAGATGATACTTTGTTGAGCATTGTTTCGTTACGTTTTTACATGGATTGTGATTCTAATCGACCACGTTGATCGCTTATCGTTAAGACATAGTTTGTGCGCCTTTCGCAAGGAACGATCCTTCTGAAATCGAGTTTTGCATTCGACGCTAGCACGTGTATCGTTCGTTCATTTCTTTTTTCGTTCAGCGTGAATGAATGAACAGCTTCGACGAGTTTGCTTCTCCCTTCGTGCCTCAGCTGGCAGCGCAAATGGAACGAAATGCGTGTGTTTTTGTGATCGCGTGCGATTGAGATTTGTATGAACACGATTCGCCTGGAAACTGTTCGTCCCGATTCAAGTCAAGAGGAATTCGAAGAAGCAAGCACTGGAACGATCGAAGAGGAAACGTGGGAAGCTTCGCGATCGACACGGAACTCTTCTTTTATTTTTTATCGTCACTCCTTTTCGTTTGAATTTTTTCAGTCGAATTTACACGAACTCGGACGATTCGTTGTTCTCCTTTTTTTTGTTTCTTTGTGATAAACGAACGGATGTTCTCCATGAGAATAATGTTTACCAGCGAACTCTCGACGACCGTTTGATAATTATATTACGCATTCTCCACGTGAAATACAGTTTCGTTTCTTATTGTATCTATGCTCTTGTACTCCTTTCGATTTTCTTGCTTCAGTTTCCATTTTCTCATCTTGATCGATCGATTTTCAATGGTCACGCGCAAAAATTCCGATTTGCATATTGTAACGACGATACCCCGCTCGAAACCAGTTTCCCGGTCTACCTGGACGAAAAATGAAAATTAGAGGAGCCGACGGGGGAGTCAACGAACTCGGATGACCATTTTTCTGGATCGATGCCGGTCGACTGTGACACAGGGTGCGGTCGACATCCTCGTTAACATACCCCGACGAGATCCACATTCCTTGAACGTCCTGAAAGAAATTTTTTTATGAGGGAACACGGTTGGACCATGTGTTCTGTGCATTCGGTACTATATTTTGAGATACCTGGCATCCTCAACGGTCCTTTACCCTGGGATGTTGCTGAGTAGCTCCTTTTTCCTTGGATGTCGCTAAGTAGGTCCTTCAGACCTTCCTCTGATGAATGTCCTGTAGATGACTTTTTATTTATACTTGAAAAAATTCGAATATACCATTTATTTTCAATTTTTTATTTTAGGTCTTTGTATTGAGTTACTTCTTTTGGTTTTAAAATACTCCATCCTCATTCAGTATCCTCTGGAGCTACCTCAGTTTAGTCTGAACTGCAAAAATGTTTTTGGAAGTAGTGATCAAGGTAGCAATGATAGGACATAATATCCTTGTCCCTTCAAACAACTTTTATCCTTGAGTCTGTTGTTCCTGCATAGGTCATCTATTTTTAAATTATGTTCTCTAGGTAAGTTCTGATTTCTCTGCTAGAAAATTTGCATAGACCGTTCCTTAGAGTCATGCATCGAGTACTTCGGGGAATATTATTTTTTTCAGTGGGACAGAAGCTACGTTTATTCCTGAATGAGAAACCGTGTAATTTATGATACTCCTTCAGGTGATTTGATGATGTTAATTGAAAGGTATTCAGGTTCGTCGTGTCAGGTTCAACAGAGCATCGTTATTTTCCTTGGTGTTTGTAAACAGGACGAACAAATTCGTGCGTACGATTCCACGAGTTTCTAATTTAGCAAATTCTGAGGTCCAGCGAGGCGTTATGCGAATCCTCGAGCTCCTGTTTCATGCTGTTTCCCACCAGACTAGCTGAATTGTTATCTACAGTTCTGTTTCAGGAAAATTCCACTTCAGTGAAATTTAAATTCCAAGTAAAATGTTCTGGCAATAAAAATAAGTATAGGACGGATTGAAAGTTCATGTCAATTAAATAAAGAAACCTATAACATATATTCTAAAAAGAAGGACACACAAAAAGGCTTTAGTAGAACAAATATTGATCCAACAATTTCTAATTCCAAGCATTGATATATATTAGAGGCTGACTATCAAACTGAGACTACTAATCTAAATTTCAGATCAAAGTTCAATCGTCACCGAATTCTGTCACGTCTGAATGAAATAAAATTAGCAAATCTCTTCCACTGTCCGGACCGTCATATGTACACAACTAGTGATGGGTTCGAGATGCTTTGAATCGCCTTGATCGCGCTAGTAAATTCTCCAACAACTACCATCGTTAGGGTGGAGATCCACGATGAGATATTTCATATTTTCCTCTCATGAGACAAAAATCTCCGCAACAACTAAATGTAAATATAGATATGTATATGAAAAATCTCATGTGAGACACAAAATTTCTATTTCATCGTGGATCTCCACCTTTACTCCATAATCAATAATGAGCTTCCAAAAATGTAAATACTTGAAGTATTTCTAAAATTGTCTGGTCATTTAAAACTTTCAACTCCTTCAAATGCTTCAAAATCTAAACGTCAGTAATCTTTAGTTCTGAAAACTTTCATACATTCTCCTAATTCAATTCTATCTATTTCTGTTGTATATTATAAATATCTGTCGTTAGACCTGAACTTTTCAAGCTTAATCAGACTCGAATAATTCTGCTCAACCGATTTGTTTGAGGATCCACGAAGAGGAGTGATCCATCGCTAGAGCTCTGTTTGGAGTCTGCGAGGGACCTGATAGTGGGGATAAACGATTACGTATGCCTGGTCTGTGGATGAAGAACATCTTGAGTTTCAGTTCTCCTCGTGGGAGCACAGTATGAATCGAAGCGTTCGAGGGTGATCGTGACGATGATCAGGATCGTCGTGTTGTTGTCTCTTTGCGGCTCGATCATCGGTACCAACGACACCCTGAACGACAACCTGACCGACAACGAGATTTCAATCGATGAGCGAGCAGATCCGCTGGAACTCGAAGAGGAGGAGTTTACGAAGAACAGGACGGTGAATGAGATTTTTCGTGATGCCGTGCGAGCTTATCTCGACGAGGACTGGAAACGATGCGTGAACGGCTTCAACGCAGTTCTACACGGGTTTGTTTGATATTAAAATTAAATTTAGAACGCGGGTGGGATGCGTTGACGAGGGAGTTTTTGTGGTAAATGAAAGATGCGCTGCGTTTCATTCACTAGACTGTGTTAATAAGTTTCGAAATTTTACGAATAATGAAGACGTTCCGAATTATTCTTGAGCGCGTTGTTGTTACTCCAATCATACAGAATTGTAGATAGTAAAGGTGAATTTCTTTTAGGTACAAGGCATACAAGCGCATGATAATAAACTGCAGACAGAAATGCAGAAACAAAGCGGCCGGCGAGGGACCAATATTTCCGGAGAACATCGAGGACCTGCACTTTTACGAGAAGAAAGTCAGGGAGACTCTGTGTCTGCTGATGTGTAATCAAGAGTATCGCGAGATTGCTGGTTCGAGGGCTCTGAAAATGCTACCACGCGAAACGGAGCAAAAATTAATAGATCATCGTGTTTATGAGTACTTACATATTTGTTATTATCAGGTAATTAATACATGATGAAGCAGTTGAGACTTGTTTATAAGTTTCTCTGCCTCCTGTGCGGTTGAAATGAACACAGAATTTTTGGACAAATGTTGGGTTGCGTCATGAATAACTTATTTGTCTTCTTAAGTTTATTGGTGATTTATTAAAGGATGATTATTGTTGCTTCTGCAGCATGTCTACGTTTTAGGGATTCTTACCTTCAAGTATGAAGCAAAACTCAGTAGCCCAGGTAAACTATTTCGGAATAAGAATCAGTCAAACACAGATAAATTATTTAGTAGTAAAACGCAGTTAAAGGACAGGAGATGAGAACAGAGAAAATGTTGTTCAAAGTATGTTACAGGATCAATATTTTTCTCGCCGTTTCACAAGTGTGATCGACGAATTCTAATAAGGGAGCTTACGCAATCCCATCACGAAATCCCACGCCCGCATTTCTGTAAATAACGAGTTTAACGTTCCTCATCAACCGCGTCGTAAACCGGCCTACATCATAGACGCGTTGACGCATCGATACCAGAGCACATTGTGAGCGTCACGATCTGCCTATAAAGTGTCCCATGAACAATGATGGCGCAGAACTGCGTGAAATTGTGCCACTGCATATTTATCCTATGTAATAGGCGGCACTAATTGAACTAAACCTTACAGTCAAAACTCTGAGACTTCTGAAATTCTATCTTAATCAGTTATTAGCTACAACTCTAGAAAGTCTTTATTCTTCTTTAACTGGTTCTTTAAATGACAGCCCTCAAAGTAAAATACTTCAGATAGTTCAATGCCTGAATGTAGGTCATCTAAGAAGTTTCAATGTTGATCAAAAAATTTTAAATTGCGTTTGCTCCGTTACTATGTTTCCTCATCCATCATTGTGTTTTGATTTTTGCAGCTAAATAGATATCAAGACGCAGCCAATGCAATCTTCACCTTTCTGGTAAGGCATTCAGACCACGAGCCTAGCATAGAGACTTTGAAGCGTTATTTAACTCTGCCAGGTGTGGAGCAAGAGAACATTGTAAATTTGGAATCTGTTCCCTACATCAGCATGTACTTCAAAGGAGTTTCCGCATACGAGAACGAGAACTATGCGGAAGCCGTTAGCCTGTTTGAGAGCTCTTTAAGATCCTACTTGGAGACCGAAGAGCAGTGCAGATTGTACTGCGAGGCTCCTTTTGATCAGGGTTGGCACCCTGAGTTCACTTCTTCTCTAGCTAGTAAGTGAACCAGAAGGCGATATTCCCATGAAGATAGGATAATTCAAGACATTGGAATTATGTTGGCAGCAACAATTTCATTGAACAATTTATTAATATTGGCTTAATATGTTTCAGACCATTTCACGTACTGCCTGAAGTGCAAGATATCCTGCTCTGAATATATGAACGACGTGAATGGCGACTATCGCAAGGATATGCTCCAAGACCACTTTAACTATCTGCAGTTCTCTTATTATAAACGTGAGTTCATCTCAAAGCTCGAGGAAAATGTATCAACCTCCATCGAGTTCCTAGAAAATTCTATTTTAAAACACCTTACCTGGTCTAAGATACTGACTTGATTAAACCAATTCAAAGAAGAATTCTGATTTAGAAGGACACAAAACACAGTGGACTTTGTCATGTATTATTTTTTTATAACAGTTCATTTAATTTTGACAAATATTTAACGAGGAAATTAAATCTTCAGAAGTCGAACGCATTCAATCAGCTGTTATCGTGTATCCTGACAAACAAACGTAATACATTTATTTTTGAAATTTTGTTATCACTTCCACGAGAAACGGAAGGCGATAATGTAGTCACACGTAGTATTCTGACGAAAACACGAGATACAACGGGGACCTGGTCCACCGGTAGTTATCAAGCAAATAGCACGACCTTGTCCTAACAGCGAATTGATGATCGCGCTTCGAGCCAGCTCCTCGGGAAGCTGTTACTCATGCCTCGAAGGAGGTTTAATTGGATTAATCTCGCCTAAGTCGTTCGTTTAATTTGATGAACCGCGTTGTAGTTAGTATTCATCCGGTTGCTCAATCCGTTAATGTTTTTGCTGATGATCTAATACCTCTGAGACGATTCGTTTCACGTTGACCCTGTACAAAATTGTTCCAAATTAGTATGAAGGCGATGTACAATCATTGTTACTAATAGTGTACTAAAATTTTGTGCCCAGTCGGCAAGTTGAAGGCAGCCTGCGCAGCGGTGGAGAGTTATTTGTTATTCGATCCGGCCGACGAGACTATGCTGAAGAACAAAATGTATTATAGCGCTCAACCAAAAGTCAAGCAAGAGTACTTTGTCCCTAGACAGGTACCATAGAGTCTTCATTGTTTACTATAGCTGAGACACGAGATACTTCAGAAGTGAAAATAATATAGTATTAAATACACACCAAGATGTTCAAACAAAAATTTCTCTTTCAGCCTGTTCTGACCTACGTGAAGAGACAGGCATACGAGTTCCGTCTTCTCCGTTACGTATCGGCCGAATTTTCAGTGATAGACGCGAAACTGATGAAGAAGAAGGAGGAGAAAGAACTAGGAAAGGTAACGAACGGAGAATAGCAAAAACTTTCTAGAAACTTGTGAACCGATCGATCGAAACGATGCATCGTCCCGTTACCACTGCCCGTTCAATTTTTCTTATTGTTCAAAGGACGACGCGCGCATAAATCTGTCGATCGGCTACCGAGCTTGAACCAGGCGAGCTCGTTTTTTTTAGGAACAATCCTTTTCTCTCTCTTTCTGTATCATTTGTATGAAAACAATAAAATATTCCGCCACGAGATTACTCTATTCTTCTATAATTATCTAATTATCATTCTACGCTTCTGTGATACAGCTTTCTGCTCGACTCCTACTCGATTTCTCGACGAAACGCCTGCACGATGCAACCAAAAGTGCGTCTCTGCATTTCTGACGTAAGCTGCAGGCGCTAAATACACCCATAATTAAATTTCAATTCTAAAACGCTGCTACTTAAATTCGTGTGGTCCTCTAATACTGATTTTCTCCTCCACAGTATTCTGTATCAATTTGGAGTACTTCAACATTCAATGGTCGTCTTCTTTTTAGATGCTGGTCCCTAAAACTGCTTTGCATCCGCCTGATGATTCGCTGCTTCCTCGAACACAATTGGACAGCAATGTTTCTACGATACGAGACGGGAAACTCGAGATAAGTGATAGAAAGAGACATAGGGTTATCACTGCCAAGGACGATGTATATCTAGTGGCGGAAGCCAAAGAACTTGGCAGAGAAAATCGCTACGTGGCTGATGGATTTCTGAATTCCACCGAGTGTGAATCTTTGATGCAGCTGGCCTCGGTACGCCATTTGTCATTAAGTTGCCAGTTTTCATCTAAATTATTATGGTAAAAATTTATAATGTTTCTCTGAATGTTTATAGACGATTGCAGTAGAGGGAGACGGTTACAGCGAACATAAAAGTCCACACTCAAAGTACGAGCGTTTTGAGGGAATCACCGTAGGAAGAATGGCCTTGGTAGATTATCCACATTCTCTCTCCATAGTCCACTGACACTAATTTCGTCAACAATAATGTTAATAATTTTTTTCAGATGGTCTACTTCGGACAAGCAAAGCCAGAGCAACTACAGTTGCTTCTGAAGAAGACGGAGGAGGCACGCAGCCACGTGGAAAGGTATTTTGGACTTGATCGACCACTGTATTTCACCTACACGCATTTGGTCTGCCGTACGGCGCTACCTGGTAATTTTCACCTGATGCATCAACGTGCTTCTGGTTCCTATTGCAGCTGAATCCGCATTGCACCGATTCACTTGGTACGCCATGTGACCAGACTACAAAAGTAGAGCTATCACAGAGCCACGAAATTTAGTCTGTTCAAGGTCATTGGACTTACCAATGCTCTAACCCCAATTACTCCTATTTATTGAACTTCGAACGGTTTAAATTTCGTGTCTGTACTATACTAACATCTCCACTGAACCAGTCTAATTGTCCTACTCCTAGCTTTCAGTGTCTTCAAGTTGATTCTTATTTTTTTTCAATAATAACAGCACACAGCTTTATCAAAGAGATGGTTGACTGTTCAGTTTCTACTGGAACAACTTATGTCATAGTTCTTCTTGTCTCCAGATTCACCAATGGACCGAAGTGATCTCAGTCACCAGATCCACGCGGACAATTGTCTCTTGCGTGACGAGAACGTCTGCTTACGTGAAAGTCCAGCTTACGTTTGGAGAGACTACTCGGCGATCATGTACCTGAACGACAATTTCCAAGGCGGTGAGTTCTTTTTCGTAAAGGACCGCGAGACCAAAGAAGTAGAAGCCACAGTCTCACCACATTGTGGACGCATGGTGGCCTTCTCCGCTGGTGGAGAGAATCTTCATGGTGTTCGCGGTGTTCTGCGGGGCAGAAGGTGTGCCTTGGCCCTGTGGTTCACTCAGGATGAAACGTACCTCGAGTATGAAAGAGTATTGGCCTCGGCAATCTTGGAGAGGGTTCGTTCCGTTGGATCTTTTGAAGGAAAGGATATACAGGTGCCTCTCAGGTATACCAAATATTCAAACACTTGAACAGATGAAAATTTTACAAAGTGTACTTCAACATGATCCTTGTGTTTTCAGATACGAGGACCTCCTTGTTGAATACGCCAAAAGCGATAAGTTCCTCAGACAGTTACTAACGAGTTCTCTTTGAATTCTACCGAAAGCTATGGCAACTTTTTTTTATTAAGAAGATAATAATTTAAAGAGTAATATATTTTCTTTACCGGTGACTGGGCCGTAGCGAATCAGGGACCTGAGAAAAGTAATAGTAACTTACCTGACAAAACTCTATCTAGCCTATAGATAGTAGATTCAAGATTCCTGTACTTAGTACAATTACTGTTTTTACTTTGATTACTGATGCATTTATACTGTTTCCTATACACTAGTATTGTTCATTCTGTTGGTTGGTCTTCTTCGGGATACGTTGTGTTTGCAATAAGAGTTTGCACTATAAGTAGGATGGTCAGATGTGGAGGATTTCCGTAGTCGTCGCGAACTGACAATTTATTTATATAAAATATCCTAATCTTTATTAGAACATAGACATTACATGTGAACAGGTTTACATAACCATCCTATGTATTATGTAACATGTATATTGTATTAATTTATTCATCTCGTCGTATTTATACTATGTATAAGTGTTTTATATGTATATGCAATTGCATTGCGATCTTTCGTTTTCAATGCATTCCTTTCTCGCGTGATTTCCAAGCCCCGTACACACGACTGCCTTTGTTTATGCATCGCGTCAATTCCGTCGAACGGATATTAAAATATGCGCGCGTTATCAGAATAAGTGTACGTAGAACGTGTGTACTATAGTGTTTACAGTGTAAGTCTATGAAGTAGTGTCTGTATGTAGTATGTATGTACGGTATGGTGTGCCTTTGTGGGGTCTTGTACATGTGTCGCATGTGGTGTGTATTTATGCAGAATATATTGTGTCTGTGTAGTATGTTGTATGCTTGTGTATGTATTGTATGGTGTGTTTTTAGTATAGTGTGTCTGTGAGTAATGTTTAGTGTATTTGTATGGAAAACAGCATGTATATTTCTGAAATGTAGAACAGTGTAATCTAGTATTGTCTACACGTGTGTGTTGAATGTAAAATGTTTGTCATTTTACTGCGACAATCATAGATAAAAAGCGAATCGCATAAGTCTACGCCCATCTCGACGTAAACGGTACGCATAGGAATCGAAAAAACGCACGCTCGATCAAAGGTATCGTTTAAAAACGTTTTTTGTTCGCATTGTTCTATGTGTATTGAGCCGCTTATGTCTGCCTCTTGAACGTCGTGATCATTCTTAGGATCAGTCAGGAAGAAAGTGAACGCGATCATTAACATTATTTATGTTTCGTTACAAACATTTATTACGAAATTATAGTGACATCTGCGTATCACAGGAGAGCTCAGTCGATTTTTACAGGAACCACTCCATGATTAGTCCTTTATGTTTCCGTTCGTTCGTTTTCTCTGTTTCTTTTTTTTTTTCATTTGCTTCAATCGTGCTACCTCGTGTAAACGTTCACCGAACATTATGACGCAGATCTTAGTACCGACGAACCGTCGTAACAAAAAAATTTCTCAAACTTCGTCGACGACATTAAAACGACTCATTTAAAAAAAAATTAAAAAACTTCTATTCGAGTGACCCGATAAACACGTCTAATGGAGTGGTCGCCAATTTCATGGTTTATCATTTTGATGGCTTTTTTTCATTTCTTTCTCGTATTGCTCTTCGTAGACCTTCGCTTCGTTTTCTCTTACGAGATTATAGTAATTATATTAATGATAATAATAATAAAAAGGAAATGTAAATTCGTTTAAAACAGACGCAAAGCATTACGATAGTTCTCTCTTAAAAATTGCAAAATCATTATGGTACAACTTGCGATGAATAGACCCGCTATAAAAAATAAAAATAATATTCGTCCTGCTCACGGTAACCAAAAACGATATTATTAATTAATACCTCTAGATGTATTAATTAATAGCTTACAGCGATAATGCACTTTTAGAGCCAGGTAACGAGTACCTAGCAACAAGGATGCGTAACGTCCTCGTGCACAGATCACTATAGATTCATCTCTTCAATACAACAGCAACGTAATAGATCTCCACTTTTAAGAGGATAATCTGACAATTTTTATACAGAACACGTGACAAGGCATAAATTAAAACAGAGACGAAGTAAATATAGTCGTATGTCGAGATTAATTATTGCAACAGTTGTCAACAGAATCTTAATTGTTATTAAAAACGAAAGTAATTGAAAATGAGCTATGCACGAGTCGCCTTGTTGCCGATATCTCATCTAAATTTGCACAGAAGGAAGCATCGTGTGTGCTGGACTATATAATAAGTTCGAGTTCGTTATTTTTTTTTCTTGTTTCTTCTCAGACTTATTTCTTATGAGTTATTACTTCGGCTTATAATATATATACACATATACATATACACACACACACACACGATCGCATATATGTATGCACATGTAAAATCGAATGACCTGCTTTTATAGCCGGTCGATTTTGTTTTTGTATCGTACGGTGTATCAAAGAACAATAAAAAAAAAAGGACGAAATGAACGAGAATATTTAATACGTACACAGTTCCGGTCGTTTGTTATTTAAGTTAATAATGAGAAGACTCGTGAATGCGTTCCATTTTAGGATAGCTTACAAATTTCCTTCCAAGACGAACGTAGAAGAAAAATACTGAATCAATCGTTTACAACGCTAAAATCTCAATCCTTAACAGTGATCGCCAAGGAACCTCAAACTTTCGAAATTTCTGTATCGAACATCATGTTTTCATTCCGACCTCGCTGCTAAAACTTCAGGCAAAACTACGCAGACGATCAGCTGCGTATACAGACTTTTTTTTGTGTAACAAATTATTACAAAGAAATGTAACTATGTGGCATTTACGCAATCCTTTCGCTTTCCTCTTTTTTTTACAATCACTAGGGTATTTTACAGTATCCCCGCGTGGTAAAAATAGAAATGCTAATTTACAGAAGTAATTGGCGTTTACAGATCCTTTACACAGTTTCTTCTCCGCGGAATCTCTTCTTAACACGATTACCGTAATAATATAATAACTATATTAAAATTAACGCAAGACGTAACAATAGATTAAAACGTTGTACTGTTTCATGTTTTTTTTTGTCCTTTTGTTGGAGAGTTTTACGTAAAAAATGAAGAAGAAGAAGAGTCGTTAACGTATTTTGATTATATAGACACAATAATATGGCGAGAACATCTCGTGGCGAAATATATGCTGGACACCAAAGGCTTTATGCGAAGCTTTAAACACTTAACTAGAATCCCAACGCTTCGACATTCCTCCTCTCATCGCTCGTGCTCGTCGCTGCTTCGCCTCGTTATGCATTGTACAAACTTTACTAAAAATAGTACAATCTAATCGAGGATCATATATAGAAAATTGAAAAATATACAAGTTATAAAACACATAGAACGTCGTTCATCAGGTAGCGAGTGACTTACGAAGTCCAACTATGCTTTCTTTTTCTTTTTCTTCCATGCTCGTGTACTCTCCTCAGCCTTTGGATCACGTATTGCACACGTTCGTTTACATCAACGAAGACGAATTAACAACGACTCTTCGTCGTTCAGAGTACGCGAGATTCTCTAGAAAGGAACGAACGTTGCTCTTCTCTGCCTTCTTTCTTTTCTGTTTCATCGACCAGCCTAGTCATTGGCTTCTGTACAAGTTATTATCTGTCTAGTAGACGGCCTTATTTATTGTATCGCACGAGTTCTTTGGTATCCAACAGGCATCCCCACGCTGATTTTCAAGTTTGAACGGACAATAGTCGTGGTATGGGCAGTGAACGAATAAGCAAGTACCAATATTAAATGGGCAGGCTCTCCCACTGAGGCGCCCATTCCGGAAGTCGTCAATCCACGTTTGATGGCGGTGCTGCGTATCTGCTTCGTGAGTCGGAATCTCCGTCGCATATGTACTTCCCTAAAAGCAACGTAAGATTATGTTTCTGCTTTTAATATATACCACGTTGCAATTTTCTCGTGCAGATCATTAGCTACAGGTGCTTCGACGAATGAATGTTTTTAAATAAGTAACAAAATTCATAACGTTCAAAGGGCGGAAGCGGAAGAATACGACCACTCACCGGACACGAATCTGCGTTTGACCAAACTTAATCTATATCCTGGGCCTAGGAGCTCGAATTCGACTCCGGATAACGTGGTCCCTTCGCAATTGAACTGAGTAAATATCGTTCCTTGATTTCCTGGCCCGTGTGCAAGTTCAACCCGCGCTTTCAACGAGCCCACGCCGTTGCCTTCGCTGTGCTGCGATAATTCCGTGAATTTCCACAGCACGCGATTGGTATCTGGCAACCATTGAGCTTGAGGTTTGCTGTTCAGAGATTTGAAGCCTCCGTCTATGGGCGCGGCTACGTGGAGGTTCAACAAAGGACTTGGAGAAGCCATAGCGCGACTGTTGTACTTGTAATCAATCTGGAACAACCATAAATTACTCATTTAGCAACGGACGTCGGCTGTTTCAGTTAATGAGGGTGACATCGATCTGTGTATTCGTGCAATAGGTACCTTAAGGTCTGTGTGGGTGGACTCACACTTCCAATAAGCAACCAGCTGGAAGGGACAAGACCCAGCGCCCTCCTTGCACTTGATCTGATACTTCAGTATATCGACGTTAAAATATGAAGCCGAGGGATTCTGTTCAGCCTGTTTGCGTAACAGCGTAGTTAAGGCACTCATGTTGAATTCGAAAATTGTACTGTCAACCGTCGTCTGCGTAGCATCCCTGCACATATTAAAAGGAACCTATTTTAAGGCGCTATGTCAAATTATCCGCCGTTGATATCGTTTTCAGCATGGCCTAACTTACTTACATGCTGACGAGCTGATTATTAGGGAACAGTTTTTCCAACCGATTGCTATTTCTTACGCGAAACGTCAGCTTCGCGGGACTCGGATTATTCGCCAACACAGCGACTATGCCTGCTGGGAACGACAGCATCATGTCGCCGCTCAGCTTCACCTGACATCGCGTCTCGTCTGTACCTCTGAAGTAAGAGTGTACTATCTCATGAAAGGCAACAGCTAGAGGTATAGTGTCCGCCAGTCCTATAGTGAGCGGAGAAGGACCTCTGGAAGAACCTACTCCGACACCAGCGGTTCGAAACTCTAAGCTGGCGACACTGTCAGCCCTGGATATCGTTGCGGGCGACATTCTACCTCTTGGAGATGGACCCTCGCCTCTTCTGGACGGCGGTCTAGGAATGATAATAGATCCGGTTGGCGTGGAGGACGCGGATTGTTTGGGAGGCAAGGCCGGAGTGATGTCTCCCACTTCAGAGAACAGATCTCCATCTGTGAATTGTGAACGACATTTAGACTCTTTGCGCTCTGTCTTAACTGTAGGATCATTTAACGCGGACAAGACACAGAAAGCATCCTGATGAGCTGACAGTTCAACAACGTGATTCTGTAGACTCACCAGGAAATCGGGTGTGAGGGTGCGTAGGCGGTGCGGATTGTGGCGGCTGTGGCTGAGGCGTCGGTGACGAAGACAATGGTGGAGGACTTTGCAATGGCGCGTACGGATGACTACCAGTCGGCGTTGAGGCGCTCGATGGTGTACTGCTGGGATTGAACAAGTTTAGGCCAAGTAAATCTGAGCTTGGCTTACCTCCTAATTGCTGTGACACTGACTGAGACCTTTTCATGTGATGATCAGAATCGGTATTCGATCCTCTGCGTCCCTGTGGACAAAGTAACAGAATGTATCAACATAATTCAGCCTTCCAAGGTCATTTGAAGATGAAACATATTTTAATTGCATACTATATCTTTGATAACACTGTGATAGAGCTTTTATTATCGCACCCTGTACACGAAGCTGAGTGAAACAAACCAGCTAAGAACGTACCGTCGGTGCAGGCGATAAGGACAAGTTCTCCACCGTCGCCCTAAGTTCGTCCACACTGGCGCTCATAGGTGCCCCACCATTGCTTAAAGGTTTTATTTCTACTCTGATCTTTCGTTCCCTTTCATCCTCTGAATCTGTGTCTGAGCTTGAGTAGAATCCTTTCTCGTTCTCCCATGGATCCGCTTTCGGTCTGATACAAAAACCATCCTCGTCTACCTCCGGTGTCGGTGTTTCAGACTTTCTGCTGTCGTCTTTGTCCTCCCTACGGATTTAAGGGAAATTAGTTTGATGAAAACTGGAGCGTATAGTCAGGTCCAGTGCATACTTGTCCTCTAAACATTACTTCAATTGGTTTTATTGTAAAATGTTAATTAGTAGGATCTATCTGAATTATAAATAATAATTAAGACGAATGATTGTTTAAAATAAGATACTGTTCGGAATACTTTAAGTAATCTCTGAGCGTGTTAATCGTTTAAAATTTCGACGATATATTCTGTTATCGCGGTATCACGGAATCGATTAAGATTGCACTAGATCTGTTTTACATGCGTATACTGACAGGTCAGACTTTTCTTCTTTGTTGCTGCTCGTTTCCACGATATCCTTCTTCTTTTTTGCTTTCTTTCCCTTTCTCTTTTCTCTCCTGCTGCGAAGAAACCCTGTTGGTCGTGGACACACCGTGTATAGAAAATAAAGCGGCTCTTAGTCACTCGGCTAACAATTCACTTCTCAACGTACAATAAATTGCAACCGATAAAAACTAGCTTCCTTTTGTACATACATAAGAGTAAACAAAACATCAACCAACATTGTATCCTCGTACTTAAAAAAAAAATAGATAATAATAAACGTTACACCGTAAACTATACTTATAGAAGCCTAATTTTTTACATATTTATACAGGATGTTGAAAAAAAAAGGTTTCAGGACTTCGGAGCATACAATACTTGTACAGAGGAACAATAAATGTCTAATCAATGTAGGTTCTAAAATTGTTCGTTTAAATATTATGGACATTTATAAGCTATTCGTATATTGCTAAAGTCCGTGCGGAAAACGCCCATAGGCGTTCAAACACTGTGCTTATTAAATACGTTTGGAGGTCTTCCGCACGAAACATGCGGACTTTACGTCTTGGCATACGATGTCCTCTACTTTCCACTTTCATTCTGAGTTTCTAAATAATATGACTTTCAAAGAACGATTTCACACATGCTATATTTTTGTGTGACTAAGTAGATGAGAGAAGTGGCCTTGAAACGCCCACTTTCTGTATGCTATGTAACAATGCGGTTGACACAATTTTGGGGCCTACGTTGATTAGACGTTTTTGCTCCTCTTTGCACGTATGACGTACTCCAAAAGCCTTTAACCCCTTTGTTCTGAACATTCTGTATACGGGGCAATTTTTTAACGAAAACTTATGTTGAGTGTACCGTAGAAATAAAATAAAACTATAAACTAAGACTAAGAAGCAGAAGGAAAACTATCGTACCAAAAATTCGATGTATTATTTTGCCGTTGAAAAAATTAATATGAGTTTGTAGACTAACGACAGATGAGAAATTAATTTACTTTCCAAGTGTTTGAGGCATAGCGCAACGTGATCAAATACAACACTACGGGGAAAGAAAACAATTGTCATCGGGTATCAACAAACAGCGGATGCATAAGTTCGTCAGCTTGCTATTTCTAACATTCCCTGATCATGCTGATACGAATTTCCCATGCCTGCCGTGCGGAACCGTCAGGAGCGCGTCCATTCACTGTGAGCGTCGAACGCCGATCGGCGTTCTCCGCACAAGCACAAGAATTTTTTATTTCTACGTGAATTTTTTTTTCTCTTTACTCCTTCAAACAGAAACGCATATCAGCATTATGGAAAAAAAAAGACTAAATAAACGCTAACAAGACTGTACTGTTGCGTTAAATCAAATAAGGAGAGCAGCAAGGGGTAGCGAACGTTACATTAGCATAAGGAAACCCATACACCATCACCACGAAAAAATCCTACGGTCTTTGCAGAGGTCCAAGTCTCTTCTTAAATTGTTTTTCTAACAATTACACGAGTCCTACGATCAACATTCGATACAACGTAGAGACGGACACGAGATAATCACGGACATTTTTCTAAAATACGATCATTATACATATACTGGATGGGGCACGTAATTAGACTTCGATAACTTTGAAAATACTGATTACAGCAAAAATTGGTTTAGATGAGTATTGTAGAGTTCGAAAGGAACCCATAATTGCACTGTTCATTTTTGTTTGTGTCGTTTGTAGTTTTCGATATTTAGAAGTCAACTTCATTTTTTTTAATGGAACAGCTTATATATTCTCAGTAAAATCGAAACTTCTTTGGATGCTGGATAAAAAAGTATTAGACCATACTGACTGAAAGGTCAATATTTTCGAAGATATTTGCAATAGAAGAGAAATATATATAGAGTTCCTTCAGAAAAATTAAGCTTGACCTTGAAAACTACAACTGAATACAATCAATATAAAAAATTGAACACTGCATTACACGGTCTCTTTCGAACTGTTCAATATTCATCTAAACCAATTTTTATTAAAATCAATATCTTTGAAACTATTGGAGTTTAGTTGCGTGTTCCACCCTGTATATCCTGCAAGCAAAGGATTACTATCGCATGCAAAGTAAAAAGTTCAAGATGAAAATTTCTCGAGTTCATGATCTCTAAACCTTGGATGACCCCATGATTGGATCATTGACCTTTTAAATTACAAAACATTCGAACGAAAAAAAAGGAGCACAACCACGTCGATACAACGGGAACTACTTTGGATAAACATGATTTAAAAAAATATATGAAAAAGAAAGGTTGCTTGCAGAATCACATTACGCTATCGCGATGGATGTCTGCACTTGGAAAATAAATACAAGTACCTACTAGTGAGCCATGCAGTATGTGGGACTCATGAAAAATGGCTCACCTCAGGCCCCGACGGTAGCTAACCACGCATTCTCTATTTTCAATGTTATTCAAGTCCAACTCCCAATTATTCGATTATCTTTTTTCTACCGGAACTTTCAATGCGTTCCTTGCGTTCGAAAGTAACTCAGAAAGCTTGAAAAATTGTGTTTGGGACTCATGTACCACTTGCTTCTAGAGAAGAACGATCTACGTTCCGGGAATGAATTTCAAAGATTGTTCAAAATACAAGTTTCTCTTAGGTCTATCTGTGAATCAAATTCATGATGTCTTTCGCCGTTGTTGCGTGAGCACATTATACAGAGTGTAATTTGTGGTACAAAAGGGAGAGATGATTCTTCATATACAACAAAATAAAGTGTCGAATAACATGGAATTCCTACAAGGTTTCAGTTTGAAGAAAATTTAGTACAGTTTACCTGAAGATTTTCACTATCTATCAATTCAATTTCATCACTGTTTAAAAAAGGAATAAAATGAAAGCACGTTAGTATCTTTGAATTCTTGACTGAAAGTTTGTATCTCATAATGGGTGCAAGATTAAGTAAATGTCTATAGTATTATTTAAACTATATCGCTGCCAATGTTTGTAAATACTAATCAGTCATTTTTACATAAGGAGTTAATTAACTGTACCACGAATTACGGCTTACCCTGTACATAGAAACATGTAGAACTTTACAATGAGTCGTGTCAACAGAAAATCCCCTTTGTAATGTGTTTACACAACAGATTGTTAGAAAAACAATTTATAAGTAACATTTTGTGAGAAATGTTTGAAATTGTTAGAGTACTGTGTAGTTCTAAAGCTAGAGCCTAACGTCTAAGCAAGCTTGTTTTAATGTTAGTCAAACAAAGTGAACAAAGAATATTTCTTCTCTTTAACATGAGTCTGCTGTGAATGAAAGTATCAACATAGCTTTGTAATATGATTGCATACAAAGCACTGAACGTTACAGCGAAGAAATATTTTCAGTGTACTTCAAAAGCTAAGGATAAATCAATGTTACATAAGTGGTTTCTCTAAGTGTTGCTCATTTAGCATACAGTCATCTTGGAACTGGTGATTCTATGCATGTAACATTAATTTAACAGGTTTTGAACGAATGATGTTAGTATACGTACACTGTTGATCTAAAAGAGTGCAGAGTGGAGGAACCATAATACGCGTTACCACTGTAAGTCACCATAGATATTTTACTTAACCACAGATCCTGTACGGCCATCAGAGGTATTACATTGAGAGAAGTATAGTGTGATTGTCACCGATTACCATAAACAGAGAACAACCAACAGAGCAAGACAAAGATAAGGGTGTGTAAAAGGAATGCTCGATCGGATATGGTCGTTTCGAACTATAACAAATCATGGTCTGCATCAACGATTTTACTAGATCAAATTTCAATTAGTTATTCAGCACACAGAAAGTGGAACATCTAACGTTGTCAGCGCAACAAATTTTCTATTGCAAAAAACAAAAAAAATTTGTTGAACTCCTAAATAGGTGACCACCCTGTACACTTGACTATATTTTAATGTAAAAACAATGCAAAGATAAAATGATGTTATGCTTTGGTTGCAAATAACATAAAAATAAAAACTGATTACTACTAAACAAGACCACCAGCTGCATATTTTTTTAATAAAATTAAAGGTATTTAGCTCCTTGAAATATTAAAGCATAAGGAGTCTGTTAATTGTAATAGACACACATATAACTCTTTGAAATAGTTTGTACAAAGATTTGAAAAAAAGATTACAGAAAGCTGTAGCAATTCGCTAACGAAAGACCCTCACCTCGATCACTTTCAACTAGCTACCAAAGAAGCCATCATCTTTAAACGATTTTCTGTATGTGTGTGTAGAATATAGTACCATGTAAACCGGTAATCTAACACAGTTATTCTAAGATGCGTGTAAAATGGATATGGTAAGGGTACAGGTATTCACAATGTAAGCAGTTACATTTAGATCCTCTGAGAGGGTTCCTGGAGATGCTGGGAGGTGGAACAGCAGGAGGCAGGTTGTTCCCCTGAGGAGTTGCAGGTGCCGAACCAGACCCTGCTTGCTTCTGTTTGTCTGAAACAACACTCATTGCTCATATCTTTGAATAATCTGTACCTCTAGTGGACCTTTTTTCTTCATCTTGCTATCTTTACACATTACTTATATCTATTGACATTTTTATTACAGTCTTGCACTTTCAGTGGTGTAAATAGCACTCCAGAAGGCTGTTAAACTTAAAAAACATTGCTTTAAATGCGAAACGTAGTCACGATCGAAGTTACGTAAACATAGCGTTCTATGTTTTCTCCCCATTATTATTGCAATTCCATGAAAACCTTCTGGAATACGAAATAATTGGTGTCATCCTCCACCTATTGTTAGATGATAACGCGCAAGCAATGTAACACAACCATATAAGCGTAAGTCAATAAAATTGTTTCGCATATGCCTAGATCAAGAAACTTGTGACCAAGTGCTAAAAAAACAAGTTGGACATGTGTATACACGTGAACACGATACTGCTGTGACAAATAAAAATTGCAAAATGTCTTTACCAGGACATAATGTTTCCATTATCTCTACAAATTCGGAGAGAAGAATTTCATTTACTATGTCTATAAATTTCATTGTCTTCCAATTAAGTAAAAGAGGACGCGCGATATCCGCATTATGTCAAGGTAGGCAAAAACTATTGCAATTAAAAAGAGAATGTAATCTTGAAAATTCGGTTCAATTTGAAAAAAAGACCTACCCTGGGAGTTGGACATGAACAGGTTGAGTAGCGAGGTAGTACGCCGGGAAGCCTTGGTGGCTTGCGCGTGCGACAGTTCCCTGTCCCTTTCGTTCAGTCTTTCGTTTTCTTTTTCCTGTACCCTACCCTTTTCCTCATCCGCCTGACAACCCTCCCCTTTAAATCCCTGATCTTTTTTTGAACTGTGAGTGTTACCAGCAACGCCCGTTTCTCCGTTAGCTCCCTTCGACGTCTCCTTCGGCGTCTCGACGCTGCTCTCCAACTGCGAATGACTGGTCATTTCCGCTAAGCTGGTCATAACTTCTTCGTACTCGATCGTACCTAATTCGTGGACAGATCAGCCTTGTAGAAATCCGTTAAGCTTCCAACCAACTGCTTCAAGAGTTTTTACCTGGCTTCTCGAAACCTGTATATTTACTTTGAACAAATTGTTCTAGTAATTTGTCTACCGTCATGTCCAGACATTGACGTTTAAAGTCAATATGAACCTGGCCCACTTGCTCGTGATTCGATTGCAAGACGTCTGCATAGATATTCAAAAACTCCTTCATGTGTTTCAGATGTGTTTCCTCTACATCTTGAAATCGCTTAATAGAAAGAATTTGATCATTACTATTGCGTTCATTTTTAGTGAAATTTTCGATATGAACTAAGTAATTATAATAAATACCCTGCACGCCTGAGTCATTTTAGTTTCAAAATCGTTCCTTATGACCATATATTTGTCAATCAGTCCTTTATAATCATCCTGTGCTTTTTTGAATTTTATTTCTGCTTTCTCCAGATCTCTCTGACTTGCATTGTCTTTTCTCAGTTTTTCCAATTCTAGGCCCTTTTGCATGTACATATCCTTTGCCTTATGCAAGGTCACTGTGATACTTTGTATACTTTGTACAACTTCCAAGGTAGATGACTCTTCCTCTTTTACCTAAAATATTATCTGTTTTAAACTTTTGAATATTTGCTAATATTTTGTCATGTGTAATGAGCATTAATTTATCAGATATTCTACTAATTGTCTGTTGGTCTGATGTGATAACTATTATCTTTATATCTTGGCAGACACTACTGTCTGAGGGAACCTAGTGACCCAACTGTGGGCGGATACTGATAAGGTATAAAATATACAAAATGACTCATAGCAGAGTATATGATAAGTAGTTGCAGTAGTATTCATAAGCAGAAAAATTTCTACTTTCCCAGCAAATCAAAAGTACAAAAAATATTTGTAAATTCATCAGACTTTAAACAAAATGAATTTCCAACTTTAATTCGGAATTAAGTACAGAAAAATATTACATACAGCTTTGTGTTTCTTGTGTAGTTCATCTGCATATTTCGATACATCTTTAATCAGTTCAGTGACCCGCTGGGCCATCTGCAAGTGGAGGCCAGCAAGTTTCTCAGCGGCGCCTCTGAGAGCTGCCCAAACAGGCGCGAATGTTCCTTGTGTGCTGCTGCTATTGCTGGCTTGTTTAGCTACCTTGCTCAGAAGCTTGTAATTGTTTTCCTCAATGGCTGATCGTTCTTTTAGAAACTCAGCCAACTCCTTGCTGGCGACCACACCATGCTTCATGTTATGATATAACACGTCAAATCCATTATTCTTTTCGCCCTTGAATCATAAAGGAAACACATTCTTAAAATAATTAAACAAATAAACAGCTAGAAAATAAATATATGTGTGTCAACCTCCATTTCATTTTCAGAAGAAATATATTTTTGAATAAAGATTAAAGAATTAGTATATGACTAATGAATACATTTAATTAATTAAAATAAAGATTATATACTGTGGAGAGAAAGGTATTTCATTTGTAATTAGAATATCATGACCGTAAGAGATGCACTAAAACTATACTTAAGACCACTTAACCACTTAACACTTGAACCCTGATCATGCTATAAACTCATGTAGAGAAGGACTCTTGAGTGACATCGGCACAATAAGCTGTCATTACATATTATTACTCTTGTCATCCTATTGTACGTATTACTTGCCACTCAGAGCATACAAGTTTAATTTTATCGTATACTTTAGTACCACAGAACAACAAGTAATTTCTGAACAAAAATTGTATATATTAATTTACAAGTTTTATTTCATTGAAATTATTCATTCACTGAAACATTTATCTCTTGTTCAGTGTCCATAATAGATACAATTTTAAGGGTACTGAAAGGAAGCTACTATCTTATCTGTACCAGGCTTCTGTCAGGAAGAGCAATGTCAAGCTTCCAAAAACTCATAATATCACAAGTATTGTAGGTTCAAATAAATTTTACGTGTTTATTATATATTAATGATTATGTATTTGTACTTTAATCATTCATAGATGAAATATATAGACATTATACAAGTCCAACAGATCCCTATGTAAGAAGGGTGATAAATATATCAATTTCAGAATACATGTACTACTGATTTTCATTTGTCTGACTGTTATAGTTGTTTCTTTTGTAAATAATATATTGTCTCATTTTACATGAATCTTATATAACACAGAACATATGTATTACCATAAGAATTCATCATGATATAAAGAGGTCTTGCAGTTACACATTTTTACATTTTAACACGTGTAAAGAAATGAAACTGTGACAACAAGTTATCTCGTCTTTCACAAAGGTATTCGTTTATGTATTCCACATAATAATGTATTTTGGATACATGAATGTATCAAATTGCATAAACATGCCTTGTCTGCTGATAACATTAATAGCTTCTATCATGAACCTGTTACAAAGGAACACAAAAAGCACAAAACATATGACAATAAGATTAAGAAAAGCAGATAAAGTATCGACAGATTGGTACAACGATCAAGCGAATTAGAGGAAAGATTCAATGGCTCAACAAAGCATTTCCCCATGAAAACTGTCTACGATGAATCTCAGCATCCCCTGGCAGTCTCAAATATGGTCCACAGATGAACAATAATTAATGTACAGATTCCTGGGTGGTCGTCTCCACGACTCTGGCAGATGACAGGAAGGTGAACGTATAACCTTGGCTACAAGAAAGAGAGAGACAGAGGGAAAGAGTAAATCCATTCATTGGAATGCACGGACGAAAAGCGTGAAAAGTGTTCCGACAGCAAGGATGGACGATGTTCACGGTCGACGGGGCTCGAGAATGAGAGGACGTGACGAGCCAGCGTACCTAACCTAGATCCCGTCGAGGATGACAATTCCGTCGGTGGTTGCGAAAAAGGGACACTCACCCAAAAGTAGTCGGCGAAATCCACGGTCATGTTGGCACCGCGATCAGACCATCATAAATTTGTGTTCCGGTGGATCGGGCGGCACTGCACCGTTAACGACGCACCACTGACACACACATGCACACTGTGTAGTGTGCGCGACGCAGCCGTTCCCTCGACGGAGATACCACGACGAGACGTAACTTGATTTACAACAGAGCCCCGACGCAACGTTTTCGTGCTCGGACGTTTCGAGCAGAACGAGCGCGCTCGACCGCGGAGACACGGGTCAACTTCTCCTTCTCTCTCTCTTTCTCTCTCTCCCCCTCTCTTTCCCTCTTTCTCTGTCTCTCTTATCGTTTTCTCTCTCTGTCCACCGCGAAACTACGGCTCTATCGCCATCTTGCCTCGCGAGTCGAACACATCAGGCAGATTCAAAGTGGTCGATAAAAAAAACAGCGACACGGTTTTTTCCTCGCGAAACCGCGAGGCAATCCACGGGATACGGGCAGCCTCGTAATTATTATCATTATCGTTCCCGCGTCGAGAGATCCGAACCTGGGAACGATAGGCACGAGATGGATGATGTTGACAGTTACACGTATTCTGTTCTTCCGCAGTTATGTAATTGTTATTAACATGTTGTTACTTATTCTGTTCTTTAAGACGGTTGAGATTGAAGGGACAGTTTCAGATTTGGCCAGACTCGGAACATTTGAAACCAGACGCGTTCTGCGTTCCCGCGAGAATGACCAGAGTTTGGCTGAATTCGAGAGAAAATTTTGAATCTGCTTAGAGTTGGAAAAGTTGAAATTTTTACATTTGAATGTTACAGCTGTTAGGAATAATACGGGTACACATACTTTTTACTGCTTTTCATTATATTCACGGTTCATTACTGAAAGTAGTACTAAGAGATCCGGATGAACACTTAATACATACGTGATATATATGTACGAAATGTAAATACTTGAATTGTAAAGAAATGAAAATTAATTTGATGATACGAAGTGGAGTGTAGGTAATATTTCCATCGAATCAAATTAGAGATACAGCTCGTCGACTTAAGCTTGTGACATGAAGGCGTTGCAAAAGCAAGAGTAGGGATATAGAGTGGTCTCACTGCAGTGATGAGAGATTAACCCTTTACACTCTGAGAATTTTTTAATACAATCGACTATCTAGAGCTATTCCAAGATATTTTTCTGGTGCCTTTCTTAAAATGAAACGTGTTGTTCTTCCATTTTATAGTATGTGTAGGAAGTATATATGTCGCAATATATTGTTCTACTGTAAAATCTTGAAAAAATAGAAAATTTATACAGAATATATAAATATAAAGCGACAAAAATTCGAGATCGAAATAGCCCGATTTATTTCGTTACCAATTAACTCTAACAGTTGATTACCCCATTATAAAACCGAAGATAAAATTAGCAATAAATATGCAGGCTTCAATATAAACTACTGATAATTGGACGGGAATATTTTACCCCCTAAACATCGTAAAAACTTCTAATATGTACGGATAATATCGTAAAATATTGAAATTTAATTGAAAAGTACGAAATTCTATGTGTAATCGGAAGAAACACAAAAGCATTTAAATCAAATGTGATATATCGAACTAGTGAACAACAAAGAAAATCGTCCTGTTACTCAATCAATAATAGTGTATTGTATTATATCGTGAAATATGAAAATTTAATAAAATAATTGAAATATATACACCATAATTTATTTCGTATTAAGTAACCTCGAAAATACAGTCGAAGAACACATTCAAGCGCAACTACACAATAGAAAGCGTTATATAACCGTCAATGACCGTCGTATTTTCCAAATTTTCAGTCGAGTGTGTCCGAAATTGTCCGAAGGGCCCCGAAAGTCGAAGACAATGCGCGGAACACATTGGCGAAAGTGGAGATGGTCGAGCGCGGACCAATCAGGTGCGAGTCCCCACTCCGCGCGCCATGAAGTTCGTGAGCGCTGGCTCGCTGCGCTCGTGTCATTTGCCTCGCAAACGTGTAATTGTCAACACGTTTTGACAGTTCACTCTTGTATTCACATTCAACTGTCATCTAATCGAATTTCAACCATAAATCAACACGTCTACTCTCTACTGCGGCCTTCTTTTGATATCATTAACAAGTAATTCACTATTAATTTACGTTTAGTTATTATTTATAAATTCGACATTCCGAGACGTCAACCAACGGTTTTCATAACATAACCCGGTACTCACATAAACGTTCGCGTTCATATTTACTGTCATCTAATCGAATACTAATTACAAATCAACGTGTTTACTTTCTACTGCTGCCTTCATTTCATATTATTAACAAGTAATTCATTATTAATTTACATTTTTTTATTATTAATTAATTCGATATTTCGAGACGACAACTAACAGTTTTCGTGACATCATTTTTAATGTTTTTATATTACTGTTAATATTCAGTGGTTTGAATAAAGCAGAAGACAAACATTTCTGTAACGTTCCATCTAATGTTCATACTGTTCATTTAAAAAAAAAGAACACTTCAGACGAAATATGAGTCCAAACTAAATATCCCTAGATTCTCTAGGGACGTCCAAGTGTAGATGGCTCTGGTGAAGCTGATCTGTGTCGATCGTAATTTAGACTGTCATGTGTCTGACTAGAATCCAGCATTTTACAGACGTAAGAATAAAAGTGTCTACGGAGTATTACTTGCGAGAAGTCAAGGGTATAAACAACTTTATTAAATAAAAGAACTCTATAAAACAGGTTGAGTTATATAGTTCAAAACGTCTCAAAAATACATGTCAAAAAAAAAGTAGAAATGAATGTCTTAGTTGCCGCCGATCTCGCCTTCCCTGGGCATCTTCTTTTTCTGTTTTTCCTGGTGGAGGAGGTTGTCGTTCGGTCCTCCGCAGATCTTTTTCGATGACTTTGCGCTAGTATATCATCGTTGAAATACAAGACAAATTTTCCGTCGCTTGCCTTTTCTCTAGAAGCTTCTAAGTTAGAGACAACCTCACGTTTGGTTCAGGAACTATCTGTTTCTGAAAAATATTGCAGCTTCAAACACTTTAGTGTGAGAAATTGCCAAACCTAAAGAGTATTTTCAATATGATATGTTTGTTAAAGCTTGTGCAATTGTCCTGGGTAAAGCGTTTGATAATGATCTTGCAGTCAGTCAATTTAAAAGTAGTCGTTTGTCCCATCAAACTATCTCCCGGCGGATTTAAGACAATGATAATTATTTCGTGAATAAACTCCATGCTTTGATTCAAAATTGTGTTTATTTTTCACTATATTTGTATGATAGCACGGACGCGAATAACACCGCGCAAATTTCAAACAACAAACTACTTGCATTAGTAGTTGTCCTTATACAATACAACCGCAGGAGTAGATATATTTCAAGCTCTTAAAATGGGTGTGAAGAAATGTAGCAACTTGAATGAATGTTCATGTATTGCACTGCATAATACTGATCCTGTCTCATTTTCGACACATTGCAAAGAAATTCCCGGTTGTGAAATTGTCATCAATTTAGGAATATATTACAGCTATTAAGAGAATTTAATATTCGATTTTGGAGATTTTGATTCGATGCAAGGAGGATATAATGTTATTTCTCCAACTGTAACAAATTGAAATACAAAATGAAAATGTAGATTTACTTATCTATTTACGTGTTCAATAGAAATCTTAAGCTACGTTCCAGTAAATCGCAAATATCAGAAGAATCTCATTTTTACTTTTTCCGCTTTATAAGCCTAAAATACATCCACTTTTCAAGCTGATCACAGCAGGATAACCCCTTAATATCAGTGCGAAGTGGGTTAATGAGCCCCGCCTTCGTGTCTCAGGGCTAAGCTGTCGGACTATACGTAGTTAGGTTGATGGTCGGGGGGGCGTGGCCTGACATAATCGGCTTCAGGGTAGTTTTCGTGTCCTTGCGCATACCCAGCATAGCTATACGTACACATGCATCGTCGCTCACGTGCGGGATACAGAGAGAAGTTTGAAACATTATCAATCACTGTGCCCACTGGACCGAAAGGCGCGTTCGTCACGGCGCCAATCGTCGACAGGTAGAACCATCCAGTTTTCTAGTGATCAGACGAGAGGTCGAACTGCGATGCCTGCGAACAAGGGGAACCTATCGACCCCTCACAAAGAGAAACCAGCAAACGGTTTCGCGAACGGCGCCTCGAAGAAGAAGAAACGCTGCACCGTTAAGCATAAAAAGCATTGCAAGCAATATCTGGTGAGTGAGCGTCACTAAACATTGATATCTCGAATGACCCGTCGGCCATGTTGATCCGGTGGACCGCGAATCGCATTTACGATACGAAATATCTCGCGTCCAGAGATCTCGATGGATCATCGATCAACGATATTCACGTAGCAGTATCATAGATTTTTGTTTTTTTTTCTTTTTTTTTTTTGGAGTGGATGGTTTCCATGGATTGAAGTATATATGACAGTTAGGTTATGTGGCGTCTCCAGTTGAACCACCTAGGGTTTGTTCACCTTTACCGATGCATGGTCGAAGTGTTTATGGCTGCAAGGATCGATCGAAGCATGCTTTCGTCGCGATGCAATTTTCATTCGAACTTCCTCCCGTTATACGACGCGTCGTCATGAAACTATTAAGAGATTTGCATGTTTCTCGCGTTGTAATTTATTTAAATCGATTGATTGTCCGGAAATGACGAAAATTCATTTCGCACCGATTCGTCGGTTTCTTTGTTTTCTTTGGTCCAATTGAACGATTCCATACAATTACATGCAGTTTGTAGTAAACGTGACATAACTGTTTTATCGACGGGAAGCGTCGAATCGGTACGAGACGAAAAGTAGTTGAAACCAGAACAGAGACCATAGTTATTTTTATCCTTGTTTCACGGTAATCTCCGTCACGAGGGACTTCATCCTCAACGTACTCTGCCCTCTACGTGCACACGAACTACTCCAACCGGCAAAACCTTCAGAATCCTACTGTAATAATATGACAAATGTATAAACAAAAACGTTATCTCAAAGAAAAAATACACGATTTGAATGTTTTATTTTGTAACGGGTCCTGCATTTGAATTCCCTATCCCCTTGAACATGATCAGTAGGTACCTTCACAGCACGTACGATTGCTCTTCCGCACGTTACAATTAAGTATTAAGTACGAGGCACACGTACTCTCTTACACTTACATGCATAATGTAATAGGAGAGAAACGCTTTCGGTACAGTTTCAACGCTGATAACAATCGAATCAATGTTTCTTTCGTCTCCAAGTTGTAACTTATTTTCGAGATAATTGGATCTGCTACATTTTCCAACAGCTGCTCGAAGTGACTATGTCCATTTCGAAGTATTTCTGAAGTATATGACATTAGCATATCAATACGTTAACTACCATAACGCATTATCCAAAAACGACTTTAATACACGATCAATGTAACTCCAATTATACTGCTGTTAATCAACAATGTTAGTAACTAGACCTTGTCAGAAATATTGATTACTGTAGACACACAGCACAGGTCGCTCAAGGTCTTTACTGTATTATAGCTTCTTCTTTCTTAACTTTAAGTGTAACAATAGAGTATATGAAAGAGAAAGACTGAGGAGGTCTCCTCGACAGTGGAAAATTCTTTTGCAGGTCGATATATTACCTTGAACGGTCTAGTGCCTCTACAATAATACTATTCCAGTTCCAATAAACAATTGAAGCTACGTGTCACCTGAACGTGGGTGACAGGAAGTGTTGAAACTGAAATTCGAATAAAGTTCGAACATTTTCGTGTACTCCGTACACTAGACCAGGAGAGGAGCCGCGCGATAAGAAGAGGCGCGTGGAACAATTGGTTTATAATTTCTCGTTTATTGATAAACCACGATCACCGACACGAGGTAACGCGCGATAGGCCCCTGTGTGTTAGCAACCCGCGAAGCACGTATTGATTTCTAAGAATGCCAAGAAAAAGAGGTTGCTGCTGATTCGGCGGGAACAAAAGACGACACCGATTCCACTTCTGCAGTCCACTTGAACCACTTGCCATTATGTTCTCGGTAGGCGCAGAAGTTGGCAAAGCCGTATTGGCTTACCTATGTGAAAAGAATCCCCTCGGACGCCTGACGTATTTTTTTCT
Source organism: Macropis europaea (assembly GCA_916610135.2). Taxonomy (NCBI): domain Eukaryota; kingdom Metazoa; phylum Arthropoda; class Insecta; order Hymenoptera; family Melittidae; genus Macropis; species Macropis europaea. The sequence goes on along the minus strand of OU744350.1, from coordinate 9,327,562 downwards.
TGCGATTCCATACCCGACACGTTCACAAGGAAATTCTTTTGAGCAGCTTCACGCGTCAGGGAACAACCGAATTGCCTCCGTCTCGGACCGGAAGCGGCTTCGTTGCTATTGCGTTTCGGGAGAATAATCACTGGCCTACGGATATTTATGCGACTTAACGTATCTAACTGTGCGAAATATACTCATTCCGAAAAATTACCAAAGTACGGTATATAATCTTGATGTCTCCAGAAGAGAAGAAAACGTTACTGTGGTGCCACTTTCTTATATGTTCAAGAATATCAGAATATTAAAGCATGAAAACGTATATTTGCATAAACATCCGCGGTCTGACAATCACCGATGATTTACCGAAAGATTTGCTGTCAATTGAATACGTGAGGACATTGGCTTTGATTTCTATAAAAAGGGTGTTTGAATTGAAATTGGGCGTTCAACGTTTCGCGCGTCATTCTGTCGATCGTGATTGATTGTTTTCATAAACAAAAAGGGCGAAAAAAGAAAAATAATCGGCGAGGCATCAAAAACGAATCCATGGAATACAGTTTTTATCACGATCAACAGCGGCGAGTGCTGGATGGAACGTAATTCATGCGATTCGAGCAGGTGTTGGTTGTTGGCGCGCGCGCGCTGCTGCACCGAACGGAAACGGAAGTCGAGCGTAACTTATCATCGGTGAACGTAGGGTATGTACGTGAGTGCATGCGTGCGTGCGTGCGTGCGTGCGTGCGAACGCGTTTAACGTTACAGTTTATTACATTTTACCTCTCGTTTATTTTTTTGCCAACTGTCCTCTTTACTAACAATCGAATTAAACGTTAATAAAATAATCACAGAGCAAAGAACTTTCTACCTCGAGATTAGAAGATTATTCTAATACTGTTATTCACTCAATACCTCGACTATCGCATTGGAACATAGCTTAAAACATTTTTTTTATAAATAATATACCGTTCTTTCTTCATTTTCACTTGTAGGACACATCTACAAATTCTGAGACTTTCGAGATACCCTGCACAATTTATTAAATATTTTCCAGTTTCGTAACACTGAAATAAAGAGACATTCAGTCTAAAGCGTGTTTTATCTCGAAAAATTTCAGCACATGGTGCACGATTTTTCCGTTGGAATCGTCGACGGACACCTGAACCACTATCGCGTTGGATGGCGAGCATGTTAAACGGTCACGATACAGCGAGTGCAATTTTTCACGAATCTCGTTGTTCCTTTTTGTTCTATCGTTTCGCGAGAGATAGGTGCCGGAAGGAGGCATTGTCTGGCCGATTATACTAATTTCTGACGATCAACGGTAAATCCGGGAAACAGGCGTAGACGGTGAGACGGCTAAAGATTTTAATTAACCCACTTGCGGCTGCACAGACTCTTCTTGCCCGTAGGCTCGGCTGGTTTTTAACGAGGCGTGGGTGGAGCGGGAATTAAATCGAGCCGACGACGTCTTTCTGCCTTCTTTGTCAGATATCATAATGTGTCCTATAATTTCATTATTTTTCCGTCGCCGCGCGGTTCGAATTTTCCTCGCGAACGACGCGCGCCTTCAATTAACTGCGCAAAATTGGGACAGTTACTACCGGTCTTTTCGATGTAAACGACAATGCCAAGCATCGCTCTAATTTTTTTTTCCGAACCACGGTGTAATTGTCTTTTCCCGGAAACTCGCGCGGAGAAAAAGTATTTCCTTCGCGAGGAAAAGTTTTTTGCGCGTATTTCGCCGTTTTCAGCTAACCGGCAAAATTCTCAATACTGAATCCTGTTTTCGTATTTTCCAAATTACTATCGTAATACTTGCGGTTTTAGACAAATTGTACTGTTGTTCAATTAAATTCTATGTTTTGGCAGCAGTAGAGAAATTAATAAGCTGGTGTTATTGAATTTATGCGTGGCAAAGGGTTCCATTCGGTACTACCGGAGGCTGCTTATAAATAATGATCATTAAGGGATCCCTTTTGTGGATTCTCGATCTTTGTCCGCGGAGAACTCGTTTCAGTTCCGAAGGAAATAGCCAATTTCGCCGGAGCGAAAGGAGCATCGAGTCCTGCATCCGAATATTCTACGATAGTGTTCGTGTCTTTCGTCTGGATGTTCGGTACACACGGTCTTAGAGAAGCATGTCGAGAGACCAGCAACTCGTGCCTGCATACTCGATATGTAGTTCGCCCTATCCTAGTCGCAAATAGTTCCTCGGTGGTATAAAATTCGCCGCTTTATCCTTTAGCTTGCACGACGCACGGTACGTGGACCATGAATATTTATTCCACAGGTAAGTATTAATTTCGCATGACGGACCGTACAGACAGGTGTATCTCTATTCTCTTGTTACTGAATTTGCTGCAACAGGGTGTTATCAGAAGGTCATTTCAAGCTGTGAAGGCAAATATAGTACCCTCAAAAAGAAATAAAAAATGTTTAATCAACATGGCTCCTAAAATTAACCTTTCAAGTGTTATGAGTATTGATAACAGACACGTATGTTACTCCACTCCGCGCGGAAAACGCACATAGGCGTTCGAGTAACGCGCTTAGTAAATAGGCTTGCGGATCTTCCGCACGTGACGTAGGGCTGTTGTATAGATTTGTCTGTAATACTGGCTCTCACTATAGTAGTATATTGGTCGATTATGAGCGTCTATAATAATACTAAAAGGGTTAATTTTAAGACGCATGTTGATTAAACATGTTCTACTTCTTCTTGTGAGTACCTTATGTCATTCCCTAGGAATCCATAGTAAACAAAAGTATGATTGTATGAACGTTCAGTAGAAAATATATTGATCAACACAATTAGGGGATCATTTCCTTAAACAATACTCAACAAAGAACAATATATTAGGAATGCCAGGAGTACTGTGAAATTAATTTAATAGTATTCCTACTTTGCATAGTATAAACTTCACATATTGCAGGAAAATATGCAAGTCCTTATTAAATTGTCACATAACGCAGATACGTGATCCTCTAATTTTGCTGAAGAGTACAGCGTCAAAGAAAATAGCATGAAGTTTGAAAAAAGGACTCGAATCCTCTAATTAGCAATCTTAAACACACAACACACATCATGTTGGACGGGTCTCGCACGTGCACACACAGGTGCAAGCGAGTCGCAGCCACAGCAAGACACTTTTTCCGACAGAAAGCTCCAGTATTTTGAGTCGCGCGAATGAAATGCACGACCGTGTGCACGAGATGCGGCTTTACGGTCATTTTTTTTTTCTCTCTGCCGGTCGAATCGTCTGGCATTCGTGGATTTATTGCACTACGGTCCTCTCTCTAGCCGGATAGCCAGGATATCGCCGGCGTATTCGGGCGCGTTGAATGGAAGACAGAGAATTCGGGATTATTTGGGTCACGGATATGTTATTTAACGCAGGAAAAGCGGCTTCGGGTCGATGGAAGCGTGTGGTCGTCGCGAAGGGTTGGCTGGCCCGTCCCTCCCTACGAAAAATAACTGTTTCACGGCTAAACAGGATGTATTACGACTTACGCAACGTTCCATAGCCACCCTGGCGAAATGACGCCACTCGCTTACACCCCTGTGTTCCCTTCGGCGAAACGATCAAAGAATATTTTTAGAATCGCGTACTTGTCAGATCTTGCGACTTTGCTTCATAGGCAGTTAGATTGGATGATGTCCACGTCGAGGTCTTATCGTTCCGTGGCCACTTACGCATCTATGCCCTCGAGAAGCGACCTAAAAGAGTTATTCAGTCAGATAGGAGTACTAAAACCTACACGTTTACTGTATTACAAAATTTCAAATAAAGTTAAGGCTGCTAGATACACATATTTTGTAGCATAATGATTGTAATTCAGGTCCTTCATTAGGAGTAACAAAGGGGATGTTTAAACAAGTCCAGGTTTTATTGTTCCTTGACTGCTTATGCATTTATGCCCTCAGGAAGCGACCTAAAAGAGTTATTCAGTCAGATAGGAGTACTAAAACCTACACGTTTACTGTATTACACAATTTCAAATAAAGTTAAGGCTGCTAGAGTCACATATTTTGTAGCATAATGATTGTTATTGAGGTCCTTCATTACGAGTAACAACGGGGATGTTTAAACAAGCCCAGGTTTTATTATTCCTTGACTGCTTATGCATATATGCCCTTGAGATGTGACCTAAAAGAGTTATTCAGTTAGACTGGAGTACTAACATGTATATGTTTAGTGTATTATAAAATTTCAAAGTTAAATGATGGCTGCTAGAGTGACAAATTTTGTAGAATAATGATTATTATTCTGTTTTTCAAAGTGTGTTTACCTGTTGAAACAATATCCAAATTTTCTATCTAAAAATAAAATTTAAACCCTGTGTAAGGATGCTTCAATTATCCTCAAATCCTGCAAGTCAATGCCTCACGGAAACTGCGACGTCGCAAACTTTAAAGGATAATGATTGTTGCTGAATCCATTAGCTAAAAATAATAAAAAGGATTTTTAAACATTTATATGAAGCAGACAATTAAGAAATTACACAAGAATACTTACCTCATAAAGCAAAGCTCAATATCTAAATTTTCTTTTTTGTAACATCAAAGACCAATATAAGGATGTTTTAAGTATTAGCAGGTGCATCAGGATAGTATTCACCATAATTCTTGAATTAATTTAATTCAGTTCTCCTCTACCAAACATAATTGCAAGTTAACGCCTCATAGAAATGCACCTGTGGGGAACAAACGGTGTTTTTTATGGTTCCACTCTCACAGGTACCGCATGGTTCTTCTTCGACGTTAATCCTTGTGTAAAGGGCGTAACGACAAGTATACGGTATAGTACGTCGTTGGACCTACCCTAAACAACCCCTGTACATGCAGCTACCCTGTACAATCCCCTTTGCTCTATTCCAAGTAATATTGAAACGGATCGTGCTAAACCTCTCGAGCGTGTCTCGCTTCTTTTCAATTCGCGCATCGGCCGAATATTCGCGTAACGGGTATTCGACTTCAAAATCAGAAACACGCGACCCGTAATCGACGTCCGCTTTTTCCGAAATTCGAATTTCGAATCTTTGTCTCTTGTCTGCATCCAGTGTTCCACTCGTTGACAAACACAGGATCATTCTGCTTCGTCATAATGGAATGATAATTCATTTTCCTTGATAAAATTGTGTTCCATGCACAGTGATATCAAACATTTTGACAACACCTTTCGACTGAGGGTTACTTGAAAATGAGGCGAACCCTGCGTGCGGTCGTGCTGCACATAAATAACAGTGAGACATTGCATCGAACGCCTGTGGGCGTCGACAGTATACAGTGAGCGGCTTTGAGAAGCACCTATAGGCGTCGATAGCAGTCAAAGGGTGAAATACTCTCATAGGATATTGTACTTCTATTTCTTTGTAGAGATATAGCAATTCATTGTTCTTTCAGTCGTCTTGGATCACAAAATTTGTCCACAGGAACTTCTTTTTTGATTACATATCAGTTAGGTCTCTTCTTGGTACTTTATCTGACTTGAAGAAGTACCTCATGACTGACAGTTGGGTGGGACCGACCTAGAATACGTGTAGACAAGATAAAGAAATCTTTTCATGGCTTCAGTTATATCTAATATGATATGTAATACCTCCTTGGACAGGATGTTGCATATCCGGCATTCATTTAGTGTTGGCACACCATTCTTCCTGAAGGAACAACTCATGTGGGCAGTTGTGGAGGGTGGGCCCTAAAATATATGAAAAACAAAAGATAGTCTCTTCTTGGAATGGATTATATTCAATATTCTACTATGATACAAAATACTCCAGTGGCTAGGATGATGTATCTCCAGTTTTTATTTGGTGCTTCTATGAGAATAATCTTCAACTATTCTCTCCTCTGTTCCATGGCTTGTGTTGAAACGAATGGGACATCTTTTATACCATGCAAACAATATTTCAGTGATATGAATAAGAAATCGCTCTATTCTGTTCACTGAAATATTTTATATTATAGCAGAGCTCTGCTTATAGACCAACCGTAGCCAGAATACTACTTTAAAAAATTCCAGCATGTTGCAATTCTACAAAGCAGCAAATCATTTAACTGGTTTATACACTAGACCCTCGATAATCCGAAAATCGGCCATCCTATGCGAGCTATTTGTTTAACTTAAAATTCTGTACAGTTAGCTATATACTACCATGTATTTTACATTCTACAATAAAACGATTTTTTCCGTGCGAAATATAATCTAAGCGTGAGTCATTTCGTTGTTAATAACGGTTCGGATAATCGAGGTCCTACAGTCATCGTTCTCTCGGAAAATGTTCTGCAGTGTCGGCTTAAAGAATGTTTCGAACGAGGGTAGACCCGATTGGCTCGACTTTCGACTTTGAAACGGGACGAATGCGCCTATAGGGGTTGGCTGCATCCTGCTGCGCCGCAGGAAGGTTAGCAGCGTCGCGACGCTGGCTCGACAGAGCGGCGCCGGTTATGCGAACGGGACTACTAACGACCCGTGGAGCGACGAGGATGCACGATCGAGCGCAGTCTGAACCCCTCGCGGGCCTGGGGCTGGCTGAAGGAAAAGGGAAGGAAGCGTCGTGGAAAAACGAGAAAGTCGAGCTCGACGATAAGGCGGTGGAAATTGTACGAAGGAAACTGTGTTTCGTGTTCGGACGAGCAAACGCATCGGCGAATACACGAAGCGTTATGACACGGAATATATTGTGTCATTATAATTAAATTGCAGATATTTATGCCATTTAACATGCCCAAGTGTGTAAAATATAGACATTTTTAGGGATCACCGAAATGAAAGATAGAATTTTGGAATTTTTATGAGACAAGCAAAATGTTCTCTGTATTATTGGATTGAGTCATAAATAATTTACGATGTATAACAGATTTTTTATTTTCAAAAATTTAAACAGTTTATCTATGAAACTGACCATAGTTTCATGTCAGAAAGTAAGCAGCCCTGAAACAGACATGCTGCAGGAGTAACAGAAATTATTTTTCAATGAATTATTTAATAAATCGAAGAAGACAGACTGGAAGTTATTTATGACTCTCTTACTAGAATAATAAATATTTTTTGTGGTATATGTTTTTGGTGCAAAGAGCAAAGTGAAATTTAAATGAAAAATTTAATTTAAGAAGCTGTAACGCCAATTAAGCAATTTGGTGATTATGCGATTTTTCTTCTTTGAGGGTTTACAGTTGGTAGTGGTACCCATAGATCATTTCGTGCAGGACGACTATGGTCGTTATTAGCATCCAGGCGTCATTTTGTAAATATTGCAGCTCTTAGCAGCGAAAGGGTTAAAGAATAGAAGTGTACATTTGCAAAACATCCGCAATCAGATTGTAATTATCCATTGAATGGACGAGAGACTGAAGTGAATTATAGTAACAATTGTGCGAACATCGTTGTCACATAAGGAATACCGGCTCTCGATCGATGAAGTTGATCTAGGCTGGCCACGATCAATGCAAAGATGGTTACCTTGAAATCTTCTAAAAAAATATATCTCACGTAGAAAATTAAATACAAACACAGCATATTTCGTTGCACAGAAACTTCTAGTGACTCACCTTGCATATGTACATTTTTATTATAACAAAATGTCGTTTTCTCGCTATAGACTCAAGAGGGATACGCGCAAAAGCGAATCATCCCTAGAACCTAGGAATGAGTTGCCGTAAACGATCCAGGGTGCTTCTGTTTCTAACGATGCCGACAGTCGTATCATGTTTCAGTTTGACAGTTTTCCTAATTTACAACTTCACTATACCTCTTCCACCGACTATACAGAGCCATGGGGAAGTTGCTTCAGTACATACAAAGTGTTTCAATAATTTTCGATTTTACCGGTGCCTTATGGCTATCGATAACACTGTTTACGATAAGGTAGAGTGCGAAAGGACCAGTCCCCTGTCTGTGGAGAAAGTTAAAAATAAGAGAGTTCGGAATGCCTACACGGGACAAAGGGCAAAGGGACTCGAAAATGACGCGAGCGTCGTAGGTCAAGGAGTTTAGAAAAGGGTAAGTCATGCGAGAAAATTTGAACGGCGCGCTACAGGGAGGAAAATGAAGGGTGAACGAAGTATCATAGGGACAAATGAAGAAGAAATCCTTGAAAGCTCGCACTGTCGTCTATAATGCTCACGGGCGTGCGAAAAATTAAATTGAATAACAAAATTCGAAGGTAGCATTTCGGAAATATTTCCAAATATTTATAATGAACCGTTCGAAACGCGTTGGATGGAATATTGAAAATTTATGAAATAATAAGTCCGATATATGAAGTATCCAATGAAAAATATTTTCCAATTGAACACTGCGCTCAACGATGGTTATTTGCTGTACCATTCGCATTAAAAAATTATAAAGCTCTATAACCTGCTAGATCGTAAAATTTGATATCATATGATGATTTGTCCGACTACCCCTGAAACATTGAAAATTAATGAACTGATAAATCCGATATGTAAAACTTCTAGTGAGAAATATTTTCCGAATTTGAACTGTTCTGTTAATAAACAACGATTAATTAGCGCTCTTTTCGTTCCAATTTCATTTGATTTCACAAAAATGGGCGACTGTCACCTGCTCTTGTTAACACCACGCTTAACAGTTTCAATTAGAGGATCGGGTGGCACGTGATCGAAACTCACGCACCACGGAGCAGGTGGTCACGGCTGAAGGCGTGACTGGATAATGCACGTGCCTGTGGGAAACATCATAGAAAATGAACAAGGGTTAGAAACGAAGGGAGAAGCCAATGCGGGGGTGAAGAGAACCCGAAAGAAACCGTGAAGTACGTCGAGCCGCCGGTTGCATTTGCAACTACAAAGCTGCAAAGAGAGGAACGGCTAAAGCAAGGCGAAATCCTCGTGGGACAGAGACGGCTACACAGAGAACTCCAAAGAAGACGAGGGTTCGAGGTGTATGAAAGACGAAAGTAAAGACAGTGGTCTAAGAAAAGGGGAGTCTCAGGGTGAAAAAGAGCAGAAGCGAAGCCAGCGAAAGACGGAGAAGGATAGAAAGAGGAAGATTGTGCGAAATAAGCGATGCGTCATCAGGGTGGGGAAAGCCGGAGAATCCTGAAGGCCGTACGCAAAGGAGAGAACAGAATAATCTCTAAGTATATCAAGTCAGAGAGCGAGAGAGAACGTCTGTAAAAGAGATGAAGAGGTAACTCAGGGGTTGTACGCACTCTGCCAACTGTACAGGGTGTGAATACATGAATTTCTTCAGGTCAATGATATCTCAAGGTCACATGGAAAGTACGCCTTTGCGTTCAGTTTCGCCTTTTCCATGCAGTTGTGTAAAAGCCAGCATCTGTAACAGAAGATGTACTTTTTTCTGACAGTAATTCTTGTATCCTATTCATCAAAACTTACGGTAATTGTGTTCGAGTTGTACAGGGTGTGCATTTTCATTTTTTCTTATAGAGTATACATGTGTCTGAACATGTTGTAATCGCCTTGCTGAAACATATTGTAAATTTGAAGAAAGAACGTATTAACGTAATTTCGTTGGTGAATGTAGTATAAAAATAATGACAGAAATTCATATAAACCTGTATCCTGTCTGACTAAGCGACGAAACATGATCCAAAAAGGGGGGCTGTACTCTCGAAGGATAAATTACCGGGGTGCTCTGGCAAAATTGTCGGTACCTAGATGAACAAATAAAATCACAAGAATGAATAACGAACTATATCATCTAGTAAAAAAAAATCAGAAAATAATTAAAGGCTGATCGTGAAGAACGAGCTTATGTCAATGATGGAGTAGAAAAATGTCGGTACATGATGCAAGATGGAGAGTTCTAAGAGATAGCACAGAGAAGGGAGACATCTGAATGTATTATAAATTGTTTAAACCTCTGCAGGAAGCATGTATACTGTCCATATTCCTGAACAGCTATAACCCTCTTTTAGGAACACTCTATACATTTGAACAAAACAAAAAGATATACAGAATACCGTAAAATAATTTCCTCTAAACCCATGTCTTATCCATAGGGACCAGAAATCATTTCAGAATTAACAACAAACCATATTGGCCAGTAAGAAGAATAAGAGAAAGACTCAAAGACTGATGGTGGAAGAACAAGCTTGTGTCAATCATGTAGGAGAAAAACGTCTGTACAAGGAAGGAAGACGGAGAATTCTACGAGAAAGCTAAATCCTAGAGAAGATAGAGAGGGAGAGAGAGAGGTGGATAGAAATCGAGGGAGAAAACGTTTGAAGCAAAAGAGAGAGATGGGTAGATCAGGGAGTAACGTTGCGGACTATCGACCCGATTGGGTCGGGCGCCTGCGCGGTAGGCCACCCCTTCTACCGTTGGAGGCGTGTTGCCGGCGACGCGGCGCTCTACGCAACGTCCTCGTCGGTGGGACCAGTGCCTCTCACGATTCCGTTCTCGCTCTGCCCTCCGTCTCGTCATTCCGTTCTCGTAATACGCGTTCGAGTGTTATACTTCGTCTACACGATATACGTACACCTCTTCTCTCCCTCTCTCTCCTTCTCTCGCGCCGCCTGGCCTGACGATCGCACGCACACACGGGGACCGGCCGCCGCCGCCGCACACCGGCTGAACCACCAGTCCACGAACTTTTCTACGCGGCCGTTCGTTCCTACTCCGTGTAGACAGGGAACACGCGATAGACCGTCGCTGGTCACGGATGCGGTGAATTCGCAACACCGGTGAACACGCCGGTTCGTTCGAACGAGACTCGCCAACGATCAACCGGTCCGTCGACACGCAGGGAAACGGAGAGCGGTGACAGTTCTCGAAGAGGTGCCGCCTGGACTACGGAACCACCAACGGAATTCATTCAACGACGGAGATGATGGAGTGGTAGGCCTCAGACACGGCCCACCCTTCCCCGATTCCTGCTTTCTGCCCTCCGCAAACACTCCTGCCTTCTTCGTCACCTTTTCACTCGTTCGATTTGGTTTTATCCGTCGATGTTCCCTGACCCTAGGGTATGGAATGTCTGATGAAAGTTACGATCGGTTCTCGTGCACCTCTCGTGATACTTGCCTCGATGCTTTCGGTTGTTTCGGGTGTTCGGAGGAGTGTGGGCATTGGTGGAGATGTTCAGGAAGATTGGGAGGGACTGTTCGAGCTGACTGTGTGAATCGGTTTCCGTAACACTCCTTCAAAGATGTCCTTTCTTGAGGCGCTCCTGGGAGCCTCGGGCGGTCTGTCAGCGATCTCTGTTCCTATGAATGTACAACAATTTTGTTAATGAAGTTCGAGGTGATTTTGAATGAAAGACGTTCTTTGGTCAGAGCTGTAATTTGTATATTTGTTTCGAGGATCCTTTCTTCGAGCTTGAAAATTTGAGAATTCTAGAGTGACGTTCGATTCCTTGCCCTTCGAGGATCTCTTAGAGGTTACACGGTTATAGTTTCTTCCAATGCTGCTCTTCATCAATGACCCGAGACCGATCTTCCTCAACTGTCTTCTTCAGAATGGTTCTTGCACTCTCTTGTGACCATCGATACAGATTCAATCTTCTTCCTTAGTAAAGATGTTAACAATAAGTATTTTTCAAATTACATTTTGCAAATATGTGCTTTCTGTTTCATTTTTATTCCTGTGTATTATGAAAATTCTGTTTCGAATGAGCGTTTCTGTAAAATCCTCTGCAATCGTCTGCAATTATTAAACACTAATTTTTCTAAACGGTATACCTCAAAATGGTTCTTATACTGCCTTGTGATCATCGGTGTCAGCTCAATTTTCATTTTCGTATAAATTTAAGTCATTGTTTTTAAATATTTCAAGTTATGCTATTTTCTAAGTATATGAGCCTTGTCTAATGTTAATTCGCATCGATTAGATAGTTTATTTGCACATTTGAATCTTCTGTGCGAATGGTCCTTCGTGCTATATCCTTCGCGATGGTGCTGCTCTTCCTCAATTACCAAATAACAATCTTCCTGAACTACCTCTCTCCAAATGCTTCTTATACTGCCTTGTGATCATCGATCCAAGCTCAATCTACATATCCAGTTATACCCTGAAACAAACTGATTCTTCTTCAGGGATCTGAAGTTATATTATTTTCTAAGCATATACACCCTTTCTGATCCAAATTCCGACCGCTTACGCAAGTTCCTTCGCAAACGACCCTCTGTTCAAGCCCTCTGCAACCGTGCCGCTGTTCGACAATCACCAGCGACCGATCCACCCTTAACCGTCTCCTTCAGAGTCTCGTAGAAAGTCATCTTCTTGCGATAATAGGAGCAGACTCTCGCATCCAATGTCGGTCCTCCTGATTGGAAGCGGCTGCACGAGCGCAAAGGGTTGACTGCACCCTCTGACGGGCTGTGCAGATCCTCCGTGGATCCGAACCCGGTATCTGACACGTTCTTTCTCTCTCTTTTTCCATTCTGTCTGATTACGACACTCCGGTGACGCGTACACCGGCGCTGCGTATCGTCACGCGCACGCACATCCGCGTTGGGAACACATGCGCCCTGTCCTCGTGCACACGCACACACAGAGGCAGCAAGACCGGCCACCGTTCGCGAATACCGCGTCGAAGAAGAAGCAGGAGGAGAAGGAAGGGGAGAGAAAGGCAGCGGTGGAGAGGTGGTCGAGGTGAAGGAGGAAGTGAAGCAAGTGTAGCAGCGTCTACGACGCCGAGGAGCCACGTCCTCGGGAGGGAATCAACCTGGCCTGACGACCGTGTACGTCGTCTAAAACGGCCCCGTCGCTGATACAGCGGCTGTGTGTCACTACTGTTCCACTGCCCCACACACCGCGGCCTCATGATTGGTTCATTCTGGAACCTCTGCCGTGCGTGCCCTTCAATGCCGATTGACAAGGTGAGATTCAAACTGACCACCGGACCTATGTCTTGTTTTAACAGGATTCTCGAACGTAGACGCTACCGGGAGCTCTGTTTTGCAGTGGATACTAGCCTCGTTACTCCCTGCGAGTCTATTTTGCCGTGAGCAGTGGTCTGATTACTCCCTGGGGGTTTGTTCTTCTGTAGGTACTAGTCTGGTTATTCTGTAGGGAGTTTATTTTGCTGTGGGCACCGGTCTGGTTCCTCCTTGAAGGTTTATTTTGCTGTAAGAGCTTATCAGGTTACTCCCTACAGGTCTCTTCTGCTGTTGGTAATAGCTTGCTTACTCCCTGGGGATCTATTGTCCTGTGGATAGTTGCTTGATTATTCCATGGTACTATTTCTGGAAATATATTGATAAAAATAAGTAGAGGTTTTAAATTTTCAATCATCTTAAATTCAATCAATTAAGCATTAAAACTATCATGTATCTGATGTCCTAACATTTTTACTTGAAACTTAGTCTGCATATTAGTTGAAACTTATATAGCATCTAAAACTTTAATGAACAATAAATCATTTAAGTGTTAGGTCTAATTATTCTGAACAGAGTATTTTCAATCTTACAGATGGTCTCACACGTACCTACTACTTGTAGTACTTTTGGACAAAACATTCTCAGAACCTTCAAGGGGCACTGGAATTCATGACGACAAGACTTGATTGAATTATTTTGGAAGTATTTCCAATGTATCTTCAGGGTGCATTCCCTAACATACTATCGAAACCTTGATTGTCTCTCGCTGTTCCATCCACTCTGGAAGTACTTTGTTCCCATAGCAGTGTTTACGCGGATTTAATTATTATTTGCTAATCCTTCTGGAAGTGTTTTCGCAAGAATCTCCTCGGTATCTCCCAATAGCATTAGCATTTCCAATAAAATCAACACTCTTGAGTACTTCTCTATCCCTGAGTCAGTAGATAGCTTCACAGAACGTCGTGCATCAGCGTGAAATAGTTCAAAATTGGCAGAAGTTCTTAACTGCATCATCAAAAGGAGAGTTCGATCATTCGACGAGTTAGAACTTTAATCCTACCCTATAGTAGCCTTAGTGAAGCCTGAATGCGCTTACCGATCGCTTCAGACGTATTTTCAGTGGTACCTCCGAGTACCATCTACTTTTCGAATAAACCCAACACCCTCGAGTATTCCTCAATCTCTGAACCAGTAGATATCCTCACACGACGTCGTGCATCCTTCTGAAACACAACAAAATCTGCAAAAGTTCTTAACACTATCATGGAAAGTAGAGTTGGATAGTTCGAAGAGACTTCTTCCGATCATTTTACAATTCTCGACGAGAATTTGTAGAGGAGGTGCATGGTCGCGGCTTGAAAGAGTCCGGAGGCTTTGTCGGGAGGGTCCGGAAAGTGAGTGCTTCCTGAGCTTCTTCCTCGTCGATTTCACGAGTTTGCTATTCAGACACTTCTCTGACTCTACGTATACTTTATCCGTTGTCTGCTGATATCATCTGCTGTATCGGAATCTCTACGTGCGACAGAGATTTAGCCGAGGGGGATTTGCGGGTTTATTGGATGAGAGGGAAAAGTTTGGCTAGCACTCCAGCTTGACAATCTATTGTCTGCCTAATCGAGACGGCCTACCGGTCGATACTTCGCTTTTCTATAGCCAGCGGAACTTTCAGCGTTAAAACGTTTCAAGCAACGCAGCTCGAAAACGCTAACGAATCGAACATAGCCGGCCTGGAAATTCGATAAACTTTCACAGGATTTTTAATGCATCCATCGTTGCTTTCAGCGTCAAAGCAACGTTCGAGCATCGAATGCGAAATTCGAAAATTTTCATCCACGATGTTGATGATAGTTTTATTGATATAGAGCTGGTCTAGGTTCATTCGGGGATTCGTGGTTAATTTTTTAACACCTGGACACCGAGGTTGCGTAATTATTCGTTTAGACTATATCTGTGCTTATACAGGGTGTACAATAAAAGATGTTACACACTGATATCTCTGAAATTGAAGGAGGAATGAAGTTTATTATATTTGAATGCAGTTACCGAAATTAAACTATGATAGAACTATATTTTCAGCTGTAATTGTTACAAAATTTATTGCTGATTTTACTTACTGTGTAGAATATGCATCTTTCACGTAACTAGATATGTTAAATCGCGCAAAGATCCGCGGTCCATTTATCAGTATGCTGAAGCTCGTTACAACGTTGATGTGTCACTCGAATACCTTCCTGCAAATCTCATTCATTATTCGTTACATTGAAAAATGAAAAGGATCTTTCTCCTATAAATAAGGATCAGTCTAGAAAACTTTTGGACCTTGCTACGCAGATCCCACAGGCGGGGTTGATTAGGTTTTCTACGCGTAACCGTTGTTCGACAGCGTTCGTGGAAAGCTCTTTACAGCTTCATCGATCGTTTCCTTGAAAAGGGAACTTCTTTTGTCTGAGGGAACACGTGTTTCCGCAACGCGATATCGTCGTCGATAGTCCCGGCGTTATTGGCTGATCGTCGCCCAGCTTTCACTGTACCGTGTCTCTGAAATTCGAATGAATCGTACCATTAAAATAGCCTGAGATATCCTTACAAATTGACGAAGGTACTGTAATTAATCGTAATTGATTCTCGTTCGAAGTTAAGTTAACTCTGGGTTTGGTCAGCGCTGAGACGGATGATCGTTTTTAGTATTTTCGTGTTTTTGTTGACAAACCGCAGACTTGAAATAGTAGATCCAACTGACCATAGTACTCGATGCTGAGTTATGTAGGAAGAAGAACGAGCTAACACGTTGATTACCACAGTGGAAACTCCTATACCTGGCCAGACACGTTATAATAAGTCAATAAAATGTCAAAACTCTCATTAACACGTTCGTTACCATGGTCGATTCGAGAAAAACGTCCACCACAGACCACGCTTTATTTTTATCAATTATCTCTGCCACACATGTGTGACGTCGAGCTCTCAAAACAGAATCGACGCGTCACACATATGTGACACTAGTACCGAACGTGTTAAGCTACTCTGAGCATTGTCAGCGCTAAGATGGATGTCCACCTTCGATAGATGGCCATAGTATTACCATAGTATTCCCTTAGTATTCGACGCTGAATTATATACAAAGAAGAAGCAGTGCAGCTACTTTAATCACGGTCACCGCTAAGATAGGTGACCGCCTTCACTGGTTCTGTGTTGTTGTTGACCGTTTTCAGTGCTTTCGTGTTCCTGTGGACACATTGTGGCTCAGACCCACCTAAAAGCTATTCTGTTGTTAGAGGTTTCATTGTTATCATCAGACTGCGGATGTTTATATAATTTAAAATATCCAGGTACATAAAATAAATTGTCGGAAGGAAATTATATAAATAAAATGCGTAAATCTGATATCTGCTCAAGACGAATCCAATTATTCTCGATCTCCCATTCGTTTATCTGTATTGAATGTAAAAATATTAAGGTATAAATATTGCGTATTTACATAAACTTCTGCAGTCCAGTTATCATGTTTTCTTCACCACCAATCTATCAAATTCAGCATCAGTTCACAAATATAACGATGAAATATACAAGCTAAGTGCAGACCACGGGCTACGATATTACCAGATTCGCTTCTATTTTTAATAACTTTCTAATCAGATCGCGGATAAACAATCAAGTTGGAATCTATACAAACACGCTATATAAAAATAAAAATAATTCTCTGGGGGCTGGAAAATTGTCCAGTTTCTGCCACCAAGAACATTCGCATAAACGACTTTTCTTACATGTCCAATAGTTTAAAAAATAACTGTTTACACTGAGACTGAACATACCTTGGAATAGTAAAAAAAAAATAGATAAATTTAACGCGGAGCGAACGGGAGAATAGAAGTCTGACAGAAAACGAGAGCAACGGATAGGTTCGCGACAGTGGAAACTATGATAGAATGGGACTAATAGGCAGACGTATTTCAACAAGGTCCCTGGCGAGAAAATACAGGGAATCTCGTCGGCAAGAGTGTGCCAATTCTTCCACAAAGAGAGAGCGAGCGAGTGAGAGAGAGAGAGAGAGAGAGAGAGAGATTTATGAGTCGTGGCTCGAGTTTAAACTGCACCGCGAACAACTGATCCCCTTTTCCACCCTCTTTTCCGAATTAATGCAGAAACTGGCGAAGGTCGAGCGCTCCGCGTCATTTTTATTGCCCGGTGAAACCTTAAAACCGACCAGAACTAAACGAAAAAAAAATAATAAAACAACAGAGGAAGCGCTCGCGTTTGCTGAAAATCGCGGGAGTCAAGCGAACCGTGAGAAGATTCGCGTGCACAATTTTTTTTCCGAGCTTATTTTTGCAGACTCCCGAAATCCCTCTCCTGTCGCCCCTAACATGTTAACAGATTTCTGTTTTTTTTTTCTCCTGGCATGTAGCAAAGTTCACGAGCTCCCGGTCTGAGTGAAAACAGCGGATGACGTATCTTCAACGTTTCATTGGAATCTCATTGGTTGTTTGTTGATGTTTAAGATAAAAAATAATCTTAGACAAATAGACACGTGTCTTATTCTCTGTGCACAATGAGATCTGACATCAATCAAGTGCAAGTATAGCTAATGAGTTTCAAAGTTATTTTTTTGGATAACAATGCATTCTATGAATAAACTTTATTGTATTCTTCAGAATCATCGCTTTCTCGGTTATAGTAAAAACATTTTGGCGAGCCCAGATCGTTGATCGATCATTAAGGGTTAATGCAATCTAATCAGCAAACAACAGTTGAATATCGGTTTAATTTTGAACGATTTTAGTATAGATTTCTATTACAGACGTCCATGGACTCATCAAATCAAATTCACATAAAACTGAAGAAATTGATGATTGACAATTGACTGAAATTGGCTAAATTTAACACTGGATCAACCGACAATTAACGTATATCTGTTTCTATGAAAGCAGTCAAAACGGCAGGTCTTAGAAACCGTACCCCATTCAAATAACTAATGATTATTTACATGTGAAGCAAAGCAGAAGAGGAAATAAATTGTTCAAACGAACCATCCACATATTTCAGCAAAAGTCAGAGAAAATCCTCTCAAATGGGCTCTTATAAATACACTGCGCATCTTTATACAATTTAACATATTCACCTATATGCAAGATGTACATGTTATAAAGTAAGTGAAACAAAAAGTACATTTTATAAAATTTAAAAGAGAACATGACATTTTCTCAAAATTCTATTTCTTCAGCTACATTAAAATAAAAGTTGATACCTAAAATTGTATATTTGCATAAACATCCGCAGTCTGGCTACAAAATCAACCAACTTTTCTAACAAAAATTCGAGACCAGACGTTCAGACTGGTTGGGTAGCTACAACGTTGAAGCGAATTCACGAAAATAATTTGCATGCAAGTCGATCGACGTCCAAGTTCGCATTGTCCGCTGGCAACAATGTGCTCGAGGGAGATTGGTCTCCCGTCGAGTCACCGATAATCCGTAATGCCTATTACCTATCGAAGATCCGTTCGATTTCGCGGCGAATCCACGGGGCGGTCGCGACGGTTTCGCGGAAAAATACGGCGCGTCTCGCCGATGGTCCCCGTGAACGGAAGTCTCGTCGGTGAAGAAACTTTCCACGCTCGAACGGCTCGACCTTTTCCGCTGTTAGAAAATCGAACCAGCCGCGGCGGAGTTCCCGGGCCGGCGAGCGTGTCTGCACGAATTCATTCGCAACTTCCGCCGGGGAATCGCCTGGAAAGTCGCGAACTCGCTCGCAGACGCTCGACGTGTCCCAAGGCTGTGTCGTCCCGATACACACGAGATTCCACGGGCTGGTTCGTGGCTGTGGATGCAATCGAAACTTTGTCGAATTCCCGGCGATCGAACAAGCGGAGAGCGTGGAGCGGCACTTCGTTTTCGAGATGAAGGTCCCCGAACGTTCGCCAGCACCTTTCGTGCTTACTCGGAGTTTCTTCTTGATTTGCTTGACAATTTGTGAGCGAGTGTTCTATCTCGAACCGTATTTACTATCTACAGGGGTTAAAAGAGAGTCCAGGAGACTTTGAGGGTAGATGATACTCGAGAAATAGAGAAAAGTCCTGATACAAATGGGTCGAAAAATTACAATTGTTAGAGTTATAAACAGTTCTATGTTTTGGTTCAAGCAAGTGAGTTGCTCGCTCCTGGGCTCTCGTGTGGCATGAAAATGAATTATTGAACCACTTCTTCCAAAAGCAGAAAAGAAAAGAATTTTGTAAATTCCAAAATGTACAGAAGGTTGTCAACATATCCCCCTGCCTTTTTCACGTACGCTTCAGCGTTTTGGTACCATAGAATTTTATGTTTTAACCAAAACGAACAATTTGTTTATAACTTCGAGAATGTCGATTTTTCGATGTATGTTTATTAAGATTATTTCCTCCATGTAGCGAGTACTACCCGCCTTTAAAATCCTGTACCTTCTTTTTAAACACTGTTTATATTAACACCTTCCGTGCCGGGTGGGTCATATACGTCCCACACGTCAAATTTGATTATTCTATATCAATGCTAATTTTAATCAATAGCAATGCCACAATGATAATACAAAATAAGAAGTATATGATAAGATAATGGAATGTTTGTATTTTTAACGTTATGTATCCATAGAAACTTATTTTCTCGTGTCTGACTGGTTAGGGATTTTCCACTGCGACCAGGAACGTGTTCCTTTCTCAAACTTTTAGGTTGACCCCTTGCTCCATAACAATGAGTCGCACGCGTGATAAAGAACACGATGCAGTCTTGTGTTGATTTACAAAAATTCATCTAACAAATGCTCCATTATTTGAGATAAGAATATTAACATTAATAATATTGGCAAATTGTTTGCCAAGCATATTGTCAATAGCATCACAGAGCACCAAAGATGGTCACCAATCTAGCGCCGATCCGTGGCTATCGTAGCTTAATGTGTTCTTTATTTATCAGAGTACTGGGACTCTTAAATAGTTAACTATCACGCACTTGACGATCACTAGAATCGTAAAGCAAGAGGTTAATAAATCTCCAATCGCGTGAAATGAAACTGCCGTCAGATACGAAGAATTCCATGTTTGGGGTCGTTATCCTCTTATAGCCGCCATAATAAGTTCCTCCAGCACGCGTACGCGTTCGTTAAACATTCTTCATAAATCTTTATCGTTCTCCAGGCTTTGACTTTTTCTGCAAACACATACGAATATGTCTTCGGACGAAAGTTTCATGGAAAGCGTTTGAAACGGCAACAGTAATAGGCTGCGTTTAAAGAAGCATGCAAATTTCTCGTTTCTTTCGAATTACAATAACGGAGATTAATGGCTCGTGGTCCGACGGCATAAGCTGTAATTACACATCTCATTAGACTCTGGAACGGTTCCCCTTTATCCGGAAATTAATCGCGAAGGTATCACGGGCGAAAGTTGGACACGGAGAATTCCGTATACGATTTGTCCAATAAAAAGCGAAGTTTCTTATCATCTCGATCACCTCTCCTCGAAAGTGGAACGTTTTCTACGCCCGGTTAGCTCTGTAACACGGTAAATTAGTTTTAATGTCAAATCTCGGGGTGATATCTGAGACACTGTCTTGTTCAATTACTCAGTAACTGAAATATTCCTGTTTTTAATACAGGGAGCTCAAATTTCAATTTTTCCACGTGAATATTTTCGAATCTATTAGAGATATCGAAAAACATTTCAGACAAATGTTGAATGATTCTGAGGTGACCACAATGTGGTGTTAGTAGCTTTTGTATAGGTGCAGGTATAACAGAGATAGGAAGGGCACCTCCATTTTTTTTAACAGAACTGTATATCTTTTCATGCATTATTGGATGCAGCGATTTATTATCAATAAAAAAGGATTAGAGTATTTGAGTCGAAAAATTATTATTTTAAGAGACATTTGAATTTTTGTTCCTATTTAATGCGAAGTAGACATTAAAATCAAAGTACCTTCGAAATTAATAATTTTTTAACACAAATATCCTAACACTTTTTTATAGTGAATAAAAATCTGCATCGATTTGTAAATTACAAAAAAATTAACATATCATTTGACAAAAATTGTTTCCGAATATATTCTTGTGGATTCACTCAAATTGCACACCCTATATATTTACTAAAACAAATTAAAAAGAAATGTTAGGAACTCTTCCCTTACCTTGGCGATCCGATGATTCCTTCATCATAGGTTTGCTGTGACCCCTAGTTAAATGACTGAGGAAACCAGAGCAAAAAGGATATCCTTTCTCTGGAACTTAGAACAATCCTAGAAACTGGGACGAGCTATAATTCTCTTCGAAGCGGAGGCAGGACGATTGGTTCTGAAAAGAATTGAATAACTTAGAGTGAACTATACTTCTAAGACACTCTATTTTCGTGGATGCCACGCTTCTAGCGCAGTGTGCATTCTCCTCGCGATAAATCGATTCTTTTTATGATTCCACAGAAGCACGGCGTTGTTTGAAGGATGTGGCAATAACAGCACTTTTATATGATTCTATTTTCTTTCATGTAGTGCCTCAAATGTGTTATCGTTATTATCATTTACTAAAAAACACGGGAGGAAGCTCAATAAAGTACAAAAACGAAATCTTCAATACTCGAACTTTCTGTTATACTATTTTGGACTATTATGGACAGTAAATTTTCCAGTATTACTCCAGAAAACTAGAACTAATTGGAATTTTAAGTGACATCAAATTGAAGAATAAATCTGAAGGGCCTCAGGTGCCGTTATATTATTTTCAAATGAGACTGTGCGAGGTGGTACTGCACACTCTGTATTACAAAAGCCTAATAGCTTCTTTGTCAGCAGTCTCTATTTGTTAACATTGTCAAATTTCTAAGAAACGAGGGATCATTGACAAAAGAGCCATCAGGGTTTCACAATACCATGCATGCTCTATCACTTTACAAAGCGTCAATCTGAAGCAAGGTGTGAAGACTTGACGGTCCTCTTGTCAGAGAGAAGACAAACTTAGACAGTATGCTCCGTCCTCTGATTCATCAGAACATTTAGAAACCTGAATTTATTCTACATTGTTCACAGTGCAATTGGAAACGCGAAGGCGAAGTACACGCGAGCACAGAGTCTGTTTGTTTGTGACAAAGCAATTTGATCGAAACAAGAGGAACAGAGGCTCTATTGTTGCTGGAATTTGTTCACAGGTTTGAAGAAGGATAATCATCGTTGGATGATGGTATCGAGCTCGATCGTCGACGGTTGTATCCTCGTAAAAACGGTTCGATTTGAGGTCGATCGAGAGATAAGGGTAGTTTTCGGTGGGTCAGGTGTATCGACTGGCCGTTATTTCGCCTCGTCACCTTTCCACAACGCGATTCGTGTCCGAACGTCACGAAAAGTGGTAGGAGAAACCGGCACTGCGCCACTGTTCCCTCGTCGATATGCACTATCACGTGCACCATTCTTCGTGGAAGACGTACGTTGACTTTTACTACTTGGCTGCAATGCGCAATACCGGCTGGAATTAATCTAACCACAAGGAAACCCCTTCTGGGATACGTGCGAACGGACAACTAGCCTCGTTTCCGTGACAACATAGATGAAAAATTGGAAAAATCCTCCACAGTACAGGTTTCTTCCATTTCACCTAATTGACAGAACATAATTGATTAAAATTTGGCAGTTGGATTACATGTTTGTGTGATCAACAATTGTGTTCTAAATTGTTAGAGATCAGAGTATTGTTTAGTAGAATAATCCTGAAGGGCGTACACCCCCTTAGAATATGTTTATTCCATTCTACTTGAGTTTGAGGCAAAATATTTAATACAAATTTTTGAAGAGGACTATATGATTGTTTGATCAACAATTCTAGCCTAAATAGCTAGAAAATTAGAGGATTTAGTAGAATAATTCTACAGTATGTGCACACCTTCAGAATATGTTTATACCATTAACTCTCATATATCTAAAGGGTGAACGCCCTCTCAGGTCACGTTACACCCATTTTGCTGAAATTCACGCAACGCGTTTCATTAAAGTTTATCATCAGAATTGGGCCAGTCTGATCAACAATGCTGTTCTAGAATTAAAGTATTGTTTAGTTCAATAATTCTTCAATAACTTTCTACCATACCTAACTATGTTTATTCGATCAAAAGTTCAGTGCTTCCATTCCAGGAGAAGTACAATTGCACTTTGTGGACGCGTTATTGCAGAGCGGGCTCGCGCGTAGGCAAACCTCATTAGGGAAACCATATTTTTCAATGTTCAACAAAACAACAGATAGAATCTGCCCTCGATTTCGCGTGACTCAGCCTCTCCCTCGTACGTTACTTCGATTTGCAATTCTTGAAAACAAAGTGTCTCGGCGTCGAGGGGGTGTGGAAACGTTTTCGATATTTAGCGGGTGACGCAAGCCGGGTTGCCTAGCTGCAGGCGATTTTATGCCAGCGCCTCGAAAATCGCATGTAACCGTGAAACGAGGTCTTGCACGAGCGTGTTTCACCGTCTCACTGACTACAATTAATCGTTATATTCCGGTCCTCGATAATAATAATATGTTTTACATAATAACAATAATATTACAATATTAACGAGCTGTAAAGGAAGTCGGCGGCTGTTCAATTCATTTGTATTGCCTCGAATCACCCTGAAGAATATTTTCTCAAGCCGAATCGATTATATCATCAGCGTGTATAGCATTCCATCGAAGAACAGGAGTTGCGCAGATTTTCCCAAATTTCTCGGAATCTATTACCCCGAAATGGTCCCTCGAAGGGAATGACGAAAGATTCGTATCGAGTTCTCCCGCTTCGACGAAATTGTTCCAGCTATCGGAGAAAATCGAGGAACAGCAGAAACCTTGAGAAATAACAGGTAACTGGCGACAGGGGATGCTCGCTTCGATGATTCCCAAAACAAGAAAATAAAGGGAATTTCCTCAGAACAGTATCTCGACTTTTCAACTTTAAACAATTATTTTAGAAATAATATATACCCTGAAACGGAGCACCTTCAATCACGTTATCTTCGAAAGGAGAAAAAACGTCGTTTTAATATCCACCAGAGACCGGAGCACACCGAATTCAATTACCCTGAAATAAAAAAAGGAAGATCAAATTCATTTCAGGGAAAATATGTACCAGGGAGCGGAGAATAAATTCGATTAGCATCAAATGGAGGAAAAATAGATTAAAAAATCGTTCGAGAGGCTATGTAAAGGGTGTCAGTTTTGTAGAACGCTGCATCGAGACATTAATAGTCGATGGAGCGTGGTGTGAGGAATGAAGAACGTCCGACGGGAATGGAAGAATGCGAACTGTCTCTGTGATTCGACTTTGACACGCAGTATTTCGAGGTCTGCATGCAGCTGGCACGAAGACGAATAGTAGTAGGAGAAACCGGCACTGCGCCACCTTCATCGATATTTCCCGGTGTAGTTCGTCGGAGTGTAGTACGTTGACTCCTACTACTCGGCCATATGGCTGTGAGCGTCGTTTAAAACGCGCAATCGTGTTGATAAGCTGCATGTAGAAGGCGCAGAGCTAGACGGAGCCGAAGTCAACGGGCCGTGCCCGTTACGTCACTATCCTCGCTGCAATTTCACGTCTTTTCCGTGTTTTTTTTTCTCCTTGGCAAGCGAGGTGGAACGATCGTTCTGCCTTCCAGGACATCTCGTCGCTTCCATACACGCGGTATCGCGGAAGTTTCCGAACCACGATGCAAGAAATGTTCTCCGTTTTTAGAATAGGAGGGAGGGACACGGTGGTGTTCACTCAAGATTTATCCAACCTACTCTCATTAGGTCTGTTTTTCTTGATACTCTCCCGTCCATAAGTCACTGGACACTTGCTCATTTTGAGCAAAATGATTATTAGAACGTGGATAGTATTTTCTGGCTTGATTTTACTGCTTTTTGTTGTTATATTTATCTGTTTTACGTTAGCGCAATACCTGAATATGATACTAATAATATGCACGTATAATTTGAATAAATATTTAAAAACAAGACTGTACGCGTATTTATGTTTCCAATACACCTCCAACTCTGTCAGACGATAGTTTATACACACTTTTCGTTTGTTTCGGAAATTTTGCCTAAAGTTAAAGAAAGACTTATGGAAGAAATTAAAAGAAGGTTGGAAAGAAATTAGTCTCGAAATATTAAAGCCACTAATCGGAAGAATATTGCTATTAGTTCAAACAGTCATATCCGCACGAGGCCGATACATCGATGAGAAGAAAATATAAGATTAATTACTTATTTTTGGTAAGGTCTTTAACATATGACTTCAATTACATATACTCTACGTCAGAAACAATTAATAAGTGTTAATTTGATTTCATAATGTAGGTCATTTCATACCATCAAATCGTCCACCCTTGATTTTACTAACAAGTGTCCGGTGACTTATGGACGAGAGTGTACATGTTGTCCGCTGTTGGAGTCACCAGTATCTACAATTCAATTTTATGTAATGATTATAGATTTTCACTAAATTGTGAGTGCAACAATAATGTAGAAAAGTAAGAATGAGGTTGAATATTTAACTATTCTCATTGCAGTTTTATGTCTTCACCGTTTTATGTTCTCCTTGGCAAGCGTGGAGCGATCGTTTCGCCTTTCAGGATATCTCGTCGCTTCCATGTACAGGGCGTCGTGAAAGTTTTCAAACTGCAATGCAAAAAATGTTATTCGACGTTCTGTTATTAGGTTTCTTTTTCCTGCTTAACGCGTTGACCACTGTTCGACTTACCAGAGTCTAAAAATTAATTAATTGTGATAACTATTTATTCTTACAAAATTGAGAGTGGAATAATAATGTAGAAAAATAAGAATGAAGCTGAATATTTAACTATTCTCATTGCAATTTTATGTCTTCACCGTTTTATGTTCTCCTTGGCAAGCGTGGAACGGTCGTTTTGCCTTCCAGGACATCTCGTCGCCTCCATACACAGGGTGTCGTGAAATTGTCAATCTGTAACGCAAGAAACTATTTCATTAAAATTCTGAGTATATTCAACATTTCAACAATGATGTAGAAATAGAAGTATATGGTCGTACATTTACAAATACTTTTTACAGTCTAATTGAAACATGTCTGGTTATATATGGCTGTTTTCCCTGCAAATCTGGACGTGTTCAAAACTTAGAATATGTGTCACATAGTCAAATTTGTATAAACAATTTGAGTACAGTGGTGTCGAGTTTTACTATTTCACGACTTCGAAATTCTATTGTATACTATCGTCCATAAATATCTGGACACCTAGCAAATTCAGATAAGTATCGTATTAATGCTATAATAATGTAATTATTAGCATTTCACTTTTCGCTATTATTTGTCTAATGGAATAACCTTTTCTAGTCAACATTATAATAGCTACACGTTTTTCAGTCGATAATTCCTTTCCTGAACTCATGGTTGTGATCGTTGGCACGGTTAAACTCAAATTACAATCAACCGAACGCCTGCATCGTCCTGGTCTCAGTTTTGTAAATCTTACGTGGCTGAGATTCGTGCAAATTTATACAAATACCCAACTTTGGTCAGAAATAAACATATTAAATACACTGCGATACGGAGAAGGAACAAAGGGCAGATCAAGTCGTCTAAAATTGCATCCCTTCATACACTTCTATATGCATGTACATTTTTGCTTAAATTTTGTTACAGCAATTGTGTCAACATTAATTATTAATAAATATTGCTTATGCTGTTCAATAATAGCATAATAATAGTAAAATAACATAATAAACCAACGAAAGCACAATATTTGTAAAATATTTCAGTGATATCCGCAAACATGCAAGTGTCCGGATACTTTTGGACGGTAGCGTAAGTGCTCTCGGTTTAAATTACTCACGACTTTTTGACGCACAACAATTATGCTACTTTGCAGCAACTTCAAACTTTTTCGTCGCGTAACTCTTGCAAAAGGGTCACAGAAATTTCCACTTGATTTCTACGTTTCCACTCAGAGGAAGTAGACGTTAAGTTTCTTTCACAATTCCACGGTGTTTTGACTCGATGACGTTAAAGAATTAGACGAAATTTCTATTTTCCCTCCTTCTTTCCCTTCTTCCTGCGTTTCTGCTTGCTGAGAGATGCAATAATTATTCTGCATTGCAGGATGCTTCGTTCCTTTTGTACGCTGGGCGTCTGAAAAGTTTGAAACTACGAGAAAACTTCTCTTCTAGCGCCAGTTTCGTCCTCCTTGCTGAGAGATGCAATTATTCTGGTTTCCAGGAGATTTTGAATTTTTTAGCCATTCATCAATGTACACGGGGATTCTGAAAGTTCTTTTATGACTCTGAAAACTTCTGTCTCTCGGTGGACCGGTGAGAAATAATCGCCCTGTATTACAGCTCATTTGTACGTTTCTGCTCCCTTCATTTCAGGAACGCACGTCCGCGGATTGTTTAGAAATTTCACAACGTCGTGTCCACTTACGTCACCCGAATGTTTCAGCATGAGAAACTTGCCTATTCAGCTTTTCTCACCGCGAGCGCAGTTCGCCCACTATCCAAAATATGTCGCTGCTCTTTACAGTACGTTGTCGCAAAGTTTGGAACCGCAAGAGAAACTGTTTACTTGTCCTTTTTCCTTTGTCATCGACTGTTCTACTTTAGGGAACGCTGTGTCGTTCTACAAACGAAAAATAGAACAAAATTGTGCATCTACTTCGACATACACTTTGGTTGTTATGTATTTCATGTACACGGAGTACAACAAAATTCGTGGGACAACCGAGAGGGGGTTGTGTTGTCGTGTAAAAGTTAGATGAAAGTATAGAATAAATTTGTTTATGTACGCGTGTACTCAGCTCGTGTTTAAATATAATTTATACGAGGTAACGAAATGTATTTTAACACATTGCGGACGGATCACGAGAATTCTCGTGTTTTCTGTTCTAGAGCTTGTGGCCAATCACGAGAATTCTCGTATTTGCGTTGTTGTCATTTAGATAGCTGGCCACTGGGTAAAGCTAGCAATAAAACTACCGATCCGCAATGTGTTAAGAAAATTGATCAAAGTGAGCAGAACAGAATGAAGTGTACATAATAAAAGTTACTTAGCAATGAATTAAATGAATGAAGATCAACAAGCACGTTGATTAAATAAAACGATGTTACATCGGTTCCCGATAATTTGATTCTAGAAAAATTCTTTGGTATTGGTTTCGTGTAGAAATCTGCACAGTAGAAAGAATTCGTGGGATAACTTGGAAAAAGAAGATTCTTCGAATAAAAATGAATCGGAATTACATAATATTTTCTCATGCGAAGCTTTGTTTTTGAAAAAAACGACTTGAAAGTTTAATCTAGTACCTGTGGACCAATCTCTTCAGTTTCTTCAAATACAATTTATGCAAGGACACTTGTATAAGTACTTAAACACTTAATTTTTGTCAGTGTACTAATTAAGAAATCGTTTCCACACTTAATTGTGTTCTTAAAATCTACTAACTGAAAGGTTCGACTTTTAATTGATTAAATGTTACAACAATTTCGCTCTGCAATTAAACAAGAGTTAAGCCGTCCATGAGAGCAGATGAAAAACAAGTATCATACTCAAGTTTTATAAACATAAACACAAATAGAAGTTTGCATGCTTTGAAAACCGGGCTAACAATAAGTCCACACGTACACCCTGAAACTTTGAAGTCATTTTTCTCCAAAAAGAATGCCTCACATACAAGAAAATGTATTTCAGAATTTCGTGTGAATTTTACAGGCGAAATAAGCCTCGGCCCGGTTGCAGTACGAATTTCGTCGCAGCCTATAGAAAAATTTGTTAAGGTGACGTTTAATAGGGCACCGAGTAGATGGTGCGCGACAGTCGCCTCTTCCTCGTGTTTTCATTCACAATCGAGGTCGCGTTTCTCGGAGCTTTTAATTATTCTTTCTGACACGGTTCCCGCGTCATTATTTCCGCCGCAGACGTTCGCGCGATTTTCCTTCCGCCTTACTTTCAATGATTCGCTTAAATCTTTCGTCGGGGCTCGCGACAGAACGCTTCTGTCGTCAAGGGATTTATTTAAATTTCAAATGATCGCGAGCGATTTTCCGCGTCGCGACGACAACGTCTTCTTTTCTCGCGATTCCTCTTCCTGAAGCCTAGTCTCGAGAACCCCTGGACCAGCCGTAACCGTCGACGGAAAAAATGCATGCCGAATGAGGTTGCCAATTCGTTCGAGTTCCGGTTGAAGTGTCATAGATTCTGACGAAGCTGCGTATTCCTCCACTCTTTTCATGATTTTGCTGCATTCCTTCACTTGTGCCAGCTTCCATAGGGTGTACCGTTTTAATCAATGCACTGGAATACCTCAGGAATTATTTAAGATCTGGAAATGCAATATTGGGATTAGATGGTTCCAAGGGAGACATAAAAGAAGTTTGTTTTCAGATACGAGGACCAACGTCGTATGAAAGTTACCACAATTTTTCTAAATGGAATTATAGCATATTTGGACATCTATGATTGTAACCCTCTCCCTATTGAATTCTGGTTGAAGAGTCATAGATCATGGTATAGAAGCATAGTATATTATGCCATTTAAAAAAATTCTGATGATCCCGAAAGGGCCTTGACCTTTAGACATACAAGGAAAAGAATTATACTGTATAATTTCCTCCTGGAAGTCAAACAACTTTCATATGAAACACATCTTTTTTTAACGAAAATTAGGAACGTTGTTTGGGTTGTCTGTTTTAAATGCCTCACCCTGTGCAGTGTTTTCAAATTAATGAGTCATGTGTTTGCAAAATCTTTTCTGTAATATTCAAAATAATTGTAAAATAGAAGAAATATATTTTTCTGCAATATTATCAATATACAAACACTGTATTTGCGCCCAATAGTGAAATCAATGGAAACAGAATTTGGGGGACGCTATCCGATCAATACAATCCTGGTTGAGATATCTGTGCATCTACAATAGTAAAACGCTTTTACTGCAGCTGCTGCATATCTTCTTCAGAATCATCAATATCTTCTTGAGCCTTTTTCCCTTGCATAGGCCCTCACATGTTTTCAGAAATCGACTGAGTTGCACGTGTTGTTTTCTTGCAATTTCTCCTCGAGCGGACGAATTCCATTGCGATGGATTCCAGGACGAACCTCTGTTTTAGGTCGTGTCCTTGAATTTTCTGTTCCTTACATTTACCATATCTCTTCCACCGACTATACCTTAACACCTGACGAACACAACATTATTCCAGAATACAAATAACAAAAACATTCGTATTATCGTTGCTAAATTCCACGATTTTGTCGCACAATAGGGGTCTGCATCAGCTGAACGTGAGAATTCATGAATTTGTTTTCCACCGATGCGATGACGACGTCGTTCGCGAGAGCTTATCCTCCACCACGGTAATTGTGCTCGAACTCTAATGAGAGGAGAGAGGAGTGGAGATAGGATCGTTCTCGACGATCTCATCTCGACGTCTCATCGGCACGCAGCCGCACGGAAAAACGGATTCCTCCTCGGCCTCTGGCGAGGCGAAAAACGCTTCGATCGCTCGAAAATTACCTTCGGGGAGAGACAGCAAAGGAGGCGGCTGCCATATGGCAAAATTGCGAACGTGTCGCGAATATCCTTCGACCCGAAAGCGATTCGAAATTTTCGACGAACGTCAGTCGCGCGTACAGCGGCGTGCAGAAGCTTCGGGACATTAAATTTTTTCGATATGACCTGCACGATGAAGAGTGAAATCAATTTTCAGCAACGTGAGAATGAGATATAGTGCAATCAAAGGACGAATGTTTTAGCGACTTCGCAAGGAACATCGCCCAATTGACATGCAACGATTTTTATGAAATTTTGATATGACGCAGTACTTGAAAAAATATTCGACACGTGTTGGATTCTTTGGATTCAGCAACGTTTATAATTGGTACTGCTTGTAGCATGCAGGGAAGCTGAAGATAGATATAGAAGACTTTTCTAGCTTCTTCAGGATGAAATGAGCACTGGCAAAGGTCATCGCCTAATTTACACGTATCGATTTTTATGAAATTTTACAATATTTTACCAGAAAATTGACAGAATCATCAGGGAACAGGTTTCCTAATTTTTATCCTGACCATCCTAATAATTTCTAATATATGGTCTACAATTCTTCCTATCATTAACACAGACATTTATAAATCAAAATTTTGTATTCGATTAATCACAAAATCTTGTAGGATTTTTTAAAAAATGGTGAATCTGTTACTAGAAAAGCTAGTGTGTTTCTTAATCTTCTGTACACTGTCCATGGTTTTCTATGACTATCTCTATCTATAACTCTCAACAAATTAATAAAAAATAATTGATAATCTTCGACAGAACGCTACACATTTTCCAATCAACCTAATATGCAGTGACTCACGAAATTGTTCAAATATTTTCATAATTACTTTTCTATCTTGATTCTAGTGCAACCAACCAACTACAAATTTTTTAAGCGTATTTAAAATGTAATTTATTAGAGATGCCATTAACTTGCTTCAAATAACACTGCTCTAAACAAGCGTTAAATAGAAGAATATTGAATTAACATAATGATGTGAACAAATTGATGAGTCACTGTATAAGTGCGTCAAATCAAGGTTGAGGAAACGAGTGTCTAGAAACTTTTACACGCCGCAGTACCCGTATTTTCTCCATGTTGAATCTTTGGTTTACACAAGTTCTCTTCTGCCGTCACACCGCGAAGCCTCGCCATCTGAAATCGAGGTGCAGTTATAAGTTTCGTAAGGCTGGCGAAAATAAAACTTTGAGTCGCGAGTTTTCTCTTGGAACAACAGAAAAAGATCTACCTTGGATCTAAAATAAGATGTGGAATGAAGGAGTTTGGAAATGTCGGGTTCAATGAAGGCG
The DNA here is from genome assembly GCA_916610135.2 of Macropis europaea. Classification (NCBI taxonomy): domain Eukaryota; kingdom Metazoa; phylum Arthropoda; class Insecta; order Hymenoptera; family Melittidae; genus Macropis; species Macropis europaea. Next base: position 9,295,928 of record OU744350.1, on the reverse strand, counting down.
CTTCGTTAATTTTCGTCGCTGGTCTGCTCTTGCGATTCCTCGGCATCCGTCGATCATGTCAGACAGATCGTTTTCGAAGTTTTTTGCGAAACAGGTTCATCTCGAGCGACTCCAATTACGTTCGCGACGAGCCCGGGTGCGCTCGGTCCGATTTCTCATCAATGAGGAAGTTTCATTCACGCCTCGGTTTCGTTAATGAATCCCAGAGCGTCGACGTGTTCGATGTACCTATATATGTAGCTCGACCCTGTGGAAACTTTCCGAATCTTTGTTAAATTCTCTTATAAAATTAAATTGTACAGCTCTTGTGATCGACTGTTCTGAAAAATAATTACAGTAGAGCTTCCCGTATCCGAATATCCTAATATCCGAACATTTTATTCTCCGAATGTTCTGGTATCCAAACAGCCGTTTCGTAGCGATGTTTACATACAATATATGTATACTTTATGGGATCCTTTAATATTGAAACAAACTGTCAAGTTTGTTGATTTCTATTTGAGTAAATGAAGTTTAATATAAGAAACAGTGATTGTTCTATTATCCGAAAATTCTGTTATCCAGCCACATTTGTCTCCCTGTTAGTTCGGATACAGGAGGCTCTACTGTACTTTCTATAGTGCACCATTTTTCAATGATTTTGTATTTTTATTAAAACATGCTGCTCTATGCTCATAGATATCATTGTGCAGGGCGTGCCAAAAATAATTAGAAAGCCAACAACTGCATGTTTCTCATGACAAAATAAATTGAAACGTTCTTTACTATTTTCGAGTCTAAAGCACTGGTTTGCGCTATTTAAGGCTCAAAGGCCACAGCCTACAGGTGATCGTGCAATATGACTTTTTCAGACACACACAGAGAGAGAAAATGAGGTAACACGTCCTTCTGATTAAAAAATCTGACGGTCTGCGGTTCGAGGGACCACAGAGATTACGAATCGAATTCGCGAAGCGGCGAATTTTCTCGACGAACGAAATTATCCGTGACGAGGGGCTCCTTCACGTGACAGAATTCGAGTGCACGGAAAGCGACGAGCTCGTGCTCGACTCTCAATTAATTGCACACGCGAAGCCTGTCCACGCAGTTTTCTCTCTCTCGCCGCGTAATTATCAATTAACTCGCTGCCTCGTTAAATGGAACCTTTAACGACATTATTTCGCAGACCTTCGCGTGCTCGTTCGACTCCAATTTCCCCGGGACGATTCTCCGCCGACGAATCTCACAAATTCCTTTTCCCTCTTCCTGATTACTTCGTACTTTTTTCCTTCTTCTTCTTTGTCCCGGTAAGTCCGCTGATTGCAGTCGACGCATCGGCGCACAGTGCATTAACCTGTTAAACGGGAAGACGAGTTTAATTTAACTTATAATTACAATTATAGATATAGCAGGGACGTCGGGATCGGGTCGTTCAAGGTCACAACTTTCTTTGCAATTTAACTTCCCGTTTTCTTTAACCCTACAGAGCACACGTCGGGCCGGAGAGGCCTATGCTGTTACAAAAAAAAGTTCCGAGTTCTAAACATGTTATAGGATAATTACATTTGCAGTCCTTTACTTTTACTAAAATACTTTAAACTGTTAATATTAATAACAAAATATGTCTCCGAATTTCTATGATTATTTTCCACACGAAAACTGATAACAGAATAGCAAAACTGAGGAGAAAAGGGTAACAGGCCTGACGTGTTCACTGTGGGGTTAAAATGATCTTCAATTTTTGTTACAACGTACTGTAGCTTGTCTGTAGCAAACATTTAAGTTCTTTGAATTTTATGAGAATTATTAGTTACTTAATCGCATCCAATTAACGGTGTTGAATGCAAATAAGAAGAGAAGACGTAATTTATGGATCCCTACTGTAACGCATATCAAATTCATTATAGTAAAATTAAAAAGAATAATTCGAAGAGTACATGAAATTCTTGTAGTGAAAGTTGATTATCGAGTATGTTTGCCTTATAGGCAAGACTTTGAAAAATTACAAATCCGGAAAGTAATACACAATATTTGTTGTATTAACTAGTACAATATTATTCTTCGCGAACTTGGATATGTGGATATGCATAAAAATCCGCAGTCTACATAGTAGCCTCTGCTACGAGTAACACAAGCTGCTCACAACCATTTGGGGCTCTAAAAAGTGTCTGCACTATCATCAGAATACGCATGTGACGTGGAGCAGTCAATAATTTGAAGAGACTCGGATGAAGCCACGGCTGTAACGTGGCGTGCTGCGACTTGCGGTTCGATCATCATCAACCTGATGACTACTATAATTAATGGAGGGGATCGTCATCGTCACGGCGTGTCATCGATCGCCAATAACTCAGCTGGAGGATTCTCGAGCCACTCTCGACTGCTCCGGACCCGTCACGCACCCTCGAACGTTTCTCTTTCTCTCCCCCGTTCTCCTCGAATTTACTCTCGTTCAGGCTCCGGAACGTTGGCCAGCCGGTGATCACGTAGCCCTCCGTATCGATTTCGAAGCTTCTCGGCCCGAGGAGACGGCGAACCGAACGTGATTCGATCGTGAAAGTTCCTGATCTAGAAATAATTAACACCGTCGATCGCCTTTCTAATTTCACGCGGAATTTACAATCGTTCCCTCCTCTGCATGCGTTAATTATTACTTTTCGCGAAGTGTTCCCGTCGACGTCGAATGGCGTGACCTTCAAACGACCTTGAAGCGATATTCAGTTTCAGTCCGGTGTACATCAATTTTTCATGATTTTCGTCATAAAAGGGGATTTTTCAATGCAACTTTGATTATGATTTGAAGTCGATAAATGGTCAAGGTCGACCAGCTGCTGGACTATTCTTTATACAGTAACTGACTGGTAGAATAGTGTTCTTTTCACGTACAAGGGGTTTTCATGCAGATTTTCCTTTGTTTCTCTTTTCATAGAAGCATTCGCAGACAGTCTCATCTGAATTTCTATTTTCACAGGAATGTACAATTCCTTTTTTCTTCATATTTTAATGTCCTGAACTGTTGAGTTTCTGATTCCTCGTTCAACTGCTATTTTCTAAGCTGAATGTTACATATGCTGTTCGCTCTCCTTCACTTTGAAACTGTTCAGATAATGGAGGCTCTGTTGCAATTCGGAAACAGATGAACTAAGAATTTAAGAATTTCTTAAAATTTTTAACTCTTTCGTACATGCTCAGGGAAGGTAAAAAATCTGGGTTTCATTCATTGTGTGAATTGTAAATAAAGAAATTCTAGTACAAGCCAATTATACAAGTACTAGCTGTTTGTACACACATTTTAACGACATGATTACATGCTAATTAATTACAAGCCCGTCTACGGGAATGTAACATGGTATTCAGCGGAAAACAAGCGGTCTCTCGTCCCAGTTTCCGTTTGATAAGGTCGAACAATGGCCACGGAGAACGTCTACTGAAAATTACGATAGGATAATCGAATTAGTCGGCTCGATTCGTCGAAAATACCGAGGTGTTCACGTCGTGGCGTGGGTGCGGCGTTCCGTGAAAAGGTTAACGTTGCCCCACTTCGCCATTAATAAATGAACGTATGAAAATCGATAGCCGACCATAGATACGGGAGTTCACGGCGCGAGCCGTAAACCCGTCGTTTCGCTCTGTATCTTTAAAACGGGCCGATTCATTTTTCATCGCCGCGCACCGCGTCGAATTTAAACTTTCGTACGTGGTGCAGCGCATGGGAGAACTGAATTTTCTTCGGTGAAAATTCCGATCCGAGTCGACGCGAGACAGCAGAGAAACACCGTTGGTCGAAGGTCGTACGTGTCTGGATAAGATAAGGCGGCGAATCCATAATTTTTTTTTCTTTTCCACGCGATCCAATTGAGGGGATGAAAAATATCTGGCTGCGACGTCGGCAGTATCGCGGCCCAAATTACAATAATTATACGCAGCGCGAAAGACATATGAGCCTAAAGCTTTTGCAAATGGATTATGGAAGCCCCAAGCATCGACCTGTCTGTCTATCTATCGAAACCTTGCAGCATGTTTTAATTGGTACAATGAACGCCGGGTGGCAGCGTTAAAAATATTTCACGAACGCTGCCGTTTTCGCAGATCGTCGATCAACCGATCACGTCCTCAATATTTCCACAACTTATGTTTTCCATTTGTCCGTTTCATTGGACACTAATCGAATTAGCTTGATAGCGAGATACCATTTTATGCATTATCCATGTGTTTACTTGAAAGGCAATTAATAGTAATTGAAGGTTTGCATGAAACGGACAGTATGGGATGCCAAAGTGTAGATATTGACAATGATTATTGGCTGGATTACACGATATGGAAATTAGGTCGATGCATGGAAATCCAGACAGGAGTATACAGGGTGTTGTAGAATTATAGGTACACCGAGTATTTGCACGCATTAAATTTGAGATAAATTTGAAAATACTATGAAATCATTGGGTGATTCTAATACATACTGTTCTCTTCTACATGTACATGTATTAGTATATCATAATATTCATTATGGAAATTAATTAAAAATCATATCCTATCTTTGTTGATACACTCCCTTCAGTCTATGATTACTGCATTCACTAATTTTGGCATTCTGGCTGTTATTGTTTGTATAGTTAAATAAAATACTCATATAAGCCTAACAAACAGAAATTCAGACAAAGAGTCAAGCTTTAGTACATTCAAAAGTCAAGCACTGAAAAGTATTCGTACGGACACGTTTGAGGACTGTACAAATGGCTTTGTTTACATTTCTAATTAATTTGATATATCAAACTTAATTTTCTCATTCGTACAGCGAATTATTAAACCTAAGAGTATGCTTGATTTAATATAAAACAGCAGAAGTATAAAAACTTGCAAGTGTCCTAATACTTATGACAGTGTACAGTCTGTAGAGTGTATCTATAATTCAGCAACATCCTGTGATCATGTTCAAGATCAGAATTAATCTGTAAATCCTAATGGCAGCTTTTGAACAGATATTAGACCATTTCTAACGCTCAACATCTATTCAAGTCATTCAACTGTCAGCTCTTTAGTGCACGAAACAATTGAAGTGCACGCGTCGCGCAAAACTGAGCCTCCTTTTTCGAATTTTCTGGAGTAACAAGAACAGCTTAAAAAGAATACGTACGTACACACATGAAGAAAGAAAAGAATGCAGTTTGAAAAGAGTACACATGTCGAGATTGTTTCACCCCGGGGGGGGGGGGGGGGGGGGGGGGTGGAATCTCGTTGTCTCCCCTGCGTTTCCGACAGAACGCAGTATCTGGGTTAAGTAACTAAATCAATCAACTCTGAGAAAACAGGACAACGCAATTAGCGGCGCCGTGCAAAACTCACAGAGCGTTATAAAATTCCAAAGGGAACATTCACTAATGAACAAATTTCGTCCAAAGAAGCGTATCGACCCTCCAATTTGTTATCACTGACGGAGTCAAATTTTGTATATTTTTTTTACCTATAAAACGCGTTCGCTCCTCGTCGAAAATCAACAGAACGCTGTGTCGTTTACAATGAAAATAATTTTGGAGCATTGTACTGAACACCGTCCATTGTTCCGAGACGACATCTTGTAGAAGAACAAACAATAGAGCCACCATTGTTATCTCTAACTTTCTCGGCAGATATTTATTTTGGACGAGGAGCCTCTTCTGTTTTGCTAGTACTATCATTTCGAACATGCTCTTTACAATCCAGCATCGACTGCTATGATCATTTAGTTGAGAGACCTACGGTTTTCGGTTTGCTCAGAACCACCATAAAAAATCGCATTGTTTGTCATCGTCCGTTGGTTCTCTGTCTTTGTGATCACCAGACTGCGGATGTTTATGCAAATGTACGTTTTTAGACTCCCATATTTCCTATGTTAACGCAATTAAATAAATGAAACGTCATCAAGACTGCATTTGCTCTTGGAAATATTTAACATGTGCCATTTTCATTTTGCTAAGTTATTAAATGTCCATCATTTAATTTAATTCGGATAAATTAAATCGCATAAAGATCCGCAGTCTGGTGATCGCCTATCGACTGCCCAGAAGACTGATTCCACCTGGTTGTCTCTTCGTCATCACGATCTATAAAAACAGAAAAATGCTAGAAGAAAGGCGAATCTTGCCTGATGCGGTACTTTGAAATTTGCTTAATGATACCTTAGCATGAATTCTTCTCTGGACCAGCGGCAAGCCGGAAATTCGTGGCTCCAGGACGCCATTTAGGAGCGTTTATTGGCACCTTCGCGTAACGTTTCCGCATTGTGACGGGGACGTGCATTCACCGTGCAGATCGATCGACGTCCATTGAAACTCTGTCGGAGAAAGAAAAAAAAAACTGAGTGAGAGAAACGCGGAGAAAGGAAAAAGTAAAAGGAATAGTCGACGGACCAGCGATGTGCATCGTCATTGTGCTCGATTGTGTTCACGGGAATGGCTGACAATGACGACCCAGCCTCGTGTTTTATGCGGATGAAGCGCTCTTGTCACCTGCAGATACGATTGATCCTTTTTTTTTTTTCTTCTACTCGCTCGAGCCGCATAATACACCAGACGCATTTAGATTCTATTCTTGATTTAGATTGCTACGCCAGTTTTCTGTATTCTAGTACGGACGCTTCAAGGTCGCTGCTCGTTTACACGGAAACGCTGAAACAAGACACATGTTGAATTCTGATTTCAAGGTTATCAGTTTGAAAATCAGAAAGAGAATGAAAAGTAATGGACATGGTATGTTAGGGTGTATAGTAGGGGATGTTTAATACAATTAAGAGGGGGATGTGACTATTGGTGGGGCATTGAGACTCTAGGCATTTCAAGGTCACTTTGTCCTCTTGAGTGAATAGACGGTTTCAGCTACTGTACTAATTATACTGATTACCAGAAACATAGAATTATGAATAATCCAAAAAAGATCCCGCCTTAGGCGATTTTTTGATATCTCCATACCCTTTAAGTACGAGGAAGGAGTATGGTTGACCTTAAAAAAATTGTTCAAGGAATTATTTATAACTAGGACAATGCCGACATTTCAACCCACGTTTAGTAGACATTTTTATTCAGTCTGCTGAGTATTATCTAATCTGTAAGTCATGTAATTCTTTTAACATTCTGTACATGATTCCACAGCACTGAAAAGGTTGTTGTTAATATTTTTTAACCAGTGGATAACCTGTTTAGCTATTGTAGGCGGGAGTCGTCAAGGTCCAGCATTTTAGGGAGAGGCAGTTTGTTTTGGGTTTGGATAGTTAAGTAAGAAAGCAACCTGCCAGCAAGCAGGAGATCCTGGGTTCGATTTCTGGTGTAGTCAACCTGATCTTCCCCCTTAAACTTCAGAAATGGCATTCAGACTCATCGTTTGTTTAGTATAGACTAAATAGACAAAACACAAACGTATTCTGTGAATTTTTAATGAACATGTGACCCAGGACAATCTAGCCGAACTGTAGACGGTAACCCTTCAGTATCCCACGTTTAAGGAGGAGAAATCAATAATGGGTTGGGTTGGATTGGGTTGGGTTAGTGAAAAATCACCTTCCAAGAAGCAGAAGATCCTGAGTTCGATTCCAGGTGTTCTACATTCGGTCTTTTTATGTTTCACACTTCAGAAGTGGGATTCGTATTCGTGCTACCACATTTAGTCTCTGTGTTTTATGAATTTTAATTTTACACGTGGCCGAGGACAGCCACTTTTCTGGGGATAGTCAACTGTAGACGGTAATCATTTAGTGCCCTACATTTAGGGACAAGAAATCGGTAGTGCGTTAGGCTGGGCGAATTACCCTCTCAGGAAGCAGAATATATATTATTAACTACATTTATGTTATTACCCCTTTGCGATCGGAAAATTTGGGGTCCAACGACGTAGCTTATGGTCCTACAAGATTGTTTTATAAAATGCTTAAATGTTGCATTACCCTCGTAAATCTTTAACTATTTGCAAAGAAATATATACTTCATTGATATCAGTGAAAAATACAATCTTACAGTTCTTCCTAGTGTGACATTTTTCAAGACAATTTTAAACAACTGACCAGTGTCAGACAGCGTGGACAATCTCACTTCCGAGCGCAAACGGTTAATATAGTTTTAACCCTTTGGGCCCTAAAACTTTCGGGAAAAAGCGTACACCAAGTGCTGAAATTTTCCACGGTAACACACATGTTAAATTGAATATATCATTGTAATGATATATTTGATGTCTATTCTTCAGTTGTTTTAGTCCTTTAAAGTTACAAAATATCTAACAAGACATATATATTTTAATAAAATAATTTGAGATGATAATTCAACCAAATACATAGGTTTAGAGCGTACAATAAACAGCCGTGCCTAGACCAGTGCGGTGACCCATAGCACACGGTGATCGATTTTTCGGAACGCATATATGCGTCTATCGTCCTCAAAGGGTTAATCATTGGACAATCTCCTTTGCTATGAATATTATATTTTATCAAACCGATTTTTGTTCTCCAATCTGTTTTACTAATTTGTTGCGTTAATTGTGTATTGCAGCAGCTCCATTCAGAGTATAGGAGCACGTACACATGGCACGAATACACAGGGCCGCACCAAGAGCATACCGTCGTTCGTCGGGCGCCGCAACCGCCGCCCACTTCCAGTAAGTTCACCCGATTCTTATTAACATTTCTCCGTCTACACGTAATTTATACGATATAGCTATGTTCTACTCACGATCCAGTCGAAATAGTTTCTCGATCAGTACGATAGCATCGCAGCTGTATCGTCGCCTAATTGACCCCGGCACGGTGTCTGAACAAACGGGAACTCTGGTGACTCATTAATTATTAATTATTACACATTAATGAACTCTGTTCCTGGCGCAGACGTGTTTGAATATACTGTGTTAAATGTTCACTTTACGAAGGATTTTGTTGAAGTCGCATTAGAATTGAATTATTTCACGGTTGTGTACAGGAGAACCTCGATTATCCAAATTCAGGTCATCCAAAAATTGGTCAGATTATATCAGTAACGAGCTAAAGTTGTCACTGATGAGAATATGTAATTAATTTTGTATCATTATGTACTTTAGACTCTAAAATAAAATTACCATTTTTGTGCGAAACCTAGTTACAGTTTGAGTTGTTCTGTTGTTAATCACAGTTCGGATAATCAAGGTCCTACTATAGTTGGAGCGCTAGCATTAGAAGTACAGCTGTTCAAGGCCATTTCTCTCACTATAAGACACACTGAATGTGGATTTCCATTTTGCAATTTAACGTGATAGTGAATAGTCTGTTCTTTGATATCTTCAAGAACACATATGTGTCTGTATTCATTTTCCTTTTTAGTTCAAGCATTGTTGCTGACGTAACTCCCAATGACCACAAACGTGGACTTTAATTTGCTCACGGAATTCTATACATTTTTTAAAATTCCTTATTGCTTCATTGCTCCAGTGACTCTCAAAATTAGTCACATGAGTGGAGTAAAAAATGTCTAATCAACATAGATCCCAAAATCAATCCTTTCCATGTAAAATCAACTTCTACTCTCGATGAGTACTCTAAGCCCCTAAAGTCTTAGACCCTTTTTTGATCATCCTGTAGATTGGTTTCATTTTTATTTACAATTTTCCTTGCTGTCTAAAACATTCGCCGAAAACAGACATAGTTTCACCATGTGAATCTGTGTGTGTGTACGCGTATGTAAGACTGTTATTCAAGATGTTGCAACGAAGTCAGGTATTTTTTGTTCGAGCCTGTGTGAGAGCGTATTCTTGGAACAGCCAGTATGCAAAAGAAAAACGAAAGAGCACGGCGGTATTTTAACGAAGAGATAAATTTTCTGATAGCGCGGTGCATCCAGGAAAAGAGTTAATCATCGAAGCGACCGAGAGTCAGCGGAGGGAAAATGAATTTGTTCAGGCAGCCGCGCCGCGCCGGTTGTTAAAGGTTAATTGTGTTCCATAAATTCATTAGAATCGCGTTAGTGCGAAAAAAAAAGAATAGAGCCGCGTACTGGCTTGCCGGCTCGCATTTTCATTGCAATAACGTTTCATCATCGTGCGCGGCTAAATCATCGCGATCAACAACGCTACAGTCAGCCCCTCGTGCTTCGAAATTCATGCGAACCACGCAGCCGTGACCGATATTTCCTTATTTAACTCCTTGCCTTACAACCACGAGTCCGACTCGTGACACGAATTGTGATTCATGCGTTACGAACATCAGTGTGACATAAATTTGAATTTTGAAAAACTGTGTGTCATAATTCCATTGATATTCAAAAGACTGTACACTGAAGGATTGTATTGGAACATGGACTGTTATCATACGAGCATTTGAATGATAAACTTTGGTAAGAATTATTATGAAAATTCCAAGGCAAGGGGTTGATGCTCGAATTTTCAAGGCTCCACGAATTCTCTCGCGATCGAAGCTTTTTCATACGATAAACAAAGTCTAATATGTTTATTAACCCTTCGCAGTCCTATGTTGAGTCTGACTCGATATCCTATTTCGTCTCAGTAAGGCGAAATGGGTCATCTTTTATACTTTAATTCTGTACTTCATGAAAATGTACTGCTCAAAGCAATTACAGGTTCATTATGTACAATCACTTGTGATGATCTGCCGAGTACCAGTATTGAACAAAGTATTCTCGTTCAATGTTTACTCTGTATGTACAGTATTTAGAAAGTTCATAGTGTTTAACATTTTATCACTTTGACTGCCACGTACTCATATATCGATGACACTTTGAGTTAGTCATTACACGTTTGATCATGTGTAGCATCAGTAAGTGCATCCAAAGAGGTCTAATAAAACCAATAAACATATTATGAAATTTACTAATATTATCGATTAGAAAGCGTATTATTTTAGGGTATATTCATTCTATATAAAAATGTAGACAGTTTGTAATTTTCAGCTAATACAGCGGTGGCAGTCAAAGTGTTAATGACTAATGAACTATTTCAATGTGGGATCCTCTAATTATTATGAACAATGTACATTATTATAAATATACTGTTCTATTTTTTAAATTGTGCTTAAATATTGAAAAACAACGGAAGTACCTGGGACCGCAAAGGGTTAGTTTTTCAATAAAACGTTTCGTGTCATTTTTCTGACTGAGATAAAATACGCAAGACGGGAATTTTTTTTAAATTTTGTGTATTCCAGGATTTTTCATTGGTTTTTATTACGACGTTTTGCAACATCGATAACACTGATCGATTTTATATTCTTTTTCTAATAGTTGTTCCTCTGTTAGTATTGTTCAAAGGTGTTTAGCGGTATTTCCTAAATGATCGTGCTATTAATCGTACTAATAATCGTTTTGTTATATCGCACACGCTCACGTTTCACCCCCCTGTTCACAACCACGCCATGTTTCCACCCTCGTGAATCGTATACGTGCGTGTCATAAGTATGTACAATATTTTGTTTCACTACGTGTATATCGTACTCCAAGTAATATGTACACACATCTATATATACATATACGCGTCGATGTTGTGAACTTTCACCTCCTTTCTGTTCTCTTTTTTTTCATATACATATAGGGTGAGCCAGTCACCCCGATTTACATCAATATTTTTATTTCTGGAGACTAGAATGGATTAAATAAAGGGTACAGAGTTTCGAGGAGGATATAAAATGGCTCGAGGCGATTTATTTTTCTAAATGGAGACGCCTCGAACCATTGAAAGTAATCTGAGTTTTTTTTTAAACAAAAATAGTATTGTATGGTTTACAGGTTAAATTTTAGGTCCGGTCTGAGTGTTGCTTAAGTTTAAAATTAAATTCATTTTACGTCTATTAGATCTAGGTTGAATTTAAATTATTATTATTTATAAAGAATTTGTACTGAAAGACAAAATTAATTACAAGAAGGATCGCAGTTGAATTATTGTTTTAAAGAAAAACTTCAAAGAACAATTAAGATGTTATAAATAGGTTGTTCATGATTGATATTTACAACTGAAGGATTGTTTAAATATTGATATAAATCTAGTTTTATATTCATTTCAAGTGGCTCACCCTGTATACACTATTATCTGTGTGAACGTGTACGCTTGACCAAATCGTAGATCAGCCAAATCTCACGTACCTTCTCTCCAAAAAAAAAGAAGCAGACAAACCAAAACGTTCACGAGTATCAGCGTGATTAAAATGTAAAGAATAGAAAAAAGAACATCCTTCGTGCCGGATCGGCAGGATTCTCGAGGCAGCGTGAAAATAATTAGCCCGTAGTCGTTATCGGGTATCGATATCGGGGATCCACGGGAACGATTCCGCGAATCGTTCGAATTGGCTCGAAAACGGGAGAGCATCGAGATATCTCGAGCTCCTGAAAAAACCTTGAGCTCCTACGGAGAAAAAAACATCGGCATCGAAAGTCGAGAACTTTAGAATTGTGGACGATGTACAGGGACAGGCATCTGAGAGGATACACCTAAATGTTTCATGATTTAAACGAGATATTGACAAATATTTTATACAAAAGTTGTATGGCTGCTTGGGGTACACATCTTGGTGGCGATATCTTTTTTATCAGTGGAGGCGTAGAGGTCAGAGGAACGTCAACTTTGTTTGTTTAAATGGAAGAGCCTAGATGTTTTTTTTATATTGAATAGAATCAGAATTTTATTCTGTAGAATTTAGGTGCAATAGCATCTGAAACTACTTTAAAAACTGAGTGAAAATGTATTCAACTATATAGTGTCTAAAGTTTACATGTTTTGCCAGAGTTGAAACTTCATTTCAAATAAGTGTAAGTATCAATTTATAGGGGGCTTGAATCTGTAAATGAAGAAAATGTTCTCGATAGGTTGATACCTGCAGTTACTTCTACTTGTAAGCAAAGGAAACATCCTCCATAAGAATACACTTGTATTTATATCTACTTGAATGCAGTAGAAACATCCTTCACATGGAGATACTTGCATTTACTTGAACTTGTCAGCAATGAAATATCATCCACAGGGAGATACCTTGCATTTTTTTGAACTGGTGAGCAAAGAGAACATCCTCCATAGGGTGATGCTTGCATTTACTTGAGCCTACAAACAAAGGAATGGTCTTCGATATGGTAATACTTGTACTAACTTAAAATAAAATTCCAACTCTTCATATTTCAATAAATATGAACTTTATCCCCATATATAGTCTCACACATTTTTACTCAATTATTCATACTTGAAGACTTTCAAATGAGATAATTAATTACAACGATTAGAATAAATAATACGCCTTTACCTTCTCACTTCTTATTCCACACTGTTCAACTATTTCCATCACTTTCAATCACTCCCATTCACAACGATTCCGCTCGAACATTCCTTTAATTATTTTTCTCTCTAACACCTCAAGTAATTAAAATTATACTTTAATCAATAACTGTTTTGCCATCTCTTACAATACTCTTTCACATTCCATACATAAATCCTAGCAATCCCACTTAAGAAAACGTAGTGCATCTTTACACCTCCACTAATAAAAAAATAATCACCGCCAAGGTGTGTCTCCCAAGCAACCATACAACTTTTCTATGAAACATTTATCAATACCTCGTTTAGTCCCTCAAATATTCAGGGGTACTCTCTTAAATGCCTCACCCTGTGTACACAGATCGAACGACATAATAAACAATGTCAAAAGATAGAAAAAGAAAAGGGTGCCAGCTGCGAATTTTGATTGCAGCGAAGCAAGCGAGCGCGAAGCTACAATCGGCCAAGTCGACCGAGGATGAGAACAACGAAGGTAAGACGAACGATCGGAGCTACGCAACATATCTATAGATTATTTTATTACGATTTATTTCGCTCGTTTTAGCCCTCACCCACCCTTTCTTTCGAACCCTCATCGTGAGATTGCTCCGTTTCTCTTATTTCGCGCGACAACCCCCTCGAAACCGACATTTTCGACCTTCAGTGTCCTCTGATACGATTATGGTTCAAGGACAGTGCTCAAGGAAACTTCTGAATGATTTTATGTGTGCAAATCTGCATTGAATAATTAAAAGGCGTTAACGTCAATTAGCAGGTTGGTGGAACAGATTTATCGCGTTTCTGCGCAGCTCTACTTTAAATGAAATTAAAAATTTCGTGACTGGTACTTTTGTCACCTTTAAAATTGAAAGCTGACTATAATAAACTTTCATTTGCAGTTGTTACGTAGAGTTCTGTTATTAAAATGAGAATAAAATGTCAAATTATAAACGCAAGGAATATTAAAGTTAAATAAACGTTAATCTTTTTATATTCTTCGCCAAAAATATGTGAACAATTCTTTTGAATTTCAGGTTGAAACTAATTTTCATTAATTCGAACTTAAAATATAAAAAGACGTAGGGCGTCAGCGACAACCAGTTATAAATTTTAGAAAGACGTAGTAGTGCGTCAGCGACAACCAGTTACTAAACTATAACTAATTTCATTGTGAACTGTTACTGCATTTCCTTTCTGTTATTAATAATAATTACTTCGAGACTACAGAATTTTCTCTCCGATTTCAGTTGAGAAATACGAAAAAATGGTTGCACCAACCTAATAGAACAATAAACATGAATTAAACAGGGTTTAGTGTAAAAATCGTCCTAAACTATACGCAGATTAGGGGACAATGAATACGTTCATCCCTTGGTTAAATGTCTGAATCCACTGAAATCCTGATGCGTCTTTAACACATTCAGCCCGAGACATTTGTCAAACCTACCCATGTCGACCTGAAAACAATTTTGTTATTATATTTTTACTATTTATTTATCCTCAAAAATTCTATAGAACACGTGTTTTAATGAAAAAAATATTACGAACAATACCAGGTAGTAGCCAAGACAATACTGATGTAGAATTCACGCATATGAATCAGCCAGGTCCAAACCTAATCCACCGAAGCTGAGAAATGACCGAGCATCGTTAAAGAGGCACATAATGTCTCAACCCTAACTCCGTGAACGTATTTTGGTGCCTTTAAACCGCAAACGTGGGCCATTTATATCCGAGCGTCCTTCAGTGGATAAAAGTCTTAAAAAAAATCTGAAAAAATTCATATAGCTTCTTTAAACATTCTATATAAATATCATAATAATGAATTTGAAAAATAATTCATTACAAATATATAAAGCTATCTAATCAAACCTTTGGAACCAGCCCGGACAAAATTGATCCACGTTGACGGAGCAAGGGTGAAGACATCGGGGGTGGGTTCATCCCGTATAGTCTTCTGACGTCATCCGGGCTGAATGTGTTAACCCTCTATAACCAGAATTTTGTTGCGTATGACGAAAATTAATAAACGATCAGACTGCTTGGCGCCAGTACACAGTGATAAATAAACGAAATAAAAAATATAGATACATAGGTAAGTAACTTCCAAGTCACATGACGTTATAGAGGGTTTCGCAACGAATTTCCTCTGAGCATCGCTGCGTGAATGCATCCATCGTTCGGGCTGTGTTTTGGGTTGCATCGAAGCTTTTTGGCGTTTTTTTTATGAACGACATCGAGCTGTAACGTCGAATTATAGCGACGTCGATCGAAGGTGCAACTTTTTGCAATTAATTTGAAAGGACGGAGAGACGCTCCCTATCGCTGTGCTACTCGTTCGATGATTTCGAAGAGATAGGCTACGTTTTTGGTTCGAGCAGTCGCTGCTTGCGAAAGCACCCGCCGCCTCGACGATTCACCTGCACGAAACTTTTGCACGTACACGCCAGCATTGAACTTTGCAACTTGTTACAACTTGTTCCGGGAACTCTTCGACTTTCAGCCTGTAGAGTTCGAGATAAGAGTAACGAGGATTTTCGTCTGGGCCAGGCGCCGGATAGATTGTAATTCAAAAACTTATCTCGACGATCCGGGACCTTTGAAATTTTGCTTCAACATAAACGCTCTTCAAATAACATATATTCTTGTTAATATCTGGTGTATCGACACGTTCCTTGCGGACCAGGTAGGTCTACCCCCTCTGGCTTCATCAGGGAGCCTAACTTGGTCTACCCCTCCTACCTGAACGGGTAGACCTACTCCCTGTTTAAAAATCTTTAAAATCAATTACCATCTATTCCTATTTATGGCATACAAAACGTATACAAAAAATTTACCGTTTGCGGGGAAAATAGTTTTTGAAATTCTGCAATGAACGTGTCAGCCATGGGTCAGTACAAAAATTGATCAGGTCACCCGAGTTTGGTAGAAATGAGCAAGCGACTCTAAACTTTTGACCGGTACTGTAAATATTACGTAATTCGAGCAGGACAAATTGTTTTATGTACAACCCTTCTCGAACTACGTCACGTGAACTGCCAGATATGAATATTCATGAAACCGACGTCCGCTCGTGGGTGTCCACGTGACGGACGCCGTCGTCGCTGTTGAGGAATGAATAAGACGTTTCATTGAGGCGATTGCCTCGTAGTTGCGGTTTTCCTTGGACTTCAGGCCGATTGTAGCCATTAATCGTTGCAATTAGACCGCAGCGGTATCAGCTGATCGGAAACGAGCAGGATAGAGAACCCCGCGACACCTCTCAAGACGTCTCGATCATCCGAATTGCGACGATTAATCGTCTCTGCGATCGGGGCGGGACAATTAATTTCGCGTTGCACGCGGGACCAGCCTAATCGCGTCACCGGATAACGAGCCACGAATTTAATCATCGCCGGGCCCTCCGCATCGGCGAATTTCCGGGAAATTGGCCTCCCAGGGACGGGAAAACTTCGATCACGAATTAACACGGATACAGTGGCGTGCTGAAGTTCCCTCGATTCTTTTTTTTTACTTTTATTTCCATCGAGGAAAATTCGAAGCAGTTTTGACACGTTGACTGCTGTGCTGTGTTAGCAAAAGTGAGAGTGACATATTTTTATAATTTAATAGAAAATACATTAAACTTTGAGTTATATTTTTAATCAGTGATAGTAGAGTAGAACGTCGATTATTCGGATGGAGGCGTTTGAAAGTTGACTCATCTTTTGAAGGATATAAATTCAAATTATGATTGGAAACACTGTGTACTTAACTTTATACCTCTGAGCATTTTACATACTGTAACAAAAATATTATTTTGATGCGAAACATAGTCAAAGTGTGGGTTAGCCTGTAAGTTATTATCAGACTGTGGATTCTTATGCAAATATACATTTTTAGACTTTGCATTCTTCAGAGACATACACCTGTCAGTTTGGACTTCTTACGTCTACCTGGTTATACAATCGTGTAACAAACTTAGTTTGTTGTTTACAGAAGACGCTGGTATCTCGTAAATAGACTGCGGATTTTTATGCGAATGTACATTTTTAGACTTCAATATTTTTTATTTCCTTATAGCTAATGAAACACAACAATGGCGGAACTGCATTTGGCGGTTTAAGTGTTTAGAAGTACATTTTTCAATTGACTTAATCTATAAATTGTGCATTTTTCACGAACTTGGATATGTTAAATTGTATAAAGAACCGCAGTCTAGTAATTACAATTCGAATAATCAAAGTCCTACTGTAATTTTCATAGTATTGCAATTAATTCCATTGAAGTTTATCAGAGATATTTACTAATACTATTAGTGTTCAGGTAAATTTAATAATGGTTGAATCTACGTGTCACCCATATACGAGTGATGTCAGAGTGTTAAGCGACAGAATGTTGGAAAATATGCCAGAGAGAAGATCTAGTCGGAATATATAATTTTCCATCTGAATTTGAGCACTGTTTATACACCTGAATTAATTACAGACTTTTGAAGGCACACTTGAATAATTAAGTGTAACAGTTAACACTTTGATAACCACTGTCACGTATGCATGAGATCACCTATTTGATCATTATGGGTATAACAAGTAAACATATTCCTCATCGACAAACAAGTAACTACGAAAATATTTGTAAAGCGAAAATGCTTGAAATATTGGTATAATCGATAGTTCAGAAATTTTCATTATTCAGGCTATCTTGCAAACATAATAGAGAGGAATTACATTTTTTAACAAACCTGGCGCCTGTCGATGTGTTAAAAAAACTTTTGCACGCCACTGTACGTGTAATCGAATTTTACCAATTTCGAGTGCTTTTTATTTTTGTTTCCAGTAGAAATAAAAAGCGCTCGTTTGGTGAAACGTGGTAATTTTATGGAGAGATCTTCTAGAATTTTCGGAGACCAAAATGACCCACTTTTGCGTAACGATCACTGGACTTTGTTCGTCCAGAAAAACCGACCCCTTTTTCCGTGCCAAGATGAGAGGCTGCTGGAAAAACGGTAGGTTCTTCCCCGGAGCATCTACGGACATTCACGGTGTATACAGTTCCAAAAGATATTAGTGAATCGAAATCGAAAGTGTCCTCTTTCGAAGGCTAAAACTTTTGCAGAATTTCTCTCAAAACTGAATGTCATCGCTTATATAAAATTTCTTTAAAAATTGGAGGCTAAAATTAATGTAATATTTCTCTCAAAATTAGAAGCTAACAATTACAGAAAATTTCTCTTAAAATTGGCAGCTAAAACTTACATAAAATTTCCCTCGACACGGAAGACTAAAATTTATAAAAAATTTCTCTCAAAACTTTACACATTCTCGTCATAAAAAATCTCTGTATTAACTGACATCGTTCAGAGAGGAGTTAACGACCTTAAACGAAAAAAAATCAAAAGCGTCGAACAAGGTTTGCTCGCGAGTTTACACTAGCTGCAGCATGTTAGCGATAACAATTATCAATTGGCGCGATTCGATCAACGCCGATGAATTCGACGTTCCTGTTTGAACGCGATAGGCCTGCATATTTGTGCTCGTACGGCGTGTTGGTCCGATCGGCGTGAACACGTTCCAAATTGTAATTCAGCGAGCGGGCACGGCATCGTGACGATAAATCGTTGTCCTCGATTAACAGCAGCGTTAATGGTCCCGATCGTATGAATTTCGATCGATAGAATGCACCGGGACTGCTACCCAATGTTCGACGTTTAATTAATTTCAAACAATCGCGACGAGTCGGTTGCGCTGGAAGAACGATCGCTCGAGAGGGTATCGAGTGGTAGAAGGCAAATTTTGGAGTACGTCCACGAAATCGATTTATCTCCTAGGCCAGAAGGAGCGTCAAAATCGGCCCTGAAGATCGATTGTGCTTGAGAGTGGATCGGTTAATTAGCAGGAATTTTAGAACACATGGAAATCGAGTTAAAATAAATATGCAAAATTTCATAAAGATATGTTGCTTACTTCTTTAAAAAAAATTCTCATAATATACTTTTATCAAATACAGGGCAGAAAGTAAAGAAAACGATTGACTTGTTCTGTGAATTTTTGTGCACTATGGGATCTCCATAATACTTGAAAAATTAAATTTGGAATCTCTGACCTTATTATACGTTAAATGCTGTGACAGGCACGAGGCTGGTGGTGGAATATTATACCAACAACTATGGCAGTTGAATTTTTTCAAATAAATTAATACATTATTGTACTACTACCCGAAAGTGTTAAAACAGGTCAAGAGAGGGGCATAACCCTTTAACCCTGCAAATATACCCCATCAAAACGAAGAAATTTAATTTCCCTCTTTTAATTTCTGTTCTGATTGTATTAATTCATTATCTTTTCAATTTCTTCTATTTTTAAGCTTATATTTGTATTACATTGCATCAGCGTATTTTTGTTTTTAATAATAAAATATTCATAAAAATGAATTTGAACTTTTGTGAGGTACAGATATACCCCAAGACACCTTTAACGTTCAGGAAAAAATGGTACCCTTGCAAGGATACACAGCAGAGAAGACAAACCTCTCACCCCATTCAAACGCATTTAAAAAATGAATTTCCTGAATAGTGCTCCCGAAAATGAATTTCCTGCATACTTCTCGTGGAAATGAATTTTCCATGAGCACGAGCTCTCGATCGCGTTCGAATAATGGATCGTTTAAGCGGTATAGGCGGATGAATGGCAATTTCAGACGCGATCTGACGTTACTAACTTATTTCCAGCTCGCGCTGGGAATTCCGCGAGCACAAAAGAGCCGCGCGCCCGTCTCCTTTTCCGCGCTTCTCGCCCCGGCAACTTTTACTTTCGTCGCCGACGAATTTACGTTCAAATCCGCGCGACTCTCTTTCAATCCACGGAAGAGATCGATTCACACACGACCGTGTCCGTATCTGTATCATACACGACCAAAAAATTATTAATCGTATGTATTTTAATGTGAACGTTCACAACTATACGTAACCGTATCTGTACGCTCGCCCCGATCAACGATGATATTTTCACGGATAATTTTCAGCGATGAAACGCATTTCCGGGATATACACGGTACGGATAGAAGTGTACAGCATCGAAATTCAGTATGACTGCATCATTCTTAGGATCTATCATCGATGATAAAAAATTAATTGAAAATGTAAAGAAATATTCAGAAATGCAGGGTGTTAAAAAGTATGTAGTACTCATTAAAACAAACAAAAAAGTATTAACACTGCCATGGGGATGCCAAATTTTATTTAGTCAAATAATGACTGATTTTGACAATATTCTGAGCAACTTTAACATTCCAATACTGACATAGAAACTGATGTACACGATTGAACATGAAAACATTATCTTTTTGAACGATTTGTATAAAAAATAAGAACTTATATCGCGTCCGACCAGGGACGGCTGTTTTCACTGTGGCAGTCAACGTGATAATGAACATGGGTCCAAATATCATCAGCTTCGGAGTTACAAGATGTTTCCATTAGTTATAAAATACGTTGATATGTGGTACTGAACACTTTACTGGTAGGGTGGCTGCTATTAAATAATTATTAAATAATACAAAAGTAGACTCAAGAATAACTACTTGGACCTATGCTCATTAAGACTTTTTTCTTTGCTTTGATGAGTACTTACGTACCCCTGAAAATTGATCCCATCTTTTTCGAACACTCTGCATGTGATTTATCTCACGCACGATATATGAATGATCAGATTTTCTCACAGAGGGAAAAAGCATAGCTCTTCCGCATCGAAATCCATTCTCCGCGACAAGTTCAGATCTACCGACGAGTTCATCACAGAAGGCGATCGATACGGACATACGTGAGCGAAAGTCACTGATGGTACGAATACGGTGCAGTCCTGTGTGAATCGACCTAAATGGAAACGCCGTCCGTGATGATAATTGATTCTCAGCTTGGCGACTCGAGCGACGCTTTTGACAATGGGTCGGGAGAAAGGCGGAGGGCTTATCAGTTTCGCGGCCGGCTCATTGATACGCGCGGAAATCCTCTCGTCAGTTTTCTGGGCCGAACTGGGGAATCGGCTGACCGAGAAAAGCCGGCGGACGGGGCGATCATACGCCACCGACTCCATAATGCGATTCCAATTAAAGGAAAACCGCTGGAACGTTAATGGAAAATTTGAACACCTTCCTTTCCGTTTCACCGATCGATCGAAGCGATTGGAAAATGAAGCGCCGTTTTTCGATGAGGGGTGCCGTATCGTGGTTACGTTTGGAGCTCATTTTTTGAATTAAATTGTTGAATATTCGTATTATGTTTGGATATTTTGTAAATTGTCTCACTTGAGATTGTTTGTTTAACTCGTTGACTGCCGTGGGGGTCACCGGAGATCGGCGCATCAAATTTTATTTAACCCGTCGACTGTGTGGTGCGGTGTGACATACCCCATAGTTTTAAAAAATAGTATTACTTTCTTACTAAGCATCCTCGATGCTGCTGGTTTTCTGTACCTTCCTGTTATACCACGCTCTGTTGTTTCAGCGAGTCTTTACTGTTGTGCAGTTAACTTTATAAAAGGAAAAAAACTTGTTTCGAAAAGAGGGATGGTTAATATTAGTTAATATTATTCTTATGAAGTTTAAGTTTTCCAAATTTTTCGTTATTATTAATGTAAGTATTTCTTGGGTCAGACAAATCACTTTCATCGTTTAGTAACATGTTACTAATTAGTAAATTTCATTTTAAGAAACTATTATATTACTGTTCTTAAAATAACTGCATCTGTCTATTTTCATTATATTTAAGAATAAAAAATAGTTACTGATTATTTTGTGCATAGATTAATTGAATATGAATGAAAGAAGACACATTTTATATTATATTAAAAGATTATGCATACAGAATTTAAATTTAAAAAAAAAATTGATTAGGGTATGTGACACCCTACCACACAAGTTATGTTACGCTTTCCCGCCACACAGTCGCCGGATTAATTAAATAATTACTGATTTTAATACAACTTCGAACAGAATTAATATTTTAACAAAAGTAGAAGACCAAGACTGTGCAGTGGAATAGTTATGTAATTATTTCCTTCATCATGTGTGTTTGAAATGGGGTATTGGGGTATGCCTGGCCAGGTATAAGCGTTTTCACTGTGGCAGTCAACCTGTTAATTATTCTATTAGAGTGAGATGATTAAGGTTGTAGAGAAGTAGATTGACACGTTGGCTGCTACAGTGAAAACTGTCATGCCTAGTCAGGCACGCCGTAATTTTCTGTTTTAACACGTCGAGTGCCGCAGTGAAAACTGTCTTGTGTAGTCAGGCACTCCGTAATGTTCTGTCTGAACACGTCGAGTGGCGCAGTGAAAACAGCCATGCCTGGTCAGACACGCCGCAGTATTCTGTTTTAGTACGTTGAGTACCGCAATGAAAACTGCCATACCTACTCAGACACCCTATAATTTATTGCTTTGAATATAAATCCTTCTTTGCTTTGAAACAAAGAAGTTCTGAAGCATTCAAACGTATAGCTTCTATTTTATATTCTTGTATCGATGTTGAATTCTGTTTTATAGTACTGTATCGAAGAAATTGATTGTGATCATTTGTTTCGAATTGAGATGTATGCGCACTATGGCGAATATTTTAGGGGGAATGTGACTGAATGTCCTCTCTTACTCCTCGTGATTTCAATTTCCGATTTCGACAACTCCTGCTGGATTTTTCAAAAATTGTTCTACGGAGTGCAATTTTCCCGTTTGATTGGGTTGCACTTTTACGTGCACCTTCGATCGACCGTCCCATTCAGTCAGTACATTGCACGCTGCATCCAAATATTTTTGTCAATATAAAAACAGATTTTCTGTATCGACAGCATCCTACAGCATTGTCTAATTTGTTTCCGCTTTGTTGAAATACACATTACAGAGTAGATTGAAATTTTGCAATGAAACAAAGTGCATGCTACGAAAGTGCATCCGTAAGTTTGCAGTCGTTTGAACGGGACCATACGCTTCCACGAGACCGAAGCTTGGAACCCTTGGTCTCAAATCATGAGTCTGACTCGTCATAGTAACCTAATGTCAGTTTGCAGTGGTGAGCTGCACTTGTCATAATGTTTGAGGCACAGCGGGACCTCGATTATACGAACTCCGATCATTCACAAATTGGTCATCTTATTTCAGTTACAAACAAAATTATTATTAATGGCACTGTGTGCTTAATTTGACCCCATTATGTACTCATCTTGTAATCTAAAATGAAATGATCACTTTTATACAAAATATTGTTACAACGTGAGTCATTCTGTTACTTATAATTAGACTACGGATGTTTATACAAATTATTTTTTACAGTAATGCAGTTATAGAAATGAAACTATGAGAAGACTGTATTTTATTTTGTGAATGTTTCAGAAATGTACTTCGCATTTTATCACGGTTTTTAATGTGCGTTTTGCAAATATTTGAGTATGATAAATCGCATAAACATCCACAGTCTGCTTATTACAATTACGATAATCGAGGTCCCACTGTACCAGATGTCACTGGCGAAAATTTTATAATAATTATAAACAGAGTGAACCTCTGTTGCGATGCGTAAGTAAACACAATATTTTTATTGTGAAACATAGTACCCTAAGCTATGAATTAAAGTGCACGTCAAGGGGTTGAAATAAACGGCAGACACACGGTTTCGTGAACGGTTGAACCGTGAATGATACCTGTTCAGGCACGATCTAATAATTCAGGCTCGTAGAACGAAGCATTCCCTTACGGATAGTTGAACAGAGAGGCTCGATTTCCATTCAGCCACGCAACTGGAGCATAAACTCGAGATCCATTCGACACGATTACCTTTGATCGAGATGAGACGAGAAGTTCCTCGTGATAACTCTTCTTAAAGCGGACCACCCGGACGGAATCGCTAATTCTCGCGAATGAAAGAAAAATGCGCCCACGCACCTCGATGGTATCGAGTTCGCTCGAACTTGTGCGTGCCTGAAAAGAAAAAACGAAAAACATGGTGAGTCACTGTAATTAGCAGCAGCCCCCCCCCCCCCCCCGGTGGCGTGCTAATGTAACTTTTAAGTTGTTTCAGTGTTCGGAAACTGCAGAATACGCAAGGAAGTATGTACAGGGTATCAAATTTTAATCTGTCCCATATCTTCGAAACTAAGAATGATTAAGAATATAGTGACTCAGGAAAATGGTCAAATGAGCATTTCTTCAGGTTATAATATCTGTAAGACGTTACATTTTGCATACGTCTATACAAATTGTAACTAGTGAATTGCACCAAAATTAGTGAAAGAAGATAATTATAGACATATTTGATCAGTTTCGTGAGCCACCGTATTTCAGACGAAAGACTTCCTGTTGGCAATATCAATAAACAAACTGCTGGAGAACCATTTGAATACAGCTTCTGACCTTTTATCGATCATCATCCTTAGATGATCATCATTTGTTAATCCTATCGTGGAACTCGCAGGTGAACAAATACAAACACCTCCTTCCTGTAACAATTAATACCAGTCTTCATTAACACGTTGAACGTCACAGTGAAAAGGGCCATACCCAATCAGACACTATATCATTGATTTTTCTTCATATAAATCGTAAAGAAAAAACAGATTTGAGTACTCAGTCGTGTTCTTCTGTCCCTATATTATTGTTTCAGTATGAAGTTTGCTCAGCGTTTTGCGATAATCAATAATCATTCAATTAAATTAAATTGGAGGTGTCGGTCACCGGTGACCACCGTGGCGCTCAACGTGTTAAACATATTATCATTCCTACTGTGATCTACGTGTGTATCCTACCAGCCCCCAAGGACTCCACAGAAGCAGTTATTAAAGGTACCAAGTTATAGTGACTCACCTGGTATACAATTTCGTCAAGAATCGGCCCTCTGAACTCGCCAGGGGTCATCCTGAAGAATCGCAAATCGGTGCACTGTGCTGCATTAAAATTTCAGAGACGCTTACATAACCGAGTCAATATTCCACGCACTGTCACACCTGCCTCACACTCACACACACACATATATTGACAGAACACACGTCTATGCGGACGGGGCGTCGCATCGATTTTTCATGTGCACATTGTTGCCCGTCCAGCGAAAATAGTCATTCTAAAAGCGGCGGGAACGGAAATAACGCAACACACGATTACGAATCGAGTATGTTTTCCCTACGGAGATCCCACGACACCCGGCGAACTTTTCCGACAACTTGACCCAGCCGTTCAACCTGCTTAACGATACGCCTTCTCGCGAATCCGATTTCCGTTGACCCTAATTCAACGCGGGGCACCGCCGTCGAGAGAACCAGCTGCGAGGGACACGCGTACCTCCGGACCCGCGAAAGTCCACGCAGACGAGGCTCCAGCAGCGTCTTCTCCGTCGACGATCGCGCGAACCACCGAAACCGAGTCCCTCTGACTGGGATGGGATCGAGTTTTTACTCGAGGAATTTGTACGTGGCGTTTTTCAGAGACACCTGTCAGTTTAGACTTTTTATATCTACATGGTTGTACAGTCGTGTAACAAACTTACAATTAGTCTGTCGTTTACAGACGACGTTGGTATCTCGTAAATAGACTGCGGATGTTTATGCAAATGTACATTTTTAGACTCCGATATTTCTGATTTACATGTAGCTGATGAAACGCAACTACGACAGAACTGCATTTTGTAGTTTAAATGTTCAAAAGTATATTTCTCGTTTCGGTTTCTCTATAAAATGTGCATTCTTCACGGACTTGTTTATGCAGTCATAATTAAATGATTTTGGGATTCTTGTTGAATAAAAGTTCTGTTGTTTGATTTGATCTGTAGGCGGAGTTTGGAGACACCCTGTATACATATTAGCATAGATATATCTGACGTAAAACAGGAGCTCTGGCGCAGAACGCGATGTAAAGTTATTTTATTAAAAATAATAATGCACTTCAGGAGCGAGAATAAAAATATTATTCAGATACGATACAAGTCAGACAAACTGCTGGTTACCACCAGTTATACAAAATCTGTCAATGTAAGATTTTATAGAGACGAGCCAGTATAGTGGCGTCTCGTTCTAAGAAAGCCACTATAGTGACCGAAGGGTTAACGTATGTGCAGATTGAACTCGATCCCATTTGAAGGTTCAAGGGACTCTTCTCACTTTAGCTCGATCATTCTTCTACTTTTTTCACGAAGTCTCTCCCAATCGTCAAGTAAAAAAGGGAATTCTGGGTGTTTTTTATTTTTATTTAACCACGGAACGATCATTTCGAGATGCTTCACGCTTCAGCCCAATTGTTTTTAGAAACTACGCCTTCGAGGTCTCTTCTGATCGCCAGACGATGAGAACGGAGAACTTACGCGTCTTGGTTACAGTAGACACGCTCAAAATGAGCCCGTTCAAGGTCATATCCTGAAGTCCAGTACAGCCTGTTCTTTTTCATTTCACGTGTGTTGAAACGAAGGTACGAATGAGAGAGGAGGACATACGTATAAAGCGTAGTACGTTGAGAAGAAAAGCAAAGATCGTTTTAAAGGTTGGAAGCAAGTCTGGGGGTCAACTGTATGACCTTGAACGGCGTATTCCAGTGGCCTGTGCTATAGTAAAAACCGCGAAAATTTTTCGTTCGCTTCTTATCATAGACACGCTTCTGTCGAACGCTGCGAACTTTGGCTGCTTTCTGCTTGTACTCCGCTTGCCAGCCTCTCGGGAAGCTTTCGTTCGTTTGTGAGTTGGTTTGTGGTGACCGTGCACACACGGTCTCGACCGTCTGTAATTGCTTCCATTATCCGAAATCGATTTTCGCGTGAAGCCAACGGCGTCTCGGCGGAAGAAAAAAGCCGGAAAAAGAACCAGCGAAAACGCCGGTAAATCGAATTATGGACGATTAGGTGGTCGAGATCGTGGAGCGTAGCTGTTTTTTGTACGTTTCCTGCGGAGACCGGACGTGATCGGGAGCTTTCAACGAGGCACGATGTTCGTTTCAGGACCGACCTTGGAACCGCCATTGCCCAGACGAAAGAAATGCCCGGAACTTGCGTACAAGACTCACGAATTCATCACGGCAGCCGACGGAGGTGGCCTCGACGCCGTCGACTCGAACGTCGTAGCTGATAAAGTTCGGGTACGTGCCTGAAGACGCTTATTATATAAATGGAGAACATTTTCAACTGTCTCGAAGCGACACAGTTCGCCAGAAGCCCCCACGTTGTGATCATTCAATTATTTATTACTGTTTCTTATTACGAATTGAAGGAAATTTCCACTGATTCAATTATTAATAATTACTATTAACCTTTGACTATTGACATCCAGTTTTTGGACACTAATACGGACACAGAGTCTGTCGGACTTCGATTAAAACATGCTGTTATTAAGTATTTATTAAATTAACATGGCAGTAATTGTTACATAGAAATGAAACATAACATTACAATTTTTTATTAGAAAATACCTTACAGTACGCAAAGCAGACTTTAAAAATTACAAAGAAATGAAAACGTGTACCACGTCGACTGACTGTGTCTGCCAGACTCCGCGTCAGTAGTTAAAGGTTAAAACTTAATAGCATTGAATATAAAGTAATATCTGTACATTTACAGTAATTCTAAAATGTTCAAAGTATGCTTGATACTCTGTAAAAAGACTGGAGGACATTTCAAATGTTTTCGAGACACTGTTGAAGGTTAATTGTTCAAAATACAACGATCAGAGAACGTTTGAAGTACAATAGGCTACGTAAACTCTTCGGGGGTGAAGTTTAATTAGCTACTAAGAATGGCTCGCTTATTGAGAATAATAGAATTGCTTGAGAATGCTCGAAACACGTTCGAGAGACTGCAGAAATCCGATTACCCGTGGAAGCGAGGAATAACACGGTTAACAATAAAATAACTGCAGAACGTTCGGAATGCTCCCAGGCACGGTACGATGTCGATTATCCAGACGCGTGGGGAATAACCCAGTTCGATTAGTCGGTAATAGTATGATTATTCGGTTATTCGGATGGAACGATGTTTCTATGTATCTATATGTACATACAAGAATCTCTGAACACGTGTCTTGATTATCGAGAAGCCAGTCAACGACCGTGTAATTGGACCGTTTCCAAGGCACATGAAACCTATTAATTAACATACACATGATAATGAGGTGTGGAAGTGCCGAGGGGACCATGAAACAATAAAAAGTATTTCCGATACCGATATAACATTTGTAATTATAGAAGGACGCTTGGTTCATCAGACTGATTCAAGATCTACTTTTCTCACGGACCAAGTCCAGTGCTATACTGGAACCTAAAACATAAAGCAAAAATGTGAAAAGAATCAAAATTATAATAATACAAGTACTCAGAAGAGATAGAAATTTGGGATTCTATACCCTATTCAGATAAATTGCAGCAAAAAGTAACAAACATTTTTTGTACGAGGCGACAGATATAAAAACTTCGTATGTAGCGTATATTTGGCCATCCAGATTGTTCAAATAAAAAAATTACATGATTATACACAGGACAGAATATAATCTATGCGGGTAGTGGCTCACGTGTATCGTGGAAGGAAAAGTGACCTTGAACGGTCTGAATTTCCTTTCACACATGTACTAAAATTTTCGTTCAATGTGCAATGTAGTAAGTGGCTTGAACATGATTGCAGGAAGTTACAGCGCAGTCAGGTTTGCCACCGAGTCAGCTGAGCAAAGCGATATCACGAATCAGCACCGAGTATCGGTTGCAGTTCGCCTGGCCTAGACGACCTCAATTGACGAATGGCGAAACGGTGGCACCCGTCACGGCGGCAGGAGCACCCGCAGGTACGACAGGACCACCCAGGAAGTCCCTCAGCATGGGAGCTCTGAAGCAAGGCATCGCGCCTACGGGGCCCGCTCCCGTCCACAAGAAACGACCCGGTGACGTTGATCACAAACGAGATGGTGAATATCATTCTTCCAGTTCGCAACTCTAAATCATTTTATAGCCTTCGGTTTAACCCGTTGCACTTTGAGAATTTTGTGTTAGAATTATTTTTCGGTCTGTACTTATCCTGTAGTTCATAGTGCGCAGAGCGATTTAGAATATTTAAATTGACTATACGCCTCCAAAACCATGACTCCTTTCTTCTAACATCCTGTAAGTAATAGATAGACACCTGTAATCATTTTTTGCGAGTACTATATGACTCCAAAACCATGACTCCTTTCTTTTAATACCCTGTAAGTTATAGGCGCCTATAATCATTTTTTACGAGTACTATATGCCTTCAAAACCAAGACCCCTTTCTTCTAACACCCTGCAAGTTATAGACACCTGTAATCATTTTTGTGAGTACTATGTGCCTTCAAAACCATGACTCCTTTCTTGTAACACCCTGTAAGTAATAGGCACCTGTACTCACTTTTTGCGAGTACTATATGCCTCCAAACCTATGACTCCTTCCGTCTAACACCCTGTAAGCGTCCATCGTGACAAATAATCCACCAGACACTGAAAAGAGGATGTGATGAAAATTTCTAAAATTTGTTCTCAGGGGTGCAAGCATCGGAACTGGAGCCCCTGGTCGGAGGACCCGGCACGGACACCATCGACGGGGCGGTACCGGAAGGTGACGAACGCGAGGAGGACATGTCGGACTTGAAAGTGTCGTTCAGGTCAGAGACTCGTGTGACGAACGTACTATTCCCATAGTAGAGTGCATAGCGATAGTAGCGAGCGCGTTAAAAAAGGAAGAACGAAAGCACCTACGACGATACCTAAACGAAGCCGCGTATACCCGAACACGATGCTCGCTCGCACCCTACAACCCACCATTGATTCTTTGCAGGGGTAAAAAGTCAGGTAGAACCGTAAGGATATCGGATGATAAGGGGCTGAGCAAACCGCAGGAGAAACCGTTTCCTACCGCAGAAGTCATCGAACTTAGGCGACTCGCTGACGAGTACAAGGTAATTCGAGAACGAGCCACGGGATACAGTTCGTTCCTTGTATCAGATCGTTCTTCGAACTTACTGGAAACGGCATCACCTCCCCACCGTTCTCGTTGTCCTTCATTTTCGCGTGCGTGTGTCTCCAACTGTCTACAAGCATCATCAAACCTGAACGATAATTACCTGGTCGAACGCGAGAACACCGTCATTTGCATGCGTACCATCGTTCGACGACTCCTTTTATTTCATCGATCCTCGTTGGGTCTCATGGTCAGAAAATCAGGAACGAGAGACTCGAAACGTGCATGCGCCCTCGATCGAGACTCCATTCGAATCGGATGTTTGCACAAACCCGTGTCTGTGTTCCTTCAACGCATGCTCTGTGTGTCGTCTAGTGTGTTCGGTAGTGTCGCCGCAAGGCGTTATAGACTCCGTGTAAGAACAGAAGCGGAATATGATATCGTTCTGATTTACTGATTAGCATCGCGACTGGGGTTGCGGTCTGGCAGCCGAGGACGAAGCTTCGCTGTGGAAACGAGTCTCCAGTAACCATGCTCTCAACGCGCTGTCCCTTGCCAGGCCAGTACACTAATCCAACTCAGAGACAACCATTTTTTACGACACTCGCATCACCTACAGTTAGAAGCACATTGATCACGAAATTAACAGAGAACCACAGTGGCACGATTGGGATGTTCGACGCACTCAAGGAACAATTTTTTCATTAGATTATATAGTTTTGTTATAATGATAGCTTTGCTCTGGAAGCCCCTAAAATTACAGCTCCAAAGGAATAATTGAATAGTAGATACAGATGTTCGAGGGCAGATAATGTTTCAAGGACAAGTTCCAAAGAGATACAACGATGTTTTAATTAGTTTTTAATCACTGACAGAGGTTGATAAGTTGTAGGTTTTGGGCGTAGTCAATTTGTAGTTTTGAAGATATTCAAGGTTGAACTTTCAAGTGCATTTCACATTTCTACACGTCACCGCTCATAGAGAAACTGTTGACATCACATTATGTACCTCTCGAAATCATTCAACTTTAGTATGAAATATTTTTCAATATCAACAACAGTTTTGAAGATGTTCGCTTGAGAATATTTAAGTGGGATGCCCTGTATATCAGCACTACCTTCCAACCACATAGACCATGTTCTTTCACTTGAAGAGGGTTCTTATAAAAGAGCAGATAAATTTCAAGCTTTATGAGTACGCAAAGGCTCATCAAAACATCAGTGTATCGCCAGGACCTATCCTTGTTACCTCAAATTTCGCCATTAACAGACAATTCTCTAAATATTTCCTATATTACATGTTTAAAATCTTCTACTTATTACGATAGTAACAATAAAACATACAGTTACTACAAAAATTCTATGAATTTGAAGGAATAGTCTATGTCCGACTAGACACGATCACGTTCTACTGACGAGGAACCTCCATTCACAAGAATTCAACGATTCATTCTCGAGTAGCTCTCGAAATTATCGCCTATTCAGTCTCGTGACGCATTCACATACACGAACACGAGACGAGAGAAGTGTCGAGCGTAGTTGTACAGGGACGAATCTTCACATGGGTTTTGTCGTAGCTGCCTTTTATTTCTTCCACGCGTTCGTGTCTCCTGCAAAACGGCTAACACGAGAAACCTAGTGACGAGTGATTGCGTATTTAGGTCAGTGACGAAGGAGGAGAAAGAGAAAGAGAACACGAGAAAGGTAGCACCTGCTACGACGACGGTGACCATGCCTCCTGCGGGAAGACCATCGTCGGTACAGGCTAGACCCATGCATGGAATCCTTCAGGACGACGCCAAAGCGGTACGTGAACCTTCGACAGACCCTCAGAATCGAAGATAAAATTTTTGTGCAACTTTAAACGATCTTTCGTTTTCCAGGATACCGAAAGAGCCATTGCTCGCGCAAGAAAAGATTTCTTGATCCGTCATCATCTGGATCGTACCACTGGTGCGGGTAGGTATCAGACCTGGAAGACATGTTTATAGTGTAAGACAAAATTTCATGTAACTAACAGTTGTAATTAATTTTTTCTAATTGTTCATTGAAACCGATAATTAACCCCCTGAGGTCCTAATTATTTTTGGCTTCTCTTTATAAATAACGCAGTATATTGTTAAAGCAGCAATTATTTACGCATTAATTAGCTCGCTTAGAGGAAGTAATATGATCTGTAGATGACATCAATTGAAATTTTAATGAGCCTGGGAAGGAACGTTTGGACCGGTAAAGGTCAACAGCTTTCCTGGCACACTGAAAATTGCCGTCCCTAATCAAACACATTATGCAAGGCTTTTTTTCTTAAAACTGACAATATTGTTTGTCAGCAAAAATTGAGAAATACGTGTGTGTTATGTTTTTATAATCTACAAAGTCTTTTTCTACCAAAGTTCAAATATATACAGTAGAAACTAATTACTAGAGAATGAATTATATCAATCATCATTCCTAAGACTGCAGACCTCCAGGATAATCTAACCTATTACACACTTAAAATCAATGATTAATAACTGCATACTCAACTGTCGATTGCAATTGAAAATCAAATCTTGTATTGAATTAATAGTGAATCCACGAAGCAGCCGATCTGGTTATCATTAATAATCAGAGAGGCAAGCAACGAGTTTCGGAGTGTCTGATGACGATTCTTTTGAATCAGGCGACGGTGCACTTCTTCCCTCTCCGACGAGAGAGAAGCTGGAGCCCGTGATCCCACGACGTCGAGAGGACGCCAAGGAACATCGCGAAGAAATTCAGCCTAAAACAAAGTCGAGCCCCAAGAACAGTCCAAGGACGGGTCGTTCCCAGAGTCTTGGACCCAGTGTCACCGAGCGTCGATCACCCAAACGTCAACCACCTCGTGCACCGTCCGTCACCAAAGACGCCAAGGTATTTCCCTGGAGAACCTTCACTTCGAAACTCATCGTTTCTGGTAACCAAATAATCTCTGAGCTTTCGTCAGCCATTTCATTCATTTTGGGGTACAGTCGAAGCGTAGAACGTCTATAATAAATTGAGTGTACATAGATCGTTGATCAGAGTCTGTCTGTCCAGGAGAAAGAAAAAGAGCCGAAGGATAAAGAAAAGGATCAAAGGGAGAAGAGCGGTGAGCCTGAAAGGCATCCACGACCGAGTAAGTAACACGAACGAGCATCGATAGATATCCTCGACATATTTTGCAACGACGCGGTCGATCGATTTAGCATCCAAGAGATCGTACCCCGAATCGATTGGCGCTCGTAATCTATCACGAGATCCGCCTGCATTTTCGTGCATCAATTGACTTTAAATAGAGACTCTTATTTCTATATTACATATATATATATATATACATATTATGCGATTTTGGACTGCTGTTTGCTCTTGTCGGCCTCGAAAGCCAAACGTTCGTCATACCTAAATATATTACCTGGTTCGAATCGTGATCGCCAGAGACATTCACCGCTTTTGTAACGCTGTCGTTTACCTCGATCATTGTAGACTTTCTATTTGAATCGTCAGTAGCCTGTAACGTCGACTAGTCGTTTATGTTTTTCGATTAAATGGTTAGAGCGGTGAATGTCAGACCTGTTCAACCGCAAAATCCTCGTTAATGTTTAGGCAGATGCATGACAATCCTGTTTAATCGTCTCTATCTCTCTGTCTCTGCCTCCAAGTCCACATCTAGTAACCAGTAGCTCTATTGATTGAAAGTTTTGCGTGATGTACCCCTTATCCCCGTAACGACGCGACTTACATCCCTTTTTAGAGTTCGTTCAAAGAACCGTGTAAGCAGATTGCGTGATATCGTGTCGCACATCCCCGAACAGGTGTTTTTACGAACGCCAAACAATAGTGAGCGATCTAAGGTCTTCATGTTTCGATTGCCTCTTCATGCCTAGCGTCACGATCTTCATAGCTCATCAGCATCGTCATTAGCCAACCGAATGTCTTAGTTTTAGTATACAACGTCCTGTCATCTTCATGAGACCATGTCGATAGTCCAGTCAAAGATGTATCCTCTGAGTTCAATACCTAGCTTTATTTTCCGTTCTCATTTCCAACGTCATCAACCAACCGAATGTCTCAGTTGTACTGTCCTATCATCTTCATCAAGCCATCTCGATAGTCCAGCCAAAAATGTATCCTCTCAGTTCTCTGCCTAGCGTTATTTTCTGTTCTCATTCCTATCGTCATTAGCCAACCGAATGTCTCAACTGTACCAACAACGTCCTAGCATCTTCATCAGACCATCTGAATGGTTCAGCCAAAAATGTGTCCCTCCAGTTCAGTGCTTAGCGTTATTTTTCGTTCTCATCTCCATCGCCAACAGCCAACCATAGTGTCTGAATTTTATTCTACAGCATTCTATCATCTTCATCAGACCATTTCACTTCAGTGTCTAGCAGCGTCATTTTCCGTTCTCATCCTCACCATCATCAGCGAACCATAGTGTCTGAATCTTATTCTACAGTATTCTATCATCTTCATCAGACCATCTCGATAATCCAACCAAAGATGCATCCCCTCAGTTCAGCGCCTAGCGTCATTTTCCGTTCTCACTCCCATCGTCATCAGCCAACCGAGGTGCCTGAATCTTATTCTATAGCATTCTGTCACCGATCATCTTCATCAGAACGAAAAAAAAGAGCCTTGGGCAGTGCCCTCGATCATTTCGATTGAATTTCACGCGCGATAGCGATTCGTGGTGATCAGATTGATCAGAAGTGGCAGCGGGTGTTTCAGTCACTGGCCCTGGCCGCGTTCGTTGGAGCATACGGGAACCGTCGTCGATTACCTCGACGGGTTCGTCGAGCATCGTGCCGCCATTACCGCCACCACCCCCGGGCCCAGGGCCTACTCCGTTCCACAGGAGGCCCCCACAGGTCCATCGGAAATGTACGTTCTCTGTACCTGCTGCCCGCTAGCCCAAAACCTTCACGTATCTCAGACTCTATGCCTCTTTCACCCTTGCATCCGATGTACCACTTTTTTTGCCTATACCCTCTCTGTGCTTTGACCCTTTAACAGTCTAGGCCTGCCCATGGGTCCTGTTGATGAAGTTATACTCTGTTTAGGGTACGTTGTTGAACGTTAGAATCGAAGAAACGTGTACTTTTTTATTTGTGATCAATCTCAAGTTTAAGGCTCAAAATACGATTACTTCTTGTTTGACTTTAAATGTCTTTCACAAACAGAAGAATTTTGGGATTGTTTCGTTTTATTAATTTTTAGGTCAAGCATTGATAAATAGCCAGAGTGAGTCAGATTGGATATCAGGTGAATAGTAAAGCCGAGTATGAGGTGATTGTAGATGAAAGAACAAAGTGAGGATGAAGTATAAAAATCGAGTTTGAAATAAATAGAATTATTTACTGTGCTGTACCACTGGTCCTGACACACTCTGTCTACCTATATCTTGAACTTCAATTCTGAACAGCATAATTGATGATCAAAAATTCTTCCAACCATCTGCAGAACGTCTCTTTACATTGAGTCTCACTGAAAAATAGATCCCCGATCTGTTAAAGGGTTAAATCGCAACGTCTTTATCCTGAAAAAGAACTTAAAAATCGATTTCTATGGTCCCTTTAGAGCATCGACAGGGGTCGAGTCATCGTTCGATTCGATCGTACTTAGTTTCTCGATAATCGGAAAGTCCTACGTGGATCGATGAAGCTCCTATAGCGTCTTAACGAAACATCGTCGCGATCAAAATTTCTGTTCAGCGTTACTTGCGACTGCTCAGGATTTCAACCGCGCTCGAATACTCGTTGCGATACACGTTGAAGAATCGGATCTGGTAGAATCAGTTCCGGTGAACCGGAAAATGAAATTCCGCGGTCGATTCACGTAAACCGCAACCGCTGAAGGCCCGATCGCAATCGAAAGCCCGATATTCGAGTGTGGACGTAATTCTGAGCGGATTCGATAGTTCCGCGAGACCCTTCAGCCCTCAATTACCTCTCCAATAAGAATGAACCTCGATGAAGCGACGGAGCCTTGCTTAAAATGTTTGATAATTGCCGCGGAACGGTCCATTGTGTCCGGAAACAAAACTAGAATCAAAGGCCGAAGTGACGCGTTAAAACGCATTCGAACAAGCACTCTGCCGCGAAATTTCACCTGGCATCTACGGGTAGCCAACTTCCGAGATCGCTTCTGAAGAATGTCTGGATAGAACTCGACGAGCGGCGACGTTGAAACGAAGTTGAGTCAGAGTTATGAAGACATTTTAAGCAGGGAGCGATGAAGGACGGTGGCCTTATTCATCATTGTACTTTGTGTACGGTTATGTTCTAGCCTTCCTCGCGACCACCGCTCCCCCCCATCGCCCTCTTCATCACGCCAAACCCTCAACCACCACAACCACAAACACCACCACCACCACCACCGCAACTACCACAGTAAAACCCTCGATAAAGCATTCGGTTCATACGAGTGTCCATCACCCACCTGCGTCGAGCGCTGCCGCTGCGGCCAGGCCGGACCGTGTTAAAGATATAAGCCGTGGCCAAGGTCAGAACGAAGGTCAGCCGAAAACGGCCCGCGACGATGCAGCTGCGGCTGCGGCCGCCGCCGATCCATCCAAATCATCCTCCGATAGTCGATACCCGTCAAATCGAGCCGCTACCGCCGTACAACCTAGTAAGTAGCATGCTCTGTGCCGTCAGGCCTCTCTCAGTTTGCTATTCTCTCTCGACCAATCACACCTGTACACGACTCTCTGTGTACGTTCTACGTGCGAGTTTCTAGGGAACGTACTTGATCGGTGCGTTTGGTGGCGTTTTATACAAGGAAAAACCTGCTTCTTTCGATATTCGGGTCAACCGGTTCGAGATAGAGTCCAGAGCTAATATATAGTAGGCTGAAGGTCACTCAAAATACAGTTCGAACTTTTGAACCTGCGTGCAAAAAGGAAGTCTCCGTAGCAACCTGTTAGAATAGGGTAGATTAATTTTATAGGAAATTTAACATTAAACATCTCGTTAACTAAAAAACGTTTATGCTTAATGTATCAACTCGCGTTACACCGATAGACCTCTCCTTGCAAGAGGAAGACATGTCATGTTTACGCAGGATTTTTATAGAAATGGAATATCAAATAGAGAAATGTATTACAATGCAAATATTTTAAATTATACACCCATTAGAGCAGAAAAGGAACAACTTGAATGAAAAGCATGTAGTTACTGCTGTCGAATTAGCCGAGTTTCCCCTATAAAGACCCTGACGTCAGGGTGCAAAATACATTTTTTAAAGAAAATATTGTAAAATTTCTCAAATACTACGAATTATGATGATATGAATTTTTGTGTTAATAAGTGTTCACACTAGGAAATAAATAACTAAATAAATACTGAAATTTAGACTCTGGAAATATCTATAAGAGGAGTAGAATACGATTCTAAACTTGGACTACCTATTTCTGAAATATCCTGCATTGTAATCCTCTTTCCCTGAAAGGAGCTCTTTTCCAAATCATAGCTATATTTTCACCTTCCAGCCAAGAAACTAAAATAAACCATACGCAACCGTGTAAAGAAAAAGAAGCAGGTTTCTCTAATAAATTCGTCACACGGCACGCCTATTGAGGATGCTCCCAAAAAGATCACCCATCCACCTGACTGTACACAAACATCTAGCGCTTGTCGTGCTTCGTTGTTGTGTATCTATCTCTCTGTCTCTTCCTTCTTTGCATTCGTTCTCCCGTGTCTGAACAAATTCTTATACTCTCTCTATGTATACATATATGTTGTATCACACTCTGCATATTTCTGTACGTCTCTGTATCTCTCTGTCTGTCGCTGTGCGTCTGTGTCTCTTCGTGTCTCTTTCAGAACGACGCCGATGACGGCGTCTGGCTAATCCGCGGAACCACGCGATACGTTTATTTCGCACGACCATTTCTCTCGCAATTCAGACCAGTTCGCGTCTGTAGAACCGATCCCTTCGCCGTTTCCCGTGGAACGCTGAAAACGCGGCTTCACGAGACACTCGAGTAGAACCCTGAAGAGACGGTGATCAAGGCTCGAGAGGGTCGAGAACCCAACTCTGAAACGTTCAGAAACTGCGATGAAAACTCGTGATCACCGTGAAATATGGACAAATACATATACCACGCTATTTGATAAGCTTCGCCTCGCTTCCGTGCTGATATACAGGGCGTTCCATTTAAATAGATCCATTCGAATTGCTTGGAAACTGTTAGTGACATCGAAAAATATTTTAGGCAAAAGTCGAATGATTTCGAGGAGAATATAATGTGGTGTCAATAGTTCTTTCGCCTTTGTTTTTTTAAATAGAACTATATATTTTTATGTACAATCATCGATGCAGCTCTTCATACTCTGTGAAACAGTATTAAGGTGCT
The DNA here is from genome assembly GCA_916610135.2 of Macropis europaea. NCBI lineage: Eukaryota > Metazoa > Arthropoda > Insecta > Hymenoptera > Melittidae > Macropis > Macropis europaea. Next base: position 9,257,459 of record OU744350.1, on the reverse strand, counting down.
GGTGCCGAAAACCATTAGTTTGGTAAATGTTTTAATTTTAATTCTGTAAAACACTATTCGTCCCTTCAGATGCAGCAATATTTGGATTAAAATGTTTACTAACTAACAGTTGTTCAGCAAAAACACCCTAACATTCTTCCATAGAGAAGAAAAAGCTGCATTATAAAAATTTATGCACAAAACTGAAACCAAAATATTTCCTAAATTAACATTTTTTCGACACAAATACTCAAACACATTTTTATAGAGACTGAAAAGCTGTTTCGGTTATTACAATAAAAAATATAATAATTCCATTTAAAAAAACGAAGACGACCTTCACATCGCCACACTTTCACCCCTAAAGGAACCATTGAACTCACGCTGTATTCCCTTCGAAGTCTCCAATTTTTATCTAAAATATTTTTCGACATCACCAGTAGTTTCAAGTAACAATGCATTCAAATAAGACACCATACATATCGTTCACCATTATTTATCCACCGATGAAATATAAACAACGACAGCACGCGAGTCCTCGTAGCTCGAGGCTCTTCCTCGCCACGAAGAGGAGAAACGAGAGGGATTATTCGCTGTTCCGTCGACATACGATCGAGTAAACCGTCTCTGCGGTAGATAGAGAACAATACCAGCTATGTTTCGAGCCCTTTGTCAACCTGTTGCTCGCCCATTTACACGCATCACCGTCACACGACACAGGATCCGACGCGTTTCTACCTCTAACCACCTTGTCTCTCTCTCTGTTTCTCTGTAACTCTCTGTCTCTCTATCTCTGTCTCTCTGTGTTGTGTACTGTTGTATTTGTGCGTGTTTTCCTGCATTCTCGGTACGCTAGTGTACTTTTATGGGATGCTGTGTTTGCCCTTTTCGTAGACCATCGAGATCGCCGCGACCAGATCGCCGGCTTTTCGATCCATGCGCTCGATGACTCGTTTGTATTCGCGTGGAAAAGGCCGATACGCATGCTACCGTGTGTGTCAGCCTGATTACATTCGATGATACGGATGCATTTTTTAAATAGAGCCCCTCAACCATGACTATTCTGATATACTCGAAAGAATTAGAGGATTTCCGAAGGGTTTGGGGCGATTTAACGAATATCAGACATGGAGAAATGGTAGTTCTGAAGCTACCTAAAACTGTAAATCGGTTAAACGGCTATAGCAGTTGATGTTAAGTTATAGATAAAAATATTTGAATTTAGCCCAATTTACAATTTTAGGTGATAGAATAAGAATAAAGAAAACCACATGCTCTATAGGAATACAAACATTTTCGATGAACTCATTTCTGTAGGAGTTTTTAAAATAAAGACGACACAGTGAAGTATAAAGTCAAACAATCATGTAGAACTTTTTGGTGGTTGTGAAACCAGATTTCTCTAAGCTAATATTATGTTTCAGATTTTTGGAATTTTTATACATGCCTTTCTTAAACTGTTGCGGGTACCACCGCTGAGATTAACGTCGCAAGTAAATGTGTCACAAAAATGCTTAAAATTCATCAAATAAATACTATAGAACAATAATAGAAAAATAAAATCTAACTACTCCTAAGTGACTTACAGACTACTATTTACCTACAACCCTCGTCCATAAGTCATGGGTCACCTTGCTATTTCTGAATAAACCTGGATTACGATATAGTAAACTTGGTTACTTGTTTCGATATGAACGGTTCTTTTAAAAATATTTATATTTACACAACATATTTTTAATAATGTGGTTAGTATTCTGTTATAATTAATATAAAAAGAAACTGAAATAATTACAGTACGGTTCAAGATCAGTTTTTCAATACGTTAAATTTGGGCGATATTTGTTTCGATTTTGTTATCTGTAGACATATTTGCAGCGATTCTGGACAGAAATCCAAGAAGAAACACCAGAAAAAATGACCGCAAGACTACCAAGGCTATTTCGAGTTATCATCTCGAAAGGGGGAGCATAAATTAGTGAGCAAATTTTAAACCTGATATATATGATTTTCAATATATTTTAACATGTAGAAATTGTATTCAGTGTAAATAATCTGTAAATAATCGTTTGATTGAATATAGTGTGTGTTTGATAATTTTATTTTAAACGTAATTCTGAAATTAATAAGTGTCCCATGACTTATGAACGGGAGTGTAAGTACAACGCAAGGGTAGTTTAGATTTTGAACGGTTCTTTGGAGGATTAGTTTAAACCTCAGTAACTGTTGCTTCTTGTGCCCTTTTTGCCTTGTTAAGAACATTCAGCTCAGTGTTACAGTTCAATTGATTGTTATTATCAATGCAATCATCGTGATTGCACAGAAGAGGCTTCGAGTTCCCCTTTCTTCTAGTGTGATAAATGATTGGAGTTTCCTAGGTAGCAACGTCGTTCACAAACCCTCTACTTGTTTCAAGAAATATGATGGAACAGTCATGAATCGATGGGCGTCTAAAAACTTCAGACTTCTTTTTTGAGAATAAATTAAAATCAGCAATTATAGACAAGCGTTTTGAGAAAGAGGTCGATGCATCGAGTGCAAGCTTCCCCGGGGGTGGGTGATGACGCAGAGCGGTGTGCATGTCGTCGCTAAAGGTCGAATGAAACGTTCCAGTGACAGCGGAGCCTCAGGTGAACGGGGACGTGACAGGGGGCGAATCCAGCGTCGCGTCGACGCCGCCGTCGCAGACGCAACCACCTCCGTCGGCTACCGCCGTAAGCCCGTGGATCGACGACGAGCCGGTGGTGAAAAGCCCGCCGGAACCCACCAGGGTAAAGTCGCCCGAACAAATGATCATGCGGTCCCCGGAGCCCGTCAATTGGACCGTACCCCTGGACACCGGGAAAACGTTCACTGTCACGCAAAACGTTAGAGAAGGTAGCCAGTGTCTTCAAAAGTAATGCTTTGAGTTTGTTCCTCGCAGACCTGGGCACATTTCAAATAACATTATCTGAAATATTACTTCAAGTAATCTATTATTTTATTTGATAATTATTTCCTTTTTGAAATACAATTGCATAATTTTATTTCAAGAAATAATTTTGAAAATAATCATTTTGTATCTAAGATAATAAAATAATGAAATACTCATTCAATAGCTCAACTGATGTACTTCAATCGTATCGCGTTTACTTTTCTGACATTGTGGTTTTATGCTTGGTGTGTTCATATTCAATTGACAGTCTTCTGTTTATACGATACAATGTTACAACTTTTGTTTGAGGAACATCAACCACTTACAGTCTTCGAAAGGCATTTTCCTGAAGAATAACAGCCCTCTTTCGTCTTCCGCACCAGTGGAACGATTATTTTCTTTCGCAACTATATTATATGGTCCCAGACAACAATCTCTTACTGATGAGTTTTTTAAGATAGAGTTTTACTTACGACAATAGCAAATAGTCGTAAAAATTTCTTGAAATAAAGTCTTTCAATTGAATTATTCTGATAATTATTTCTTTTGCCAAATTTCAAATTACGAAATAATGAAAACATTTATTATTTGAAGTTGCTATTATTTCAAATAAATCGATATTCTCTGTATTTTCAACTAACAGTATTGAAAATAACGGATTGAAATATTATTTCAAATAGCTATTTCTTATTTTCATTTCAAATCAAATTTGCCCAGATCTGGTTCCTCGTGCTACACAGGGTGTCGCGTTTAACAGTATGACCTAAAATGTTTCCTCTGATTTAATCTTCAGAAGGCAGATTCAAGTTTGTAGAAGTGAAACAGCGGACACAGGGGTTTTATTATACTTCACAGAATTCAAAGATTAGTAAACTCTCATAATCGATCAAATCGAAGTGGTACCCCTTCTCATGTACCTCTGAATAAAATGAGTATGTTTAGAAAACATTGAATCAATTGTGTAAGTCACAATTGGGGAAACATTTCAAGTGATAACAATGTTCAGAACACCCTGTATGGTAAGGCTTAAAAATTTCAGGATCAAAAAATGTTTGTATCGTGTACTGAGTAGCGTTTTCTTTGGTTTGACTTTGAAGAGCCCCTGACGCGTCCGCATAGTGAGGCAAAAACGTGGGCACCTTCTTCGGTTCCATCAGCGCCGCAATCAGCGCCACCCGAACTCGCGGCCCAGCACAAGTCACAGCACTCTCAGCATTCCGGTTACAAATCACCAGAAAGCGAAAGCGTTTCTATCGGTAGCTTCACTGGTTTAAACGGACATAAGGACATGGACTCGGAGAGAGATAGCCCGTTTCCCACGAGCGCCCAAGGTACCAGCACACCCACACAGGATGAAAAGGTAATCATTCACTTCTATACTGTACCAGAATATGACATCCAAAAGTACCAAACATCCATTTTTCAATATTTCAGTTCATTTAAGCGATATTGACTTATAACACTTCATGTAGCTCACCCTGCATGTGATAATGCAACTCTACTATATAATAATTGGAAAACATTAGCCAGAGTAAAAGCTAATGAACTATAAACTACTAAACTAAAGGACAATGTAACATAAAACGAACAATTCCAGGAACCAAGCGGTACCGAGGAAGACTCGAAAGACCAACAAAGAGGCGAGCCATCGATAAAGCCGGTGGCAGGGACGAATCTACGATGCCTAGAGGATCCAGGGTTCGATTTCGACAGGAAGAAAGAGGGTGGTCAGCCAACGACTACAGCGACGATGACGACACCGTCATCGTCTGCTCCTCAGCCGGGTTACCGTATCCTGGAGGCGGAATCGCCTCAGGGCGGGGGTGTAGGCGGGGTGGTTAGCAGCAGCGGGGGTGGTTACCACGTGTTGGAGGCGCCTACGGTTGTTCCAGGCACGGCGCAGCGTTCAGCGGCCAGCGAGGTGCTGGAGAAGGCGCGAAATCGCTTCGATAAGTTCTGGGGAAAGGGTTCGGAGAATTAAAACGTTGAAACGAGGTCTGCCACGCGTCCTCGTTGCCTAGAGGAGATTCGAATCAATTTAGGGTAGAGTGGAAAGGGAGATGAACGATCCGAAGAGGTTCCTGAAGCGAAAGGGAACGTCCTTTCGTGGTTCGTCTGCTCGTCCCACCCGATTACGTTCTTTCGTCTCGCAGGTTCCTTCGCGTCTTACCCATCACGTGTTGAACTCTTCGACGATGAAGAACAACGGGAAGAGATCGCTCGTAGGGTTTTCAGGGGGTCATCGAGCGAGCTTCGAGCTCTGAGAGGAAAATATTCTAGTCCATTTCGAGTGGCCAGGGACCCCGCGACCCGGGCCACGTCGTTATAAACGCTTTGAGGCGACGAAGAAGAGGGAGACACATGATTCGTAAGGCGATCGAGGATCACGACGACGGTGCGTGCAGGCAACGCGTCGGTCTCGTTGAAACTCGAGGAATGATTCGAAGGATGCAATCTGACACACATGAACATAGGCACACGTACACGAACATACACAGACAGAGATATGATTTTGAAAATGAAACTGGAAGAGCTTCGACCAAACGCGATCTCCGGTCGAAATTCTATGAAACGACGAATGAGATTTAACGCAGGAACACACGTACACTGAAAGACACATACACACACGACAGATAGGATGACACGCACCTAGACGAACACAGGCGAGTCAGTAAGTTTCTAGGATATTAAAGTGATCTCGAGGGATCCGCCGTAGTTAAGCCCGAATTCTTTTTCCATTGACGAAAGGTGAGAAGAGAGGAAGAATCGAAGTAAACAAGGTACGGCTTGTCGCTATAAATAAAGAGGGAAGGACAAATAGCCTTCAGCCGCTTCGTGCGTTTTATATAAGTCTATATTACGGGAAAAAAATACAATTATACACGTGTACGTATGTATACACTATGGGGTGTCACCCGATGTCCGGTACCGCGAGGATTTCGCGCACCCGCCGTTCCACGAGCTCTGAAAATTCGTGGATGCGCGTGATCGAGCAGGTACCGACGAGGAGATTAGCTTTCCTCCGAGAGCAAAGTTCGCCGGCCCAGAAATTCAGATTCACTCCGTTTCCGATAGAAAAACGTCGACCGTTCCCACAGACACTCTGGAGAATCATCGTGAACGACCTACGACCGATGCGGTCGCGCGTTTCATCCGAGTTCGAGAACGAACGATCGATTGATTCACAGTGACCCATGCTCTGCCAGTTCCTACCCGCTCCGGTTTCCCTCGATTTTTCGGCTGTTTTTTGGAACACGGAAGCGCTGCAGAGGGTTCTGGGGACGGTCGAACGGCAACTTCCCGAAACCACGGCAAACCAAAAACACCACCAGAGCGGAACGAACTACTGTAGTGAGGCGTAGTGTCTTTTTTTCATACGCGAACAGACTCTCCTCCGGGTCACGAGACCCGGGGGACATTGAAATCGAGGACGAAAAGGGAAACGAGGGGTCCAGAGAGGTCGTCAGAGGATCTCTGTGCCCTGGACACACGGACTCGACCCGTTCGGTTCGAGTTCCGCGCTTTCGCGTCGCTTAATTAGGGTGGACGATGCGTTCGGTTGGCCCGGATGGTCACGGATGATCGTTATGGGACTGACACGAAGGAAGGATTCGACGCTACCTTCCCGTTGCACGCTACATTCCGTCTGATTTGTTATACGAGAAACTCATTCGTACGTTCCTCTTTCGAGCAACAAGAGAGAAGGTTGGCGCTCGAGGCTCCGCGAGGATCCTCCTATCCGACCGTCGATGCATCGAAGAGAATTGCTCCCTTTTAAATTGGACTGTTTACTGCGGGACACCCTGTATACAGAATGTGAAGCTGAATTATAGATGAACTTTTTATAGACTGCTGGAGCTCATTGAAGGAAGCAACAAATTCTTTGCTTCTGAAATATTCTGATGTTTAAGTTGCTAGTCAATTTATAAACAGCACTTGCAGTGTACTTTTCACAGCAAATGCAGAAAATCATGGACATTCGTTTGAATGTACATTTTCGTAGAAATTTTAATACACGCAGTGTTTCTTTCATTTTCTGACAAGCGACCATTGTCGAAATTCCACAGAGAAAAGTCCAAAGAATTCAAGTCTGATGATCTGAACGACCATGCCATGGGTCCACAACCTATTCACTTATTGCTGAACTTTACAAATTTTAATATTAATATCACAATGTATTCATACCTTATTTATACTCACTCCAACAAAATAATATTTCAGTAAGTTCTATCAGTCTCTGAAGTCTGCATCCGTAATTCTGCAACAGCCTGTATATAGATTCAAAGAAAATATATTTCACGAATAGATCTTGCAAGTCGATATCCTTATGCAGACCAAATAATACAATATTTAGTCTAATAATTTCAGAACTAAAGTAGTACAATTTGGGAATACCCTAAACAAAAGACAATTCTCCATGAAAGGACATGTTCAGAATGTACAATCAAACTGTTCCACTTGAACCTTTGATTTTAAGAATTAGACGGAGTGCCCTTACTTTCGATAGAGAATTTTGAAAGAAAACATTGAAGCTTGAAACTCGACTCGCTGCCAGAGAAAATGAAACAAGGTAGTCCAAGGCGTGAGAAGAAATTTTGCCAGAAAGATTCGACGAAGCCGAGGATAGGAGGTCCTCGCTTCCAGCCTCGAGGACGATGGAAGGACTTGGAAAGAGAACGAAACCGATCAAGCGACGGAGCTTTTCTCTCTTTCACGCGCATTTGGTACACCACACTCCATCCAGATCCACGTCCAAAGAGTCAACCAACCGTAGTGAAGCAGTATAACGATTACGATTAATGATAACGATTACTCTAATAAATAAAAAGAAACCGCTAAGAAAAAATGAACAAAAAAAAAGAGAAAATGAGAGCAGAAGCGAACGACTGACTCGAGGGACTCGATGAAACTAGAATTCAGAATGTCGACGAGTAATTGTCGCTAAATTTTTCTTTTTGAAAACCGTTGGTGGATCGTCCGACACGGTAGACGATCGATGACGATAACTCTCGAGACATTGAAACCTCATTGAGATTTCTAAAAATCATTGATTTCTGACGTCTGCCTGCTCTTTTCTGCGAATCGAAATATTTCGTCGAGTGGCCTAGTTCTTCTTTTTATTACGATCATAAAGATCAATTCTGAGTCTCGACGGTCATCGATATCGATCACGCTATTCACAAGGACGATCCGAGATCGTTCGATTAGACAGGACTGGCTGTATCCCGAGCTTTCTTCTTTTTATTTTTCTACGAAATAACGTCACTCTACATGATTCTTTCCTTGATTCCTCCCCCTCCCACCCCCTACATCGTGTTTAGAATCGTGATGTTAGCTGTGCTTACACCGATCTGTTTAATTGTCACGTACGAAACGAACGATATGGTGAGGTGTGCGGTGATTCAAAAAGAATTCGTAGCTTTCGTTCGGTGTATAGTTATATTATTCGATGCAGTGGCGGATCTGTGCGCGAACGATTCGTGAGAATCCTAATAACGATTCTAAAAATCATCAAAATTCTAAGAAGTCATTTTTGGAGGTCCACAAAATATCTTCTTCACTTCGAAGATGCATAATTTTCTATTTCACTGAATATATGTTATCTGTAGAACATTCTGAGTACAAAGGATATTTTAACCCTTGGAGTGCTGAATACTTCAGAGCCAAACATTTTCTATGGTTGGAATACTTGTCATACGGCTACCACATTGTGTTTTAGACTTTCTTAATTCGAAAACAAACTCGAGGAAAAGTCAATGGAAACTCGAGCATAGATTTTACAATGAGAATTATAGAATCATAATAGCACATATTTGGCTGAAAGATGGACGATTTTGTGTCGAAAGTATCAGGTCATCCCATAAGTAACGTCGTTTTTGAATGTCACATCAAGCGTAAATAATTATCTAACATTCCACAATGTGCATTAAACGTGAATAAAATGTTCATACTTATTTAAAGTACGTTTTATAAAATAGAGAACGACGTTACTTATGACACGACCTGACACTTTTGGAAGACGCATATACATACGTGTCCACAGCACTCAGAGGGTTAACATTTGTCATTCGTTGAACGTTCTACATCCATCGTCTATCTTTCAAACGTTCATCGAGATCCGCCTGTGCCTCGACAATGCAACTTTGCGGCCATCAGACCGATGGCCATCATTCACGCTTATCGAGAACGATAACAAAAGGCTGTTTGTAACGCGTTCGCGTCGAACGCGGTCCATTGTGATAGCTGTTGAATTATTCCATTCTACCGTCGCGGCACGAGGAGCAAACGAATGGAACTCGAAGAGCTGGCGACGAGATTGCGTCGCTGAATTGCTCGTGAATTAACCCTTTGACTGCAGGCGGTTTCCAAACTAGACGAACGCTGCGTGCGGCCGAGCTGCGGCAGCACACGGCGAGCCGTTGCATCAAACGCCCATGGGCGTCGACAGCACACGGCGAACCACCCTGTCAAGCCGATAGCAGTCAACGGGTTAATTTCGGTTCGCTTTGAACAGTGGCGGTACAATGAGCGCTCGTCGAGATCTCACGCCATCTATTACCGTCGCTCTGTTATTATATTATAATTGTGATAATCGTAGCGTAATTTACTTGTTGAAAATGAGCGCAAGATCCTCGTGAATACGGTGCACCTTGCAACGCCACTGTTCACACGTTCGAACGATTCCTTGTTGCGGTTCTCGACCGTGAGAGTGGCAGAGAAACGAAAAGCCGAGGAGGAAGTTGAACAGCTTGGTGTAAGCAGAACGAAGTAGGAAGCGGAAACGTTCTTGAACATTGGACCGCGTAGCCGCTTTACATGTCGGAGATGCACCTCGCAGAAGCTTACACTGCCCATCCGAATTTAGAAGCCGACTTGTCCTGTGATTTCCAGAACGTTACACCATGCGTGGGGGGCTCTCTTCAGGGTGACGCACCTGAAACAGCCCACCTGAATGACTCTGTCGTGTTTGATAATACAGAAAAATACCTGAGATCAAAGTTTCTTGATTTCGGGGGTGTTACTCCTCGATGAGACTTCGTTTCTCAGGGAAACGTCGGTTGGAAGTTGGATGGACAAGGACACTTCAAGGTCACAGGCTTTGCTATCGCACGATAGAGTGATTTCAAACTTATACACTGACCTTTGGAAGGTATTTGAAGTGACCCTGATTGAATATGGAGAATATTGCATTTTCAACTTCTGTGTCACAGATCCGGCCCCTGTTTCTTAACAATGGTTATTGTATTAATCATCACGTTGATACTTCTGTTTATAAATATGGATGAATACGAGCACGTGACGTGATTCAATGTCCATTTGCATCAGTCGGCAATGCAATCAGTACCTAAAGAAAATGAAAAGAAAAGGATATAGTCAGCCAGAATTATAATAACTGTATTTCATCATGGGTGACACACAGTCCTAGATCACTATTTCCGTCTCAAACGCTCTATCGTGAGGTAGGTGAATATACCATTCCATTCAATAAATTCTGATAACCTTGGAATGCCTTTGGCCTTGACTTGCAACCGAAACAGCCCGTTGAAACGAAGCTACTTTTATTATACGCATTTTTCGGTCTGCAAAAATTTCTTCGGGTGGTCCGTTTCGAGGGTCTCGGCGTGTGTGATCGATCACCTCGGCTCGATACGCGAGAAAATCGCGGAACACCGTGATAGGAGATTCAGCGAGTAGCATGGTAGCGACCGCCGTCACTCGGCGAAGACTGTTCCTGTCACACGGAGAAACGTCGAAGACGAAGACGACGGAGAACGTACGGCGGAACCCCTATCGTTGCGAGCCATCCTCGAGGAAGGGTCGTTCGAACGACGAAACGTTCCAAAATGGAAGTTCCAAACGGTGGGGGTTCCAGTGTTTGAAAATGAAAATTCTAAACGGCACGAGTGGCTCGTTTATTTTGTATCGTGTGTCGATGGGCTCGGAGCGAGTCACGTCGAATTTCCCGCTTTGTTTCTCGCCGTTACTTTTATTTCGTCTCCACGAGATTTTCGCCGTTCAGAGGAGATCTCGTGATGTTAGAGTGCCCTTTCGCCTAGTCCCTAGGCGAAGCTCAAACGCGTTTCTGTAATTACGTAAGTATAGAGACGTACGGAAAAAACGACTTGGAGGTTTTTGAATGACTCGAAACCTCTTCGAGGAGTCTTGACACGTTGAGTGGCCTTGGGAGTCGAATTTAATTCAATGGGTCAACTGCTAATTTTCTATACAATTTTTAGCACCAGTAACGTTGGAATAATAATACGATATAATTTGTTGCGTCTGGCTGTAGCAGAGAAACGATCGACCGTTCAAGGTCACTTCTTCGATGATAAATTGTAATAGATTCAAGTAATCACGTGTATGACATTCCATGTGCTTGTTGGTGTGTTAAAGTTAAATTTAAGTAATCGAGTGTGGCCTTGAACGGTCAATATTAGTCGAGTATACTGCTACAGCAGTTTCCGCTGTGGCGTTCAACGTGTTAACCGATTTTCTTCTGAACGAAGCATTAAATTTCTTCTTCATGAACCATCCAACCGTTTTGCACGTACAAGTTAGACACACGTTCGATTATTGATCTCCTGTTGAGAAGAGAAGTCGCAAGACCATCGACGAACGGGCCTTAAGGAACGGCAGATCCGAGAAAAAAACGTGCTGGCCACGTTTCTAACGCGCGTTTACTTCTTAAACTAATCGAGAATTGTGGAGGATCGATGAGAACTCGGGGAATAACGTAGAAAGATCGTTTTCTTTTTTCTACGATTCAGGGAAGTCGAAGGACGAAGGAACTAAGGTGGAAACTCTGACACCAGCGATCACGATGACGGAGAGCAATTTGGATCGATGATTTTCCGGTGAACGCTTGAAAAACATTTCTTCTTTCTCCTTTTCGTTTTCTTCAGTTGTGATTCATTCGAAAAAATTCGCCGTGAAACGTGCTCGCGACAGGAACACGTGAATCCGGACACCGGAAAAAGAGACTGCTTTCATTAGTTTCATCCAACCGGAAGACAATCGACATGGGAATCGTTTTAATTTTTCTTTCTTTCTCGTTTAAATAAAAATTGATAGATCGATAATCTAACACGCGAGGGACTTATTGTTCGGGGTTTCGCCTGTATTCACGCCTCAGTCTTTATGCCTACTTATACATAGATAGGTCGTATTGTATTAAAAACGCGACGATTATATACAAAGTATATATATATATATATATACAAATATATCTATATACATTATATAATATATATATATATTACGAGTGGACGAAAAGAAGCTGATGTTTGAAACAACGATGGTAAACATAAACGAAAAAAAAAAGGGAAGATTAGGGGGTGGATCGAGAAGCTGTTACATCGGAATAAGGGAATCACGCGTGATACAACGAATTGTAACGTAAATTGTACACTGGAGTCCTTTACACAAGCTTTATTTCTTTTCGTAAAAATCCTGCCATCCGGTTTCAACCGTTCATTATCAATGTTTACAACATTTCAACCAGAAACTGTGGAAATCTGAGTATTAAAATAAAATATGAAGAAGAAACACGACTCCAGAGTATAGTTTTCTAGAGTAAACGGTTGAAGAATAATTGGAAGGCGTTGTGAAAAGTGTGTCGATCGATCAGGTGGCCAAGCTTTCTCGTGTTTTGCGAAACGGGTCGACGTTGAAGAAGATCGAACGAGCAGTGAAAGATCGAAGGAACGAAGACTTCTTTTCAAGAGTCTTTTCGTTACCTGTTTGTCGCGCGTTTTTTCCGCGTTATCAGCCCGGTGGTCCGCGATATCTCGAAGCGTTTGCCGTAAATCGTGGACCCTGTCCTCGACAGAAAGTCGAGATCCAGATCGAATTACTGCCAGTTCGTACTACGGTCCAGCAGTCGAGATGCGAGAGCTTTTACGGTGTCACTTTTATCGCAAACGATTCGATCGATTTTCAACACGGCTGGAAATTTCAGGAAACCGACTTCTTCTTTCGCGACAAACCAAAAAAAAAAAAGAAAAGAAAAATAAAACTTGTTTCTCTTTTTTTTTTCTTTTTCTCCCCTGCCGCGCTCGATGTGCACACTTCCGGCGGCGACGACGATATAAAATTAACAAACGAACACGAATAGGAGGCTGATGAACTTGACGCGTTCGGGATATGTGTTTTAGAAGTTAAAAAATAAAAAATACGGCGAGCGTAAAAAACGTAAGCATTACGTAACACTACGGTACTTTTGCGCATCCCCTTCTCGTCCAACAAGTTGCGTTTTTACTCTCCGATTGCATCGTAGAGGAGGATCATTTATTACAATAATTGCAGATTATTATGGCTATATATATATTATATATATAAATATATATTATATATTAGAAATTGAAATACTCGTAATAAAGAACACGCCGACGCTTCCTGTGACATCCTGGACTCTTTTCATTCATCCTAAGTCTTTCTCCCTTCGTTGTACTATCAATTAATTTTCTAAACTATTGCAGTGATACACCTAGACTTGTTAGAATGATCAACTCTTTGTTCTTTAAGCATTGCCATAATTTATTATTTGTACAGACTGACTGAGTGAAAAAGGAATATATACAATGGTTGAGCAACAGCTCTTATTCTAATCCAATAGTTAAGAGCCAAGGAGAAATTGTTCTTACAAAATATACATTAATAAACAGGTCCATCGTCCAAGTTATCGTCCTCCTCGTCGTAACCTTCTCCATTATCAAAGTAATTGTTAGCATAATCCGTTCCTTCGTCCATCTCCTCGTCTATCTCTTCTTCTTCATCTTCAATATGTTCATCATCTTTCTCCTCCGTTTCCTCTTCTTCTTTCTCTTCCTCCTCCGCATCGCTCTGCTGAGAACTCTCCTTCTTCTCTAACTCCTTCAACTTTGTCTCTACATCCACGTTCTTTTGTTTCTTCTTAGGCTCTGTCACCGTTTTTCCTTTACGTTTCTTTGGCCGAGGCTTCAGTTCCGCCGGCATTCTGGTCCAGTCGTACCTGATTTCGTAACTGGTCTTGTCTGTTATTAGATCCTGATACCTATCCGAGTATCTGTCAATGTCTTTCTTAATCGCTACAGGCAGAACATTGTTGGGTGACTCCCTCATGTATTCTGCGAACTCCCTTTTAAGCTCCAGCAAGTAACTCATCTCTGTTGTAATGGTTAGAGGCAAGGGTTTATACTCCAGAGGAGGATACTTTGGTGGAGGCTGTAAGACAGGTGGCGGCAGAGCTTCTCCTTTAGAAAAACCCAACTGCTCCGTGCTGATCGACATGGACGGTTTGCCCCTTCCTCTGCCACGTCCTCCCATTGTGATTATTGTCTCTGTGTTCCGACTTTGGTAGACTAATAAAATAGAATATTTGTAACTATTCACAAATACATCTAAATTAGACTTCTGAAGGTTATCTCTATGATACACTACACATGTGAACTTTTACTTAACCTTTTAGCTACAGCGGCAATGTAAATTGCATCAATAAAATTATTAAATTATTAATATGGAGTATAAGTAATGTACACAGTTTTCAAAAAACAAGTGAGCCTCTATAGTGGCATATTGATCAAAAAGAAGACTCAGCGGTAAGCCACTATAGTGGCATACCGTGCAAAAAGGTGACACATACAGAAGCCACTATAGTAGCGTACAATAGCTAAAAAGTTAAACAGTAAAGATTGTTCAAACAGTGAAAAGAAAATAACTTTGAAGAGTCCAACCTGAATGCGATCTTTACTCCAAAGCTTAGGAACAAGAATACTGTTTGCAGAGGCAAATAAATTTACCTTAAACCTTCTGTGCTACAAGCTCTTTCTCCTCGCTATTAACGAGCTCCTCCTGTTTAGCTGCGAATGCTTCCTTGTCATAAATTACTTTAATAACCAAGGAACAGGAAGGACATGTGGCCTCTTCATCACCAGCAGCTAGCTCTGCTTTAGAGATTTGAAACTGATCGCCGCAGGGACATGGATAATAGTATATCTCCTCGTCCTCGTCATACTCGAAATCTTCGATTTCTACTTCATCGTGATACACGGACATAATTTTCAATCTGTCACCGATACCGCAGTTTTCCGACTTTATGGTTACAGACAGGTTAGAAACGCATGGTCTCGCGGTGACCATAACAAACGCAATGAGCATGACGTTAATAGATGGCAAACGCGAAGAGATAAAAAGACCTACACTTTTGAAAATTCATACGAACTCGTGTTTTGTGTCAATAAATCAATTTGATTTCTAGCTAATAAACTTATTGAATTCTGTGTTAGCTTATAGTGTTATAGTATGTCCTCAATTATCCTAATTATAATTAACAATTAGTTGTAATCATGTTTCGTATAAATATTCGCAACGCTTGTTTCAGTTCATAAATGCATCGCCAGATTGCGCCAGTGAGAAATCACCTGTGCCACCTTCTGCCAGGATCTGGAACTAAACAACGACTTGGCGCTCGGAGCGCCTAGGCGGATTTTTCTGCAAATAATCGGGTCTCTTTCGTTAGATGGCGCCACTTCGAATTTTGCTAGTTAATTCCGGGCTTCTGTCAAAGATGACGCTATTTGCATTCAATGGCGCTGCGGTCCGCGCCACAGAACCTCGCATCATAGATGGGACACTGTCTTTCTTAGCATCTCTCGGGAGGCAGAAGTGGGGTTGACAAGTTTCTGATCGTCAGTGCACTTGGCTATCTGAAGATAATCATCTACAAACTTGGCCCACGTGAATTGAAAAGAAACCGTACAAGAAGCTTTCGGATACTTGAATTTTCTGTTAATTCATAAATCTTATGAAATTTTGAATTTAACTTCAACGACATCGATTTTCCAAATTCAAAAAATTCCGTTCGTTTATACAATTAATACTCTCTTTGAAAATTAAATTTACTAAACTTCTTTGAGATCACTTCTCTTATACCATAAAATAGCGCAGTTGGTGGTTTCTGAACGCACGTGGAAATAAATTTTTCACGAAACAGCGAACAAAGAAAAAGACTATTCTGTGAAGGTGTAACCGGGTTCAACGATGAATTTCAGTTGATTATCCATGTTTACCTATGCATGGCTCAGCTGTTTCGTATCATGTGATTTTGACAGGCTTAACTGCGGTCAGATCGAACTGAAATCATCTGTACCGTTCCCGGTGGTACGCATGCAACTCATGCGGCAGTGTGACAATGGTCATTGGTAGCAAGGAAGGCTGCGATAGAGCCGTTTAATAACTTTCACGTTCAGCCACCGCGACACAGAAACATCAATGCATTTTTCTTGATAAATAAGAACGTAAAGGTGGGTCGTCGTCCGTGCTGGAAAGAAAAATGAGAATGGTGAACGTCGACGGGAACGGGCGGAGCGTGTTCGACACGAAGCAGTACACGAAATTCTGTGGAATTTTGTTTACGAAACGTCACGTCAACGCGTTAACGTTGCCCAATGCAAAACAGAGCTGACTCGTTAGATGCACCGTTATCCTTTATACTCCTACTAATATCCTCCTGTCTTCCTTTTAAATAAACTGTCACGCTGCACCAACTGCATGGGTTCTAGACATTTACTCTCTCTCTCTCTTAGAACTTTTTATTTCCAGCCCTGTTATTTCTTACTGCTGCTTGCAGCGAGTCAATTCATTCTTCACTGTATACATCCTATTGTTTTTATTTCATAATATATCTTTGTTCTAATGATTTTTAAGAAACTGTGGAAACTATGAGGTTATGGTAGATGAGCACTTGATTCGTATGCTAAGCGAAGCTGCAAATGAAACATGTAATTAATAATAAAATAAGAATTTTTGTAACACAGATGTCAAGCAAAGACTATGACAGTGAAATGGATTATTCCGACTCAGACTGCGGGGATCCAGGCTACGAAGACTATTACAATGTTCAGCCATGGGGTGGTGAGGTGGATAACGACATAGATAATGATCAAAACAGAAGAGATCCGGAGTACGCAGTATACGACTGTTTACGAGTGGAGGAAGTAGAAAGACTTTTGAATGAAAATGTTGAAGTGTTAAGTAATAGTCTTCACATAACACCATCGTTAGCCAAAGTTCTATTACATGCGCACAATTGGGCATTACAAGATATCGTCACAAAGTATCGTACCAATGCTTCCAGTTTGTTAATTAATACAAAAATAAATCCATTGCCTCCGTTGGATACAGTGCCAGGATTAAAAGGTCAAAGAGGGGGAGTGTGTTCAGTTTGCGTTACTATTTATCCAGCTGATAAATTTTCTACACTAACGTGTGGACATTCTTTTTGTAAAGACTGTTGGTGCATGCATTTCGAAGTACAAATAACTCAGGGTACTTCTACAGGTAAGTCTGTTTAATATCTTGTGAGCATAGAAAGTATAAAATGTTTAAATACATTTTTTTAACACTCTGTTTAATGAACACTGTATCATAGTAAATACTAAGTCTTTTAATTTTATACAGGAATAAGCTGCATGGCACAGGATTGTGATGTCCTGGCCCCAGAAGATTTTGTTTTATCCCTACTCACCAAGCCTAACATGAGGGAGAGGTATCAACAATTTGCTTTCTGTGATTACGTGAAGTCTCATCCACAATTAAGATTCTGTCCTGGCCCCAATTGCCAAATAGTTATACGTTCCAAGGAGCAGCGGGCGAAAAGAGTCATGTGTTCATCATGTAAATCTATATTTTGGTGCGTACTCAACCTCTAAATACACACTTAAAGTTCATCTATATTTTAACCAGTAATCATAAAAATTTTAGCTTCCGGTGTGGTATGGATTACCATGCACCTACCGACTGCAACACAATTAAGAAATGGTTGACAAAATGTGCGGATGATTCGGAAACAGCCAACTACATTAGCGCCCACACCAAAGATGTTAGTAGTCTCTAACCCAATTCCTTAGTGTATATTGCAATCTTGTAACTCAGTAAACTTTGCTCCACAGTGTCCAAAATGTCACATTTGCATAGAAAAAAACGGTGGTTGCAACCATATGCAGTGTTACAAGTGTAAGCACGATTTTTGTTGGATGTGCCTTGGAGATTGGAAAGCGCATGGAAGCGAATACTACGAATGCTCGCGCTATAAGGAGAATCCTAACATTACCCATGAGAGTGTTCACGCACAGGCACGAGAAGCTCTTAAAAAGTATCTGCATTACTATGAAAGGGTAAGCAGTTTGTACACACTCTGATCTGCTGTAGTGTAGTACAAATGCTGGAAGGAGGTACTTCAAGGTCATATACTTAATCAAACCAAAATGTAACACACGTGAAGTCCCAATTTGAAGGCCTTGTTACTTTGAAAATTGGAATAAATGTGATGTTTCTGAAAAATAAAAAACACTTGACAAAGTTAAGAATAGGAAATAACCTTGAAGTATCTAATCTCTGCGTTGCTACAATAGGAGTTCAGTAGAACAAGAAATATATCTTCGTTGAAATATCTTACAGTGGGAGAATCATAGTAAATCGTTAAAGCTAGAGGAACAAACCCTGGAAGATATAAAAATACGGATAAATGCGAAAGTAATGCTTGCTAGTGGAACTTGGATCGATTGGCAGCATTTATTCGAGGCTGCGTCGCTTTTGGCACGTTGTCGTTATACTTTACAGTATACTTATCCTTACGCTTATTACATGGAGGCTGGACCGCGTAAAGAATTGGTAAATTTTTAGTTCAATTTGAACACTATCCATGACTTGCTATCCCGAATATGCGACGAATTATTTTTATTTTGAAGTTCGAGTACCAGCAAGCCCAGTTGGAAGCGGAAATAGAGAATCTTTCCTGGATAATAGAACGAGCAGAAACGACGGATCGCGGAGACCTGGAAAATCAGATGGACATCGCTGAAAAGCGTCGCGTCACATTGCTGAAGGACTTCCTCGAGGTGTAAGCACTTAAGCGAACATGAATTCTGTTCTGCAATCGTCACAATCTCTTTTACAGTCGGGCCAAACTTACGATACAACTATAGTTTAGTTATTTTGAAAAGAAATATCCATATATTCCGAGAAATAATATTTTCTATACTATATATAATCAATTAATTAAGAGAAGTTCGGAAGAGCACGTAGACACGTTTCAGTTGATTATGTTTTAGAACAAGAAGAACGTAGGACAAGGAAAACGAGGAGATCGAAGAAAAGAATCATTTAGTTGCGAATGACTCCAGCTGGAAAAGCAGCTTCGAGTGTTCCCCTAAAGTTCAATCATTGTTGAAATGTAGTATTCGTTTAATTGTTCAGTAGACATTTGTTCACTATCACCGAAAACAATATCTACAGAGAGAAATCATTGAAATCCTGGTTCCAGTGTCTCGATCAACTTTGAATCTGATTACTATGAGTATGCTGTATTATTTATGTAATCGTACATAAACGAAGGATCCTGTAGGTAGAGGGGAGAGCAACGGGTGTATGGAGAATAGTAGGAAAGTATTAATTGTATTGACTGATTGTTAAAATTTGATATAGAATGTATATTAATTTTCCTAGTCTAAGAGTATTTCCATAAGGTATCATACTGATGCAGCGCTTTCCTCTAAATTCGTATTTAGGAACTATTTTTATCGACGCTTACCGCACACAGTTCGCCAGGGGATACAATAAAAATATTCTAATCTCATGGAACGATAGGCGTATGTTAATTGTATTGAACAAATTTAAATGTTTGAATTTCATTTACGTCCGTTCGATCGATTTTCTCGAATTTTCCTTCTAAGTACTGCTACTGTTAAGATACGTTTCATAGTGGAGCCACGAGAAATATTCGCCTCTCAAGGTCATTCACCAGCCATTTCCACCGCAATATTATTTGGCTACCGCCGTTTTATCTCTTAAGATTGTACAGTGTTCCATTCAGTTTGGGGTCATCTGAAAGTCAAGGTGCTTAACATTTGTTAGGTATTACTTAAGAAAAAGTATTTGTCCGTTTTAGTAGCATTACAAGCAAAATGAAGAACACCTGAAGCAGTAAAAACAAATGAAGCATTCTGTACAAATACAAAAATGAACAGAACAAATACAGAAAGCGATAGAATGAATGATGAATATCATTCGTCACGTGATAAGAGCTGTAAAAATGGGACAAGAGAATGACCTTGAACGACTAATATTTCCCGCCTCTATTACAGTATCAACGATCGACTAAACAAAGAAAAGCCTGGTAGCCTAAACGAAGCGATTTAATCTGGTGCGAATGCGTGGAATCGTTCGCCGTGTAAATATAATGGTAATGTAAAAGGATGCGACGTTTTCTATTATTAGACGTAAGATGTATGCAACGATCAAAGACATCCGCGTGAACATAGCCGTAACGGTCGAACCTGCAATTTTTTTAAAGTATTTAAACACGATACGTTTAGGGTAGGCAGATCAATCTACGTAACGGTTAAACGATCGTTTATTGGAAGATCCTGTTAACGGCCATCGCGCGAAATCGATGTAACAACCACTGTGTCACTGAGAGAAATAAACTTTATCGCAACAACTGTGTCTCGCTATACTGTCCCGATCGTAACGATCGGACATACTTATGTCTCATGAACATATATTTTTGTTTGAAGATTGAAAATTATTTTAATAATAATTCCCCTTCACCTTAACAGTCTTTAAGTGTGGCGTGTTTGACATCATTCAGGAGGGTTTGAACATACAACAGCTACTTTCTAACAGTGGTATCTCCAGTTGTTTCTATCTTTACAAAATCAATTCTGGAACTGAAAACATGTAACGATTATAACTAAACTTCTGATGTTTCTGCAAATATAGATTTTTAAATTTCAATATTTCTTGTTTTAACATAGTTCAAAAACCTAAACTTTGACAGCACTGCATCTTGTACTGTGGACGATACAAAGAAAAAGTTACAGATTACTGGTTATGTGTATAAATGCTATAATGGCGTGCCGTTCTAAACGATCACTTGGCGGGAAGCCATTATAGTGGCGTGTCGTTGCAAAAAGATGAAAGGTATAAAACTGTATATTTTATTTCACTTACCTTAACTGTACATCTTTCACACATTTGTACATGTTATATTACATCAAAATCCACAGTCACTTAACTACTTAAGCGGTACCTTTGTGTAACGGTTTTTAACCGATACTTCTGAAATCATTTCAACTCTTGGGTTTGAAAGATTTAAAAAGACTCACCGACCGGTTTCCTTCATTCAACGCGGGAAATTGTTCGGTTCGAACTTCCTGGAGAACGTTGCGTTCCGAACCGGAAGAGACAGTCGTCCTTTCCTCGCTGATTTCTCTCGCCATTCATGGAACTTCTCAAAAAATCATATTATATTTATTTACTATATACTTTATCAACAAATTGTGATAGAATAACTCGGGAAACTCACAATATTTGCACCAAAAGATCAATATAAAGACTGGAGCATCTTCTTCGCCCGTTGAACAACGTTTTTTCAAATTTCAATATGGCGTGTCGAATCTTTTCCGTTCGCCGTGTCGTGTGGACCCCGTGCTAGAATTTCGAACAATGCTCAGAAAATGATAGTTTCTTGCATCCTTTTCTAATAACTGAAAATACGATTTATTTTTAAAAACACACGCTTTTTTGTTTAAGGGTACAGTTTTTTTTATATTAATCATCCATTTTTACCCTTCGTTGCAATATTAAAAAGATTAGTTACCTATTCTTGTCGTTGCAGAATTTCAGACGAGTCAATCGAGATAATTATTCAAATACAATTCTTTCGGTGAAGCAATTTATCGAGCGAATAACTCTTCTGATATAATATTTGTTTAATTCACTGACTTCATATACAAATGAAAATATAGCGCACTACTCAAAATGGAATATAATTTGACTGAGAAGCAGACAACCTTCACACAGTGAGATATTTGTCGTTAAGGTTTCTATATCGTGAAATTGGCGTATCGATTAATCGATTCGATGATTGACGTCCACGAGTTTGAATTTGAAGATCGAAAACATTCGAAATACAACATACATGGTATTTTACACAGAAAAATATTATAATCGTCTATTGTTTTTTATATACAATTTTTTATAATATCGAAATATTTTTATCATACTGTTGTAGCTGACAAGGAATTAAATTCGAATATGTATGATACGTTCACCTTCAAAGAACCATGAATAAGGAACCAATTAAAGACTAAGAAAAGTAAGAAAACAGAAATTTTGATTAATGACACTGTACGAAATGCTTATGGTATTGTGAAACATGAAATATTACATTTCTAGAATTTTTATGCGCTTTCACCGGATGCTACCAATTCCCCTTTTCCTATTTCCTTTCACCTCGTGTGCCATTCCTTCGATCAAAGGTACCAAAAACTATCTTACGAGCTGGGATCACGACCGAAAACAGTAAGACGAGTTAATTCGTCAAGCCCGTGAAAAACGCAATAATATCTTAAATTATATCGGATAAATAAATTAAATAACCGGCGGTCGGCGCTTCGAGTTTATTGACGTAAACAAAAGGAGACAGGAAGTATCGGGAGACATAATCCACTGTAGGGAAAAATAAAAGGTACAACGACTATTTCTATGCAAGTTATTAACCCTTGGACTGCGGGCTACCTGAAACCGAGGTAAACGCTGCGTGCGGCTGAGCTACAGTAGTACATAGTGAACTACTGCACCGGACGCCTATGAGCGTCGGTAGTACACGACGAGCGACTTTGTCAAGTACATTTTTTTCTTTTTTTTTCAATGAACTGACAACCCTCCAAAGCTTCAAAGTCCATACATATTTCTCCTTTCAGATGATTCTCCGATTAGATATAGTGTTATGAAGACAAAATCACGAAATTTCACGAGAAATTGATTATTATAATTACTCATTATAGAACATCAAAATACAGGTTTTGTATTATACTGTTTATAGGTAAGCAAGTATACTTCACTTATTTATATGTATCGTTAAAATTGTTTAATCCATGCATAAAGGGTGCAAAGTGTATAATAATTTAAACTGTGAGAAAGCTTATAAAAAAATGATAAATAGTGTTAGACGTCGGACTTTTTTTTTACATGAAAACTTACACAAGAGCATGTAAATTTCAAGTGCAGTCTCCTGCAGCTTGTAACTCTGCTCCGATTTGAAAGTTTCGTTGAAATTTTGAATATTGGCCACTTTTTCGAGGTTTCTAGCCCACTGTGCGGTGGCGGGAAGATCGTTGCACGGTTCGCGGCATTCAAAAATTTCAAAATGGCGCGTTCGATTGATTGTTACGGTTAGAGAGAGCGGAGCAGACGGCGTGGAATCGCGGCGCGGTATATCGCGGAAATCTCGAAGTATCGACGGGCTGGCGAGAAGAGCGCCTGCTCCCCTCCGCCAGGGAAAAGCGTACCGCTGTCAGCGCTACCGGACGAACTTCAGTCGACGGAAGGGAACGTCGTCGGGGCAGCTCCGTATGACAGCCAGGGCTGTCACAACCCGCCACAGCGTACCTTCGAAACCTTTCAACACATTTGCGCAACAATGGCGATGGGCAAAGGGTTTCGTGTCTACGAAAAGCTAAAGCCGCCGAGCCCTCACTCGCTGATCCTCGAGCAACGAAATCGCAAGGAGACGGTGCTCTTCGAGTCGCAGGCCGTCGCCGTTCTCTGTAAATATTTTGCAATGATTTCTGACAATATTTAGAAAGATGATCTATCGATCTGAAACCCTCCTTCATTCGCATAAATTCCACGAACCGGTTCCGATTTTCCACCATTATTTTCTATATACTTGTTTACTTTGTAAATGTTGATTTCCAGCTGCGGAGGAGACTGAAACCCTGAAGGGAAAATATACAAAGCTGTTGGATGCGTATGGATGCTTAGGAGTACTACAGTTGAATGCTGGAGAGAACACTTTGTTGTACCTTGTTCTGGTCACTGGTTGTTTCTCGGTTGGTAAGATCGGAGAGTCAGAAGTGTTCAGGATCACCCAGACCCATTTTGTGCCTCTGCATTATACCCAAGGGAATGAGGATCGTGTGTCCGAAGTTAGGAAGGTTTTAAATTCTGGGACATTTTATTTCTCCTGGTCTGCCGGCCAACAAGAGTCCCTTGATATCACTCTCAGTGCACAGAGGAGATGCAAGGCTACGACCACTGACAACAGATTTTTTTGGTTAGCTATATCTGTTGTTTATAAGATACTCCTTGTTTGAAAGAATGTTCTAACACTTTTCTGTTATGTAAAATAGGAATCGAATGCTACACATACATCTATTGAGGTATGGAGTCGATACAACTCATTGGCTACTTAAAGCAATGTGTGGCAGTGTAGAAATTCGCACTGTGTATGTTGGACACAGACAAGCTCGAGCTGTCCTCATGTCCAGATTAAGCTGTGAACGTGCAGGCACCAGGTATTTTTAACTCAGTTTAACATTGATACTTCGATCTTTCACGCTAGCCTGCCTATCTCTATTCAGAGATACTGATACAAATATATTAGTGTTATCGTGTGGTTGTTATCACTTCATTTTGTGGTAGTAACTTGATTCTGTGCAATATCTTTGTATTAATTAGTCATTCAGAAAACAGAACTGTAATGCAGCAATTCAACAAATATAGAATCTTTATCATAGTCTATATATTTTCTAGGTTTAATGTCAGAGGAACCAATGATGATGGACATGTAGCAAATTTCGTAGAAACAGAGCAAGTGATATATTTAGACAATGAAATATCCTCTTATGTTCAAACTAGGGGGTCGGTTCCTTTGTTCTGGGAACAACCTGGTATTCAGGTTGGTTCTCACAAAGTAAAAATTTCGCGCGGTTTCGAGGCATCCGCGCCGGCTTTCGACCGACACTTGGACATGATTAAACAAAGGTACGGACAGCAGGTGATTGTGAATCTTCTCGGTTCTAGTCCGATTGGTAGCAAGGAAGGAGAGGCAATGTTGAGCAACTTGTTCCAAACTCATCACACCATGTCAGAGCACAAGGATGTGCCTCACATTTTGTTCGACTATCACCAGGAATGCAGAGGTGGAAACGTGAAAAACCTTTCAAAACTGAAGGCTAAAGTAGAAAAATACTTAGAATCCTTCTCATTATTTTACGCTGTTGGTAATACTGTCATTCTCGAACAAACTGGAACAATCAGAACAAATTGTCTCGATTGTTTAGATAGAACAAACTGTGTTCAAACGTTTTTCGCGCTGGAAATGTTGGGTAAACAATTAGGATTGCTGAAGCTGCTGGAGAAGCAGCAGATGGTCTCAAGGTTCGAGGAAGTGTTCAGGCAAATGTGGATCAACAACGGCAACGAAGTCAGCAAAATATACGCCGGTACGGGAGCAATTCAGGGTAGTTCGAAATTTATGGACGGCGCAAGGTCTGCAGCTAGAACAATACAGAACAACTTATTAGACTCCAGCAAGCAAGAAGCTATTGATATCTTGTTATTGGGATCAACTCTGAACACAGAGTTGGCGGATAGAGCTCGACTGCTTTTGCCTTCTAACATGTTACATGCTCCACCGAGTGTTCTCCGAGAAATGTGCAAAAGGTATAACGAGTACGTGACTACTATGAGTCTTAGAGTCTGCGTGGGTACTTACAACGTCAACGGAGGAAAACATTTTCGGAGCGTAGTATACAAAGACTTGAATCTTTCCGACTGGTTACTAGATGCTCCACGTAAATCCTCATGTGAGTACAGCTTAAATATGGGGTGTACCCCTTAACTTTATCGCCGGAAGTACTTCAGTTAATTAGTTCTATATTGTACTATTTCTTGCAGCTTTGGTATCGGTCGAATACGACAATGTTCCTGTAGATATATTTGCGATAGGATTCGAGGAGATAGTTGATTTAAACGCTAGTAATATAATGGCTGCTAGTACTGATAACGCAAAAGCTTGGGCGGAGGAACTACAGAAAGTACTTTCGCGAGATACTGAATATGTTCTGGTCACATATCAGCAATTAGTCGGCGTTTGTCTCTATTTATTCATACGACCTATGCACGCACCATATTTACGGGACGTAGCCGTAGACTGCGTGAAAACTGGTTTAGGAGGTGCAACAGGTAATAAAGGAGCCGCAGCTATTAGATGTGTATTATACTCTACATCTTTTTGCTTCGTGTGCGCGCACTTCGCTGCTGGTCAGTCTCAAGTGAATGAGCGTAACGCGGACTATGCGGAGATTACGCGTAAAATTACATTCCCCATGGGAAGAACCTTGAATACTCACGATTACGTATTCTGGTGCGGAGATTTCAACTACAGAGTTGACATGGATAAGGATGAAATGAAAGATATGATCAAGAGAAACGAACTTGATCAGATACTTCAATGTGATCAGTTAAAGGTAAACATTGTGAATATGTATCGTAAACACTGTATAGAAATAATGACAAATTTGTTAACAAATCTTGGATGTACATTGAACTAGGTCCAGCAAGACCAGGGAAACGTTTTTAAAAATTTCCTGGAAGGTCCTATCATGTTTCCTCCAACATATAAGTATGACCTATTCTCTGATGATTATGACACTAGTGAGAAGTGTCGTCAGCCTGCCTGGACTGATAGAGTCCTGTGGAAACGTAGGAAACAAGTACCTGATATAGGTTGGTACCATGCACTTTTGAATCGATTTCTGTTGGTCTTAATTCTGACGCTCATTATAAACGTATAAATCATCATCTTAGATTCACCTACAGACTGGAACCCCGGAAAATTAATTCACTACGGCAGAGCAGAACTGAAACAAAGCGATCATCGACCGGTTGTAGCAATCGTCGATATAGATACTCATTGCGTTGAGCCCGAGAAACGGGAGCAAGTATTTAAGGAAGTGATTCTAGACTTGGGTCCACCAGATGGCACTATAGTAGTAAAAGCAGTAGAAGAATCAGATGATATGGATAGCGTATTCGATGAAAATTTCATGATGGCACTACTACAAGATTTCTCCCATATTGGCGAGGTGATACTCGTCAGGTTTGTCGGCGAGACGATTTGGGTGACATTCAGAGACGGACAGTGCGCTTTATCGGCGGCAAGGAAAGGCATGACTCAAGTGTGTGGGCAGACCTTGAAGTTGACCTTGAAATCTCCCAACTGGGTACAGTTGATCGAAAAAGAAATAGAACTCTGCAGTAACACCACGATCGCACAGTTTACTTCAAGTTCTCCGATGAGAAGCCCTATACAAAGATTGGAACAGCTGGAGATAACAGAAAGACCTTCTCCCAGCCGAGGTAGCCCGAATGGAGTTCCTCCTCCTAGACCAGCACCGCCAGGTCGACCAGCTCAACCATCCAAAAGTCCAGTTCAAGATCGAAAACAAGGGCCACGCGCTGGAGTATTCAGTGTGCTACCCAATCAATTTTCAGCGCCATTGTCTAGAGAGAGAGTAGAGCCTGAGCAGAGTGAAAGGCTATCACCCGAATCTGCAATTTATGAGGAGATATTGGATGGATCTCCCAATTACCCTATACCAAACCGCCCGCCGCCGCCATTACCTCGTACAGACGTTTCTCAAGAATCTTCTAGTAGGCCACCCAGTTCCAAACCTCCGCCGTTGCCACAGAGACAAGCTGCTCCTCCTCCTCAACATCCACCTCCCAGTTTACCTACATCAAACGTTCCACCACCCATACCCGCGAGAACTTCCGGTGGACCACCCATTCCAGCTAGAAATCCACATTAAACTATGCTAGATATCATTTCAATGCGAATTGAACTATTAGACGACATTGTGTAGGTAATTATTTATGAATTACGATTAAGATAGATCGCTTCCTCTTAATGTTGTACAGCCGTGTAGTTTAACGTGAACCTCGATTCTGTGATTAGTTAGACTCAGTTTTCATGCACTGTGAGAACTTATGCTTCCTGTCACGCACTTTCCTACATTAATACCGTTCGCTGAATACCTCAACGATTTCACTACACGGACATTATTAGAACGCATCCGCGAGATTAGGCGAACGCTAAACGTAGTTCAAAGGCTTTTTAATAACCGTTGAGATTCGTGAAATAGTAATTATGTTAACAGATTCTATGCTGTTGAAGATGTATGAATATATGTAACTTCTTGAAGAAATTTATGATGGCTGATTGTACGGGGATGTCTATTACTGTTGCAACCTGCATTTCGAACAAATAAGCCACGAAAACGTTGTATTTCCCGTGATAGATTAATTTATTCACAATCGATGTTGAAACTGTTTATTGCCTACGTCTATCCCTTGTTACAACTTATATTTTTCTATCGAAAATTTATGGTTAACCATGATTTCCGTGGATCGAAGTAAAACGTGACTTAAGTTCGCCAACTGGTTCTAAGAGAGTAAGGAAAAATAATAGACTCAAAATAACAGTATTCTTATAAAATACTTTCCATATAAGTATCTGTATTGTATGTATAAAATATATACAATCGTTGACCAATCATTGTTCGTTTAAGTTTATAGTTATATAGTAAATGATAGCAGTTATAAGTCACTGTTATAATTGATATCGAAGAAAGTGTCGATCAGTAAACTTCCAATAGAAAACACTGTCGGAACAAAGCATTACTGTATTTATTTTGTAGCTTCATGTATTGTATTATTGTACATATTACATATATTATAAAAATATCGATACAAGATAGATGTAAAACGAGATTCTATGTTTACACAACGAAGAAAGCGTTCTTAATTATTTCGCAAAATCGGATTAATAAGTACTTGATAATACGCGAGCGTAATTATTCGTGGAATATTGTCTTTCCGAGAAGAAAACAAAAAAATTTCGCGAACAGATTAATTTACAAGGCACGCATGGTTTTACAACTTTTAAAAATAACAATGAAAACATGAATTTGTGAATGTTTGCAACCGAATTATGTATTCAAATTTCGAAGAATGTAAATAGAGAAGGCTTTAGTAAAACATGTCTTGTAATTGGTGCATGTTTTCCAAACACACCAGGTATATTACATAGGATTATTAAATTGCTTTTCGTTTCAAGATTTACTAAAAGTTTCATCTTCGTTTCACAATATCACGAAGCATAGGAATGTAAAAAAATACCGACTCTTATAAAAAAAAGTTTGTTTATTCATCTCAGCAATATAATGAGATTGATCTCTAAATCCGTAATTAATTCTAGCATTGTCATTCGTTTGGCAGATAGAGCGATAACGACAGCTCTTTGAATACTACCTAATAATACGTATATATATATATATAAAAAGGTAGTTTTACAAAAATTTGTATCAAATTTCATTTGCATAAATACATATACCGTGAACACAGAGTCCTGTGTCGGTCGTGAAAATATGAACATTTTACGCGTGGAATGAATGGCTTCGAGCACGATTATGGAAACGCATTTCCATATTCAAGTATAGACATAGTCCCTTTTAGCGAATAAATTATATACAAAAAGATATCACTAAATTAACAGCTAACTAGTTTCTGGTTAATATACTAAATACAGTTAGCAGAAACTAAGTGTGCTTTCCTTTGCGAATAGTATCTGCTTTGATCATAAGGAATGTCGTACATGAATTTCGAAATTTTTTTCAGACCAATAAGTTACAAACTGGTTCATTGCAATAGAATGTCATGATGTCGAATCGCGTCGTCTGAAGACAGTATTTAGCTGAAAAGTCTACGATCTAGTAAATCGTTGCGTAATACTAAATCAAAATATCGAGAAGATCAGTGATTTGCAAAAGTGGAAGCGTTGCATAATTGTCAAACGTGTTAGTACACACGAACCACTTGTGTATCTAACGAATCTTGTTCAGTCTCACGTGTATCCTTCGTGGCTTTCGAATAGGTTCCTTTAAACCGCGGACACCGATCTATCCTCTTTCCGATTGAATAGAGTAGTCGAATGTTTAGCTGAGCAAGCCACAGTTGCTCAAATTGTTTTTGATTATGACATCGGTCACAGCATCGAACACAAATTGTATGTTAGATGTGTCGGTGGCGCACGTGAAATGCGTATAAATCTGTTTCTGATCTTTCCTTTTGTTCAAATTCTCAAACTTCATTTGAATGTAGGAAGCACACTCCTCGTAAGTGTTAGCACCTTTATATTCCGGGAAACAAATGGTCAACGGGCTTCTCATGATCTTCTCCTCGAAGAGGTCCTTCTTGTTCAAGAACAGAATGATCGATGTTTCGACAAACCATTTGCTGTTGCAAATAGAATCGAACAGTTTCATCGACTCTATCATCCTATTCATTTCCTCGTCTTCCGCAAGAACCAAATCGTAGCCGCTCAGTGCAACGCAAAAAATTATGGCGGTCACGCCTTCGAAACAGTGTATCCACTTTTTTCTCTCTGAACGTTGGCCGCCGACATCGAACATTCTGGCAACAAAAAGACATTGATTTTAGTAACCGAACATGGTGTAACATTCGCACATGAATCTTGATCGGAACTCACTTAAAATGTAAACCTTTAAATGAAAAATGTGTTTCTACGATTCCAGTTGTTTTTACACGGGTTCTGAGGACATCTTGCTGGGTAGGAATATAATTAGGTTGAGCTATGCGATCTAAAGCATTAAGGTAGTATGCTGCCGAATCATTGAGCTGGTATTCCCTGCTACGTGTGAAACAAAGCTGAACACCCGCGTCCTGCCATAATCGTTTCATTAATAACACCAGTTCCCCAGTTAGCTCACCCTCCTCTGCTGCTGAAGCTAGGGTGAAGAATTGCCGTGCTATGTCCTACAACACAATCATATCTCACTAATACTGATAAAACAGCATACTGTAAATCATTTTAAATATCATATGTAACTTACCGCTTTATTGGGGTCAGCAAAATCGATTCTAAGTTGTCCCATTGCTCTAATTATTGCCATTAGACTTTGTATTGTGTTGCTGTACACCACAGGTTTGTACTGCTCACATTCCTCCTTGCTGTAGCCTGTTTCATGAATAATTTTCATCTGTTTCACTATGGTAGATTTTCCAGACTCTCCAGCTCCTGTAAATAAAGAGTATCATTTAAATCTTGTGGTTTTGAAGTTGCCACAGAGTTCGCTATTTTGTTAGCTAACTACTGATCATACACAGGGTGTTTAAAAAGAGGATTCAAAACTTATGTGGCATATAATATTCATTGAATTAGTAGAAAATGC